>OX336392.1:42683984-44093884 GCA_946902985.2 Meconema thalassinum
AATGTTTGTAGAACGACACTTTCTAAAACAACAAACGTTGTCTTTGCTTAAATACTTCCCAATATATTTCAGTTTTAGTGAAATGTCAAATTTCTACCTGACTCTTTTAATATATAAGATGATTAAGTTTTAAAGTTCTACAAAGAAATAAATTAATGGTTGAATGTTCAGCCCTACCAATACATTAAAAATACAATTCTAATATATGAGTAATTATAATGGGTACATATTTCAAGATCGTTGCCTCTTCCTCAGCCCTTTTCTTTAAAACAATATATTTCAGGAAACTAATTAATTCATTATTCTTTTGTTCAATAGTTCCAAATGGAAGTCATATGAAGCATGATGTTTATACAGAGACGGATACACCATCCGTAATTATTATTATTATCGACCAGAACCTAGCAACATCAAGTGCATTTTGTGTTGCATAAAAAAGATCATCTTCGGTGCAGGAAGATGGGCACAATGGACACTGGAGCATATGCTGCATTGTTTGTTCTTCACCACAGTCACATGTGATGTTGCTGGGTTCGATATAGCCCCATCTTGTAAGGTTGACTTTGGATCTATCCACTCCTGTCCTCAATCTGTTCAAGGACTTCAATTATACAGAACAGTCTTCATGACAGCGAGGTGGCAAAGTGCTGCAACTGTCCTTTGTCCTGGGATGACGGGGGCCTTGGCTTTCCAAAGCTGTACTCTCGCTGTAGTAGGTGATCCAGTTAGTACCTCAGACGTTCGTAGGAAACTTTTTCTTGACTTTAGTCTGAACTGGAGGTGTATGGCCATGTAAGGGAAGACCGCTTTGTTTCTCCACTCTACGCCTCTCTTTGTACGCAGCTATTTTCCTTCGAATACAAGGTGGAGCAATTCCTGCAAGACAGTCGAGTTTGTAAACTGGAGTAGACTTGAAACAGCCAGTCACTAACCTGTAAGTCTCATTGAGGGCCACATCCGCCTGTTGGGCATGGGATGAAGAATACCAAACAGGACATGCATATTCTCCGACGGAATAACAAAGTGCCATTGCAAATGTACGGAGGGTTTGTGGTTGACTACCCCACTGTGAACTAGCCAGTTTGCGGAGTAGACTATTCCTTGCCGACACTTTGAGTTTGCAGTTCATGCAGTGCTTCTTAAATGTGGGAGTTCTGCCAAGGGTTACACCCAGATATTTTGGAGTGTCACAGTTCTGTAATTGGATACCAGACCACATTGCTTCGAGTTCACGATGAGCTTCCTTGTGCCTCAGGTGGAAAAGGCACAACTGAGCTTTTAAAGGGTTATGCTTTAGCTGATTTTCACTGTAATAGCTTGTCAAGCATTTAAGGGCAGTAGACAGATTTCTTTCAGCTGTTTCAAACTCTGTGATCTGTGTGGCCATGGCGAGGTCATCAGCACACAGGAAGCCTCTGGTGTTTGGAGATACTGGCTGATCGTTCGTGTAAATATTAAAAAATAACGGAGCCAACACACTTCCTTGAGGTAGGCCATTTTTCTGTATCCTCCAACGGCATCGCTGTCCTGGGAAGTCGATGAAAAAATCTTTGGTTCTGGAGAAGCGCAGCGATGAGTCTAGTTAAACCATGATCGTTCGTCAGGTTGTATACCTTGTCTATAAGGCTGACAGTATCATATGCTGCTCATAGATCCACAAAGACTACACCTGTGATCTTACGAGTTTCATATCCATCCTTTATAAATTGTGTTTGGTTCAGTAATTGTCTGGTACAGCTAAACCCACACAGTTGTGGTATTAATAGTGTGTCAATGGCAGGTAAAACACGATTTAAAATACATCTTTCGAACAATTTGTAGAGGTGACACAGAAGCGCTATAGGTCTGAAATCTTTTGAATCAGTGTCATCCTTTATGGATTTCAGTATGGCAATTAATCTAGACCTACGCCATATCTTCGATATCTGGTATTTGCTCATACAATTATTGAAAAACTGCAGAACCCATTCTTTGGTTTTGAATCCAAAATTCTTAATTTCATTGGACCGGATATCATCCAGGCCCGTTGCCTTGCCAGTTACTTTCTTTAATGACCTTGTCCAATTCCAGCATACCGAAGGGGATAGTAAAGTCGTCTCTCTCTTCCTGCAGTTTTTTCCTTGTTCTGCGCAATTTTCCTTTCTTGATAGCTTTTCCATTCAGCAGGTGCTGATGTGCAATCTGGTTTGCAGTGATATTAGAATGGCCAGTCATTTTCGTTGGGTCGTTGTTGAGGTGCTTCAATAATATCTATGCCTTGTGGCTGTCTCTGGTAAAATCTAGTCCTTCTACTGTCTTGATACACTGTTCTAGTTTTACCGCGCCTAAAGATGATGTAAGGTGGTTACCAGTTTCAATTGTCTCTTCTCCAAAATGGTTATTTTCAAACATTTATTTATATTCCTTGAACTGGGCAGCTAGGTCAGAAGTGAGACCTATAATATATGATGATCTACAACCACGAGGTATGGACATTCTGGAGCATCTTTTCACAGCTGGAGAAAATGTGTCGCAAGATTCTGGTGTAGGCTCAATAGTCCATACGACATTATCCAACAACTCCGTGAACTTTGGCCAATTAGATTTCTTGAAATTATACCTCCTACGGAAAGGAACGCTCTAAGGTCTTACTGCTGCAAACACTTGGCACATTATTGATCTGTGCTGTGTTTTCGGTAGTGGACTACACATTGACTTCACACATTGCTGGCTAATGTTATTGCTACTAAATATGAGATCAGGGTTGTAGCCCCGTCTCCATCTACCACTGTTGATAGATGCTGTGAGCTTAGAGTCGTGTATGAGAGCAAGGTGACTTACTTCTGCCCATTCCTGTAATGCGATGCCACTATCATCATGGGATTCATAGCCCCATAAAGTACCGTGGCAATTAAAGTTGCCTATAACTATCTATGTATACTGATTCCCAAAGTTGAACGGAACGTTTGCTTTGAAGTCGATGTTGGGGGGTTTATACACAGAGGAGATTGTAAATTATTCGACTCACCCGTGAGAATTTCAATATCGTCTTCATCTCTAAAAGCAGTCGAAAGTATCTGAACTTATATCTGCACAAACCGTGGGGTCTCCCAATAGCACGTAACATTCCATTCACCTTTGGTCGGCGCATATCAATACTTCGACGTGTTTCCTGTATGCACAGGATATGGCAACTGTGTCGGCTGCATAGATCTTGTAGTAGCTCCTCTTTGGCTGGTGATTTGCCTTCTATGTTAACAGAGATAATTGTTAACTGTGGCCCTGAAAAGGGCCCAACTGTTGATATTTCTGGAATGAAAGGATCAGTCGTCAGTGTTTCATTACTTGACTGACGTTGCCCAGGATACGCCCGATTGCAAATCATTCTCTTTGAATTATAATGTAGACACAATCTTCGTGTATCCCATCCGTGATGATGTTACAAACTTTCAGGTTAATGGAGGAAGGTAAATCGATCCATTTGAGATAAGGACCCATACTACGGAAACCATCGAGTCAACAGTTATAATCGCAGTTGTTTAACGTCCGTCCTCAATTCTAGTTCTCAACAGTTGTCGGGGTAGTGGAATGTCGTCCCGCAGGCGTTCTTTAACGTGCCCGAAGCCAACGACATGGGGTTGACACGTGTAAACAATCGTAGACGACTAACGTCGTATCCACTATACCACTGCAACCGACAGTCAAACATTAAAGGATAAATCGGTCTGATACATCCGACAGTGGAATACATGTACTGTACTGTAATGTGCTACGATTGAAGGGAAGAGCAGAAGAGACTAGGAGGATAACTCAACTACCCCACTGCATACTGACTGGATCGGAGTACGATGTCTGCACTGTAGGCTTGAGTCTGTGTTGATGAGTTGAAGTGGTACATTGCTATGCCTGCATTGATGTAGGGGTCATTTTGAACAGTTGTTGTAAATATAGCAGCTTGTAAAACGTGTGCAGGTAAACGGTACTAAATGAGTAGCATTTTGCTAATAACTTGTGGCTCGATCGTTTCCGGACTAAGGTTCCTGGTCTCAAATGGATCCATTTGACTTCTTCCATCATCTCTGAAAGTTTGTAACTTCATCACGGACACACCCTGTATAATAACAAGAAGTTCCGTGACGAAAGAGGAGCCTACTTTTGAAAAAATTAAGATTCATGCCAATGATTAATCTATATGGACCTATCTAGAATAATGACGAAATTAAGTTGGTAATATCGAAATTTCTAATTAGTTCGAAATATACTTGGTATAATGTAGCCTAATAGAGCACTACAGTTGGCCTATTCTTAGTTCCACCGACAGTAGTGGCTACGCTGGCTAAAGCGCGGCGTTAGGTCATGGGGCCAAGCTCTCTGCTGACTCGGTAGACGCGTGGGTTCGAGCCCCACCGTCGGCCGTCCTTGAAATGGTTTTCCGTGGTTTCCCATTTTCAACACCAGGCAAATGCTGGGACAGTACCTTCTGACAGTCCACGGCCGCTTCCTTCCACACCCTTGCCCACTTTTATCCATTCATCTCATCTCTCATCCCGACGCGCAGGTCGCCCACGGGCGTCGACTAGAAAGTCCTGCACTCGGCCTCTCAGGAGGCTACACGAAAAAAATAATTCTTAGTTCCATGTCCTAAGGTACAGAATTTGGTTGAAGTCCAATGGATAGCATGGACGTTATATGGAATTAGACATTGGATCTGTCAGCGCGCTTAAAATCATGTTTTCAATAATGTCATGCATGTGTTGGTCAGAAATAATCTGAAATCTTGTGATCTCATGTTGTGCCAATTTTCGATGAAATCCATTTGTTAGTATAGAAGTTACCTGTATTTTAAAATTGGACCTATCAGCAGGCTTAGAATCATGTTTGCAGCACAGACGTATATTAGTTACTACAAATAAATCCAGAATGTCAGGTACTATACGTGTGCAAAGTTTAGAGCTATTGGCTTGCATACTTTCTGATATATTAATATTAGGGTAAAAATATAGAGACATCATTTATTAACAGTTGGCAGCCCTGGTTGCTCTTAAGAATACGCATCGTCATATCTGTTTATGTACGGTACACATAGTACAAACAAAATTTGGTTGAAATCCAATTGATAGCGCAGACGTTATAAGTATTAAAAAATTGGACCTATCAGCAGGCTTTGAATCATGTTGGTAGCACTGACGTATGTAAGTTACTCCAAATTAATCTAGAATATCAGGTAACGTGTGCATAGTTTAAAGCTGTCGGCTTGCTTACTTTCTGAAATATTCGTATTTGGATAAAGAAAATAGAGAGAGTATTTATTAACAGTTCGCAGCCCTAGTGACTCTTAAGAATATGCTCAGTAATATATGTTTATGCACACATATTACTTACCAAATTTGGTTAAATCCAATTCTTAGTGTAGAAGTTATATGCATTTAAAAATTGAACCTGTCAGCAGGCTTAGAATCATGTTGGCAACACTGCCATGCATGGCCTCCTGGGAATTAAACTGAAATGTTATTATCTATATGTGTGTCAATTTTGGAATAGCTCCCATGCATACCTTCCAAGATATCCAACATGGAGCTCAAATTTCAATTGCGGTTTTTCAGCAGTTGGTAGCACTATTGCTGCAGCCGTCTAGGAGTTGATAGCGGTGGGGGAACACACTCAGTCAGCCAGACGGACAGACATACACACATTAGCCCGGATCGATCTCATAAGTCTACTTTTATGTTCGACGAAATCGAAATGTGAATATTATACGTCAGAAAACTGTATCATAATGAAGGCCATTATGATACAGTTTTTCCAGCCAATCAGAGCTCATTCATTGACCAATTAGGCAAGGACACATTCACGCATGCGCTCAAAATCAAACATGTCGGACATGAACACAGCATCTTTCTATATACGGTAAATTACCAACATGGAAAGTGCACCGTCCTTATGTTCGCGTAAATAAACTGGCGAATATGAGACAAGAAATAGCACTGTACCTTAATATCCCCAACACCAATTTCTACACAGCGCATTGCTTTCAAACGACTTCGGTGACAGTTTGAGTGAATGCTGCTGCTCATCGGTGTTCGGCATTGCCAAGCAGACAGAGCGCATGCGTCGGTCGGTCAGAGAACTTGGAAAACAGAGATATCAAACCCAGAGCTTGCACTCCGATCACAAAATTCAAGTGACTGAACAGATAGTTATGAATATTTATTTTAAACATATAATAAAGTTATAATTATCGTCGAACATAAACAGTCGTATGCAACTCGCCTATAATGGTAATTGAGACACTCGTAGCAGATGTCTTCATGATCAAGTGACAGTTGTTGTCCTTTGAGTTATTCATCATTGAGGGGCCATTTGCAAGTTGCTGTTATCAGAAGCGCCATTACTCTCCTTGCACGCTGTGTTAACAAGTCCATTTGACTGGATCCATTCACCCAAATATTTAAATTTATCAACTCTTTGAATCTGACCATATTTTGTCGGTAAATACTTTTCCGTATTAAGTATGTATTCAATATATTTGTTGTTTTTTTTCATATGAAATGGTAAGACCAGTTTTAATTGCTATTGCATGTAGTGTTTCAATCATTATTTGTGCTTCAAGTTTGTTCTCTGAAATCATCGCTATATCATCAGCAAAGACAAGACATTTCACTTCAAATCTCCCTCGGCCTTGTCCTAAATTGATCCCTTCAATGTTCTTCTCTCGTAATAAGGTCTCCCATTCACCCATAACTTTGTTTAATACCAAATTAAAGAGCATTGGCGAAAGCACATCGCCTTGTCGCACACCAGTTTTGATGCTGAAAGGGTCTGAAATTTCATCAGAAACTTAACTCTTGAGGATGTATCAGTGAGTGTTTGTTTAATCAGGGTTCGAGTAATTTCATCAATCCCTAGTTCCAATAGTGTTAAGAAAAGCGTCTGACGGTCAATCGAATCCTAAGCTTTTTGGAAATGAATAAAGGTAACCACTGTGTTGAGATAACGTATCGTTCTGATTCGAAGGATTGTTTTAAGATTAAATATTTGCTCTGGACAATCCGGCTTGATACTCGCCAATAGTGTGCTCCGCTTGTTCAATTAAAATGCTTAACAATTACTTGGAAAAGGTTTTTTAAGCTATTGGCTGAAGGGAAATACCCTTATAATTGTTAGTGGATTACAGCTTTTTTCCAAACATTTGGTCTTGTCCCTTTTTCACAACAATCATTGACAACCTGATGGAGGGCTGCAGCTGCCACTCTACACCGAGTTTCCACATTTCAGGTAGTATCCCATCCTCACCTGATGCCTTATTGTTTTTAAGTTGTTCCATATACACTTCAACGTGCTGTAATGTCGGTGGAGTTGACGGAGGGTTCACCTGTTGTGGTGCTTTAACACTTAATCTTTCTATTGGTTCTTCACAATTTAGAAGTTGCTCAAAATATTTGGCTAGCAACTGACAGTTGTCTTTATTGTTGGTGACTAATTCCCCTGCAGTATCCTTGAAGTGAAGGTTCAGAGGTTGATATCCATGAATCTCTTCACGAAATATCTTGTAGAATTATCTAGAGTTGTTCTTTTTAAGTTCTTCATCAGTACTCTCCAATCGTTTCTCTACCCTAATATTTTTGGACGTCAATTTCCTGATTGCTACAAAATTAGTCCAATCATCTTCCTTCTTTATTGAATTCCAATGCTGCTATGCTCTTTGTTTACGTTCGAGTGCCGCATCCCATACTGCATTCCACCACCGATGTTTTCTCTTCCTTGGTGGCTGACCCAATCCTTTTGCCGATTTAACCCTTGCATCTTTGATCTCTTCCCAGGTACTCATTGGTTTTATATTTAGGTTATTGATAAATGTAACCTTATTTTCTGCTAATACCTTCGTATCAATTTTAGGGAGTTACATAAATTTAGGCTTGGTTTTTGACACTGGGTAGTTAATTGGAGCTAAGTAATTTAAAATTAAATAAGAAAGACCCCAAAAATACCAGAGAGGAAAGTGGAAGGTGTTGAACAAAACCATTTACCCAGGCAGAAAATATAGCATAAACTTAAGAGAATAACTAAGCCTATGGTACAAGAACACAGAGGTCACTTTTGATATATATATAATTGAACACCAAAAAACATTACATGCATTTCAAGAAGGAAATAATATTTGAAAAGAAAATTAATTCTTAGTATAAACAGTTAAGAAATAATAAGCAAGGAATCCCATCGATTGAGGAGGAAAAGGGTTGAATTAATCATAATAATTGGTTAAATGAAGTCAAAGACCAACAGAAAATTATCCCACGCTAATTAAAACAGATTAATTACCTTTAAACATACACGAGATATGAACCGAAACTAGTTTAAGTTCAAATCCGGTCTCAACTCAATGCAATTAATTAAGTTTGTCTTTATAACAGGAGCATTTTCCAAGTACGTGTGATCGCAATGAAATCCTAAACATGTCTGACATAAATCGACACGAAAAACAAAAACATATTGTTTTAACTGAAAAGGAAGAAACGTTAACAATAGCTAGGTTGTCACTAAGCAACACATTTACTGAGAATAAAATAAGTGCCATAATCCTCGACACAATTTACAGAAATGAGGCATACTACGTAGATGCAAGGAGATAAAGAATAATTACATAAAAAGTATTTAGGTTAAGAAAGTCCTGGCTCTAGACCAAGGTGAAGACTGAATTCTACATGGATTGTAGCTCAGATAAGAAATGAAATAACCACATTCCTCCAAAAGATACATAGTAAAGATATAGATAATTGGAAACTATTTTAAATATATCGACAAATACATTACCGTTACTCCGACCACAAGGCTTAGGCCAAAATACGAGTTTGAACTAACAGACCGCCAACATAAAAAAACACAAGATCAAGAAATTACAATACTTCCAAGATAATAAAACATAAAACGACAGTAATAAAATTGTTTCCAAATTATTTTACAATATTTACAAACCTTTTCTAAACCATGCTGGTTGAGTTGCCAGAAAAATGTTATTACACCAAGTAAGTCAAAATATCTTCTATGAGATGTCGGAAGTACTTCAGAATCAAGTTGGAGATAATTATATTCCAGGACGGAGGTTAGTTTAGCATTTCAGGGCTAAAAGCCCGGTAAAATCACGGAGCTGCAAATTTTTACATCTTGCTAGTAAGGATTACAATAGAGAACAATCTCTTCTTTATTATAGCTGTATTCTAGGTAACCAGTCTTTGTTGAACTTTCGGTTGACATCGGAAGCAATCGTGGACAGAGATAAAGGTGCACTCAACGAACATCATAAGGAGTATTACTAACTTTCTCCGCCAGATGGAAGCATCGCACGGACAACAAGCGAGTTTCCACTCGTGCTCACGAGATAGCGTGACAGAACATTTTTCTCGTAAATTGCACGGCTGCAGGCTAGTACAACTCGAGCTCAACAGGAGGCGTAACTGATCGGTTTCACGTAGTAATTGATAAGGTTCTCATTAATAATAATAATAATAATAATAAATAAAATTAGCCTTTAGACATCCCGTAAGGGCAAAGGCCTCCTGTTTGCACAGGGACGTGCTCGTGATTAGGCTCCGAAGGTGAGCATTGTTGGGAGCTATTGTCTTGTTGCACTCACTGTCATTGTCTTTCTGTCCTGTTTGATGCATGTTGATTCCTGTTTGGCTCCAGCTGTCTCTATGCTTCCCTGTCTCTTGCCACTCTCGACCATTGGTTTCCCGCTTTAGCTCTAAAGTAGTCTGCCGATCTGGTTTTTTGGCGTCCCACGTTTCTTCGTCCTTCTCTCGGGTCCCACATTGTGGTGCGATGCGTCCATTTCTGGTGATCCATGCGTGATACGTGTCCTCCCCATTTCCATTTCAGGCTTTCAGCCCTTTCTACCACGTCGCGTATGTTTGTCCTTCTTCTTAGTTCCTCGTTCCTGATTCTGTCTCTTAGAGAAACGTTTAGGATCTTACGCTCCATTCTTCTTTGACATACCTGTAGCTGCTTTTTCAGTTTTTCTGTCAAGGACCATGTTTTACAACCATAAAGTAGTGTAGGCATAACACATTCTGCTTTAGTGCTTACTTTTAGTCTCCTGTCTGTGAGTAAGAACTTAAGCGACCAAAATTTGTTCCACGCCAGTCCTATACGGCGTTTGATTTCACTCTCTGTGTCTTTGTTCAGCGAGATGCTTTGCCCTAGGTACCGTACACATACTCTAGTGGTGATTGATGGACTTGGATTGGATCTTGTATTCCATTTGTCATTATTTTTGTTTTTGTGGGGTTCATTGTGAGGCCTACTTCTCTGCTTATTTTGTCCAGCTCATTGATCATTTCTTCAAGTGATTTTGCTGACCTTGCTATTAGCGTTATGTCGTCCACAAATCTTAGATGTGTCAGTTTCTGTCCGTCTATATTTATTCCGTGATTGTGCTTCCATTTCATTTTTCGGAATTGATGTTCCAGCACACTTGTAAATAATTTTGGTGATAGAGGGTCCCCTTGTTTCACTCCTCTTCTGATTTGGAACCATTCTCCGTCTCTTTCTGTTCTTACTTTTGCTGAGCTGTTTTGGTATATTTTACCTAATAACCTTATGTATTTGATGGGGATACCTTGTTGTTTTAAGGCCTGCAGCACATCTTCGTGCTCTACTGAGTCAAAGGCTTTATTATAATCGATGAAGGCGATGTAGATTTGCTGGTTGTATTCCTGTACCTTTTCCGTTAGTTGGCATATGGTTTGGAGGTGGTCGATGGTGCTGTAATTGGACCTGAAACCTGCTTGTTCTGTTGGTTGGTTGGTTGTCGTCAAGTGTTTTCTCAAGCCTTTTACTTATTATCTTCATGAATAGTTTGTATAGGTTTGCAGACAGGCTAATTGGTCGGTAGTTGTTTATATTGTCCCGGGTTCCTTTTTTGTGTAACAATATAATCAGACTTTCCCCCCAATCTTCTGGTATTTCTTCCTTTGCGATGATTTGATTGAATAGGTCCGTGATTGTAGGTATTAATTCTTCCTCTCCGAAGATAAGGTATTCATTGTATATATTATCTTCGCCTGGACATTTATCCTTTTTCAAGCTTTGTATAGCCGTCCTTACTTCACTTGGGAGGATGTTTGGGATGTCCTCTGTGGGTCTTGTGAGTTCGTTCATGAGGGGTAGTGTGTTCTGTGACGTACTGGAGTATAACTGGCTATAGAATTTGGTAGCTTCCTTTGAGATCTCTTCTCTTGAGGTTAGTTTGTGACCTGTGCTACCTTTGACTCCCAACATCCAGTGCGTGCCTTCCCTGGTCAGTTTTCTTATTTTCTTTATAGATTTTAAGTTTTCCATCACTTCTTTGATTTGGTTGTACTTATATTCTCGCAAGTCTCTCCGTATTTCTCTCTTAGTGTTCCTGTTCAATTGTTCATATTCCCTTTTTTGTTGTGGGTTTGTGTCTTTAACAGCCTTCAGTTTTTCCCTTTGTTCTCTCATGTTGATTGTTGATATTTCCAGCTTGTTACTTCTTTTTCCCTGTGGTCTTGATTCTTGTGATTTCTTGACTGCTTCATTGATGATTGATATTGTGTATTTGTATAGTTTCTGAGTGTCGTTCTCCTTCGGTTTGAGCTCTTTGCAGTTGTACCTTTTCAGTTCCGATCTGTATCGTTCCTTGTCTAGTAACGCTGGAGTAGCTCCCATTTGTTTGAAGAAATGGCGTCTTTTCTTCTGGAAGATCATCTTTAGTCTTAACATCCGATGATCTGTGTCGAATTGTAGGCCGTTTACTACTTGTATATCCACTATTCCTTCCATTCTCATTAAGGAAATTAAAATGCGTCAGTTTTATTTGGTTGAAATGTCGTTTTGATCTCTGACAAAAAAAAATGGTCGGAGTCAGTATTCAACCCTCTTCTCACCCTAAGATTCATTATTTCTCTAAAGTTCTATTTTGTAATTGCAACATGGTCTAATTGGTAGGAACCTGAATGAGGATTCGGAGAGGCCCAGGTCTTCTTTCTACTAGGTAATTTTCTAAAAAATATTGACATCAATTTTAGATCAAACATCTGGCAAAAGGTGATAAGAGTCTCCCCGTTTTTATTGGTGCGGTAATGAGCTGGAAAATTACCAACTATGTCTCTATATTTCTTTTCTCTTCCAATCTGTGCATTTAAGTCACCTACTAATAGTTTAACATGGTGTTGCCAGGAGTCCGCATGGAGAGTATAAAACGGGCGACGACCAAGGCACATTATGTTAATTCGTCACAGCGCCCAGTCGCTAATACATCGTACGTTACTTCGCCACAGGGCTCAGTCGTTAATTCATCGCAGCTACTTCGTGAAGCACATGGTTGCTATATTCGACGTTATACTTAGAAATAGCACATGGTTTTTAGGACTTAGTGTGTTTCAACGAGACAGTACATGGTTACTGGAACTTCAAAAAGTGTTGGAAATTATTTCAGTGAACGTAGGATTTTTCGTCAGTTATCACTCAGGTGATAGACATTTTGTGGCAGAAATATTGGTAAATATAAAACTGATCACGGATATATGATAGACTTAGTCTATAAATTTTCCACAGTCCACAAATATTATTATTGGATTATTTTTATTATCCAATTGCCAGAAGCAAGCTTTTGTCTTGGTAACTAAATGACCAACCAAGATTATATGTCAGTACTTTTTCAAATACCTTTCTTGCACGGTTCAGTTCGGGGACTTGAACATCAGAACTTTTACCGATGCTGAATAAGATTGGCAGTGTATTAAACTGTACTGAATGCATCACTGTTGGGTCTTGCTACATCTGGTAGTTTTCATCATGGATCAATTAGATCTTACCTCTGTCAAGAATTTAACTACAGCTGTTAAAGCAGCCAATACGAACAGTTTTCATCAAGATTATCAGGCAACGAATATGATTACCGCTATGTCTTGGTAGACAAATTGCGGGTATACAATGGAGGCCAATACAAGAATTTAAGTACGTGTCCAAATGGGGATTAAAGGCTGGAATGATCTGGTTTTAACCAGATTATCTTCGACATCAAGATCTACAAGAATGTAAGCTACAATTTGCGTTATTTTTATGCGTAGTTAGCTGGAATTCTCATTTTCTACAGTCTTATCAACACAATCATCATCATCATCATCATCATTTTCCGTTTTCCAGCCTAGGCCGGGTCGGAGCAAACATGAGTCCCCTCCACTTTACTCGGTCTGTCCACCACTCTTCCTCAAGCACTGAACGCCACTCCATGTTCCGGTTTATCACGCTGCACTTAACAAGGTCCAACCACCGACCTCTAGGTCTTCCTCGTCCTCTTTTTCCCGTCATCTGACTCTCCATCACTTGTTTTGGCATTCTTTCATCATTCATCCTCTTCACATGTCCATACCATCTCAATCTGTTCTGTTCCAGCTTTTCGTTCAGCTTCTGTACATTCACTTCCTTTCGAATGTCTTCATTTCTCACTCTATCTCTTCTAGTCTTCTGTAACATACTCCTCAAAAATTTCATTTCGGCTGCCTGCATTCTACTTTCATCCCTCCGGGTCATAGGCCAAGTTTCTGCTCCGTATGTCAATATTGGTAAGTAATAAGTCTTGTACATCACTTCTTTAGCCTTCATTGGTATGTCTTTATCCCAAATTAAATTCCGAACTTGATAGTAGAAGGCACTCCCACCTTGTATTCTCTTGCTAATTTCCATATCCAGTCTTGCATTTTCCATCAATTCACTTCCCAAATATTTGAAGTGCTCAACTACTTCCAGATTTACATCTCCAATTTTAACAATTCCTTTCCCTTCTTCCTTATGTCTTGTCATCACCATTGTCTTACTCTTTTCTACACTGATTTTCATTCCCCATTTCTCAATATTTTCCTTTAAAACATCCAGCTGTTCCTGGACCACTTTCTCATTCTCTCCCCAAATCAGAACATCATCCGCAAATAAGATTATGTTCATTCTTGTACCTGTGTAGGCTTCCTTTGTTGCCTTCAGTATATCATCCATCACCATTATGAATAGCAGTGGTGAAAGCACACTCCCCTGTTTCAAACCAGTTTCAATTTCAAACCATCCTGTTCTACCTGCTTGGGTCTTCACACAACTGCAACAATTACTGTCCTACATTGCTTTTGTCATTTGTATCATTTCATCTCCAATACCTTTCTGTTTTAAGCTTTCCCAAACTCTGTCTCTAGGGACACTATCATATGCCTTTTCTAAGTCAATAAAGGTCATTACCATGTCTTTTCCATATTCCCAGTGTTTTTCCATAGTTTGTCTTACAACAAAGATAGGTTCCACTGTTGATCTTCCCCTTATGAACCCAAATTGTTCCTCTTGAATTTGGTTTTCAACCCTTTTTCGGATTCTTTCCTCTAGTATTCTCTCCATGATCTTGGCAACATGCGAGATAATAGTAATTCCTCTGTAATTTCCACACACCTTCTTGTCTCTTTTCTTGAATATTGGTATAATAATACCTTTCTGCCAATCTTCTGGAATTGTCTTTAATAATTTGCTGTTGCAAATATTTATGCGAGGCATGGGAAGCCTTGTTCTGAGTATTTTCTACATTCAGACATGAAGATTCAATTATTTGAATCAATGGACGAGCATCACGAGCATTTTATTTTGATTTTTGTGATTTTTTCCTAATCGCGGTCATCAGCCGTCGTAACTGTAAATTTAAAAATAAATTTAAGTTGAGGAATGGATATTTTTCCATGTTTAAGAAGTCGAGTTTGATCTTTCTCGAATAGTTTATTGAAGTAAAATCCAGTTGTGGAATTATTAATAATAATTATTATTATTTTCAATTTTTCTGAGATAATAATAATTATGATTTATATTTTCTAATAATCATATCATGTAGTGTGAATTTATAAATTGGATATTTAAAACAGTTTGCTATATCGGATACTTGTTTTTCCGAAGGTTAGTGGTTAAACGCACGCCCACATTCC
Source organism: Meconema thalassinum (assembly GCA_946902985.2). Classification (NCBI taxonomy): domain Eukaryota; kingdom Metazoa; phylum Arthropoda; class Insecta; order Orthoptera; family Tettigoniidae; genus Meconema; species Meconema thalassinum. Next base: position 42,698,936 of record OX336392.1, read on the forward strand.
ACTAACAGAGTAATTCATTGGAAGCATTTTACACTTGCATTATGCAGTCAAAACATGTAGAAGGCACGGGAAGTGATGATACGGGAACAAATAGAATGTATAAAACAGGGTTTTACTAGAGTGAATATAAATATAAATCATTTGGGTAACGTCATTTGATTGAACGTTTGACCAGAAATAGACACGATGTGAAATTATTAATGTTTAATATGATGGTAAAATTACAGTAAACTCATTTGAAGGAGCTTACTAGATTCTAAATCTTCCAGTTTGGATAACAAGCAAAGGCTTGATTATTATGTACAATTTGGGAATACATTATTGTGTGTGGAAATAGTTAAATGTGCCATTCTGATTGTGCAATTAAGTCGCAGGAATGATGTTGTTGTTAAAGGAAGCATCAACCATTGTGAAGGTTGGATGACTTTGATAAATATGTTGGAAATTGAAAATATTATTACAAGCCACATTTTCGACGAATTTATAACCAAGGGTTATTTTATGGAGCCATCATAGTTAATTCACAGTTGATTCTCGTGTTCTATAAATATTTCCTAGTACTTATTGACCCGGATTTTTTTATTAACATTAAACTTTCATTGTGAGGAGACTTTACCGTTGTCTAATGCTAATTATGATAATGTGATTTTTGACACATTTAAATAGAATGGGCCGATGCTATAAATAAATTAATACTGTCATTTCATGAACAGCCACTACCATTTAGAGGATATTTGTGATCCTATTAAAAATATATACATATTATGTAAAATAATGAATTGATTAACATTTTCATATTCTGTCAAAGAATTGCAACTTATGATAATAGTATTTGTTACTATTTTGTAACAATTTTCTAAATAATATTTTCAAATATTGTATTTGAATGATTGAATGGTAAAATTAATATTTAAAGAATTGATGTTTTGTTAATAATAATTTTTGACCATAAATTCATAGTCGAGACATGCACTCAGAATAATTATTTTGGATCGAGAACAGATGGTATAATACATTTTCTGTTTAATATCGAAGTTCTTCGAATCCATGCTCAGATGTCCATATAAGTTGATGTTGTGTTATACCCATTGTTATGACTTTAAAAATGAACCAATTTTTGGAACATTAATTACTGGAAGTGATAGTAATTTTCTGCAATATTTGAAAACAAAAACACAGTGATTTTTTACATTGAGTGAAACCATTTAATTTCAACCAGTGAATGCTTATGGTCTAGGAATCAGGCTGGACAATTTAATTTGCCCCGAAGAACCTACGACTGTAAATATTTTAATTTGAGCAAAGTCTACAGGACTGACATTCTGGCTTTCGTTCAAATATTAAGTGTTCATGTGTTGATAACCCTGTATATTTTGTGTACATAAATGTATTATTCGTCATGCATTCATAATGCTATTCTGGCATTTATTTCAAGTCAATAAGAACATTTTAATAAAATGAGATTATTTTACAAATTGTGCTATTTTCAGAGTCTCCTTCTATCCTTATTGTTGCATCGAGCCGAAAATCAGTAAAGCATTTTTTTTATTGTGTTATTGTTGTCACTTTAACCCATATGGAGCCCTGGGATGTTTAGATTCTAGTTCTGACTGTTTTTTGGTGAAATGCATATGTGGTCGTTGGACTTCGGTCTAAACGGGCACAGTACCTTTGAAGATTCATGCTCTAACATTTCCCAACATTCCTCAACCTATATATATATATAGTAAATATTTTAATTAATAAGTCTCACAGATAATATGAAATGGAGATCCCAACAGATTTGTGAGGGATATCACAAATTGTATATTAACTGATGTTTAATGAAATTGAAATACAATAATAATAATAATAATAATAATAATAATGAATAGTATTATTAATTTATTATTATTCTTTTCTTGTTTAGGTTCTATAGTCGAGTGGCGAACATTTGTTAAAATCTACAATGAATCACTTGAATTCCTGTGGCAATTTGTGGAACACCATTCACTAGAAATCCTGTTCTTTTCTTGTGTGCTGCTTATTGTCAATGATGTAAGTATATTGGTGTTTCTGAAATAACGTTTAGAACAGGGCCATCCAGTCATTGCGCTCGGGGAGCACTGAGCAGTCAGACTAGTGCTCCTTCCCCTACCACCACTACACTGTGGCAGCGAGGAGACGGACGATGTTCCGACCGCGCTGACTAGATACGTACGTACAGTCGTGCGGCCGACGGCTTTTGTGGGATTGTTGACATCACATTGATAGGACTGTTATGTTATAAAAATATATACCGCTTATACAAATCGAATGATACTCTGGAATGTGCATGAAACGAATGCAAGTGTTAAGTAAATAATATTGTGATATATTCCAAACTGAAATGAGATCGTATTAGAGAGGAAAATTCAAAAACATTTTAACAATATGAACAGATTTAACAGATCTTGAGTGACTTTTGCTCCGTCGTTTTTAAGAGCTTTTAGTTTTGGAGGAAACAATCTTTTCCAAATTGGGTACAATATTTCTGGACACAGCTATTTGTAAACAATTGCGCAAGTTTCTATCGCTCATCGTTGCACGATATTTACTTTTGGTAAGCTTAAGAACTGAAAAGAAACGCTAAACAATGTACGTCGAGCCGAACATTGACAGAAATTTACATGCATGTTTATACAAAAGGGGGCATTCTTCTTGCGGAAAGCCACTGTAAAATTCTTCTAAACTTCGTGACATTAGAAAGCGGTCTTTAGGACGAACATTCCTAAAGGTGTCCGCTGGAAGCAGCTACAGACTCAGGCGAGCCGAACATGTCCTCGGACCCTCCCGGCACTAAAAGCCATAGATAAATAAATAAATAAGCTCTAATTGAAATAGCTGTGGAACACCGTCTGCACTAAAAGAAAATGGTCGAACGAATACATCTAACACCGCTTGGAGTTCTGATAATTCTGAAAATCCCTTGTCAAATTCTTCTTTTAATTGGTGAATTCTATGTGCTGTGTATAATACAATGTTGCATCCAGTCACGTTCCCCAACGAATTGACAATGACGCGGGATGAAGTAGGATATTAGGTGCTGATGATCTAACCAGTAAAATCGTACTCTCGAAGGATATTTTCTTTGTAGAGGTCACAAAACGAAATACCAATGGGAGAGAATTGCGTATTGTCTCAGCAATACGACGAAGAGCATGTGCTAAGCAAGTTATATGAATTAAGTTGGGAAAAATGTACTTGAGTGTTTATCCTGATTTTACCATGTAAGTACCTGCATCTGTAACAAATAAAAGTAGCCGGTCGTATTTGATATCAGATGGCCATAATTTTTTTTGAGTCGTTTCGGCCATCAATGGACCACGATGTTCTTCACTCATATGATCACAATAATGCTTGTTTTCTTGTCTGCCAGTAGATCTTCATTCTTGACGAATGTTCAGCTCTCCTTTCTTCCGTCCACTTGCAGTGAGGGCGAGGCATCACAGATGTTAAAGGATGTAGATTACTGGTTGATTTAACCGCCTTTCTGAACAGGTTCCTATCCCAAACCAGAGCTTGATTGATTCGAGCTTCTGTTAGGTCCTTTTTAACTTGCATCGACCATTTACAATAGGATTTTTTTTAGAGATTGATGAGTGTATTCGATATGAAAGTCGATGATGCTCCATCCGTTACAAATGTCCAAAGAAAGACATTCTCCTTTTTCTCATCAACTCACCAAATCTTCTATATGTTCAAATAATTCATTGTTATGTCTTCTTCTGTAAGTACCATTATCATTAACAGGTCCTAATATTTTCCTTAGAATTTTCATAATACATTTCAAAGGTTTCATCACACACTGGGGTGCAGTTGCATTGTTAGTGTTCGGAAATATAGATACATTAGGAAGATAAGTTCATTCGGTAAATAACATAATATTGAAACAGGGCTGCTATCAATAAACATTTCAAATCTTGGTCATGAAACCCGAAAAATGCATGAAAAATCGTGAAAATGGTGATTTTGCGAATAAAGGAAAAAGATATGCCTACACGAAAAAGAAATAAACATTTTGTATTTGTGCAGACGGGGATGTTACCACCCACGCACACAGTCGGTGTCGAGGCAGTGGGAACGTAAAGAGCTCTCACATGTGCGCAGGATGGGGACTGCCACTCAGAGGGAACCGTAGACCCTCAACCAGTGTTGAGTATATTCACATTTAGAATTATATGGTGACGAATCATGAAATGAAAACACATTTAAAGTATCGTTTGAAAACTGCAAAATAGCATTTAATAAAAGAGACATATCAAAACGGGGAACGTGAGGAGTGCATGAAATGATATAGTGAGGGGTGATGGGGCTGGAATAAAGTACACATATTATCAAAACAAAGAAAACAACAAAACATATCAAAATAAGAGCTTGACTGATAGATGACTCAAGATACCGGAAGGCTAGAGATCTTTCTTAAAATACTCAAATAAGAAAAGGGGGATAAAGAATAACAAGTTAACAATAGTTTAAATAATACATTCGTTCCACCACAGGCTAACTACATAAATGTAGTATTCTGAGAGATTTAAGAAATCACATGTCACATCATATACAAACACCCAAGAAACAAAAGAGTACAAGAACAAACGACATCACACAGAACATAACTAAACGTACCCGAACTTCACTAAAACATGACATGACATGATATACCAACCCCTTACGAAACATAGATCAGTTCAAACATTTACCACGATAAGAAACAACAAAAAACAATCCCAACATTAATAACCAACGAAAATGATTTCATGAACTTCTAGAATAAGACTTCTTCTCGAACGAAGTATAAGATTCAGTTACATAACTTGAGGCGATATGAGCACCAATCACAACCTCCGGACAGATGTAAGAAATACACATACTACCACCCGAAATAATAACCGATAGATCTCATTTAATAACATAACGAGCTCTCGCGTCGTTTCTTGACTGGACTAAAAGAAACACAAGGAAACATATATAAGGAACCACTGTCCAGTCAAGACCCACGTTAAATAAACAATATCTACCCACCCACAAGGAAAGAACACGAGCTTATAATGGAATGTTAAGGAGGAATACGTAGTCTTAAATTAAATACACAAACCACAAATACATGAAACAACAAATAACCCTCAATTATCATCCAGCGAAACCGACAACAACACGTGGAACTAACCCCATGGTAGATCCACGTAAACAGCGAGCTAACCCCATGGTAGAACGCCTAAATAAAACACTAGGCATTCACTCTTAAACATTCCATTATCCAGCATAACAAAACGCAGCAACATGCGAGAGAAAAAGCAATATTACAAGAACCGGTAAGATACAAACCCCTTAAAATAAAACCAATGCGATCTCCCACTACGTTTATATAATTACAAGGGAACAATTACACAAGTTATCAACTTAACCTCAAACCAGAAAGATCTCCGAACCTATTTATATAATAAGGGGTCATGCTAACACCATAGATTGGAGGATATTTTTCTTAGTCGGCAACTTCTAATTATATTTTCATGCATGATACTTCAAACAATAAAGGACTTAGCTTTGATGAGATGACTAGAAGTTCTAGGCGACAGCTTCTTCACTCTTGATGTCGTTTCAAATGAGCACGAAGAACACGGATATTCAAAAGGAGAACTTTTAGATTGTAACAAGGTAATTCCAAACTTAATTTCAAAACATATTAATATCTTCTAGATTGTAAACCGGTCATGGTGTTCTCAGTCATCTTCTCGTCGTGACAATCACCGATCTCGATATTGTTGTTGCAAGTTCCTTTGGTCAAGCTAACATTCTCATTGGGGCACATTTCATATTTACGAGAGATAGCCGGTAAATACAATCTCTTAGTATATCAAGCAATTACCGCTAGATGGAAATAGCGTCGAAATTAGTATCATAAAATAGTAATGTATCAGTATTCATTTGAGAGGATTGGGACATCTTGGTTATCAGCACTCCAATTTTGTGTTTGTTACCAAAAGATTAAAGTTACAAATTTTGTTTCTTTTAAACTAAATTGACTGAGATGAGGAGGGTCCATGTGCGTGTGTGTGGTGACAGCTACATTGTTTATTAGTGCTAGTTCATTGTTTCAGTTGACTGTGATGGGGCAGGGTCCATGTGAGTGTGTGTGGTGACAGCTACATTGTTTATTATTGCTAGTTCATTGTTTCATTTGACTGATGGGGCAAAGTCCATGTGAGAGTGTGTGGTGACCGATACATTGTTTATTAGTGCTAGTTCATTGTTTCATTTGACTGTGATGGGGCAGGGTCCATGTGAGTGTGTGTGGTGACAGTTGCATTGTTTATTAATGCTAGTTCATTGTTTCAGTTGACTGTGATGGTGCAGGGTCCATGTGAGTGTGTGTGGTGACAGCTATATTGTTTATTAGTGCTAGTTCATTGTTCATTTGACTGTGATGGGGCAGGGTCCATGTGAGTGTGTGTGGTGACAGTTGCATTGTTTATTAGTGCTAGTTCATTGTTTCAGTCGACTGTGATGGGGCAGGGTCCATGTGTGTGTGTGTGGTGACAGATACATTGTTTATTAGTGCTAGTTCATTGTTCATTTGACTGCGATGGGGCAGGGCCCATGTGAGTGTGTGTGGTGACAGTTGCATTGTTTATTAGTGCTAGTTCATGGTTTCATTTGACTGTGATGGGGCAGGGTCCATGAGAGTGTGTGTGGTGACAGTTACATACTTTATTAGTGCTAGTAAATTGTTTCAGTTGACTGTGATGGGGCAGGGTCCATGTGAGTGTGTGTGGTGACAGATATATTGTTTATTAGTGCTAGTTCATTGTTCATTTGACTGTGATGGGGCAGGGTCCATGTGAGTGTGTGTGGTGACAGTTGCATTGTTTATTAATGCTAGTTCATGGTTTCAGTTGACTGTGATGGGGCAGGGTCCATGTGAGTGTGTGTGCTGACAGCTACATTGTTTATTAGTGCTAGTTCATTGTTTTATTTGACTGTGATGGGGCAGGGTCCATGTGAGTGTGTGTGGTGACAGTTACATACTTTATTAGTGCTAGTTCATTGTTTCAGTCGACTGTGATGGGGCAGGGTGTATGTGAGTGTGTGTGGTGACAGTTGCATTGTTTATTAGTGCTAGTTCATTGTTTCAGTCGACTGTGATGGGGCAGGGTCCATGTGAGTGTGTGTGGTGACAGATACATTGTTTATTAGTGCTAGTTCATTGTTCATTTGACTGTGATGGGGCAGGGTCCATGTGAGTGTGTGTGGTGACAGTTGAATTGTTTATTAGTGCTAGTTCATTGTTTCAGTTGACTGTGATGGGGCAGGGTCCATGTGAGTGTGTGTGGTGACAGATACATTGTTTATTAGTGCTAGTTCATTGTTCATTTGGCTGTGATGGGGCAGGGTCCATGTGAGTGTGTGTGGTGACAGTTGCATTGTTTATTAGTGCTAGTTCATGGTTTCATTTGACTGTGATGGGGCAGGGTCCATGAGAGTGTGTGTGGTGACAGTTACATACTTTATTAGTGCTAGTAAATTGTTTCAGTTGACTGTGATGGGGCAGGGTCCATGCGAGTGTGTGTGGTGACAGATACATTGTTTATTAGTGCTAGTTCATTGTTCATTTGACTGTGATGGGGCAGGGTCCATGTGAGTGTGTGTGGTGAGAGTTACATACTTTATTAGTGTTAGTTCATTGTTTCAGTCGACTGTGATGGGGCAGGGTGTATGTGAGTGTGTGTGGTGACAGTTGCATTGTTTATTAGTGCTAGTTCATGGTTTCAGTTGACTGTGATGGGGCAGGGTCCATGTGAGTGTGTGTGCTGACAGCTACATTGTTTATTAGTGCTAGTTCATTGTTTCATTTGACTGTGATGGGGCAGGGTCCATGTGAGTGTGTGGTGACAGTTACATACTTTATTAGTGCCAGTTCATTGTTTCAGTCGACTGTGATGGGGCAGGGTGTATGTGAGTGTGTGTGGTGACAGTTACATTGTTTATTAGTGCTAGTTCATTGTTTCATTTGACTGTGATGGGGCAGGGTCCATGTGAGAGTGTGTGGTGACAGTTGCATTGTTTATTAGTGCTAGTTCATTGTTTCAGTCGACTGTGATGGGGCAGGGTGTATGTGAGTGTGTGTGGTGACAGTTACATTGTTTATTAGTGCTAGTTCATTATTTCATTTGACTGTGATGGAGCAGGGTCCATGTGGGAGTGTGTGGTGACAGCTATATTGTTTATTAGTGCTAGTTCATTGTTTCAGTTGACTGTGATAGGGCAGGGTCCATGTGAGTGTGTGTGGTGACAGCTACATTGTTTATTAGTGCTAGTTCATTGTTTCATGTGACTGTGATGGGGCAGGGTCCATGTGAGTGGGTGTGGTGACAGTTGCATTGTATATTAATGCTAGTTCATTGTTTCAGTTGACTGTGATGGGGCAGGGTCCATGTGAGTGTGTGTGGTGACAGATACATTGTTTATTAGTGCTAGTTCATTGTTCATTTGACTGTGATGGGGCAGGATCCATGTGAGTGTGTGTGGTGACAGTAGCATTGTTTATTAGTGCTAGTTCATGGTTTCATTTGACTCTGATGGGGCAGGGTCCATGTGAGTGTGTGTGGTGACAGTTGCATTGTTTATTAATGCTAGTTCATTGTTTCAGTTGACTGTGATGGGGCAGGGTCTATGTGAGTGTGTGTGGTGACAGATACATTGTTTATTAGTGCTAGTTCATTGTTCATTTGACTGCGATGGGGCAGGGCCCATGTGAGTGTGTGTGGTGACAGTTGCATTGTTTATTAGTGCTAGTTCATGGTTTCATTTGACTGTGATGGGGCAGGGTCCATGTGAGTGTGTGTGGTGACAGTTACATACTTTATTAGTGCTAGTAAATTGTTTCAGTTGACTGTGATGGGGCAGGGTCCATGTGAGTGTGTGTGGTGACAGATATATTGTTTATTAGTGCTAGTTCATTGTTCATTTGACTGTGATGGGGCAGGGTCCATGTGAGTGTGTGTGGTGACAGTTGCATTGTTTATTAATGCTAGTTCATGGTTTCAGTTGACTGTGATGGGGCAGGGTCCATGTGAGTGTGTGTGCTGACAGCTACATTGTTTATTAGTGCTAGTTCATTGTTTTATTTGACTGTGATGGGGCAGGGTCCATGTGAGTGTGTGTGGTGACAGTTACATACTTTATTAGTGCTAGTTCATTGTTTCAGTCGACTGTGATGGGGCAGGGTGTATGTGAGTGTGTGTGGTGACAGTTACATTGTTTATTAGTGCTAGTTCATTGTTTCATTTGACTGTGATGGGGCATGATCCATGTGAGAGTGTGTGGTGACATTTGCATTGTTTATTAGTGCTAGGTCATTGTTTCAGTCGACTGTGATGGGGCAGGGTGTATGTGAGTGTGTGTGGTGACAGTTACATTGTTTATTAGTGCTAGTTCATTATTTCATTTCACTGTGATTGGGCAGGGTCCATGTGAGAGTGTGTGGTGACAGCTATATTGTTTATTAGTGCTAGTTCCATGTTTCAGTTGACTGTGATGGGGCAGGGTCCATGTGAGTGTGTGTGGTGACAGCTACATTGTTTATTAGTGCTAGTTCATTGTTTCATTTGACTGTGATGGAGCAGGGTCCACGTGAGTGTGTGTGGTGACAGTTGCATTGTTTATTAATGCTAGTTCATTGTTTCAGTTGACTGTGATGGGGCAGGGTCCATGTGAGTGTGTGTGGTGACAGTTGCATTGTTTATTAGTGCTAGTTCATTGTTCATTTGACTGTGATGGGGCAGGGTCCATGTGAGTGTGTGTGGTGACAGTTGCATTGTTTATTAGTGCTAGTTCATTGTTCATTTGACTCTGATGGGGCAGGGTCCATGTGAGTGTGTGTGGTGACAGCTATATTGTTTATTAGTGCTAGTTCATTGTTTCATTTGACTGTGATGGGGCAGGGCCCACGTGAGTGTGTGTGGTGACAGCTACATTGTTTATTAGTGCTAGTTCATTGTTCCATTTGACTGTTATGAGGAAGGGTCCATGTGAGTATATGTGGTGACAGTTGCATTGTTTATTAGTGCTAGTTCTTTGTTTCATTTGACTGTGATGGTGCAGGGTCCAGGTGAGTGTGTGTGCTGACAGCTACATTGTTTATTTGTGCTAGTTCATTGTTCATTTGACTGCGATGGGGCAGGGTCCAGGTGAGTGTGTGTGCTGACAGTTGCATTGTTTATTAGTGCTAGTTCATTGTTTCATTTGACTGTGATGGGGCAGGGTCCATGTGAGTGTGTGTGGTGACAGTTACATACTTTATTACTGCTAGCTTAGCGTTTAGAAGAGAAAGTGTGCCGACTCCCGAGTTTGCCGTATCTATAGTATGGGTAGTTGCTGCGCCCGCCGGTAGACTGCGCAGCGGTTGGTTGTGGCTGGCTGGAGACACTTTCTAAGCGCTCGCGAGTTTGAAAACATGGAAATGCTGCCGTGTTTAGTCCTTATTTCTTGGTGTTGAAAAGTGTATGCGATCAAGAAGCAATAGTGAAATAATACATACGTTATGACACTGGTGTGTTTAGTATTTGTAAGCCTTTACACTTATTTATTTACGTTTGTGCTGTCGAGTGAATTATAACCTGGTAAGATACGTCAAACAAAACTGTGTAAGTGAATATGCCGTGTTGTTTTGTTCCCGGGTGCCGATCTGGAACGACAAGTCATCTGCAACAGGTAGGCACTTTTTTAGACCTCCAAAAGCCGAAGATGACTTATTTAAATGGGCTAAGGCCATTCCGAGGAAAGACATTAAATTGTCAAGTAAGTCATATGCAGGCTATGTGACAAACATCGCTCCGATAATCCCTATATATATATTATAATTGTGAAAATCTGTGTGTCCGTGTGTGTGTGTGTGTGTGTGTGTGTGTGTGTGAGTGTGTGTGTTAGTTTGTTACCTCTTGACACTAAAACGGCTGGACGGATTTGGATGAAATTTGAAATGGAGACAGCTTATACCATGGGATAACATATAGGCTACCTTTTGTCCGGAAATTAATCATTGTTCCCGTGGAATGGGCAACATAACTGAAAAGTCACCAAAAATACTCAACCAGGACAAAATATCGAAGTTGTCGCATAAAGACCGGACAAAGCTCATTTTACTCCCCTCGATGCAAGAAACAATACTCGGTATGTCCCTACGGGACACCGAAAACTACATTTTAAGGCTCTAAAACGAACAGTTTCAAAGATATTCGCAGAAAACTATCTTCGCTCTGATTGATGAACTAATCGCAAGTCCGTTTCCATGGCAACACTACCTCAAGGTATGACATCCGATTTTCTATATATCCCTCTAGGAGGCAATGCCAATTCATTTATTATCTTTTTAAGATATATATAAACACAATAAGAACAGTGTAGCGCGCCTGCCTCCCGTTCGGAGGCCCCGGGTTCGATTCCCGGCTCCGTCAGAGATTTTAGACACTGACGTGAGGGCTGCAACGGGCTGAACTCAGATTCGAGAGGACAATTGTGTAGCTGTGAGGCAGCGCGCCGGTCACGAAGAACAAGATTAACGGCAGAGGGGACACTATGCACTGACCACGCGTCACCACAATATCTGCAGGCCAAATGGCCGATTTTCTATATATCCCTCTAGGAGGCAATGCCAATTCATTTATTATCTTTTTCAAAATATATATAAACACAATAAGAACAGTGTAGCGCGCCTGCCTCCCGTCCGGAGGCCCCGGATTCGATTCCCGGCTCCGTCAGAGATTTTAGACACTGACGTGAGGGCTGCAACGGGCTGAACTCAGATTCGTGAGGACAATTGAGTAGCTGTGAGGCAGCGTGCCGGTCACGAAGAACAAGATTAACGGCTGAGAGGACACTATGCACTGACCACGCGTCACCACAATATCTGCAGGCCAAATGGCTGGGAAGCGGTCGCATGATAGGCCTAGGCCCTTCATGGGCTGTAGTGCCAGGGGTAAAAAATATTAGGGGAAGCGCCTTCTAATACCACCTTTAATTTTTAAACACTACAGTAGCGGCTATTAAATAAAGGTAGCGATATAGCTACGTTCAATTTCATAAACACTGGGCTCACAAATCCCGTATAGTTAAGTGCAAATATCGGTCTGGTCATAATTTCAATAGCAACGAAGCTCTTAGGCGGCTATTGCCGTTTCCTTAACACTTAAGGCATCCCGCCGTCATATACCTCAATGTGCACTTACCAAATTGTGAACCAGTCTATTTTACTGAAAAGAATTTCTACTAGCGAGTATCCACTCCGGCAAAAACCACTCTCACTACATTTTCCAAAATTTACACAAGACATGATTTTTAAAGCACTCTTCTGTATGTTGAGGTACAGAGACATACCACATGGAAAGATACAATAAAATGTTGGCAAATCTGAGTTCAAGGAACTGCTGTCCAGAATAGGCTTTCGGTACAGGTTATGCGGCTCATGTTCGTAACATGGAATGTTTTCCTTTGACAATGCATCTACACCATGTGCGAGGGCAACGCATTTCAAAGATCTCTAAAAACACAATAATCAGGAAATTGGAGAACAATTTAAAGTCGGAGTGAAGATTCAAGGAGAAATAATTTCATCTCTGAGATTTGCTGATGACATCGTCATCTTGGCCAATACGCCAGAAGATTTGAACGAGTTTTTGAATGGTATGGACTCCGTCTTGACGAATGAATTCATGATGAAAATCAATAAATGTAAAACAAAATTATTGGAATGCAGCCGAAATAAATCAGAAACCTCTATGGACATCAAATTGGCAGGTGAAACGCTACGGGAAGTAGGAGACTTCTGTTACCGGTACTTAGGAAGCAAAATAACCAGTAATGGACGAAGCAAAGAGGATATAAAAAGCAGGTTGGCTCAGGCAAGGAAAGCATTTCTACACAAAAAGGAATCTCTTGACATCGAATATACATTTAGGTATTAGGATGTCATTTTTGAAAGCTTTTGAGTCACTATAAGGAAGTGAAACTTGGACTAATGTTGCTGCAGTAAAGAGGAGAATTGAAGCGTTTGAAATGTGGTGTTACGGGAGAATGATGAAGATCAGATGGTTAGATAGGGTATCAAATGAAGAGCTATTAAGACGAGTGGGAGAGGAGAGATGTTTCTGGCGACTGCTAATGAAGAGAAGAGATAGGTTGGTACGACACATATTAAGACACCCAGGAATAGCAAACTTAATTATGGATGGGAGGGTCAAGGACAAGAACTGTAGGGGTAGACCAGGGTTATACAGATTGCCTCGGATGTAGGGTGTGGTAGCTATGTAGTGATGAAACGATTAGCTCAGGAGAGCGAGGCATGGAGGGCTGCATCAAACCAGTCAAAAAACTTAAGACTCAAACAACAACAATCGGGAATTTTAATTACTTAGAGAGGCATGTGAGGCAAAAGGGTTGTTGGAGAATTTCAATCCCTGGGATGTAACACTGGAAGTGACTGCATAATGTACATCAGCGACCAAGGTGAGAGATATTTTACTATAGGTCTATTAATAGCGACATGTTGACGTTCAAATTATCAATAAGTGTGGCAAAATTATACCCAGAATAGCTTAAGGAAAAATACTTTTAATTCCCCATATTCAGATAGATTTGCCATTCCAGGTGTACGTTTAGACAAAACCATTATTTCCCATGGACAACTGTATGTGGCGTGCTGGCGAGTATCCGGACAACAAAATCGTTATGTCTCAGCAGAAGATGGCAAAACCAAAACTAAAATTTTCAAATGTGTTCACAACTCTATAAAATTCCCACTTTGCTGCTCATATCTATATACTGTATGTATCAGAATTCTCAGAATTTGAATCTACCCACCTGTACCCGCGATTGCTGTAATAGAATAAACCAACTATCAGCAATAATGCATCGTCCCCATTGTCTTGATCGCGAGCGAAGCCGCGGGTACCTGCTAGTTTCCTTATAAAAACGGACACTTTCATTAGAGAAGGAAAGACAGTCGAAATGGCGAGAATGAGATGGAGTTTGAAGCCTGGTGCTGTCCCACACTATCTAGCCGGGTATATTGTCAAGCAACTAAGGAAAGGGATCAGCTGTGTGAAGTGTGCAACAACCCTTCAAAGTGAAAAGGCCGTCGGACACAACAGCTGCGACTTTCACTAATATAAAGGACTTTGGCACAATAAATGCCCTTAGTTACCTAACTCAACCGTCTGACAGTGTCTTCAACATTCTTTTACAGGTCGAAGTAGTCGTTGAAATGGAATTGTCTTCCCTTTCAAATTTGTGGGTTGATATATTTTATGAGTGTTAGGACAGCATTGATGAGATTGTTTAAGGGCCGTGATTTTTTGATGGTGTATGGAACATAAACTGGACCTTATTGGAAAACTCGTTTTTCATTTCATGAAGTGCGCTTTTTCTTTCGTACGAAAGAAATTAGGAAAGAGCAGTCCACTTCTAAGTCTGGAAAATCATCGCGTAAGCTGTCCAAAGCTTCGGACAACTGAGAGCTATAAGTTATATGGGTGAGTTTGTCATTATACTGTATTATATTATATTTACTTTATTTGTGCAGTAGTGAATGGTCTGTAGCTTTACGATTTTCATACATTCAGTTACATTTTCACCGCCGTCAGAATGTTTTATTTCCTTATTATATGAACCTATGACGCAATCTGATGTTTCATAATTAACACAACGGACGTTAGCGTTGTATATACTCAGTGCGGAGAATTTTATATTTGGATCATCTTGTCTAATACAACGTAGTGTAAGCTGATAACATTCAGTTACTGAAAAGTAACATTCAACTGCTTGTATTGATACCGTCCTCACTCAGCGCTAGCCGACGCTAGAGCCACCTAGCGGCTGGACCATACAAACTCCACAAGTCGCGTCACTTTCTCTTCTATACGCTATGCTGCTAGTAAATTGTTTCAGCCGACTGTGATGGAGCAGGGTGTATGTGAGCGTGTGTGGTGACAGTTACATTGTTTATTAGTGCTAGTTCATTGTTTCATTTGACTGTGATGGGGCAGGGTCCATGTGAGTGTGTGTGGTGACAGCTACATTGTTAATTAGTGCTAGTTCATTGTTTCAGTCGACTGTGATGGGGCAGGGTCTATGTGAGTGTGTGTGGTGACAGTTACATTGTTCATTAGTGCTAGTTCATTGTTTCATTTGACTGTGATGGGGCAGGGTCCATGTGAGTGTGTGTGGTGACAGCTACATTGTTTATTAGTGCTAGTTCATTGTTTCATTTGACTGTTATGAGGAAGGGTCCATGTGAGTGTGTGTGGTGACAGTTGCATTGTTTATTAGTGCTAGTTCATTGTTTCATTTGACTGTGATGGGGCAGGGTCCAGGTGAGTGTGTGTGGTGACAGTTACATACTTAATTAGTGCTAGTAAATTGTTTCTGTCGACTGTGATGGAGCAGGGTGTATGTGAGTGTGTGTGGTGACAGTTACATTGTTTATCAGTG
The DNA here is from genome assembly GCA_946902985.2 of Meconema thalassinum. Taxonomy (NCBI): domain Eukaryota; kingdom Metazoa; phylum Arthropoda; class Insecta; order Orthoptera; family Tettigoniidae; genus Meconema; species Meconema thalassinum. The sequence goes on from OX336392.1 coordinate 42,714,437, forward strand.
CTAGTTTATGGTTTCATTTGATATAAAAAGTAGGTTGGCTCAGACAAGGAAAGCTATTCTACAGAAAAGAAACCTGTTGACATCAAATATAGTCTTAGGTATTAGAAAGTCAATTTTGTAAGTCTTTGTTTGGAGCGTGGCGCTCTATGGAAGTGTAACTTGGATTGATGGCGCAGCAGAAAAGAGGAGAATAGAAGCATTTGAAGTGTGGTGTTAAAGGAGAATGGTGGAGATCAGATGGGTTGATAGATTAACAATTGAACAAGTATTAATACGAGTGGGCGAGGAGAGATGGCATATGAAGAGCAAAGACAGGTTGATAGGTGACATACCATACACCCAGGAATAGCAAACTATTATGAGAGGAAGGGGTAGACCAAGGTTAGAATATGTTAAGCAGATTGCTCGGTTGTAAAGTGTGGCAGCTATGTAGAGAAGGAACGATAAGCTCAGGACAGGGAGGCACTAAGGGCTGCTGAAACCAGTCAAAAGACTGAAGACTCAAACAACAACATAGTGTTGGGTCGAATCGAATATTTTTCCGAATCTGAATCCGAATCCGATTCAATCGCCTTGTATTTTTTAAGGATGGTTGAGACTCTATACCGATACTCTTTTAACATCTATACTCCAGCTTCGATACTTCTTTAGAAATGGAATGAATGAAAATATGAAAAGTTGTGCTACAATACTCAGAAATCTTAGACTTTTTTCGGATTTGTTGCAATTAAAAATAAATCTATTTTATAAAATGTATTAAAAGTGTAGGTACTATAAATTTGTTTATAATACAATTTCTTAGATAACAGGTTTACAATTATAAAACATTCTTCCTCTTCTCCTTCTTTCTTAGTTGCTAAAATATGCATAAGTAACTTAATGATTCTTATTTTAAATTAAAACTCTGAGAGTTTTCAATATTTTAAAAACAACAATCTATTTGATATTGGAGAGGAGACAAATGGTACTTATTATAAAGAACGGAAGTGCTGTTAGTCATAATCAGTTTTCAGTAAAGTAAGATAGACCTAGTTACAAAAAACAAAAAAACAAAAAAAAAATGAAAATTCTCTATTCGTTATTTTCCTGAAAATGTAATCTAAGATCACTCTTGAATGTTCATATACAAGAACAATAGCTTTTGAACTCGATCTGCATCAAGACCGTTTCTTTTATTAGTCACCAAATTGCCCGCTGCACTGAACGCTCTTTCCGAATAAACTGATGTATGTTCGACGCAAAGGTACTTTTTGGCTAGTTTTCTTAAGGTAGGATACTTAGTATTAGTTGTCCAGTAAGAAATTGGACCTAGTGATTGGTCCAATAAACCTTCATTTAAGTAAGCAGTAACTTCATATTCAACAGAAAGCTGCTGGACTGGTTGTTGTTCAAGAAGTTTGGAGTACCGGTACTGGGAGTAAATTTAGTTTTTGGCCAATGTGGGAGGTGAAGATGAAGTGGGCGTGTGTTGGACGGTATTACTGGATAACTGATACTTTTTGTTTGTTTCAGTGACAAGCATTTGTTTGATATTTTCTTGAAAGGTGGCGCTTTCACCATTTACCTGACGAAACAATTTGTGTTTTCAACATTTTGGAATAAGTTTAAGTCTTGAGATCAGCTCTTTTTTATGCCTGGTAGACCACCACTTCCACCCTCAGATGAGTTTGAGAGATATTCAAAAAATCTATTGATCAAAGGGACTATTTTTGAAGCACTAGTTTCTTTCGTACAACGAACATTGGTAGCTTCATAAAATAATCTTAAGGTTTCTTCCAACTTTTCAATACATTTCCACTGTGATTCTGACAGTTCTGTTGGTACTTCCAATCTTAATGAAGGTAGAACAATCACTTGACGCTGTTCAATAAGTCTCGCAATCATAAAATAGTATGAGTCCCACCTTGTGGGTTCACTTTTATTAGACGATGGCGCGGTACTTCTACAGCAAGTTCGCATTATTTTAAAACCTTTGTGCCTTTGTAGGAGTGTTTAAAATGTGTAATAATATATTCACAGATTGCAGTTACTTTGTTCAAAGATTGTTCTGTAATGTCACTATGATGAATCACTGTTTGTAATTGATGAACAAAGTATGGAAAGTGATCAAACTCATTCAAATTCATGGCTGTAATCATATTCGTAGCACTATCATGCACGACTGCAACAATTTCATCTTTTAAACCCCAATCTGCAACTACAGATACAAAGAATTGTTGAATATTCAAAGAACTATGACAAATTTCACTGAAGGGAATATCTTCTATTGTCAAATATTGCAGTTCAAATTCATCATCAATGCAATAGGCAGTAAAATACATATAATCCTCTCCAGCGACGGAAGTCCAGAAGTGAAAGGTGTAAGAAACAATTTCTGCTTTCTCCACGACCGATTTCACTCTTGAATGCTCTCTGCGGTACAATATAGGTATTGCTTTATTGGCTAAGTAATTTCGGCTTATTATAGGGTAGCGAGGTTCCAAATGTTTGATAAGCTTTTGGAAACCACAGTCTTCTACAGTAGTTCGTTGCCAACCAGCCAGTCGGTTAAAAGTTGATGTGGTTTATTTATCTTGTGTACCTATTTAGGCGGCCCCCGAGTCTTGTATTTCAGCTATTTAATACCGACGGGATCTCATTTATTCCCTGGCAGACTAACTTTCGAAGCGCGGTTGAAAGTAAAAGCCAATGCCGCCAATCCAATAGAAATAATGTTTATTTAATGTCAAGTATAATTTTCGTCCATGTGTACGATAATTGCAAGGAAATATCAATTAGCACTTCAGAGTTAATTCAGTAAATTTATTGACTAAATACTGGGATACTTTTGCAATTTAATTACCACGTCATATCATGCATTTGTTGGCAACACAACTACCCAGCGCTCCAAGCGCGGACAGTCGAAGCTAAATCGAAGTGCGATAGGGACTTTTAATTCCATCCGGCCAACGCCCGTTGTTCTGGAGTTGAAATGTGTCCCTCGAGTAGGAAATGGTGCAAGTCCCCTGCTTTACACCTGGAGTGTCTTGTGCACTGTGGCTGTCCTCTTATTGTTTTGCACAAGGCCCACACAAACAGCAAATTACAATGTGAAAGGATTGTATTTATTTCCGTAACGTTCAGTGTTCATTTTTAGTAGTACAGTATATGTTGTTAGTGAATATCTATTAGGCTACTACAACATAATTATGATAGAGCAGATTTCAACCGGCAACTATTGCCCTTATGACTATAATAATTTGTCTTGTCACATGAATGTACCGTACCAGTATGCTATAATATCAACAATACCCTAAATAAAGCTTTCATAAGTCTATATCTTAAACATAACATTAATATGATAGTATATAGCCTAATACAGAAAGCCATATGAAAGGCTTCAATAAAATATAAGAAAGAAACTTCGTTTACTAAGGCAACACTGAAAATGGGCTTTAAACACCATAAAGAAAATTGTGTGGGCTATACAATATTCTGTGTTTACAGTCCTCCAAACAATAAAAATCTGAATCTTCACCTTTTAGAAATCAAAACAGCTACTATTTTTATAGGAGACTTCGATGCAGCTTCTCCAGTCTGGGGCTACAACTACACAAATTCAGCTGGTAAAACAATAAAAGACCTTATAGAGAGTAGCTCTCTTGAACTATTATATAGTAACAAAGACCCAGCAACATTCATTCACCACTCTGGTTCCACAACTAACCCAGATCTCATATTAGTCTCAACAGATCTTACAAACCACAGTCATCGATCAGTACTCGAAGATCCAGGCAGTGGACATAGAATGTCCCTTCTTACTATTTCATCATACAGTGAATCTGCTCAAAGTGCAGACCCGAAGATTCGGTGGAACTTTAAAAAGGCAGATTGGGAAAATTTCAGAAACAATCTTGAAACTAAAATGTCGGAAATTGATCTTGATGCACCTCCTAACATCATCCTGAATAAATTTACTACAGCCATAAAAGACATAGCCAAACTGTGCATACCCAGAGGTGCTCAAACAAAATATAAACCTTTCCGGTCAGATGAATTGAACAATCTTAAGTCCGCCAGAGACAAAGCAAAAAGAACAGCTGAACTTACTCAGGATCAAAATGATGTACGGAAATGGCGACAAGAAAAGAGCAAAATTAAAACAAGCAATAACAATATCAAAAAAGGAATCTTGGAACACATTTCTAACAACAGTTGACTATAGGACAGACAGCAATAACGTTCACAAATTTATCAATTCTCTAAACAACAAACACGTAGTCACTCCTTTGAATCCTATTATGATAAATGATAAGGAAATTACAGACTGTCATAAAATAGCAAACCACTTCTGTAAACATTTCACTTCAATTAGGCTATCAAAACAGAAAAAGAAAAAAGACAAGACTCTCAAAAAATAATCAAAAAATTCATGAATAATAATGCAGACGATATCCTTAACAATGAATTTTCAATGGAAGAGTTAATGTTAGCAATAAAGAACACACAAGTCAGAAAACAACCAGGACCTGATGAGATATTCCCAGAATTCATAACAAATCTAGGTCCATCTGCTCTGAACATACTGCTACACATATTCAACAAATTTTGGACATCAAATGATAACCTACCTAAAGACTGGACTAAAGCAACCATCATTCCAATCTTAAAACCAGGCAAACCAAAAAACCAAGACCCCTCGTACCGACCTATAGCACTTACCTCCATTCTGGTAAAAATTCTAGAAAGGATGAGTACAAATAGAATAAATTGGTACTTGGAAACAAAATCTTTTCTATCGGAAGAACAAGCTTGGTTTAGACAAAACAGGTCTTCCTCCCTCCAAATAATGAGATTTAAACAAGCTGTTAAAGAAGCCTTTAACAAAAGGGAAAGTGTTCTTGCAGTTTTTATCGATTTTAAAGGAGCCTATGATACTGTATGGCGAAACATGCTGCTAATGAAGCTTATCAACTTCAAAGTAAATGGATGTATGTTAAACTGGTTTTCAAGATTCCTTTCACAAAGAATATTCGTTACAACAACAAAACTTCAGGTTGCAAGCAATCAAAACTAGGCCTCACACAAGGAGCTGTATCAAGCACAACTTTATTCAATGTGTACATCAATGACCTTCCAAAAACAATAAAGGAAGTAGGTAATGTGAATATCAGCATGTTTGCAGACGATGTTATCATTTGGACCACAGCACGTAACAGCCCAAATCAGCAAATGCTTCTTGAACACAGAATGAACCAGGCACTTATAAAACTCAAAAACTGGACTGAAAACAATAATATGGAAATCAATACTACCAAAACAGTATACCAGTTTTTCTCCCTGAGACACCACAATCCAACTTTCAGTCTCAAATTCAGTAATCAAGCAAAAACAAAAAGTGAAAGTACAAAGTATCTAGGTATCAACATGGTCAAGAAGCTGAACTGGACCAAGCACATACAACATGTGGAGGATAAGGTAAGCAAACGGATGAAATTACTGAAGAGACTAGCAGGAGCTACTTCGGGGAGCACTCAAGACACACTCAACAAAACCTACAATACTTACATCAAACCTATCATAAAATATGGCAGTGAAGTACTCTCTACAGCACCCCAGTCAAACATTGATCGCCTCTAGAGGTGTCAGAATAATGCCCTACGAATCATAACAGGCGCAATAAAAACCACACCTATAACCGCCTTGCAATTATATACCCACAACTTACCAATAGAAGAAGAGATGAAACATCAAACAGCCAATGCATATCTCAGTATACAAAGACTACCTCAAATGACATGGATCAAAAAAACAGTATCTAGCCCCAATCTTAAAACACAAAAAAGATCCCTTCAGTCTCGCCAAAGAATATATCAATAAGAGCAATCTGCAAATAAAACTTGAACCTCTCTGTATGCCAGTCAACCCCATTGAATATATACAAGTGATTACAGATCTTACTTTGCTAGAAGAGGTCTGCAAGAAAGACTCTTCACCACATGATCTAAAACTGCTGGCCCTTTGTACAATAGAAGAAAGATATCCGTCTAATCAATGGCTAAAAATATTTACAGATGGCTCACAAGACAAAGCAAATAGAACTGGAGTAGGAATACATTCATTTCTCTTCTCACTCTACTTCCCAGTAGGCCAAAACATAACAAACTTTGATGCTGAGATAAGAGCAATTTCACATGCACTCCATCAGTTATTAGGCAGAAACATTGATTATCAAAAATGTGTTATCATTACAGATTCAAAAGCAGCCATTCAAGCTGTCTCGTCAAAATATAAGCCTCAAAATAAATAACTGAAAGAAAATTGTTGTATGTTAAAAACCCTTCAAAGACTCCACAAACAGATCTCATTTCAGTGGATCCCTTCTCACGTTGGAATAGCAGGTAATGAAGAGGCAGACAGATTAGCAAGAAAAGGTACCACACTACAACAACCTGTCAGTCAGACTGATTTTATGTCAGCAAAAAGGATCTTGAAAAATACTATCAAAAACAGGTATGAAGAAATGGCAAAGAAAACAGCAGAAACCAAATTAAGGAAGGACATTGATGCTAAATGGGATCAATATAAATTAACACCAAGAAGAGAAGCTGTAGCCTTCTTCAGACTTAACACTGGCCATGACTGCCTTGCAGCTCATCTGAAACGAATCAACATCTTGAGATCTGAAGAATGCACACTTTGTCACGAACCTGGAAGTAAAATGGATAAGGGGCAGCTGCTACATTGCAACAAACTTGATGTGACTGCTCGAACTTCAGGAAACCTCACACAACTCTATTGGAACGCAAGAAAGCTGATGGATCGGAATCCGGGCTAGCCATAGGAAACAACCACAACAACTAAAAGTTGGAAGGTTGATAACCTGTGTTGTGTTATAACTAGACTTGACTTATTTCCTTTATCTCCTAAGTGGAGCATAGGTCATCGATGAATTTCCGCCATCGGACTCTGTTCTGCGCCATCCTCCTAATCTCGTACCAGGCCTTCACCTCCTTTCTCCATTCCTTCTGTTAATACACTCCTCCTCCAGATGTTCCTTGGTCTGCCTCTTCGCCTACTACCTTGTGGATTTCATTCCAGGGCTTGTCTTGCTATGTTGTCTCCATATCGTCGTAATGTATGCCAAATCCATTTCCATTTCCTATGACGCATCTCAATATAAATGGGTGTTAGCTGTGTTCTTCTCCATAGCTCTTCATTGCAGATAACTTAATGGCCACCATATCCTCAGCATATTCCTCAAGCATCTATTCACAAATATTTGGAGTCTGTTAATCAGTTGTGTGTTGGGCTTCCAAGTTTCACACCCTTAGAGCAATATTGACTTGACATTTGAATTGAAGATGCGAAGTTTGGTATAGGTGTTAAGTTCCCTTGCTTTCCAAATTGGTCTCAACTTTGCGAATGCTCCTTTAGCCTTATTTATTCTATTTCCTATATCCTCCATAGTACCTCCCTCAGTGGTGACCATACTTCCCAGGTATCAAAACTGTTTGACTTGATCGATCTCTTGATTCCCTACAAATAATGGTGCCTTATTTCGGTTATTATACCGCATCTCCTTGGTTTTCCTACCATTGATCTTCAATCCCACCTCAGATGCTTCAGTTCTTAAATCATTCAGCTTTGTTTTCATATCTTTGTAACTGCTGGCTAGCAAACACAGGTCGTCTACGAAATCCAGGTCCTCCAACCTGTCTGTTAGTCCCCACTGGATACCTCTTCGGCGATTCATTGCTTTCTTCATGATAAAATTCAGCACCATGAGAAACAGTATTGGAGACAGCAAACATCCTTGTTTAACTCCTGTATTTACTGGAATGGGCTCCGACAACATGTTATAACTGGGGCCCGGACATCTATGCACTAAAAATGTTTCAAATATGCATGCAGTTATGCACGAAAAATAAAGAAATATGCAGTTAAAATGCAATTGTATTCACGTAACTGTTTCCATGTATCACACGTTGCAAAACGAAGCATCACAGTATGTAACTAGTAGTCTTTCATAGCAATTCAATGTTTCCTGGAGACAACCCATGTCTATGCCCATCAAAATGAGTTTATAGGCCGAGGATGTTTGTTTTACATCAGCTGACATCAGCTTATACAGGGCATCAACGTTTTGGAACATACCTTTGGTAAATATACCCTAGTTCCACTCAAGTACTGACACAGTACGCTAGTTCTTTAGTCCTGGATTCAAATTCAAAACCTTTTCTAACTTGCAATTAATCTTCTCTCCAATTTTGTCTTGAGCGGAATTCTATGAAAAAGCAGCTTTCTGAACGAGATCAAGTGAGTTATGGAAAGGTGCACCAACATATACTAAGCTGTAGCTGTCAATGGGTTTTGGAAGTTTATAAAAATATGCATGTATGAAAACAGTAGGCTATTACTTTCAAACACACACGGAATATGTATATCTTCAAGTTCTTTAACCACTTCTTTTACTTCATTAAAATTATCCTGATAAAATGTTACTGCAGATAACCATATTCCCCACCTAAAGTCTGTTCGCCGTGTCGAGACAGTAAAAGTAAACACATCTGTGCGCGTGATTGCAGGACTGTCCGCAAGGGGTGCTGTTGTGTCTGTTGAACACGCTTACATATAAAGCGGACGAGTGCGATTGCTATTTTTATTCGGAGTTATGATTTTATTATTTACTAGCAACCCGACCCGGCTTCGCCCGGGAACAATTATGAATGCATTACGTAATAAGCGCTTTTTTCCCAATGTCAATGAACAACGACCAATTTCCGTTTTACGTCTCGGCAAGATGGGTTAAAATCACTGACTGGACTATTAATTATATTATCATGGAGATGCATGTGCAACGAATTCTTGTCAGACGTAATTTAAGAATGGCGAGGGGCATGAAACACAAATCCCCTTCCGTCCAATCTTAACTTGACTGTGAATTTTGCGGAACGAAAAGTTCACAGGCGAAATGAGAAAAGCAGAGTTGCACTTCCAGCGAAACTCCAAACACAACCACTCTTCTCTCAAGTTTTTAACTCAACACGACTCGAAAGTTTGCTGCTGGCTGTATCTGGAGCAATAAGCACGTCCGCTAGGTAAGCTGTAACTGGGGTGATTGACTCGCCCCTAGTTAGCTCGTAAACTGTCGCCTCAATAACTGGAGATTGTTGGAAGAAATGGAAACGTAAAAACACTTATAGTAGGCGATGTATTGAAGATAGAGATATGCTCTCCCTGGCTTTTTTGTAGAACTTTTCATGCTGAACAATTCGTACACTCATAGGATATAGATATTTTTAACGGTTTGCCTAGCGTAAGCTTAAAAAGCGCACGGACGCCAGTTTTCTTTTCGACCATTTCACTGAAATCGTTAGTGCTTGACTTCCTTTGGTCATAAGTAAATCTTTTCTACAGAAACCTTCCTCGAGATATCCTTTACAGGATCAAACGCATCAAACTCCATTCAGTGGTTCTCGAGATTACTCGTGACTTGTTTTGTACTAAGTAGAGATTATACGCCAATCAGTATAATTTAATATAATATAATCCCCCTTCCGTCCAATCTTAAATTGACTGTGAATTTTGCGGAACGAAATGTTCACAGGCGACATGAGAGTTGAACTTCCAGGGAATGGCGTGGTGAATGAAACTCAAATCCCCCTTCCGTCCAATCTTAACTTGACTGTGTTTCACAGGCCAAAATAAGAAAACCCGAGTTGCACTTCCAGGGAAACTCCAAACACAACCACCCTTCTCAGAAGTCTTAACTCAACACGACTCGACGGTTTACTGCTGGATGTATCTGGGGCAATAGGTTCGCCCGCTAGCTAGGCTGTGCCAGGGATACTAGACTCGGCCTTAGCTAGCTCGTTATCGCCTCAGTAGTTGAATGGTTGATGATGATGATGATAATTGTTGTTTTAAGGGGCCTAACATCTAGGTTATCGGCCCCGTAGTTGAATGGACTTGGTTGGAAGAAGTTAAAACGTAAACACACTTATAGCGGGCAATGTATAGAAAATAGACATATGCTCTCGCGGACATTTTTGTAGAACTTTTCATGCTGAACAATTCTTACACTCATAGTATTTAGATATTTTTAACGGTTTGCCCAGCGTTAAACTTACAAAGCACTCGGACGCCAGGTTTTTTTCGACTTTTCCACTGAAATCGTTACTGTTCGGCTTCCTTCGATCAAAAATAATTTATTTTCTACAAAAATCATCCTCGAGATATCCTTTACAGAATGGTGAAAGCCGCATCAAACTCCATTCAGTGGTTCTCGAGATTACTCGTGACATCCAAGAATCGGGGACCTTGTTTTGTACTAAGTAGAGATTATACGCCAATCAGTATAATTTAATATAATATAATCCCCCTTCCGTCCAATCTTAAATTGACTGTGAATTTTGCGGAACGAAATGTTCACAGGCGAGATGAGAGTTGAACTTCCAGGAAATGGCGTGGTGAATGAAACTCAAATCCCCCTTCCGTCCAATCTTAACTTGACTGTGTTTCACAGGCCAAAATAAGAAAACCCGAGTTGCACTTCCAGGGAAACTCCAAACACAACCACCCTTCTCAGAAGTCTTAACTCAACACGACTCGACGGTTTACTGCTGGATGCATCTGGGGCAATAGGTTCGCCCGCTAGCTAGGCTGTGCCAGGGATACTAGACTCGGCCTTAGCTAGCTCGTTATCGCCTCAGTAGTTGAATGGACTTGGTTGGAAGAAGTTAAAACGTAAAAACACTTATAGCGGGCAATGTATTGAAGATAGACATATGCTCTCGCGGACATTTTTGTAGAACTTTTCATGCTGAACAATTCTTACACTCATAGTATTTAGATATTTTTAACGGTTTGCCCAGCGTTAAGCTTACAAAGCACTCGGACGCCAGGTTTTTTTCGACTTTTCCACTGAAATCGTTACTGCTCGGCTTCCTTCGATCAAAAATAATTTATTTTCTACAAAAATCATCCTCGAGGTATCCTTTACAGAATGGTGAAAACCGTATCAAAATCCATTCAGTGGTTCTCGATTTTACCCGTAACATCCAAGGATCGGGGACTTTGTTTTATACTAAGTAGAGAATGTTAGTTTTTGTATTTAATTAATTAATTGTTAACTGCTTACGATTGGCAACAATTAGTTTTGATCGTGTGTACGTGGATTTTATACAATTGATGCTCCGTCGTAGACTCAGCAGGGGACAATGCGAGTGTTAATACTCCACCAAAGAAGCAGCTTTAGCGAAAGGCGCTGAATATATCTGAAAAGCATATGGTACTAAACGCGTATGAGGTCGAGTTAGAAATGCATCCCACTGCTCTAATTTCTGCCGTAGTAACGAACGCAGTGCATTCCACGGGTGTTAGTAAAATTTCTGTGTATCGAATAGTTCGAGATTATAAAGCTACCGACAGTTTACAGTCGCCCAAGAAAGAGAAACCAAGGGAAAAGATTGTGGGAAAAAGTTGAAGAGTTTAATAAGAATGCTATTAGAAGAAAGGCTCACCAGTTCTCTTTTCGCAATGAGCTGCATAGATCGATAAAGTACTTATCGCTGTAAATGAAGACACAGATTTGTCGGATTTTTGACGAAGGACATTTTATAATTTATTGAAGGAACTAAATTTCGAACATGTTCGACGAAGACGAAACAGTATGCTCATAGAGAGGGACGAAACAGTTGCATGGGGACAAGACAAGAAGGGAGAAAGTCTATTATTTAGATGAGACTTGGCCAAATACAGAGCCACAGTACAGCGCTGGTCATTACTAGGGCTACGGCATGGCAAACTATCTCGTATTATTTCCCGTTCCTCTGAGCCGATCACGTGTACTGGGCGTGTTTCCCTGTCAGGACAGCCAGGTGATCACCTGCAATTATTTACCTGCACTGTCTCGACTCAGCGAATAGACTTTAATGAGGACAGGTTCAAGTGGAACACGAACTTCAGGTAGATTGTAGAACTGGACATGAGTTAGTGCTTTTTGAAATAATTTTTTCTCCACATCCAATGAAATTGTTAACAGCTGGGATGCGCGTATTTCTTAAGGCCCTTAATGAGATGTAGTACCACGGGGATCTGATGATGAACCGCTTCAAGGTCGAAACGCACAATCCTAAAAATTCCCCATTATTTTAGTGAACATAATTCGAAAGGCGAATTGGAAGAACTTGTATCAATAAAAGATGTAAAAAGATGGGCAATGGCGAATAATACCTAACAATATGGTCTATAACAACTTAGAACCCATTACTGATACCATGCGAAAGAAAAGACTAGGATTCTTTGGGCGCATTATGAGAATGCCAGATTCACGTCTTCTAAAACAACTAGTACAGTACAATCTTGCTTCAAAAACCACAACAACTGGATGCCGATGATTAAATGAAATCAGAGAGGACTTGAAAGAAATTGGCCTAACAACAGAAGATGCTGAAAATAAGAAAAGTTCAACTACAGCACTTAAAAATATGACTTTTCATTTTCCACTCTCAAAAGAGAAAATTCCTACAAGAATATTTTCCGCCCAAGAAAGGGCAAGACGATCAATACGCATGAAGGAGTACTGGGAGGTCCGCAAGGCTCGTACAGTTCCCACAAGTCGACGAACTAATTGTTGGTTAAAGTGATCCTACGTGGTCTCAAAAGGCGAATAATAATAAGAAATGATCATAACACTAAAGTTATGTTTTCTAGGAGTGTTATTTACTTATTATTCATTTTACTCCGCCCAGTCATGGGCAGTGGCGGCAGGTAATAAGGTTGCAGTGTTGCACAACGACCAGATTAATTCATGAAAAACAATTAATACCGTAATAATATTTTTAGTAATAAAAGTTGTATGTTTCCTTTTATATGTACAGGAATTGATAATTATTCTGTTGTTTAATAATTCAGGAAATCTTATAGTGTAGTAAGTTACTGTGAACTGACAGAAAGCGTAGCGCGCCAGCCGTCTAGGAGCGCTCGTCCGTTGGGTCGTTGCCAGGCCCAAGCACCGACCAGATCTCAATAGTGAAGGGTATAGCAGAGATGCTAGACCGGGTAAGCCCTATCCCAACAGTTAACACGGCTGGTCGTTGCCCGCTGACTGCAACCAGGAGCTTAGGCGCAGGCGCAGCTGGAGACATCCGAGATGCTTCGTCAACTGCCGAAACCATGTCTTGCAATGTTGCACGTACTTGTGACACTCGCAGTTCTCGCCCTCTTATATAACTTACGTTGCTTTGTTCTCCTGAGGGTTTTCATGTAGACTAACTTATATTCCATTTAATCCGATGAAAATGTGATGTCTCTGAAATGCGGCATTCGTCATGAATGAGGTACATCCGTTTTCCCGCGCAATTGAATACAGTTTTCACCGATATCAAGCAGTCATTTACCCTACCACATCATGGGCGCCCGCAGGGTGTAAGGGGACGAGGAGGGGCCGTGCCCCCATCCCCAGAAATCCCGAGAATATTTCGATTGTTCATTGTCTCACCAGTTTATTTCACAAATTGAAGTTACTGATAGTTAACTGATTTACATGTAGGGATAATTCCACAGTTGTATTTAACCTTAGAAATTTGGGATTATTTGAGAATATCTTCAGTTATTTAAAAAATCGGTGGACTACTTTTTGCCTGTTAAAAAAAATGAAAATTATGACGATGATTCACAAAGAAAAGCGAACTCCTATGAACAAAATCACTGAACCAAAAAAAATACCCCCTCTCATTCATGCCATAAAGACCAAGTATCCAACGGTTTAAGAGCAGCCACATAATGAATGTCACGAAGCAAGTAAGAAATGAAACGAAAATTACGCCTCAATACCACCTAGTGACATGTAGGTAATAAAATAAAAATAATTCATGCCCCCACACCTCATCCTAGAAATATCCTGCCTGTGCCCATGTTTCCCATGTACCACATTAATGAAAATAGTGCAACACCCAGAACAATTATCCACCAGCCGCCACTGGAGGGCAAATTCGTATTGACCTACTGAAGAGTTACAACTGACAGTTTGTGTAGGCAACACTGAAAGAATGGCTTCAAAACTTTCGATAGGTATATTATGTCTCCTCTGTCCTATATGCCACATAATATGGTCTTATAAAGACTGGCAACGCTATTTTGCATCTCCTATTCTCCCACCTGTACATGTTTAGAGCAACCATTACCTTCCAGGGGATGCTATTTTTCGGGGCTGGCGACTGTACAATAAAAGTACTACAGGATATAACCGTCCAAAGATAATAATGAATTACAGAAAGAATAGTACATTATGAAACGAGCCTATAATGGCAATAATTAAGACACGAGTATGTTTATAAAACGAGCGTATGCGAGTTTTATAATTTTCATACGAGTGTCTTAATTACCATTATAGGCGAGTTGCATACGGCTGTTTATATTCGACGATAATTATTATAACTATTTTATGTTCGAACATAAATATTCATGAATATCTGTTGAGATTTCGCCAGTTTTATGTACTGAACAGAGCACATGGGGAGCAGAGAATATCTTGTATTTGACCATGGCCTCCTCGATTACCCCACTATGACACTAGGCCACGCAGTGAAATTTAAATTAGAAGGCCTTGGAACTCAGCGCAGGTGCGATGCTATCCTTACCTAATTGGTCAAACAATTGTTTCTTGAGCTCTGATTGGTGGGAGAAACTGATTCATAATGAAAACTTGTACTATAATGAGCCTCATTGTAGTACAGTTTTCTGACATATAATATTTACATTTCGCCAGGGTCGAACATAAACAAATAAAAATCACTATTATGATTATTTCCCCTAGATAAAAAGTTCCATGTACATTCTATAAGTTACTGTTATTTTCCTCACAACTAATTCTGTTGAGCCCCTGAAAAAGAGTGCCGGTACATTGTACCACTCTGTACCCCCAAAGGGATAAAAAACGTAGGTCTATAATCATAATTTTACCCTCACATTTCACTTTAATTACTTGTACACCATCTTCTCTTTGGTTGCTACTGTGTTGCCTAATATTATAAGGGAAATTTATTATACCGACGAAAGTATACTCAACTAGTATTCCCCCTAATTTAATTTGCAATCATGTCAAATTTTCACCTACCAGATCCAATATCCCTTGACTATTTTCCCAAATACTGTAGTTCCCAATTAAAAAGTATTTTTTATTTCTTTAATTGTTGCATGTTAGACTTTATGTAAAAGGTGGTCTTGGTCAGTTAATAGTGATATAATCTTAAAATGACCTTCGTATGATTTTTTTTTTAGCGTATGGCTTTTAGTGCCGGGAGTGTCCGAGGACATGTTCGGCTCGCCAGTTTTGTAGCTGCTTTGAGACGGACACCCAATGGGTGAGCTACAAGTACCGTTGGGGAGGAATGTTGGATGGGAGGGTCGAGGAGTTGGAAGGTAGCGGCTGTGGCCTATAGTTAGGGACCAACCCCGGCATTTGCCTGGAAGGAAGATGAGAAACCACAGAAGACCATCTTCAAGGTTGCCGGCGGGGGGATTCAAACCTCCTCGCCTCCCGGATGTGAGCGACTGCCAACAGTCATGCCGCAACGACCTCGGCTAACTCACCCGGTTTCGTATGCATTAAAAGAAACGCATAAATAATACAATGACCAACAAGCCCTCTAGATTTTTGCCATGTAATTTGTAGAGTTTTGTTCAGGTGCACCAAATGGGCTCATCAGCAGGATTTTAGTACACCGTACCAGGACCCTTCTGGGGTACCCCTCCTTGCCTTACACCTCATACTTGAAGCACATTGTAGTGCGTCCTTGTTATAAGAGCTAAGAGTTCCTTTAACTTAATATCCTCCCTATAAAGCTGTTGTATGGGCATGTTATGCGTCGAGATAATAACTATGTAGGAAGGAGAGCGATGTCTCTGGTCGTGGATGGCACGAGGAATAGAGGCAGACTTCGAAGAAGATGGACTGACAATATGCATGAAGAAGCAGTTAGGGGACGACGATGTGTGGGACAGAATAAAATGGAAAAGACTTGCCAGAAACATCGACCCCACTTGAAGTGAGATAAGATGATGATGAAGAAGAAGAAGAAGAAAGCTCAATTTGGTACACCTGAGCATAACCCCACAAATGACCCGGTAAAAACTAGAAAAATTGCTGGTGTTCAATTACTCGACAGTGAAAGCCGATATCCAATATATACTGTAGAACACTCACAAATATGCACTACACTTTGCCACTGCCCTGGCCTACAGTAGGCGGCTTGTATTTTAATCCGATTCCTCGCAAGTTATTTGTTTCGTCTGTTGCAAGGTATTTTCAAATATATTGTATCAGGGCTGCCGTTTTTATGGATTTTACCTTTTAGGATGTTGAAATAGGTTCATGGAGTTCCTTTTCAGAATTGTAGATTAAAAAAAATCATTAATAAATTACTTATTCATTTAATTGTTTGTCTATGGATATCGATCTCAGGCGGCAAGAAACGTCTCGCTTGCCACAGGAAGCAATGAGGTGCTCGTTTAGGGACAAAGTGCACCTACCAATTACAGCTTTCTTCCGTCCGTTTGGCCAGATTTCCGCTGTCTTCAGCGTTCACAGCCGGGAATCTGAAAATATCACAATGTTGGACAATCGACGCTGCTCTCGGCCAAATTGATGAGATTCCAAATGTCCAAAGGTTTACTTCGCACAATCTGGCACAGAAAAATATCGCGACGCATGAAATACCGTGATATTACGCGACCGTCACCGTTCACGGACCGTTTGACGAAACTCCCCGCGGAAGAGCCTGGAAAAATATGATGCAATCAGCGCAGATTTCGGGGCATATAATGAGATTTTCCACAGCATTCGCGGTCGTGTACAGAAACATTGTGATATTACGTGATCGGCGCCAATCATGGCCCATTTTACGAAACTCATACTATGCCATTATTAGTCCGTTTGGCATTTCCTCTGTCCTAGTGAATTGGCAATCACAATTTCGCGGTCCCTTACGGGTTAAGATCGCCAGTTAGATTCACGATCGGACAAAACTCCGCTGACTTTATCCTGCGCTGACGAGTACTGGACAGGTCTAATGGATCGCCGGCAGTGGTTAGGATGCCATTTCGGTGGGTAGAAGTAGACACCTAATATTTCGTATTATAGGGGGAAGGTCACATTTCCCTTTCGAATGAAAAATCACAAGTATACAGGTTTTCGAAATACCGTAACCAGAATATTTTATATGCCACATACAGTATATCCGATGCAACCAAAGTTCAAAATAAACTTTGAAGTGTCGCAAAATTTAGAATTCACCAGCTTTTACAGTAATAAGACTACTTGCACTGCATTATAATCACATGTAAATAAACCAATTTGCAAAGAAAAAAAAATTAACAAAACATTTGGTAAAAGAAACAGTGTGTCGAAACATATAATATACGGTAATGGTAATTAATAGAAATATAATTGTAATTTTGCAAGCTATTTTTCTGCGGAAATTTAAATTCACATTTTATTAACTACTAGCAGAGGTACCCGTTCTTCGAACGGTGTTCGGTGTAACACCAGACATTATCAATTGAGCTACTGTTGCAATGGTTAGCGGTTTGTCATTCCTTCATAAGTTTATCAGGACGAAGTTAGTTTTCTGGGAATATTACATACATACACTGTTAATTTAAGGGTCTTAAAGTGTGGTTTTCGGAGACCCTTTATTGACTCCCAAATTTTGTGTCTCACATTGAGAAGTGCAACATATGCTTTGGTCGTCCTTCTAGGATAATTTTTATATTTCGCCTATTTTAGCATGTATTTTGAGAATTTTTTCCCTATATCCACCCTTCTACTGTATGAAAAGTACGGTGAAGAGCTTTATAAATGACTGGTGTATTGACTCTCATGGTCACCATACCGAATTTTACGATGCACCAAGCATCCGAACACGAGTTATAGGCGTACATAAAGATACACAGAAAGACAGACAGGAAATTCTATTGTCTACAACATATCATCCAGTTATCGAAATATGGATACATCTACCACACAGTATCAAACAAAATCATCCTTACGATGAACCCGTACGTCAACAACAACAACAAAAAAAAAGATTTTTTTAGCGTAAGGCTTTTAGTGCCGGGAGTGTCCGAGGACATGTTCGGCTCGCCAGGTTTGTAGCTGCTTCGAGACGGACACCCAATGGGTGAGCTACAAGCACCGTTGGGGAGGAAAGTTGAAATGTAAGGACGAGGAGCTGGAAGGTAGCGCCTGTGGCCTATAGTTAGGGACCAACCCCGGCATTTGCCTGGAAGGAATATGGGAAACCACAGAAGACCATCTTCAAGGTTGCCGGCGGGGAGATTCGAACCTCCTCGCCTCCCGGATGTGAGTGACTGCCAGCAGTCATGCCGCAACGAC
Organism: Meconema thalassinum; assembly: GCA_946902985.2. Taxonomy (NCBI): domain Eukaryota; kingdom Metazoa; phylum Arthropoda; class Insecta; order Orthoptera; family Tettigoniidae; genus Meconema; species Meconema thalassinum. The sequence goes on from OX336392.1 coordinate 42,732,816, forward strand.
CACGGCTAACTCACCCGGTAAAGATTAGGTAAAATATGCTCTCAAACTAAATTCACCTAACGTGTACTCCTGGACGTGAAATAGAATTGAAAGCCTTGTAGACGAAACGCAATACACGTCATATAAAAACTGACCCTCTACGTTGTGTTAGGTCCCCATACACAGGAAGACCCTTTTCATAAATTATAAAGGCTTGTGGTGCATGAAAATTCAGGTTCTTTAGCCTCAAATGGCCCAAATTCCTAAAAGTCGCGGAAAAAAATGCTGATTCAATTCAGGATTTTTTGAAAATAATGTTGCTGTTTGGAGATATAATAGACCTGTACTATATTGTACAGGCCCGGGGGGGCTGTACCCCCTGAAAGCCACCCCCCATCTTTTACTAAAACCACCCCAACTGGCAACATCATAAGACCAGAACATTATCTTTACACAGCAAGAGGCGGCCACCCAGCTTGGGAGGTTAGCCAACTACTTGCGACACATACATAAACATCTACACAACAACTAACTGGGGCAGCTACGTCGACGGAATGCTGACCACGCAACGCCGAGAACTATAAGAATGGAGTCCTTTTTGGAGCCATTATCTGTTATACAGTGTGCGTCGCAAAAGGCCCTAGCCGACGTCTGTTCCAGCTGCATCATCAGGTGAGACTCAGCAAAGTGCTCAGAATCCTTTATTCTGTAAACACCCGCTCATAATCTTGTACACTCTACTTGTATAATTGCCTACATTCCCCCAAGAGGGACTTACAAATTCACACTCACTGACCAATAAACACATGGTCAGTAAATTACACTTGTATTGTCAATTACACTCCTCTTTACATCCTCATACCCTTCCTGACTCTCGTCACGATTGACCGTGACCATAGTAGCCAGTAATTGCTTGGTCAGACTCCATTGTGCTTTCCGCACGCGACTCGACTACATAACGTCGAGCCGCTGACATAAGCAAGCCTATTGTATTACTCATCCCGCCCAGCTGGCAGGCCGGTATAGTAGCCTGCATTTAGAGGTCCATCCCCTAATCAACACTTGCATCTTTGCAGGAACGCCCCCTTGCGTTTAAACACTAAACAACACACTACACTAGTAAGCTCTCCCAGCTACGGGAAGCTACTATCTCCTAGGAACTACCTTCCAAATTAGCACAGTGACACAAGTGTTTTATCCCTAACTACCCCCCCCCCCAACTAAGGGATCTAAAACATATTGGTGGAGGCGCTGCTACCACGCACAATAAAGGTAGGACTCATACAACGAGCCCTCGTGGTAGAAACGGCCCGTACCGCACACCGCCAAGCGTTAAGTAATTTTTTTTTTTAAAGACAGTATTATTATTTTTTCTCTCTTATCCCTTCACTCTAGAAATACAAGGGAAATTTTAATCAACCCACCCAACCCCACCCCCTGGAAAGAATCAAAGATCTCATACACATTTCTTCTTATACCCACCCTCAACTCAGAATGGCACCACATGTAGAAGCAACAGAGATTGTAAGCCATAGAAGCAATAGGGGTACACCGATACTATTTGCATTATTGCTAACGTGCCAGAGGCATATACAAAGGCGACAGACATAAATACGGGCACTCCAAACAAAGGTCGGGGCAATACAGGGCAAACAGCCATACACCCCGTCAGAGGGTAGGACAGCGCGATTGAGATGCGCACACAAACACTTAAGGCACATACATGAACATCTCAATAGGCAATACGCCCAAATTTAGGAAAAGGACCGGGAACTCCGAGCCAACAAGGCCATTTTTTTTTGAGTTCGCGGCAGGGCCACCAGCCCAGCCTAGAGAGGACATAAGCGTAGATACGCTAACGCAGCAATCTGCGATGATGTCCCTCTCAGACACTTACAAAACACAGGGGAAGGAGTTCACCGTGGCCACAGTCCAGAAGACGGCCAGGTTAGGCTCCAACACACTATAGGGCCAAGGTCACATCAACACTCGTCCCTCAGCGCCGGTTCGGAAGGCAATTTTGCCAAACCGAAGGGCAGAACTTACGCCAACCCCCTCGGAACGGACGAACGAGAGGGAGTTGACGCCAGGACTCTCGGGCACACATAATAACACAGGGAGAAAACGGGAGGTAAATATGCCATGGGCTGAGGACGTAGAGCCCGCCCCACAGCACATTAAGCCCACACAAGCCTGTACACATAGGCAAACATAAGGGCAGGAGTCTACCGTGGCCATAGGCCAGAAATCAGTTAGACTACACTCCAATACATCTCCAGGGCAATCACAGGCAATTACACGGCCTTCACCGTTAGTTCAAAGGGCAAGTTTGCCAGAATGGAAGCGGGCACCAGCATGTGTACCCCAGGTGCAAATGCACAAGAGGGTGTTGCCTTCAGCCCATCAGGGTGAAAAACGCACGCCTGTGCACACTGTCCAGGCGCAGACACACAGTACACGGGGTATAAGAAAGGTCTTATTACCTACCCCACGAGGCCGGGCAGTCAGGAATACACACACCCCTATAAACACTGCTAGGGTAGCGCGGAGCGCAATCAGCCCCTCAGACACAAGCACACTCAGACCAGTATCCAGGCAATACGGTGAAAGTAGGCCCAGACTTACTTTGCTACAAACTCCTCCAGAAAATAGTAAAGAAGCACCTCAATGGGTATCAGGGGCCTAAACCTTAGTGACAGGGCGAAAGTATTCACCTTCCAGAGCAAGGACGCTCGGACGTGGATAACAACTTTCACCAGGAATATAACACACACTAATATCACATACATCACAAACATACACACAAGTAGGTTCTTTTACATGAAGGAAACACTACAATTGACACACAAAGGGCAGGTCCCACCCCTGTAAACGGTAGACACGCAGGGACTCATGGACAAAACTGCACATTTTTCATGTATATACAGTGGAACATGGCTAATTCAAAATTGTATAATTCAAAATTTTCCTTAGTTTTTTCTTGGCCCCAGCATTTTTTAGGCCATCAATGGTTTATAATTGTGGTTAATTCAGGATATATTTTGGACAATTCAAAGTTTTTAATGTGCAAAGCCAAGCGGAAGCCAATCAGTTGGGCCACGCGGCTCAGGACCGGAAAGAACTGTTCTAAATACAGCCTAAGCAACAAACCACAGCATAGAGCTTAGGCGGGTCTTTCTAAGTAGAAATGACTAAGTTGTTCTAAGTTCCGTTCCTACAATTTGCTAGAATCCCTTGTCATGGCTGAGAGCCTTAATCATAAGAAACAGTCAAGAATCTCAAACTATCTTTGAAACATAGTAGATTTCTCTGCGACATAACTAGATTACTGCCTTACTAACGACGTCAAATAGGTGAATAGTACACTCAGGTCTTATTTTTCATTTAAGACTTTGAGATTATTTACGATACAATCCTCATAAAGTACCGTTGTTTGTTAATCTGCTTTGGTGAACGTAAATCATTATATAAACGTGACACAATATAGCTTCTCTATTCTTTTCAAGGAACTTTCTTAATGCGAATTTGTGCATTACTCAATTTTTCTTTTTCACTAATTCCGTGAAGTGCGAATTATCCAAGTTGAACTGAATATATTTGATCCATAGGTATACGTTATATATTACACTGCCTATAACATGCATTTTTTCTCGTCCCCCATAACAGGGCGCAAACTAAACATAAACACCATAGGGTGAAAATCCCAGACTTTGGGAAAACCCACATATTCCCGGAAGGTACACAGTAAGCTCAAATTGCTACGAAACACCGGTAACACTTAGCAAAACTGTCCCGGAGATACAGGCCTAAAAGGCACCAGGAATAATTACCCTGGACAAAGACGGTCTCGGACCCGCGACCTTCTGAATACCAGGAATGCAAGGTCAGATAACTATCCAATTGAAGGATAGGGCAATAAGGGACAGTCACACTGACAGACATTCATATGCACAAAATAATAAAATCACCTCCGACACCTAGTCACCAAACACGCAACTAGCGGCCCGGTGACACACGTACATAATGACATCTAGTTACCACTAACAAGAATATATTCCCCCCCTACGCATACAACAACACAAAATTTGGGGGATACAATATATATAAATATTGTATCAAAGAGATGATATATTAAAAAGATGGGAAGAATACTTTTCAAAGCTACTAAATGTTAAATACATTGAACTAGAAGATGAAAAAGAACAAGAAGAAACAATGGAAGAAGAAGAAGAACAAGAAAAGGAGATCACTATGCTAGAAATAGAGGAAGCCATAAAGATGATGAAGAGCGGTAAAGCAGCAGGAGAGGATGAGGTGTCCGCGGAAATGATAAAAGCAGCGGGACCAATAGGTGTACAGTGGTTGTATAGATTATTTAGAATAATTTGGAAGAAGAAAGAGATTCCAGAAGAATGGGGAAAGGGATTAATTATCCCGATTTTTAAGAAAGGTGACAAAAAGGAATGCAATAACTATAGAGGGATCACTCTTATCGCTCATGTAGCTAAGATCTTTGAGAGAGTTCTGGAAGGCAGACTGAGGAGGAAGATAGAAGGAGAGATGGAAGAAGAACAGTATGGTTTTAGGAAAGACAGATCAACAATTGACCTAATCTTTGCATTAAGGCAAATGATGGAGAAAAGATGGGAATTTGGAAAAGACATGGTGATGACATTTATTGATATTGAGAAAGCGTACGACAGTGTGCCTCGACAGGTGGTTTGGAATGTATTAAGGAAAAGGAGAGTTAACGGAGCTGATGTCCAAATGTTAAAAGCTATGTATAAATATTGTGTGAGTAGCGTGAAGACCAGTATAGGAGAAACAGAATGGTTTAAAGTGGAAACAGGTCTCCGACAGGGAAGTGTATTGTCCCCCTTACTATTCATCATAGTCATGGATGAAATTCACAAGAATGTTAAACAGTTATTGGGACAAGAGGCAACAAAGGCCATGCTGTTTGCAGATGATATAGTGATATGGGGCGAGGATGAAAAGGAAGTACAAAAACAACTAGATGTATGGAATCAAGAAATAGAGAAATATGGGATGAAAGTAAGCACAGAGAAGAGCAAGACAATGGTAATGTCAAGAGGAAGGAAGGAAGGAAGGAAGAGGAAAGATAGAATTGAATGGGAAAATTCCAGAAGTGGTTAAAAGTTTCAAGTACTTGGGAAGTGTGATCACAGAAGATGGAAGGATAACTGAGGAAATTGGAAAGAGAATACAACAAGCGAACAGTTTTTACCAGAGCATAAGGGGTATTCTGTGGAACCGAGATGTCCCAAAGAAATGTAAAAATGTATTATATTCAACCTACTACAGACCCATACTAACATATGCAGCTGGAGCGTGGACTACTACAAAAAGAGAGGAGAGTAGAATACAAGCCGCGGAGATGAAATTCCTAAGAGGTATAGAGGGCAAGACCAGAAGAGGAGTTAGAAACGAAGAGATTAGAAAAAGGACAGGAATCTTGAAGCTGCAGGACAGGATAGAAACGACAAAGTTAAAGTGGTATGGACATACGATGAGAATGGGAGAGGAGAGAGTACCAAAGAAAACTTTCTGTGAAAAGATGACAGGGAAGAGACCACGAGGAAGGCCCCGAAAGAGATGGGCAGATACAGTGTGGGAGTGTGCAGAGAAGAGAGGAGGAAAACCTGAAGAAGTACTAAAAACAGGAGAGGAGTGGTGGAGAGACAGGAAACGTTGGAGGTCCTTAATTCACAACCCGACCCAGGAAGCTGGAAACGGGAAATGAAGATGATGATGAATATATATAAATAACGGAAGGTTCTTTTCCATGACGGAAAGCCATGCTCACAACAGGAGAGCCAGTAACCAAGCTCACACACACGTGCTTGACATATGCACAGCGCCAGACAAGTAACAGGTAATGCACACGTCAATGAAATTAGACACTATCTCAGTCAGCGATAACACACTCGTGAGTAGGCGACCTCCACTAGCTACGGACAACCTAAGAGTCTTTCAGTCCTGGCTGTAACACACACAGTCATTTACGCCAGTTTTAAAACCCGATAACTCCCAAAATTAAAGTACGAGGGTCGGCGCAATTGGCACAACACATTCACGCCAAAGCATATTTTCATACGCGTGTCTCAAACACACGATACGCGCGCCATGGTACATACAGTACAAAAATTGTAACACCGGGACCTTAGACCAAGGCGGGTGCGAGCGCACGATAACACGATGCGGTCGTGCCAAAAACAAGCTACCCAATGGTATTTTTGGCGCGAAAACACAATCAGGGGCCACACCAGGGACGCTCAAATCCCAACAGACAACGCAGACATGAAACACGGAGTATTACACGGGATCCCGGGTCCGAATGCCCAATAATGGCGGACACCGTGGATAACAAGAAGTGTCGGCCAACTTACACTTACATACAAAACACGGGTTTTTTTCATCATGACAGGTCAGAAAACTCAGCCAGCACGACTAGACACCGAATAGACCCATTTTCAGGGGAAAATTTACTCCCACTCAGACGGAAATGGGACCGTATACAAGTACATAAGCGGTTGAGCCATACGATTTTAATGACAGGGAGGTTCTTTACCATACATACAGGAGCATAGATTCGTTCCAAGGTACTCGCTACAACAGCCTACCCAAGGCATTAGCGACCCCGGGACTACCAAAAGGGGCCGTACCGAAAGCACCAGACTTCCACGGAGACCACAAGATACTTTTCTTTGAACCATAGCGCCCAACACCTAGATACGGGGGACGCAACTCCCACAGACACAGAACATGTAACACCACATTTTTATGGCCTGAAATCATGCCAAAATTTCGATTACCCCGAACATAGGAAATAGACTTCCTACACACAAGTTATAAAAATTACACAAGGCAAAGGTCTTGTGGAATAAATGTCTACACAACATCGGTAAGCAAAAACGGGACAGATTAACACACTGGCCCTCCCAGAATGCACAACAATGTCAACACACGAACATTGGCAAAAGTCACGTTCCGGCAGCCGCCATACGTAACATCAGAGACTTCCCGTATACAAGAACATGAAAACAAAAACACAACAAAACACCGAGTTGCGGACTCAGCGCATTTCAACATTGTTGCCGGTAGACATTCCTAGAGCACCCAGACGTGCCGGTGACACGCCAATATGATGACACTGGCATAAACCATCAACAGTAACAACATACAGACACACGGATATTGACACAGGATTTCGCGTTATTACGATAGGCTTGGCACTTAGTAATGCACAGATACGGTAGGCCATATTAACATAAGGAACACAAGAGCATGTTTTCTAGGGCGATAACAAATTACACGCGCCGCCTGACAATTAGCATCACGACACACGATAAGACGTATCCGATAACGGCACGCGCGCCAGCGCGCTGCAGCGGAACGCAACCACAGTCACGCAAGCCTCAGTCACCACAGCCACGGGCACCTCCTGCCCACACGCGACCACTAATCAGGGGCGAATATAGACAGATTCCCTGAAGGAACAACCCCCCCCCCCCCAGTAACTACTTCTCTCCTTGTTTTTTTTCTTCAATCTTAAAAAAACCATCATAGGCGATCGGGACATGACCAGTTACACTCACGATCACTTGCTACCTCAACATTATAAATGAGAGACCAGATTAGGCCATGACGTCACAGCGTCACCGCACTTCACCATCCCAAGGAGCGGATAGAAAGCAGATAGTGACCAAGTGAGGATGACAGGAACAGAGATGGATAGTGCCAGCAGGATGGCCAAGACACCACCTACGGGCTACCATTATACCACCCTTTTCCTTCCATAACCTTGTCACTCACAACACTATCCAACACAAACACATAAACACATAAAACAGCCAAACTACATGCCAAAATATACATCAGGGTTGATAGACTTCATGCGTCTAAAGAGAGGGTCCACTACGCCCTGGTTCTCAATGCTTACACCCGAGTATTAGGGGTGAGTCGGAAAACGACATTAAGCGTAATGCACATCTCTAAGCAAGAGATGAGGCCAAATTCATAATAACAACTCTTTTTTACTAAATAATCCCGCATGCAAGGAACATAGGATTATTACACCTCAGCCCACACCTATCCACAAATGAGAGCGGATACGCCTCATATCCAGCCACATGCATGGAATATCCTACCCACACACCAGCCTTTGGTTGTGGCATCATACGCAACCATTAACCCGGCTCAAGGGAGATAGGGTCACCTTCCCTATCCTCCACTTGAGTAATTCTTGTTGGGCGCATCCACGCTGCGGGGGTGGGTATCCTCCACATCAGTAGGCCGGTGTGAAGGACAGCTAAGTTCAGACAGGGACCCAGTCTCACGGGGTATAACGTGAAACCCATGCCCAGGGTACGGGTGAAGACCTTAACAGCATCTTAGGCAGAGAAGGAGACCTTCAGAATGGCGAAGATGGTGGATGAGGCAACCCATCCTCTCTGGGGAAATTAGAAGAGGAAACCACTGCCTTGTGGAGAAGAGGGATCTTCAAAGGCTAAGGGAGTAAACCCCAAATGAAAATCCTCAGATGCGTTAGGCTTAGCAAGCCAGCAGACGAGTAAATTTGTAGTTGCTTTCAATTATAATACAAGCCTCGGATCGAAGAAAAACGGAATTGACATGACTCTGACTACAGTTGCAGCGTATGATGGTAATGCTGATGTTTCTGCAAGTGTTAGATCAGAGAACAAAACCCGATTTGGAACAATAAATATTTTAACACTGAATGACAAGGAAAATGAATTGATTGACCTAATGGAGACACGAAAACTCGACATCCTGGGATTAAGTGAAGTGAAACGGAAGGGAAAAGGAATGAAGAAACTAAGTAAGGGGTACACCTTGTACTGGACGGGTAACCGTAAAGAGAAAAGAAATGGAGTGGGCTTTATAGTGAATCAAAATGTTGGACCAATAGCTGAAGTAGAGTATGTAAATGAAAGAATTATAAATAATGCAAATACACGTAAATAATGAACTACTGAAGATAATACAGGTGTATGCTCCACAGACAGGATGTAGCTTGGAAGAAAAAGAAGATTTCCTCAGTGAACTGGAATCACATATTGTTGGAGATGGGATCATGATAATGGGAGATCTAAATGCTCATGTAGGAACTGATAGAATGGGATATGAGAATGTTTTGGGTCCACATGGGTATGGCGATCGAAATGAATATGGGGAGAAACTGTTAGATTTTTGTGTCAGAAATAACCTGATAATAAAGAACACGTGGTTCAAGAAGAGGAATAGCCATAAGATCAGCCGGTATAGTTGGGATGGACAGTATGGTACTCTCATCGATTTTGTGATAACAGACCGAGAATGGGGAAGATACGTCATGGATGCGAAGATAATCCCCAGTGAAATTATGGGAGGTGATCACAGGTTATTAATAGTGGATTTAAAACGAGTAAAAATCCCTTAAATTGTACTTAAGAAAAAACCAAAGATCGGGATTTGGGAATTGGAGGAGGAGGACAATAGGATAAAATTCCAAGATAGGATAAAAATGAAGCTGCCTAACACAGAAACACAAAGTGGAGAAGAAGAGTGGAACAATTTCAGACAGACATTTGTTGAAGCAGCCGTTGAGGTATGTGGGAAAACAAAAGCAAAGTTTAAGGAAAAGGAGACCCGGTGGTGGAGAGACAAAATAAAGCAAGAAATAAAAGAAAGGAACAAGGTGAAGAAAGAAATGGATAAGGAAAAGCAAAAACGTATCAGAAAGATGAGGATAAGATAGAAAGGTTACATGTGGAATACAAAAGATTAAAACTACAAGTAAAAAGGAGTATCAGGAAAGAAAAAGAGAAATGCTGGGGAGAGTTCACCAACAAAATTGAGCAAGATAGTAGAGGAAATCAGAAACTACTGTATAGAGTAATAAAATCGAAAAGAGCAGACCAAGAAAAAATCAAGGCATTAGAGAGAGAAGATGGTTCCATAGTACATGATGAAAAAGGTCTTCAGAAGGTGATGTCTAAGTATTTTGAAAAGCTTTATAATGGGGATGACTTCCCAGAGGAAGAACGAGATAAGAAAATGGAAATAGATGGAGAAAAAGAAGAGAACCCAATAACATGGTTGGAACTTGAAAGGACAGTGAAAGCAATGAGCAAAGGTAAAGCAAGTGGAAACGACGAATTCAATGCTGATATGATTAAGGCAGCAGGAAGCATTGGACTACAGTGGCTATACCGAACCCTTTAATGCCATATGGAAGGATGAAAGGATACCTGAAGATTGGCAACAAGGAAGCATTGTACCACTGTTCAAGAAAGGAAATAGGAAGAAATGTGAAAATTATAGAGGTATAATATTGTTATCACATGGGCTAAAAATAATGGAGAAAGTCATAGGCAAGAGACTGTGGGATATAATAGAACCTCAGTTAGAGGAAGAACAGTATGGCTTTAGACCGAATAGATCAACAATAGACTTGATATTTGCAGTGCGAATGATAATGGAAAAGCATCTAGAAATGAACAAGGAAATCATCTTTATATTTTTGGATGTGGAAAAAGCCTATGATACAGTTAAAAGAAAATATGTATGGGAATGCCTACTGAAAAGGAATGTACCAAAATCACTAATTAACAAGATAAAAATGTTGTATTATGAGAGTAAGAGCAGTGTACAAGTGGGTAGTGGTGATTCTGAAACATTCTATACAAAAAAAGGCCTCAAGCAAGGAAGTGCACTGTCACCATTATTATTTGTTATATTGATGGATGAAATCATAAAACGTGTAAAACAGAGTGTCAGTAGTGATGAAGTGAAGGCCTTGGTATTTGCAGATGATATGGTGATTTGGGGAGAGGGAGAAAAGGAAGTACAAAGGAGATTGGACATTTGGAATGAAAAGCTGAAGGAGTTTGGAAAGGTAATTAGTAAAAAGAAAACTGTAGTCCTGCACTGTGGAAAAGAGGAAAAGAGAAGCCAAGTGAACATAGATGGAGAATGGTTAGAGAATGTGGAACAGTTCCCATATCTGGGTAGCATTGTTAACGGAGGTAATTAAATCAACCCTGAAATTAACAACGGACTAAGTAAAAGCACAACATTCTATCATCAAGTCAGAGAGCTTTTATGGGATGACAAAGTGCCCAGGAGAACGAAATTAACACTATATAAACAGTACTTCATACCAATTGTAACATACGGACTGGAAACGCTGGTAACTAACAAGAGACAAGATAGTAAGATCCAAGCAGCAGAAATGAAATTTTTAAGAACATCTGTAAAAAAGACAAGAAGAGATAGAATTCAAAATGTTAAAATCAGAGAAGAGCTAAATGTGGAACCGTTAGTACAGAAGATACGGAAAGCAAGACTGAGATGGTTCGGACATGTGAAGAGAATGGGAAAGGAACGAGCGGCAAGAAGGGAGTTGGAAAGAGAAGTTAAGGGTAAGCGATCAGTTGGAAGACCAAGAAGAAGATGGATGGATCAGATTCGGAAGGACATCGGAGAAGCTGGATTGGATGTGGAGGAAGTAATGGAGCAGGAAAAGTGGAAGGACAGAAACGTGTGGAAGAGGCTTGTTAACCACACCCGGGCGGCTGGAGTGGGACATTGATGATGATGATGATGATGACACCAGGGTTATTATTATTATTACACCTGCATGGAATTTTAAAAATTTTTGCAAACCCGGGAAGTACCTACCCCGTCCACTCACTGTAAAAACATCCTAGCAGCATCACCGGCTCCCGGCCACCATTAACATGGAGCCCAACGATGCACAACCCTCTCCTACCACGCTTTACGCCCATCCAGCAGATAACGCCCCCGGATCCTAATAACAAGGGACCCAACGCCATGGAAACCGATTAACGCCTCCAAGAAAAATACCAAGGCATTACCGCTGGAAGTCCGACGTGGCGACAGAAGGCCTAAAGTAGTCCATGCATTTCGAAGATTCTACAACCCCAGAACACTTATTTTTTTTTACATAACTACACAGTAAATTACTTACATAGCACACTAATTTTTTTTAATACAAAAGGAATCTGATGTCACGCTGAATGGTGATGACAGCGTAAACAGAAGGGCAGAGGCGCCACACAGGAACAGACCTGGGGAAGGCGATGATGAGCCCTGCCCCAGTTAACTCAATGACCCAGACTAAATAACAGACGGAATTACGTAAGGTCGAAGCGCCGATGACCTAGCACGGTCAAACTTCGGAATCCCGGGAGTACCTAGCCTGTCCCCGGGACAAAGAAACGATACACCCACTATGTGCTACGGGCATCGAAGCCAGACCTGCAGGGGAGACTTTCTACGGCTGGTGGGAGAATTAGCCAGCTCCACACCGGACTCAGGAGATGACCCTAGGGACGACCAAATTAGGACTAGACACCTAGTTTAGTATGTAAGTAAGTAGAGCTTCTATGGCGGGAAGTTAGTCTTCTACGCGCAGAAGTGAAGAAGGATCTCAGGATTCAGCGGGATCAATCCTAGATCCGACAAGTCCTTGCCCCGCGTGACGAGGTGAAGACAACCCAACAAATGAATAATGAATAAACAAATAATGAATAGTATTATATGGAATGAATGCGATCATTCGACGCCGTGCCCACATAAATGGCTGACAGCGAGTCACCAGAGCTTAAATGGTAACGCAGTGAGCGGCCAGAGATATTAAATAGGCATGCAGCGAGCTGCCAAGAGGGGTTCGCGTGGGCAGACCCAGCAATGGAGAATAATGCCAATATAGGCGAAGAGGATTCCCGGACGCTAAAATTCCCGGATGTTATTATTAATGCCAATATAGGCGAAGAGGATTCCCGGACGACACTATCCTATCGGACGATTTTTCCCGAACCATGTCCCATGCCCACATAAATGGCTGACAGCGAGTCACCAGAGCTTAAATGGTAACGCAGCGAGCGGCCAGAGATATTAAATGAGGAACGCAGCGAGCTCTCACAAGGGTTACAGTGGGCAAACCCAGCAATGATGAATACATTAATAAATAACACAGGATGGCCGGGCGAAGCGTTTGCTCTCCAGCAGCGCAGGCGCCCGGGACTTAATTAATTACTAGTTATTAATCAATAATATAAATGTCGACAACTAGTATTAAGGGAGCGGAATCCGGTGGTTTTAGAGACAACTGGTGTTTCTTGAATACACGCGGGTGGTGATATGAGGAAGTAAATTGCCTCAGGCGATCGCTCCGGTCAAAATTCTGGCATGTAAGACAGTTGCATTTGGAACGCGACTTAGAATTAAGCAAAATTAATAAGCGCTGTTGTAAAACAGCTGCTACAGCACATTTCGGCACTAGATTAAGGTAGAACCATTCAGATTGTAAATACAAAATATTGTTTTAAATTATCATACATTAGGCTAAGCACCTTAAGATTTAGATAACAATACATTAAGATAAGTAAGATTAAGATGACAATACATTAAGATAAGTAAGATTAAGATAACAATTATATTATACAGTATTCTGCCTAGTGGCAGGTCCATGTCTTCGTACAGAGAATTTCTGATGCCAACGTTCCCGGTCTTCAGCTTCTTTCTTCAGTCTGCTGTAGGATTAAGATAACAATACATTAAGATAAGTAAGATTAAGATAACAATGAACTGAATATATGTTACCATAACATTAAAATGTATTTCAGGCAAACCAGGAGGCGCCATCATACATATGTCTCCACCGCAAAAGAGGAATTAACAATGAATTTTTTTACAGATAACAAGGAGAATGAACATGTCTATTGTAAATATATTTCCAACACCACATTACACTACCTATCTCTGAAACACCAACACACTAATCTTCGTTTTTCAGTCACACCTCTAAAGGTAATGACGTCAGCAGGCAATGGCAATCAGCAGCCGTGAGATGCTGAGGGCTGTTGACCTGAGTACACACCGCTCAAATATAGAGCAATATGTGATGATCAGAGACGGCACGGCCTTTGTAAGTGCCGTACCTCATCATCAAGATGGAACTCCTACTCACGGCAGGAAAACCATTCAAACACACAGCAGGTGGAAAGTGGACTAGCAGCGTGACCACTAAACCGCACCGGAAAACGGCCGGATCGTACATGGCCATGAGAGGGCACATGAGTGCAGAGAGTAGCGTGCACGCAAGGGTAGTAACTATGGCCGTCTAAGAATAAGATAATTAAGTTAGACTATAGTGAGTAGAGTACATAAAAAGTGATGTAGATAAGAGGCACCTCACATAAAAATTGGTAAACCGTACTGGCCCACCGATCAACGCCGACAGGCAACATTACACTAAGGATGTCCAAATTATTAATACCATTACACACATGTTATCCAAAATATTTATAATTACTTATATTTTAATACAAGGTCGCCAGTATACCAAGGTTGTCACACATTGTAAACATATGTATTTCCTTATTTATTTCACACACATGTATACACTGACTTTCCTTTCCATTCTTTTAACATACATTTTGTAAAAATGTCTTACTTCACCCTCACATAATAAAAACATGTTATATAAACCAACTAATTACACCTTAAGACATTTGTTTTTCTTTCCCTCCACTCTATCTCTATACTTTAAATGTTACATTGTACACCTCACACGAGGGCACTTTTTCATCCGCTGCAGCGACAGCGAAAGGGCATGCCTAGCCCTAACGATGTTTTTCCCCTCGTTGTGCACTTACGCAATCATTTTTACGATTATTCTTTCATGTTACATTGTTATATCTGATCCATATTACATTTAGTACCTACTCTTACAACCATGTATCTAAAATAATGGTGATACTTTATGATTTTAATATGTTTTAAAAATTCACGCTTTAAGATTCAAGAATTATGTTTGCTATTGCTATTTACACATGTACGAAACTAAAATATGTTCCACACCCAAAACCTACCCTTCTGAGCACAAGCTGGACTCACATCACCACGACACCGACACACCTACACCAACACTGAAGAAAAGAAGAAGAGGTACAAGAAGAAATCAAAAACGACCCATCACATCGACACCCCCACTCTACGTCCCGTTCCCGTTCGCGGGGACGCGAACTAATCGAAGAAGAGGACTTGTACAGGCCCGGGGGCTGTACCCCCTGAAAACCACCCCCCATCTTTTACTAAAACCACCCCAACTGGCAACATCATAAGACCAGAACATTATCTTTACACAGCAATAGGCGGCCACCCAACTTGGGAGGTTAGCCAACTACTTGCGACACATACATAAACATCTACACAACAACTAACTGGGGCAGCTACGTCGACGGAATGCTGACCACGCAACGCCGAGAACTATAAGAATGGAGTCCTTTTTGGAGTCATTATCTGTTATACAGTGTGCGTCGCCGAAGGCCCTAGCCGACGTCTGTTCCAGCTGCATCATCAGGTGAGACTCAGCAAAGTGCTCAGAATCCTTTATTCTGTAAACACCCGCTCATAATCTTGTACACTCTACTTGTATAATTGCCTACATTCCTCCAAGAGGGACTTACAAATTCACACTCACTGACCAATAAACACATGGTCAGTAAATTACACTTGTATTGTCAATTACACTCCTCTTTACATCCACATACCCTTCCTGACTCTCGTCACGATTGACCGTGACCATAGTAGCCAGTAATTGCTTGGACAGACTCCATTGTGCTTCCCGCACGCGACTCGACTACATAACGTCAAGCCGCTGACATAAGCACGCCTATTGTATATCTCATCCCGCCCAGCTGGCAGGCCGGTATAGTAGCCTGAATTTAGAGGTCCATCCCCTAATCAACACTTGCATCTTTGCAGGAACGCCCCCTAGCGTTTAAACACTAAACAACACACTACACTAGTAAGCTCTCCCAGCTACGGGAAGCTACTCTCTCCTAGGAACTACCTTCCAAATTAGCACAGTGACACAAGTGTTTTATCCCTAACTACCCCCCCCCCAACTAAGGGATCTAAAACAATATGTCGCACGTGAAAATTGCATGAATAAATTCTAGGTTAACCCTTGACCCCCTTAATTGCATTGATGAATTATACAGTCTAGGTTGGTTCCGTGATAACCTTATAGCCATTTGCAAACTTTCACAGAAATGTAATAAATGGAGTGACATTGCTTCTTACAGAAATAGATGGAAAGTTGGATGCCACCCCTTGAGATAATGTTGTCATGGTTACCGGTTTGCATTCCTTCGTTAGTTTGTTAAATTAAATTAAATTAGTTTTCTGGGAATATTTCAGAAACAGTTGGATTTAGAGCCTTATAATGTAGTTTTCGAGGACCCTTTAGGGCCCCCGAGTTTTGTTTCTGGCACCGAGGGGCTTTGTCTCTTCGCTGTACGCCATAATATAATACTACTACTACTACTAATATTAATAATAATAATAATATAATATGGGGATAGGAATATAATAGACCTGCCGTACCACACCCGCAGGTTTAAAACGCGTGAAAAAATTCTAGAGTACCCCTTGACCCCCTTAAGCATTATATGTATTGATCAATTTTACACCTTAATTTGGTTCAGTGATAACCTTCTAGCCGTTTGCAAACTTTCACATTCAATATCTCAAAAATGGTTAGTTTTAGGGCCTTAAAACCCCAAGGGGTCCCCGGGTTTTGTCTCTCACATTGAGGGGCTTAAAATGAGCTTTGTCTCGTCCTTCCACGCCTATTTCAGCATGTATTTTAAGGGGGTAGGCCCCCTTTTATGAGAGGTACGGAGAAGAGTTACATCAATGATTAGTGTCGTGCCTCTGATGCATATCTGTACCAAATTTTACATTGATACAACCAGCCGTTCTCGAGTTATAAGGGAACAAAGTTGTCCACAGACAAACAAACAAACAAACAAACAAACAAACAGACAGATAAAAATTATTTTCGCGCGCATCCATCCTAAAACAGTCTGAAAGGCGTAAATAACTCTAATTTCCGTAGAAATTCAGAAAAAAACAGACAAACTTTCATTTATATATATATATATATATATATATATATATATATATATATATTTACAGGGTGATTCAAAAAAGTATACACACTTTGAACTATCGTATTTTTTCCGCTCTACAAGGCTAATGTTATATTTCTTCGCCAGGTGGCAGCATAATCGTCCCTCTATGTTATATTGTCAGTTGGAATTTATAATATCAACATGGTGGACGTACATTTGAGTTTTGAAGAACGTAAGCAGGTTATTAAGTGGTACTGGAAGTTTGAGAATGTAAATGAAGTTCAAAGACAGTGGAGAAGGGAGTATGATACAGAACCACTTTCAAGATTAACAATTACACGCATACGAGACAAATTCGAAGTTCATGGAACAGTGTGTGATGTGCATAAAGGTCATTCAGGTCGACCCGAACAGCTACAAGTGATGAGTCATCAACGGCAGTCTTGGAACTGTTTCAACGCTCTCCTAACAAATCTTCAAGGCAAGGGGCACGTGAAAGTGATGTAAGTGCTAGCAGTGTGCTACGCATTCTGAAGAGAGGCAAGTATCGTGTTTACATTCCAAAGCTGGTGCAACAGCTAAGTGACGACGATCCAGATCGAAGGTTGCAATTTTGTGAATGGGTTCAGGAGATGGTGATACGTGAACCGGGATTTATGGGTAGCATCATTTGGTCGGATGAAGCCCAATTCAAACTTAATGGAACTGTCAATAGGCACAATTGTGTTTACTGGGGTGAAGAAAATCCTCACATTACAATTGAAAAAGCTGTAAATTTGCCTGGTGTAAATGTGTGGTGCGGTTTGTCTTCAAGGGGACTCCTTGGACCTTTTCGATTTGAAGGCACTGTAACTGGTATAACTTACCTAACAATGCTTGCTAATTCCATATTTCCTGCCATTCGTGCGTTATACGGTAATGATAATTTCTATTTTCAACAAGATGGTGCCCCGCCGCACTATCACAGGGACGTACGAGCTTACCTGGATCAACATTTGCCGGGCCAGTGGATAGGACGCAAGGGGCCAATCGAGTTTCCAGCACGCTCTCCAGACCTTACACCACTGGATTTCTTCTTATGGGGCACAGTAAAAGATGAGGTGTACAAACGTAAACCACGTAACCTATACATTCTTTGGAATGAGATTCAAGCCGTGTGTAGAGAAATCTCATTGGACGTTTTGATACGATGTACAGAATCAGTGGTGACTCGTACTCAGAATTGTATTGATGCTGCAGGTCGCCAATTTGAACAGTATTAACATTTGTTATTTATGTTTCATTTACATTGGACTCAGCTTTCTAATTTCCTGAAATTTAACTTTGTAGAACGGTAAATAAATTTTCTATGGAAGTTCAAAGTGTGTATACATTTTTGAAGCACCCTGTATATATATATAGAGAGAGAGATACTGTATACTGCACCGCTCGCTGTTGACCGTGTTTTATAGCACATATTTAGGTTTTACTCGCTAACCGTTGGAGATACACGAAAAGTGATAAGGACCTTTCGGATAGAAAATTAAATTTTAAAGCTCGTATATGCCATCGAAAGTTTGCTATTTCTTAGCGTTCTCTTTTTATTTGAAATGGAAATATGAAATTTTGAAATCAAAGGGTGTAGTGACGTCACAAATGTGGGTTTTATTCGCTAACTCTTGGAGATACACGAAAAGTGATAAGAACCTTTCGGATAGGAAATTAAATTGTCAAGCTCAAATGTGCCATAAAAAGTTTGATATTTCTTAGCGTTTTCTTTTCATTTGATATGGAAATATGAAATTTTGAACCCAAAGGGTGTAGTGACGTCACTAAAATGATCGCCATTTTTAATAGTGCAAAATATCGAAATCAAAAGTATCCTATATGGAAACCTGGTAAATTAGCTACATCCATGCAACAATTCATTTAAATCCGACCAGTGGTTCTTGCGTTATTGAGTAACGCACAGGCAGACAGACAGACACACACCATCTCATTTTTATATATTAGTATGATTAGCAGTAGTGCCCGGCTTCGCCAGGTGGATTTATTTGTTTTATGGTTGATAATGAATACTACTGGAGAACTGGCATATGATATTTAAACTAACAGGAAAAAAATATAAATTTTTGTGGTGGTGGTGATGGTAGTGGGGTGATAAGTATTACAATATAATGGTCGTAACATTCAGTTCATTTTCCCGTAATGATAATGATAATAATGAATATGTAGACGGCTATTTACTATCTACTACACTGACACATGTAATTTACAAACGAATTGAAAAATATGATTAGAAGGAGGAGTAAGTGAAATAAAAGACACTGCCTAGGGCCTACATCTCATTGGCTGTTAGAAAAGTAGGGACCAATGGTGTCGTCTTTTGTCGCATAGCGACGTAGGAAAATAATCAGAGAACTTAGGAAATCTTCGGCGGTCCCCTGCTCCTGAGGTAGCAATAGTGTCATTTTTCGCCACAAAGCGCTCAAGGATAAGGATCGGAATAAATGAAAGTAAATTTGAAAGCACCGACGCTTATTGCAACTGATAACCTCAACGTACTGCACCAACACCATCGCATTTATACAGAGGCAGAATACTGTATTTTCATGATGATAACTGTGTTCCAAAGGGTAAGTACTGTACCCATTTCACATGGAGAATGCTTGATCATCACCTGGCTTGGCAACTTTCGGTTTCGGGGTGTGTACCGTTCAGCCCACAACATGATCTCACATTCAGATATGGAAGCACTCTAGGATCTACAAAACTACATTGACAACTAAACATATTACGATTAATATCAATTTATTTACTAAACATTCCCAGGAAGAAATACAATCACACATAAAACATCAATATTTTGGAATAAATCCCAAAATAACAAAACTCAAAATCCATAAATTCTCAAAAATCATTTAAATCTATATTCTAGAGTTATCTTGCTTAGCTCAACTGAGCTGATATCTATTCTTAAGTGTGAATACAAAAATTCTTTATTCCAATATTTCACTTCTATTCATTTTGGCAAAGAGCATGCCTATAATTTTTGAAAAATACACTAAGGCTTACGGACATTTACCGTATCATTACAGTTAGGGGCGTATATAAGGGGGGGTGCTGAGGGGGCTCCAGCCGCCCCCCCCCACGAAAAAGCCAACTTGGGTACAAAATACAATGTATTTCACAGTACTTTTAAGAAATGCTTATCAATTTGTAAAATTTGCTGAATAAATTAACAAGTAATCCATTTAGATACTTGCCATTCATACTCCACAGGCTATAATAGAACATTCATTAACCCTTTGGGGTCCAATGTCGGACTCAGTCCGACATCGTTAATTTTCAGTTCCGGTCCTATGTCGGACCTAGTCCGACACAACTTTAAGGTTATATATTTCGTATGCTGGAGCAAAAATGGTGCCGAAATTTACACAGTATACAGCCTAGGCCTTTCTCTGGTACCTACTGCCATCTGCTGTTTAATTTCTTGAAGCTGAATTGTATTTTCTTTGGAGATAGTTACTCACTGCCACAGCTGTGTTTACTTTTGTTAACAACATGGCGTCCACAAGCCGCATGGAGCCCGATGATATTTACGAACAGTAATGTGACAGTGGCGATATTGATGATGATGATGATTTGTTTACGGATTCTGATAGTGACATTAGTATTCCCGAATGTGAGAATGATATATTGACAGAGGAGGAGGAAATTGAGGCGGAAGTTAGTGATGAAAGCGGTTATGTAGGATGTGACGAATGGAAAGTTTATGAAGAAAGTGACCGGTTTTGTAGTGAAAAGCCTGAAGTGGTGGAGGAAATTGTATTTCTGGGTGTTAGAGGTTGCTTTGTTGAACAGTTTTCACCTATATAATTTTTAATGAAAGGCAGAAAATAAGCCCAAAGTGAAACATAAGACTTTCAGGGACCAAGTTATCATGGGGCTTGTTGGGGACGTTAGGAACAAAAATGCCCGTAAAAGCGGCCGACGGAGCAGCTGTGACGAAGAATTTCGACTGAACGGGAAGCTACACATCATAGATGTTCGTGAGGTCAAGAAAACCAAGGACTGTGCCGTGTGTCCCGACAGGAAGGTGAAAGGTGGCAGAAAGGAGACATAATTTTATTGTGAGACCTGTCCAGGGAACCCAGGACTACACCCTAACAAATGCTTCCGGAAGTACCATACTTTGAAAAAATATCGCTGATAATGTAGTTAACTTGACTGATAATAAATACATTTGCTGTTCATATTTTTAATGTAAATATTCAGCTCTTTACTTATGTGAGTATTTCCTTCCCATACTTGCCTAATGTTAAATTGGACCTGTGTAGGATGCAGGCGGGAAATCAATTGGACCCCAAAGGGTTAAGTACTCACAATTTTCCAGGATAGTCAGCCCCCTCCCCGAAAACAAATTGTATATACGCCCCTGATTACAGTCCCTTCAGAGTCTTATTATATCTTTATTTCATTGTTTACTTTACTTTCAGTTACTTTCAAAGTATACTATTTCTTCCAGTTAAGCCTTAGGTTTAAACATCTTACACAACAAATCAACAATTCTTAACATGCCATGACTCGAACCCACATCCTTCCAACTTGTTTCTCATGCTCTAATGGGATTCAGTAATGATGTATTATGTGCTATCACATCAGTAGGTAATATAAGCCGAAGCTGGGACAGGGGCTAATGGGCAAGATGGCCGCCGCGCGCAACCACTCAATGTTATTCTTATGGAGAGGTCAGTCAGAGCTGGGTCAGGGGCTAATGGGCAAGATGGCCGCCAAGCCCTGAGACCGTGAATAATGTCACAGGGGGAGTTCGACCGTATAGTCGCTAAATGGAATATTTATTATTATCATTATTATTATTATTATGTAATTATTGATTACTCATGTACAATCAAGACCTGCCTTATATAATCCACTTTATGATTAAGTGGCAGAATTCTTGGATGTCACTGTGGAGTCCCCGGTCTGAGTCCTGGCTTTGCCAAGAAATTTAATTCTAGGCTGAGGGTTGGAATGGGGTACACTCAACCTTGTGAGGCAAAACTGACAGGAGTTGGCTTTTGATTCATACATAACCTAACCAAATCCCACTTTACCTAACCTAGCCTAACCTAACTTCAAAGACAGAATGTTCAATACATCTATTGTATTTATACCCTCATAAATTAGATATAGAGAATGTCCACCACGATTTAAATCTCGAGCACACTTTTCTGACATATATCATTAAAACGTGTAGAAAGGAATGTCTGAAAATATTCACTAACACATAATACACATTCACTATACATTGTGTCCACTTTTGAATGTTAATGATACGGAAAAGAGTATGCATTGGTAATTCAGTGAGTTTTTTTCTCTCTAATCAGCAGTTCTGCCCCCATAGCATTGAGAATATTTATTGCAGTAGCCTATAAAGAAAAAAAATCATATCTATTACAGTTTAGCTATAAGTGACCAGAACCACTCTAACATTTTATTCTAATAAGGAGATTTCCATAATGATAAGAAAAAAACTTACCATAATAATGGATTGTGTAAGTAAACGTCTTTCGCTGCATGATGCCACTACTAAACTGATAGTCTTACAACAGACAAGTGAGTTCATGTTTAGCTGACGTAATCGTATGTTCCCACGCACTTCCTGTGTATTGCACGCGCCGTAGTGGCTAAATTTGAAACTAGATGAGATGGTTTGCTGATGTAATCGTATGTTCACCTGCACGCACACGCAGGCCCCTGTGAATGGGTCCCTGTGGACGAGTCCCTGTGGACGGGACCCTGTGGACGGGCCATTGTTGACGGGTCATTGTTGACGAGCCCCCTGTGGACGGGTCCTTGTTGACGGGTCCTTTTTGACTAATCCCTTTAGACCGGTTACTTTTGACTGGGTCATGACCCCTAATGCTATAATGAAATTAAAACGTTGTTCCACATGATACGCAAGCAAAGAGCCGATCGCTACTATGAATTAACATTTATGTTTTTGTTTTGTTTTACGCATGTGCACTTGGTTTTTTTGTAAGAGGGCGGGCTTTTTGAATACAGATTTATAAATGAGTTATTTATTTTTAAATTACCAAAAGATCCAAAACTAATAGGTAATTAGCTTTTTAACATTTCATGAACCAATAAGGCTATGGGACTTGTAATAGAGGTCGTTGGATTGAGGTGACATTTTGTTTTTGAATCTATTATTATTTTTGTTAAAAGGGTCTAACTACACTTTTGTTAATATCTCGCTAACTAATAATCAGAGAGGGTCAAGTGAGGTGTCATGGGACTCAGGATGGTCATTCCTTTTCCATGACCAACGAATTTACCCAAAAGATTCAAAACAGCAAGGTCATTGACCTAAGATTTTATAAACTAATAATTGAATATTAACATGTGAGGTGTCATAGGACTTAGAATGGTCAACCCTTTCCCATGGCCAATGCATTTACCAAAAGTACCCAATACATCAAGGTCATTGACCTGAGATTTTATAAACTAATAATCGGGTACGAACATGTGAGATGTTTACCATGTGTGATGAAACATAGCTAGGTAGAGAAAGAATTAGTGTAGGCTACATGTATTGTGACTGACAAGTCTTTTACCATTGAAACTTGTTTTCAGATCAAACTGTAGTATAGAGAGAGTATAGGTTGCAGGTATGGGTTAATAAATGAGAAACGGTGTACGCAAACTCTGATTTATCAAGAATTAAGAGTAGACTATCTTTAATTGATTGGTTAAAGATAATAGCTAAAACACAAAAATGCTCAGTGGTTACCGAGACAAAATGGTCGCTACACACAACAAGCTTTAAATACTTGAGGCTGATAATCTATACACACACACACTCGCTTGTTCTAAACTAAACTGTGTTGCTGTCAGTGCTCAGACAGTAGGCTGATGACAAAATGCATTGCTAACAGGAATATAATCATTTCCGGTTGTATAATGTTACCAGCTATCCATTTTGTGTTGCAGTGTTAAGCACTTTTAGCTCTTGTACTGGTGGTCTTAACTCGATTTCCAGGTCTGAGGCCTAGAACGAGTTGAACTTAGAAACAAGGGCATAGTGGTGCAGTGGTTAAGCTGTTAGCCTTTCACCAGGGGTTCGATTTCATGTTAATATGCATGTCATAAACATATTAAACAAAACAAAACAGAGATAACGTTTAAAACTGATTACATTTGTGTCTTTTCAAATTATTACTTGGATTACAAATACAAAGGTGAACTGGGTTTGATATACAGTTAATGCTGTCTATCACACAGTCGACTGTAAGAAAGCCAAAAGAGCAAAAGGCGTAGGTAGAGCAGTGGTAAAATTGCAATATGTAGAGCACTACCTGGCAAAGCTATATCGCATAAACAGTGCAGGATACAATCCAGTAATCAAATTTGTATCTTGTGGAACAGAGAAATGCACTTACGTGAGAAAATGTAAGTTCATGTGTAATATGACCTAACACACGGTGATGATCATGCAAAGTTAGTAGTTATTGGATATTACACAGGTGTTCCTTTCGGTGTCATGTTGCTGACATGGCAGGGAGCGCACAGTTCTATTGATACGACTGACGCTGCAGTAATTTGAAACCTCAGCTGTTGATCAAGACAATGGGTGATGATCATGCAAAGTCAACAGTAATTGGATACCACACATCAACATGGACTAAATCATAAACGTGTTGTCATAACCTGCAGAAACCTCATTTAAAGATTTTAGATTTTACATTTTAAATTTAAGATTTTTTGATTTTTAGATTTTACTTGTTTTACATTTTTCTAAAAGAGTAAACTACAAGGTCACATACCTAACCTCATTAGGCTAAACCTAACTTTACCAAACCTAACTTAAGCTAATCCAAAGGCTAAGGCACATACACAATGTATATAAGGTACATGCAACTATCCTTATGCTAGTCTTACAGGTTACTGTACAACATGATCACTACCCCAAACGGATTTTTTTTTTCATTTTGTCGTTTACACATATGTCAATTTTCCAATTTCCCATTATCAGTTTTTTTAATGTCAGTTTTTAGTTTTTCAATTTCATAATATGGGAAAAATGGATTTTGCATTTTGTTGTTTACACATTTATTAATTTCACAATTTCCCATTTTCAGTTCTTAAAATGTCAGTTTCAAGTTTTTCAATTTCATGATATAGAAACATGGATTTTCCAATTTGTTGTTTTCACATTTATTAATTTACCAAATTCACATTTGCAGTTTTTTAAATTTTCAGTTTAATGTTTTTTGTGCTATTTTTTAATATGGAAACATGGATGTTTTACAATTTGTGTTTTACATGTCATGCAACTATTCTTATGCTAGTCTTATAGGTTACTATACAACATGATCACTCCCCCCCCACCGGATATTTTTTTTCATTTGCTGTTTACACATATGTCAATTTTCCAATTTCTCATTTTCAGTTTTTTTTAATGTCAGTTTTAAGTTTTTCAATTTCATAATATAGAAACATGGATTTCACATTTTGTTGTTTACACATTTATCAATTTCACAATTTCCCATTTACAGTTCTTAAAATGTCAGTTTACATTTTTTCAATTTCATGATATAGAAACATGGATATTCCAATTTGTTTGTTTTCACATTGGTCAATTTACCAAATTCCCATTTACAGTTTTTAAAATTTCAGTTTAATGTTTTTTTTTCTTTTTGTCAATATGGAAACATGGATTTTTTCAATTTGTGTTTTTTAGGAGTGAGAAAGGTGGGTAGTAATTAAAAATGTGCAAGCAGTGTCCATTGTTGACAGGTCATTGTTAACGAGTCCTTTTCATACAACAGACAAGTGAGTTCATGTTTCGCATGCATTACCTAAAATGTAATACCATGCAAGGGTTTAACATTTTTACAAATTAGCTTATGTATTAGTTTATGTGGGGGTCTTATGTTGGGCATTTTGTGTTGGCTTATTTGACAAGTTATTTTGTCAATGCATTTAGTGGATTTTCTCTTGGTCTTGGAAAGTATATCAGTCCATTTTATCACAACATAATGCTTACTGCCATGTTTTAGGCAAGGGGTAGCCCTTGCCTAGTCAAGAACATTATTTTCTTTCCAAAAAAGGTGAATGGGGAAAGTAGACTATATGTTTAAACTAAAAAAATCATATAAAGTCATATGTTAACTCTAACACCTACCAATCGCGCCTACTAGTAATTGCGTCTACTACCAATTGCGCCTACTACCAATCGCGCCTACTACTAATCGCGCCTACTATCAATCACGCCTACTGTCAATTGAACCTACTATCAATCGCGCCTGCTATCAACAGCGCCTACTAGCAATTACACTCACTACCAATCGCGCCTACTGTCAATTGCACCTAATATATCGCGCCTACTATCAATCGCACCTACTATCAATAGCGCCTACTTTCAATTACGTCCACTACCAATCGCGCCTACTACTAATCGCGCCTACTATCAATCGCGCCTACTGTCAATTGAACCTACTATCAATAGAGCCTACTATCAATAGCGGCTACTAGCAATTACACTCACTACCAATCGCGCCTACTGTCAATTGCGCCTAATATATCGCGCCTACTATTAATCGCACCTACTATCAATAGCGCCTACTTTCAATTACGTCCACTACCAATCGCGCCTACTACTAATCGCGCCTACTATCAATCGCGCTTACTGTCAATTGAACCTACTATCAATAGCCTACGTCTATCCCACTCTCAGTCAAAAAATATAATATTCTTTAAATTTTTTCCAAAACAATATTTGGAAAGTAGGCCATATTTTGAAAACTAATCATCCTATAAAGTCTTATATAGACTCAAACCAATGGCTTTTTAAATCCTTAATCGTAAGAACAAAATATGGAATTTTTGACATTTTTTCCAAAAATTGTTCATTTTAAAACGGGGGCTATATTTTGGAAACTAGGAATTTTACAAAAAAAGTTTTTTTTAACGTAAATGACAGGTATTTACCCCCCACTACCCCACAAACCAAGTCCCAGGTATCTGGGACATAATCCAAAAACGTTCAATTTGGAAAGTAGGCGATATTTTGAAAACGAATCATCCTAAAAAAGTCAGATATAGACTCAAACCAATGGCCTTTATGCCCTTAATTGGTAGAACAAAACTTAACATTTTTTTCAGTTTTTCCAAAAAAGTCCAATTTTCAAAATTGTCTATATTTTGGGAACTAAGAATTTTACAAAAACGTTTGTTTTACGTAAATGAAAGGTATTTACCCCCTCTACCCAAAAAATAAATTTCAGGTCCCTAGGACAAAAACTGTGTACGTGGTGGCATATGATGGTGGCTTATTTTTGGTGGTTTACGTTAATACCTTATTTGTAATGGCTTATTTGACAAGTTATTTTTTGTCAATGTATTTAGAGGATTTTTCTCTCAGTCTTGGAAAGTATCTCAACCCTTTTTTTTATGGTAGCATAATGCTTACCGCCATTGTGGTGTTTGAAGCCATATTTTCAGTGTTGCCTTAGTAAACAAGAGTTTAGTGCTTTTCAGTCGGTCAACACGAATGTCAAATTGACTTGTTTAAATTCATGAGTTTAAGCCTGAGTGATTTGAATTTCTTGGCTTCACGATTTGCCTGACTAGCCGTGAACATTGTGGTGTTTGAAACCATATTTTCAGTGTTGCCTTAGTAACATTCGTGTTGACCGACTGAAAAGCACTAAACTCTTGCTTACCGCCATGTTTGTAAGCAACAACAACACACTAAAATTTCAAGAATCCAAGGTACTCTAAGGTTAATGATTGTCTCTCAACTCCATTCAACGCCTAGTCAAAACATTATATATTTTTCAAATTTTTCAATAAAAGGTAAATTGGGGAAGTAGGCTATCTGTTTAAACTAAAAATCATATCAAATCATATGCTAACTCCAACATCTACGTCTATCCCACTCTCAATCAAAAAATATAATATTCTTCAAATTTTTCCAAAACAATATTTGTAAAGTACGCCATATTTTGAAAACTAATCATCCTATAAAGTCATATATAAACTCAAACCAATGGCTTTTATATCCTTAATCGTAAGAACAAAACATGGAATTTTTTACTTTTTTTCCAAAAATGTTCATTTTAAAACGGGGGCTATATTTTGGAAACTATGAAATTTACAAAAAAAAAATGTGTTTGACATAAACGACAGGTATTTGCCCCCTCTAGCCAAAAACCAAGTACCAGGTCTCTGGGACAAAATCCAAAAAGGTTCAATTTTGAAAGCAGTCGATATTTAGAAAACTAATCATTCTAAAAAGTCATATATAGACTCAAACACATTTTCTCAAAGTCCTTTAACGTTAGAACAAAACTTAGCACCTTTTCAATTTTTCCAAAAAAAGGTCAATTTTCAAAATTGTCTATATTTTGGAAACTAAGAATTTTACAAAAATGTTTGTTTAACATAAATGAAAGGTCTTTACCCCCTTTAACCTAAAAATAAATTTCAGGACCCTAGGACAAAAACTGTGCAGTAGTGTATTTGTAACAGTTCAAGGCCCGCCTCCACCTCCCCACCTCCAAGATGGCGGCCGTAGCTTAACTTAACCTAGCCTAACCTAACAAAATGGCGGCCGTAGCTTAACTTAACCTAGCCTAACCTAACAAGATGGCGGCCGTAGCCTAACCTAACCTAACCTAACCTACGAGGTGTGATCAAAAAGTTCCAAAATGGCGGCTGTAGCTTAACTTAACCTAACCTAACTTAACCTAAACCTACGAGGTGTGATCAAAAAGTTCCAAAATGGTGGCTGTAGGTTAACTTAACCTAACCTAACCTAACCTAACTTAAACCTACGAGGTGTGATCATAAAGTTCCAAAATGGCGGCCGTAGCTTAACTCAACCTAACCTAACCCTACGAGGAGTGATCAAAAAGTTCCAAAATCTGTGGAGGAATGTGGAGGAGGAAGGTGTTTGTAGAACTCTTAAAAACTACTGGGGTAGGGTGGGGGGTAGTAAGAAATAAAAACAGTATTAATTATTATTCAGCATGAGAGGTTTTTTAATTCGTTAAAACGTACAATACATCTATTGTTTTTTATACCCTCATAAATTAGATATAGAGAATGTCCACCATGATTTAGATCCTCAAGCACACTTTATGACATATCATTAAAACGTGTAGGAAGGAATGTCTGAAAATTTTCACTAACACATAGTACACGTTCACCATACATTGTGTCCACTTTTTGAATGTTGATGATACGGAATGGAGTATGCATTGGTAATTCAGTGAGCTTTTTTCTCTCCAATCCGCAGTTCTGTCCCATAGCATTGAGAATGTTTATTGTAGTAGCCTATAAAGAAACAGAAAAAAAATGTCTATTACAGTTTAGCTATAAGTGACCAGAATCACTATATATATATATATATCATTTTATTCTAAGAGCTTTCCATGATGATAAGAAAAAAAGAGCTTACCATAATGATGGATTGAGTGTAAGAAAACGTCTTTTGCTGCTTGATGTCACTACTAAAGTGATACTCTTACAACAGACAAGTGAGTTCTTGTTTCGCTGACGTAATCGTATGTTTCCACACACTTCCTGTGTTGAGCGCGTCATAGTGGCTAAATTTAAAACTCTAGATGAGATGTTTTGCTGACGTAATCGTATGTTCCCCGCACGCACACTTTGGACGGGTCCTTTTTGAAGGGAGTCATTTTTTTACGGGTCCCGGGGGACGGGTCCTTGTTGACGGGTCCCTGTGGGCGGGTCCTTTGGACTGATCCCTATGGACTGGCCCTTGCATTTTATCCAAATTATGTCAAAGGGGACCCGCCACAGGGACCCGTCAACAAGGACCTGTCCCCCGGGACCCGTAAAAAAATGACTCCCTTCAAAAAGGACCCGTCCAAAGTGTGCGTGCGGGGAACATACGATTACGTCAGCAAAACATCTCATCTAGAGTTTTAAATTTAGCCACTATGACGCGCTCAACACAGGAAGTGTGTGGAAACATACGATTACGTCAGCGAAACAAGAACTCACTTGTCTGTTGTAAGAGTATCACTTTAGTAGTGACATCAAGCAGCAAAAGACGTTTTCTTACACTCAATCCATCATTATGGTAAGCTCTTTTTTTTCTTATCATCATGGAAAGCTCTTAGAATAAAATGATATATATATAGTGATTCTGGTCACTTATAGCTAAACTGTAATAGACATTTTTTTTCTGTTTCTTTATAGGCTACTACAATAAACATTCTCAATGCTATGGGACAGAACTGCGGATTGGAGAGAAAAAAGCTCACTGAATTACCAATGCATACTCCATTCCGTATCATCAACATTCAAAAAGTGGACACAATGTATGGTGAACGTGTACTATGTGTTAGTGAAAATTTTCAGACATTCCTTCCTACACGTTTTAATGATATGTCAGAAAGTGTGCTTGAGGATCTAAATCATGGTGGACATTCTCTATATCTAATTTATGAGGGTATAAAAAACAATAGATGTATTGTACGTTTTAACGAATTAGAAAACCTCTCATGCTGAATAATAATTAATAGACTACTGTTTTTATTTCTTACTACCCCCCACCCTACCCCAGTAGTTTTTAAGAGTTCTACAAACACCTTCCTCCTCCAAATTCCTCCACAGATTTTGGAACTTTTTGATCACTCCTCGTAGGGTTAGGTTAGGTTGAGTTAAGCTACGGCCGCCATTTTGGAACTTTATGATCACACCTCGTAGGTTTAAGTTAGGTTAGGTTAGGTTAGGTTAGGTTAAGTTAACCTACAGCCACCATTTTGGAACTTTTTGATCACACCTCGTAGGTTTAGGTTAAGTTAGGTTAGGTTAAGTTAAGCTACGGCCGCCATTTTGGAACTTTTTGATCACACCTCGTAGGTTAGGTTAGGTTAGGTTAGGCTACGGCCGCCATCTTGTTAGGTTAGGCTAGGTTAAGTTAAGCTACGGCCGCCATTTTGTTAGGTTAGGCTAGGTTAAGTTAAGCTACGGCCGCCATCTTGGAGGTGGGGAGGTGGAGGCGGGCCTTGAACTGTTACAAATACACTACTGCACAGTTTTTGTCCTAGGGTCCTGAAATTTATTTTTAGGTTAAAGGGGGTAAAGACCTTTCATTTATGTTAAACAAGCATTTTTGTAAAATTCTTAGTTTCCAAAATATAGACAATTTTGAAAATTGACCTTTTTTTGGAAAAATTGAAAAGATGCTAAGTTTTGTTCTAACGTTAAAGGACTTGGAGAAAATGTGTTTGAGTCTATATGTGACTTTTTAGAATGATTAGTTTTCTAAATATCGACTACTTTCAAAATTGAACCTTTTTAGATTTTGTCTCAGAGACCTGGTACTTGGTTTTTGGCTAGAGGGGGCAAATACCTGTCATTTATGTCAAACACATTTTTTTTGTAAATTTCATAGTTTCCAAAATATAGCCCCCGTTTTAAAATGAACATTTTTGGAAAAAAAAGTCAAAAATTCCATGTTTTGTTCTTACGATTAAGGATATAAAAGCCATTGGTTTGAGTTTATATATGACTTTATAGGATGATTAGTTTTCAAAATATGGCCTACTTTCCAAATATTGTTTTGGAAAAATTTGAAGAATATTATATTTTTTGATTGAGAGTGGGATAGACGTAGGTGTTGGAGTTAGCATATGATTTGATATGATTTTTAGTTTAAACAGATAGCCTACTTCCCCAATTTACCTTTTTTTGAAAAATTTGAAAAATATATAATGTTTTGACTAGGCGTTGAATGGAGTTGAGAGACAATCATTAACCTTCGAGTACCTTGGATTCTTGAAATTTTAGTGTGTTGTTGTTGCTTACAAACATGGCGGTAAGCAAGAGTTTAGTGCTTTTCAGTCGGTCAACACGAATGTTACTAAGGCAACACTGAAAATATGGTTTCAAACACCACAATGTTCACGGCTAGTCAGGCAAATCGTGAAGCCAAGAAATTCAAATCACTCAGGCTTAAACTCATGAATTTAAACAAGTCAATTTGACATTCGTGTTGACCGACTGAAAAGCACTAAACTCTTGTTTACTAAGGCAACACTGAAAATATGGCTTCAAACACCACAATGGCGGTAAGCATTATGCTACCATAAAAAAAAAGGGTTGAGATACTTTCCAAGACTGAGAGAAAAATCCTCTAAATATATTGACAAAAAATAACTTGTCAAATAAGCCATTACAAATAAGGTATTAACGTAAACCACCAAAAATAAGCCACCATCATATGCCACCACGTACACAGTTTTTGTCCTAGGGACCTGAAATTTATTTTTTGGGTAGAGGGGGTAAATACCTTTCATTTACGTTAAACAAACGTTTTTGTAAAATTCTTAGTTCCCAAAATATAGACAATTTTGAAAATTGGACTTTTTTGGAAAAACTGAAAAAAATGTTAAGTTTTGTTCTACCAATTAAGGGCATAAAGGCCATTGGTTTGAGTCTATATCTGACTTTTTTAGGATGATTCGTTTTCAAAATATCGCCTACTTTCCAAATTGAACTTTTTTGGATTTTGTCCCAGATACCTGGGACTTGGTTTGTGGGGTAGTGGGGGGTAAATACCTGTCATTTACGTTAAAAAAACTTTTTTTGTAAAATTCCTAGTTTCCAAAATATAGCCCCCGTTTTAAAATGAACAATTTTTGGAAAAAATGTCAAAAATTCCATATTTTGTTCTTACGATTAAGGATTTAAAAAGCCATTGGTTTGAGTCTATATAAGACTTAATAGGATGATTAGTTTTCAAAATATGGCCTACTTTCCAAATATTGTTTTGGAAAAAATTTAAAGAATATTATATTTTTTGACTGAGAGTGGGATAGACGTAGGCTATTGATAGTAGGTTCAATTGACAGTAAGCGCGATTGATAGTAGGCGCGATTAGTAGTAGGCGCGATTGGTAGTGGACGTAATTGAAAGTAGGCGCTATTGATAGTAGGTGCGATTAATAGTAGGCGCGATATATTAGGCGCAATTGACAGTAGGCGCGATTGGTAGTGAGTGTAGTTGCTAGTAGGCGCTTTTGATAGTAGGCGCTATTGATAGTAGGTTCAATTGACAGTAGGCGCGATTGATAGCAGGCGCGATTAGTAGTAGGCGCGATTAGTAGTAGGCGCGATTGGTAGTGGACGTAATTGAAAGTAGGCGCTATTGATAGTAGGTGCGATTGATAGTAGGCGCGATATATTAGGCGCAATTGACAGTAGGCGCGATTGGTAGTGAGTGTAAATGCTAGTAGGCGCTGTTGATAGCAGGCGCGATTGATAGTAGGTTCAATTGACAGTAGGCGTGATTGATAGTAGGCGCGATTAGTAGTAGGCGCGATTGGTAGTAGGCGCAATTGGTAGTAGACGCAATTACTAGTAGGCGCGATTGGTAGGTGTTAGAGTTAACATATGACTTTATATGATTTTTTTTAGTTTAAACATATAGTCTACTTTCCCCATTCACCTTTTTTTGGAAAGAAAATAATGTTCTTGACTAGGCAAGGGGTAGAGGTAAGAGTACGAGTTGAGAGTACCTTAGAGTACTTTAGATTTTTTGAAAGTTTAGTGTGTTGTTGTTGTTGCTTACAAACATGGCAGTAAGCATTATGTTGTGATAAAATGGACTGATATACTTTCCAAGACCAAGAGAAAATCCACTAAATGCATTGACAAAATAACTTGTCAAATAAGCCAACACAAAATGCCCAACATAAGACCCCCACATAAACTAATACATAAGCTAATTTGTAAAAATGTTAAACCCTTGCATGGTATTACATTTTAGGTAATGCATGCGAAACATGAACTCACTTGTCGGTTGTATGAAAAGGACTCGTTAACAATGACCTGTCAACAATGGACACTGCTTGCACATTTTTAATTACTACCCACCTTTCTCACTCCTAAAAAAACACAAATTGAAAAAATCCATGTTTCCATATTGACAAAAAGAAAAAAAATATTAAACTGAAATTTTAAAAACTGTAAATGGTAATTTGGTAAATTGACCAATGTGAAAACAAACAAATTGGAATATCCATGTTTCTATATCATGAAATTGAAAAAATGTAAACTGACATTTTAAGAACTGTAAATGGGAAATTGTGAAATTGATAAATGTGTAAACAACAAAATGTGAAATCCATGTTTCTATATTATGAAATTGAAAAACTTAAAACTGACATTAAAAAAAACTGAAAATGAGAAATTGGAAAATTGACATATGTGTAAACAGCAAATGAAAAAAAATATCCGGTGGGGGGGGAGTGATCATGTTGTATAGTAACCTATAAGACTAGCATAAGAATAGTTGCATGACATGTAAAACACAAATTGTAAAACATCCATGTTTCCATATTAAAAAATAGAACAAGAAACATTAAACTGAAAATTTAAAAAACTGCAAATGTGAATTTGGTAAATTAATAAATGTGAAAACAACAAATTGGAAAATCCATGTTTCTATATCATGAAGTGAAAAACTTGAAACTGACATTTTAAGAACTGAAAATGGGAAATTGTGAAATTAATAAATGTGTAAACAACAAAATGCAAAATCCATTTTTCCCATATTATGAAATTGAAAAACTAAAAACTGACATTTAAAAAAAACTGATAATGGGAAATTGGAAAATTGACATATGTGTAAACGACAAAATGAAAAAAAAAATCCGTTTGGGGTAGTGATCATGTTGTACAGTAACCTGTAAGACTAGCATAAGGATAGTTGCATGTACCTTATATACATTGTGTATGTGCATTAGCCTTTGGATTAGCTTAAGTTAGGTTTGGTAAAGTTAGGTTTAATGAGGTTAGGTATGTGACCTTGTAGTTTACTCTTTTAGAAAAATGTAAAACAAGTAAAATCTAAAAATCAAAAAATCTTAAATTTAAAATGTAAAATCTAAAATCTTTAAATGAGGTTTCTGCAGGTTATGACAACACGTTTATGATTTGGTCCATGTTGATGTGTGGTATCCAATTACTGTTGACTTTGCATGATCATCACCCATTGTCTTGATCAACAGCTGAGGTTTCAAATTACTGCAGCGTCAGTCGTATCAATAGAACTGTGCGCTCCCTGCCATGTCAGCAACATGACACCGAAAGGAACACCTGTGTAATATCCAATAACTACTAACTTTGCATGATCATCACCGTGTGTTAGGTCATATTACACATGAACTTACATTTTCTCACGTAAGTGCATTTCTCTGTTCCACAAGATACAAATTTGATTACTGGATTGTATCCTGCACTGTTTATGCGATATAGCTTTGCCAGGTAGTGCTCTACATATTGCAATTTTACCACTGCTCTACCTACGCCTTTTGCTCTTTTGGCTTTCTTACAGTCGACTGTGTGATAGACAGCATTAACTGTATATCAAACCCAGTTCACCTTTGTATTTGTAATCCAAGTAATAATTTGAAAAGACACAAATGTAATCAGTTTTAAACGTTATCTCTGTTTTGTTTTGTTTAATATGTTTATGACATGCATATTAACCTGAAATCGAACCCCTGGTGAAAGGCTAACAGCTTAACCACTGCACCACTATGCCCTTGTTTCTAAGTTCAACTCGTTCTAGGCCTCAGACCTGGAAATCGAGTTAAGACCACCAGTACAAGAGCTAAAAGTGCTTAACACTGCAACACAAAATGGATAGCTGGTAACATTATACAACCGGAAATGATTATATTTCTGTTAGCAATGCATTTTGTCATCAGCCTACTGTCTGAGCACTGACAGCAACACAGTTTAGTTTAGAACAAGCGAGTGTGTTTGTGTATAGATTATCAGCCTCAAGTATTTAAAGCTTGTTGTGTGTAGCGACCATTTTGTCTCGGTAACCACTGAGCATTTTTGTGTTTTAGCTATTATCTTTAACCAATCAATTAAAGATAGTCTACTCTTAATTCTTGATAAATCAGAGTTTGCGTACACCGTTTCTCATTTATTAACCCATACCTGCAACCTATACTCTCTCTATACTACAGTTTGATCTGAAAACAAGTTTCAATGGTAAAAGACTTGTCAGTCACAATACATGTAGCCTACACTAATTCTTTCTCTACCTAGCTATGTTTCATCACACATGGTAAACATCTCACATGTTCGTACCCGATTATTAGCTTATAAAATCTCAGGTCAATGACCTTGATGTATTGGGTACTTTTGGTAAATGCATTGGCCATGGGAAAGGGTTGACCATTCTAAGTCCTATGACACCTCACATGTTAATATTCAATTATTAGTTTATAAAATCTTTGGTCAATGACCTTGCTGTTTTGAATCTTTTGGGTAAATTCGTTGGTCATGGAAAAGGAATGACCATCCTGAGTCCCATGACACCTCACTTGACCCTCTCTGATTATTAGTTAGCGAGATATTAACAAAAGTGTAGTTAGACCCTTTTAACAAAAATAATAATAGATTCAAAAACAAAATGTCACCTCAATCCAACGTCCTCTAATACAAGTCCCATAGCCTTATTGGTTCATGAAATGTTAAAAAGCTAATTACCTATTAGTTTTGGATCTTTTGGTAATTTAAAAATAAATAACTCATTTATAAATCTGTATTCAAAAAGCCCGCCCTCTTACAAAAACCCCAAGTGCACATGCGTAAAACAAAACAAAAACATAAATGTTAATTCATAGTAGCGATCGGCTCTTTGCTTGCGTATCATGTGGAACAACGTTTTAATTTCATTATAGCATTAGGGGTCATGACCCAGTCAAAAGTAACCGGTCTAAAGGGATTAATCAAAAAGGACCCGTCAACAAGGACCCGTCCACAGGGGGCTCGTCAACAATGACCCGTCAACAATGACCCGTCAACAATGGCCCGTCCACAGGGTCCCGTCCACAGGGACTCGTCCACAGGGACCCATTCACAGGGGCCTGCGTGTGCGTGCAGGTGAACATACGATTACATCAGCAAACCATCTCATCTAGTTTCAAATTTAGCCACTACGGCGCGTGCAATACACAGGAAGTGCGTGGGAACATACGATTACGTCAGCTAAACATGAACTCACTTGTCTGTTGTATGACTATCAGTTTAGTAGTGGCATCATGCAGCGAAAGACGTTTACTTACACAATCCATTATTATGGTAAGTTTTTTTCTTATCGTTATGGAAATCTCCTTATTAGAATAAAATGTTATAGTGGTTCTGGTCACTTATAGCTAAACTGTAATAGATATGATTTTTTTCTTTATAGGCTACTGCAATAAATATTCTCAATGCTATGGGGGCAGAACTGCTGATTAGAGAGAAAAAAGCTCACTGAATTACCAATGCATACTCTTTTCCGTATCATTAACATTCAAAAGTGGACACAATGTATAGTGAATGTGTATTATGTGTTAGTGAATATTTTCAGACATTCCTTTCTACACGTTTTAATGATATATGTCAGAAAAGTGTGCTCGAGATTTAAATCGTGGTAGACATTCTCTATATCTAATTTATGAGGGTATAAAAACAATAGATGTATTGAACATTCTGTCTTTGAAGTTAGGTTAGGCTAGGTTAGGTAAAGTGGGATTTGGTTAGGTTATGTATGAATCAAAAGCCAACTCCTGTCAGTTTTGCCTCACAAGGTTGAGTGTACCCCATTCCAACCCTCAGCCTAGAATTAAATTTCTTGGCAAAGCCAGGACTCAGACCGGGGACTCCACAGTGACATCCAAGAATTCTGCCACTTAATCATAAAGTGGATTATATAAGGCTGGTCTTGATTGTACATGAGTAATCAATAATTACATAATAATAATAATAATGATAATAATAAATATTCCATTTAGCGACTATACGGTCGAACTCCCCCTGTGACATTATTCACGGTCTCAGGGCTTGGCGGCCATCTTGCCCATTAGCCCCTGACCCAGCTCTGACTGACCTCTCCATAAGAATAACATTGAGTGGTTGCGCGCGGCGGCCATCTTGCCCATTAGCCCCTGTCCCAGCTTCGGCTTATATTACCTACTCACATCCCTTCATTACTTAGATTACTTGCAAACTCAATTATCCGTTTACCCGTATTGCTTAATACATCTTCTGAGGCAGAAATCGATTACTCTCTTAACAAACTTATTCCTTGAATACTATGACGGCTTCGGTGGCGTAGTCGGTAGCATGCTGAACTGCTGTGCCCAAGATAGCGGGTTCAAACCCGGTCGAAGTCGTCGGATTTTTTAAAAGCGTTAAAATCCTTCAGTATGCCTTCCTTCGGAGGGGAAGTAAAGCCGGCGGTCCCATGTCATAGATTTATGGCATGTTAAAGATCCTTTCACAGACTAAACTTGTGTAAAGCAAAATTTGTTAGGTTAGATTTCGTCTGAACGCTCTATCAATGTTCCAACGTTCACCACTAGGTATCATTGATATCTGGTGGCGAAAGTTGGAACTACTTGAAATTGAACGGAACTTGTAGCTCGCCCTTTAGGGTGTCCGCTGGAAGCAGCTACAGACTCAGGCGAGCCGAACATGTCCTCGGACACTCCCGGCACTGAAAGCCATACGATAAATAAATAAAAAAATGGTCAAATATTATGGAATTACATCAAACTTAGTGTGGGGACCATTGTCTGAAACCCACCAATTCAACAATTTACATTATATTCTTGTAACACCTTTGTTTATCAAAATTGCATAACCTCCCGTTTTATTACTACTACCTATTCAGATCTTAAAACTTCTGTAAACAGAGCGCCTATTGTATTAGCTCCCACTTGCGGGCTGTGACGGCCGGCAAGGTCGCTAGATTCTCCCTCACACTACTTGGCTTGTGATTTATGACCTAGTCTCGCTTCT
Source organism: Meconema thalassinum (assembly GCA_946902985.2). NCBI lineage: Eukaryota > Metazoa > Arthropoda > Insecta > Orthoptera > Tettigoniidae > Meconema > Meconema thalassinum. The sequence goes on from OX336392.1 coordinate 42,771,601, forward strand.
CATTCATTCACCCTCGCGACTTTTAACTGTTTACCTCTTCCCTTAAAACTGCATATGATAATCCAAGCTCACTCTTTAATTCAATCTCACTTTATTATAATATTCATTTCATTTCCTCATAATCAGTGCAATATCCTGAGATCACGACGATTTACATACTTGTAAGGTGGACACCAGGAGATCGCTATCATGCCCTGATTCCGTCCTTCATATTCATTTCACACACTTTTATTTGGTCGGATACAACAACAATGCTCGCCAATAGGATAGGTTATATGACACTAGGCTTGGAGACTCTACACGCCTCCCCAGTTGTATCATATCTCGTAGAAACCTCTTACTCCTTCCAGACTTACTTATACATTTGGCAACGCTGCAAACCAGAGATCGCCATCATACCTGGTGGGACTTAAATTCAATTACAATACCATTTCTGCTGACTGGCAAAAACCCTTTAGTTTTTCCATGGGTGCAACCCTTAGAAACAACGACGATTTCCGACAATTTACATACACACAGCTATTCCAGTGGGAACCATTTCATCCACTTATATCTTTTATTGATCTCTCGAATATGCCTGTTATGGAATACACACTAGCTAGCCTGATGCTGCTTATTATTTAGTATTTATTGGCCCATTTTGGCATCACAACTTTTAATAACTTGGATTTTCATCGCGTACTACAAATTCTCAATAACTCAACTTTCTTTATGTCGCGGTATTCCTTTACTGGTCTTTACTTAAGCATTTTCCCATTTAATTTGGCCTATAGCCCACAACTTCATAATATATTTCCAAGGTGTTCGTTTATCACCATTTACTTTAATTCATTACATTTATGATATGAATAATATTATTACTTCATTACTTTAAGGTATATCAAGGATCCTTTAATATTCAATTACTTTCAACTAGAGCTCATTTTTATATTTATTCATTATTACTTCATCATTACTTACGAAACGCAATTACTCAATGTATTTACTCATCATTATCGGAGTATAGAAATTCGACACTTATTATTATTATTATTTTGGTGTTCATTTTATTATTACTCTATAGTTTATCAACGGCATAAATTACTTGCCAATAATATAATTATAATCGATTTCTCCTCTCATATTTCAATTTTTATCATTGTTAATTATTCATTTTACGGGTTTCAATTTACTTTGCACTTTAATTATTACACTCTCATATTTGGTAAACTTATCTTTGCGATTTTTCCAACACATTTTGACATTATTTATTTATTTATTTACTAGTGCATTTACTTATTTATTTTATACATTTCACAATTATTGATCAGCACATGACACAACATTCTAGGATAATTAAAGATTTTCTACTCACCCCATCATGACGTTCGGTTCATGACCAAATCTTTGGATGACTTCACCCATCTCAATGCTTCAACAATACATTTTTACACAACAATGGACCATTTTCATTCTCTGGTCTTCGATTTTACACTTATTCACTTTTTGATACATCATTCTTATACTTTTTAACACTTATTACACTTAAAACACTTATTTAATATTTACATGACACACGAACCATATTTCAGCGTTTTGCGATGCGACATAACGGCGCTGATGATCCTGATGCGCTCCCTAATGCGCATTGAACGTGTGACTTCGCCTTCTCGGAATCTCCTACTTCTGTTCAGTCTTTATTCGGTACAGTCTTTCTAGTATCTTTGCTGCTCGTGGCTTTACTGATTTGGCTTATTAGTTCTTAGGCGAAAATGTTCGTAATCTTTGCCGCCGCTCTTTTTCCTAGCTCTATCTATCGCAACTTTCGCGATTCTATAGCTTGGCTTCCAATTCGATGTCCATACACTCCTATTTCTGTTTCTAGCTGCTATATTTCTCGAATTAGTATTCTCTTCTTTGACTTCGCACTTCGCAATGTTTCTCACTATGCAGTTTCAAATTAGTATTCCTTTGGGATTTTAATGTTCTCTGAAACACCCTGACTTTGGAGTAACGCAACTCGTTTTGCTCTATGAATCCCTAATTGTTTTGACCTCTACTGTTCTTTCCTTTGCAGTCTTTCAATGTTAATGTTTATAGAATTCCCTGATCGCTCAGAGTTTCTAACTCTGGATCGTTATATGGTGCAACTCCGTCTAGTTATTAGTGTAGTGCGCCTCAACTGAAGTTTAATTTTACTGCTTATTCAAGCTTCGCTGAATGATAAAACATACACTAGGTTGTAACTCAAACTGTGTTCTCTCCGAACTACTTGTACTTTGATAGCGTAGCGCCTACCTGACTTAGTAACGTGTAGCGCAACTTATAGCGTAACTTGCCTCCCTGAGGCTTCTTGAAGACTGTGTGAAACTGACGTGCTAACGTGCCTCCCCGAGGCTTCGATCGACTGAGAACTGGGTGAACTGTGTGAACTGCGTGTACTGCGTGAACTACGTGACTTTGGCTTCCTCAAGCCCTTATTTATTCGATTTGGCGCAGAAATTAGTTCCTGATATTTCGGGTGTTCAACTTTTGACTCCTAGCTCCAATGTGATATATAATTTATTTCCAGATGTAATATGTAATAACATTAAGATTGCCTGTTGGCGGAACGGAATTCGTTCGTAGGTTAATTTTTAATTAATCAAAATAATTGTTATTCACTCTGCGGGGCCGACCTGATTACCTCAGTATCCCTTCGTAGCACTCCGCTCTGAATTCCAATGACGTCGTCTTAGCTAAGCATTTTCTTGAGTGCCTATTTTACAGGTCTACCAACTTTCCGATTTAAGCTGTTACTACTCCTGTCTTAACTTCAAATCTTGTTAACATGGTGAATTTATTTTGTCAAATTTTATGATGGGGAGTCCCTCATTTATATGTTCGACTTTCTGCTGACTTAACGCTTTTCGGGGTCTCTTCTCAAGTACGTCCTTAGAAAAATAGATCCCTCGTGAATGTCGCACTTGACTGGTAATAACTTCTTGCTGGATAGCTGCCTCATGGAATGTGGAGTGTTAATTACGACCCTTTAGCTATGCAATTTCTTGCTTCGTTAATGGCCTCTCTAACGACTTTTTTCACTTAAAATGTCAAAAAAATGGGACTTTATATATTCGCTAGTATTCAATAAGCCACCTGCAGGTCTTGCTGTGCTTCTGAAGCTTATTTCACAACGAATTCTCCCCCTTGGTTTCTTACTGTTTCTATCAAACTTTAACATATTTTTATATAAATGGTCAAGGGTTCACTTGTGCCAATATCCAAATGGGCACAGTACAATGCCATTAAGTTTGGTTCATATCGGTGAATCGATGTAGATTTGTGACAACGGTCCTAAATGCAGGGAATGGAGTGGTCTGTCCGAAATTTCATGTAGACAGTATTACACGTCGGGTTCTGAATGGTAAGTATGTAAAATTTGGTTCATATAGGTGAAACGGTGTAGATTTTTGCCAAAGGTCCTAAATGCAGGGTCTGTCTGAAATTTCAAACGGACAGTGTTACTCGTCGGGTTAAAGAGGGTACGTATGTAAAATTTGGTTCTGATTTGTGAAACGGTGTAGATTTGTGCCAAAGGGCCTACATGCAGGGAATGGAGTGGTCTGTCCGAAATTTCATGTAGACAGTGTTACTCGCAGGGTTCTATAGGGTTGGTATTCAATTTTTGGTTCAGATCGGTGAAATGGTGTGGATTTGAGCCAAAGCGCCTAAATGCAGAGAATGGAGTGGTCTGTCTGAAATTTAAAGTGGACAGTGTTACCCGCAGGGTTCCAGAGGGTAAGTATACAAATTTTGGTTCAGATCGGTGAAACGGTGTAGATTTGTATAAATAACAGTCAAACAGACAAATAATTGAGCTTTATATAATTACTACACCGCTCGGCGTTGACCGTGTTTTATAGCACAAATTTTGATTTTACTCGCTAACCGTTGGAGATACAGTACACGAAACGTGATACGGACCTTTCGGATAGGAAATTAAACTTGAAGCCTGGTGTATGCCATCAAAAGTTTGCTATTTCTTAGCGTTCTCTTTTTATTTGAAATGGAAATATGAAAGTTTGAAACCAAAGGGTGTAGTGACGTCACTAAAATGGTCGCCATCCTTAAATAGTGCAAAGTATCGAAATCAAAAGTAGCCTATATGTTAACCAGGTAAATCAGCTACATCCTTGCACAATTTCATGTAAATCGGACCAGTGGTTCTTGCGTGACACACAGATACACACCATCTCATTTTTATATATTAGTGTAGATATAAACAGTAAAAATGAAAGAGTAATGTTTAGTTTAAAGAAGTAATACGTTTAGAAATTAAATATTTGGTAACAAACACATACACATTTGTGATTTTTAGCCTATTTTCATTTATTACTATAGATCACCTTTTATCCGTGTATGTGTGCGTGTTCCCTCTAATAAAATCTGAACGGCTGGAGCGATTTTTATGAAACTCGGTTAAGTCATAGTACTATTTCGTTCGACGCCGACCGTGCCCTTCAAATTTTATTATGTCTCACCAATCCAACATAGCGGTTGTGCGAAATATTTCACCGGCATTCTATATCTCCGAAACTATTACTGATATCACTCTGAAATTGTGTACAGTGATGAAGTGCAATACTCAAAGTACACCTATGTGGCTTTCAGAAACCTGTTAAGTACAAAACGTACATGTCGGCCAAGCGAACTTCATCATCATCATCTTCCTTCCAAGTATTGGGCCAAATGTCCCGTTACGGTCTTGCACTTTCCCTCCTACTCTTCATCGGACGTCCTATCGATCTATTTCCCCGTGGCTGGTAGCGAAGGATCTCCTTTGGAAATCTTCCAGGTTCCATCCTTTGGACATGATGCTTCCAGTTCTCTTGGTAGTCACAAATGTATGCAGTTATTGGTTTCACTTTTAGTTCTTTCAGCACATCCTCGTTTCTCTTATGATCCCATTTAGTGTAGCCTGCTGTTCGGCGCATAAAGGTCATTTCGCGTGCTGTGAGTCTGGAGATGTCCTGCCAACTTATTGTCCATGCCTCGCTGCCATAGCATAGGGTTGGTCTGGCTAATGTGTTATACAAACGCAAGCGTGTATGCCTTTGGACAAGAGATGGCTTCATGACATGATTGATGATTCCTGTTGTTCTGGTATAATTAGTTATTTTGGCAGTTATGTCTCGTTCTTCTTGAAAAGATAAATGATATCCTAAATACTTGAATTCGTTAACTCTTTCTAAAATTTTACCATCCAGACAAATTTTACTGGGGATAGGGTCCTTACCTTTAAAGGCCATTACTTTAGTCTTTTCAGTAGAAATGCACATGCTGAATTTTGATGCCACTTTCTGGAGGTTGAAAACTGACCACTGCAGATCATCTTCAGATGCTGCTACCAATGCAACATCATCAGCAACTAGTATAGCATCTAAATTTTTCAGATGCCTGCTGATAGGTATTGAACCATGTCTTTCACACCTCTATTCCTTTATTATAGCATTCATGTAGATTATTAATAGCAATGGAGAGAGTCCACAGCCTTGTCTTACCCCTCTGCTGATTGGCTTCCACTCGGATTTATGATTACTTAACCTTACTGAAATAAGAGTACCACTATACATGTTGGAAATGTTATCAATTAACTGTTGGGAGACACCATCTCTGGCCAATATGTCAATAAGTCTGTTTCTGTCAACAAAATCAAAGGCTTTCTTAAAATCAACAAATGATATGTGTGTTTCGAAATTGAACTCCCTGCGTTTTTCGATCAAAATTTTTAAGGTGAAGTAGGCATCTGCACATGTGCGACCTTTTCTAAACCCATGTTGTTCATTCCCTATTAACTCAGAGTAATGTTTCAGTAATTTTTCTTTAACAATGTTTGCAAAAATTTTGTATCCAGAGTTAAGTATACTTATTCCTCTATAAGTTTCCAAAACTTTCATATTTCCCTTCTTATGAAGAGGAACTACTATTGCCTTTTGCCAATCTTCTGGAGGCCTGTTACCCATCCAGATTAAATTCAATAATCTGAGAAATCTTTTCTTGAAGGCGTCGCCTGAATATTTTAACATTTCTGCATTTATCGAATCTTCTCCAGGTGTTTTCCCATTTCGAAGTTTCCTCAAGACCCGTTCTAATTCTTCGAGTGTAATATTTTCCGATGACTTGTTGTTAGATGCTTGTAAAACAAGTTGTTCAATATTTGGACTCGACCAAAGGCTCTGAAAACACCCAAGCCATTCTTTGTGAGATATTGCATTAATTTTTACATCTTCTTTTACTTCCCTATACACATTTGTGATTTTTAGCCTATTTTCATTTATTACTATAGATCACCTTTTATCCGTGCATGTGTGTGTGTTCCCTCTAATGAAACATTTAAATAGACTTTTCTCGCGATTTAACCAGCCGAGTGCAGTGAAATATGGTACAGTAAATGTTTATACACATTTTAATGCACTGGCATCCAATTTCGTTCAATTGTTTATATAACCTCAAGATGGCGGCTGTGTGAAATTTTAAAATTAAGTTTTTATTTCGTGTGTTCTAATCATGTGATCGAAATCAACGTTTGAATAATGAACGTACACAATAATCCTCGTGTAATAGTACATAACTCAATGGCGTACATATATAAAAATCCAACATGGTGACCATCCGAAATATTTAGACTGTTCTCCTTATCTACTAATCTATTACAGCAATCAAACTGAAACTTTGTATGTTGATAAAGGCTATGAACATAAGTTAACTGACGGGACTTTCAACAACCTGGTGAGTACAAATCCAACATGGCGGTGACGAGAATTAAATATTTAAATGGGCGTTTCTCGCGATTTAACCATTCGAGCGCAGTAAAACTTGGTGCGGTAACTGCTTAAACACATTTTAATCCACTGGCATCTAATTTGCTTCAATTGTTTTATATCCTCAAGATGGCGGCTGTGCGTTATTTTAAAATCTCGTTTTTATTTCTTGTGTCCTAATCGTGCGATTAAAGTTTGAATAATACACCTACGTAATAATCTTCATGTAATAGTACATAACTCTAAGGCCTACATAAAAATCCTACATGGTGACCATCCAAAATACTGTATTTAGACGGTTCTCAATATCTACGAATCTATTACAGCAATCAAACTGAAATTTCTTATGTTCATAGACTCAATTAACATAAGTAGGACATATATGAAAATAGGCTATATAGTTCTTCAAGGAACTACTTGTTTTAATGAATGTACTTAGTATATCGTCCTTTGTAAATTCGCCACTTACGCGGATTTTTCAGATACTTGGCCAGGATTTGAAATTTATATTAGAGGTAGTCCTGAATTATATTAATAATGAATATTTGAGCTCTGGTCAATGTGATGACTGAATGAAAATCAACTTTTACATACAACTCTTATAAGAGCTATAGTGGCTCTTGTAGTTAGTGAATGACATACGCTCTGTTAAAATGGATATATTCTTATTTTTTTTTATTAGGTTTGTGCCGTTTTCTGGATACTCGCAGTGCTGATATCATTGGGAAGTTTATTGGGGCGCACGATGAATCTCTCCCTATTGCATCTGGTTGCCATTCTTCTAAGTTTTATATTCCTAATTTTGATGGCCTATCAGATAAATTATATCACTCTTCCTGAACTGAATTGTACAGCTTATAAGGTAAGTTATGAAATTGGCTATAAATATATCATTCTCACTTTTTATTTTAAACCTCCATTTACAATGAATTGTTGGTCATAGCGTAAGGTTCACAGAAGGCATGTAGAATATAAAAGTGTTCTATTCATGCATCTTATAACCCTATGTAAGCCCCATGTTTCTTTCCATTTCTCAATTTAAATTTTAATGTGTTTATTTACTCAAAGAAACTGTTCTTTTTTTTTAATTCTTATTTTTGATTATTTTTTATTATTACTAGAAGACCCGCGCTGCTCCGCAGCATTCGTTTCAACAATCTTGCAGCACTTCTTCCCATACGACATTTGATGTTTGCATGTCTTCATGATAGTTACCTGTACAGACAGTTACGGTACCGTCGCTTTTGGAGAAAATATGTAAAAGTAGACTTATGTGATCAAATGTGCGGGTGTCTGCCTGTCTTTCTCTGTGTGTGTTGATAACTCCTAAACGGCTGCAGCCATCGGAACCAAATTTGGTGTCAAGATCTCTACCAGAAAATATCAAGGATATATTTGAAAATGACGTCAGTGCTACCAACACCTAAAACATTACATTGAAATTTGAACTTTAAGTTGTATATCTCAGAAGGTATTCATGGGAACTGTCCCAAAATCGGCACACATATAGACCATAATATTCCAGCTTAATTTTCAGAAGCCCATATAGACCTATCACAGTACTGCCAATATGATTATACGTGTCCTGATACATTCAATATTTAACTGCACGTAATATCAATACTAAAAATATTAATACCTTGCAAAATTGGCACATTTTTAGTTCACAGACTTTCAGATTAATTTTTAACAACCTTTGCATGGCATTTTTACCAACATAACTCTACGCTTGCTGTTAGGTTGAAGGTTTAACTGCATGTAACGTCCATACTTACATGTGGATTTCATCCAAGTTTTTATGTGCGATGAATGCTTTAGTACATATTACTACCATGGCTACCAACTGTGTATTAATAATCTCAAGTCTTTTGAACCCCAAACTAAATGTCCCTGAATAAGTATTCGGGATAAACTTAAGACTTAGCACACTGTAAGGTCAAGATATGTTAGATTTAGTTATATGCACGTTTATAATATCCAATGTTCATCTCCATGCAACTGTAATACTAATTTACTGTCCTATACATAATTTTTCCACGTCCAATAAGTGCCTTAGCAGCCATAAGTATGCCTATTTACAGAGTCCACTGGACAACCAACTGCCTAGTAACATTCTGAGAGCATTTGAACCCTGGACTCAATATCGCAGAATCTGTTCACATAAACAGTTTGGAACATATCAGTGTTACCAATGATTCTACGTACACTTTTAGGTTTCATGTTTAACTGAATGTAACTTCTATAACTTACACTGGATTTCTGTCAAATCTTGTAATAGAGTTTATGCGCACATTCTCAGATAGAACAGAGCTGTCAACCAGTGGCGTAGCAGGTTGTGATTTGTGTCTGTTTCACCACCATGCCGGCTACTTGGTGATGTACTGTTGTCGCCTTTCGGCCCGGATCCCCATTTGAGGCTACACACGTCTTCGTTTCTATGCCCAAGGACGCGGGTTCAAACCCGGCCGAAGCCGTCGGATTTTTTAAGAGCGTTAAAAATCCCTCAGTATGCCTTCCTTCGGAGGGGAAGTAAAGCCGGCGGTCCCATATCATAGATTTTTGGCATGTTAAAGAACCTTCCACTAATTACACCTGTGTGGAGCTAAATTGGATAGGTTAGGAATGTAAACAACGCTCTTAGATTTCTACGTTCGTTGCCAAGAGCCGACTGCGGTGGCGTCTAGTAGCTAAGTTCTGAACTTGGCCTAGTAGTCGTTGACGGTGGCGCTTGGCGGCAAAAGTAGGAACTATTTGAAAAATTCTAAGTTGTAGTTTGTACTTAAATTAAAAAACAGATAACACACACTAATACAGTCATCACAACTAACACCGGTTATCAGACAGATTCTACACACACCCAAAGTACACGGGGCTACATGACCACGTTGTCGCAGCCCCTAAACTGAGGAACCAACCAACCACGTCTTCGTGACAACATATAACCACAGTCTACCTACAGATCGCGAAGCTTGGCTCATATTTTTCTACCGCGCGACAATAATGCTCTCATGCAGCCAGCAAGAATGTGCCGACTGCGCTTTGTTGGGGTATGTTATTGTTGCTGGATTTACTGTATGTTAGCATCGTGTAACTTCAACATGTGTTTGACAAGAGGAGATGTACAGTTCAATAAACAGACCAAATATTAGAACCGATATTTCAGTGTTGCTAAGTAACCTATATGTTCGCTTTTCAGTCGGTCAACACGAGTGTACGGTACCCAATTAGATTGGGCGGGGAGTGACAAATTTAGCTCCTAGTGCCAGAAATGAAAATACATGAATCGTTTATACACTAAATAAAACACTCCTCACATAAGGGGAGGGGGGGGGGGTAGTTATCTGAGAAGCGTTTAATGAAGTGTATACATAATTATAGTATTATGAATTACACAATTATACAGGGAAATTAAATGTTACTCCTCGCCCAATCTAATTGGGTGTATTCGTGATGACCAACTGAGAAGTCATTCTATTAATGTAGACTTTTCAAATAACAAGAAGACACCCGAGTTTCCAAAGGACCCTATTAAAGGTAAGATTTGAGCTATGGATTTTAGGCTAGATTATAAATATTTTCGAGGGGAGCGTGCTAGCGCTGTGGCTTAGTTTCTCGTCAATTACCCGGACGGATGGAGCTCCAATCCCGGTGACAGCGGGGTGGAATTGTCACCTGAAAAATTACGTGGCGTCAGGAAGGGCATCCGGCCTTACACTCCGGCCAAAACCAAAATGAGCCTGGTTGACTCCGACGACTCCAATTAATTGGAATAAGCAGTAGAAAGTATTATCAAACAATGGAACTAGGTCTTTAACTGGTTATAAATCAATAATAATTAATAATGTTATTGGTTTAAGGTCCCTTTTAACTACTGTGGCTTTTAGAGACGCCGGGGTGTCAGAATTTTGCCCTGAAGTAGATCTTCAACGTGCCAGTAAATCTACAGACACGCATTTACGCACCCTTAAATGCCAGCTGAAAGCGCACAGCAGGCGAGAACGTTACCGCTGAGCCACGGAGCCAGTTGGTTATAAATCAGAAGCATGTCTCGGTAGGATATCTATGCATGGCTTCGGTGGCGTAGTCGGTAACATGATGAACTGCTATGCCCAAGATCGCGGGTTCCAATCCAGTCGAAGTCGCCTGGCCCATGCAATAGATTTATGGCATGTAAAAGAACCTACAACTACAATTGGTAGTGTGTAGCCAAAATGTGTAGGCTATTGAATTAGAAAAGCTCTATCAAGTTCCAACGTTCGCCGCTGGGTGTCAGTGACAGTGGCGTCTGGTAGCTAAAGTTGGAACTAATTGACATTGAAATTGGGGAACCTACGGGTGTTGTTTTGAAATGCCCTGGTATGGCCATTGGCTGCAAATCAAATATAAATAGCTATGCATTTTGAAAATTAAGACATAAGTGAACGTAAATGTTGTCATCTCAACACGTGAAAATGAAAATCCACAGCCTGCTTCCAGTCTCCGACCGGGTCAGGAATGGAATGAATGAAGCCCCCATCGAGCGGCGAGGATATGAACTGCGCCGGCTGCCGAGGCCTGACGCACTCCTCTGGGGCAATGATTAAATGAATGACAGATGAAATGAAATGATAGTGGAGAGTGTTGCTGGAATGAAATTTTGACAGGGAAATCCGGAGTACCCGGAGAAAAACCTGTCTGCCTCCGTTTTGTCCAGCACAGATCTCACATGGAGTGACCGGGATTTGAACCACGGACCCTGCGGTGAGAGACCGGCGTGCTGCCGCCTAAGCCACGGAGGCTTTGTTCATCTCAAACACGTGCCGATATTTTAATTTTCAGATATAGAAAATGGCATTTTAATAGTCAGAGAGCTGAGATGTAGGCTATTTTGTACAATAATATAAACTTATTATCGAAACATTTTGAAGCAAGCCAATTTATGTAGTCAGGATAATGCTCACAGACTTGGATGTGGTACGCTGTTTGTTAATTCTCTTATGAAATACCTGGTCTCCCACATTGCTGTTGTGAAGGCACGGTACACAATTATTGTCATTGCCGAAATTATTTGTAAAATTGATATTGCATTATTTTGTCAAATTCAGGAATGACAGGTTTCAAACCCACAGAAAAAATACGAAGTACCTACAATTGAGCCATTTAAGACCTTAAGATCTTTTTATACTTTTTGTTTCACAAATCACACTGGTAAGTTTACTAATTAACTATAATGTTACTCAATTTTACGGAATAATTAGCTTTTGATATGGTCAAGAATTTGATACTGTATTATACCCATACTATCAACCCGCCCCGGCTTCGCCTGGTATCACAAAGGGTTTACCCAGCGTAGGCTTAAAAGACGCACGGACGGCAGGTCCCAGACGCAAGCCAGAATCGCCGAGGTGAACACCGAAACTCCAAACACATAATTATAGTCTACTCTTCTTTGAAGTCTTAACTCGACATGACTTGACAGTTGATGTTGGTCAAAGCTAGGATGATAGGTTTGCTCGCTAGCTCGTAAACTTGCTTCGAAACCAGTAATTTAAATTTTCACTAAATAGAGATTGTTGGAAGAAATTAAACGTAAAATCACTTATAGTGGGCGATGTATTAAAGACAGATGTATGTGTCCCCGACTTTTTTTGTAGAACTTTTCATCCTGAACAATTATTACACTCATAGTATATAGCTATTTTTAATGGTTTACCCAGCGTAAGCTTAAAAGGCGCATGGACGGCAGGTTTTTCTTCGACTCGATTCACTGAAATCATTACTGCTCGGCTTTCTTTGCTCATTAATGAATGTTTTAGAACAGAAACCTTCCTCGAGAAATCCTTTACTGAATGGTGGAAACCGCATCAAAATCCATTCAGTGGATTTCGAGATTACCCGTTACATCCGATAATTGGGGACTTTGTTTTGTGCTCAGTAGAGATGACCGCGACTATCATTGAAACAAATACATGAATTTATAACTAGTATGGGCTATTGATTCTACGTAAGACTAATTAAATACGTCATATAACTGTATCTAGGGATACTTGTAGAGGACTGAACTAATAAAAACGGAGCATTTTTTATGTTACTATGATTTAAAAGTGTACAGTATATCAACATTGTGGTGATTTTACATGACTATGGTTACAGTGGAAATAAACACTCAGGTGAGTTAAAATTCATAAATCACCTACAAAAGTGGAATCATCTGTCCCGCGAATAACGTGCTCAAGGCAGTTGTCAGCTTGCTGGCCGCTGGGAGCGCTAGTGTCGCTTTCCCTACCAAGAGGTTGCAATTTCGTAACGCAGCAAGCTTCTCGACTGTGTATTTTAGACTGTGGTAATACAACTCCGTCCTCCCAGGGTTGCCAATCTAATTTTCCCCCCACGAAATATAGCTTATTTCAAACTGAGGATAGCGCCAAATAATTTTGAATCCAACATAGCCGGACAATATTACCTTTTTTTTCTTTTCTTGGCGGGAGAGAATTTATATGATAATTAATCTAGTTTTTACTAAAAGTAATGCGTTTTTATAAGGACTTAGAAAATTCTATGGGTACAGTAACGCAAATTTTGGGATCGTTATTAACTTCTTGAGCATGAGATAACCGTCAGCCGAGTTGCTTCATATTACATAAATATATGTCCAGCCATTTCCCGAATTACGGTTATCTCCCAGTTACGAATGAGTGAAATTTGTCGCATGTGTAGTGTAAGAAACTAAACCTTTTTCCGGCTGCATGTAGCATTTGTTAGGTATGAAAGACCTTGGTAGATGACAAAAATCTACAAAAATTATATTTTAGGCATTCAAGTCTAATTGCATATAACGCACAGGATCCTGTTGGTAAAACTGAATAAACATAAAAATGAGTATTGAATAACTCATAAATCAACATGATACATCGTGAGAGGACATGCCCATTTTTGCCGAGACCTCTGCAAATGTTTTCTCTTGTTGAGAGATACGCAGTCTTTATGTTGGTAACACAGATAGATTTAAGTTTATTTTGTTCCTGTCAGGCGAACAGGAATACTCTAGATTTACCATTGAGGTGAGACATTTTAGTCAAAAATTAACTTAATTTTTCAAAGAACAGTTTTTTTGTTTTTTTGTTTTTTGTCCTTTGTGCATATTGTATTACTTGAAAACTTCGGGATCAAAATACATGAAACTTTTCTTGTGTAATAATATCTCATTGAGAAATAGAAATACTTGTAGAGTTGTTGTAAATTCATTTGAGGCTTGCCACGGTGGGAGAGTGGTTATCGTGTCGAACTAACCCCAAGCTCGCAGGCTCCTCCTGGCCGTGGTAAGTGATTTTTGAGAGACGACAAAAATCATGGCACGCATGTCATGCGTTGTTGGCATGTAAAAGAGCCCATTTGAATTCAGTAGGCCGTGTTCATAATGGCAAAATTAATCTCGGGATTTTTTGCCAACACAAAGTTCCATCTTTCTCTACTAGAAAGCGCTAGTGTCAAAGAGCATAGATATATATCCTCCTTGAATGTCATAGCGTTCCAAGGAACGACAAAATTCGACATGCAAGCTGGCTTCTGGGCGTCAAATAATAAAGCTTGCACCCTGCACCCGAGGCATACGATGTTATTATTATTAATTCACTTGAGGGGATTGAGACATCTTGGTCATCAGCCTCGTGTAGTTGTGAGTGTGTTAAAGCTGTCTGACAATCTGTATTGCTGTGATGATTGTAATTGTATGTGTAAATGTATCTGGAACAGGGATGGGGTAGACGCTCCGAGACGTGAAGTACTATCCCGTCAGTAGGTAATATAAGCAGAAGCTGGGGCAGGGGCTAATGGGTAAGATGGCCGCCGCGTGAGTCCAATCCTATGTTATTCTTATGGAGGGGAGTGTCATAGCTGGGGCAGGGGCTTGTGGGCAAAATGGCCGCCGCGGATGGTGGTCAGAGACAATGCAGAGCAGTTAAGATAGCGAGAGAGTAGATGAGTGCAAGTATCTTCAGTCAGTCAACCAAAAACGATGGTCCCTTTTGACTGGTCCCTTTTGACTAATCCCTTTGGACTGACCCCTTTTAACTGATCCCTTTTGATTGGTTGCTTTCAACTGACTCCTTTCAATTGATCCCTTTCGATTGGTTGCTTTTGACTGACCCCCTTTTAACTGACCCCTTTGACTGACTCCTTTTGAGTGATCCCTTTTGACTGGCCCAATGTGACTGACCCCTATGGACTGGTCCGTGCTCAAAAGACTTAACAGTATGGGGGGTGGTTCTTTCTTTTGAACCCGACAGTACATTACTTTTTTTTACCACGCGACTAAAGGCAAAGCTATCTTTGCAGTAAATTGATCATTTATATTTTTATTATTTAATATTTAATTAATTATTTTTAGCACAGGGCTAAACATGGACACTGTACACAATCACTTACACATATGGCTTGCTAACCTAACCTAACCTAACCTTACCTAACCTAACCTAACTTGCATAACCTTACCTAACCTAACCTAACTTTATCTAACCTAACTTCACCTAACCTAACCTAACTTCACCTAACCTAACTTGAAAGTGTGAGCAAATATGAGAGCAAAAAGTGGTAGCAAAAAATGAGAGGAAAAAAAGTGGGAGAAAAAATTGGGAGCAAAAAAAAGGGGGAGCAAAAAGTGGGAGCAAAAAGGAGGGAGCAAAAAGTGGGAGCAAAAAAGTGGGAGCAAATGTGACAGCACAAATAATAAACTTAGTTATATCATAATCTAACATAACCTAACTTCACCTAACCTAACCTAACCTAACATGAAAGTGGGAGCAAATGTGAGAGCACAAATGAGGCTATTAGTATCAAAAGGAACAATCTCCAATTTCCATCGAAATTGAGTTACTGACACCGTTGTATTGTCCAACTAGCCCTCTACCACAATATGTTGTTTGTTTCTTTCAAAAAGAACAAAATCCCATCGTTTTAGTGCATGAAAGTACAATGTTGCTTTCAAACAGAACAATCTCCGCCATCTGTTGGAATCAAATGTGACAATCTCCACTACTACCAATCAGCTCCGTCCGTTCCAGTCATGTGAGTGCTGCCATATTGGTTCAATGCAGTGATAAAGAGACTGTCCTGCTCACGAGTACCAATTTTCTCGTATTTTGCAGTTATATTGTAGGTATTTTTTTGTGTTTTAAGACTATATGAAGGTGCACTAACATATTATATCATCACAACTAGCTGTAACTTTCTTCTAGGTGTTCTGTGATGGATACGACACCTCAAAACGTGACACCCTAATCTTGGATTCAAGACCCTCAGTAAGGACTGTTGTTCTCTCTGCATACAACTTGATGAGCGTCTAAAACAAGAGCAAGATTCCACAAAAAGAAGTGAAATAATGATAACTAAGCGTGTACACGAACTAAAAGCGAAGGAATTTTACACTCTACTGAGAGAAGCTGGTTAAGAGAGACTTATATTATCAGTTGACATGCAGAAAAAACAGTGTTTACCCCGCATCCCAGATCAAGGGGCTTATTACTCCCGTCAACTTTTCTTTCACAACTTTGCTCTAGTTCAAGATACCTCCCAATGCAGGCTTACCAAAGACAATATTTTTTGTTATTGCTGGACGGAGGACCAATATGGAAAAGGGTCCAATCAGATTGCTTCAGCGCTTTATGATAGGCTGATGAAACCTGACTTGAGAAATTACAAAGAAGTGAGACTCATGCGGGGGTCAAAATAAAAACAAGAACCTCCTCGCCATGTGCCGTAAATGGCTTCTGACTGCTTCAAGTAACATTGAACGTATTGAAATGGTGTTTCCTGTATGAGATCACTCTTTCATTCCTCCAGATCGTGTATTTGGCAATATCAAAATATGCATCAAGAATGAAAGAGAGATCATTACTCCAGCAGGTTACTTGGGCATAGTTGCAAATCATGGAACGGTCATTAATCTTGGGAAAGACTGTACAGTGTTCGATTGGAAAACCAGCACAGATGCTGTTCTGAAGCCAACTGGATCATGGCACTTCACATTTGCTGCAAGTAAACGAGTAATACTAACGCGGGGTGTCAAAAAGTGCGACGTAAAAGTAAGAGGGGAGACAGCATACCGTATTGACACTAATATGTCCATGTTCATTACAAAGAAAAACTGTTCCATGTCTGAAATAAAACCCAAGGAATTACCAGCGAACAACATACAGAAATTGTCAAAAGATAAACAGAGACGTTTCGAAACTTCTGTCATCCTATTTCGGTGAAGACTGGAAAACATTTTCCGAGCTTCGATACTATGTCGATATGCAGCACAGAGCAGAAAGACAGGATGAAGATGGGCAAAATCTGCAAGATAATAAATAATATCGTATGGCCTCGGTGCCTGGTGCAATCTTTGTTAATTGACCCAGAGGGTAGCTTGCATGTCGAATTTCGTCGTTCCCTTGAACACTATGAAAGTCAAGGAGGTTAGATAGGCCTATCTAAACTCCTTGACATTACAGCGCTTTCAAGTAGAGAATGAAGGAACTTTGTGTTGGCGGAAAATCCCGAGATTAATTTTGCCATTGAACACGGCCTACTGAATTCAAATGGGTTCTTTAACATGCCAACAACGTATGACATGAGTGTCGTGATTTTTGTCGCCTTTCAAAAATCACTTACCATGGTCAGGAGCGAACCTGCAATCTTGGGGTTGGTAGTCCGACACTAGAACCACTCACCCACCGTGGCAAGCCATCTGCAAGATGACCTTTAGTGTGAAACACTTTACGATGATGACTCTCTTTTGATGGTTTAATTCATATTTCAATTTTGTCCAGTGTTCAACATTAGGTATGGTGCTGTAATCCAAATCAAAGAATGTTGTGTTTTTAAATTACATATCAGTTAAATTTGAGTTGAAATACTTATGTCCAAAATTAAAGGGTACTTCATTACAACAGTTTACAAATTTCTCATATTTCTTTTGTCACCGTAAATGACATTTTGGCTAGAAGGAGGAGTGTAGGTATTACCCATTCAACATTTGATTGCCGCTGATCGTGGCTGCGGCACCGTTTGTTTTTCGTTGTAGCATGAGCCCCGCGGGGCGAAGCGGAGGACACAGCGATGACAACAGAGTGCAGTTTGTACATAAGTCAAGCAGAATTGCGTCAAATAAGCGTCACAGGAGTGCATGTTACCACGGACAGTTAAACGATGAATGAGGCTACTGGAGCTGAGTCATATCCTACTCGCGCAACTGTACCTGTCAACGAAGCAGGCTGACGTGTGACACAAGTAAAGAAAGAATAGTTCCATCTCGACTGCCAGCAATCAATTCGTGAAATGGGAATATTACATATGTCTATGTCAGTAACAGGAAGGACAATCTCCATGCATGTTGATATCAAAGAGAGCAATATCCACAAAAATCGTACAGTTAGTATCAAAAGGGACAATCTCCAAAATAAAATTTAAAATATCTCACTAACTATTAATCATATGGCTGGTTTTCTTTGATTACTCGCATACAACCATTTACTTTATGTATAAGGAAAATCCCATCCTGATAGAGTGGATACAAATGCATTAGATAAAAAATTACTCCTACTGTAAAATGCAGGAAGGTGGAGATTGTTCCTTTTAATACTAATAGCCTCAAATAATAAACTTTGTTATAACCTAACCTAACCTACCTTCACCTAACCTAACCTAACCTAACCTAACTTTACCTAACCTAACCTAACCTAACCTACAGAAACCTCGTTTAAAGACCTTGTAGTTCCGCCCCTTAAAACAACAATAACTAACTAACTAACTAACTAACTCGTTTAAAGATTTAAATTAATGCATGTAATTTTTTTAATTTTTACATTTTACATTTTATATTTTTTTATTTCTAGATTTTAAGATTTTAGTTTTTGATTTTACATTGTAGTTTTTTATTTTACATTTTAGATTTTACATCTTTTATTTTTTTTATTTTAGATTTTAGTTTTTTAGATTTTACATTTTAAATTTACGATTTATTGATTTTAGATTTTACATTTTAAATTTTTCGAAAAGAGTAAACTACAAGGTCACATACCTAACCTCACCTAACCTAACCTAACTTTACCAAACCTAACTTAAGCTAATTCAAAGGCTAAGGCACATACACAAAGTATATAAGGGCACATGCAACTATCTTTATGCTAGTCTTATAGGCTACTGTACAACATGTTCACTACCCCAGCCGGCTTAATTTCTTTTTCATTTTGTTGTTTACACATTTGTCAATTTCCCAATTTCCCATTTACAGTTTTTAAAAATGTCAGTTTTATGTTTTCGAATTTCATGATATGGAAACATGGATTTTCCATTTTTGCTGTTTACACATTTGTCAATTTACCAATTCCCATTTCTAGTTTTTTTAAATGTTAGTTTTACGGTTTTTGAATTTTGATGATATGGAATCATGGATTTTCCAATTTTGATGTTTATTTAGTCCATGTACAAAGTTCATATTTGCCAAACACGATTTTTCATTACATATAACAAGGCTGTATACCTTATCCCAAAGCATATAGGTATACTTTTGACTACCTAGTTTTAGCTAACTAAAGCTATTTCTCAAAATTACTAGAGATTAACAGTTTGGATTAGGAGTGGGAGGTGGGTGGTAATTAAAAATGTCCAAGCAGTGTTCATACAATATTCCTTTATTCATTTTAAATATATTTACACTATTTTCACATAATACATTTGTTATAATTACAGAATTTGTTTTTATTTTGTTTTCTACTTTTATTCATTTTTGAGTGTGAATACCATTCTTTTTTATTTTTAGTGTGGTTGTTTTATATCCTAAATTGTTTTTGTCTTATGTATTTGCTATATACAGGTAGAGGATTTTCATATTGATAAGTTAACTCTTTAAGCATGGTCAATGATTGAGTTATGACGATAGGCATGTGTACCTATACCTTCAGCATCAATTACTCTTTTATCATCACCAGGACACAAAGCAATTTTGTTTAGTCTTATAGATGATATGTCTTGTTGTTTAGAAGCGATAATGTTTATTGGTATTCTTTTTACATTGTTTTTCATGACACAATCCTTATAATCTTGAAAGCTTATACAATTTTTGACAACACCTCTGCTAATACCTTTAATCTTTTTGATTTCTTTACCATTTATGTCTAAAGCATACATTTTACCTCTAAGTCCAACAAATGCTTTCATAATTTGTCCACAAGCCTCGTCTTTAAATTTCCCCAACGTTTTCTTGTTTGATGTAGAGTAACATATGCGATTAGTAGGATTAGGAGGTGTTCTACAAAATCCAACTTGTCTTGATATACATCTTGGGTGTTAACCAAATATATGATCGAGTCGGTATCCATATACATGAGTTTAAGATTGTCCATGCCATAATAGGGTAGCAGCACATTATAGTGGTGGGAATACATGAGAGTTTTTGAAATATACAATATGCACATTCCAATATATATAGGCTTATTGAATACAGTGTTACGTTTAGCCATGTGGAAAGCAGCTAGGTTAGGACCATAAATTGTTCTGTCGATAAATGCAGGCTTTGCTATTAGATTTTCTGCTTTTTTGCTGTCAGTCACAAGACGTATGTCTATTCGTTTACGAATATTTTCCATTGTTTTATAAAAAATGGCATTGTTAAATAATTTGTACAGATTTTTCTCAAAATCATTTTTGGCTTGTTTTCGAAGGTTGTTATTAAAATCAACGTATGCCTTTAGCCAAGGTCTTTGTTTAAACTCTAACACACGATGAATTTTTATCAATTTTAGCCCATGATCTAGAGCCTGTTTAAGTGCCATGTAGTGAACAACGTACCGCCTTCAATTTCCAAGATGAGGAATTGGTTTTTTCAGAGAGGAATCCTTAGGTGATGTACACTCTGGTAGGAAAGGTAAATTTTGTGTAGATCATGAAGGTTAGATGGATGATCAACATCAACGTCTAGAATGTATCCCACAGAATCGTCTTCCTTTAGTTTTTCTAGATCAACAGTATCTGGAGAAACTCACTGAAATCCACCATAAGGAAGGGAGTGGCACATAGCCCACCCGTATAGGTTGTTGGCATCATCATAGGTAATAAACTGCGATAGTTTCTCAGAATCATAGGTTTCCATGTATTTATTGTTAGCTTTAGCATACTGATGAGACACCTGGCATATGCCTCCACGTATTCCAGACTCGATTAAAACAATCTGATCGTAATCCTGTAGCAATTCCAGTTCAATTCCTGTGTAAAGGAGCATTACCTCGGAACTTAAACCAGGCGAAGTAGAAAAGTGTGCTGCATCCACTCGATGTGTTTCTAGTGTTTTGTTTCTAAACGTTTCAAAACTGTCTGCAAGAAGGAGTACATCTGAAGTTAGGCAGAGGTCACTATATTCTCCTAGAGTTTTAATGTTGAACTGATTCCACACATTTTTGGCATGTTCATAGTCTTCTTGACTAACATCTTCTTGACTTAATTTGTTAAAGAATACCTCTTTTGGAGGTAAACACTTCACTTAACTTTTCCCATGAATCAATGTAATCATAACGAAATACCCCTTTACGAGTCATGAGCGTTGCATTTTCTTTTCCAAAGTACTTGTCTGTTTCAGGGTATAATGTTAAGTTGGAAACTAAGTTTTCCAAACTACTCGGCATTAACCGAAATATGTTCACAAATCGAAGCTTATAATTTCCTACATATTTGGTGAAGTAAATGTACTTTTCTTTGGAGTTAGCGATAATATCCACTCTCTCAGTAGTACATCCCGATTGCTTTACAATGAAATTTGCGTCGTAGCCACTCATATTATGTAGAAATACAGGAACGGGGTTACGTGTTTTACACCTCAAATTACAGTTATTGTGAGCACTTCCACTGTATTCCCCTGTAATATGGCAATGGTCTCGAACTTTCCAATCCTCTTTGGTAAATGGTTTTTGACACAAATAACAGGTTTCAGCACATTGGAACTCTGCTTCTTGATCCTCAGTTAAAGCCTTTGGAATACTTAAGCTGTAAAGGCGATCGATTTCATTAGATATTGAGTTCAAAGAGTCCATAAACTTCTCTGCAGCGTCATGTCCACGATAAATAACAGGTTGGCTTGAAAGGTTTGCCTTTATGTGTTCCCAAGCAGGTGAGGGTTTAACATATATACCAAAGCTCATAGGAACATGACTCTGGTATGGGACCGTATAACTTGCTTCAGGATTAGGTAAACATGTTTGATAGGGTAACAGTATACTTTCAAAATCTGCATAGATAACGTAAGGTATTCTCAGCAATTTGTCCACATTTAAGAATTTGACAATTGAGTTTTTAATAGGCATTTCAACCCTAGCAATGTCATGCTGGACACACAAAGCTCTATGTTCTTTCAATTTTTCCATTCCTTGTTGTCCATACTGATTATCAAAGTGAGTAGAACACCGTTTACACGTATATATCGTATGTCCATGCCGCGTAATCTGATGTCCTACTAGTTTAACAAAATCTTTGATAAAGACGTAGTGGTTCTCACCAGATGAAGAACTTAGCAGAAGGAGGTCGCGATGGTCTTGCAGCTCATGATCCACAACCTTCAGAGGAAACAATTTATTGTCTTGTTCTAGTCCAAATACATTTATGGATATGTCGTTGGCTTTTTCAAATTTGGGAATGTCAGCTAGTAATGTAGGAAACGATATAACTGAAAAATCGTACTTGTTTTCCAGATCCTTGTATTTACTAATGCGTTTAGCATCCGTTTTAACCAGTTTTGCTAAAATGGCATACATAAAACTCTTCTCGTCCTTAAAGTTTTGAGGATTAATGCAGGCTTTTCTTGGTTTTATAGCTGCTGGTAATGGAATATATGTGCTACCACGCAAGGGATTGCACTTATATATTTTCAGTCGTACTCCTTCCACTACTAACAAAGCCCAATTACTGCCTTTTAACTCAGATTCTTTTTTTTAATTTCAGTAGTTAACTTTGTAAATTGTGTTCCCAAGGAACTACTTAAGTCTTTTTTTTTTCAAAAATAGGGCCTATTTTCGTGTTTTAAAAGCCCGATCTGTAATTTCATTGGTGGTCGTATGAATAAATCTACACTCAGCCACAATATTAACTTTTATCGACTTGTGTTTTGCTAGTTCTTTCTGCATAGCTTGTATTATTTGCTGTTTGGACTCTTTAAGGTATGAATTTAAATCCTTACACGTATCACAACGTATGAAATAGGATTTAAGTCGACCTTCAAAAGATGTCTCATATTCAATAAGTCCATTTTTTCTGGGACCAATGAAAGTAGGTAATGTTTTGTAGGCTCCGCTTTTTGTTGTTTAGCTGCCGACACAACATTACAACGTTCTTCATGCCGACGTCCGTTGTACACATTGTTGAATGTACTACCACAGGTCTAGCACTCATGGAATTCACCACACGATGCTTCATGTCGCTTCCTATGATAGTCTCGAAGAAAAGTCTTTCTACACTTTTTACACATATAGCTAGGAATGGGTTCTTCCATCATGAATGTTGATTTCTGCAAACAGCTGCTTACTGCGTATCACAGGGCTAGATGTTGGTCTGTGAGACGGTATTTCACGATGTGAACACCGTGAGAGGTAGTAGTCAACTGGTGTTATTCTTGTTAAGGGTTCTTTAATATACCATAGTCTAGACCAACAGCCTTTTACAGTGCATGATAAGGCTGTAGACTGGACAGTGAGACGGTCTTTCACGATGTGAACACTGTAACAAGTAGTAGTAAACTGATTGTATTCTTGCTAAGGGTTCTCTAATATATTATAGTCAAGACCAACAGCTACTTACTGTGTAGTACAAGGCTGTACAATGGTTGTTTTGACAGCCTTTCACGATGTGAACACCGTGAGAGGCAATAGTCAACTGGTGATATTCTTGCTAAGGTTCCTCTAATATACCCCTAGTTAAGGGTAACAGCTGCTTACTGCATACAAGGCTAAACACTGGTTGTTTCAACGGTCTTTCACAATGTAAACACTGTGACAGGTAGTAGTCAACCGAAAATATTCTTATACCCTACTCAAGGTTATCAGGTACTTACTGCATATCAAATGGCTGTACACTCATGTGTTAGGAACTCTTTCTTGCTAAGGACCCTAATATTCCCTACACAAGGCTATACATGTTAGTTCTGAACACTTGGTAGTTAATTGTATATTCAATTTATATACAAAGCTTATACAAGCACGTTTTTCACGCAGTAAAACTTTGTTTAATAGCCACACTTGACACGCAAAGTATGTTTCCGCTATCTAGCGGTGACTATGAGAACTACCTAAACGACCAGCATTCTACCTAGCGCTCTATATCAACACTCACTCACTGAACGACCATGCTATCTAGCGGTCGATATCAATACTCACTCAACTGCCAGCATGCTACCTATGTGTCAATATGACAACTCACTCAACTACCAGCATGCTACATGGCTTTTTTGTCGATATTTTGTTGGCTTTTTTGTTGGATTTTGTTGGCTTTTGGTGGCATTATGTTGGCTTTTTGTTGGCTTTTGTATTATCTCTTTATATTTCCAAAATTAGGAATTTTACAAAAAGGTTTGCTCTTGCTTGTTGGCTTATTTGATCTTGGAAAGTATGTCAGCCCTTTTTATGGTAGCATAATGCTTACAGCCATGTTTGCAAGCAACAACAAAAACAACAACAACACACAAAATTCCAAAAAATCCAAAGTACTCTAAGATTTATCAATGACTCTCAACTCTTACACTTACCTCTATCCCATGCCTAGTCAAAAAATAGTGTATTTTTCATGTTTTTCAAAAAATATTTGTAAAGTAGGCTATATGTTTAATCTAGAAATCCTAAAAAGTCATATATTAACTCTTTCACATACCTCTGTCCCACTCTCAATCCAAAAATAGTGTATTTTTTTTCCAAAACATATTTTCAAATTTGGCTATATTTTCAAAATAAGGAACGTTAAAAAAACGTTTGTTTGACGTTAATGAATGGTCCTGACCCTCTCTACCCCATACTAAATTTCAAGTCTCTAGGACATAACAAAGAAATATTTTTTGAAATGGATTATATTTCCAAAATTAGGAATTTTACAAAAAGGTTTGTATGACATAAATGAAAGGTCGTTACCCCCTCTACCAGTAAACCAAGTCTCAGGTCTCTAGGACAACAAAAATGAAATTTTGAAAAATGGTCACTAATTTGAAAACAAGGAATTCTACAAAGAAGTTTGTTTGACATGAATCAATGAACATTACCCCCTCTACCTGCAAACCATGTTCCAGGTCTGTAGGACATAATTGAAAAAGTTCAATTGGGAAGGTAGACTATAGTTTGAGAACCAAACATTCTAAAAAGTGTTCTATGCGCTTAAAAGAATGGTCTCTATGTCCTTCATATGTTATAACAAAACTTTTTTTATTTTAAAATTTTGTTTGAAAAAAGTTCAATTTTGAATTTTTTATATTTTGTAAACTACAGAGTTTACAAAAAAAATTGTTTGACATAAATGAATGGCCTTGTTAGGGGCGGCTGTAAATAATCCTCCGGAGTTAACAACCTCGGTTGTAAAAATGGTGGCTCTAGAAGTCACCTCCAAAACTAAAAGAATTATCAATCATGGAACGGTGTGATGTGAAACTATTTACCTCAGGTGGTCAATCCACAAGCAGACATTCGGATTCTGGGGAGTCTGCAATGTCACACAAAGACGAGTCGGAGCGTCTTGGAACTTCGAACACAATAAAATACAGGAAAATAAACTACCTAGCCACTTTTAATGCAAATTCACTTTTGAAAGTGGGGAAACTTAAGACTCTAACAGACACACTAAATGAACATAGAATTATCATAACGGCTGTGCAAGAGACCAGATTCCTAGATGAGAACAGCGTTGAATCGGGAGGATTCAGGATACTCAAGGGGAAACCAGGGGCCAGAGTAATGAAGAATGTTCCTCATCTTGGGACAGGTTCATAGTTGACAAGAAAATACTAGACTCCATCATAAGCTTCGAGTCCACCTCTGAAAGGCTATCCACACTCACGTTCAAGTCAACCAACAAAGTGTATACAATTGTGAATATTCATGCCCCTATAAACATCGACAACAAAATGGATAGGGTAAAAGTAGAACTTTTCTGGGATAAACTAGACGATACGATCCAGAAGATCCCAGACAAAAATAACGTCATCCTTTTAGGGGATTTTAACGCCCAAGTGGGGAGAGAAAAGAAGTTCAGGCATATAGTGGGATGCTACCCGGCACATAACAGAACGAACCAAAATGGTGTCAGGCTCATTGAATTATGTCAGGCACATAACTTGGTCTTAAAATCGACCAGCTTTAAGAAACTACCGAGAAAACAGAAGACATGGATATCACCTAATCCCCTCCTCGGAGAATTCCAGTTGGACCATGTTGCAATAAAGCGGAAGTTTCAGAAGGAAATTCAAAATGTTAGGGTACTCCGAGGAGCTAACCTTGACTCAGACCACTACTTGTCAAAAGTTAAACTGAAGATTATTCCTAGGAGTAACTTTCAAAGGAACAACCGTATACGAAGAAGATATGATCCAAACAAAATTAAGGAGAGCATGGAAGAATGGGACACATTAACCAGAGACCTAGAAGGCCAGGACTGGAGGCAGATGGAGAAGAGTCTTCTAACCAAGGCAGAACAACTTGCTCCTGTTACAAAGACGAAGAAGCATAGATGGTGGAACAACGAGTGTGATAGACTACTTGATCTGAGGAAGAAGGCGTGGCACGTTTGGCAAACCAAAAAGGACGAGAGTACCTGGCAACACTTTGTGGAAACCAGGAAGATGGTGTCCAAGGGGATCAAGAAAGTAAAGAAGGAGCACGGCGACCAACTACTCAGGAAGATAAATGATGACTTTGCGAAGAACAATATGAGAAACTATTATCGGGTGTTCAAGGAAAACCTAAGCAGATATGACCCCCCAACTCTCCAACTTCAGGACGAAAACGGGAATGTGGCATATAGTAACAGGGGTAACTGTAAAATTCTAGCCGGCTACTTTAAAGAACTCCTAAATTGCGATGAACCACTCCAAAAGATGTATTTTGATTGTGGACCAAATTCTTCTCCCAACCATGATTCTAAACCCCCATCTGTAAGACAGATTCAGAAGATACTGACTCGTATGGAAAATTTCAAGGCATCTGGAGAAAATCAGATAACAGCTGAATTATGGAAGTATGCCAGTGAAGATGCGATTGGCTCACTCCAAAAGCTTTTTGAGGAGATATGGAAGACAGAGACCATTCCAGTGGAATGGAAAATGGCCCTGATACACCCTCTTCACAAAAAAGGTTCGAAATCGGATCCTAGCAATTACCGAGGGATCTCACTGTTGGACGTGACATACAAGATATTTTCAAGAGCGTTATTAGAATGAGCACAACCACAGTTGGACTGCCAACTTGGGGAGTATCAAGCAGGGTTTAGAAAGGGGAGATCTTGCGCTGAACAAATTTTAAATCTAAGAAACATTATAGCGTACCAGAAGCAGAGGGCGAAACCGTATATAGTGACCTTTGTAGACTTCCAAAAAGCTTACGATTCCATCGACAGAGAGTCGTTGCTCAATGTTTTGGAAGAGTTTGGCCTGGACCGGAAAACCCTAGCCCTCATAAAGGAGACGCTCACGAATACGTCCTCTAAAGTTAGATTCATGGGTGAACTGTCTGATCCATTTGAGATCAGAACAGGGGTCCGGCAGGGGGATGGTCTCTCCCCCCTGTTGTTCAACTGTGCACTTGAAAAAGTTATGAGAGAATGGAATGCGAAAACACGAGGGGGAATACGTCTAGGAACAAAAAACAAAGGAATCACGATTAAGTGTTTGGCCTTTGCTGACGACTTGGCGCTGCTCGCAGAAACATGGGAGGAAACCAAAGAACAAATCACAGAATTACAAGAGATGGCGGGGAAAATAGGACTTAAGATTTCCTTTGAAAAAACGAAAATTATGTCAAATAGTTTGGATGTGCCCAAGAGAGTTACAGTAGGAGCTAATAAAATCGAGGTGGTTAATAGTTTCAAATACTTAGGAGAATGGATCGACTGGAATAACCTTGAAGGAAAAACAATGGAGGCGAGAAGAATCAAAATGGAACTAGCCTTCCAGAAAACCAAAAATACATACAATAAGAAAACCCTCTCCTGGAGCACTAAAATCAGGCATTATAACACCGTAATTAAGCCAGAGGCACTCTTTGCAGCAGAAACACTAGTCTTGAGGAGACAAGGGCAAATGGAAAAATTGGAAATCAAAGAGAGAAAAATTTTGAGGAAGATCATTGGTCCTAAATTCCAAAATAACAAACAAATTTTCTATAGGAATGACACCCTGTATGTGAAGTCGGAGAGACTTTCAGATACCATACGGAAAAGGAGGATTGAGATCTATGGACACATCTACCGGATGAATCCTGCCCGATTAACCAAGAAAATCTTTGACTTCTTTTCCAAAAAGAAGATCAAACCTAATTGGTTTACGGAAGTGTAAAAGGACCTGCGAGAGCTTCAGATTACTGAAATCATGTTGATGAATGGTACAGCCGAAACCATCACCAAAGACAACACCAAGAAGTTCCAAGCCAGAGCCGTCTCCAGAAAACCGATGCAGATATCACAAGAGGAAAGAAAGAGGAGATCAGAGAGATTGAAGAAGTATTGGGAGAAAAGGAGAGCACAAGCATCTAAGAAGTGATTGATCTGACGTACCCCAAAGTGGGTGATTCGAAAAGAAGAAGAAGAATGGCCTTGTTTCCCTCTACCCCCAAAATATTTGAAACCTCTAGGACAAAAACTGTGCAGTAGAGGAGGGGCGGTTTTAAACCCCGCCCCGAAATGTGACGTCACAGGGAGAGGTGGAGGGGTGCGTTTAAAACCGCCTTACTCCCCTACTGCATCCGATCTAAGACTGGAGTTATGCAAGCGTATGGACCAGGTAGAACAGTCGAGCGTTGCATTAAACTCGAGAAAATAAATAAAACGGATTCGGGTAAATCGGAAGAACTGAACGCCATTAAGAAAGCAGTAGATACGTAACTTTAGAATTAAACAAAATAGTTCAACTCGGGAGTCCGACATCTTGACAATCAATGAGAAACTTAAAGCTCTTAATATGAAAGATACAAGCGACGCTGAAGTTATCAAAACCGATGTTAGGAATGACATGAGAGAGGATCTCAGGAAATTCTTTAAAGAACGCGAAAAAAGGTAACGTGAAGGGCGTAGTATTTACGTACCGTCGCGGGAGAGACTGTAAGACGATAGAGAAAGCATGGATAGCCACTAGCACGCCAGACAAAATATAAGGCCAGGATTAGAGCGTATTCAGAGGGAATACGATTTCGTAGGAAGAATATATGATCCAGGTTACGATAGAGGAGCTCAGAACGTCATTATTATAAGGAACATATATGACAAGCCTATGCGTTTTACCGGCGTTGGAAATATTACAGCCGTAGAGTTCTTACGAGACATGCGTTGTTACTTGGACGACAATCGCATCCCAAAAGACTGTGAGATTAGAGTTGTAGAGAAGTACCTTGGGAATGAAGTGCTTGTATGGCACAGAGCTTTCAGGTACACGCATCATAACTTTGAACAGTTTGCGGCTTTCAAAAGAGATTATGGAGCATATAATTGCAACAAGATGTTAGAGTGGAAATCTACTCTAAGAAGTACGCCTAACAACATCTACACGATATGCAAGCTTCTTCACAAAACTCGCCAGGCTACAGTATCTGCAACCTCCATTGGCCGAGGGAGAATTAGTACAGGCGATATCGGGCCAGCTTCCGACAGAAGTGCACAGACATCTAATAGCTGCTGATGCCAAGTCCTTAGAAGCTATGGCCGAAGTTCTACGATGCCTTGACCACTAGTACGGTATCTGATCCACCGAGTAGCAGAGGAGGACATGAGCATCGTCATGTTCACACTGTTCTTGTCGACCAGACGCAACAAACGGAGAGAGAAACGGACAGAGTAGGTCCAATAAGAACACCATTCTATAGGCAGAACTGATACGAACCAAATTATCGGAGACCTAGAGAGGGGAGGCCATACCAACATCGTTATTGAAACAATGGTCAACGAAGAAATGGTTACCACCACAACAATGAGTACCGGAGAAGCAATTATTACAACAGAGATTATAGGCAGCGAGGAGAAGGATACCACAGATTTAAGAATTGAAATGACGACCAATTCGCAAGAAGGCAGCAACAGCAACAACAATCGCCAAACCAAGGCTGGCAAAATAACGAAAACGTGCAACAATTATACGATCAAAGAGAAAGGGAGAGTAAGGAATACATAAAGAATCTCCGTCAACAAGAAAATAGAAATTCCCAAGACCAGCCAAATACAGATTCGGATCCTCAACCCTCAACAAGTAAGAAGGTTAAGAACCAAGAATTGAGTTGGAAACGGAGGAGAACGCAAGTTTCGAAGAGAAAGTAGAAAGGAAAGGAAGGATCACAACTATCAGAAGACAACCATCCCATGGCGTATCGGAGGAAGGAAGAAACAGAAGGAAGGATGATGATAAGATTTTTTTCGGTAGTAGAATGACGGGATTTTTACCATTCCGCCAGATGTCGAACCACCGTTGGAGACGAGGATTGATTCAGCGAGAGAGTATTTAAACAAGAAAGCGGAGAAAAGGCTTAAGAGAGTCCAAGGAAAATATATAGCCTACCACTCAAAGTTGGAGAGCTTGTGTTGATTCTATCAAATGTGAAGGCCGATGTTCTCAGAAAGGTCTTTACGAAGTTTGCGAGCCTGTATAAAGGCCCCTTTAAGGTAGACCGAGCATTTGGGAACAATTGTTATCGTATAGTCAGAATGGACGACAATCAATTAGTTGGAAACATCAACCACTCAAAATTAAAGAGATATTACCCAAAAATACCGTAAACTGATGAAAAATCCGGTTCAGACAATAAGAAGAGTATTACAGTATGTTAAAGAAAGTATTTGTTACACTTACATTTAATGAGTCTGCGAGGAGCTGAACCCGAATTTATTGGACGTCAGGTATGCGGTAGTCGAGGATCGAACCTGCTTTTACGTAACAATAATGTATCCCTCCATTTAAAGGAGATGGATATACTATACGCACTACATGCGTGCATTCAGATACAGTCAAGGAGCTGTGGACTTGCTACATGGATTTATAAAGAAAGAAATGAAAAGAGAGATGCTTCGTTTTAAAATCTGAATAAATTTAACATGTGTTTGAATGAGAATTGGTTGGAGCTGCGAGAGGACAATTTTATGAGACCTTGACAAGTTTCGCTCGCCGGAACCAGTTTTGTTTTTGCAGCTGTGTGAGAGAGAGGGATAGAGTCTTCCGACAAACGACTTCTTTGCGCAAGACCCTATAAGCGTGGCCGACTTCACTCCATGGCAGACGACACCACTGATATTCTCAACTACAAAAAGAAGTCACGTGATCTCGAATTATCCATTCAAATAATTTACAGCTTATAACGCTGATATAATTACCGGTATGATTTCTAATTAAAACAATTATAAATAATTAGTGCATGGAAACACGAAGCCACTTGGAAATTAAACATATTGGACTGAAGCATATTTTAAGATAAAACCCCGTTGGAGAGATATTTAATTAAGAAGTGGACATCTCTTGTTTGCGTACTAAGACGCCATTTTTCTTGACTGAGGAGAGGAGACTTGCTTCGACACCCAGATAATTTCACTCTGAGCGATTGAAGTAACAAGTCGTGCTAGTTCGAGCTCCGATAGACAACGAAATCTGAGTCAGCGAGGAAAGTTAATTTGACGGGAGAAGAGAGGCTTCTTTCGGTCAAGCCATTAGAAGAAGCTCGTTTGAAATATTAAGCAGTATAAAGACTTATAATTTGAAGCTACAACTGAATATAGCAATCTACGAAATTAATACAGCGTTGAGTTAGCAAGAAGAAGTTTGACTACAATTTATAATAGAAGAGGCACATATATATTACTACGAATTCACGATATACATCATATTTACGAAGGATTATCCTCAAGTTATACTTCGATATATTTAGGAAATTATACTACATGTCAACGAATATGAGTCAGCGAGGATACTTCAGAATGAATTCTTCACGAGAAGTCATGGTTTGTTAAATTTATGATTGGGAAGTACCGTAATTTCCCATTACTATGGTCCACCTTTTGTACTTTTCTTAATGTGAACCTTACACATGTCATCGAAAATTGATATAATTTTGGCTTTGACCTCTCTAATGCCTTAGGCCTACATCCGTAACACAACAATTCATATTGAATACAATTAACAATTTATAAAAATTAATAACAATTGGTACATAGTTGTGGTTCAGGTTGCTCATCTATGGTCCAACACTGATTTTCCAGTTTATAATATGAGTGGACCATTGTAGGGTCCAAAATTGTAGCAAACTCATCATACAAATGTCTAGAAAACATGTTATTGGTAACAAATTGCCTGTAGTTTGCCCCAAGCATCCAAAATACATAAATGTTAAGATATTTTACAAATAATTTTCAAGATTCAAAAATAAAAAACATCTGTTGTTTACAGTTGGTAACTTATATATTTATATTACGCATTGGAAAGATATCTCCAAAAATGTGGAATTTACATTAATGTCTTCAATCTCGTCATCAATAAAAGAATATTAGAACAAATAAACGAACAAAAACTTTCCAGTAAAATGACATGTAAGTTTTAAGTCATTCATCTCCCCAGTGTTTTAGTAACTCTTTCACTTTGTACAGTCCTCTGCTTTTTGACACACATGAAGGTTGGCTTATGTTGCTTATTATGTCTGGTTTACTGTAGAACAGAATGTCTTGTTCTTCTGGCCATTTCCAGAATTTCCCATTTCTCGCCATACATGTTACAGTTGCTCCATTTTTCTTCACTTCTAGAATCTTTCCTGGCCACATTTCTTCCTCATAGGAAACTATTACATAGCTGTCTTTTTTTAGTACAGTCTCTTTGGTGACAACTCCTGTTTCATCCAGTTCACTGCATTTTCGGTTGGAAAAATCAATATCTCCATCGGATTCCATATACAAATCATCACTGCAATCTGATTCACTGTTATCCAAAACAATGACCTTTTCCTTGTGTTTAAGTTTCGACTTCATCTGAGTGCTGTAACCACTTGTGCCGGCTGATTCTGCATGGTTGATGCTGTCTTCCTGGTTAAAACCGTTTCCTTTTGTTTGTTTTCTGTTGGCTGTTTCCTTGATTGGTGCCGGTATATCATCGGCTGAAATGCTTTTCCCAGACTCAACATTAATTTGCCTTTTACGTTTAGGAGTTGATAGCATGGTTTCAGTGTTCCTGATTTTTTCCAGGTGATGTAGGAATGCATTTCCAATGTTTGTAGTCGAACCAATAATTTCCTTGGTCCTTTCAGCAGAAGGTAATCTACTTAGTACTTGCTGTCTATCCAAAGGACATATTCCTGTTTTTCGGAATCCAGATTTTAAATTTTCCTCGGTCTTTGGCTCAAGTGCTTTTATTAGCTCAGCTAGAAGAGACGGAAATACAGGCTTTGGTATTGTCGCTTGCTTTCTGCCTGGTCCAGTAGATTTCCATTCATTCAGAATTTGACGCCAGTGTGATTTCATAGGCCTGAAGTACGCCACATCTAAGGGCTGAGTCAGATGGGTGGAATTGGGAGGTAGAGCAATGAAACGAATGTTATGGCGTTTACACTCATCGAGGACACGAACACTGATGTGTGATGATAGATTATCTGATATAAGCACTTTCTTACCATCCAGTTTCTTCAGTTGTGGTAGCATAATTGTGTAGAACCAGTCCTCAAAGACTACAGTATCAAACCAACCGCTTTTAGTGCGGTTGTAGCGTGTCCCGTTAGGACCTCCCTCCGTCCACATATCATAAATTCTTTCTGCCTTATAATTGACATAGGGTGGGCATATCTCTCCTGATGCACTGCCACACATCATGATCGATACCGCTGCTTTGGTTGAATTTTTGATTGCATCAGGATATTTGCAACCACGTTTAGTTAACACACGCATTTTCCCAGGATCATCTACCAAATTAGTTTCATCAAAGTTCCATAGATGGGTTGGAGCAACATCTTTTATTTCCCTTTGTAAATTGTCAAAGTATCTGTTGATTATTTCATCATTTACACCTGCCCGATTTCTCTTTATGTTGCTGCTAAACCGTACAGATAACTTATCTGCATGACGATCCACGAAGCACTCGGCCCAACGCTTACCCGGAAAGTTATTAGTGAATCTACACTCTTTCCGTCCTGTCGAATCCAAAAATAATTTCACAATGCATCGTAAATCAAAAGTTGTTATTGGGAAACCAAATTCACACAAAGCAATAGCATGGTCAACAAAGGCTTCTTCTTCATCTGCAGAGAAGATGCATGATCGTCCTGGCACAGCCACTGCATTATTATTCAGGGCTTTTAGCTTAAGAATGATGGAGCTACGAGGTATTTTATAGAAATTAGATGCTTGCCGCTGTGTCATTCTTTTGTCATTAATTGCTCCAATACAATTAGCCAACTGCTCGGGTGAATATGGTTGATATGGCCGTCCACCAATTTTTCGCCTCTTTTCCCTCCTGGCTGCCATTGGGACTTGTTAAAAACCTACAAGCAAAAATAGAATTTCAATTTAAAAACATCCACCCATTATTTTGAAAAATAAAGTCATAAACTGCTCATGTTTAAGTCTCTTATTAAATGTTGAACAGTTCTCTACACTCCAAACAGAGTGCCAAGTTCACAAATAGTTTAATATCAAACCTTCTCTTTATTTATATAAAATTTGTAAGTGTCGCCCAACTATGGTCCACGCTCGATGTGGTACATAGTTGGGATCACACTTCCAAAGTTTAGTTTTTAAGCTGCTCGAGCATTGTTTCAAATATTTTACTAACTAACTGAAACGTGAATGTATTTAGGACACAATAAAGAATCACTATGCATACGTTCGTATTGTTAAGACTTACCGTTTGTGCACAGCAGAACCAACAATTGCAGCTTTGAAAAACACGTCACTTTCATGTACTGTACTCTTGCCACATCAACTGAGCTAAGAAGCTCCAGCGTCTCAACACGCGTTGATTTATCGTACCACCAGACTGCAGCACACTACGGTCAGTGGAATGCCACCGGTACTGCTACGCACGAGCAGATATTGAACTACTTGCATAGATTTCCCAGATTTGTGACATCTTGGACCATAGTTGAGCTTCTGGACCAGAGTTGTGGGAAATTACGGTAGCTTAAGTTTGATGATGTGGATACCAGAGGTGACATAATCAGACGAGAGAAGAATTACGAAGATGTGGCACTACAAATCCAACCGTAGTCCACTGATGTTAGAAAAGCAATGCTACTATTCGAGATTCCGACACCACCATGGAATAATCGCAATATCATCGTTGTATCATATCAATTCTTGTAGCTCACCCTATGGGTGTCCGCTTGAAGCAGCTACAGCCTCTAGCGAGCCGAACATGTTCTTGGACACTCCTGGCACTAAAAGCCATACGATAAATAAATACATAATTAAATAATTGAAATCACCAGTACTTGACCTCGGCAAATAATGGGCGCAAGACCATTAGATGAGTTTGGATGAGGTGAGATTAGCCACGAGCATGGATGCTTCCATGTGAGTGGATGAGGGAGGGGAGATTGGCTAAGTGCCTGGTTGGGATTATGAGGGGAGGTTAGCTCCCTGACTGTAACACTGTGTGGGACATAAAAATAATGAAATGGATGAGGGAGAGGTTATCCATGAGCCTGGATGTACCCATGAGATATGAGTGGATGAAGGAAGGTTGGCTACGATGCTTGTTGGAGCCATGAGATGAGAATGGTTAGATTCATTGATTGATTTAATTTCACGGCTTAAGAGCTCCTTTACTGTATCGCTCTACATAAAATAAGATTAGGGCTTATAAAAATAAAACATTTCACTTACATTCACAATATAAATAATAATAGTCTAACAATAATAGTAACAAAAAGACAGTAATAATACAATAACAATAATAATGATAATGAATCTGACGGTTGATTATCTGGCCTTTGCAGACGACCTTGTAATTTTTTCTGACTCGCTAGAATCGGCCGTAGAACAAATCAGTGAACTGAAGGCACAAGCAGCAAATGTTGGACTCCAGATATCCTTTGTGAAAACGCAATTTATAACAAACATTAAGTCAGCACCCAACGTGTCAAAGGTAGGAGAAGGGAAAATCAAACGAACAGGGAAATTTAAATATCTTGGAGAGTGGATAGATCCCAACATCTCGAAGAAAGAAGCCTTACATCACGAACCAGAAAAATGGAAACGGCATATCAACTAACTAAAAAAGTCTACAAGAAGAAATCATTATCCATTAACGCCAAGATACGACATTACTGCACAGTAATACGACCGGAGGCTTCATATGGTGCCGAATGCCTTGCTATAAGTAGATCGAGAAGCTAGAAATAAGAGAAAGGCAGATCTTGAGAA
Organism: Meconema thalassinum; assembly: GCA_946902985.2. NCBI lineage: Eukaryota > Metazoa > Arthropoda > Insecta > Orthoptera > Tettigoniidae > Meconema > Meconema thalassinum. The sequence continues at coordinate 42,807,942 of OX336392.1, forward strand.
AAATCCTAGGTCCAATCAAAGAAAATGGTGAGTTCAGAAGACGGCACAATCATGAACTCTACTCTCATGTAGAAACAATCATAGACACCATTCGTAAGAGAATGATAGTTTTCTATGGCCACATTGCTCGTATGAGTTCTACAAGATTGAGCAATAGGATCTTCAGTTTTCTTCTTAACAAGAAAACCAAGACGGCGTGGTTCACCGAGGTAGAAAAAGACTTGCGTGAAGTGGGAATAACCTAGGAGGATATCCATAAACGTGTTCCACTAAAGTCGAAACTCCAAGAACATCATGGATTCCAAGAAAAGCCAAAACTAAAAACCGGCAAGACTGACTGAAGCGAGGAAGGAACAACATAGGAAACGAATGCGGGAATACTGGGCGAACGTTAAGGCCCAGGCGCAAAGACATGGAAAAGGGCAATTGAGATAGCGTGGTCTGTAGATGGCCGAAACGATAGCAAGAAGCAATAATAATAATAATAATAATAATAATAATAATAATAATAATAATAATAATAATAATAATAATAATAATAATAATAATGGAAAAATTATATACATAAGAGTGCATAAAGACTATCAGCCCGAAAAACAAACACCATATACCAGAAAAGCTATTAGAGTAGGCAGCTTGTCAACTATTGTCTTGATGTTATAATTGAACTAATGATAGTATTTTAACATAATGCAGTAATCAGATGTGAGAGGTATACTGCTCCAAGAAGCACGATGAAAGACGTCTTTTGAGAGCTGCAGTGCTTGCAATGTTGACGAATTTATATAAATCGAAGGTGTTGAAGAGGCGTGAGGCAGTGCAAACATACGATTTATTGAACTTTATGATTCGGTGTATGGGAATCTGGAGTGTTAATTTTGTGTATCTATTTTCTCGATTATGAACCGAATGCATTGGTGTAAAGGCATTGTAGAGATATAAAGGGGGCCTTAGGAGAAATTAGTTACGACACTGGGTGGGGCATAGCTTGTAAATGGATGAGCAGAAGTTAGTTACAAGTCCAGGTAGGGCCATGAGTTGTGATTGAATGAGGGGAGATGAGTTACGAGTTTTGGGGGAATCATGAGACATGAAAGGATGAGTGGAGTTTAGCTATGAGTCTTGGATGGACAACGAGTTGTGAATGAATGAATGAAGGGATGGTAGGGCCATAATATATGAATGGATAACATTGTGAGGTTTGAAGCCATTTTTCAGTGTTGCCTAAGTAAACAAAAGTTTGGTGCTTTTCAGTCGGTCAACACGAATGTACCCAAAAAGAGCTGGGTTGTGCCCTAATCCTGAAATAAATTACATGTACGTGCATTTATTAATCTCATGTAAATTATTTCAGGATTAGGGCACAACCCAGCTCTTTTTGGGAACATTCGTGTTGACCGACTGAAAAGCACCAAACTTTTGAATGGATAAGTTAGCTACAAGCCTCGGCGATGCCGTCAGATATGAAAGGTCGAGGAGAAGTTAGATATTAAGTGTATACATTTTGGTAGCATTATTTATATTTTAAGTAAATTGTTTTATTGATTATTGCTGAATGTTCTTTGATTAACATATTGGCTAAACTCACTGGTGTTCCTTACCGTTAGTAAGAAATGGTGAGTTCTGTTTTGTTGAATAACGTTTCGTAACCATTCGTGAATATTCATTATGCTTAAAATATATTTATTATTAAACACATACAAACTTCCACCTGTCTACTTTCACTGTATTTATTATCCCTGTATATTTTTAGCCTACTTTTCACATTTTGCAAAAATGAGGAAAAAGTAGACTTATGAGATCGGGCAAATGTGTGTCTGTTTGTCTGTCTGTCCTTCTGTCTGTCTGTCTGGCTGTGTGTGTGTCCCCCCTATCAACTCCTAAACGGGTGGAGCAATCGAGACAAAATTTGGTAGGAGTAAAGATCTATACCTGAATATCTCACGGCCATATTTGAAAATGATGTCAGTGCTACCAACTGCTGAAAAATCGCAATTGAAATTGAGCTCCATGTTGGATATCTTGGAATGTATGAATGGGAGCTATTTCAAAATTGGCACACTTATAGATAATAATATTGCAGTTTAATTTCCAGGAGGCCATACATGGCAGTGTTGCCAATATGATTATAAGCCTGCTGATAGGTCCAAATTTTAAATGAATATAACTTCTACACTAACAATGGATTTCAACCAAATTTCGTATGTGCTATGTGTACATAAACAGATATGACTGAGCGTATTCTTAAGAGCCACCAGGGCTGCCAACTGTTAATAAATGCTCTATTTTTTAAAAATCCAAATACCCCATATATCAGAAAGTATGCAAGCCGACAGTTTTAAACTATGCACACGTATAGTACCTGGCATTCTATATTAATTTGGAGTAACTTATATAGGTCAGTGCTACCAAGATGATTCTAAGCCTGCTGAGAGTTCCAACTTTAAATACACGTAAATTCTATACTATCATTTGGATTTCAACCAAATTTCGTGTGTGCTATGTGTACCATAACAGATATGACTATGCCGATTTTTAAGAGTAACCAGGGCTGCCAACTGTTGATAAATACTGTCTCTATTTTCGTTACCCTAATATCAATATCTCAGAAAGTATGCAAGCCAGTATCTCTAAACTTTGCACAAGTATAGTATCTGGCATTATAGATTAATTTGGAGTAACTAATATTGGCCTACGCCAGTGCTGCCAACATGATTCTAAGCCTGCTGATAGGTCCAATTTTAAAATGCATGTAACTTCTATACTAACTAATAGATTTCATTCAAAACTGACACAACAATAGATCATATTATTTCAGATTATTTCTGATCAATACATGTATGTCAGTGTTGCCAACATGATTTTATTTGCGCTGTTAGATCTAACGTTTAACTGCATGTAACATCCATGCTATCCATTAGACTTCAACCAAATTTTGTATTCTGTACCTAAAGAGATGGAACTAAGAATATATTCAGTCACCAGGGCTGCCAACAGTAGTTCTCTATTAGGCCAGGTATACAGTATTTCGAACTAATTAGAAATTTCGATATTACCAACTTAATTTCGTCGTTATTCTAGATAGATCCATATAGATTAATCATTGGCATGAATCTTACATTTTAAGAAAAGTAGGCTCTTTAGTTCGTCACGGAACTTCTTGTTTTGTATGTCCCAACCATTTCTATAAACAGTTCAATGGCAGTTAATCAAACAATATTCATACACATATAAGTGTATGGAGCTGATGACCACTACATCCCTAGTCTCTAAATTGAGACAAGGACTACTATATGTGAATGTGTTTCTTTTTTCAGGTTTTCGCTCTAAGTGACTATGAAATCTCTACATCTGATGCACACTGGGTTGGATTGCATAAGCATACAGGCTTCTTCTATCATGCTATAGGGTACATTGGTAAATATCTTCATGTTGTAGTCTATATTTATATGGTATTTCAAATATCTTGAAATGTGATGTAAAAATACAGTGCAGTACCTTTAGGATCTAGTGTTGATTAACTATTGCTTCGCTTAATTTGAATTTACTAACACAACATAAGAAACTACCTGTTGGGTTAAAGCAGCTGTAACTGTTTTCAGTTCTGTCTGTCAGCAGCTCTGGAGCAAGAACGTACCCTAGGTTAGCATTCTACAGGCCGGACGTTTGTTTTAGACGAGTGAAAAATCCTAATGGACGCCTGGAGGCGAGTTACTACAGTACCTGTATTGTTGTCACCTGTCCCATGCGGTTCGATGATGGACAAAACTATCGCACGCTACTGCTGAGGTACAGTCATTGGCAAATATAATGGTGTTCTGTTCGTAACTATGTAACGTGTACTTTCGCGTCACACAATACTTCAACGTGGACTGTACTTTTCTGCACGGTGGTGTCATCACATTCTCAAGTATGGCATTCCATTACATCAGACCGGTGGTGACAACTGTGAAGCGAGAGAGCGATAGAGTGACTGTGTACAGGCTCATCGGCAAGCTTCAAGGTCAAGGGCAATCGTTTAAAACAAACGACCGGCTTGTACCTGCTTCCGAATTTAGGAGGGAATAGAGGAAAGCAGGTAAAATAGCTAAACTATTCAAACTTACAAGGAGAATGTGAATTAGGAAATCCACAGTTGAGAAACTAAGCAATGATACACACAAGACAAATACTGTAGAATGGTACTGTGCCCAACATATTACCCTTGAATTAGCACGGATTGGCAATCCCGCATGTTAACGCTGTGTGCGAGATGACAAGATTGAGTGACGTCACGCCACTTGAGCGCACCACCGCTGACCACGTGTTTTAGCCCAGGCGTTTGGCGAGCTGTCACATCGAGGATACAGACACATGCTTTTATGTGCGCGTACGCGACAGTGCTCCGTCGTGCGGAACGTGGGTGATTTATTATTTGATCGTGATCGTTGAGGACCATGTGTGCTGTGTCACCACAGGTCTCAGTGTCGCCGTATACCGGGCGCGATTACTGTATCAGACGGCCGAGTCTAACGTGTATAATAGTGCAAACGCATATTGGCTTGATAACGAAAGAACTAGCCCATCGCAACTAGCCTTAGATGTGAGCTACAATATGGAATATTTTGTGCAGAAAACATTTGAGAATAGGCGAGGCCCTTATCATCGAAGGTGGACTTGCTGATGCAATTTGTATTTCGATAATACACGCGCAGTTTATGAACAGCTGTGAATGCTATTAAATTACTGCTTACATAAAGCCGGTGACAAATTTGCTGAGAGGTAGAATTGTGTGCGCATTGTAACTGTTCGAGGCGCAGGAACGTATGATTTCAAGAATGGAAGAAGGATATTTTCTAACCTGTGGTGTTGAAGTGTCGGTAAAAATGTTTGAAATGGAACTTGTCGATGAGAATATGAGGCACTAAGCTTGTACGTGAAGGGACTGAATGGAGTGATATCTGCATCAAGATGAGGCCATGATGATGCCATGACATAACCACACCGTGGGAGATGGAAAACGATGCCACCAAGAGCCGGGATGGGAAGGTCTCAGTTTCGATTCCTGGAGGAGGCGAGGAAGAAGATGGAGGAAGATGGAATCCTGCCGGCTCTAGAATGGGAAGAAGATGGTCCTGGATGAAGATGGAGGAGACTTCATTGGTTCCAGAGGTTCTGAATTCTATGAGCATGCTAGGCTTGTACCCTATTTTCTTATTTCTGCCAGTTGGTGAGCTAAAACATTACTTCAATTTGTAGTTGTGAGTGGTGTGACTACTCAGTAGTACTAGATACCATGGAGTTGAACTAATTATTATTTGTTGATTAATTATTATTATTATTATTATTATTATTATTATTATTAATAGCCACATTTATTTTTCGTCTATTAGGAAACTATATGATGAAGTGATTTTCCATTGAAGGGTTATCACACGTGGCAAGGAATAATCCACCATGCTTTGTACCACGAACCAGTTAATATTTTCTTTTGGGAATTTTTGTAAATCCATCACTACTTCGAATGATAAGATTTTTTCCCTACGATTATAAGATTTGAAATACGATGTGGAAACTCAACTGAATTTATGATGGAATAAATGAAGGTGGTAGACTTGCTGTCGAGAGCTAGGGTGGAATTCATGTTTTGAATTTCTTTTCTTTTTTCGATTTTGACTTCAGCGTTGGTAAATCTAATTACGTGAACTCTAAAAGATTATAACTTTAAATATTCCCATTTTTTCTTCTTCCACATTCATTGATATGGAGACTTTGATTATTAAAAGCATGCTCGTCATTATGCTTAGACACTTATCCATTTGACATTGCTACAGGTCAGGCCTGCATTAGATAATAATTTATGCACACTAGTTATGTGATTAAAGGAAAAGTCATGATAATTAAAAAATAGTGATGAGTTTATCTTAAAAAGAGGAGATTGGTTGGTGTAGTTGTTAAAAAAAGGGAGAATTGAATGGAATGTAATAAAATAAATTTAGGATGATAGTTCACATATTCTGTGAACGTCTTATGGTAGTATTCTGAGAATTAATCATGATGTTAAAAAAAGATAATGAAACCCTTTGTGAATATATTAATATAAAAATTGTAATAATAATTAGTGGTATAATATAATTCTAAATAAGCATGACTATGCAAAGTGCAGTCAGATGATGGTGAATTAAGTATTCACAGAAGTAAGCAGGCGATAATCTATTCACTATGTAATTGATGGAGTGAAATATACTGCAAGCATACCATCGAATTGGGAAAGATGGGAACTCCCAGTTGTTATATAATGATCAACCATGATCTTGACTTTTGCATAAGTGGAAGATAATGGGTGCACTTTTGTTTGAAATATTTTGAGTAATGAGACTGTGAAATAACCTGTAAAAACAATTTTATAATTTTGATAACTGAGACATAGGCTCTGGATGAGTGATTGGTAGGTTGGAAAAACATATACATTCAAGTGATGGAAATTATTCCTATATTTAAAGGAATATGTTAGTTACACGTTGTACGATAAATATAAATACTGACTTCAACATTAATCTAGTGGTCAAGTAGGACCTACAGTATATTGCTACAGCAATAATTGTAATTAATAATTGGAGGATAAAATATATGTGATTTTTTCCTCATTAGTTAGAACGGAGATATATACTATTATTTTTAGGCAAGCTATTTATTCAACTTTTCTTTCATTATAAACTCAAGTGAGTGAATATATTACTGATCTAGGACACCACCTGACAGACAGTTAGCGTGTTTAATTGATTTTGATAGTCAATCTAATCTGTTTTTATTTTGTTTAATTTTCCTCGAGTATCTCCTAATTTTATTTATATCAAAGGATAGGACCAAGGAGATTCGTTGACCCTTTAAAACTTATTTTTTTTATTTGGACTCTAAATATTTTTCTTTTACATCGATCCACATCAAGCTTTCATTTACATCGAATCTCCGAGGCAAGATAGGCTTTTTGGGATTTCTATATTTGTTTTGTTTTGGTCGATGAGTTGCCCAATATGGATGCCTATTGTGCTTATCTTCTGATTCCTGTTGTGCTATTGCTTTGATTTAGGTTTGGGAGTGGGTTGATTTAACCTGTTACACCTGTATCCTGTTAACCACCCCTGAGACTACTTGAGTTCTCGTACCCACCGGCATTTTTTTAAATTTTATATACGAACCCAGACCTCAATCATTTTTGTTCTTTATCTGATATATGTCTTGTGTTATCGGCATGAATTGCGATGTTTTCGCCGGGTCATCCAATTCATTGCCGGTTAACGGGAACAGTACCGTACATGAGATGACATGAAACAACAATAAATCGTAGTTGAAGTCTTGGATATCCTCTCTGTGTGAGTTTGAACAATACAGGGTAGTTCAAAAAAATGCATACACACTTTGATAAAGCGTAAAAAAGCCAAAGCCAACTCCGTACAGGCCATGGAGGCCCTGGGAGTAGTGGAAGGTAGAGGCTTCCACTTTTTGTGACATCGGCAATAGATGGGATGGAGTTGTCAGCTCCACGCCCGGCCGCCTTTGCTCCCAGGATTTACCCTGGTACTCATTTCCGGTGTAGGCTGAGTGAACCCCAGGGCTATTTGCGTTTCCGAAAGTGGTAGTTTGTTTCTAAAATCCACTACCTGGGTGGGGATCGAACCCACTCTCTTTCAGTTAGAAGCTCAGCGCCTCTACCGACTGCGCCACGCAGCCCCCTTGATAAAGCGTAGCTTATATATTATAATCAGTATTAAAATGGCTCAAAGGGAACAATTACAATAAGTGTTCAAACTGCAAACCGCCCGCCTCCAAACACTTCAAACACTTCAGTTGTGCTAGTGTGGGTGGCTTCTTGCCGTACACTACGTTCTTCAGGCTACCCTACAAGTAAAAGTCAAGTGGAGTCAAATCAGGAGAACGTGCAGGATACTCAGTGGGACCCCTTCGTCCAATCCAACGACCCGGTTTAGTGTTATCCAGGTATGCGCGCACATCCCTATGAAAATGATGTGGGGCACCATCTTGTTCGGAGAAACAAAGTTCATCACCAAACAAAGCGCGAATGGATGGTAAAATTGATGTCTTCAGCATCTCATGCTAAATTTTGGTTTTATCTCCCTTTGAATTTAGATTTTTATTATTTTTATTTAGAGTTTGCTGATCCAAGATTTCGCGAACAAATAATTGAATTTTATTTATTACAAACACTGGACTAGCAGTTAGAGTATTCCGAAGGTAGCCTATATCTTTTCTTAGTAAACCGCGCTGTAAGGATAAGAATTTAAACAAGTACAGTTTGTTTGTACCAGACTATATCTTTATTGACTTGAGATTTCTGAAACCGATAATTTGAAAATGTTATACAATGGTTTGAATGAAAAAGCGTAAAGCCATTGATTAGAATTTTCTCGAATTCATAATCGTAAAAACTTGATTTAGGATTCAAATTAATGCATATAATACTTTTTTTATTTTTAGATTTTGCTGATTCAAGATTTTGCGAACAAATAATTGGATTTTATTTAACACAAACACCCGACTGGCGGAGTATCCGAAGCTAGCCTGTATTTTTACTTGGTAAACAGCGCTGTAAGAATTTAAAGAAATATGGTTTGTTCGAACACTACTATACCTTTGAATTAATTTTTAGGTTATTGCCTAGAGATTTACGAAACCAATAATATTATAATGTTATACGACAGCTTGAATGAAAAAGCGTAAACCCTCTATTACTAGAGCAAGTTATTTTTTTAAATTTTGACAAACGACCTAACTAGAAGTATCAAATTTGAGTTTTATAAATATATTTTTTGAAATTGTTAACGCTTTCAAGAGCAAGAGTGGGTTTACACAAAGTCTTATAGCATGATACCTAACAGGAGAGCTCGAGAGGCTTTTTTTAGAGACCACAAGTCTTATTATTATTATTATGGTATTATTATTATTATATAACATGCAGATTTGCTTTAACAGGCACAGCTATACAGGTAGAGGATTTACTTTATCGATTAAACAAGAAAAATCTTGTCACATTTACTTATAAGTAGCTGAGTAGCGTGAGATAAATGTAATATTCACTATTTACTTAAATGACAGGGATTATTTAACACGCACGGCCATTTATGTGTGTTTAATATATATATATATATATATTGGCTTTCTTTCTCTTCACATCCCAGAACTTCTTCATCCTGACATTTCTTTGTTTTCTCCCCTCCTAGGAAATGATCCGTTTAAGCCTCCTGCTTGGTGGTTTCTCCTGAAATGATTTTACTCCGTCAACTCGACTGCGGAACTCTCTTCTATCGTGGGCCATCAGTGGAGTAATTCCAACTTCTGCTGCATCCCTCTTCACCTCATCTACCCATTTAGATGTGACCATTAACCCATGATGTAGCTGAAGATCCTTTTGGTCAGCCTGCCTTCATCCATTCGTAGTAAATGTCCGCAGAACTTAAGCCTCCGCTTCTTCATTACGTCCGTGATCTTTTCAGTACACTTGTCAAGTTCTTCATTTTTCCTCTTCTTCCGTATCCCTAGTCTTCTGTGGTCCAAGTATTTTTCTGAGAATGTTCCTTCCTTTCTTTTCTAGTTCTTGAAGTTCTCCCTTTTTACTTAAAATAAGACACTCTGAAGCGTACAATCCTTCAGGTTGTGCTACCTTGTATGATGTGTTGTATTTAATCTGTGTTAATTTGTAGGCCAGGTCCAGTTTTCTGGTTCTTCCTTTGATTGCATTCTCATCCAGTCCGTTGGGTTGGATCCATTCCCCCAGGTATATAAAATTCTCTGTCCTCTTAATCTTCCCATGATTTACTTCCATGGTGTCTGCACTCCATATATTCCGTTTTTTTCATAGGAGATTTGAAGACATGTTCTTCGAGCTATTTCATGAAGACTCTCTAGCATCTTTCGAGCATCTTCTCGGTTGTTGGCTAAGAGAGCAAGGTCATCAGCAGAAGCTAAACACTTGACTTCAAGATTCTGTTTTCCCCTCCCCAGGTGTATTACTACCATTCCTCTCATATTCAAATCCTCTTCCCAAGTTTTCATTATTTTTTCCAAGTCGATTTTGATGAGAATTGGAGATAATCCCTCTCCCTGTCCGACCCCAGTCCTAATTTCAAATGGATCAGAAATTTCCCCGAAGAACTTCACTTTCGAGATGGTGTTAAGATAACCAAAATTTATTAAATGATACATTTCCTGTATGCTCTTAACTTTCTTAAGCAACGGTGACACAGCATGTTTAAAGAGAGATACTGTTCTTTTTATCCAAGACAGATAACCTAGGTGTTATGACACCTAGCTAACACGACAGCATACCCGAATGGTTTATTTTAAAAGTGTACACAGATTCTCCAGACAAAAGTTTAGAATTGCTTTTACTTAACTGAAGTGTTCCTCTTGCTGATATTTCTTTATCTAGAGGCGACTGACAACTTACACATGAACACGATCCCTGTAAATTAGCTAATATCCAACTAAATTTCCTAAAATTATCTTAAGATGCCTCCAACCCTCAATTTAACACCAAGTTCACGGGACTGATGACCACGATGTTGCAAACTTCTCTACACACCCAAGTTTAAGGGGCTAATGGCCTTAACACAATTTTAAGTTTTATACTATACGGTGTTAATGAGTGATTACCCATATATATTAACTCTAATTACGTTTAAGTACACGGAGCTGACGACCAAGGTGTCCCGAGGTCCCTATACACTTAAATACATATTCTTAAATAATTGCAATGTTCCTTAGCGAAGCCCACAGCAAACTAGACGGTGCACATTATCATGCAGAGCGGACGGGAAGCAGCAATCAGATGAAATTCAATCCTTATTTGCTTGCTTAATTGCTAGTGATAACATGTTCAAAGAAAGCCATTGCAGAGATCCTCCTTATTTTCTGACTCTGTTTAAATTTCTTTACACAACTGGATTTGGTTTTAAGATGTTTTACACCCAAATTCACATATTTAAGAAACATAACGTAAAGCAGCTTAGGCTTTCACGGCCGGCGTTCATAATTAAATACAAGTTTTTCGGGCTTGTAGGCCGTGGTCCAGACAGGATATCTCCCGACGTTTCACCGGAAACTGCGTCCGGCATTATCAAGGGTTCCGCTTCTTTCCTTGGTCAGCAGTGGAATGAGGAAGAGGCTTGAAATAATGGGTAACGGTTTGTAGTGGAGTATTGTTGTTTGAATATGACTGTTGGTTGGGTGGATCTTGGCGATGAACTAACGGCTGGAAGGTAGTTTTGATCTTCAAATTAGCATGGTGAGCCGAGCGTTCTCTTCACATTCCGGCTGGACCGTCTGATCTCACGTACATGTTGCGGGGTGCGGTGCGTGCTCCGGCTTCGGCGACCGAGCTTGTGAGGGTCAGGTGTTCCCTGCGCGGCTGCCGGGCTGTAGCGGGAAGGTTCTTCAGGTTGACGTGTGAGTGATTTCTTGGCCTTGGTGTTCCTAAGAGCCGGGATCCAAGTATTACGCACACGTTCAATTTCTTCCTTCCGATTGAAATTGTCGGGGTGTTTGAAGATTTCTATGGCTTCCCGTTGCAGCCTGGCGTGGTAGTGTGTGGTCGTGGAGAGTATCTCCGTGTCCCAGTACTGTACATCGTGACCGGGCAAGAGAGAATGCTCAGCGACTGACGATTTCTCAGTTTGACCCAGGCGGCTGTGTCTGTTATGTTCCTTGAGTCTGGTGGTCACGCTCCTCTTCGTCGTTCCTATGTACACCTTCCCACAGAACACGGGATTCTGTAGACACCTGCAGTGGAGTGTGGGTGGCGCTTGTCTTTAGCGGATCGCAGCAAGTCCCGGATTTTGGCGGTGGGTTTATAAACCGTCTTCACCCCATAGGTCTTCAGTAATTTGCCTATCCTGTCCGTCACCTTCTTCACGTACGGCAGGAATGCGGTGGCCACCGGAGTTTCCTCAGAATCTTTCCTCGTGCTCCGGCGCCTGGGATGAGAGGCTCGCTCAATCTCCTTATTGCTGTATCCGTTGGCGCATAGAGCCCTCTTTATATGTTTCAGCTCTTGGTTGAGGTTGGATGGCTCACAGATTCTCCTAGCACGGTCTACCAATGTTTTAATAACTCCGTGTTTCTGTCGGGGGTGGTGATTGGATGTCTTGTGTAGATACCGGTCGGTGTGTGTGGGTTTCCGGTATACGGTGTGCCCCAAGCGCAGGTCATTAGTCCTGGTGATCAGCACGTCAAGAAAGACCAGGCAGTTGTCTTTCTCCTTCTCCATAGTAAATTTTATGCTGGTGTTGAGGCTGTTAAGGTGGTCCAGGAAACGTTCCAGCTCTTCCTCTCCGTGGCTCCAGACTACGAAGGTATCGTCAACATAACGTAGCCATACTTTCGGTTTGAGGGGTGCAGTCTCGATCGCCAACTGCTCGAACTTTTCCATTTAGAAGTTCGCAATCACAGGGCTTAGTGGGCTACCCATGGCAACTCCCTCTATTTGCTCGTAGAAGTTCTCGCGCCATAGGAAGTAGCTCGTGGCGAGGCAGTGGCGAAACAAGTCAGTGATGTCTTCCGTGAAGAGCTCGGCAATCTGGTTTATGGATCCTTTCATAGGCACCTTCGTGAAGAGGGATACTACGTCAAAGCTGACTAGGCGGTCTTCAGGTTCTAGACGTATGTTCTGCAATTTCTCAATAAAATGGCCTGAATCCCTGACGTAAGTCTCAGTGTTACCGATGTGCGGTTGTAGAATGATGGAGAGATGCTTGGCGATGGTGTAGTTTGGAGAGCTGATAGCACTCACGATAGGTCTCAGTGGAATGTCAACTTTGGGTAGACCGTACAGCCTGGGAGGTAGAGCTTCACTCTTGCATGTATCCTTCTTCACGTGGTCTGGTAGTGAAGAGGCCTTGATTAACCTGTTGGTCTCTCTAAGTATCCGTGTTGTGGGGTCTTTCGTGAGTTTTCGGTATGTCTGAGGTTCTAGTAGCGACAGGATCTTAGTGTCGTAGTCTTCCGATGACATGACTACAGTCGCGTTGCCCTTATCTGCAGGTAGAATGATGATGCTTCTATCCCTGTTAAGGGTTTTAAAGGCATTCTTCTCTTGAGGTGTGAGGTTACTGCTGGGTGCTGGAGCTTTACGAAGGATGCGCGAGGCCTCTGAGCGGACTTCCTCGGCCTGCTCCCTGGGTAAACGGTGTATGGCAGCCTCTGTTGCTTACAATGTCTTCTACAGGCAGAGAAGGTGGGGTGACATAGAAGTTCTGACCTTTCGCCAAAAGTGAAGTTTCCCCTGGCGATAGACGACGGTTAGTCAGGTTTACTACAGTGCGAGACGAGTCCGGCGCAGATGGGGTTGCAGTTATCGTCTTGAGGTCCTGACATAGCTCAAATTTCTTTTTCTGGCGATGCGTCGACTGGTCGAAGGTGGAGCGCATAGAATAGTGCGTGATGTGGTCGATGTTGTCCCAATCCTCACTTGAGAGCGTAGACGTGAGTCGGAGATGCACTGATATGAGGTCCCGGTCAGTCGTAGCTAAGTCCCTGCGTGTAGCATGTATCTGTTCTCGCAGCATTGAGCGCTCAGCTCTGTCGTATATACGGTGAGCATGTGCTGAGCCGAAATTCCTCTTCATCCTAATAAACTTAGGAATCGTGTCCGTGTCCCTGCACCTTAAGCCTCAACACCAGCATAAAATTTACTATGGAGAAGGAGAAAGACAACTGCCTGGCCTTTCTTGACGTGCTGATCACCAGGACTAATGACCTGCGCTTGGGGCACACCGTATACCGGAAACCCACACACACCGACCGGTATCTACACAAGACATCCAATCACCACCCCCGACAGAAACACGGAGTTATTAAAACATTGGTAGACCGTGCTAGGAGAATCTGTGAGCCATCCAACCTCAACCAAGAGCTGAAACATATAAAGAGGGCCCTATGCGCCAACGGATACAGCAATAAGGAGATTGAGCGAGCCTCTCATCCCAGGCGCCGGAGCACGAGGAAAGATTCTGAGGAAACTCCGGTTGCCACCGCATTCCTGCCGTACGTGAAGAAGGTGACGGACAGGATAGGCAAATTACTGAAGACCTATGGGGTGAAGACGGTTTATAAACCCACCGCCAAAATCCGGGACTTGCTGCGATCCGCTAAAGACAAGCGCCACCCACACTCCACTGCAGGTGTCTACAGAATCCCGTGTTCCCGTGGGAAGGTGTACATAGGAACGACGAAGAGGAGCGTGACCACCAGACTCAAGGAACATAACAGACACAGCCGCCTGGGTCAAACTGAGAAATCGTCAGTCGCTGAGCATTCTCTCTTGCCCGGTCACGATGTACAGTACGGGGACACGGAGATACTCTCCACGACCACTCACTACCACGCCAGGCTGCAACGGGAAGCCATAGAAATCTTCAAACACCCCGACAATTTCAATCGGAAGGAAGAAATTGAACGTGTGCGTAATACTTGGATCCCGGCTCTTAGGAACACCAAGGCCAAGAAATCACTCACACGTCAACCTGAAGAACCTTCCCGCTACAGCCCGGCAGTCGCGCAGGGAACACCTGACCCTCACAAGCTCGGTCGCCGAAGCCGGAGCACGCACCGCACCCCGCAACATGTACGTGAGATCAGACGGTCCAGCCGGAATGTGAAGAGAACGCTCGGCTCACCATGCTAATTTGAAGATCAAAACTACCTTCCAGCCGTTAGTTCATCGCCAAGATCCACCCAACCAACAGTCATATTCAAACAACAATACCCCACTACAAACCGTTACCCATTATTTCAAGCCTCTTCCTCATTCCACTGCTGACCAAGGAAAGAAGCGGAACCCTTGATAATGCCGGACGCAGTTTCCGGTGAAACGTCGGGAGATATCCTGTCTGGACCACGGCCTACAAGCCCGAAAAACTTGTATTTAATTATAACGTAAAGCCATGGCCGCTTTCTCCCCAATCCTAATCTGAGTTACAAGTACACACTCTACTACAGACACACCAATTACACAGGTTGGCATATACAAAACTGAATTTAATGCATTTAATCACAATCGCTAGGGTAGCTGTAATTCCAAAGCCACGGCCGCCTCCTAACTGAAACTGAAAAGAGAATGGATTTGATTTTTACCTTTCCCATTAGATGTATTATTACTATTATTATTATTTTTATATATTTACCAAAAATTGTGTCTACAATTTATGTACGGTAGATAGAGAAAGGACAAGCGCCCCACATACACAGCATTGTCTTCATTTCCGTGCATTAAATCTATACAAATCTGATATGTTACATATATACAATTTACAACTTTACATTTGCTATAATAAACATGTTTGCTTGCAAAGCTTTGCTGTTTTGCCAGGGGGAGTAGCTTAGTGGTAGAGCGTTTGCTTTGCAAGTGAAAGGCCTCGGGTTTAGCCCCAGACTCCTTTAACTGTCTTTGCTCCACCTGTATTATGTTTAAATAGCTTTGTTTTACGAATTAATTTACATATTTAGACAACATGTAACTTAAGGCCACGGCCGCTTCCTTCCCAATTCTCATGTGAATTACAGAACCAACAGTGGTGGCTACGCTCACTAATGCGAAGCGCTAGGCTCACCATCGGCCATTGTGGAAGTACATTTCTGTAGTTTCCCATTGTCAACTCGAGGCAAATACTGGGACGGTATCTTCTGACAGGCTACGGCAGCTTCCTTTTACATTCTTGCGTGGTTTCATTTATCTTTATTTATTCATTTTATATCCCATTACGACGCGCAAGTTGCCCATGGGCGTTGTCTAGAAAGACCCGCACTCAGCCTCTCAGGAGGCCACCCAACATAAAACCCTTTAGTGAGGATGGCGTTAGGAAAGGCATCCAACCTTAAAAGCCACTCAACACATATACTTTTATTGTATATTACCCCCGACCTAGTTCACAAGAGGAATGACAAGGGGAAGATATGTTTCTAGTTAGCATCGAGCGAAAATATGTTTACATGACCTATGAGTAGCAGTTTTTAATTTCTTGCTTTTACCTTAACGGGACGCACTAAGTCTCGTGAGACAAAACCGAAAAAATGTGGGTTTGATTCCCACAGCAACCATTCTGGAAGTGGTTTCCCACTTCTACTCGAGCCAAATGCATGAATGGTACCTAACTTATGGCCACGACCGCCTTTTTCCTAATCCTCACTTGTATTACAAATACAATATTCAAAACTGAAATTAACAAATGTAATCCACCACATTGTGCTGGAACTCTCTTTATTTATACCCTAGATAAACACTAGGATAGCTTTAATTCTAAAGCCATGGCGGCCTCTTTTCAAATTCTACCCGTAATTGATAAATACACAGGTTAGCTTAACAAACTGAAATTTAAACGATTTACATACTTGTATCGAACTTTTTCTATTATCTTTATTGTAGACCTTTTTTGGTCGACACTTTTGACTCTTACATGATTAGAATATCGATGTTTTAGGTAGTCTTTTAATCCTCTTGCATACTTACTCACTACTTACATACAACATAACGGTCGACATTCAGAAAACTCATTGTATTAGCATTTTTACACCTCGACTCTATTTCCTTCCCCATCCTACCATCCAGAGGGGATATTCTATACTCTAATGTTTTACATGTTCTTATATCACACCTAACGTGTCTCTATAATGATATTTTTCATTTGATTAATTGTCATATTGGCCGAGCGGTCTACGGCGTTTGACTTAAATTCATATTTTCTATTTATAGAAAACAAGGGCTCGAATCCCTTACCTGGCATAACTATTACCTCAACATTGGTTGCCAACACTGTATCATTATGGTACTCTGTCCACAAAACCGCAGATAGAATGCACTATTTAAGGCAACTCTTCCGAACATAGCCGGAGACTGTCGATGGTTAAGGATTGCATTAGGAGTACGAGGTGAGACCACAGTTAAGAAAAAGACAGGCGATACCCATACAATACTTTTATTAATTTAGTTTAAATACATTGATGATATTTACACATTATACATTACTCTTTCTCTTTACAGTTGCGTAACATAGTTTTTAAACACAAAGCTAACGGTAGATGTTCTTTCCACGGCGGCCAATAGACAAAAAACTCATCCTCCTCTTTTTCATCATCATCATGATCATCATCATCATCATAATCATCACCACTATTACTATATAGTCCTCTTTGTTCCTCATGCAATGCCACCTCTTGCATAGTCTGTGTTGACTTTGATAGTGTTGAGTTTTTTTTTTGGATGGAGGTGAAAGATGTGCTCAAGAAATAAGGCACTATCTTTGAATGAAAATCATCCGAAACTCTACAATGATGCTCGTTTGTAGTAAGTGCATTGGAGTACTTTGTCTTAATCATTCCTCGATACATTTTTTTAAATCTTTGTTTTGAACAACGCCAAATACCAGTTCCAGCTTTATTGGTTCTTTTTACAATTTATGTATATCATTTATAGTACGCACATGGCTTGCCATAACTTGTCGTTGAGACTTTCATATCAACTAATAAACACGAATCGAATTTTACTAAAGTCACCTCAGTATTGTGCCCTTGGGAGAGGCACAGGTATCGAACCCACACTCTTTTACTTCAGAATAGGAAGAGATATTATAGGTTTTAGTACAGTTTTTAAGGTTGTTGAAGGGTTAATAGGAAAGATCCCTAGTAATGACGCATGGAGTTGGTGATGCAACGCGAGGTAAAGCTTGCAGCTGGGGTATGAGATCACTTCGACAGCTCAGCGATAAAGGGTTACGCATGGGATGGAAATAGCTCAACGAAACTTTCCATTCTAGACAGAGAGAAAAGATCCAGTGATAAACCCCTGAGTCAACGATAAATTGCCAACACTGTCGTGGAGGCGTGACCAAGAAATTGGAGATATAATTGAAATTAGCCAGTTACGTGCAATAATCTGAAGAAAGCACTTCGCCAATGTTATTTATCCTGGAGGATAGAATTTTGAGAGCAAGAAAAGTTAATAACAATTGCACCGTATAGAAATGGCATGTCAGCGCTACGCAATCGGGAGTTCACCAAGCCAGGAGTTAGTGGTGGTGGAAAAAAAGAAGGCACCACCCACACAATTCAGGAGCTCAATTTAATTAATATTTTATAAACCTACGATCGGTTTTTAGAAAATTTGATATATTTTTGACATTTAAGCCATGAGCATTCAGGAGGTAATTGTTTTTATAATCGTGCGACGTTTACTTTAGAAGTTAGATCTGAAGAAGAAGCCAAACTGATCTTTTTGTAGCAGAATCAAATATAACCCTGGGTGCGCCAGGAAATTCATGCAGTTTTACAGTCCGCTTGGGCGGAAGTGCTACATCACGTCGTAGGCAGTCTAAAATACTCCGTGAGGGGAGACGCTGCAATTATTCAGTTTACCAGAGACGCCAGGGAGCGTGGTATTGTTTCGCAGTACATGCAGTCTTCATCAGTCCCGTAGGACGTTATACTGTGACGCCGAGGTATCGCACTCCATGAGGGGAGTTGCTGCTCCAGTAATTATTCAACAGTGCCGCCGTGCCTTTGAAGCGTCGTAATCCTTGTTTGAAGGAAAAGTACTGTCAAGCTTCGAATTTTATAAGTTAATCTACAGACTTGAGCAAAGTAGTATACTTTGACTTTAAATACTTTGGCCGGCAGGGGCATTTAAGCCGTATAAATTCAGTGAAGTAGAAGCATCGCAATATCTCAAAGTACACGAGACAACGATAGAGTAGTGAACTCTATACATTTTATCCAGTACGTTAAGTAACCGAATTAGGGCAAACGTAGGATAAACGCCTAATTTTCCAGAACTGAGGAGATTAGAGCGAGTGACGATAGATTTTTAGGAATCTACATTTGAGACATCATTAGCCCAGTTAGAACGCAGTTATTTATTTAATCATATGGTGAATTATATACAAAATTTACATTATACAACATTATCCACATTCTGCAACCAAGTTATGACATTTGGAGTGACATGAAAGAGTTCAGCAGGTTTCCCAGGGAACGAGAACAGAGGGCAGCGTCGGAGCAGATGATCCATTGTCTGCTCCTCTTGATCACAGTCGCACATTGCTGAATTGGTCCAGCTCCATCTGTGTTGAAAGAATTTACAGCAGCCATGGCCGGTTCTGAATCTGTTAAGATGGCACCACAGTTTCCTTGGGAGGTCAGGACCTTTCAAATCCTTTGTAGGTTCAAGAGAATGGGCACTTGTCCCCGCTGTTTTAGTTGACCACTCGTTTCTCCAACTTTGGTTTAAATTAAACCCATCCACATATGGTATTTCTGCAGTAACACATGTTGGAATCCTAGACCGTAGTCGCTGTTGTGAGGGATGGCAAAATTCATGGTATAGTGGTAAAGTAGGTGAAGCCCTGATCTTCTTAGCCTCTCTCAACAATGCTTGTTTCCTTCTTAGATGTGGTGGAGGAATGTGGCTCAGCACAGGCAGCCAATGGCAAGGCGTTGACTTAATAGTACTGTGCCCGTTTAGACCGGAGTCCGCACGACCACATATGCATTTTACCAAGAATCAGTCAGCACGAGAGTCAAAATATCCCGGAGCGCCAGATGGGTTAAAACTAATCGCAAAAACGACATCAAATGAAAAAATGCTTTACTGATTTTTGGCTCGATGGAACAATAAGGATAGAAGGAGATTCAATTGGGCGTAACACATCAAGTAAAATTATCTCATTTTATTTTGAATTTAAAATTGACTGCAAAAATGCTCAAAACAGCATCACTCACGTGTGGCGACCCACACTCTTATTTACACAATATACAGAAATTTTCCAAACACATTTGACAATTATTTTTTGGAAACACAAGTCTGATTAATAGTCCTGTAGACTGTGTTCCAAAATTATTTATGATGAAATCCAGTTCAAATTTAATTGTCTCTACTGGAAATATCGTAGTTCACTGTTTGAATATTAACACTCGTAGAATAATGTTCATAGAATTTTAACTTTCACTTATTTTTCCAGCTTCAAAAATATATCGTCGAAAAATATTATTATTTCTGAATCAACACAAATTATTTACACATATTAATAACATCTGAAAAGTATTTGACCTTGAGCATAGCATCGAAGAACTGTGCGAAGCACAACAACAATTAATTGTTCTTCTGACATTAAACATTTCGAGAAGTGACTCGATTATGAACATCAAGTTCCTAACAAAATATATGATTTCTGAATCATCAACTTGATCAATAAATTGTTGAACCATTCAACTATTCAATTTTCCACTTGGAATCATTATTATAAAAATATTTTTATTCATGGCCATTTTTAGTAACTTTCACAACTTGCAATTCTTCGACAGAATGCGGAAATAAGAATTATAGCTTCATAATAAATTCATTTAGTTCATGGCACTAGGATTGAAAATATCCTTCAAATTATTCGTGGTCAAAGAATTATTTTTAATTGGCAGTGGCCCATTCTATTATTTGTGTAAGAACACAATATTACAACAACAACGGCAAAGGTCTTTCTCTGAAGAAGAATAAACTACTATCATGACAAATCCGGGTTCTAGCAAAATCAAAGTCTAAATGGAATTCGTAAACAAGGTTGAAATAAGAACTGATGGTTTCAAGAAATAACCTTCGGGTCATTCATACGACGAAATGTGTAGTTCCAATACTCCTATAAACCTGAGCCATCGAACCTGCTATTTGATTGATGCTCGAAAAAACCTCTTCATTCCTGCGACTTAAACATGCGCACCTGGGAATGGCATTTCAACTACTCCACACATATAAATTTTCTTCCCAAAATGTATACAATAAATCAAGCCTCTGCTTGTTATCAACACTGGAAGATTAATAAACTGACAAGTTTATTTTATTTTACCATTCAGTTCAACCCGTGAATTTACCATACTTATGAAAATCTTTATTTCACTTTCGAGTGTATTTACGTCATGATTTTATATAAATACAAAAATATCCTATTTGATACAAATATCATTTGCTTCCCATTTGATGCCTCTCCGTGTTATTTGAAAAATATACTTTGCTCATTGCAAATATCAACTGTTCAACCAGAACTGAAATGTTGGTTGAATGCGGGCTTGCGCTAACCACTCTCCTTCGGAAAATCTCCTGTTCCAAACTAGAAATGATTAAACTACTTCATAGGCTCTCTCTCAATACATATGATTATTATAAAATATAATATCCAAGAATTATTTAGAAAAATTATAAAAATTATTATTATTATTAGTGGATTATTATTATTATTATTAATTATATTATTTTAAATATGTTTAATTATCATCTCATTATGTGAGAATCCACATGTTCGAACCTTCGAATATGGAAAAAATATCCATTCCTCAACAAAAATAATTTAACTCAACCTTTACATCGACGGTTTTCCGTGATATCCCTAAAATATGAAATATTGAAATAAATGCTCGAAATGCTCGGTCATCGATCCTAAACTGTTCTGAGTGCTGAAAATACTCAGAATAACTCTAACAAGTCTTGCGTAAATCATTGCAAGATTTAAATACGAAGAAAAATAAATGTGTTGGTCATCTGCAGAAAAATAGTTTGTTCCAATTAGCTAGGCATAATATAATTCAAATGTGGCTTACATTTCTTGATGGTCTTGAAGCGTAGTGAACCTGGTCTGTACCAGATTTATCCATAGACATGCCCTATCGGACAAGCATGTATAATCCTTGTATCGGCCGCCATTATATACCCACAATCCGTCTAACAAGACATAGTGGTAGTATCTTTTGACGTTTGAAGTAACTGTTGTTCCATTTTAAAATTGGCTTCTGTTAACTCCATAACAATTTGCTTAAATGGGGTCAGATCTAAGTGATCTATTCTTAGATATGTCAGTTGTAACATAACTCACGGTAATCTTTTCAATACAAGAAGACACTGACAATCTAACCAATCAACGGCTGTTCTGAAGATCGTTCTCTGGGCATGGCTTCACACCATCTACCATGCGCGAAGCAACATGTAGTTTCCCTGCGTAGACTAATGAACACCACCGTGATAGACTGGTCTTCAATGTACTGATAGATCGAAGTGGTTATTAAGTTACAAATATGAAAACTGACTGAAATGGATTTAAATATCCAAGTATTAGGTTATTACTGGACTGTGACAAAGTACTAATTCTAGACAAAGTCTAGCATATGTCCATGTAGAAATAAAAATATTTCTACCAGTGTCTGTAGAAAATAATCAATCACCTTAGTGATTCTCCGTACAGTGGCTGTACCGAGTGATTAGGACAGCATGGAAGGAAAGGAAGACCCCAGAGGACTGGAAAAAAGGAATCATTGTCCCGATCTTCAAGAAAGGTACTAGAACAGATTGCAGAAACTATCGGGGAATAACACTGATGAGCCATTGTGCAAAGATCTTCGAGAAAGTTTTGGAAAAGAGAATTAGGACAAGGGTAGAAGGAGGGTTGAGGGAAGAACAACATGGCTTCAGAGCAGGAAGGTCCACAGTGGATTTGATTTTTGCTGTAAGGCAGTTACAAGAACAGCACTATGAGTATGGAACAGATCTACTGATGGCCTTCCTGGACATTGAGAAAGCATATGACAGTGTATGCAGAAACAAAGTATGGAAGTCACTGGAGGATAGAGGAGTAGAGAAATGGACTATAAAGAGGATAAAGGAGATGTACAAGGGAAGCGTGAGCTGTGTGAAAGTGGGAGGAGAGAGATCAGACTGGTTGGAACAAAGAAACGGCTTGAAACAAGGAAGTGCACTGTCACCGTTACTTTTCATTGTGGTGATGGATGACATAATGACCCGAGTGGCACAAGTAATTGGGGAAGGAAAGATGAAAGCAATGGTGTTTGCAGATGATTTGATGATTTGGGGAAACAAGGAGGAGGAGGTACAGGAACAGTTGGACGTGTGGGAAGGAATAATACAAGGATATGGGATGAAATTTAGCATAAATAAGAGTGAGATGGTGATCACAACAAGGAAGAAGGAAAGAACCACAACGGGAATAACAATTGGTGGGGAACAGCTGAAGGAAGTGGAGAGTTTCAAGTATCTGGGAAGCCTGATACAAGATAATGGAAGAAATGATAGAGAAATAAATGAGCGGGGGAGGCAGGCAGAAGCATTTCGGAGGAGTGTGAGAAGCATGTTATGGAGCAAGGATGTCCCTCAGAACAGCAAAAAGATCATATATCGGACGTACTATGTCCCTATCCTGACGTATGCCTCGGAGACCTGGGTTATGAAAGGAAGGGAGAAGAGCAAAGTACAGGCCAGTGAGATGAGGTTCTTGAGAAGCAGTATTGGAGCTACAAAGATGGACAGAATAAGAAATGAGAGGACCAGAGAATTAATGAAGGAGGAACCATTACAGGATGGTATAGAGAAATCTAGACTTAGATGGTATGGACATGTAAAACGAATGGAGGAGAAGAGGATACCCAGGAGAGTACATGAGACGAAGTGGGAAGGAAAGAGACCGAGGGGAAGACCGAGAGACAGGTGGCTGAAGGGGGTGGAAGAAAGCGTGAAAAAGAGAGGAGAAGACTGGACAAGGGTGGAGGCTGAGAGATGGTGGGAAGACAGAAGACGTTGGAGAGGCTTGTGTTCCAAACAGACCCGGCCAGTGGCTGGAAACTGTGCAAGATGATGATGATGACCTTAGTGATTCTCCTCGCCGGAAACTTACTAAGTTCCACCTCGTAGCGACTTTTGTGACTATCACAACTTTGAAAATAACTTCTGCGTAGATCCGGCAACCATGTGCCTTGGCTCAGCGTAGCAGCAGCTTGCTAGGCAAGTGCTTGTGTTGAAGTGAGCTCCTGATGCCTGCGCCAGCCGGCTTTTATTCAAAACAGTCAGGGTCACGCTGCATCAGCTGATATCTGGAAATCCTCATATCTCTGGTATCCCTGGTCCGATTTACTTGATACTAATTGCATTCTCTTTCATTTGGCCGTGCCAGTAATCTGATCCCAGTCTCAAGTCCCTACTCCATAGCTAACTATTTAATCAATAAATAGCCTCGACCTCTGCTATTACTCGCTACGTCACTTGACATGCTCTTAGCGGTATATTCTTTCCAATTCCTTCTCGAAGCAATGTAGCGCGATATTCAAATATCTCAACTTTCAAACGCGGCTGTAGCCTTTCCCTTGATATCTAGGTGTCTGAATCTTGGAATACCCATTCCTAGAGTTGGGCACATCCACCCCACACCTAGCAAAAAATAAAAATTGAAAATTTTTTATTTTTCCTATCTACACATTAAATCATCTGGTTCTTGAATAATAAATCTTCAAATTCGATGCATTATAAGTTCCCACGATGTTACCAGTTCGTGTATTGGCGATTTCATAGCTTCCATTGTTGTTTACTTCCACAATGTTCAAAATCTTTAATTTCACCAGGTTTAATATCAAAAATATCGTGATACTCTTCCAAAATTTTCCCTAGCTCTGGGGACTCCTCCTCAGTGTAGACTTCTCTTCCTTCAGCTTCATGAAAAATCAGAGACCATTGAGCATCTCCCTCGATGTCTTCCTCTTCTTTTCCCTCGAAGTTAATCTCTTCGGTATTCTTGAATCTGATCGTCTCTGTCTTCATGTCTATCACTGCTTGATATTTCTGAATGAAATCTGCTCCCAAAATCATATCAAAAGCCATGTCCTTCATTACTACAAACACATGTCGGAAATCATGTCCTCCAATCGTAATACATAAGTATAATTGTGTTTTACACAGAGATATTTTGTTGGGTATTATTCCTTGGATCTTAATTCCTGATACTGGAATCTCCTCTAAATTCTCTTTGAGCTTCCACAGAATATAAATCTTCTCACTCACAAGACAAAGCATAGCCCCAGTATCAATCAAAGTATCGACAGCCATACCTAATACTTCGCATGATATGATTGGCATTCTAATTCTTGTACCCATTTCTTTCCGTTCGTCATTCTGTTGAATTAAGTCATCATCCTCTGCTTGCCATTTAATAATTCTGGAAGTGAAAGTGTTCAAAATTCTATCTTCTACTGTGAATTCGAAGTTTTTTTTGTTTCCATTCCCCCGGGATTGTTGTGTTCCCGATGGACCTGGCTCATTGGGCCTCTGCTCCAAAAACTGCAAGTTATCTTGGTGTCTTGCTTCCAAGTTTTTCCTCGTCTCCTTGTTGAACTCTTCATTGGACTGACGAGTATCCACATTCCCTCTGTTATTGTAGTTGTTTCTACCATAATATCTTCTTTCCTGGTACTGCCCCCGTAATTTGAATTATATTGAGACCACGGTGGCTGTATTGGCAAATATGAGTAAAGTTATGGATGTCATAGTTGTGACGTGGATACTCATGACGTAGGCACGGATGACGCAGATTTCATACAAGCAGGCTGATTGAGCTGAGATTCTTGGTGACGTCATGATTTTGTTCGAGAAAGATCAGAGATTTACGACGCAGTCGCAGGAAACAAGGTATTGTGCTAAGGAAGAAGCTACGCTATTGGAGGAGAGACTCGAACCAATGAACGATAGTTTGGAAGGAAGACGGAGATTGCTGAAACTACGATATTTGATTACTTTTGGCATGCAGATTTGTGGAAATCTATTTTCAGTTATGGCATTGATTTGGAATTTTGAAGAAATTAATTTTGAGTTTTTGAAATTTGAAAATCCGTCAAGTATAGCCAAAGTTAAAACTTCCAGCAATGACGCAGCAACAGGCTATGGAAGGGATGGATACGCCCCTTAAGAAGTTGATAAAAGGTCGTGCACAGGAGAGAGGAGCTCTCAGATCTCATATGTCAGATCGCATATATATTTCTGGTGATATATAGTTATTTTCAAGTGATTCAGTGAAGTAAGTTGTCTTTAGCGTGGTTAAAGCCCGGCGCATCGAACGAACTCGGAGCAGTTCCATTTTACGCTGCTCGAAACTAGGTGAAGTTGAAACGCTCACATTAACGTTTCCACCAGTCAAGATATCAAGCGCTAACTTCAGCCTTTATTATAGTTCTATTGGGCAGTATAACATTGAGGTGTGTAGAAGATTTGAACAATTTCACAGTTATACTTCGAAAGATATTGGAACTTTAAGGCTGCCAACAAAAGTGATTTTCTCGCCACAGGAGAAACACTTTTAAAATTCCACATTATACACTACGGCTGACACGTGGAGTGCAACAGTGATATTGGAGAATACGTTTGGTATTACAACGATACATTCGACTATGGAACATTATAATCTTGCAGTGCTTTCAATGATTATAACAGTAATTGAGATGGAAGGCTAAGGCTTTAATGCAATTGGGACATATATCGTTGGAGTAAAGTAACAGCATGGAACTTCGTTAATCGTCTTTCTACAAAAGCGAGCATGTAGTGAACATCCAACTACACTCATGCATCGTGAATCCATCGCTGAATTATACCAGATAACAGTGGAAATATTTTCATACTCCACAACTATGAATATTTCTGCGGAAATAACTACAATAAACTTCATGGCGAATTCCTGCAAGAACTTCAGGGAACTTTCAAGAGAGGCCAGGGTTGTCCCGGCGCACAAAGAAGAGTTTTGCCAGAAGGATGTTTTTCGTATCCACGGAGCAGTGCAATTTCCGGAGGAGGAAGCAGTTCGATTCTCCGAGGACGCTGATTCGAAAAGCAGGTTCGAGGACGGAGCACATCTTTACGCTGGTGAAATGGAACCAACAGCAGTTTTCTTTGAAAACTTTCCTCTGGAACTTCAATCAACAGATAAGGTAGTCGTGAACGTTTCTTGTATTATTTGAGTCTTGTAGCGATATCTGAGCAACCATTTTCCCATATTTTCTGTCCTATATTTTGCCCCATTTTCTTGATTGATATTTCTGTACTCAGTACACTTCGATGATTTATGCCTTTTTCTTCGATTTTTGAGACATTGCTATGTCATTGGCATACTTAATAATTTTGGATCAGTTGAGACTGATGATTTAGATTCTTTCAGTAATTTGCATATTTTTGTAGTCACGATTTGACTGTAAAGTTAACGATTTGCTATGGCAGATTTGAATTCAGACAGCGTGTCATTTTATTAAAGTAATTCTATTCAGTAAATTACTTTGACCAATTTTCTGTCATCCTCAAGAAAGAAGAATGATTAAAAGATTTTAGAGCGTTAAAATCTATTACGATATCGACGATCTTTGAAATACTAGTCGTCTTATGAACATGATTGCAACATAGACATTTATCATTGCATTATAGACAATTTTATGAAATATGAACTTTTATTTCGATTTATTGAATACACTATAGTAATGAACATTTGATAGGAGTTTTTCTCAAGTATAGATTGGAACGATAATGTTTGCATTCCCCAATCTAATTGTATTCTATTCGACTATTTTGCAGTTTAGTTGAACTTTGTTAGAAGATGGTATTTTTATACTGCGTTACTTTGAAGATGTTAATCTCAATTTTGATAGACCAGGCAGGAGTGTCTAATCGTATTCGCTATTAAATTTATTTGTGATTGGCAAATTTTTACTTCATATCGATTCATGAATGAAACCCACGAAGGTTAAATAATAACAGTCATTATTACAATTGATGAATATAAGAATTTTTAAAGAGGAACAATGGATGTATAATCGTTAGTTCAGTGGACGTGTAAAAGTCGCTGTTGAGTAATGCCCTTGAATAATGAAGGAGGTTCCCACAATAATTAATGAAGTTGATGAATTAATAAGTGGAGGTTTTGTGTATAGTTTGGAAGATTTTTATGCCATATATATGAAGATATATGATGAATTTTGGGCCAATTTTTGTGCAATTTTGTGCGTTATAAGCGAAGTATTTTCCCACTGATTGTATTGTTCTTGTTCTTGGAAAGATTATTCATATGAAGATACTGTTAAAATTAACAAGAGTGTTAAATAATTTGAGATAAAGATTTTGAATGGAGGTTACCGTCACAAATATTAATAATTATTATTAAACCTTATTAAACCTGAATTTGACAGTTAAATATAACTAACCTTCATTGGTCGATTATATCACCACGATTTGAGTAATTATCAACCGGATAAACGTGTGGTTTAATGTATTCCTTGTATAAATAATATAAACAATATAATATTGTAAAATAATTTTGTAAATATCTTTGTTAAATAATTTGAAATGATAGTGATTAATACAGGCGTGTATAAAATTTTCAATTGTCATTTGACATTGTTATAAACAATTTATTATTGTTATAAACAATTAATGAACTTTTGTTATTAACATTTAGAGTTTTTTTATACTCTAAACAACGCAAGTTAAGCAAGTGGCTTAAACAATTAATCATGATTTGGGATTGTTGGAGTAATCCACTGGTGTTTGAATGAAGCATGTAAGACATTTGCGTGATAATATTTCAGTTGAGATGTGAACATTTACGTATTTGAAAAGGAGAGCCGAGCTCTGAGGTAACACGCTTATGCTAGGGTTGAACGAACGGGAGTCCGCTTTGACAATGCAGGTGTATTGCAGCTGGCCCGGACAACTGTGTTACTGAGGCCAAGGACGTTCCATAATAGCCTTGTGGCTATAAATAAAATGTGAAGTATATAAACACGCAAAACAATTGATATATGTGTCTCATCCAAAATCCCATTTCCATCCTCAGTGCATTATTATTTTACGTTGCTATGAGCTTGAGAAAGCTGAAACATTATATGTAGAGAATACAGGTCCTACAGGAGGACATGGTTATGTGGTCGATGGCTTCTGATTGCCACGTTGATTTTGTTGTTTATTTTTGTTAAAATCATTCTTTATGTGAAATAAATTATTGTGCAGTTTAAAGTTTCTCGTCTCCGTTCTGGTTCATTTTAAATATCATGGTGGAGGTTATTGTGTGGGCATACTTTTAAGTGATCCAGTTGACAACCCAGTCCCCGAGATAAATTTAAGAGGTAAGTAAAGGTAAGTATGAACCCCCGTATATTTTGGTGTGTTCCACAATAATTTTCTTGTTAACTATTGTGCTCTAATCTCGATAGTATCTGTCAGTGCCATTTTCATTGATGTAGCTGTGCCGGTGCGTTTGATTATTGGCAATCCGATTGAGGGGGCGGATATCTGACAGCCTACTATCAGGATATCGGGTACAGTAGGATTGGCGCCGCAATTTCGTGGGGCACGATTGTCTCGATTGGCACGATCAGCAAAACATTGGATTACCAAGTTATTGCAGTAGAATTGACACCGCAATTTTTGTGGAGTGTTCGAATAACATTGGATTACCAAGTTATCGATGTCAAAGGGATTGTGAAGACTCAAATAAAGAGGTTGATTCTTTGTTAGATGTCTTAGCCAATTGTAGAATTTGAGAGTGTGATTATATAGGAATAAATGTTGTGTTGTATTAGGAAAATTACACTCAGAAAAGATCAGATCTTATACGACTTGAAAGAGGTTAAATAGGCTGGAAACTTAGAAAAATCGCCTATGATCTGGAATCTTATTTTATTTGACCGGCTTATTACATGTATAGTCATATTAAAGATAAAATTAAACTATTTGGATTATAAATGTAAATTATTTGTGTTAGGATATTTTAAAATGAACCAAAGAAACTAGAACATGTGCTTGAGTTTATTTCAACATGAAGTGTCTACGAAGGTTAATTATAAGGTAATTATAAGTTAGATTTAAGACAGAAAATTGCTCAAATTTTATATATGGTGAAAAATGTTGCTCAGATGTTGTTATTTTGCTCTGTTTGATGTATGTCCCTAAAGCAGTTTATTATTGAAATATTATTGAAATGGCAGATGAAAGTATTAAGAAAATGTTGGAGGAGGTGTCCAACAATATGAGGGAGATGGAAGCTAGGAATATTAGTCGAATGGAGGAGAATGCTAGTAATATGTCTGCTAATTTGAAAGCTAGCTTGAATGAAAGTGTAAAGCAGATGCTGGATGAAAGTTTGAAAGTTCTTCAGACCAGTTCTGCAAACCTAGAAAATGATATGTCGCGTTTACAGATCAGTACCCAGGGAATTGAGAATGCTGTAAGTGACATTCACAAAGATGTTTCTGATGTTAAAATTGATGTGTCTAAGGTACAAAAAGATCTTACCATGTTGAATCTTGATGTTGCTAATGTCCGGGGTGATATTTCATGTGCTAGAGCTGAAGTAATTGTTGTTAGGAATGATGTTGCTACTGTACAAGACAAAGTAGAAGAAGTTCAAAGAGAGGTTAGTAATGTTCGAACTGATGTGTCAAATGTTCAAGTAGACATCAATAATATTCATTCAGATGTTAACGATATGCAAAGCGATATCAATAAAATACAAGTAGAAGTCAATACTGTTTTTGTAGACATTGCTAAAGTTCAGACTGATGTTAACAAGGTTAGGGAGGAAATTGAAACTTCAAAAATGCTTTGTACTCGTAACATTAGTGCATTAACAACTCGATTAGTTGACGAGTCTGTCAGGACAACAGCTTCTTTAGCTGGTTTAAAATACGATGTAGAGGTCATGAGAACCCAAGTATTAGATCACAATCGTTTACTTAAGGAGGACATCGAAGTAGATATTGCAGAAATGTTAACTGCAAATGTAACAGTGTGGAAAGATGAATGGAACAGGTCAAGTGGGGAACACGTAGATCAGATTCAGGAACGAATTGAAAGAAAACTTGCCAGTACACAAGTAGACATTAATAACGAAGTAGGTCAGATTAGGAAAGACTTGAATGTAAGGATGGATTCGCTATCCGAAAAGCAGGTAGAGGATAGAACACAGATAGGTCAGGACGTGCAAACATTAAAGGAACAAATTCATAAGGTTGTCTCTGATGTTAATGAAACTACGAGCAAGCTGCAGAATTTGAAACTAGGAGAAGCTAGCATGATGGAAACCTATAAGGAAGAGTTGATTAGGAAAGTCATCACGGAAATCACAGACAAGGATACCGAAGGATTGACTGGTGAAGAGGAGAGAAATTACGTGAGAAGAGGTCACCTTACTACAGAAGAGAGAGATATTAGTCCTGAGGAACGTATATCCAGATTCAGGGAAGAAGAAGAGGATCGGAATATTGAACCCGAATGGAAGTATCGTGATAGTGGGAGGAATTATATGGATTCATATCCGAGAAATGTGACAGTCATCCGGAATTTTGAAGACAAACCTCAAAAATTTAGCAACACTGATAGTCTCACACCGATCGAATATATCAGGAATCTTAAAGACTATTTCATAGAAGCCCACATTCCTAGAGAGAGAGATGAGAATCGTAGAAAGATTTCTAGCTGGAGGACCCCTCGAATGGTTTAGAGCATTTCGGTACACTTTCAGCAATTTTGACGAATTTGCAGAGGCACTGATTAAACGATTCTGGTCAATAGAAGCTCAGAATTCACTAAGAGCTGAGGTATACTCGAGGAAGTATTCAGGTACTCTTCCAACACGGTACGCTGATTTCTTTACGAGTCAACTATCACGCTTGAGATTTTTGCAACCCCCATTGTCAACAGAGCAGTTGATAGATGCGATTTCACGTATGCTGCCTGTGGAGGTAAGAAGACTGATCATATCGTCAAACATTAGAGATTTGACAAGTATGGACGAATTGTTGAGAAGGCTTGACTACACGAGTCCAATGCCAAATTTGGTACAAAAAGGTCAGAGGCACGAATTCAAAGACGTTAATACGGTCTACATGGATCAAGTGCAGCAACCTGACAAGCCTGAGGAAGGAAAAACTGAAAATGTAGGTCCTCACAGGAATAATTATTTCCGCAACCACAGATCCCAAGGTTACCGTCCATATCAGCAAAGACGAGGCTGGAATAATAATAGAGGGAATTACAACAACGGAAGAGGTAGATACTACAACAATGGTTATAATCGAAATTATAACAGAAATAACCAGTACCAGAATCAGAATCAGAATTCTCAAGGTCAGGTTATGACACCCGACAAGTATCAAGAAAGAGAGAAAGAAAGTCAGCAGTATCTGAAGGAATTACGAGAAAAGGAAGCTGAAAATCAAAGGAAAAGACAGGATGTAGTGATCGATCCTGGTCCTTCTACAAGTCAGCAGGGGAACTTTGAGATTGGTAACACAAAAAAAACGCCGATTTCTCAACGACAGTGAGAAACCATGAATACATTGCCACACCACACCTGATTACCATTAACGAAATTTACGAAGTAACTGATGAGGATTTATTAGAAGAGAGGGGAATCGTCAAAGAGGAAAGACCATGTGCATTACCTATTATTTCTGTACTGATAGATGGCCAACAGTATAAATCTCTTATGGATACTGGTGCAATTATTTCTATCATTTCTGATGAATGCTATCAAAGTCTGTTAAAAGGAGAAAACATGACAGTTTTACCAGTTTCTACCGTCAAAGTGAGAGGAATTTTCCAAGACAAGGCAGTGAAATGCAAGATCCAAGTGCTGTTGAACTTTGAAATTAATGGAAGGAATTATGAACAGATCTTCATTGTGGTTAACAAGATCCATTTCGATATTGTGCTAGGAATCGATTTTATATCGAAAGTTGGAGCCATTATTGATATGAAGAATAGAAGTATTAGCTTTAATGATGGGTACATGATCACAGAAGAGATCGAAGAACAGGACGTGAAAAACAGTCTGGAGATAGACCTTAGGGAAGAAATTTTAAATACCATTATTAACGACGTAGAGAATATAACAGAAATACCCAGTAGAAAAACTGAAGGATTTGAAGAAATTCAGGGGGAATTTGAAGATTTGATAAAGGAATTCCAAGATATTTTCGATGAAAAGCCTGGATTGATTAAAGACTACAAGTATAAGATAAGGCTGACCGATGAAACCCCTTACCAAAAGAGAATATACCCCATACCTGAGAAATACTATCAAGAAGTACGAGGGTTGATCAGAAAAATGG
The DNA here is from genome assembly GCA_946902985.2 of Meconema thalassinum. Classification (NCBI taxonomy): domain Eukaryota; kingdom Metazoa; phylum Arthropoda; class Insecta; order Orthoptera; family Tettigoniidae; genus Meconema; species Meconema thalassinum. The sequence continues at coordinate 42,840,885 of OX336392.1, forward strand.
AGGTAGACGGGATTATTAAAAAACAGGCGTCGTCTTACATAAACCCCATCACTGTAGTGAAGAAAAGTAATGGTCAGATACGTCTTTGTCTCGATGCTCGGACCATCAACTTGAAGATTCTTCCAGAAAATGACCGACCACCTAAGATCAGAGATCTGCTTAGAAAGTTCAAAGGGAGAGCATGTTTCAGTGTTCTTGACTTGACATCTTCGTTTTACCAAGTTCAACTGGAGGAAGAAAGTATGCAGTACACTGGATTCCTATTTGACCAGACGTCATGGGTCTTTGTGAGAATGCCTTTTGGAATGGTCAACAGTGGACCAGCACTCATTCGAGCACTTGATAGCAAGCTCACTGACGAAGTAAAGGAGAATGTAATCTGCTACATTGACGATTTAATTGTATCTTCACCCAACGCCGCAGAACATTTAGTGCACTTGAGAAAGTTGTTTGAAAATTTAAGGGAGGCCAATATCAAGGTCAATTTTGGAAAATGTCAATTCTTGAAGAAGGAGATCAATTACTTGGGGCATACCATAGATAAAGATGGATATCCAAACATGCAGAAAGTAGATGCAATCACTAGATTCCCAAAGCCAACTAAGGTGAAACAAGTCAGAGAATTTGTAGGCGCTTGCCAATTCATTAGCAGCCACTGTCCGAGATACTCTGAAATTATGGCTCCTCTGTATGATTTACTCAAGAAAAATAATAGATGGAAATGGAGTACCGCAGCAGACGAGGCTTTTGAGAAAGCAAAGGAGATGCTCAGAAACAACGTCAAACTGGAGTACCCAGACTTTGAGAAGGTGTTCTATATAGAGTCTGATGCATCAAGAATAGGCATTAGTGCAGTCTTATACCAAAAAGACGAGGGAGGCAACAAGCACTACATTGCGTTCACTAGTCGGAAGTTAAAGAAACACGAGGAAAACTACTTTACGACAGAACTAGAAGCGTTAGCTTTTGTAACAGCTTTGCAAGCTTGGAAAAAAATGTTGCTGGGACACAAGGTTATCATTATTACAGATCACAAAGCACTTCAGTTTATGCTGCAAACTGACATGTCTAGTGATAGATTGACACGTTGGGCTTTGTTCACCCAACAGTTTAACGTCACTATCATCCATCAGCCTGGGAAAGATAACTTACTGGCTGATGCTTTATCACGTAACCCTATTAAAAATGTGCAGATACACCATGTACAATTGGAGCAGCAAGATCAAGAGACCGTTAGGAGATTAGCCCGAATCGGTGTGTCACAGAAGAGACACGCTCCAATCAGGAAAATGTACAGGTTTCTTAAGGGTTACATGGACAATACTGATGTTGACTATGCAGCTACACAGAGAGATTCACGACACTTTGTCTTGAGTGGAGACATCGTATGTAAGTATGCTGACTCTGCGCATACAAAGCTTCGAATAGTCGTGCCACCTAAACTTGTTGTCAATTTAGTGTGGGTAGCTCATCACGCAACTGGACATGCGGGTTTAGATAAAACTCTTGATACTCTCAAAGAGAGGTTTATTTGGACTAACATGCGTTCCAGCATTGCTAATGTCATTCATTCATGTGATAAATGTCAAAGAGCAAAGTATGCTTCCGCTCTATTAAAAGGAAAACCTAAGGCTATGATTCCCTCTAAACCGAATGAACTCATGGCGACAGACATATTTGGTCCTTGTCCGAAGGGATATCAGGGTAATCAGTATCTGTTGGTTACCGTGGATGTCTTCTCAAAATTTGTAACAATGAGTCCCATGCAAAAAGCTAACACGAGGAACGTTGTAAGCAGACTGGAACATGCTGTATTTCCAAAAGCTGGTAAACCAGAATATCTACTTTCGGATCATGGAGCTCAGTTTACATCCTTAGAATTTGCTGCAGATATGGAGAGGCTTGGTATTAAGCACATATTTTCAAGCGTGCGATATCCGGAATCGAATTCTTCGGAAAGATATATGGCTGAATTTTCGAAATTCTGTCGAATTTTCTGTCCGAATGATCATTCTGGTTGGGTGAGATTTGTACCCCTTATTGAGGAATGTCTAAATTCTACAGTGCAGGAGAGCACAGGAGAGGTGCCAATGAGACTTCATCTAGGAAGAAACCCAGAAAGGCCGTGGGATAATCTTTTTAACCACGTTCCTAGAGATCCCGACTTAGGAAGGCAGCAGAGAATAGACAGAGCGAAGGAACAACTCCAGAAAGCAGCACAAAAACGACTGAAAAGAATAGCTGGAAAACGTTTTGGTGCTCCCTTAAAAATTGGCAATCTGGTATTATTACGCAGACCTGTCAAGGCTGACGTAGGTAAGAAAATCTATCCCAAGTTTGGAATAGTGTTCATGGGTCCGTTCAGAATTACGAATGCTTACGGAAACAACTGTTATGAACTTTACGATGATGAGAATAATGTCGTTTATGGCAAGTTCAATGCTGGGAACTTGAAGAAATATTATCCAAGAGTAAGCCAATAATAATTCAATTTCGTGTTCAAGTGAATTGAGATATTTATAACACAGAGTTTAAAAACAATTTGTAACTGTTTTTAAAACGTGGTGAAGGGAGAATGCCCCCGTAATTTGAATTATATTGAGACCACGGTGGCTGTATTGGCAAATATGAGTAAAGTTATGGATGTCATAGTTGTGCCGTGTATACTCATGACGTAGGCACGGATGACGCAGATTTCATACAAGCAGGCTGATTGAGCTGAGATTCTTGGTGACGTCATGATTTTGTTCGAGAAAGATCAGAGATTTACGACGCAGTCGCAGGAAACAAGGTATTGTGCTAAGGAAGAAGCTACGCTATTGGAGGAGAGACTCGAACCAATGAACGATAGTTTGGAAGGAAGACGGAGATTGCTGAAACTACGATATTTGATTACTTTTGGCATGCAGATTTGTGGAAATCTATTTTCAGTTATGGCATTGATTTGGAATTTTGAAGAAATTAATTTTGAGTTTTTGAAATTTGAAAATCCGTCAAGTATAGCCAAAGTTAAAACTTCCAGCAATGACGCAGCAACAGGCTATGGAAGGGATGGATACGCCCCTTAAGAAGTTGATAAAAGGTCGTGCACAGGAGAGAGGAGCTCTCAGATCTCATATGTCAGATCGCATATATATTTCTGGTGATATATAGTTATTTTCAAGTGATTCAGTGAAGTAAGTTGTCTTTAGCGTGGTTAAAGCCCGGCGCATCGAACGAACTCGGAGCAGTTCCATTTTACGCTGCTCGAAACTAGGTGAAGTTGAAACGCTCACATTAACGTTTCCACCAGTCAAGATATCAAGCGCTAACTTCAGCCTTTATTATAGTTCTATTGGGCAGTATAACATTGAGGTGTGTAGAAGATTTGAACAATTTCACAGTTATACTTCGAAAGATATTGGAACTTTAAGGCTGCCAACAAAAGTGATTTTCTCGCCACAGGAGAAACACTTTTAAAATTCCACATTATACACTACGGCTGACACGTGGAGTGCAACAGTGATATTGGAGAATACGTTTGGTATTACAACGATACATTCGACTATGGAACATTATAATCTTGCAGTGCTTTCAATGATTATAACAGTAATTGAGATGGAAGGCTAAGGCTTTAATGCAATTGGGACATATATCGTTGGAGTAAAGTAACAGCATGGAACTTCGTTAATCGTCTTTCTACAAAAGCGAGCATGTAGTGAACATCCAACTACACTCATGCATCGTGAATCCATCGCTGAATTATACCAGATAACAGTGGAAATATTTTCATACTCCACAACTATGAATATTTCTGCGGAAATAACTACAATAAACTTCATGGCGAATTCCTGCAAGAACTTCAGGGAACTTTCAAGAGAGGCCAGGGTTGTCCCGGCGCACAAAGAAGAGTTTTGCCAGAAGGATGTTTTTCGTATCCACGGAGCAGTGCAATTTCCGGAGGAGGAAGCAGTTCGATTCTCCGAGGACGCTGATTCGAAAAGCAGGTTCGAGGACGGAGCACATCTTTACGCTGGTGAAATGGAACCAACAGCAGTTTTCTTTGAAAACTTTCCTCTGGAACTTCAATCAACAGATAAGGTAGTCGTGAACGTTTCTTGTATTATTTGAGTCTTGTAGCGATATCTGAGCAACCATTTTCCCATATTTTCTGTCCTATATTTTGCCCCATTTTCTTGATTGATATTTCTGTACTCAGTACACTTCGATGATTTATGCCTTTTTCTTCGATTTTTGAGACATTGCTATGTCATTGGCATACTTAATAATTTTGGATCAGTTGAGACTGATGATTTAGATTCTTTCAGTAATTTGCATATTTTTGTAGTCACGATTTGACTGTAAAGTTAACGATTTGCTATGGCAGATTTGAATTCAGACAGCGTCATTTTATTAAAGTAATTCTATTCAGTAAATTACTTTGACCAATTTTCTGTCATCCTCAAGAAAGAAGAATGATTAAAAGATTTTAGAGCGTTAAAATCTATTACGATATCGACGATCTTTGAAATACTAGACGTCTTATGAACATGATTGCAACATAGACATTTATCATTGCATTATAGACAATTTTATGAAATATGAACTTTTATTTCGATTTATTGAATTCACTATAGTAATGAACATTTGATAGGAGTTTTTCTCAAGTATAGATTGGAACGATAATGTTTGCATTCCCCAATCTAATTGTATTCTATTCGACTATTTTGCAGTTTAGTTGAACTTTGTTAGAAGATGGTATTTTTATACTGCGTTACTTTGAAGATGTTAATCTCAATTTTGATAGACCAGGCAGGAGTGTCTAATCGTATTCGCTATTAAATTTATTTGTGATTGGCAAATTTTTACTTCATATCGATTCATGAATGAAACCCACGAAGGTTAAATAATAACAGTCATTATTACAATTGATGAATATAAGAATTTTTAAAGAGGAACAATGGATGTATAATCGTTAGTGCAGTGGACGTGTAAAAGTCGCTGTTGAGTAATGCCCTTGAATAATGAAGGAGGTTCCCACAATAATTAATGAAGTTGATGAATTAATAAGTGGAGGTTTTGTGTGTAGTTTGGAAGATTTTTATGCCATATATATGAAGATATATGATGAATTTTGGGCCAATTTTTGTGCAATTTTGTGCGTTATAAGCGAAGTATTTTCCCACTGATTGTATTGTTCTTGTTCTTGGAAAGATTATTCATATGAAGATACTGTTAAAATTAACAAGAGTGATAAATAATTTGAGATAAAGATTTTGAATGGGGGTTACCGTCACAAATATTAATAATTATTATTAAACCTTATTAAACCTGAATTTGACAGTTAAATATAACTAACCTTCATTGGTCGATTATATCACCACGATTTGAGTAATTATCAACCGGATAAACGTGTGGTTTAATGTATTCCTTGTATAAATAATATAAACAATATAATATTGTAAAATAATTTTGTAAATATCTTTGTTAAATAATTTGAAATGATAGTGATTAATACAGGCGTGTATAAAATTTTCAATTGTCATTTGACATTGTTATAAACAATTTATTATTGTTATAAATAATTAATGAACTTTTGTTATTAACATTTAGAGTTTTTTTATACTCTAAACAACGCAAGTTAAGCAAGTGGCTTAAACAATTAATCATGATTTGGGATTGTTGGAGTAATCCACTGGTGTTTGAATGAAGCATGTAAGACATTTGCGTGATAATATTTCAGTTGAGATGTGAACATTTACGTATTTGAAAAGGAGAGCCGAGCTCTGAGGTAACACGCTTATGCTAGGGTTGAACGAAGGGGAGTCCGCCTTGACAATGCAGGTGTATTGCAGCTGGCCCGGACAACTGTGTTACTGAGGCCAAGGACGTTCCATAATAGCCTTGTGGCTATAAATAAAATGTGAAGTATATAAACACGCAAAACAATTGATATATGTGTCTCATCCAAAATCCCGTTTCCATCCCCAGTGCATTATTATTTTACGTTGCTATGAGCTTGAGAAAGCTGAAACATTATATGTAGAGAATACAGGTCCTACAGGAGGACATGGTTATGTGGTCGATGGCTTCTGATTGCCACGTTGATTTTGTTGTTTATTTTTGTTAAAATCATTCTTTATGTGAAATAAATTATTGTGCAGTTTAAAGTTTCTCGTCTCCGTTCTGGTTCATTTTAAATATCATGGTGGAGGTTATTGTGTGGGCATACTTTTAAGTGATCCAGTTGACAACCCAGTCCCCGAGATAAATTTAAGAGGTAAGTAAAGGTAAGTATGAACCCCCGTATATTTTGGTGTGTTCCACAATAATTTTCTTGTTAACTATTGTGCTCTAATCTCGATAGTATCTGTCAGTGCCATTTTCATTGATGTAGCTGTGCCGGTGCGTTTGATTATTGGCAATCCGATTGAGTGGGCGGATATCTGACAGCCTACTATCAGGATATCGGGTACAGTACCTTCCTTGATTATCTCGTGGCCTTCTCCATCGAGTATTATATCGATTACCACCATCCGGTCTCGCATAAGGCTTGTAACTATATCTGTTACTGTACTGATTCCATCCTCTTTTATTGGGATCTTCCCTCGGCGTTTTCTCTTCTCGCCCCTCTCGAATCTCTCGAGGTGTCTGAGAATAACTGTCGGCCATAACAGCATACACAGCGTTGTTATTCTTTCCTCCCTTCTGATGGAAGAATTGAGCGTTCGTATGATCCAGCTTCTGTAATACCTCGTCAAATTGCTCCATATTATAGATGTCAGCAGCGATCAAAGTCCTCTGGACGTCTGCTGGAAACTGACGTATCAATGCAGTAATTAATTCGTTATCTGGCATCGGCGGATCTAAATGTTGCAGTTTAGAAAGCTGTCCAGAAAAGTACGTAGAGTATCGAGTAGGTTGTGACGTCGAGAATCTCTTCGAATATAATTCTGCTCTGACTTGCTGTTGGGTTTCCGGGGACCAAAACTTTTTCAATAACCCACGAGAAAACTCCTCAAAAGTGGTTAGAGTGGATCTAAAAGCTCTAAACCAAAGAAGTGCAGGACCTTCCAAAAACTTCCCTATCACTCGGATCTGTCTTTCTTTAGGGATCTTGGAATCTTTCAGGTAATCCCCTGCTTCTCTCAAAAATTCCACGGGTGTCACAGAATCTCGCCCTGAAAATTTAGAAGGCTTATCCTCTACATTCTTGAATACAGTTATGGGGTTGGATTGAAATACTGTCCTGACCTCATCCTGTCTTTGACTGTCATTTTCTCTAGCTCCTCCTAGATTTATCTGTATCTGTTCCTTTCCCCTTACACTTGGCATTTTTAACAGATGGTCAGACTGTTTCTCGTCCTTGATTTGGGTTTTCATAGCCTCAAGTTCCTTATGGTTTTCTTCTGCCATTTTCTTAATTGCTTCTGTTTCTTTACAATTCTCCTTGACATCAGTGGATATCTGGTTCATAACAGCCTCGTGACTTTTCAATGACCCTGTCATATCTGATATGTCCTTCTGAGTTGCTTGGATATCTTTGGAAATTACTTGAATATGGGATGACAAAGATTCCCTAATCTCCTTGATTCCCTCTTGGTTCTCCAGCTTGAGTGTGTCTTTAATTTCATTGACAACTGTGGTTTTAATTTCAGTTTGTAGCTCATTAATCACACCTTCTCTTATTTCTCCCATTACAAGTTCTTTGAATTGTTCCGTCAACCGTTGAACAACTAGAATTCCCATCTCATTACTCTCCTTCTTCACTCTGACTTCTAGGTTGATCATGTCTTCACCAACTTTCCTAAGACCATGTTCTATCCTATCAGCTAAGCTTTGAGATCTAAGATCGGCATCGCGAAATTTATCGTCCATTAAACTTGCGTTAGTGGCTAATGAAGTTTCGAGCTCATGTGTTTTTTCGCATAATTTATTCATTTTACTCTCAAGTGTCATTTTCAAAATTTCGGAATTCTCTTTAAATTTACTTTCCATGGAACTAAATTTACTATTTAAATTTTCTTTCAAGTTATCTTTTAACCTGCTTTCTAACAAATCGGAATTTTCCTTGAGTTTATCCTCTAAACTTTCTTTCAAGTTACCTTTTAAAGAATGAGAATTTTCTTTAAGTTTATTTTCTAAAAAAATCAGAATTTTCTTTAAGTTTATTTTCTAAAGAATCAGAATTTTCTTTAAGTTTATCGTTTAAACTTTCTTTAAGTTTATCAAAATTTTCTTTAAATGTCCTTTCCAAAGCCTCAGTATTTTCTTTCATAATGGCTGCTACACGCAGTCCAGCTTCTTTTGAACTCTCCTCCAAACTCCTCATCATTCTCATCATTTCTTCCATAATTTTCAATTATTATTCAAAACTTAGGGGTATACAATATTGGCAAACACAAGCTTATAACTAGAACAAGAAATATGAATAGCTAATTGGAACACTCTAATAAAATGAGATTTGTCCTAATGTCGACGTGATGGAAAAACAAAATTCTCTACTTTTACGAATTACATTTACCACAATATCACAAGAAAAATATGCAAGTTCTCAAATATCCTCCACCTGGATTCTAATAATGCGTATGTCCAGTCATCGAACGTTTACTACTGAATTTACTTGACGCCCTAATGGTTAAGCCATTATCAAAAATAATCAAACCCATTCTAATTATTAACCAAGTTAAATTTTTAATTTTCCCCACTAATTGGGTTTCCTACTAATTTATTCATCCAAACCAGACATCTCTCAACTCCCAAAATATTTCTATAAAAATTATCACAATTTAAATCGGCATGCGATTGACCATGTCTAACTCGAGACCCACGTTCGAAGCCATTTCTCTCTCTATCTTATTTTATGTGCCCGTTTAGACCGGAGTCCGCACGACCACATATGCATTTTACCAAGAATCAGTCAGCACGAGAGTCAAAATATCCCGGAACGCCAGATGGGTTAAAGCTAATCGCAAAAACGACATCAAATGAAAAAATGCTTTACTGATTTTTGGCTCGATGCAACAATAAGGATAGAAGGAGATTCAATTGGGCGTAACACATCAAGTAAAATTATCTCATTTTATTTTGAATTTAAAATTGACTGCAAAAATGTTCAAAACAGCATCACTCACGTGTGGCGACCCACACTCTTATTTACACAATATACAGAAATTTTCCAAACACATTTGACAATTATTTTTTGGAAACACAAGTCTGATTAATAGTCCTGTAGACTGTGTTCCAAAATTATTTATGATGAAATCCAGTTCAAATTTAATTGTCTCTACTGGAAATATCGTAGTTCACTGTTTGAATTTTTACATAATATTAACACTCGTAGAATAATGTTCATAGAATTTTAACTTTCACTTATTTTTCCAGCTTCAAAAATATATCGTCGAAAAATATTATTATTTCTGAATCAACACAAATTATTTACACATATTAATAACATCTGAAAAGTATTTGACCATGAGCATAGCATCGAAGAACTGTGCGAAGCACAACAACAATTAATTGTTCTTCTGACATTAAACATTTCGAGAAGTGACTCGATTATGAACATCAAGTTCCTAACAAAATATATGATTTCTGAATCATCAACTTGATCAATAAATTGTTGAACCATTCAACTATTCAATTTTCCACTTGGAATCATTATTATAAAAAATATTTTTATTCATGGCCATTTTTAGTAACTTTCACAACTTGCAATTCTTCGACAGAATGCGGAAATAAGAATTATAGCTTCATAATAAATTCATTTAGTTCATGGCACTAGGATTGAAAATATCCTTCAAATTATTCGTGGTCAAAGAATTATTTTTAATTGGCAGTGGCCCATTCTATTATTTGTGTAAGAACACAATATTACAACAACAACGGCAAAGGTCTTCCTCTGAAGAAGAATAAACTACTATCATGACAAATCCGGGTTCTAGCAAAATCAAAGTCTAAATGGAATTCGTAAACAAGGTTGAAATAAGAACTGATGGTTTCAAGAAATAACCTTCGGGTCATTCATACGACGAAATGTGTAGTTCCAATACTCCTATAAACCTGAGCCATCGAACCTGCTATTTGATTGATGCTCGAAAAAACCTCTTCATTCCTGCGACTTAAACATGCGCACCTGGGAATGGCATTTCAACTACTCCACACATATAAATTTTCTTCCCAAAATGTATACAATAAATCAAGCCTCTGCTTGTTATCAACACTGGAAGATTAATAAACTGACAAGTTTATTTTATTTTACCATTCAGTTCAACCCGTGAATTTACCATACTTATGAAAATCTTTATTTCACTTTCGAGTGTATTTACGTCATGATTTTATATAAATACAAAAATATCCTATTTGATACAAATATCATTTGCTTCCCATTTGATGCCTCTCCGTGTTATTTGAAAAATATACTTTGCTCATTGCAAATATCAACTGTTCAACCAGAACTGAAATGTTGGTTGAATGCGGGCTTGCGCTAACCACTCTCCTTCGGAAAATCTCCTGTTCCAAACTAGAAATGATTAAACTACTTCATAGGCTCTCTCTCAATACATATGATTATTATAAAATATAATATCCAAGAATTATTTAGAAAAATTATAAAAATTATTATTATTATTAGTGGATTATTATTATTATTATTATTATTATTATTATTATTATTATTATTATTAATTATATTATTTTAAATATGTTTAATTATCATCTCATTATGTGAGAATCCACATGTTCGAACCTTCGAATATGGAAAAAATATCCATTCCTCAACAAAAATAATTTAACTCAACCTTTACATCGACGGTTTTCCGTGATATCCCTAAAATATGAAATATTGAAATAAATGCTCGAAATGCTCGGTCATCGATCCTAAACTGTTCTGAGTGCTGAAAATACTCAGAATAACTCTAACAAGTCTTGCGTAAATCATTGCAAGATTTAAATACGAAGAAAAATAAATGTGTTGGTCATCTGCAGAAAAATAGTTTGTTCCAATTAGCTAGGCATAATATAATTCAAATGTGGCTTACATTTCTTGATGGTCTTGAAGCGTAGTGAACCTGGTCTGTACGAGATTTATCCATAGACATGCCCTATCGGACAAGCATGTATAATCCTTGTATCGGCCGCCATTATATACCCACAATCCGTCTAACAAGACATAGTGGTAGTATCTTTTGACGTTTGAAGTAACTGTTGTTCCATTTTAAAATTGGCTTCTGTTAACTCCATAACAGTTTGCTTAAATGGGGTCAGATCTAAGTGATCTATTCTTAGATATGTCAGTTGTAACATAACTCACGGTAATCTTTTCAATACAAGAAGACACTGACAATCTAACCAATCAACGGCTGTTCTGAAGATCGTTCCCTGGGCATGGCTTCACACCATCTACCATGCGCGAAGCAACATGTAGTTTCCCTGCGTAGACTAATGAACACCACCGTGATAGACTGGTCTTCAATGTACTGATAGATCGAAGTGGTTATTAAGTTACAAATATGAAAACTGACTGAAATGGATTTAAATATCCAAGTATTAGGTTATTACTGGACTGTGACAAAGTACTAATTCTAGACAAAGTCTAGCATATGTCCATGTAGAAATAAAAATATTTCTACCAGTGTCTGTAGAAAATAATCAATCACCTTAGTGATTCTCCTCGCCGGAAACTTACTAAGTTCCACCTCGTAGCGACTTTTGTGACTATCACAACTTTGAAAATAACTTCTGCGTAGATCCGGCAACCATGTGCCTTGGCTCAGCGTAGCAGCAGCTTGCTAGGCAAGTGCTTGTGTTGAAGTGAGCTCCTGATGCCTGCGCCAGCCGGCTTTTATTCAAAACAGTCAGGGTCACGCTGCATCGGCTGATATCTGGAAATCCTCATATCTCTGGTATCCCTGGTCCGATTTACTTGATACTAATTGCATTCTCTTTCATTTGGCCGTGCCAGTAATCTGATCCCAGTCTCAAGTCTCTACTCCATAGCTAACTATTTAATCAATACATAGCCTCGACCTCTGCTATTACTCGCTACGTCACTTGACATGCTCTTAGCGGTATATTCTTTCCAATTCCTTCTCGAAGCAATGTAGCGCGATATTCAAATATCTCAACTTTCAAACGCGGCTGTAGCCTTTCCCTTGATATCTAGGTGTCTGAATCTTGGAATACCCATTCCTAGAGTTGGGCACAGTACCAGTGATGCATCGCATTGTATCATTTAATATTGAGTCTACTTTATGCACATGTGCACTTTCCAACCACACGGGTGCACAGTATTCTGCTGTTGAATAGGCAAGGCCAGTTAGGCGTAATCAGTCGGCAGAGGCTCCCCAGGAAGTACCACTAAGTTTATGTAGGATGTTGTTTCTTGCAGCAATTTTATGGGAGAGCTTGGTGAGATGCTCTTTGTAGGTCAGGGTTCTATCCAAAGTCACTCCAAGATAAGTAGGAAAGGGATTGTATCTAAGTTGTTGTCCGTCAAGCAAAATATTTGGTTTGTAATTAGAAAACCGATGTGCAAGGTGGAAGCAAGATACTTCTGTTTTATTCAGGCTCAGAATCAATCTCCAGGACTGAAGGAAAGCTGACATTCTCTTAAGGTCTTCAGTAAGGGTGTTTTCTGCACCTTCAAAATTTCTGCTCTGCGTTACAAGCGCAATATCGTCAGCATAAATGAACTTTATTGCCTTAGTATTTGGCAAGTCATGAATATACAGGTTGAAAAGGATTGGGGCCAAAACAGATCCTTGTGGGTGTCCATTATTCAGCTTCCTCTTGTGACTTTTAGAGTCACCCAAGAACACCTCAAACTGTCTTTCACTGAGAATGTTTGATAACAAATTCACAATTTCAAAAGATGGAATAACTTGAAACAGTTTGAAAAATAACCCTTGTCTCCAGACAGTATCATAGGCTGCCGTGAGATCAATGAAGACAGCTGTGGATTTTAGATGGTTTTGGAAACCTGCTTCAATATGTGTTGTAAGGGCAAGAACTTGATCTGTGCATCTACGACCGTTTCGGAAGCCAGCTTGTTCAGGTGGTATGACATCTTCATTGTACAGTGCTATCCTGTTCAGAAGGACACGTTCCAGAAGTTTAAACATGGCGCTAAGCAGGGCAATGGAACGATAGCTTTCAGGACGCAGTAAGACTTTGGAATCAATTCCATAAACAAAGACTATATTCGTCAGAAGTAAAAGTCCAGACGAGGACCATAAAAGAAGCAAATACTAGATCGCCGTAGTAGCACCCACCGCGAATCTAGGAGTGAACGTCAGTTATAAACATTTGCTAGACGAACATTTGCGCATTGAACGAGATACGACAACGTGCAGTAACTGTAAGAGTGCCGATAGTCGAAATAGACCGGATAGGAGAATCAGCCGTACCAGTAGAAGGTAAGAGCGAACGAGACTTTCAATCACCCCGAGTAGGAGTAGGAAGTCGACGTGAAAATACTTGCAACCCTTGGAGGCGGAAAAGAAAAAGATCACGTGGGTAAGGCAAAAATTAAGTGCCGAAAGTGAAATTTCTAAGTGTAATATAATATTTGTGAAAATTTAAGTGTTAATAATTTTTAGTGATTTTTAAATGGTAACAAATACCATAAGTGTATTTCTTAAAGATAAGAAAACCAGTGTATGTAATTTTTGTAAATTGAAAGAAGTATTAACGTATTTGAAGATGAGTATTAAAATGGTGTAAACACAAGTGAGTGGGCAAAAATGTACCGTCATTGGATACCAAGTCGCTGATCGGTGAAAAATCATGTGAGTACCAGATTTTATTATATGTGGTGTGAGGGAGACCTCGTGTAACAATTTATATGGAGATATGATTCTCAAATGTGAAACAGGGATGTATAAAACAGTGTATAGCAATGTATTGCGCGATATGAACAATTAATTTAATGATGAATATCACTAATTAAATGTGTTAATGAATACTCAGTAAAAGTATTCAGTGAAATATTAGTAAATGATAGAAGAATGTAATGATTTATACAAGCAAGATAATAATAATAATCACTTCATGAATTAATTGTTTAATTAATTTTCATATGGTAATGATGGAAGCCGTAGAGCTCCTTGTAATAATGATAAAAGGATTATTGAACTATTTTGAGTCTTAAATACAATGTCAGAATTGTTTATTAAAGGCAAACGTTATATTTTTGGGATGAAGATCAATTTAGTGATGTGAATTAAATAATCTTGCTTTGGAAGGCAACTTGGCTATATTGAAGTAATTAGCACTTTGGTGCGCATGTATTGTAATGATCACGCTAGTACGCAGTGAAAATATGCTAGGCGGAGTAATTGTGGGGAACTGCTGGATGCGGTAATTGATTTATGTGTGTGTATTGCTGTATGCAAGCTTCGAAAGGGTGCTAATTTATATTGAATGATGAGCGCTGGGATTTGCATTATTGTCACCCAGAAGACGCTATTGTTGGACGGTTGGTCTGATACCACCGATCCTGTTACTGTTGGTTCTAAGCCCTTAAAGTGGAAATGGTTCCCAAGGCTGACCGAGGATCGATCTGAGATTCCTCTACTTCGAAAGCCCCTTATATATCGTGGATTTTATTGAGTATCTTTCCTGTCAGTGCTAAAACTCCACAATTATAATCTTGCCTGAGCCATATTGATAGGTTATAGGAACCTCATAATGTATTGTATTGTAATGAATTGATCGCCTTGTCTTCCCAAGTTAATGAGGGCTGCTGTAGGCAAGCTAGTTGTATATACCGTCCCGAAGGGAGAAGGCCTTGCGCTCCCCCTGTAAAGTCGTAAATTTGTCTGAGTGTTTGCCACTTTAACAGACCCTCGTTATTGAGATAGGTCGTGTAAAGAACTGTAGGTTTCCGTGGCAGACGGTAGTAAATAATATTTTTTTAGATGACCCAATAGTTGGACTGAGATCCATTCAGGTTAATTATTCTTGCTTGTACAGTTCATATTCGCGCTTCTCAATGATTTAATTGTCTATTTGAGACAAATATAAAAATCCCCTCTTTATTGTTACATGACCGTAATATTGTTCCCGAGTTATAATGGAAACATTGGGGGTAATTGGGAGTTTTATCCTGATTTGATTCTATCAGTAGTTTCCAGAAACTCGAGATACACGAGATCTCCCAACACAAGTGTAATTTGGTAGTATTGAAGAGAGAGATGGTAAAATTTGAATGTCAAGTGAGCCCAAATATATGGTAATTGCCAGTACCATTGTCATTGTAACTCAGTAATAAGTAATACTCAATTAAAGAGTAATAAGTGTGTGTTTAATTATCAAAATAATATGTAAATGTAAAAACCGAGCCATCTTTGAGCTCGCTTGAAAATTTTATGTAAGTGATTTATGGAAGTGAGACTTAGATGACATTTTGGTCAGGTTCAATGGAACCGTAAACTAGTGTTTTTGTAAGATATTTGTTTAGTGATTCCTTGTTCTTATTAGAATAAGTGTGAATATGTCTTTTCAGTTTTTGTTTTATTTGTAGCGCCTAATTTTTGAGTTTATTAAATATATTTTTGATTTTGATTTTGATGTTTATTTTTGGAGTGTATCCTAAGCTTGATCCGGAGTGTGTAAATCATACAGTGGGAGAACATTCTATGCCCCGAAAAAGTCTGATTGAGCTGGCGGACTATGATTTGCATATTCTTTGTACTCAAGGGTACAGTTTTAAGTACGGTAGAGAGAAATCTGAAGTGGATTGGTATTTTTAAAGGTAAATTTTCCAAAGTACACTCAGGATCAATAATCAAATGAACATTATTTTTAGACTAGGAGCGATTTACACACATTTCTCAATGTCACGATTTATACTGGATACAATTCATAGTGAGTATGATTTTTATAGGCTGCGATTGATATTGGGAGCGTTTCATAGCTGGCGCGATTTATACTGGGCGCGTTTTAAAGTGGCTTGCAGTTGATACTGGGTGCGTTTCATAGTAGGCGCGATTTATAGTGGGTTGCAATAATAGTAGGCGCGATTAGTGAGCGTGATTTATACTGGGCTTGTTTCATATAGCTCCCTTTGCCTGGCCTTCAAGAAGTTCCGATCTGACGATACCAGACAATGCTATCTGGGGATTCATAAAGCAACAAGTAAGAAACACTTGATTTCACACAACCCAGGAATTACGAGCACCTGTGGAACACACCTTCACCCTCGTGAGTCCAGAGTATCACCGCAAAACATCTGCGATAACATGGCGCAGAATTCAGCTGTGTTACGACAAGGATGGTGCTCATACCGATGTTTATGACACTTAAGACTTCAAGGTAACTGTGTATAACAAACATTCAACCATAACTATCGTAATGTTGGAAATAAAGAGGGGGTATGCCCACCTCCGGACCACCTTGTAGAAGCGATTAATAGGCACGATTTTCACTGAGAGCAATTTTTCCGGGCGCGATTTATATAGGATGCAATTAGTATTAGCGATTTGCACTGGGCGCGATTGATAGTGAGAGCGAATAGTGTGAGCGATTTAAAGTAGTTGCGATTTTCACTTGAATGTGATTTGAGCGAATACGATTTGTTATGATTGGCGATTTAAGTGGGCTCGGTTTACAGAATGCTAGTCACGAAGTCAATAGTTACAAAGACAATTTTTAAAGTGGACCTGTTTTATAATCATTGCTCAGTGTGCATTATTTTTCCATTAGTGGGATTTGTATTGGAATGTGATTTTCTGATTAATGGCTGAATCCTCTAAAAGTACAGCAGCAGGTTTTGTAACTTTTAAGGCACCTACACCCGATCATTCTAGACTTCGTTTTGTCCAATCCAATGGTTATTGGCAATGGTTACAGCCTAACGGACCCAGATAAATGTGTCCCTCTACATTCCCGCGACCAAAGGCAGCACCTGCACCCGATCATTCTAACCTTCGTTTATGAGAACATACTTCCAGTATATTAAACAACAGCACATCAAGATTCCAAGAATTATAGAGTACTTTATGGTTAATGATTGACTAGGAGTGAGATAGAGGCTGCTAACTTAACTTAACCTAATTTCACCTAACTTAACCTAATCTAACCTCAGCTCATCTAACCAAACCAACTAAACCTGACTTGATCTGACTTAATCTAATGTCAGCTAACTTTACTTAACCTAATCTCAGCTCACCTAACATAACATGACCTGACCTGACCTGACTTCACTAAATCTTACCTAATCTAACCCCAGCTAACCTCACCTCACCTGACTTGACCTCACCTCACCTAACCTAGGATCAACAGTAATCTACTAATCTACAGAGAAAAGTTTTGAATGTGGGCCCAACTCAACATCACCCGATATCACGAAGTTACAGTGTCCACGTTTACACCAAGTACTTATGTGATTATGGAATATGTCGGAAATATGGGTGTTGATCCTAGGTTAGGTGAGGTGAAGTCGGGTGAGGTGAGGTTAGCTGGGGTTAGATAAAGTAAGGTTTAGTGAAGTCAGGTCCAGGTCATGTTAGGTTAGGTGAGCTGAGATTAGGTTAGGTTAAGTCAGGTTTAGTTGGTTAGGTTAGGTGAACTGAGGTTATGTTAGGTTAGTGAGTTGAAGTTAGGTTAGGTTAAGTTAGTTACCTCTATCTCACTCCTAGTCAATCATTAACTATAAAGTACTCTATAAATCTTGGAATATTGTTGTGTTGTTGTTTAATATACTAGAAATATGTGCTCAAAAACGAAAGTTAGAATGGTCGGGTGTAGATACTGCCTTTGGCCGCGGGAAGGTAGCGGGGCACTGTTGACAAAAAAAACACATTTTTCTGGGTGTGTTAGGCTGTGAGCACTGTCAAAAACTATTGGATTGGACAAAACGAAGGTTAGAATGATCGGGTGTAGGTGCTTTAAACGTTACAAAACTTGCTGCTGTACTTTTAGAGGATTCAACCATAATCAGTAAATCACATTCCAATACAAATCCCACTAATGGAAAATATTGCAAACTGACAATGATTGTAAATCGCGTCCAGTCTAAAAATTGTTCTTGTAACTATCGACTTCGTGGCTAGTTTTCTGTAAACCGTGCCAACTTAAATCGCAAGTCATAGAAAAGCACATTCGCTCAAATCACATTCCAGTGAAAATTGCGCCTACTATAAATCGCTCACACTATCTCTTACTATCAGTCGCACCCAGTGAAAATCACTCTGAATAATTGCGTCCTACTATAAATCGCGACCATTAAAATTACTCCCAGGGAAAATCCTGCCTATTAATCGCATCTGCTATCAATTGAGCCCGCTATAAAACGGGCCCCGTATAAATGAGCTTACTAATTGCACCTGCTCTAAAACGCGCCCAGATTCAATTGGACCTAATAATCTTGTCCTAATATGAATAGCGACCTGTGAAATTGCACCCAGTGAAAATTGCACTACTAATCGCGTCCAATTATAAATCGCTTCCGGTGAAATCACGCCCAAAATAAATCGCGCCTACTATCCGCGCCTACCACCAATTGCGCCCGCTATGAAAGACGCCCAGTACAAATCACGCCCACTAATCTCAGCTGCTATTATTTGCACCCCACTATAAAACGCGCCCAGTATAAATCGCGCCTACTATGAAACCCACTATGAAACGCCCCCATTGCTACTATGAAACGCTCCCAGTATCAATCGCAGCCAATAAAAATCATAGTCACTATAATTTGTATCCAGTATAAATCGTGACATTGAGAAATGTGTGTAAATCGCTCCTAGTCTTGGTTGGTTCCTTAGTTTAGGAGCTGCGACAACGCGGTCATGTAGCCCCGTGCACTTGGGGTGTGTGTAGAATCTGTCTGATAACCGGTGTTAATTGTGATGACTGTATTGGTGTGTGTTATCTGTTTTTAATTCAAGTAAGGACTGCGACAATAATTTCAAGTAGTTCCTACATTGGCTACCAAATGCTACCACCCACGACACCTAGCTGTGAACTTCGCTACTACTAGATGCCATCGCAACCAGCACCCGGTGACGAACGTTGGAACTTAAAAGCATTAATGAAACCTAATCTACAAATTTTGGCTTCACACAAGTAGAGTTAGTGGAAGGTTATTTTTCATGCCAAAACTCTATGACATGGGACCGCCGGCTTTACCTCCCCGCTGAAGATCTTTCCGCGGCGAGCAATAGGCATAAAAAGCTCATCCTCCTCTCTTTCATTATCTTCATGATGATGATGATCATCATAATCATCATCACTATTACTGTATAGTCCTTTTTGTTTTTCATGGAATGCCACCTCTTGCATAATCTGTGTTGACTTTGATAGTGCTGAGGGTTTTTTTTGTATGGAGATGATTGTTTAAACATAGCTTTAGAGGAGGGGTTAAATGTTGCTCGACAAACAAGGCACTATCTTGAGTAGCAGTGTCTTTATTCAGCATTGCGTTTTCGTTTTGGTTAGAGTATTTTGTACCATTAAGAGTATCATCCCAAGCTCTCTTCAATGATGCTCGTTTGAAGTAAGTACATTGGGGTCTTTTGTCCTAATCATTCCTCGACACTTTTTTTTGATCCGCATGATGATGTGCACTGTGGGCTTTGGTAAGGAATATTACAATTATTTAAGAACCTGTATTTAAGTGTATAGGAAGCTTGCCACGGTGGGTGAGTGGATAGCGTGTCGATCTACTCACCCCAAGATTGCAGGTTCGCTCCTGGCCGTGGTAAGTGATTTTTGAAAGGCGGCAAAAATACGACATGCATGTCATACGATGTTGGCATGTCAAAGAACCCATTTGAATTCAGTAGGCCGTGTTTATAATGGCAAAATTAATCTCGGGAGTTTCCGCCAACACGAAGTTCCTCATTTCTCTACTAGAAAGCGCTGTAGTGTTCAAGGAACTTAGAACTAACCACCTTGACTTTCATAGTGATTCAAGGAACAACGACATTCGACATGCAAGCTACCCTCTGGGTGTCAAATTACAAAGCTTGCACTTCGCACCCGAGGCCACACGATATTATTATTATTATTAGTGTATAGGACACTTGGGACACCTTGGTCGTCAGCTTCGTGTACTTAAACGTGATTAGATATATTATATATATCGGTAATCACTCATTAACACCGAATAGTTTAAAACTTAAAAATCTATAGGCAATTAGCCCCTTATACTTGGGTGTGTAAAAAATTTTGCAACATCGCGGTCATCAGTCCCGTAAACTTGGTGTTTAATAGAGGGTTGGAGGCATCTTAAGATAATTTTAGGAAATTTAATTGGATATTAGATAATGTACAGGGACCGTGTTCAAGTGTAAGTTGGAACGCAATAAGATAATTCCACAAAAACGAACTGACCAACATCGAGTTGAATTTCTAGAAGCATAACTCCAGAAATGTCTACCAAACGTTCAAGAGGAATCTAACAGAATACAATCCTCCTAATTTGTGCTTCCGCGACCCGATCACAAACCAGATCGCTCACAGTGACAAGGGTAATTGCCAAATGTTAGCTAAATACTTTAAAAACCTTCTCAACTGTGATCCAACGGAGTCGACTTTCACTCCAATTTCGAATCCAATTTCAACTAATCCAGACTCTTCACCGCCAGACATCTCTGAGCTGCGAAGGATCATCACTTCACTAAAAATTAACAAATCCCCGGGTGAGCACTCGGTAATCGCTGAACACTGGAACCTCCTGGATGATACTGGAACCTCTCTTACTAAATCTCCAACATATGTGGAAAACTACCGAGAAACCATCTAAATGGACCATAGCTCTTATTCATGAACTTCATAAAAAAATGTGAACAGTCAGACGTCAATAACTATCGGGGCATTTCTCTCCTTCCAATCACCTACAAGATCCTCTCTAAAGCCTTACTCACTAGAGAACAGGAACAACTAGACTCACAAGTAGGCGTGTACCAGGCCGGCTTTAGAAAATACAGATCATGTGCTAAACAAATCCTGAATCTGAAAATGACTATCGCTTATCAAAACCTGAGAACTAGACCATTCTTCATCGTCTTCGTAGACTTTCAGAAAGCTTATGACTCCATTGGCCGAGGAACTCTTCTCCAAGTGCTCCATGAATTTTGTCTTGACAATAAGACTCGAATGATAATCCAGAGTACGCTTTCTGATACAACTTCCAAAGTAAAGTTCATCCCAGATTTCAGATCATTTCACAATCAGGTGTTCGACAGGGTGATTTTCAACTGTGCTATTGAGAGAGTCATACGAGAATGGAGACACGTTCTTCAATCCAAAGGATTTCCTAATGAAGTGCAAATAGGCAGACCTCGGAAATACATCAATATTGATTGCCTCGCATTTGCTGATGACCTCGCTTTGTTTGCTCCTCTCCATAAATAGCCATCAACAAGTAAATTACTTACATGATTGTGCAACCAAAATAGGACTCAAGATATCTTACATTAAAAGCCAATTCATCTCTAATATAAGAGAAGATCCAGCTCATCTTCAAACCACCCCCGGCCAGATCTTAAAAGTTCAAAAGTTAAAATATCTTGGTGAGTAGATCGAACCAAATAATTCTGAAAATTTCGCCATCTCAACACGAGTCAATAAATTCGAAACAGCCTTCCGCCTCACACACCAACTGTACAATAAAAAGTCCGTCTCTGGAAATACAAAGTTAGGACACTATCAAACTCTGATTAGACTGGAAGCACTGTATGCAGCGGAATGCCTAACAAACCGCGCAGCTGGCCCGATCGAAAGACTTGAAGTTAAGGAAAGATCGTTACGAAATTTCTTGGTCCTAAGTTCAAAGTTGGAGGTTACAAGCTCTGTAGTAATTCAGAAAAAGTACTCCCACACTGAAAAGATCTGAAGTGTAACCCGGAAAGGGAGAACAACATTCTATGCCCACCTCCTCAGAATGCCTGTCAGTAGATTCTCCAATCCTCCATTGTCATACTTCCCAGGTTTAAAGGTGATGCCTCTTTGGTTGGTGGAAGTGGATAAGGACTTGTTAAAGTTTAAATTTTTGAATCTGATACCTTGCTCAGAACCCCCATTGAAACAAAACTCCGTCAGGTTCATCGAGGAAGTAAAACCCAGCAAGAGATATGTTCACTCGGACGAATGGAAGAAATCCCATTCTTAAAGGATGAAAGTGTGGTGGGCTAACAAGCAGAAAACTGTTGAGATCTCGCGGTCCCTAGTGGCCACAACGATAAAAGTAAAGTAAGTAATAATAATAATTAATACTTGAGGTCTCTTAGAAAAGCCTCTCGAGCTATCCTGTTAGGTAGTGTGTTATAAGACTTTGTGTAAACCCACTCTTGCTCTTAAAATAATATATAAAACTCAAATTTGAAATTTCTACTTAGGTCGTTTGTCAAAATAAAAAAATAAAAAGAACTTGCTCTAGTAATAGAGGGTTTAAGCCTTTTCATTCAAGCTGTTGTATAACATTATCAATTATCGGTTTCGGAAATCTCAAGGCAATAATCTAAAAATTAATTTAAAGGTATACTAGTGTTCTAACAAAACATATTTGTTTAAATTCTTACCGAGTAAAAATATAGGCTAGATTCTGTGTTCGCAAAATCTCGAATCAGCAAAATAAAAAATATTATATGCATTAATTTGAATCCTAAATCAAGTTTTTACGATTATGAATTCGAGAAATCTATAATCAATGCCTTTACGCTTTTTCATTCAAGCTGTTGTATAACATTATCAAATTCTTACAGCGCAGTTTACCAAGAAAGTATATAGGCTAGCTTCGGCATACTCTAACTGCTAGACCGGTGTTTGTGATAAATAAAATTCAATTATTTGTTCACGAAATCTCGATTCAGCGAAATCTAAAAATAAAAAATATTACATGAATTAATTTAAATCCTAAATCAAGTTTTTACGATATGAATTCGAGAAAGCTCTAATCATCAACTTTACGCTTTTACATTCAAGCTGTTGTATAACATTATCAAATTATCGGTTTTAGAAATCTCAATTTAATAAAGATATAGTCTGGTACAACGGAAATATACTTGTTTAAATTCCTACAGTGCGGTTTACCAAGAAAGGATACAGGCTACCTTCGGGATACTTTAACTGCTAGTCCAGTGTTTGTAATAAATAAAAGTCAATTATTTGTTCGCGAAATCTTGGATCAGCAAAATATAATAATAATAAATAAATAATTAAATAAAGATTTAAAAAGGGGGTAAAACCAACATTTTGAAAATGTGTAGTTAGGCCCTTTGGCCAAATTGGTAAAAATAAGTAATCCACAGTAAAGAGGGCTTCATTCCGTTTAAAATAAGGTAACAGACGTATTTCTAAAATGACGGTTTCGAGAAAAATCGGGGAAGAAAATCAATAACCCAGTTGTTACAATTTTTTGATAAAAATCTGGAAAAATAAGTGGTCCACGGTAAAGATGGAAAAAAGCTCATTAAAATGAGTCGTCACATAACTTTCTCCGATAATTGGTTCGGAAAATATCGGGAAAGAACGGCGATTACCTAAAAGTTACGTTTTTCTTGGTAAAAATCCAGAAAAATAAGTGATCCACGGTAGAGATGAGAAATCAGCCTGTTAAAACGAGCCCTCACTCAAGTCTATACGATTACGGGTTCGCGAGATATAGGCTCAAGTCGGGCGGCAACATGCAGTCGCGGTGCGTGCTTTAACGCTCCCCCCTTCCTTTCCCTTCCCCTTCCTTTCCCTTCCCCTTCCCACTTAGTGGTATCCCCTCTTGGGTTAGCTACCAATACGACTCAAATAAGTAAATAAATAATAAATAGCTAGAAATGTTACAGTTATGGCCCCTTGGCAAAAATCTAAAAATGATAAATACAATTTTCCTAAATAAAAATAATATATAGACTACATAATAAATTAAAAACATTAAATAAAAATTTTAAAAGTTAAAAAAAAAATGAAAATGTGTAGTTAGGCCCTTTGGCAAAATTTGGAAAAATAAATGGTAGATAGAAAAGGGAACTTCATCCCGAGTAATTTGACATCTCATACAAGTCTCTACGATTAGGGGTTCGCGATATATTAAAAAGTCGATGACCTACTAGTTTTGGATTCTTTGGGGGAATCAAGAGTCATCATTAGGGCCCGGATGTTGATGCCGTAAAAATGTTAAAAGAAATGCAATTAAACTTTTCCAAAATGACAGTAATAAATGACCTAAAATTTCGAAAAATGCACTATAAAGTGAAGAAAATGAAAAGCACGAATGTGTTTATCGCGACCGATCTGTTGCGTTACAGTAAATCTTCTTTCAGCAGCTACTTTAGTTCCACACGGTTTGCAAAACAATATGCTTTCATCGGTAGAAAACACATGTCACCAAATTCAGATACTAGTTGTTTTAAATGCACTGACACACTCGGTTTTATTTTAGGCATTTTTAAAGCGGCAATAAACGATAACTCTCGACGTGAACTATGGGGAACTGAGACAAGAATATACACCCCTTCCCCTTTCTACCCCGCCACTGCTGACCTTGGTCAACAGAGCAGGTAACATTCAATTCCGCAAATAATTGGTTTGCGCCGAAAACAAGAGAATCTCTATACCTACAGTACCGTTCTTCTGCATCCAAGATATATATTTTTCTACTAAAAATTTTAAATTATCCTGTATTAGCTACTAGCTTCTTCTTAACTCTGAGGGACGTAACTCCCTCATATAAAGCAGTGACATGACTAAATTCGAAATAAATGACCTTAAAAGACCGATTTCTCTAAAATATGACCAAAAAATCTACCAAACTTGAAAAAATGCTCTTAAAATGGAAAAATAGCAAAAAATGCAAGAAGATGCAAAATAAAAATGACATATTTGAAGACGAGATGGCCCGCCCAGAGTTTCTATGTACTTCAGCATTGTTTTAGACAGCTCAGTAAAAAGATGACATGTCATCATCATCCGGGCCCTAGTCATCATCATCATTAGTCGTTTCACACATTGCTGAGCGTCGTGACCTCATTTCTTCAGTTCATTAGTAACCACATCCTTGACGAGACGTTTCCATCCTAAGCGATCTTCAGCCCTTCGTAAGATATCGTGAAGAGGTTGGCCGGTGATCTTCTTTGCTTGGTCTAACCATTTACTTGTTGTTCTTCCTCTTGATCTGGTACCTTAAATGTTGCCTTGTAGAATGGTCTTTTCTAAATTGTCTCCTTCTCTCCTCAAAGTGTGTCCCGGGAATTGGAGGTAACTTTCATTAACACGGGAAGGTAAACGTTTTGTGATGCTCATTTCGTCTATAATGGAGGCATTAGGTCTTCCTTCTGTCCATGGTATACATAGCATCCTCCGCCAACACCACATCTCAAAGACATCTATTCGGCTCTTGACATTAGCCTTCATAGTCCAGGTCTCACAACCGTATAAGAAAACAGAAAACACCAGTGATTTCACTAATCGCATTTTCACTGTTTTAGATAATGCCTGGTTCTGCCAGATCTTTGTAAGTTTAACAATTGCATTACGTCATTTTATTTCTTTATCAAAATTTCCCGTGTTACTGATTATGGAGCCCAGGTATACACAATCATGCACCAACTCCAGATCTTGTAGGCATCCTGTAATTTGAAATGGGACTTATACAAGTTTGCCTGGCTCCATTTGATATTGAAAAATTCTGAGCATTCACCATCCACCCTTACGGTTGCATTGTGACTGTTATAAAGACCTTTCAATAATAGCGTTAAGTGTTTTGGGACTCCTTATTCGTTGAGTACTTCCCACAGCTTGTCCCACTTGACACAGCATAAGGAGTTTTTTATAATCAAGGATACAAATATAGGCAGGGACACAACTCGCGTCATTTATCAGTTATCTCTCTCATATTTGTTATTGACTCGCGTGTACCTTTGTCTGCCACAAAACCTGCTTGTTCTGCAGAAATCTGAGCTTGCAAAAAAGTTTTTAATCGTTGATTCATAAATTAAAACAGGACTTTACTAGCATGTGATATTAATGCTATGGTGCGGTTATTTATTTATTTGTTTATTTATTTATTTATTTATTTATTTATTTATCGTATGGCTTTTAGTGCCGGGAGTGTCCGAGGACATGTTATTAGAACAGTCCCTAACTGACCCTTTTTTTTTGTGAAGGAGAATAAGAACAGATGTAGTCCAGTCTTTAGGCCATTCTCTAGTTTTCCATACTTTATTACATATTGAATGTAAAGCATGAAGGTCTTCTTCTCCCATTACTTTCAGTATTTCTACAGAAATACCATCCATGCCTGGGGCTTTGCTTTTTTCAAATGTCTGGTGGCGTTCCCAATTTCACTAAATAGGATATCAGGTTCTGTGTCACATCCCGTGCAATTGTTCTCTTCTCATAAGCTATTTCCTGTGCAGTATAAGGTTTCACAGTATTGTTTCCACCCAACTATTGCTTCTTTCTTGTCACCAATTACATTTCCCTGTGCGTCTGCAATCACCCATGTACGTGGTTTGAATTCTCGGGTGATGCTGTTTATCTTCTTGTAGAGGCCACGTGTTTCATTTAATTTTTGATGGTGATGTATTTTATCACGGATATTAGTGAGGTACTGTGTCTTGTCTATTCTGCAATTATGCTGTATTTTGCGGCAAATTTCTTTATATGCTTCTTCATCTTGAGCAGTTTGTATACCACGTTTCTTCAATGTGCTCCTTTCTTCAATAAGTAATAGTGTAGAGTTTAAAATCCAGGGATGTTTTGCTTCAGGTGTCTGAGGAACTTGTTCGGGAAGGGATGAATTGATGATTTCCTTCATCTTGTCCCATGTTTGGGAAGGAGCTCCTTCCTCCTCTACTTGCTGTAATTTTGTTCTTATTTTTCACCAACCTCTTGGAGGATATATTTGTCTGTAATGCGAACCTGTTTTACTTTCACTTTCTTCAATGATTTCATTTTTATCCGCATTTTCATAGATAACAGTATATGATCACTACCACAGTCTGCTCCAGGGTATGTCTTACAATCCAAGATCGAAGTACGCCAACGTTGCCTCCCCAAAATGAAATCAATTTGATTCCTAACCCTATCCTCAGGAGAAATCCATGTGTAGCGACGGTTTGCATGATGTTGGAAGTGGATGTTACGAATAGACAAGTTGTTATTCACACAAAATTCTAATAAACGCTCTCCACGTTTATTCCTCACCCCCAACCCGTACAGTCCAACCACAGGTCTCATGTGTCCGTCATGTTTAGCCTCACCTATCTTCGCGTTGAAATCATCTTGGATGACTATTTCCTTTTTAGGTATCCTACTAATGGTATATTCCAGCCAGTCATAAAATTCCTCAATTTCTTCCTCTGATGAAACTGAACGATGTTGATGAAACATGCAGGGCTTCCAGCGACTCACTTTTCTCACTATTATTCACTCTTTTCAAACCAGCCTCACTTTTCTCACTATTTGATAAAATTATTCACTATTCTCACTTTTTTTTTACAAAACTGGTCACATTCTACGTTAAAAATGGTCTCGTGCACAATCAGATTGCTAGAAACGACCCAAAATATACCCATGAATGGGTAGTTCATATTCCTGCCAGTGGTGGAAAGCTTCCATGGTGCGATACCACAGCCGGAGCCGTGCAGCGATCTCCAAAAATTTTAACAAAAGTTCACATTTATATTTTTGTTTTACGATTTAAATTTCTTCAGTGTTGCATTGATTTTCCAATCCATTATTTCCAAGTGTCCTCTCTAACTACATGAAAAATCACAAACAGTACTCAGAGATATTAACATGGGCGCAATTTGGTTGACGTTTTGGGGGGGCTAATTTGTTTTCCAGATACAAATTCTTAAAAATTTTGTCTATTTCAAAACAGTCTTGTCACATTTTTGGGGGGCTATGGTTGGTTTTGGGGAGCTGGGTAGATTATTAGCTTGGGAATAACCTAACCCCCAAGGGAAGATGATGAAGAAAAAGAAGTGGGTTTCGGATTGGAGAAAAAGGATGGAGAAATAGGACGAGAGTCCAACAGAAGTTATAATTTTAATTTTAAGTAGGTATACCCAAAGGCAGCTGCCACTGCAAATCCGCTTTCCGATACCTAAAGTGGGTAGGGACCTGGCCGAAGCTAACAGGAAACGCAGCTGGAACTTGGGCTATTCGCAAGAAAGTTGCTATAGCGAATTCCGAATAGCATAAATATACCTACTATGGGGAAGGGTGGTGGTCTGGCAAGACAAAGAGTAACAGATTTATTGTGTATCTGTTCGAAGGAGTTTGTTTCTAAACAAGTATTTGAAGAGTACAAATAATTTGAATCAGCCTTGATATTTTAGTTCTTGAAATTGTAGAATTTCTAAAGAGCGACCGAATGCTTCCAAGAAGGATAGAGATAAAACAATTATAACCTGGGGAATAATTTTGGTAAGTGTACCAATAGTTGCATTTAGAAATGACTAAGCTTTTACCCAGCAAGGCGCCGACTAAAAGTTTAGACAATGAGAAACACTTAAATTTTGAAAAACCAACCATAAGTGGGAGAGAGAATCTTCACAAGCAGGAAGCTGGCGTAGCGAGCTATGCTTGCCTTACTGGCCAGTTAGAATTAGCTATTAAAGCTAAGAGAGACTTTACTAAGTTGATAATTAAGAGTTCTTGCTCAAATGCAACAAGTGGTGAAAACCCTATCAATGGATTTGTTTTTATTAAAGAGGGCATAAACCTAGGAAGAGTCAGGGAAGACAGGATCTTGCCTAACCGTTATGTTTGAGAAATGATAAATCAAAAGAACAAATCTTAATTTATTTAACAATGTAAGAAGAAGTAGTTTATGTAACACATATATAATTTTGATTTGTAAACAATTGGGGTCGCAGACCTCCGAAAACATCTAAAGCTTGCACCAGGCAATTGACAATTCTTTTGGTTTTAAAACTTTTATATGCTTTAAAATCTTCGTAAGATTTTGAAATGTTGTTAAGATTAACAAATGGGAAATTTAAAGATAATTAAAGTAATTAAGGTTAAACAATCAATCAAGTACAAGATGTGTACTTTAAGGATTTATAGATAGGTATCTTAGAAATATGAACAAATAACAACTTCGAAAGTAACAAAAAACAGAAAGAAATGAAATAGAAGTTTCTATAACTTCTTGTATTAATACAGAACTACTTTTATAGATTATGCAAATAGGGCAGGTCACTTATTGTGAAACCTGAAGAGAAAAATTGAAAGGAAGTTTCTAGAACTCCTATGTGGGTAGGGATCACGAGAAAAATAGGGCAAATTTCCCTTTTGTGAAAACTAGAGATAACTCACTTTTGAGTAGAAAGAATTGGATTCCCTAATTAGAAGGGAGAAACAATATACTTTAAGGCGTGTACTAGACACGAAGTTTTACAGACATTAATTCGTTGTACGTGGAGCAAGTGAGGGAGGGCACTTATTGAGAGTGACACCTCATTGAAAAAAGACCTAAAGTAACAATTTTATTATTTTAGTTTTTTAGTAAAGGGTTTGGGAAAGATCAAATGGGATTGTGGAAGAGTGTTCATGGCCGTATTTATTGTACTCGGACGAGCGCGACGCGGATGAAAAGTTGAACAGGCACTGATCACTATAGTCTGTTGACATAGTTGAAAAATTCACTGTAGTAGCACAAAAAGTTGATGGCAAAGAAAGTTATTGTAATGGTGGAAAATAACTAGTTACACTAGATTTGCGAGAGTCTATTGCTTGAAAAACTTGTAGGTTATAGTTGAATGCACCAGAGAAATCCCAACGGAGGAAGAAAAATTAGATATTGATTAGCAGTTCATAAGGAAGATTCCTTAGTTTGAAAAAGTATTCCCATATGTGAGTGGAAAGTACTAGAAGGTTTAACTCGTAGATAAATTGTTCGGCATGGAAAATTCCAGAACAACCATGACTGAAGAATAGGGAAAATCTCTCATTTAATAAGCATAAGAAATGCTGCTTCATGGTAAGATTGGCTTAGATAGACAAAAGCCCAACATAGAAAATCCCACGAAGGATGATTATTGCCCCGCATAAGAAATCTCACACTGCCTATAAAGTGATCATTAAAAAGCATGTAGCTATTTAAAATCAATTAAAATAAGTTGAAGAACGTTGAAGTAGTACTTAGCTCATTTCTGATGAACGGTGAATCCTTAGGTGACTGTTAGTCAGGAATTCACAACATGGCGAAGATTTGAAAGTTTGTCTCTCGAGGTGAGGAGACGAGCTTTAGTAATGCTCCGACTGCCTAGTTTGACTTCAGACGCACAAGTGAGGCCAGCTCAACGGAGTGCGGAGAGACCAGGGAAGGGAAAAGAGTGGAGGTAGGAGACAAAAGTAATACATATAAGAATAGCCAAAATAACAGATATAAATTTTCTTGATGAAATGGCCTTCAAAGAGTTGATAGCAAGCGTCACCAGCGCAGCCTGGTGGGTGAAAAAGTAGACGAAGTTCTCTTGATCACGGAGATGATAGCTGGCGATAGCGACGAGATCTGGTGGCTAGATTGGTAAGGAAGTCCTCTTATACAGGGAAGAATTGAGGGACTTCAGAGATTCGCTGCTAGATGACGCTAGGTGGGTCATGGAAGATATATATCTAGAACAGACTTACAGATAGTGTAAGAAACATATACCAACAAAGAGAAATCAGGAGATCACTGTTGGTGTTTGCGAAAAAAGGAAGTGATGAACTAAAGCAAAGAGAAGCAAAAGTTTACTCTGTCTTACAGTGTATTCCAAAGAATACACCAAGCTGGGAGGGGAAACACCAACAGAGAAAGAAAGACATGAAATTAAGAAATTAAAGGTAAAGGAGAAATTAAAGACAGTGGTCTTATAATATACCCATTCGTGGTCAAGATCTTGGCCACCCTAACTCTCCCATCCCTTCCAGGGTAACACTCGGTCACTCTACCAGAAATCCAGACCAAGGGAGGAGAAACATCCCTAACCAGGACCAAGTCCCCCACTTTAATGTCGGGATTGGAAAGAAACCACTTCTGTATCCGTTGCAAGGAAGTTAAGTATTCCAAATTCCACCTCTTCCAGAAAGAATTACGGAGGGCTTCAAGTTCACGCCAAACAATATGTAAATTAGAATCTCTTTAAGAGTTGGGAAGGGGAGGAGGGGCAGAAAGAGAAGTGCCTATAAGGAAGTGACCAGGTGTGAGTGGAAGCAGGTCATCAGGGTCATTGAAAAGCGGAGTTAAAGGGCGAGAATTGACAACACCTTCAATCAGAATAGACAGCGAATTAAATGCTTCATAAGTCAGAATGCGATTACCTAAATCCTTTCTTAGATAACGTTTAGTGAGCTTTACGCAGGACTCCCACCTACCACCGTGATGAGGAGCGTAGGGAGGTATAAAACGCCATTTGAAGCCCTTTGAGTAGGAAAAATTAGAAATCTGTTCCATGGCAGGAGAAGAAGTAAGAGCTTTCTTCCACAACGAAGCTGCGCCTTGAAAAGTGGAAGCGTTATCAGAGAACATCTCCGAAGGAACACCACGCCTAGCAGCGAAGCGAAAGACAGCTGATAAAAAGTAAGAAGTAGAGGCATTCGTTACTAGTTCCAAATGGATCGCGCCAGTAACCATGCAAACAAAGAGAGAAACATAGAGCTTACCAAACAATTTGCGTTTAGCTTCAGGGGAATTGCGTTGATATCGGAACGGACCCATATAGTCCACACCAGTTAGAGCAAAGCAAGCAAGCTTGTAGTTTACCGGGACCGTTAATCTTGAGATCATGAGCCACGGGACCTCCTTTTTACGTGGAATCCGAACCACAGGACATGGCATTTCACTTCGAAAATCTCACATGCATTGGCCGGGAATCGAACCCGGGCCGCCTTGGTGAGAGGCTTACAGCTAGACCGCTGAGCCACCACGCCCCCACACCTGTTAGAGCAAATGGACATATAGGAGAAGAGCGAAAGGAGGGCAGATCGCTCATTAATAGAGTATTGACTTTAGGTTTCGCTTTGAAGCAAGGAATGCATTTGTGAATTACAGAGGAAACTTCATGAATTCCATTTATAATCCAGTACTTTTCCCTTAAGAGGCAAATCAGTGTGCGTGTGCCAACATGCAGATTACGATAATGAAAGTCACGTATAATTAAAGGAGTTACGTGATGTTTAGAAGGCAAAATAACAGGATGCTTTTTGTCCTCAGAAAGCAAAGATTGCGAGAGTCTACCACCTACCCTGAGAAACCTATTGTCATCAAGGAACGGGGCTAAGGCACGAAGACGACTGGATTTGGGAAGATCCTTTTTAGAAGAAAGTAAAGACAATTCAGAAGAAAAGGCTTCTTGCTGTGTTAGTTGCAAAACCTTAATGGTAGCGAGAAACATTGGTAGGAAAGAAAGAATAGGTAGAAAACCGTGGATCACTCAGGATATACTAGAATTGATGGATGAAAGGCGGAAACACAAGAATCTAAGAGATGAAAAGGGGAAAGCGGAATACAGACGTCTGAGAAATGAGGTTAACAAGAAGTGCAAGGAAGCGAAAGAAGAATTGTTGAAAGAGAAATGTGCAGGTATAGAAAATTGTCTGAAATTAGGAAAAGTAGACACAGCTTATCGAAGGATTAAGAATACTTTTGGGGAAAAGAAGACTAAGTGCTGTAATATTAAGGACACAAATGGAAAGCTTCTAACAGATAGGGAAGAAAAGGTTGAGAGATGGAAAGCTTACATAGAGAGTTTGTATGAGGGAAAGGAGATTGAGAATCATGTAATGGAAAGGGAGGAGGAAATTGATGAGGATGCGAAAGGAGATTTAATATTGAGATCAGAATTTGATAGAGCTTTGGAAGACTTAAGCAGGAACAAAGCACCAGGCATAGATGATATACCGATTGAGTTGCTACGCTGCATAGGAGATGAAGGTCTGATCAGGTTATTTCACTTGGTGTGTAGGATTTATGAGACAGGTGAGGTACCCCCTGATTTCAAGAAGAATGTAATCATCCCTATACCAAAGAAAGTGGGAGCTGACAGATGTGAAGATTACCGTACAATCAGCTTGATTACTCATGCTTCAAAGATCCTGTCTAGAATAATTTACAAGAGGATTGAAAGCCAGATAGAAACGGAGTTGGGTGAAGACCAGTTTGGTTTCAGGAGAAATGTAGGAACAAGGGAAGCTGTACTAAGTCTTAGGCTGATTTTAGAAGGTAGAATAAGGAAAGATAAGAGAACGTTCATGGCTTTTGTAGACTTAGAAAAGGCTTTTGATAACGTTGATTGGACTAAATTGTTTGACATTTTGAAATCAATTGGAATAAAGTACAGGGATAGGAGGGTGATATACAATCTGTACAGAAACCAGACAGCAGTCATTCGAGTTGAAGGACATGAGAGAGAAGCTGGTATTCAGAAAGGTGTAAGGCAAGGCTGCAACTTATCACCCATACTTTTCAATCTTTACATTGAACAAGCAATGAAGGAAATTAGAGAAACATTTAAAGTGGGAGTGAAGATTCAAGGAGAAATAATTTCAACTCTGAGATTTGCTGATGACATCGTCATCTTGGCCGACAAGCCTGAGGATTTGAATGAGTTTTTGAATGGTATGGACTCCGTCTTACGGAAAGAATTCATGATGAAAATAAATAAATGTAAAACAAAAATACTGGAATGCAGCCGAAATAAATCAGAAACCTCTATGGAGATCAAATTGGCAGGTGAAAAGTTGAAGGAAGTAGGAGACTACTGTTACTTAGGAAGCAGAATAACCAGTGATGGACGAAGCAAAGAGGATATTAAAAGTAGGTTGGCTCAGGCAAAGAAAGCATTTCTACAAAAAAGGAATCTACTGACATCGAATATAGATTTAGGTATTAGGAAGTCATTTTTGAAAGCCTTTGTCTGGAGCGTGGCGCTCTATGGAAGTGAAACTTGGACTATTGGTGCAGCAGAAAAGAGGAGAATTGAAGCATTTGAAATGTGGTGTTACAGGAGAATGATGAAGATCAGATGGGTAGATAGGGTTACAAACAAAGAGGTATTAAGACGAGTGGGAGAGGAGAGATGTTTCTGGCGACTGCTAATGAAGAGAAGAGATAGGTTGGTAGGACACATACTAAGACACCCAGGAATAGCAAGCTTAGTTATGGAAGGAAGGGTCGAGGACAAAAACTGTAGGGGTAGACCAAGGTTAGAATATGTTAAACAGATTGCCTCCGATGTGGGGTGTCGGAGCTATGTAGAGATGAAACGATTAGCTCAGGACAGGGAGGCATGGAGAGCTGCATCAAACCAGTCAAAAGACTGAAGACTCAAACAACAGCGAGATTCAATTCATGATTGGTAAGGTGTGGTTTGGGGAGAAGAGGTTGGTCAACCACAAGATATATCCATCTGAGAAGATAGGCAACAATTCGAATTAATTTGTGAAAGGAAGAATAGCGGGACAACAAGGGATGAGAAACGTTGGAAACAAGACACGAAGCAGTAGATTTAGATACTTTAGCGTCAGGCAAGTTGGAGTTTGTAGCTGGAGGTTTAGAAGGCCAACAAGAAGAGTCTTCGATTAACCACGAGGGCCCATGCCAATACAACTGAGAAGCTGCCAATTGAGAGGGTAAACATCCACGAGAAATGATGTCGGCGGGGTTGTCAGCGCTGGGCACATGCCTCCATTGACATCCCGAAGAAAGAGTTTGAATTTTGGAAACCCTGTTTGCAACAAAAGTTTGCCAATGAGCGGGGTTTTTAGCAATCCAAGAAAGAGTAATCATGGAATCGCTCCAGAGATAGATTTGCGAAAAATTGACTTTTAAGACTTCCCGTAATTTCTTAACAAGTTCAGCGGCCATGAGTGCAGCACACAATTCAAGCCTAGGCAAAGTGATAGTTTTAAGAGGAGCCACCTTCGATTTGGCACAAACAAGGTTGGAAACTGAAGATCCATTTAACGAACCGCGATAAACCAAATATGCACAGCAACTGTAAGCTTTTTCGGAACTGTCCGCAAACACATGAACGAAAAAAGGTGCATTAGGATGAGCGTTAATTAAATTCCTGGGAATTTCAATAAGGGAAAGATCAAGCAAATTGCTGCGAAAAGAGAGCCATCTGTTAAGAAAAGCAAGGGGAAGAGTGTCGTCCCATTCACATTTGAGCGACCATAGCTCTTGCATGAAAAGTTTGGCTATAACAATAACTGGGGCAAGGAATTGAAGCGGATCAAAAAAAATCCAATTTCGGAGAGAATTTGTCTTTTTGTGTTAGGGAGCTCTTCTGCAAGCGCAACTTTATAGATAAGAGTGTCAATGTTAGTGCACCAATGAACTCCAAGAGTTTTTATGGATTCGGAATTTCCACAAATTTCGACGGAGGAGGGGTCTACATCTTCAATAGGAAACCGGGCGAGAAACTCATGGGAGTTGGAATTCCTCTTATGAAGTGGGAATCCTCCATTCTTTAACAATGCTTGAAGTTCTAGTGACACGAAAGAAGCTTCCTCCAGAGTGGGGAAGGACTGCAAGTAATCGTCAACATAGAATGATGTAGTTAGTGCTTCGGAAGCTTTAGAATCAAATAAATGACCATCTTGAGAGGCTAACAAATGTAGGGATCGGATAGCAAGGAAAGCGGAAGGTTTTAAGCCATAAGTAACTGTCTTTAAGCGAAATACCTTAATGGGCTTGCTGATTTCGGCGCGCCACAAGATTCTTTGGAGATCTCGTTGTTCAGGCTGAATTAAAACCTGACGGTACATCTGTTTTGTATCCGCTATAACAGCTATGGGAAATAATCGAAAGTTTAAGAGTATAGCAGATAAATCTGACTGAATAGCAGGACCAGAGTAAATAGTATCGTTAAGACTGTTGCCATTAACGTCAGGTGATGAACCATTGAAAACGACTCGGATTTTACCCTTTACAAGAGGGTTTTTCCACACGGGATGATGATTTAAGAAAACCGTTTCAAATTGGGGGTGCAATTCGTCATCATATTTGCTAACAACTTCCATATGATCTAAGCTTTCATACTCATCCATGAAATCAGTATACTGCTGTTTAACGAGAGGTTCTTTCTTGAATTTGCTCTCGATAGCAAAGAGAGCTTTTCGAGCTTTGGGTTGAGAATTGATAAGTTTGGGGGGATTGTGTAATCTTGGCACCTGAACAATGAACCGGCCATCAGGAGAACGAGTGGTGGTGTTCAGAAAAAGTTGCTCACAGAATTCGTTTTCTGAAGAGGTCACGTTAGGAGAGTCAACGCATTCAAGCCTCCAGAACTGTTCCAAGTCAGTATTAGCGAAATAACATTGCGATGCGGGTTGGGGAAAATGATGAGGAAGTTGACCGGTGACGATCCATCCAAAATTAGTGTCTCTGGCAACCACGTTTGAGGATAACTTGCGAACCTGTTTACGAAGGCAATTCCAGAAAACATTGGTACTAAAGGGTATGTCAATGGGGTTTTGTACATTGAACAGAGGATCGGCTAGCCTTAAATGCGAGGGAATGCTTAAACCTGAAATATCAACAGAGTGACTTGGAGTATCTTCTCCTATGCTATTGAAAATGAGACAATTCAGTTTGAGAAAGTTATTTCTGTGACAAATGTCTCTTATGGTTAGCTTTGAAAACTGTAAAGCTTGCGATTTTGAGCTGTTAATGCCTGATACATTGATAGAAGTGGGGTTTACAGGTAGGCCTAGTTTTTTGATTAATGAATTAGAAACGAAATCGTGGGTTGCCGCCGAATCAAGAAGACTGCGTGCACGGACCCAGTTGCCAAAGTTATCCTGAACTTCGATTTGGACAGTGGATAATAGTACTTGGGCACTACGTATGGACTTGGCATTTTGAATGTAAGATGAAGTGTCAAGGTGTTCGCTCTCTAGGTCACTTCCCAGAGTCCGAATCAAGAGTAAATAATCCATAAATAATAATTTGAAAGGCCCGCCATCTTACAAGAGCCGCGAGTGCGCTTGTGTTCAAGAAAATCACTACCGGTATTTCACCCCCGGGTAAGTGTAGTTTTTTTTAATCTTGGAGTGGGAATAAGTAGTACGTAGGAAAGGGGGTTAATCCCGAGTCATTTGACACCTAACACAACTTCCGAGATATCGGCTAATTTAACTTGGACGCTCCGCGACGCCAAGCGCTGGGTGGCTCAGAACCGGCCCTGATACACTACTCTTGTCATCACCAGATTTACTGACACTTAGGATCTTTCTACCTTTTTATTTTAACTTTCTTTTACAGAATTACTTCTGTTTTATACTGTGTTATGTTGTATCATACAGCTTTCCAGAATTAATTTCTGTCATCATATTCTAAGAGGGGATTGGTAACAATAACGCGGATAAGAATGCCTTTAAACTTTCACACAAGCAAGACGTTTTGCTCTCATTAAAGTAAAAATCCCTCAGTATGCCTTCCTTTGGAGGGGAAGTAAAGCTGGCGGTTCCATGTCATAGATTTATGGCATGAAATAGAACCTTCCACTAACTACACTTGTGTGAAGGCAAAGTTTGTAGGTTAGGTTTGATAAATGCTCTTAAGTTCCATTGTTCGTCACCGGGTACTGTTTGAGATGGCATCTAGTAGTAGCGAAATTCACAGCCAGGTGTCGTTGACGGTAGCATTTGGTAGCAAAAGTAGGAATTACTTGAAATTATTGTCTGCAGTCCTCACTTGAATTGAAAACGAATAACATACACCGGTCATCAGACAGATTCTACACACACCCAAAGTACACAGAGCTATATGACCGCGTTGTCGCAGCCCCTAAACTAACCAACCAACCAACCAACCAACCAACCAACCAACGAACCAAAGGTTATGAGCGCTTAACACAACATTTCACACATACTGGTTTTCGACTAGCCTGGTTGGTCTTGTGCCGGAAAGAAAATCAATTGTCAATGTTATGGTCTGTAGTGGAGTTAGATATTATTATCTGAACTCCATTCTGTTTCCTTTCTTACAGTGTTAGTCATCTTGAATTTACACTCGCAAAGAAAATTAAACAGAAAACATCAGCCATAGGAATTAATTTTAAAGCATGAGAAATTTGGTGTAGCCTATTGTCAAATTTTACCACAGAGAGTTTGAAACGTCAGAAAAATAGTGTTTTTACAGTGCACCAAATAAATAAGTAAATAAAATTCCAAATATAAGGAGATAATGTATAAAATATCCGTTGAATCTGTGATTGTTTGCTGTTGGTATTTTAACCTCAAAATCCTGAAGTCTGGGCAGGTGTGTTTAGCCACTTACACTAATGAAGTCACACTCCAACTGTGGCAAATTTTCAATTTTCAATTATGATCGCTCAGAATTACAGCGCAAAAACCACATAATAGATTCCAACTGCTGAAGAGGATTTCACTGATCCCAGACTATTGAAACTCCAAGTTATACTAATAAGCAGAATGTTTACGAAATATTTACGTTATACAATAACAAAATACAGAAAACAAAGTCACAGATCCAAAAAATAATATGCTGTAATTATTTAAAGTACAATTATATCTGAAGCAAGACTTTGTTTCTCTGTCCTTTTCACATAATTTCAATTCAATGTATTACTGTATTTTGTATATTTTTTGGAGTTGAAATACTGATACTCAACTATCTGGGTAGACATGTGAAGACATTGAAATAAGGGCTTCCAGCGACTCACTTTTCTCACTATTATTCACTATTTTCAAAGCAGCCTCACTTTTCTCACTATTTCACAAAATTACTCACTATTCTTACTTTTTTTTTCAAACCTGGTCACATTCTGCATTAAAAATGGTCTCGTGCACAATCAGATTGTTAAAAATGACCCAAAATATACCCATGAATGGGTAGTTCGTTTTACTGCCACCGCTGCTGGCAGCGAGCCAGGCGGCCAGAAAGCATAAATAGCTTCCATGGTGCAACCACAGCCGGTGACGTGCAGCGATCGACGAAAAAATCACAAACAGTACTCAGAGATATTATTAACACAGGAGCAATTTGATTGACATTTGGGGAGGGGGGCTAATTTGTTTTTCAGATACACATTCTTAAAAGTTTTGTCTATTTATTACAGTTTTGTCACATGTCTGGGGGGGCTATGGTTTGTTTTGGGGAGGTTAGCTACCCAAGACCCCCCCCCCCTCATAATTGTGCCTACAGATATCAACAAAAGTTAAAATTGTGAACCAGATATAGGCCTACGGCCTTAAATGGGAATAATGCTATGAATTTTCTCACTTTTTCATACCAAAACTCACCTTTTTTCACTTTTTGAAATAAAACCACTCACTATTTCACTATTTTTGAACGAGTGAGTGGATGGAAGCCCTGACAATACTTCATCACAATGATGCTTTATGAATTATTCTAGATTTGTGCTCAACGTTAATCTCAACACCAGTGGCAAAGCTACATTCATGCCACTGGATATTCTAAATTTCATACCTTATAGTTTTTTGTGTATAAACTCCTGTCGTCGTATTTTTCGCTCTGATAGAGCATGCTCTATTCTATGTTGTCCCAAAAGATGATATGTTTCTTAGAAATTTGATGCTTTCGTGCTCTACGATGAAACATTTTAATACAAGCAATCACGTTTCACTTGACTCTCGCCACCAAACAGAACAATGCATCGTGCCCGTCGTTACACTTGCTGTTAACCATTCATACTGCTCATGCTCATACCACTGAGACTGGAATTTACGTGACTGATATTTATCACTCTGTATAATATTTAGATGAGGTTTTGGTCTTCTCTCTTTCACTGCACATTTCTCTTCATAGGACAACGAAGAACATGGTCTTGATTGTAAATACACTATTAAATCACTACACTGATCCATGTTTTAAAACTCGCAAACGGACATGCACGCGCTGAAATACCGCCCACTGCTTGGAGCCTAGGCTCTCTGCTGACGCATTCAGCGTTGGTCAGATATAGACCTTCTGCTTGGCACATGCGCAATTGCCTTCTCTACCCACAGAGACTGGAGCCAGCTTCAAAGGAGACTCGCTGGTTGCTCAGTCCCGCGCTGAGAAGCTGGCGTCAATCCCACTGTGGTTACAGATAATTATACTGAAAACTAGGGATTTAAATTGCCTTTGCCAATGAAAAATAGGAAAATTTAAATGTGCATATTCTTTGAGAATGAATAGTACATTATGCAACGAGCCTATAATGGCAATAATTAAGACACGAGTATGTTTATAAAACGAGCGTAAGCGAGTTTTATAATTTCCATACGAGTGTCTTAATTACCATTATAGGCGAGTTACATACGACTGTTTATGTTCGACGATAATTATAACTTTATTGTATTGTAGGTTTTAACATAAGTATTCATAAATATATGTGGGATTCAGTTAGTGAACAGGGCGTGCTGGCTTTGCTGACTGAACAGAGCGCATGCGTGGGTCAAGGCACTCCAGACGCAAAGACCATTCACTTTGCTTGTTAACACAGAGCACCTATTGTTTACAGCGGATTTTGAGCGCATGCGCGGAGGTATCCTTTCCTAATTGGTCACACTACTGTTTCTTGAGCTCTGATTGGTGGGATAAAATGTTTCATAATGAAAAATAGTGTTATAATGAGGCTCATTGTGATACAGTTTTCTGACACATAATAGTCAGGGTCGAACATAAATGGGTATTCTAAAACTCAAAGATTCCCCTCCAGTTTCGCCACTGCTCAATACACTCTTTGATGGAAACAATACTATTTACCGTTTTTCTAATTGACACGTGGAGCTCTACTCCTTTTACTATTTGACATCTAGAGTGTTTAGAAGTCTTTATAAATATTAATTATACAACCACAAACACAAAACTGCTTAAGCAAATGAAACGAGAGACGTGCATATTGCTCAACTTCTACGAAGTAAATCGAAAAAGATACCATAAGCCAACCAACTGACTTTATTTCAAGTAGGATTTATGAAACGGGTTTCATTCAGCCTTGTGAGGCAAAACTTAGAAGATTCTCACCTCAGTCCTACCAGAAATAGTTTCCAAAGGTTTCCTTACTTCTACCCAAGGCAAATGCTGGGTTGGTGCCAAACTTAAGGCCATGATTTCCTCCTTCCCCATCCTAGCTTCAATTATACTGTAAATCCATTCACTATTGCAGACACTACAATAACTCAGGTTATTTGGCAAATTCTACACATATCCACATTCATAGGACTGATGACTGTGATAAGCCCATAAATAAAACAATAAAAAAATAATTTTTATTTTTAGATGACTGTTATCATTTAAGTGGAC
The DNA here is from genome assembly GCA_946902985.2 of Meconema thalassinum. NCBI lineage: Eukaryota > Metazoa > Arthropoda > Insecta > Orthoptera > Tettigoniidae > Meconema > Meconema thalassinum. The sequence continues at coordinate 42,882,076 of OX336392.1, forward strand.
GTTCTCTTCTGTTTCTAGGTGTGGTAGTGACGGGTACCATAGTTACGCTAGTGTATTATCGGCAAAGACATGTACGGCAAGAGTTATCACAAGATGTGGACATGCCTCCTGTCATGTATCCAGAAATAGAACGAAAAGATGCAGATAAAAATATTACGAATTGTGCCAAATACTTATTAAATTATGGATTTTATAAGTTTGGTGTGGAGGTAAGTTTGATGACAGTAAAATTATCACCACAGTAATATTTGTTACAAAGTAGAACTGTAAAGGATTAGAAAAGGATCTATTAAATATTCAGGAATAGTTAAAAAGGGGAAAAAATATAGCCTAATATCATGGTTAAATTTTGGAAATTTGTGCAGAAAAATCCCCTATAATACAGCATCCTCTGTATGTGTGATTCATGATTTCAAGTTTGTGGATTTCATTCCTGGCTGTGGAGGATGAACTTTCAGAGTGAGGAAAATTTATCCGAGTTATCCGAGTTGTATGATATAAACTTAGCCACGGCTCCGGGGTATCTCCACCTATAACAATCTACACCAGGCAGCGCCCATATGATTAATTTATTTTAATTTTACCCACAATATATATTAAAGACAGCATTCCAGTCGGTCAACACAAGTTGTGCCCAATTGAAGACAAGGATGGAAGAAGGGCGTAACTCAAAAAACACACTTTTGAGATAAATGAGTTTAACGAATTATGACATCAAACACTTTTATCAGAAAGGCTAAATTTTGGGATGTTATACTTAACTATAATGTTGATGTTTTCGTAATATGCAAATGAATGTTTAAAAAAATTGGCATTGCCGTCCTTTATTTGCTCTAGAGTTACGCCCTTATTCCATTTTCAGGAAATATTTTCTTTGGAAATTCTTTTTATTTACATTGTTGGAAGCATGTAGACACGTCTTACAGGTTCGGACATTTCACTGGTCACAACTTGTCATTAGGGGAGTCACTATCCTCAGAATGCCGGCCCCGTGGTGTTGGGGTAGCGCGCCTGCCTCTCACCCGGAGGCCCCGGGTTCGATCCCCGGCTCCGTCAGGGATTTTAAAACTGACGTGAGGGTTGGAACGGGGTGCACTCAGCCTCGTGAGGACAATTGAGTAGCTGTCTGACAGTGAGACAGCGCCCCGATCACGAATACCAAGATTAACGGCCGAGGGGACCCGACGCGCTGATCACGCGTCACCCCAATATCTGCAGGCCAAATAGCTGGGCAGCGGTCGCTAGGTCGGCCTTAGCCCGTCATGGGATGGATAGTGCCAGGGGTTGACTTTTTTTTTTTACTATCCTCAGAATTTCCTCCTCCCACGGATTGAGCTTCCTGGAAAATATTTTCAAACCATGCACGTGCATCTGTGCTTACAAATCTCAGTAAATCCTTAACAACTTTTAATTTCCCAGGTTTAATGCCTACGTGAGGGGCTGGGATACTACCCAAAGTACCTACAGACCTTATATCCTTCAGTAACTGAATTGTCCCCTGCGACAGCCATTTCACTTCTGCGTGCGCGGCGTAAGCCAGGCAGGAGCAATATTCCCAAGAACGGCGTAACTCAATATAGCATATCGCATGTCATCTATCTCGAACAGCCACTAGGGAACGTGTTTGTGCAATTTACCATATACCGACGCAACCTGACTTACGCCCTTCTTCCACCCATGTCTTCAATTACAATTGGCGCAAAACCAGTATTTGCATGGCCTAATCTGAACGAAACATGATATTATTACAAATTAACACGCGTTTATGTACACAACGGGATACTTAATTGGATGATATGTTTCGAAAGTCAAGCGTTCATCATTAGATCCTATTCACTTAGGCTTAGTTAATGTACAATGTTTATGAATTGCACTTATGCGCAGATATACAATGTTTAGTTGACATACGTTTGTAGAAAATTGCGTAACACGTCAAACGTATTTAAAGACAGTATAGTTCACTTCTGTAGTTGTTATATTATTGTTATTAATGTAGTTTAAGTATGTTAGCGACAGTCAGGTCAGAAGAAATCCTGCTACCGAATGTGACAGTAGACGGTACTACCTGCGACTGTAACGGCTACGGGCGGAGGAGTTTTCCTTTAACAGGTTTGATGAGTAGGATATGTTAGGCGGTTCTGGTGCAGGGGCTAATGGGCAAGATGGCCGCCGCGAGAGTCCAACCACATGTTATTCTTATGGAGGGGAGAGTCATGGCTGGCGCATGGGCTAATGGGCAAGATGGCCGCAGCATGAGTCCAAACTCTTAAATGGCGGGCTTTTCAAATAATTATTTATTATTAATTATTTTTTATTTAATTTATTATTTATATGTTTTTAATATTTTTTATTATTTCTTATTTTAATATTTAATTTATTATTTATAATTTTTATTGTGTCAAAGCAATAACTGCAAGGTCATTAACCCAACAATTCTCTAACACACACAAACCTCATTTAAACATTTAAATTAATGCATGTAAGATTTTCTATTTTTACATTTCATATTTTACATTTAAAATTTCATATTTTCCAAAAAAAACCAGTAAACTACAAGGTCACAAACATAACCTAACCTAACCTAACTTTACATAACCTCAGTTCACCTAACCTAACTTTACATAACCTAACCTAACCTAACTTTACCTAATCTAGCCTAACCTAACCTAACTTCAAAGTGGGAGCAAATATGGGAGCAAAAAGTGAGAGCAAAAAAAAAGTGGGAGCAAAAAGTGGGAGCAAATATGGGAGCAAATAGTGGTAGCAAAAAAGTGAGAGCAAAAAGTGTAAGCAAAAAGTGGGAGCAAGAAGTGGGAGCAAAAAGTGGGAGCAAAGAAAAGTGGGGATCAAATGTGGAAAGCAAAAAGTGGGGCCAAATGTGGGAGCACAAATAATAAACTTAGTTATAACCTAACGTAACCTACCTTCACATAACCTAACCTACCTTTACCTCACCTAACCTAACCTTACCTAACCTAAACTAACCTAACCTAACTTTACCTAACCCACACAACCCTCGGTTAAAGATTTAAATTAATGCATATAAGATTCTAGATTTTACATTTTAGATTTTCCAAAAAAGAGTAAACTACAAGGTCGCATATCTAACCTAACGTAACCTAACTTTACCTAACCCACAGAAACCTCATTTAAAGATTTAATTTAATGCATGTAAGATTTTCAATTTTTTACATTTTAGATTTTTATTTTAAGGTTTTAGATTTTAACATTTTATATTTTATATTTTGTTATGCTTTTATATTTTTAGATTTTACATTTTTAATTTTATATTTTACATTTTAGATTTTCCAAAAACAGTTAACTACAAGGTCACATACCTAACCTAAACTAACTTAACCTAACCTAACTTAACCTAACCTAACTTTACCTACGCTCAGTTCACCTAACCTAACTGTACATAACCTAACCTAACTTTACCTACCTAGCCTAACCCAACCTAACCTAACTTCAAAGTGGGAGCAAATATGGGAGCAAAAAGTGATAGCAAAAAGTGAGAGCAAAAAAAGTGGGAGCAAAAAGTGGGAGCAAATATGGGAGCAAATAGTGGTATCAAAAAAGTGAGAGCAAAAAGTGTAAGCAAAAAGTGGGAGCAAGAAGTGGGAGCAAAAAGAGGGAGCAAAGAAAAGTGGGGATCAAATGTGGAAAGCAAAAAGTGGGGCCAAATGTGGGAGCACAAATAATAAACTTAGTTATAACCTAACCTAACCTACCTTCACCTAACCTAACCTAACTTTACCTCACCTAACCTAACCTAACCTAAACTAACCTACCTTTACCTAACCTAACCTAACCTAACCCACACAAACCTCAGTTAAAGATTTAAATTAATGCATGTAAGATTTTAGATTTTACATTTTAGATTTTCCAAAAAAGAGTAAACTACAAGGTTACAAACCTAACCTAACCTAACCTTTAAAGCTAAGCCAAAGGCTAATCAACACACCCAAAGTATGTAAGGGTTATCTTTATGCTAGTCTTATAGAGATTAAGGTAAAGCTAACACCTGCACTGTGGCTACTGTGCAAGATGTTCGCTACGCACAACCAGCTTATAATATTACAAAGTCAGTTATGTTTCAAAAAGTAAAAAGCTTTCATTCATTTTTTCTTCTCATCCTCATATTTCACACATTGCAATTTACCAATTTCCAATTTATAGATTTAAAAAAATGTCAGTTCTAAGTTTTTGAATTTTGTCAATATGGAAACATGGATTTTCCAATTTTGTGTTTTACATGTTTTTCATTTAGTCCATGTACAAAGTTCAGCCCGACAACCAAAGGTACTCCTTCCACCCCGTCAACATCCACGCGTACGAACCACCGTTTATTTACCGTGGGCCCTCCCCATCCAGTTACCACAGGCTTCTGGAGTACATTTGGCTCAACCTCAGAGACGTTACCGACCTACGGTCGTGCAAGTATACTTGCGCATTGCAATACGTACCCATGGCCAGTAGGCAGTAATGTTCGGTCTTCGAGAGTTAAAAGCTTAGCGTAGGAATCGCAAAAGATCATATATATATTCCATTATGGCATTCCACATCACATACGAGTGTTAAGGTATTAGCGCCAATTAAAAATTGTTGGTAAATCTAAGACACTAAACGCTAATTGAATATTGAAGCTTGAAATTTTGTACACCAAACGCAAATGAAAAATAATTCATGCAGTAGAGGACACAATTATGAAGTCGAGTCTCGACCGACACACGACTGGAACGGGAAAATTGTTATGTCGGGGCTCGCCTGACTGACGAGGGGTAAGGGTTAATCTTTTTGATTTCTTTACCATTTATGTCTAATGCATACATTTTAGCTCTAAGTCCAACAAATGCTTTAATAATTTTTCCACAGGCCTCATCTTTATTTTTTCCCAACGTTTTCTTGTTTGATGTAGAGTAACATATGTGATTAGTAGGATAATCTGATGTGTCCAGGTGTTCTAGGAAATCTCACTTGTCTTGATATACATCTTGGGTGTTAACCAAATAAATAAACGAGTCGGTATCCATATACATGAGTTTAAGGTTGGCCATGCCATGATAGGGTAGCAGCACATCATAGTGGTGGGAATACAGGAGAGTTTTTGAAATATCCAGTATACACATTCCAATATATATATATATATAGGTTTATTGAATACAATGTTACGTTTAGCCATTTGGGAAGCAGCTAGGTTAGGACCATAAATTCGATAAATGTTGATTAAGCTATTAGCTTTTCAGCCTCTTTGCTGTCAGTCACAAGACGTACAGTATGTCTATCCTTTTACGAATATTTTCCATTTTTTTTTCAAAAATGGCATTGCTAAATAATTTGTACAGATTTTTTTCAAAATTATTTTTGGCTTGTTTTCGAAGGTTGTTATTAAAATAAACGTATGCCTTTAACCAAGGACTTTGTTTAAACTTTAACACACGATGAATTTTTACCAATTTTAGTCCATGATCTAGAGCCTGTTTAAGTGCCATGTAATGAACAACGTACCGCTTTCGATTTCCGAGATGAGGAATTAGTTTTTTCAGAGGTGAATCCTTAGGTTGTGTACACTCTGGTAGGAAAGGTGAATTGCTGTGTAGATCATGAAGGTCAGATGGGTAATCAACATCAACGTCTAAATTGTATCCCACAGGGTCGTCTTTCTTTAGTTCTTCTTGATCAACAGTATCTGGAGAAACACACTGAAATCCACCATAAGGAAGAGAGTGACACATAGCCCATCCATATTGGTTGTTGGCATCATCATAGGTAATAAACTGATGGTTTCTTGGAATCATAGGTTTCCAAGTATTTATTGTTAGCTTCAGCATACCGATGAGACACCTGGCATATTCCTCCACGTATTCCAGACTATTAGAAGAATCTGATCGTAATCCTGTAGCAATTCCATTCGAGTGTAAAGGAGCATTGCCTCATAACTTAAACCAGGTGAAGTAAAAAAGTTTGCAGCATCCACTTGGTATGTTTCTAGTGTTTTGTTTCTAAACGTTTCAAAGCTGTCTGCAAGAAGAAGTACATCTGAAGTTAGATAGCGGTCACTATATTCCCCTAGAGTGTTAATGTTGAACTGGTTCCAGACATTTTTATCATGTTCATAGTCTTCTTTACTAACATCTTCTTGACTTAATTTGTTAAAGAATGCCTCTTTTGGAGGTAAACACGTTTCACTTAACATTTCCCATGAATCAATGTAATCATAACAAAATACCCCTTTACGAGTCATAAGCGTTGCTCTTTCTTTTCCAAAGTACTTGTCTGTTTCAGGGTTTGATGTTAAGTTGGAAAATAAGTTTTCCAAACTACTCGGCATTAACCGAAACGTATCCACAAATCGAAGTTTAACATTTCCAACATATTTGGTGAAGGAGATGTACTTTCTTCGGAGTTAGGGATAACATCCACTCTGTCATTAGTACAGCCCAATTGCTTTACAATGAAATTTGCGTCGTAGCCACTCATATTATGTACAAATACGGGAAAGGGGTTACGTGTTTTACACCTCAAATTACAGTTATTTTGTGCACTTCCACGGTATTCCCCTGTAATAGTGTGTTTGTGAGAGTTCTGTGACCTCCACCTCCACATTCCTCCACACAAGATGGCGGCGGCGCGATATCTCCCGAACGCATGGTCAGATTTTGACGAATGAGGTGTCATTGAACTCCGGCTGATACCCCCTTTCCAATGGACAATATATTTCCACCCCAAAATAAAACCTACCCCTACTAGGGGGTGAAATTGTAATTTTTAGAAAATCTCGCTTTCTAAGTGCAACATGTGAGAGTTTGAATGCCAATATGGAATTAAACGTTGTTCCGCAAACCAATAATCAAAGAGGGCCATGTTAGGCCTTGAGGTGAGTACCCCTGTCATTGTTGACGAGTCCCTGTGGATGGGTCCTTGTTGACAGGTCATTGTTGGTGGGTCATTGTTGACAGGTCCTTGTGGACGAGTCCTTGTGGACGAGTCCCTGTTGACAGGTCCTTGTGGACGAGTCCTTGTTGATGAGTCCCTTTGTACTGATCCCTTTTGACCGATCCCTTTGGACTGGTTCCTACGGACTAGCCCATGAATTTATTTAAATTATGTCAAAGGGCCTAACTACATTTTGCGTGTAAAGCAGTGTGTTGAACTGACGTTGTTCACTAATCCCCCACTACTATAATGGGATAACGATATGGAAGGAAAGTGACGAAATACATGTGAACACGTGTGAGATGTCATTATTAGCATCCTCCTTGTGAAACAAGTCACATCCTGTTTTGGTTCATACGTGAGAAAATGCAAGTTCATGTGTAATATGACCTTACACACAGGTGTTCACCTGTGCACGTGCACGATAAGATCTAACAAGTCACAACCTGTTTTGACAGTGGTGGGAGGTGAAGGGGAGGAGAGGGGGAGAGTCAGTGTAAGAGAGAACACAGGTGAAGAGAGAAAGAAATATGTATTGCTCATAATACATGTGGAGCTGAGGACTGTGCATAGGACTGTAGGTTAAGTACTACATGAGTGAATAAATAAATACAAGGCACACAGGTTCACACAACATGTAATTTATTAATCCAAGAATTAAAGGCTGAGCTAAATCCCAACCATTTTACATATAGTTTATTTCCTTTTTGTTTCAACACTTTTTCCACAAGGTAATGTTTAGGAAACGCTGTCTTTTGGAGTTCTTAGAGATAAAACCTGCATTTTATGGGTTGATGGTTGAGGTCCTCGAGTAAATAGGTGACTGGACTGTTCAGGTTGACTTAACGAATTCGAAATAGTTCAGTCCCCCAATTTGGTGTGTAGCCCTTGCCGAAGACGGACTTGAATTTGCTCACACGAACATGGTCCCCAATGTTAAGGCGATGACGTTTAGGGTCTGCTGTTGTTATGGGGTTTAACATTTTATCCAGTTGTGGAATATTTTTGGTCACAAGTCGTGGCCTGGTCCCAATGGTTCTGTGTTTGGTGTCATTGTAACGTGACACTAGCTCAGGTAACAAGTCCAACCAGCGATAAGTGCCCTGAGCGGTAAACGCTTTCCACATATGGGTTTTCAATGTTCGGTTGAACCGCTCGACCACGCTGGCTTTGAGATTGCTGTACGTGGTGTAATGGTGAATATCCTTAGATTTGAGAAAACTGGAGAAATCCTTGTTGAAAAATTCTTTTCCCTGATCGGTTTGTAGTAGCTGAGGTTGACGTTTGGATTGTTGAATAATATGTTGAAAGGCCTTGGTGACTAGTGGACCAGACTTGCGTCGCACAGGTTCAACAAACGCCATTTTGGAATACACATCAATGACCGTCAACATATAGCGTACACCATCGTTAACGCTAGCACAGGGAATCATTTCAACCAAAGCTGCTTGCCAAAGTTCATCCACACCCTGTGAAATCACCTTGAGTCGCTGATAGTGACGTCTAGCTGGACGATGCAACTCGTGAGTAATACCCATTTTAATGGGTGAGGGCTTAAACAATAATTTTGGCATTTCGAAGTTCTTCCTCAATTTCTTGAATTTCCCAATCGTGACCAGTATGGCCGGCTTGACGTGAAGCATGCAACAGCTGTAGTCGCTGGACGAGTTTATTTGGATTGTGCCAGTAGGTAACATCCACAAGGGGTTTTAATGGTTTAAATGTCACTCCTGAAGCGGACATTTTACGACGACCACTTTGACTAGTGGGGAACATTTTTGCAATGATGGTTTTATATTTTTTTAGATATATTGGCATTCACTTGTTGAGTGGGATCATACTGTCTTTTGTGGGCATGGGTGTCCAATAAAATGGATTTATATTTGCCAAGGTCCTCTAGCGTATAATCTTGGGGTGAGGGAGTCCGAGAGAATAGTAGCTTTAACAGTCCAGGTGTTAATTTATAGTTGATCTTTTTAATGACAGCTTTAGTACGACTAAATTTAATCGATGAATCACCAATTTTAAAATTATCATCCTCATAGCGAACACCATACGTGGTATTTGTGTTTCCAATAAATAGATTGGGGAAATAGGGTTCCAGTGTTGACCCATAATATTTTATTAAAATGTTTTTCAGTTGAGCTTTATGTTGAGGGGTGGCCAAGAGTTGTGAAAATGGAGACGATCTGGAAAGGCAAGGTGTTTCGACCATGACCAAGGATTTCTTTTTTCTTAAAAACTCTGCAAGGGGTGATGCCTTTTTTGAGGCGTAAACACTTGTTCTTCATTATCCTCAGCTTCGCTAACACTAGTTAAATCTTCCTGTTCCTCTTCCTCTTCCTCAGAGTCCTTGTGGTGCGACTGAGTGGCTTGTTAAACAGTAGGTGGCGTTTCAGATGGCATGAAAGAGGGTTTCAACATGGCTTTTAGCGGAGGGGCTAAATGTTGTTGAATAAACAAAGCATGATCCGCACGTGATCGTTTCAATTGACGGAACTTTTGACGAATAGTAATTTTTGCTCTAATAATATGCTTTTCCAATTGACTCTCTGAGTAGGGGAGTAAGGCGGTTTCTGCCCCCCCCCCCACTTCTCCCAATGCGAGCTGATAACTCTCGAACCCGTGGTCGGAGATTTACGAATGAGGTGTCGTTGGACTCGAGCTGATGGGGGCTTTGCTATGGGCCACTTGTTATATTTTTAATCTTTTCTTGAAAATTTTTATTTTTGAAAGTAGGCGATAGTTTGAAATCCAAACATGATAGAACGTTGTGCCATAGTTGAAACGAATGGTCTCTATGACCTTTCTTCTTCTTCTTCTTCTTCTTCTTCTTCGCGAATGGGTCACTTAGGACCACGCGGAATCAACATTTTCTGAGCTTTCCTCCTAGCCCAATAGTTCTACATTTTCACTGATTGCTGTAATTTCTGTTCCTCCGACCAGGTACGTCGCTGTGGTTTCTTCCCATCTTCCTCAAATCCCCTTGTGTGAACAATTTTCCGGATCATATTTCTATCTTGTAAATTTGGTGAACCCAATTCATTAAGGTCTTTCTCTACTTGTTTATACCATTTTGGTCTTGTGCGTTTGATTTGCAGAAATTTGTGGATTCGATAAGTGAGTCTGGTAGGATTCATTCTTACCAAATGGCTTAGAAACTGAATTCGTCGCAATCTCATTGTATCAGTTAATTTAGAAACTCTTTTATAAATTTCAGAGTTGGGTTTGGGGTAGTGTATGCCATTTACAATTCTGGGCCCTAAGATTTTCCTCATGATTTTCCTTTCTTTAATCTCTAATTTTTCCTTTAAGGTCTTACGATGTAAACTGAGCGTTTCTGAAGCATATAGAGCTTCAGGTTTAATCACTGTACAGTAATGACGAATTTGTTGTTCCAGGACAAGCTTTTTTTGTTATGAACATTCTTTGTGTGTTGAAAAGCAATTTCCATTTTCTGAATTCGTGATGCTACAGATTTATTTTCATTGCCATTTTCAGTGATCCATTCAACTAAGTATTTAAATTCTTTCACTCTTGCAATCTTATTGATACCAATGACAATTTCAGGTGGACCATTCTTAATATTTGTCATAAATTTAGTTTTTTCATAGGAGATTTTTAGTCCTATTTTGGCTGCTTGCTCCTCCAGTATAACAAGCTGTTTCTGTGCATCAGCGACGTTTTTGGCAATTAGTGCTAAATCATCAGCAAACGCTAGACAATCTAAGTCAATACCCTTAATCTTTGGGCCCAGGCGATGAGATGGTGCACCTGCTTTCCTCCTTTCTCTGACAACTTTCTCAAGAGCACAATTGAAAAGTAAAGGGGAGAGCCCATCCCCTTGACGGACACCTGTGTTTATTTCAAACTCATCACTACAACCACCCATAAATGTAACTTTAGCCTTCGTTTCAGTTAGTGTATCTTTAATAATATTTCTTGTTTTGTTATCAAGTCCAAATTCTGTTAAAACATTAACAAGTGACATGCGATCTATACTATCATAGGCCATTTTGAAATCGACAAATGTGATGACATAATTTTTGTTTGTTGTGTTCCGAATATATGATATAGTATTCTTCAGGTTCAGAATTTGCTGAGCACAGGATCTCCCCTTTCTGAATCCACCTTGGTATTCACCAATTCTTTGGTCAAGTTGACTCTCTGCACGGTTGAGTAGAATTTTTGAGAGAATTTTATATGTGACTTGAAGAAGGGAAACACCTCTATAATTGTTTGGATCAGACCTGCTTCCTTTTTTATGTATGGGGTGTATTATTGCCATCTTCCAATCCTTTGGTATTTTTTCAGTTTGCCAGATGTCCAGCATAATGTCGTGAAGTTTTTTGATGAGATTTTCCCCTGCATTTTTCCAAAGTTCTGCAGTTATTCGATCTTCTCCTGCGGCCTTGTTATTTTTTAGTGATTGAATTGTTTCTCCGATTTCCTGACATGTTGGTGGGGCTGAATCTTGATTAATTCGGTTAGAAGTGAACTGAAACTTTTCCAGAGGGCTTTCACTATTAAGTAATTTAGAAAAGTATGCTGCGAAGATTTTACGGTTAGCATCAGTGGTATAAGCCATTTCTCCTTTATGATTGACAAAATGGAGTGATGGAGGAGAATATTTGGTTAACTTTTGTTTGAAAGTTCTATAATAGTTCCTTGAATTATGTTGTTTAAAGTCATCTTCTATAGACTGTAATTTCATATCCTCACTCAGTTTACGAATTTTCCTTATTGATTTAGTAACAACCTTTCTAACATTTTGAAGTTCCTGAAAAGTGGCTGGAGTTTTATTGCATGACCAATTATGCCAAGTTTTTTGTCGAAGTTGTATTAACTCGCCGCATTCATCTGTCCACCAAGGGTGTTTTCTTGTTCTTCTGAGTGGTGCTGTAGTTTCGGCTGTGTGTAAGAGTCCTGTTTTAATTTGTGTCCAATTTTGTGGATCTAACTGTTCTGTACCTTTCTTAAAGTCTTCATTGCTTTTAATACCTGCTGTGTCGTACTTTCGTTGTGGAGCTCGCTTCATAAAGTTTCTATTTTCAGAGATAATATCCAGGGAAAATTTTGTTGGATAATGATCAGAGTCTAAATCCAGACCTTTCAGAACTTTGAGTTTCATGATTTCAGATGTATGCAGGCGGGAAATCAGCACATGATCCAGTTGATATTCACCTAATAAGGGATTAGGTGCGACCCAAGTCTTAGTTTTAGAAGGGCTTTTCTTCAAAAAGGTAGATTTAAAAAACAAGTCATGGCTGATGCATAACTCAATGAGTCGTATGCCGTTCTTATTGGTTTGTGCATGGCCGGACCATTTCCCAACCCAATATCGATATTTCTTCTCCTTTCCTATTTGGGCATTAAAGTCGCCCATAAGGATTTTGACATGATGACTTGGAATTCTTTGTAAAACACTGTCTAGCTGATTCCAGAACTGCTCTGCTTTGTCAGGTGCTTCTTTATTCGTAATGTTAGTTGGAGCATGACCATTCACTAGAGAATAAATTTTTTCCCCGATTTTATCGTTAAGGTTGAGAGACGTCCTGAATAAGACTCGAATGTCACAACTGAGCCAAGTATTGACTTATCCACTATAAAGCCCGTCCCAAACTGCGGACAGTGATCCATAACTCGTTCACCCGGTTTTCCTTTGAATATACTATAGTTTTCAGAATCAAAAGGGTATTCATCAGTATAGCGTGATTCTGGGAATGCAATTATTTTAATGTTGCGTTCTTTAGATTTATTCAGGATATGTTTAAGTTTTCCCACTTTCAAAAGAGAATTGACATTAAATGTCATGAGCCAAATCCGAGATCTTGCTTTAACCTTGTTTCTATGGGGATTTGAAGTACTCCAACTTACTTCCATGCATTCATCAGTGGTCTCCCCAGAATCCGAATAGACCACTTGGGGACTGAAACCCCTGGGGTAAATATTTGCTTTAGAAGGTGCACTGTCCATGTTGATTTAATTGATGTTTTGAAATTTTGACTGACCAGTCAGTCGGATAAACTCAGAGTTCCACTTCTGAGTGTTATAAAATCAGCCACCACTAACATGTGATACAGACGCTGTCGGGGTACCGCCTTTAACATATGGAACCGTCGTCCCCTTAAATTGATATATGGTTGCCATATACCTTTTACTCTTATTCTCCCGAGCACTGGGATGCCTCTTCCGCCATCGACACTGTTCCATAGTCCATCTACTCGACTGTCTATGCCGTTGAGGTCTTCACCGTAACCCTGGCAAGGGACCCTCACATGGTACTACCAGCCGGGCCAGCTGGCCCAAGGGTTTTTAAAGAGGTGTTACGCCTCTATCACTCGCCCTTAGTCCTGACTTGTGACAGGCAGAGCCTGGCTTCCCAAACATTGGGCCCAGGTTGTTGGGGTTTCTATGACCTTTATTTTTATAACAAAACTTTTTTATTTTTTGAGATTTTTTGATAACACTTAAATTTTGAAATATTTATATTTTGGAAACTAAAGAGTTTACAAAAAATTTTGTTTGACGTAAATGAATGGCCCTGACCCCCTCTTCCCCCAAAAGAAATTTCAAGTCTCTAGGACTAAAACTGTGCAGTAGTGCTGACTGGCCGGTTCTGAGTCGCCCCCTACTTTCATACAAAATTTTGCCGATATCTCCCGAACGCGTGGTCGGATTTTAACGAACGAGGTATTGTTGGCGTTGGGATGACGTTCTCTTGGCTAAGCATGTGTGTTGGTATTAAAAAAATGAAAATTTTTGGTTTTTTGGATTGGCGCTATTTTGGAAACGGTGAATTTTGGGAAAACGTTTGTTTGACGTTAATGAAAGGTGGGCATGCCCTCTAGGAGGGCAGCAAGTTTCAAGGGTGTAGGAGGTAAAACAAAATGATAGCCTACTTCCTCGCGAACATTGGTGATCATTGGCGAACGAATGGTCGGATTTTAACAAATGAGGTCTTGTTGGCCTCGAGCTGACGTCCTCTTTCCTATAGACCACTCGTTATATTTTTCAAAAATTTGTTGAAAAATTTTGTTTTCGAAAGTAGGTGATAGTTTGAAAACCAAACACGATAGAACGTTTTGCCATAGTTGAAACGAATGGTTTCTATGACCTTTATTTTTTATAATATTTTCTTTTGAGATTTTTTGAAAACACTCAAATTTGAATTTTTTATATCCTGGAAACCAGCACGTTGACAAAAAATTTTGTTTGACATAAATGAAAGATCCCTATGCCCTCTATCTCGAGAATAAATGTCAAGTCTCTAGGACAAAATAACTAAGCATTTTAATTTTTTTTTAATAAAAGCGTGTTTTAGGACAGAGAGCCGGTAGCGCTTGACGTATGTTACAACGAGGCTATGATTGGCCATGGTGGATGTGGGAAATGACTATTTCGACGGGGGAGATGTATGGCAAAACGAGGGGTTGCTTTTCGTTATTTTTTCCTATGACGAATGAATGAAGGCGAATATTTTGAAATGTGACAAGCATGCTAAGGTTTTTACCCCTGAAGGGGATCTTTAACGTTTTAGTTAACAGTGATGAGCGAGATCGCTCTCTGACACAACAGACGGTTGTAGGATATGACCAAGTGATTCTTAGACGTTGGCGATCTCGGTGACCGTGCCTGGATGGCGGGGGCAGCTTATGACGGTTGGTTTTGTGACATTTCCTATGACGGATAGAGGCGAATATTTGAAAATGTATTAAGTGTGCTAGGTATTTTTTTTACCCGTGAAGGAGTTCTTTAACATGCTAGTAAACGGTGATAAGCGAGACTGCTGTCTGGCAAGTAAATGGTTTTAGAATATGGAAACCTATTACATTTGCTCGACCAAGTCATGTTCATGTACGCAAAGAGCCAAAACGGTAAGGTCATTGGCCTGAAATGTTATAAACTAAATATTGAACTGGGTAAAGTCATGTGTTTTAGGATGAAAGTATGTGGTTAACATGATCATGTATTGAGGATGGCCGCTTGCTAGTAATTATTATTACAGTAAAATGTTTAATAATAATAATAATAATAAGACACACACACATGTTTTGAATGCTAACACGCACACAGTCCAGCTCACTGGTGACTGAATATTGTACCTAGCTAGAGGACTCGTGAGAGCTGTTGCTGGTGCTGACGAGGCAGGAATGTCTACGTTAAGAGGAAGTGTGATATCAGCTTACTTGCCTCGTGGTGGCTAGCAGGTGTGCTGTTTAAGATGAGACCGCCATTTTGGTTTTGAGACAGTAGGACTACCGATGAATAAGAGGTAGCCAATTTGGTTCCTTATTGAAAACATGAAACTAGTATAAGGTACACGAATCCTATTCAGATTGAGGAATGTAAAGAGGCGTGGGAACACGTGCGAGAGAGACAGACAGAGAACCATTCAAGGTCAAAACGCTGAGAAAATACAATTTTTTCTGTTGCTAGGCTAACTGATAACGATTGCGTTAGTCATGCACTTGCAATTTTAGCACACGGACGTATACAGTAGAGCTGTGAAAGAAAATTCCTTTTATTTTTTTTGGTAAGTACCTATGAATGATTATTTTAATAATGTCATGCTAATAAACCTTCAATTTGTAGTTATTGATTAGGTAATTATTGATTTTTAAATTTATTTGTTTGCAGATGACCGGTATACCTTACATGTTGAGATACAAGAAACCAGTTTACTTTTGAGCCCACTAGAAGGAAACAGCAAGAAGCCTTTGTTGTAACCTTTGTAGTACGATGTTCACACTACAAAGGTTACTACTGTCTTGCTGAAGGAGTGACCTACCATAAGCTTATACATATTGGCTTATGTGTTGGCTTTTGGTGTTGGCTCTTTGTGTTGGCTTTTTTGTGTTGGCTTTTTGTGTTGGCTTTTGGTGTTGGCTTTTGTGTTGACTTTTTGTGTTGGCTTTTGTATTGAATATTTTACAAATTATTTTTGTCAATGTATTTAGTGGATTTTTTTCTTGGTGTTGAAAAGTATTTGAAAGAGAGGGAATATTTTAAGACTTAAATTTAGCTCACTAACCTAACCTAACCTAACCTACATTCACATAACCTAACCAAACCTCACCCAACTTTACCTCACCTAACTTCACCTAACCTAACCTTTCAACTCTCAGATGATAATTAAATTCTGGGCATAATCGAGTTGGAACCCAAGACCTCAGGGGTAAAAACCAATTATTTTTGGTAGCTTATTTTGGTAGCTTATTTTCATGGCTAACCTAACTTTACCTAACCTAACCTCAGCTCACTTTGGATATCACTAGTAAGTGTTCATATCCTCCGCTAGGTGGCATGCTAGTTGTTCAGGTAGTGCTCATATTTACCGCTAGATAGCGGAAACATACTTTGCGTGTTGCATATGACTCTTGTGAAGTTTGACCGTGTGTAAGACGTGCTTGTATAAGTTCTATATATAAACTCAATATTCGATAAACCTATAAATGTTTAGAACTAACATGTATAGCCAGGTTTAGGGTATATAGGAGACCCTTAGCAAGAAAGGCTGTCTGACCCACTAGTCTACAGCCAGCCTTGCCATACGCAGTAAACACCTGTTGGCAGTAAATCCTATACCACATTGTTCATTACATGGCATTTAAACAGGCTATATATAGATCATGGACTAAAATTGGTAAAAAAAATCAACGTATGCCTTCAGCCAAGGTCTTTGTTTAAACTTTAACACAAAAGCCAACACATGAATTCATCGTGTGTTAAAGTTTAAACAACGACTTTGGCTAAAGGCATACGTTGATTTTTTAACCAATTTTAGTCCATGATCTAGAGCCTGTTTAAGTGCCATGTAATGAACAACGTGGTATAGGATTTACTGCCAACAAGTGCTTACTGCGTATGACAAGGCTGGCTGTAGACTAGTGGGTTAGACAGCCTTTCTTGCTAAGGGTCTCGTATATAACCTAAACCTGGCTATACATGTTAGTTCTAAACATTTATTCGTTTATCGAATATTGAGTTTATATATAGAACTTATACAAGAACGTCTTGCATGCGGTCAAACTTCACAAGAGTCACATGCAACACGCAAAGTATGCTTCCGCTACCTAGAGGTATATATGAGCACTACCTGAACAACTAGCATACCACCTAGCGGAGGATATGAACACTTACTAGTGATATCCAAAGTGAGCTGAGGTTAGGTTAGGTAAAGTTAGGTTAGCCATGAAAATAAGCTACCAAAATAAGCTACCAAAAATAATTGGTTTTTACCCTTGAGGTCTTGGGTTCCAACCCGATTATGCCCAGAATTTAATTATCATCTGAGACTTGAAAGGTTAGGTTAGGTGAAGATAGGTTAGGTTAGGTGAAGTTAGGTTGGGTAAAGTTGGGTTAGGTTAGGTTAGGTTAGGTGAAGGTAGGTTAGGTTAGGTTGGTGAGCTAAATTTAAGTCTTTAAATATTCCCTCTCTTTCAAATACTTTCCAAGACCAAGAAAAAAAATCCACTAAATACATTGACAAAAATAACTTGTCAAATAAGCCAATACAAAAGCCAACACAAAAAGCCAACACAAAAAGCCAACACAAAAGCCAACACAAAAAGCCAACACAAAAAGCAAACACAAAAAAATACAAAAAGCCAACACCAAAAGCCAACACATAAGCCAATATATATAAGCTTATGGTAGGTCACTCCATCAGCAAAACAGTTGTAACCTGTGTAGTGTGAACATCGTATTGACAGGTCAGTTACTAATATGGAACTTACTACAACCAACAAAGGTAGGCAACGTGCACTCTATCAAGGATACTCTTATAACTGTAATAGTCAGAATGCGAAAGGAATAACATTCTGGCGATGCTCAAAAGAGAGGTCAACAAAATGTCGAGGCAATCTGAAAAGTAAAAATGGAAAGGTTTTAAGTGTGAGTGTTCATCAATGTAGAGCTCCAAACGAACCACGGTTGCTGTTTACGAACAATTATCAAAATGCTAAGAAGCAAGTTCAAGAAAACGATATTGCGGCTAAAAATAGTGCAGTGTTTGTTCAAAGGAACTTATCATGTCCTCAAAAAGTCATGTTAAGACAGTTGTCTACGTCCAAGAAACCTTTAACACTATCAAAATCCACGCAGACAATAAATGAAGTGGTATTGCAAGAGGATCAAAAAGGACTATATAGTAATAGTGATAATGGTCATGATGATCATGATGATCATGATGATGATAATGATAATGTTGATGATGATGATGATGATGATAATGATAATGGTAATGCTTTGTTTACACCTAAAAATTCATTTGTTAAATTTGTATACTGGAACAAACCCAGTAAGATTATTCAACGGCCTCGACGCTTGCATGCTTTACAACAAACTGGGCATACCGGTCACGATTGGGAAATCAAAGAAATTGAACAAGAGCTACGTCGTGCTAAAATTATTGTGTAATGGGTCTACCACTTTGCGACCACTTTTACCCCCACTCTTGATTCTGATATTTGCGTATTTGCTTCCACTTCTACCTGAGCTCTTTGGATCCATATTTGCTCTTACATTAAACTATTATTCTTATTACCAAGTTGACTTTACTAGAGCTTAGTCTATGCTTGACAGTTGACATGGAAATATCAGTGACTAGGTATGGTAAGCCTTATGCATACTATAAAGGTATTCATATATTGTGAAACGAGCCAATAAAAACGGAACTGTTATTTGGCGCTGTTCAAAACAACGTTCCAAGCATTGTCGTAGTGACCTAAAAAGTAAAAATAGTGAGGTATTAAGTGTCAGTGATCATCAATGTAGTGTACTGCGTGAAACACGGTTGCCGTCGACAAAAATCAAGAAAACCATATTGCTACTCAAAATAGTGATTCGTTTAATGAGCAACCTTTTACCCCTGTTCTAAAAGTGATGTTTAATCCGTCTTCCATACCGCAAGAGCCATCAACATAACACACTATGCAAGAGGTAGTGTTGTTGTCGTTTTAATGAGTGGAACAAAAAGGAAGGAAGGAAGATTGTAATTTTACGTGACCGTGAATCTTGTGATTATGAGCCACGGGACCTCCTTTTTACGTGGAATCCGAACCACAGGACATGGCATTTCACCTCGAAAATGTCACATGCATTGACCGGGAATCGAACCCGGAATGAGTGGAACAACTAGGTCATCTGCTCTTGATATGCAAAAAGGTACCGTAGTATTGCAAGAGGATCAAAATTACTAAATAGTAATAACAATAAGGTTTTTATGCCTATAAAACCATTGCGGCATCCCCAGTTTTTGAAAACAACAGTGAATGGACATTGCTATAAAAAGATCTACAACAAGCCTTGTGTTTAAAAACTATAACAGACTATTGTAAAGAGAGAAAGAGTTGTATTAAGTGTGCATCTATTGTCATAATCATGTATACTCCGCAATGTTAAATATTCTAACTTTTGTATAAAATAAAACAACATTGTAACATCATTTTGCATTTATTTACAAACTTCATATACAATTTTTTTGTTTCATGATAATATTTTTTAAGACAATACTAAAAACTAAAACATTATTATTCTATACACATTTTTTTTCTTTCAGTCCATTGTCATCACTTATATTTTCCATTATTATTTCACATTTTTTCATTTAATTAAAACGGACCATGCACCTATTGTTTTTAAAACCTTCATAAATTAAGTGTACAGGATGCACAGCATTATTTACTTCATCAAAAACACTCTACGACATATCATTAAACCGTGTAGGCAGAAATGTCTCAAAGTTTTCACATACACAAAGTACACGATCACCATATTATGCTGTTTTCAATTTCCGAATCTTGATAATGCGGAATGGAATATGCGTTGGCAATTCGCTGAGATTCTTTGTCTCTAAGCCACATGCTTGACCCACAGCATTCAGAACATTCATTGTAGTAGTCTATAAACAAATGAAAAGCATATCTATTACACTCTAAAACAGCTTTAATAATATTGTGCAATTAGGTATTTTGCACTATGCATTGTTAATAAATTATAGTATTTATGCAAGAAATGCCCTAACTGTAGCAGAAACTGCTTTTCTGCATATAGCACAAGTGTTGAGTTCTAATGCACACTTGACACAGGCTATCATGTGTCCACAAGGCAAAAATACAACACCTAGTTCATCTTGATAACAAATTTTGCATAATTGTTGGTCACACATTTGTATCTGTTCGTGAGACAAGTCTTTTTTTTCAGCCTCATGTATTTGCTACACGTGTTCTAACTCTAAAGGCACTTTTATGTCTTGTGCTGCAATCACGTTTTCTTTACGAATAGTGTTCACAAATTCCTGACCTTTAAGCAACACCATGTATTTACAGTTAGGTAACCAACGAGCGTGTTGCACAAAAGGGTCATCAGTCATTTGCCAATCCTTTAAAGCAAATCCACAATAAAAACATATTGTTTTATCCCCTTCACCAGTATAATAAAATCCAGCTTCACTTAGCTGTTTGGTAAGGTGTTTTAATATTAATGGCCAAACATTTTTATAAGATTCTAAACGTTTTCCAACAGAGCTGTACTCTGGGTGTGCTAGTGCTTTAGTCTTGCAAACTCCCAATTTTTCAAAAGCACATGCCAATTCAACACTGTCTATGGCATATGGACCACATATATCGACACTACCGTTTTTGGCTGGTAATACATCACTATTATTATTATTTATTTGTGATTCAGCAACGTAAGTAGCGGCCAATGGTCTTGTGGTTCGATAAAATGAATACACGGGTATGTTACCCACTTGTTTTCCAAGCATGTAAGGACAACAAGGAGACCATCGCAAATGGTCTCTAAAGGGATCATCCCCTTCTTCCCAGTGTGAAAGTTCAATACGTCAAAACACACAGCGCACCACATCTTCTCGGTTCAAGTAAAAAAAACCGGCTTTTGCAAGTTCATGTGTCGACAAAAAGTCTACAGGCCAGGATTCAAATGTTAACCAACGGTCATGTTCTGATTTAAAATTTAACCCACGTGGTAAACCAACTTGCTCACTTGTTGTATTTGGTACTAACGCCATGAGTTATCATAAAACTTTTTCTTATTGTAAGTTATTAACGTTGCACAGAGTACTTTAAAGCACAATGTAAGCTTGTTCACTGTCTGTTCATTACGTTAATGGCGCATGACGACACCTAAAAGCAAACAAAATAACCAATCACTCAATCAATATATCAATCAATACTTGTAAATAAAACTTTAACGTTAATTGGCATTAATATATCAAAACACCATAAAAATTATAATAAACTGTATGTCGGCACTAACAGTAACCCATGTACTTATTTTCTTTTTATAAAGCTGCAGTCATTTACATTCCCCTTTAACCAATACATAAACAAAAAATAATACTGTCATGACATTTTGTTCGGATTTTCATGTTCAAACCTGTGAATATTCGTTGAGTTCATAGGGTACAACGTTCCTCATTTTTCTACTAGAAAGCACTATAGAGTTAAAGGAGATTAGATATCTAACATCTAACCTCCTTGACGTTCATAGGCAAGGAACAACTAAATTCGACATGCAAGCTACCCTCTGTGTGTCAAATAACAAAGCTTGCAACCGGCATCCGAGGCCATACGATATTATTATTATTATTATTATTATTATTATTATTATTATTATTATTATTATAGGGAACGACATGTCAGTTAAATTAAAATTTTTGTTTTTTACAAAATCCAATATGGCCTTGTACTGTCCAGGTAAACAACCAATATGGTCTTGTACCGGTTGCCAATACATAGTCATTAATCAAGAAAGCAATCATCGTCCTGGTCATGTACAGGTAATGAATTTTTTTGTCTACGAGTTTTCAGAAGTGGTAAAATGGAATAGCATTTTATGTTGGGCTTACCTGAGTTTTAAATAGTTCACTGCCTGGAAACAATGGTTGCAGTTTACTGCGTCTCGGGTTTTCAGCGACTGCTACGGCGGTAAGGCTTTTCTTTCCAAGTTTCTAAAAATAAATAAAATAAACCGTTATAAATACCTAAATTCAGGTTAATACATGCATTTCATAAAATAAAATATGAAACCAAAAAATGAAACAAGTTAGTTTAAAAAAATAAACCCACCTTCACTTGCAGTGGCTTCTTGCTGTTTCCTTCTAGTGGGCTCAAAAGTAAACTGGTTTCTTGTATCTCAGACATGTAAGGTATACCGGTTATCTGCAAACAAATAAATTAAAAAAATCAATAATTACCTAATCAATAACTACAAATTTAAGGTTCATTAGCATGACATTATTAAAATAATCATTCATAGTTACTTACCAAAAAAAAAAAAAAGGATTTTTCTTTCACAGCTCTACTGTATACGTCCGTGTGCTAAAATGGCAAGTGCATGACTAACGCAATCGTTATCAGTTAGCCTAGCAATAGAAAAGGTTGTATTTTCTCAGCGTTTTGACCTTGAATGGTTCTCTGTCTCTCTCTCTCTCTCTCTCGCACGTGTTCCCACGCCTCTTTACATTCCTCAATCTGAATAAGATTCGTGTACCTTATACTAGTTTCATGTTTTCAATAAGGAACCAAAATGGCTACCACTTATACATCGGTAGTCCGTCTCAGAACCAAAATGGCGGTCTCATCTTAAACAGCACACCTGCTAGCCACCACGAGGCAAGTAAGCTGATATCACACTTCCTGCTGACGTAGACATTCCTGCCTCGTCAGCACCAGCAACAGCTCTCACGAGTCCTCTAGCTAGGTACAATATTCAGTCACCAGTGAGCTGGACTGTGTGCGTGTTAGCATTCAAAACATGTGCGTGTGTCTTATTATTATTATTATTATTATTATTATTATTATTATTATTAAACATTTTACTGTAATAATAATTACTAGCAAGCGGCCATCCTCAATACATGATCATGTTAACCACATACTTTCATCCTAAAACACGTGACTTTACCCAATTCAATATTTAGTTTATAACGTTTCAGGCCAATGACCTTACCGTTTTGGCTCTTTGCGTACGTGCACATGACTTGGTCGAGCAAATGTTATAGGTTTCCATATTCTAAAACCATTTACTGTGACAGACAGCAGTCTCGCTTATCACCGTTTACTAGGATGTTAAAGATCCCCTTCAGGGGTAAAAAAAATACCTAGCACACTTAATACATTTTCAAATATTCGCCTCTATCCGCCATAGGAAATGTCACAAAACCAACCATCATAAGCTGCCCCCGCCATCCAGGCACGGTCACCGAGATCGCCAACGTCTAAGAATCACTTGGTCATATCCTACAACCGTCTGTTGTGTCAGAGAGTGATCTCGCTCATCACCGTTAACTAAAACGTTCAGGGGTAAAAATCTTAGCATGCTTGTCACATTTCAAAATATTCGCCTTCATTCATTCGTCATAGGAAAAAATATCGAAAAGCAACCCCTCGTTTTGCCATACATCGCCCCCGTCGAAATAGTAATTTCCCATATCCACCATGGCCAATCATAGCCTCGTTGTAACATACGTCAAGCGCTACCGGCTCTCTGTCCTAAAAAACGCTTTTCTTCTTCTTCTTCTTCTGCTTTTACGGCCTCATTGGACCACTTCAGTCAATCATTTCTTGGTCCTCTTCTTCAGTAAGTTTCCTTTCCGAGTCGCCCAGTAGCTCTTCATTCGCTCTGATCTTCTCAGGCGTTCCTCATCTGTAAATACCCTTTTTACTGTATTACGTTTGTCTATTTTAGCCTGAAATCTTATTTTTATATCTCTCAGTTTTTTTAATTTTGTTGTTTTGTTTTGCAAGTCATCCAAGGTTATTTCCAATTCTTTTATATCTTCTCTAATTTCCTTAATCCATCCTACTTGTTGTTTCATATTCCAAAGTTTCACTACAATTTTTCTAGATAACCTGGTTTCTGGTGTCCTCATGATGTGACCAAAGAAAGAAAGCCGTTTCTTCCGAATAGTATCAGTGATGGGCTCCAGTTCTCTGTATACCACTTCATTTGGTACTATCCGCCACTGTCCATCTTTCTGATATTTTTTATTTATGCATGTTCTAGCTATTCTTCTTTCTACTTTTAAAATTTTGTCGATTCTGTTTTTCTGAGTAACTTTAAAAAGAGTTTCACTTCCATAGGTCACCTCTGGTTGAACCACCGTCTTGTAATGCTTTCATTTTGTTGCGATTGATAGACATTTTCTTTTATATGTAGACCATGTTAATTTTTGGGCTTTTATCATTTTATTAGTTCTTTCTTGCCATGCAGGTTTCTCATCCAAGTTGTAAGTTATAATTTCTCCTAAGTATTTAAATTGCTTCACTATTTTAACTTTCTTGTTATTTACTGTTATGTGATTGATTACAAGTGGATTTGCTACCATTATCTCTGTCTTTTCAAATGATATCTGAAGTCCAATTTTTTGTGCTATATTTTGTAGGCTTATTATTTGATTTTTGGCTTCTTGAATATTATTAGCCAGTAACGCTAAGTCATCTGCGAATCCCAAGCAATTTAAGTCTATTTGATCTTTCCTGGTTCCAATTCTTATGTTCCTAGGATTATCCCTGTACCATTCCCTCATTACATATTCCAAAGCACAATTGAAAAGTAGAGGCGATAAACCATCTCCTTGCCTTAATCCTGTTTTAATCGTAAAAGGTTCAGATATTTCTCCTCTGAATTTTACTTTAGATTTGGTGTTTGTTAGAGTTAGTTTCATAATTTTTATTAATTTGGGATGAAGTCCGAAATTCCTAAGTATTTTCAGCAATGAAGATCTATGTATACAATCATAAGCTTTTTTGAAGTCTACGAAGGTTATGACTTGCTGTTTTTGTCTAGGTTTGTAGTAGTCCATTACTAATTTTAAGGTGATTATCTGTTCAGGGCAGCTTCGCCATGGCCGAAATCCACCTTGATATTCCCCTATTTCCAGTTCTAATTGATCTTTACAACGATTATATAGAATTCGTGACTTGATTTTATATGTGATATCCAAAAGGGAAATTCCTCGGTAGTTGTCAGGATTTGATTTTTCTCCTTTCTTGTGTAATGGATGTATTATAGCAGTAGTCCAATGGTCTGGCAGTTCTTCTTTGATCCAAATGTTCACTATGCATTGGTGTAATGAAATCTTTAATGGTTCTGCTGCATATTTCCACAATTCTGCAAATGTTTGATCCTCTCCACTCGCTTTGTAGTTTTTGAGCTCTCTCAGCGCTTTGTAGACTTCTTGGATTGTGGGTGGATTTATGTTTTCTGATGGTGTTTTAATAGTGGTGTCTGTATTTATTTGAAGCAGTTCTGGTGGATCTTCGCAATTTAGCAACTTGTTGAATGTTTCTGCTAAAATTTCTGTATTTCTTTTATTACTATGAGCTAACTCGCCATTTTTGTCTTTTAACATTAATGTTGGAGGTTCATATCTTTGTAGTTGTTTGCTAAAAATTTTGTAGTAATCTCTTGAGTTTGTCTTCGCGCTATTTGTTTCGATCATCAGAAGTATATCCTTTTGGTATAGCCGTTTAACCCCTCGTATTATTTTTTGAGTTATCTTCCTTTGTTTTATGAGATCCAAGTGTGATTCATCTGTTTTTTGACTCTGATACCGTAACCAGGCTTGATGTCTATCTTCCACTGTATTATCACACTCATCGTTCCACCATAGATGTTTCTTCCTTGGATTTATTGGGGCTACTTGTTCAGCTATTTGTTTCAATTCGGGAACTATTTCCTCTAGATCATCTGTTATTTTAATATATCTAGTTCGTTCTTTGTA
Organism: Meconema thalassinum; assembly: GCA_946902985.2. Taxonomy (NCBI): domain Eukaryota; kingdom Metazoa; phylum Arthropoda; class Insecta; order Orthoptera; family Tettigoniidae; genus Meconema; species Meconema thalassinum. Next base: position 42,907,763 of record OX336392.1, read on the forward strand.
TCACTTGTTATTTATTAGTTTATGAGGGTCGTATGTTCTCTTCTTTTTAGGTGAGTTTTTTTCTTTATCTACGGGGTAAATTTAATTTTAATCTTTATCATGTAATGATCCGATCCAGTATCTGTTCCTCTCAGAACTTTCACATTGTAGATCTCCCTGTGATAGTTCTTATCCATACAAAGATGATCTAGTTGCCATTCACCTTTTTTCCCATCTGGATGTTTCCAAGTTTTGAGTTTAGTTGGTCTTCTCTTGAAGTAAGTTGATTTGGAGATCATATCGTGGTTTCTGCAAAATTCCACCAGTATTATGCCATTCCTGTTTGTTCTTCTCTGTGCTGGCCATTTTCCTATTATTTCTCTATATCTTTTTTCCTTTCCTAACTGGGCATTAAAGTCTCCAATTAAAATTTTGGTGTGACATTTATTTATGTTTGTTGCTGTCTGATCTAAAAGCTCCCAAAATCCCTCCACATCATCTTTGTATTCTTTCTTATTATTTTTATCATTAGTTGGGGCATGGGCATTTAGAATGGTATATGTTCTATTTGCAGCTTTTAGAGTTAGTGTCGAGAGCCTAGGGGATAATGCTTTAAATTCTATGATGGATTCAATTATTTTGAGATTGACTACAAATCCTGTTCCGAATTGTGGACATTGCTTCATTACTCTTTTTCCTGGAATTCCCTTGTTAATTCTATACCCTTGTGATTCTATTGGTTCCTGATCGGTGTTTCTCATTTCTTGAAGCCCGGTTATTAGAATCCCTTTGCGATCCATTTCGTCTGTCAAAATTTTGAGTTTTCCTGGCTGTATGATGGAATTTATATTGTGTGTTGCTATATAGTTTATCTGTCCTATCTTCAGTCTAAATTTGGGTTTTCTATCTGTCGGGGGTATTTTTAGATGCTCCGACTCATCTAGGGTATCTTTCAGGTGACTGCCCACCGTATCCGAATGCAGTCTAGGTGGATTATTCCTTAAAAGATTTCCTTCCTTGTTTGACTTTCAAAGGTAGTCAACCTTGTATGGAGCAAGCTCCGAGTTACAACTGCGGTTGTTAACCGTAGAGGTTGTTGTGTGTTTGGTCCGCGAGAGCTATTTTATTATGCTCAAGTCCGCCGGCAAGCCGGTGAGGACTCCCCTATCCGCCACCTGGGACGCGCCACGTCGGAGTATCACCTCTCCGCCTGCTACGACACCGTAGTACGTTCGTGGAAACACGCTTTTTCTTCTTCTTCTTCTTCTTCTGCTTTTACGGCCTCATTGGACCACTTCAGTCAATCATTTCTTGGTCCTCTTCTTCAGTAAGTTTCCTTTCCGAGTCGCCCAGTAGCTCTTCATTCGCTCTGATCTTCTCAGGCGTTCCTCATCTGTAAATACCCTTTTTACTGTATTACGTTTGTCTATTTTAGCCTGAAATCTTATTTTATATCTCTCAGTTTTTTTAATTTTGTTGTTTTGTTTTGCAAGTCATCCAAGGTTATTTCCAATTCTTTCATATCTTCTCTAATTTCCTTAATCCATCCTACTTGTTGTTTCATATTCCAAAGTTTCACTACAATTTTTCTAGATAACCTGGTTTCTGGTGTCCTCATGATGTGACCAAAGAAAGAAAGCCGTTTCTTCCGAATAGTATCAGTGATGGGCTCCAGTTCTCTGTATACCACTTCATTTGGTACTATCCGCCACTGTCCATCTTTCTGATATTTTTTATTTATGCATGTTCTAGCTATTCTTCTTTCTACTTTTAAAATTTTGTCGATTCTGTTTTTCTGAGTAACTTTAAAAAGAGTTTCACTTCCATAAGTCACCTCTGGTTGAACCACCGTCTTGTAATGCTTTCATTTTGTTGCGATTGATAGACATTTTCTTTTATATGTAGACCATGTTAATTTTTGGGCTTTTATCATTTTATTAGTTCTTTCTTGCCATGCAGGTTTCTCATCCAAGTTGTAAGTTATAATTTCTCCTAAGTATTTAAATTGCTTCACTATTTTAACTTTCTTGTTATTTACTGTTATGTGATTGATTACAAGTGGATTTGCTACCATTATCTCTGTCTTTTCAAATGATATCTGAAGTCCAATTTTTTGTGCTATATTTTGTAGGCTTATTATTTAATTTTTGGCTTCTTGAATATTATTAGCCAGTAACGCTAAGTCATCTGCGAATCCCAAGCAATTTAAGTCTATTTGATCTTTCCTGGTTCCAATTCTTATGTTCCTAGGATTTTCCCTGTACCATTCCCTCATTACATATTCTAAAGCACAATTGAAAAGTAGAGGCGATAAACCATCTCCTTGCCTTAATCCTGTTTTAATCGTAAAAGGTTCAGATATGTCTCCTCTGAATTTTACTTTAGATTTGGTGTTTGTTAGAGTTAGTTTTATAATTTTTATTAATTTGGGATGAAGTCCGAAATTCCTTAGTATTTTCAGCAATGAAGATCTATGTATACAATCATAAGCTTTTTTGAAGTCTACGAAGGTTATGACTTGCTGTTTTTGTCTAGGTTTGTAGTAGTCCATTACTAATTTTAAGGTGATTATCTGTTCAGGGCAGCTTCGCCATGGCCGAAATCCACCTTGATATTCCCCTATTTCCAGTTCTAATTGATCTTTACAACGATTATATAGAATTCGTGACATGATTTTATATGTGATATCAAAAAGGGAAATTCCTCGATAGTTGTCAGGATTTGACTTTTCTCCTTTCTTGTGTAATGGATGTATTATAGCAGTAGTCCAATGGTCTGGCAGTTCTTCTTTGATCCAAATGTTCACTATGCATTGGTGTAATGAAATCTTTACTGGTTCTGCTGCATATTTCCACAATTCTGCAAATGTTTGATCTTCTCCACTCGCTTTGTAGTTTTTGAGCTCTCTCAGCGCTTTGTAGACTTCTTGGATTGTGGGTGGATTTATGTTTTCTGATGGTGTTTTAATAGTGGTGTCTGTATTTATTTGAAGCAGTTCTGGTGGATCTTCGCAATTTAGCAACTTGTTGAATGTTTCTGCTAAAATTACTGTATTTCTTTTATTACTATGAGCTAACACGCTTTTATTTAAAAAAAATAAAAATAAAAAATGAAATGCCTAGTTATTTTGTCCTAGAGACTTGACATTTATTTTCGTGGTAGAGGGCATAGGGATCTTTCATTTATGTCAAACAAATTTTTTGTCAACGTGTTAGTTTCCAAAATATAAAAATTTCAAAATTTGAGTGTTTTTAAAAATCTCGAAATATAAAATAGTTTTATTATAAAAAATAAAGGTCATAGAGACCATTCGTTTCAACTATGGCACAACGTTCTATCGTGTTTGGTTTTCAAACTATCACCTACTTTCGAAAACAAAATTTTTCAAAAATTTTTGAAAAATATAACGAGTGGTCTATAGGAAAGAGGACGTCAGCTCGAGTCCAACAACACCTCATTTGTTAAAATCCGACCATCCGTTCGCCAATGGTCACCAATGTTCGCGAGAAAGAAGGCTATCATTTTGTTTTTCCTCCTACACCCTTGAAACTTGCTGCCCTCCTTTGAGGGCATACCCACCTTTCATTAACGTCAAACAAACGTTTTCCCAAAATTCACCGTTTCCAAAATAGCGCCAATCCAAAACACAAACATTTTCATTTTTTTTAAATACCAACACACATGCTTAGCCATGAGAACGTCATCCCAGCGCCCACGCGTTCGGGAGATATCGGCAAAGTTTTATAAGAAAGTAGGGGCCGACTCAGAACCGGCCAGTCAGCACTACTGCACAGTTTTAGTCATAGAGACTTCAAATTTATTTTGGGGGTAGAGGGGGTCAGGGCCATTCATTTACATCAAACAAAATTTTTTGTAAACTCTTTAGTTTCCAAAATATAAAAATTTCAAAATTTAAGTGTTATCAAAAAATCTCAAAAAATAAAAAAGTTTTATGTTAGAAAATAAAGGTCATAGAGACCATTCGTTTCAACTATGGCACAATGTTCTATCATGTTTGGTTTTCAAACTATCACCTACTTTCAAAAACCAAAATTTTCAATTAAAAAAAAAATATAACAAGAGGTCCATAGCAAAACCCCCGTCAGCTCGAGTCCAACCACACCTCATTCGTAAATCTCCGACCACGGGTTCGGGAGTTATCGGCTCGCATTGGGAGTAGTGGTGGTGGTGGGGCAGAAACCGCTTTACTCCCCTACTTCTCTGCTAACGCCATGGTGTCTTGACAAATGACTTGAGAGGGAATGACACAGTGCCTTAAATAGCATTAAAATGATCAAACCCTAAGCGATACCGCCCTTGGTTGAGTTCACTTTGTTTGTCAATCACTAAACAAGCATGACGTTGAGTGTTCCAGCACTTGCCAAACAATTCTGTAAACATTTGAAAGGTCATATCCGGATTCACATGTTCATTATAAATGTGACGACTGTTCCTCACGTCCTGGCGAAATAAAACAATGACATTGGCATTGTCACGAATCATTGTTTGGACATTTTAGAATACGTTTGTCCAAGATAGAAGCAATCGATATGTTTGTGTCGACCCATGCTGAAATAGCTTTGAATGATGCCTTGTCGTTCAGTGGATACATCATCGAAAATCATGAGTGAATCAGGCTTTACCTCATCCGGTGAAATAACATTTTCTTGCGTGGAAAATGTAAAATAACCCATATTCTCTTTTTGCAGCGGCGACTGGTGGTCTCAGCGCTTGGGAGGGCACACACAATAAATTATCATGTACAGTAAAGATTACTAGTTAGCATGCTAGGTATTTGCCAATATCCATTAAATTGTGTCTCATTAGGGAAAATGTTATGTTCTACATTTAATATAATTAAAATGACCCTCTAAATCGCTATTTAATTCCAAATTTATGATAGCCTATCACTAAGACATTCGTCAAAAACTCTAGACCTAGATGAAAAACAAAATTATTTCATCGGTAACACTTGTCACAGAATTACAAAAGAGACCTCTTTACATAACCTTTTTTATTTACGGTATTTATTTATTTATTTATTTATTTATTTATTTATTTTTAACAGCATGTTCCATTACAATGAAAGTAATACTACATGCTATGTTTACAAAATGTTTAAAATTTTAATAACATACATTTAACTTACTTATGTATTATTCATTATTGTTCTATGGCTATTTGTTTGGTGTTATATTGTTCTAGGAACTGTCTAAATCTATTAACTTATTGTTTTTATGAGCTACACCAATATTAAGAATCTGTTCAACTACTTGACATTCTTTATAAATCTATTAAATTAAAATATAAAATTAATTATATAATGCTTCTTTAGCTTAATTTTTTTCGAACGTCCATTTTCCATGTTTATTTACCATATTGTCCTTAAACAACTGTCTTTCTTCTTCCAGTTTCACGCATGTAAATATTAAATAATAAATGATCAACTGTTTGTTCTTCATTGCCACACGCACACAATGGACTGTCTTTTAATTTGAAACGAAAAAAATACGAATTATTCTTACCATGTCCTGTTAAAAAGTAGTTTCATTGCTAGTTAATGGGAAGTTTATTTGCAACATATCCGTGACACTCGGTATGAATGATTTTGTCACTGCACCATTTAAGGTATTCTTCCATTCGTTTTCGTTTTTCGTAACCTTGGAACTAATGACACCGGGGTGGTGTCCTGTTTGCCATCTAGTGGTCGTCTTGCGAATCATTTCAAACAGCATCGGAAGAAGGTATGGCAAGGGCAAGGTATGGCCATAGATGTTGTAAGTTCGAGTTGAACGTAGCAGTTCAGCATTCCAACGTTCTCTCCAGAGCCCATACAACTGCTCCAATTGTTATTCCTCCTTGTAACCATGGGCTCGCAATCTCTGGGCCCATAGCCGACGTTTGAAGAGCGTCTGCGCGCACGCGCAATAGACCTCTCCTTGTTTGTAGTTGAATGGAGTCTTGGGCCCAGTAATGCCTGGGCCCCGAGTAGCCCGCAGCAAGGCGAATTACGTGACAAGATATGTAGCGCGTTATTCAAATATGCTGGTGCCTTTTCATAGTGAGGAGCGCACAACTTGGCCAGTATTTCGAGCGTTAAGGATTAATAAATGAATTACTAATGTAGGTTAATGGTAAGGAGGGCCCTGGCCCACTGGCCCGTTAGAGCCAGCCGCCCCTGTCTTTTTGTAATCCAGACATGACTTGATCCAGAAACACGTAGAGGGGTTGGTAGAGAGATTTTGAGAAAATATAAATATTTTGAAAACACAGACCATTGGGCGCTGTAATAAGTGTCAGCAAAAGATTGGTCTTTCCACAGCCGGAAGGTCCCACAATGATGCAGTGAATGGAAGATGGAAAGAGTGAACCATGACGTTGTTCGCGTGATGTGGGGCAGAGATGGGAAACCATGTCCCTCACGGGGAATGACTCTTGCTGCTTAATTATCTTCATTTCAACTAAGGCTTAGAGAGGCTAGCAGGCTGTCTATATACATCGCACCGAGCCTTGTCATAGAAACAATAGACTCGTACTACAGGTTGACGATGGATGTCTTTGGACGTGCATTGATGGTCAAAGCTAGGTCTGTTCCCATACATGATCCTAAACAAGAAACAGATCCTGCTAATCAACACTATGTGGATAGGTCAGTAGTGCAACGCACAAAACAAGGAGATTATGACTTTAAAGGAAAGCGGTTAACCCATGTAAAACATCCTCAAGTGTCTACAGACGTTACTACAAAAAAGTATGTGGATAACAAGGTGTATGAGTTTTATGATAAAGTGCCTCAGCTTACGGTGGTTGGCTATAGCGCTAATCATCACCGCATTATTCACGTGGAAGACCCACAAGAAGATGATGATGTCTGTACCAAGCGATACGTGACCTATCAAATGAAAAGGCTTTATAAATTTATCCCATCTGTTTTTTTAGTGTATCTGACAAATGCAAAACCTGTGAATGAGAGAAACCATATACCGCTAGTTCATGACCAGCACTTGACCTATGTGCTGCTTCAGGTTTAATCCACTATCGATTACACTATAATGGAACGATTCACATCAAATATGCCATACCTGATGAGAACCATTCACAAATAGAGATAAAAGGTCATAGGATGTTGGTCCATAACCATGAAATGGTCAATGCAGGAGACGAATTATCCTTTCATCTCATGTTGACATGGGATGAAAAGCAAGCTGGAAAAACCATAAACGATTTCCCACTTTATGTAGAATTGGAATATAAAATAACATAAAATAACAATCTGACGTTAGTTGTGACTTAAACTTTCTTGTGAAAGGTTGTTGGTCATCATCATCATGGTGAAATGAAGATATGTGGTGAGAAAGACTAAAAATATGACCCTGTCCTTGGCAAAGCCTGGGCTTAAGACATTCGTGGACAAGCCCTTGCGAAAGAAAAAAATAAAAAATAATGTGTTGACTATAAGGAAAGCTCTTCGAGCAGCACAGAGACATGTTATTCCAAAACGTCAGCGACAGGGTTCAAAACAAGGGCGAGTGATTCCCGTCCCCAAACGAGCGGGATTTTTACCTGCATTATTCGCTGGTCTGGCTGCTCTAGGTTCACTTTTAGGCGGCGCCAGTGCAGTGGCAAAAACTATTAAAGCCGCGCAACAGGGCAAGCAACAACTCAAAGAAAGTCAGCGACACAATGACACAATGGAAGCCATTGCTATGGGGGCTAGAAATGTCAATTTGAAGCCAGCCTTTTATCAACAAGGATTTGGAATTTCACCTTTTCGAAATAAAATAAAAACATCTTTAACCTCAGCCATAGCAAGACATGCCCTGACACATCAACAAGTGGAAAGCTATGCTAAACAACTGAAGCTTTCTCATTTTCGAGGTGTGTTTATGCGAAACCAATTACCCTCACGACCCTGGAAACATGAATGTGCTGTTGTCAATTTGGATGATCACCGAGGACCTGGAACACATTATGTAGCTTATGTCAAAGAGGGATCCACTGTATGGTACTTTGACAGTTTTGGGAATTTGCCCCTGCCCATGGAACAAGTGGCCTATTTTGGAAACAGGATCAAGATATATTATAATGTGAAACGTGAACAAACGTTTAACAGTCAACAGTGTGGACGTTTGTGTTTATTTTTTTATATAAGACGCAGCATAAGCAAAAACGTCAACAGTATGTCGGTGGAAAGTAAGACGTTTACACTGCATGGACGTGGACCTGAAGTGAGCCTAGACTTTTACCCACCTATCGAATTGAGTGAAAAACCCTATGGTATAGGACTTGTTTCACTTGAAACGTACAATAGAATATACAACATACGTGAAAATATGAACAACAAGTTTTACTATGATGATTCTGTGTTCACCCTGAACTCTGGTGGATACACGATAGATGACATTTATGAACACATTTATGTGGTGTTGATCAATGAATATGGTTTAAAGTCATTTCTCGATGGAACGCGCAAGTTTGAACTTGTAGGAAATAACAAAACTCATCGCTGCAGTATTTTTTCTACATTCAAAATTGACTTTAAAACACACCCCGATTCCATTGGTCCATTACTAGGATTTAAACCACGCGTGTTGGAACCCAACAAAAAACATGAATCAGACCATGAAGTGAAATTCATTGAGGACCATCATGTGCCGGTGACGTGTAATATTATTAGTCAATCATACACCAATCAAGAACCGTCGCATTCGCTTTATGACTTTATTATAACATCGCCCAATGGCTATATTATTCGTGAAAACCCTCCAGTGGTGCTTTTTCATTCTGTGGCTGTCGATAGTATTAGTAATATAACATTAAGACTGATCAATAGAGAGCAACAACTCATTGATCTAGATTCTACCACACCAGTGACTTACAAGTTGGTGCTAAAGCCACTATGAAGATTGTATATAAACAACAGCACCGTCTAGGAATAGTGTCAGTTGTTTACCACGTGAATACACGTTAACATCTCAGAACAAGCAGATTTTACAGCATTTGGGTTACCACATTAACCCCCGCGATGAATTCTATCCTAGAGGTAGCGAACCACATCGAGGAGCAACCAGGAGTGGTAAGAATTGATCTCCATTCTTATCAAGCTCAAACACCTGGACTCAATAACAATGATGAAATTCAATTTGCTATCAACAATCAAGATATTTACACTCTACCGCATGAAAGTGTTATTCAGATTGAAGGTCGGCTCACCAAAGCCGATGGCTCTACACCCACCACATCCAAGTTAGCCAACCATGCTTTCGCCTTTCTGTTTTCTGAAGTGCGTTACGTGATTAACGATATCGTGTTGGATAGCACTCGAAATGTGGGTATTTCCAGTGTCATGAAACTATATCCCTCTTATAGTGAGGAAGAAGCTAAAACACTTTGCATGGCGGGTTGGTGCCCTGACTCGATCAATGACTGGATGGTACACACCGATGGCACCTTTACTGGATATTTACCTCTTAAACTGATTTTAGGCTTTGCTGAAGATCACCAGCGCATTGTGGTCAACACAAGGCAAGTGCTTTATCTGGTGAGAGACAGGAGTGATAATAATGACTCAAGGGAGCCGACAATGCCCCCATTGATTCAAAAATTCAACTACAACGCTTGCTATGGAAAGTGCCTCATGTGACCCTTAACGATAGCAAAAAACTGGACATACTCAAAATGGTAAAGAGAGATATACCTCTACCGATGGAATTTATAAGCTGGGCACTCCATGAGTACCCGCTATTGCCCACCACCAACACACACAGTTGCTCTATAAAAACAGCCCGCTATACAGAGAGACCTCTCTACATGATTGTGGGTTTTCAAACAAATCGCAAGTATCAACAAACCAAAGATGCCACGCAATTTGATCACCTGCAATTGAGAAATGCACGTCTTTTCCTCAACGGTGCTGTGTTTCCCAATGAAGGACTGGATTTGGATTTTTCAAAAAATAAATTTGGCCCCCTGTACGACTTGTTTTCTAAATTTAGATGGTCGTATTATCAAAAAGAGAATTGTCTTATGTTGTCACCCCAAGCTTTTAAGACAAGGGTGCCACTGATTGTCTTTGACTGTTCCTACTTGGAAGAGTCTGTCAAACCTTCCAATATTGACATTCGACTACATTTTGAAACGCATGACAATGTTCCAGCCAATACGACGGCCTACTGTTTGATTATTCATCACAAACAAGTCAACTATTATCCACTGTCCAACCAAGTGACAAGTGTATAAATAGCAGGTCAACCCACATCAAACCGCTCAGTCATGTCTTGCTTTCAAGCCTCAAGAGAAGTTACATCCATGAATTTAAAATCTGAGAAACAATGTTTCAAGAACTTTGCGACGTGGCCGGTGCCTTTTATAAACCCTCAAGCCTTAGCGGCCGCTGGATTCTACTATTTAAAAACAAGAGATGAAGTGAAATGTGAGTTTTGTCCCATCATCTTAGACCAATGGCAAGAAAGTGATGAACCTATGCAGGAACATCAGCGCTGGTCACCTGCCTGCCCCTACCTGTGCAGAATGGAGGTGGGTAATATACCCTGTCATTAAAGTTACCCCTCACTCATGCCTCTGAGTGATGAAAAAGTTATGATACGTGTGGACTTTATGGTGTCAACAGTGCTTCAGTGAGCAGCTCACAGTCAAAAACACCCAGTTTAGAGACATTAGAATATCATCGGTGTTATGGACACTACAAACACAAAAGACTTTTTTGTTGTATGAGATGGTACCGCCTCTATCCTAGAATGAAAAAAGAGTGAAAAATTTGTTATGCTAATAAAATAATGTAATAAAAAATTGGTTGTTGTTGTTATATTATTATTTCTTATGCCCCCTGTCATATCCTAACCTCTATAGTGACTACTCTATGTTTTTATTTTATTTTACTAGAATGGAATGTAAGTAAATGACATGGGTACACTTTACTGAACAATTGTCAGTCTGTGGTTAGTTGGACTTGATCCAGACAAGAGTGAACATGTTGCGTACACTGATTGTCGACTGTCAAGGGTTTAAAATCGGAGATAACAAATTTATATTTAAAGAAGTGGCCATCATCGATTGTTCCACTTTTTGGGTACCGTATCACAAGCTACCCATTTGGTGTTTAAACCACCTTATGCGTTTGATTTATTGTGTGATAAAGACCGTAAACAAACCCAGTGGATTGAAACTCATATGCAACTAGACTGGAAGCAAGGAACCATTTCATATAAGCACCTGGACATGGTCATGAAAGACCACTTGTCTTCTGCCCATGTAGTATTTGTGAAAGGTAGTGAAAAACGTCAATGGCTACAACCATTTTTGGCGTCATACTATCAATGTATCGATTTAATGGACATGGGCTGTCCCTCACTGCAAACACTCATGGACCGCTGCCCCTGTGACAATATTACCCATAAAGCCCTGGCAGAGGTGTGGCAATTGTTTCATTGGCTAACCACCAATGCCTGCTGGGAGTTTTAAATAAAATTAAAACTAAAGTTTTACCTGTGAATGACACCAGTGAGATTTCTACAAGCGACGTGTAAACATCAACATGATACCATGGAGAAAGGGGATGCTACCGATAAAGTGATTGGAAAGTTCTTTGTGTGTAAAAAGAAACTAGACAGTTTTACCAAAGAAGAATATTGGCTCTTCCAAAATCATTCATTTATTATGTCGCAGCAAATGCAGTGAAAGAAATCTGGCAACATGTACCAAAATCATGGACTCAAGACCCTGTGTTAAGTGAATTGCAACCATGTACGGATTATGATCACCATAAGCAAGTGGCTATGGCAAAAATACCCTCTATGCGACAGTGTGCTACTTGCCAGCTGGTCAAACTGTATCACAGTCATGAAAGTCGGTGTAAAGAATTTGTTTCCTCATACCACGGGTGTGACGAAGAAAAAAAGCAGCACAACAAACATCATCCACAGAGGAGGAGGAAGATCAAGCCATTTTACCATCGATGGAAAAGGATATGCCAGACCTGTACTGGCAATGGCGTCATTGATAAAGTAATTCAATACTTGACTTTCGAAATCTACCTACCTGGTTATTATTTGTGTAGTCCTGGAACTTGTCTTGAAGAACCTTTGCAGCGTGGTGATATACCTATTAATCCTTTGGATCAAGCATGCACCTTTCTTATCACCACAGTCATCCTGCATTAAGACGTGTAGTGGATAAAGTATCGTTGAAAAGCTTAACAACATTCGACATCCTGTGATGTCTCAGTGGGGGAGAGGTTGGCAGCTCTCATTGTGATTAGTGTTATAAAAGGAAAGTTAATGATGACTGGACATGAACATTGAAAAGGATTGAGGAATTGGTATTTCTTTGGTATTCTATTTATGTAAAGCTATATTTGTTGTGAAATAAAACAAGGTTTACAAGATCACAATGTCTTTTAATTTTAAAAATGGCGATAGCCATTTCTTCATTTTCATTTTTTTCTTACATGAATATTTACAATTTTCATTTTTCATTTCTTACATTCTCCTTGTTTAGTTGACTCATTCTGTACATTTTTTTTGTTGTGAAATAAAAATAAGGTTCACCAGATCACTATATCTTTTAATTCTAAAAATGGTGATAGCCATTTCTTCATTTTCATTTTTTCACACATGAATATTTACAATTTCCACTTTATATTTTTTACTTTCCCCTGGTTTAGTTTACACATTCTGTACATTTTTGTTGTTGTGAAATAAAAACAAGGTTTACCAGATCACAATGTCTTTTGATTTTTAAAAATGGTGATAGACATTTCATTTTTTCACACATGAATATTTACAATTTCCACTTTACATTTTTTTACATTTTTTAAAATCTTTTTCGTAATATACAAAAGCAAACATTTTACACTAAAATGTATTACTTATCTTATTTTCACTAAACTACAGTAGCCTAACATTATACATTCTACTTACAGTTTTTACAAAAAAATATTACTATATCTAACTCTTTAAAAACAACATTCTTTTTCACTCCTTTTAATTTTTTTACTACTACATCATCAATTGTCATATAGCTGTATGATTTAGATTTTGTGCCTACAAAGGTGTCTATAATAACACCAGCACATTCATCCATAAATTTCCCATGAACCTTTTTGTTTACTAGAGGTAAATGGTAAATATTATCCTCGGGATATTCACTTGTATCAAACCTATTTAGCTCAGTTTTGATATCCTCATAAAAATCATCAGTTTTAAACTCATAACTATAGAATCAGTGTCTGTGTAAATTAATTTAGCATTATCAAGATAGTTTTTCTTTACATAATCATAGTGAAATTCATACATAAGTGTTTTTGACAATTCCAGAATGGTTTAACCCACATATATGGGTTTGTTGTAAGTTACTTTAAGACGATTCATTTGTATTACAACTAAATCCTCATGAATAATTGAACAGCTATGAAAGTTAGGCTTGCTCATTAAGTTGCTCGCATCATACCTTTTACCATCATTCTCCCACTTTGTTATTAGCTTTACATCAACTCGTTTATCAACATTCTCCATAGTCTTTCCAAAAACACTATTATTCATGAGTTAATAAAAATCTTTTTCAAACGCGTTTGTTGACTGTGTTCTTAAATTATTGTTTAGATCAATATATGGTTTGAGCCATGCTGACTGATGAAATTGCAATACGCGATGAATTTTAGTTAATTTCAATCCATGCTGTAGACACTGTTTCAAGTTTTGATAATGTATTACATATTTACATTTATCATTTACATTAGCAATTAACATTTTTGTTCGTGATGTGATGTATGGAGATTTCATATTCTCAGGACAAAATTGTAAATCATTATGATCATCATGTAACTCTTTATGGTACTCAAGATTTACCTCTAAAATATATCCTTTATCATCGTTATCATTAAGAGTGTCAACATGTAACACATCAATTTCAGGTTGTGTCAGCCAGCGAAAATCTTTCAGTGGTAGATATTGACTCATAGCCCAACCATATTGGTTATTTGCATCGAGGTAGACAATATACTTTGACTCTTTACAAGGGTTGTAGCTAGGCATGTATTTATTATTCGCTTTAGAGTACCGTCCACTACATTGGCTTAATCCACCTCGAATTGATGATTTTATAAAATTGATCATGTCTATATCAGTCATTAATTCTAAATTTACTTTCGTTTTCTTCAACATTGAACTGAAACTTAACCCAGGAGCAGTGAAATACTGACAAGGATCAAGGTCATAAGTTTTCATACAAACATTCCGAAAATTTTCAAAAACATCTGCTAATAATAACACATCTGTCTTCAAATATATGTCTGAAAATTCTCCTAAAGTTTGAAAGTCGAACTGTGTCCATACATGATGCGCATGTAAATATTCCTGATCACTGATATGACTTGTGTTTAAGGAACTGTAAAATGCATCTTTCAGTGGTAAAGAACACTCCTCAAGATGTTCCACATAGTTAATATATTCATAAGGGAATATACCCTTTTGACGAATCAAATTAAAATCATCTTCTTTAGGAAAGACACGTTGAATTTCATGAAACTGATTTGATTTTAAATTACTAGCCAGCCTATCAAGACTACTCGGCATAAAGCGGAATGAATCTAAAAATCGCAGTATTATCGTTTTTTTATTGCTAGTTTTGATGTATTTTGTGAACGATATGTATTGTTCCTTATTATTTGCAATCACATCAATTTTCACATCTGAAGCTCCAAATTCTTTAACAATAAAGTGGTTATCGTATTTCCTACCGTTATGTAGAATGACCGGAATGAATATACTTACTCTATAATTTAAATTACATTCTTGGTGAGCAGCACCACGATATTTTCCTGTTAAATGGTCATGATAGCGAACCCTGTCTATATATAAACATTCACCACATATAAAACAATTAGTTTCAGTGTCAAAATTCATTTGCTCTGATGAAGATAGTGGCTCCATTGGAATGATCGTATTTAAAATAGAGGATATACGGATGGCATCTTTCTCAAGCCTTACCATAAAAACTTTAGGTACATCAGGTCCTCTATAGAGCTCAAACTTATTTAACGAGTCATCGTAACTACATTTAATATAATATGCAAAGCTAAATGGTTCATGAATGTGAGTAGTGTTGGTGAAAGGTTGGGCTGGATTCGATGAACATGTATTAAATGGTTTTAGAAAAGCCTCGAAGTCAGCATATATAACAAATGGTACTCGAAGCTGTTTCTCATAATCTTTAAATTTTAGAATGTTATTTTTAGGAGTCGGTAATACCGTACACACATGATTACATCCCCATTTTTGGTGTTGAATTAGTTGGTCCTCTTTCTGGAAATGTAGCAAACAACCATTACACAACCACTTTTTATCATTGTGTTTGGAAACCTGACTACTGACAAGTCTACTTAAATGTTTTATCCAACAATAGTGGGCGTTTTCACCTTTAGTTATGTACAGGAAATTTACATGAGCATTCTTTTTTCCTGAGTAGAATATAGAGGACCTACTATACTATTATTTTCAATTCCATAAACATTAATACTTACAATGTTCAGCTCTTCAAAACGTTGAATGTCTTTTATCGCCATCGGAAATTCTATTTCTTTTAAATCTAACACTGAGGAATAGTGAGGATAAGATGATGTTCTATCCATATGCCCCACTGCTGAATGGAGAGCTGAGGTTACAGCCCACGCAAAACATGCTTGATCACTATTCCAAACGTTCACAACAGCTTTCTTCCGTTTGATCCATGCAGGTAAATCAATGTATGATGATGCTCTAAGGGGGTTATATTTATTCAGGTTTTTTTCTAAATAAAGTACTTTAACCAATGCCCAGCCCGACTCCCTTTCCTGGAACTCTTCACTCTTTACGATCATAGCACTTGAAATATTTTGGTATATATCACTAATAATAATAATAATAATATCGTATGGCCTCGGAGGCCTGGTGCAAGCTTTGTTAATTGACACCCAGAGGGTAGCTTGCATGCCGAATTTCGTCGTTCCTTTGAACGCTATGAAAGTCAAGGAGGTTAGATATCTAAACTCATTGACACTACAGCGCTTTGAAGTAGAGAATGGAGGAACTTTGTGTTGGCGGAAAATCCCGAGATTAATTTTGCCATTGAACACGGCCTACTGAATTCAAATGGGTTCTTTAACATGCCAACAACGTATGACATGAGTATCGTGATTTTTGTCGCCTTCAAAAATCACTTACCATGGCCAGGGGCGAACCTGCAGTCTTGGGGTTGGTAGTCCGACACTATAACCACTCACCCACCGTGGCAAGCTGTATATATCACTAATATTAGTTGATTCGCTAACAATTATGTTTTTTGTATTAAAAGATTTGATATCTGTAATTTCACCTTCGCTCCCTTTTTTTTTTCATAAGAGTCCAAAAAGTTCAAAATTCATTTTAATTGTTTTATGCTCTAATAAAACATTTTCTACCAAGTCAAACACAGTAGGTTGAACATTTTTTTAAAATGATTCAATACTTTGAGTTTTTTCTTTACTATAAAGTCTATAACTAGCAATTCGACTTTTAAATGCACTACCAATTTGTTGAATATTTCCAGAATATCTTTCATGGCAAGCGTTGTTTTTATGATGAATACTGTGTAAATGTCCAAGGATGATTGAAGAAGGTATATCAATATTACATACATCACAATGTGTTATCGAAGGTTCACCATTCTTCTTTCTTTTTGTTGCACAACTATTTTCACCATCTTTAGAACTTTTACGCTTTTGAGCATCACATTCGTTTAAAGGTTCCGTGCTAGTTGATGGTTTTACAGTTTTTAATTCCTGTTGTTCCCCATGCCCTTCAACCATGTGGGATTGGTATCGCTTTACAGCAGAAAAACCAAGATCACAAACTGAAAATGAAAAAAGTGCTGAACTGACATGCTTTAAATTTACTCGCCGTCCAAGACTATCCTGTCTGTTAAATGTCATAGCACAATGACTGCACACAAACATTTTAATGTCATGTTTAGCATTTGCGTGTCGTTGAAGGTTGTCAGGTCTTGAGAACTGTTTCTTACAGTCACCACACTTGAACATGATGATCACTTTCGAAATTACCTATAAAAGAAAGAAATCATAAATGTTAATATATGATAAAACAAAGTACAATATAAATAGTTTAATTATATTCCAGTCAATGGTTATAGCAGGGTATTTAAATCGATCATCTGTGAACTCCTAGCAAGTCTAACTTCATGTAGTTCTAACTGGGGGTTACTATATACCAATGTCACTGACACCTAGCGGTGAACATTGGAACTTGATACAGTGGTAGAAACCAGCGGTCACCAGTTAAGTGAGCTAGGTGTGACGTCATAGCCAGTCTTAAAACAAGTCTAAACTTGTAGAACATGTCACGTGATTGAAACCAGCGATTGCCAGTTAAGTGAGCTAAGTGTGACGTCATAGCCAGTCTTAAAACAAGTCTAACTTGTAGAACATGTCACGTGATAGAAACCAGCGATCGCCAGTTAAGTGAGCTAAGTGTGACGTCATAGCCAGTCTTAAAACAAGTCTAAACTTGTAGAACATGTCACGTGATAGAAACCAGCAGCCACCAGTTAAGTGAGCTAAGTGTGACGTCATAGTCAGTCATAAAGCAAGTCTAAACTTGTAAAACATGTCACGTGACAAGGGTAAGTTAGGTAAAGTTAGGTTATGTTAGGTGAACTGAGGTTAGGTCTTTAAATATTCCCTCTGTCACTGACACCTAGCAATGAACATTCAGACTTAATAGAGCGATAATCAAAATCTAACCTACAAAATTAGCTTTACACACCATGGTCAAGTAGTTCCAACTTCTGACTGCCAAATATACCATTTTCACTGACATGTAGTGGTGAAAATTGGAAAATATCACTCTAACTGTTTAAAAGTTATTAGAGGGGCACTTACCTTTTTATAATTTATCAACTGCTGCCACTGAATGAACAAATAGTAGGAATCTGGTAACCAAAGGTACCCAATTATCTGTAAACAAATCAATCAATCAATCAATAAATACATTCCAATCAATAACTTCAACATCAATTAGTAATAAAAGACTACAATCCATTAATAATAAGTACTTACCATGCAAAATAATTTAATGATTTTCTACCAAAAAGGCTTTTTTACAACTCTTGAGCAGTAATAGAGCACTGTTCACTCAAAGCGAGTAATAAAGACTGACAGTAGGGAAATATATGACACCTCTCTTACATAAACTCTCATCGCTCGTGTCAGCATTTTTTGCAGATCATTGCAATTCCTTTCCCAATACAGCTGAGAGTCCAAAGTACACTAGGAACACCTGTGAGGTATCCAATTACTGCGGACTTTGCATGATCATCACCCATTGTCTTGATCAACACCTGGGATTTCAAATTACTGCAGCGTCAGTCATAGCAACAGCAGTGTGCGCTCTCTGGCATGTCAGCAACATGACACCGGAAGGAACACCTGTGTAATATCCAATAACTGCTAACTTTGCATGATCATCACCCATTGTCTTCATGAACACTTGCGGTTTCAAATTACTGCAGCGTTAGTCATAGCAACAGATCTGCGTGCTCTCTGCCATGTCTGTAATATGACACAGGAAGTAACAAGTCGGTTTACTGCACGTACCTTCTCCACAGTTTTAACATCTTAAGAACATGTATTATTCTCTTTCAACTACAAATTACACATCCATCCACCAAGTTAGATCCCTTGTATGGTCACATGTATTTCGTCACTTTCCTTTCATATCGTTATCCCATTATAGTAGTGGGGGATTAGTGAACAACGTCAGTTCAACACACTGCTTTACACGCAAAATGTAGTTAGGCCCTTTGACATAATTTAAATAAATTCATGGGCTAGTCCGTAGGAACCAGTCCAAAGGGATCGGTCCAAAGGGATCAGTCCAAAGGGACTCATCAACAAGGACTCGTCCACAAGGACCTGTCAACAGGGACTCGTCCACAAGGACTTGTCCACAAGGGCCTGTCCACAAGGACTTGTCCACAGGGACCTGTCAACAATGACCTGTCAACAATGACCCGCCAACAATGATCTGTCAACAATGACCCATCCACAGGGACTCGTCAACAATGACAGGGGTCCTCACCTCAAGGCCTAACATACCCCTCTTTGATTATTGGTTTGCGGAACAACGTTTAATTCCATATTGGCATTCAAACTCTCACATGTTGCACTTGGAAAGCGAGATTTTCTAAAAATTACAACTTCACCCCCTAGTAGGGGTAGGTTTTATTTTGGGGTGGAAATATGTTGTCCGTTGGAAAGGAGGTATCAGCCCGAGTTCAATGACAACTCATTCGTCAAAATCTGACCATGCGTTCGAGAGATATCGCGCCGCCGCCATATTGTGTGGAGGAATGTGGAGGTGGAGGTCACAGAACTCTCACAAACATACTATTCCCTGTAATATGACAATGGTCTCGAACTTTCCAGTCCTCTTTGGTAAATGGTTTTTGACACAAATAACAGGTTTTAGAAGATTGGAACTCTGCTTCTTGATCCTGAGTTAAGGCCTATGTGGCATTTAAGCTATAAAGGCGATCAATTTAATTAGCTATTGAGATCAAACAGTCCATAAACTTTTCCGCAGCGTCAGGACCACGATAAATAACTAGTTTGCTTGGAAGGTTTGTCTTTATGTGTTCCACAGCAGGTGAGGGTTTAACATATATGCCAAAGCTCAAAGGAACTTGACTCTGGTATGGCACTGTATAACTTGTCTCAGGATTGGGAAGACATGTTTCATACGGTAGAAGTATACTTTCAAAATCTGCATAGATAACGTAAGGTATTCTCAACATCTTTTCCACATTTACGAATTTCACAATTGGGTTTTTAATAGGCATTTCAACCCTAGAAATGTCATGCAGGACGCACAAAGCCTTATGTTCTTTCAATTTTTCCATATCTCGTTGACCACATTGATTATCGAAGTGAGTAAAACACCGTTCATGGAGGGTAATCTGATGTCTTACTAGTTTATCAAAATCTTTGATAAAGACGTAGTGGTTCTGACCGGATGAAGTACTTAGCTGAAGGATGTCGCGATGGTCTTGTAGCTCTTGATCCACAACCTTTAGATGGAACAGTTTGTTGTCTTGTTCCAGTCCAAATACATTAATGGATAAGTCGTTGGCTTTTTCAAATTTGGAAATGTCAGCTAGCGATGAAGGAAACGATATTACTGAAAACTCATACTTGTTTTCCAGGCCTTTGTATTTACTAATGCGTTCAGCATTCGTTTTAACCAGTTTTGCTATAATGGCATACATAAAACACCTCTCGTTCTTAGAGGTTTGAGGATGAATGCAGGCTTTTCTTGCTTTTATAGCTGCTGGTAATGGAATATATGTGCTACCACGCAAGGGATTGTACTTATTTATTTTCAATCGCACTCCTTCCATTGCTAACAAAGCCCAATTACTACCTTTTAGCTCAGTTTCTTCCATTTCTTTAGTTAACTTTGTAAATTGTGTTTCCAAGAAACTGCTTGAGTCTGTTTCAAAAATAGGGCCTGATTTCGTGTTTTAAAAGCCCGATCGGTAATTTCGTTGGTGGACGTATGAATAATTCTACATTCAGCCACAAGATTAACTTTTATCGAATTGTGTTTTGCTAGTTCTTTCTGCATAGCTTGTATTATTTGCTGTTTGGACTCTTTAAGGTATGAATTTAAATCCTCACACGTATCACAACGAATGAAATAGGATTTAAGTCGACCTTCAAAATATGTCTCATATTCAATAAGTCCATTTTTGTCGGGAATATTGAATGTAGGTAATGTTTTGTAGGCTCCGCTTTTTGTCTGTTAGCTGCCGACACAACATTATAACATTCTTCATACCGACCTCCGTTGTACACATTGTTGAGTGCACTACCACAGGTCATGCACTCATGGAATTCACCACACGATACTTCATGTCGCTTCCTATGATAGTGTCGATGAAACGTTTTTCCACACACTTTGTACATATAACTAGGAATGGTTTCTTCCATCATGGATGTTGTTTTCTGTCAAACAGCTGCTTACTGTGTAGTACACGGCTGTACAATGGTTGTTTCAACAGTCTTTCACGATGTGAACACCATGAGAGGTAGTAGTCAACTGGTGATATTCTTGTTAAGGGTCCTCTAATATACCCTAGTTTGGACCAACAGCTCTTTACAGCGTATGACAAGGCTGTAGACTGGACAGTAAGACGGTCTTTCACAGTTTGAACACTGTAACAAGTAGTAGTAAACTGATTGTATTCTTGCTAAGGGTTCTCTAATATAACATAGTCAAGACCAACGGCTACTTACTGTGTAGTACAAGGCTGTCCAGTGGTTTATTCGACGGTCTTTCACAATGTGAATACCGTGAGCGATAATAGTCAACTGGTGATATTCTTGTTAAGGGTCTTCTAATATACCCCTAGTTAAGGGTCACAGCTACTTACTGCTTATGACAAGGCTGTACACTTGTCGGTGAGACAGTCTTTCACAATGCAAACACTGTAAAAGGTCGTAGTCAACTGAAAATATTCTTACACCCTACACAAGGTTATCTGGTACTTACTGCTTATCAGAAGGCTGCACACTCGTGGGTTAGACACTCTTTCTTGCTAAGGACCCCTATAAGGCTGAACATGTTAGTTCTAAACACTTAGTGGTTAATTGTATATTAACTTTATATACACAGCTTATAGAAGCACGTTTTCACGCGGTAAAACTTTACGAGACAGTCAAATGCGACACGCAGAGTATGCTGCCGTTATCTAGCGGTGACTATGAGAACTACCTGAACGACCAGCAAACTCCCTAGCGCTCCATATAAATACTAACTAAACGACCAGCATGCAACCTAGCAGTGGACATGAGCACTAACTGAACTACCAGCATGCTACCTAGCGGCCGATATCAACACTCACTGAACTACCGACATGCTTTCCAATAATCAGCACATTTGTTCTTAGCACTAACAATACACACAGTGGGTTTGCTTTATCGTTTAATACAAATATATCTTATTTTAATAATGTAACAAAAAGTTAAATAACGCAATTGTATTGGCTTTTGTTGGCTTTTGTTGGCCTTTTGTTGGCTTTTGTTTGCTTTTTTGCATTTTTGTTGACATTTCTGTTGGATTTTTGTGGCTTTATGTTGGCTTTTGTTGGCTTTTTTGCTTTTTGTTGGCTTTTTTTAGGCTTTTTTAGGCTTTTGTATTAAGTCACTCATATTTGCTCTTGCTTGTTTGCTTATTTGGTCTTGGAAAGTATTTCAGCCTTTTTAATAGCAGCATATTGCTTACCGCCAAATTTGTCAGCAACAACAACACACTAAAATTCCAAAAAATATAATATCCGAAGTACTCTTAGGTTAATGATTGACTCATACACCTACCTCTATACCACTCTCAGTTCAAAAATAGTGTTTTTTTTTTTCAAATCTTTCAAAAAATATTTGGAGAGTAAGCTATATGTTTCAACTAAAAATCCTAAAAAGTCATATGTTAACTTCTACCCTGTCCCACTCTCAGTCCAAAAAATAGTGTATTTTTCAAAATTTTCCTAAAAATATTGGGAAAGTAGGCTATATGTTTAAACTTAAAATCCTAAAAAGTCATATCCTAACTCATACACCTACCTCTATGTTACTTTCAGTCCAAAAACAGTGTATTTTTAATTTTTTTAAACAATATTGGGAAAGTAGGTTAAATATGTTTAAACTAAAAATTAATAAGTCTTATGATAACTCCTACACCCACCTCTACCCCCACTCTCAGTCCAAAAATAGTAAATTTTTCAAATTTTTCCAAAAAATATTTGGAAAGTAGGCTATATTTCCAAACTTTGCAAGTTTACAAAAAAGTTTATTTGACGTTAATTGTTGGTCCTTTTGCCCCCTACCCACAAACCATGTTCCAAGTCCCCAGAACAAAATCCAGAAAGTTCGATTGGGAAAGTAGGCGATTTTTCAAAAAAAACATTCTAAAAAGTGTTTTATGGACTTAAAAGAATGGTCTCTATGTCCTTTATATTTTGTAAAAAAAAAATATTATTTTTGAAAAATGTTCAAATCCGGTATTGAAATTCTTATATTTTGGAAACTAAAGAGTTTACAAAAATAGTGTGTGACATAAATGAGTGGCCTTGGTTCTCTCTACCCCAAAAATATATTTCAAGTCAGTAGGGGGATAGTAGGAGTTCTAACGCACTCCAGAACCCTCCTTGACCCACTACTAAGCCTCAGCCATGTTAAATATCTCTCGAACGCATGGTCCGATTTTGACAAATGACGTGTCATTGGACTCGAGCTGACGTCCTCTTTCCTATGGACCACTCGTTATATTTTTGATTTTTTTTGAAAATTTTTGTTTTCGAAAGTTGGTGATAGTTTGAAAACCAAACATGGTAGAACGTTGTGCCATGGCTTAAACGAATGGTCTTTATGACCTTTATTTTTTGTAATAAAACTTTTTTATTTTTTATGTTTTTTTTGAAAACACTCGAATTTTGAAAATTCTATATTTTGGAAACTAGGAACTCTACAAAAACGTTTATTTGACATAAATGAAAGGTCCCTATGCCCCCTACCCCAAAATAAATTTCAAGTCTCTAGAGCAAAAATTTGTGTTTTGTAAGTAGTGGGATGGAGACCGTGCTGCTCCACTAAGGAATTTGTGAGCCCCTGCGACTTTGGAATGGAATGAGTCATGCTAGGAAGGCGTGCTTGGATTAGTTTTTTTCGTCTAGTTGCGCTCTTTACGGAAATGTAGGTGTCGAAAAGGTGAAAATTTGGAAACACGGTTTTTTTTTTGGGGGGGGGGGGGGAAACGTGATTTTAAACTTTTTGCTATATCTCGCGAACCAATCATGATAGAGGCGTGTACGACGGGTCCAAGGACTCGGAGTGACTTCCTCTTCGCTATGGACCACCCGTTATAATTTTAAAAAATGGAAACTCGATTTTGGGGTAAACACGTGTTTTTTGTGATTTTTGCCGATATCTCACGGACCAATAACGCTAGAGACGTGTACGAGGTGTCCTAGGACTCGGGCTAACGCCCCCTGTCAAATGTGGTAGATATTTTTTCCAAAAAATAATTCACAAAGGGCCTAACGCCATACATGTTGAAATAAACTGGTTTTTTTCTTTACCTGTTTATAATGTTTATGAAGCGTGGTGGTTGAGAGAGACGATACTGCTGGGTGTGTGTTTCAACGAACCTGTCGCTGACCACGGTGGCTGTGTTCAATAGATCAATCGATATTTCGACGGGTCGGTTTATGACAGAGCGAGGGTGCGTTTTTTCACACATTTTACCTTTGACGTGTAAACGGTGATGAGCACTTGTTTCTATGTTGGTCGAAGCGAGTAGAGAAAACAAACTTGCAGACGAGCAGGAGGTGAATGTCATTTGAGCTTATTGGAAGGCACTGATCTGACTTGACAACAGGTGCAATGGAAAATGACCATGACGCTTGAAGGTGAAATAATCTGACCATTGTGGTGGCAGGGAAGAGCGAAATGCATGTGAACACATGTGAAACCAATTGTGGGCTAAACCAGTGACATCCTGTCTTGTTTCGTACGTGACAAAATGCAAGTTCATGTGAAATTTGATCTACCACATGTGTTCACCTTGGACGTTAGCTGTCCACGTGCCTGATAACAGAATCTTCAAAGCGTGGGGAAAAAAGGTTATGCATGCAACGTAACATATATAAAGACATTTCGTATCATTTCCACTCTCACTTAGGTGACTACCTTTGAACACACTGCGTTGCATGAAACCTCTGGTCTTGTTTAACAGTTTTTGTGTTGGTGGAAAATACTTAACCTTGTTGTGGCGTAGGTATATATTTATTCATTTATATATTTATTGATTTATATATATACATGCAATTATTTATTGATTGTTAAAGTTATAAATAAATGTTTATTTATTTGTTTGCAGATAACCGGCATAGCCTACCTGTTGTGTGAGTGTGTGTGAGAACGATATTAATGAAAGAGAGAAAGACAGACAGCTTGAAAAGGAAACCATTTCCACACTAGTCCACGAGACGGGAATATAGCAAAGCATTACACGTGAAGGTGAGATTTGTTCTTTTATATATATAATCTGTTCGAATTTGTTTTGTTTATGAAATGCATAAACTATATGGAATGGATATACTTATGGTGGTTTATTTCATTTCTTTTTAGATATTTGGAATAAAAGGGTTTACCGCTATAGCAAATACAGCTAAAATCCAAGAGGCTCTAGTGTGCGACCATTGTCAGACAGTCTACATTTCTAAACTCAGGTGAGAGTGTTCTATCAAAATAATGTCTTTTGCCACTGCTACCGATAGCCTAACTTGGGAACCCCTAAACAATTGTTTCAAATCGCGTGTGTGCTCTGGTCGTGTGGTCAATGTTAGAAAAAGTTTGATTCCCAAAGAATTTTTAGAATCTTGTTTTGAAATTTTCAAAATTGAAATTTGCACGGCGCAAAGGTTGCATACGGCTTTAAAGGTGCATACAGAACTAGTGTGCGATTTCATATATAAAAAGAAGGACGTAGAGTATAAAGAGACATTCTATATTTGCAGTAAAATGCAAGAGCTTTTGATAGCCCATAATTTGGAACAGTGGTATCAAAGCCATGTGGTGAATGCCTTGCTATCAAAATTTGATAAACTGCAACAAGGACCCAGTGGATTAGCGTTAGACAAAACTCATTATTTGCAAATCAACATTTGTCAATTCAACCCGTTGAATGCTGGGTCTAGCTATATTAAAACACCACCAGCTATAGCTTCGAAAAAGGCTGTGGTCAATATAAAGAATCATGACAATGATTGCTTTCTGTGGTCTGTGGCTGCGTTTTTGCAGCCAACACAACGTGACACTTGTCGACCAGGAAAGTACTAGGCCAAGTTTGATGAATTAAAACAAACTTTAAATTTAACTCGAGTGTCGTTCCCTATGGACTTAACCGAGATCCATAGGTTTGAACAAGATAACCAGGACTTTTCGTTCATGGTGTATGGCCTTGATGGTAACGATATTGTGGGTCCTCTTTATGCCACAAAAGAACCGAAACGACATCACATTCATCTTTTATATTTATCTGTAGGAAAGGTGAATCACTATTGCCTGATTAAAAGCTTGAGTAGATTGCTAAGCAGTCAAGCATCCAAAGCACATGGTAAAAAGCATATTTGTGATCGTTGCTTGCAATATTTTAAAACCCCTACGCTTATGGAACGTCATAGGGTAGATTGTGTTACTCAGGAAGCGGTGAGATTGATATTGCCACAAGGGGACAAGGCTGTGTTAAAGTTTAAGGACATTCACAAGCATGACACTGTCCCCTATGTGGTGTATGCAGATTTCGAAGCTCTCACCACACCCATGGCGGGATGTGAACCAGATCCCACCATCAGCTCAACCACACCCATTCAAAAACATGAACCCTTTGCCATAGGATTTAATGTAGTGTGTGCCTATGACCCCACGCAATCCGTTTACAAATACCGTGAGGGGCCATATTGTGCCAAATGGTTTTTGGATGAACTTGTCAAGTTGGCCGACCATGTACAGAAATTACTGGACCACCCAGTACCCATGAGTCTATCTCCAGAACAGCAGCAGCAGTATGAGCTTGCCACGACATGCCATATTTGTGAAAAGCCTATTTTAAGTGGAGAGGAAAAAGTCAGAGACCACTCGCACTTTACGGGGGGGTTTCGTGGAGCTGCGCATAACAAATGCCATTTGAACTTTCCAGCTCCTCGTTTCATTAGTGTCTTTTTCCACAATCTAGCGAATTATGACATTCAGTTTTTGATTCGTGAATTGGGTCATGTCAACAAGGGCTCGTTTACCATTATTCCCCAAAACCATGAGCGTTTTACAGCCCTGACATGGAGGTTGAGCGACATAAGCATTCGATTTTCGGATTCCTTTAAATTTATGGCATCCTCGCTAGACAGCCTTGTGAATGGCTTGAATGAGGGGGAATTAAAAAATACTAGAATGCATTTTAAAGATCCTGAGCAATATCAATTGTGCATTCGGAAAGGTATATTCCCGTATGATTTCTGCAACAGCTGGGACGTGTTAAAGCAAAGAAAACTCCCACCACAAGAGAAATTTTACTCGAAACTAACACGCAGTACCGTTTCCGATGAAGACTATGCACATGCATGTCAAGTCTGGTGAGTGTTTGGCATGAAGACGCTAAGTGAATATGCTTTGCATTATCTAAAACTGGATGTATTGCTGCTCACCGATGTGTTTGAAAAATTCCGTAACTTGTGTCAACACATTTATGGTCTTGACCCGGCTCACTATTATACGAGTCCTGGGCTCTCGTTCGATGCCGCTTTGAAATACACTCAAGTGGAATTGGATTTACTCACTGATGTAGACATGCTTCTATTTTTTGAAAAGGGCATTCGTGGCGGCTTTGTGTTGCTTAACCAAGGCCACGCCGAAGCGAACAATGTTTACATGCCTGATTATTCACCAGACAAACCAGAATCGTACTTAATGTACTATGACGTGAATAATTTGTACGGTTACGCCATGAGTCAGCCTTTGCCCTATGGGAAGTTTGCTTGGCTGACAGACAAACAAGTGTCAGAATTTGATGCGAACATGGCTAGCCAAGAAACAGGCCGTGGATATGTGCTAGAAGTGGATATTGAATATCTCTCATCCTTGTATGATGAACATGCCGATTTCCCATTCTGCCTTGAGCAAATGGTCCCCCCTGACAGTAAAGTGAAAATGAAAAACTCATGGGCACACTTTACAACAAAAATCGGTATGTGGTACATATCCAAATGTTGGTGCAATGCCTCGCCCAAGGCTTGGTGTTGAAGAAAATCCACAGGGGTATTTCTTTTGCTCAAAAAGCATGGCTTGAGCCATACACGCAACTCAACACAGAGCACCGACAAATGGCAACACAGCAGTTTGAAATTAATTTTTTAAATTAACGAACAACTGCATTTATGGCAAATCCATGGAGAGTGTCCGCAAATACCGTGACATTAAATTGGTGAATGTCTGGGAGGGGCGGTGGGGTGCCCGGCGGTACATTGCCAAGCCAAATTTCAAATCGATCAAAATTATCGATGAGGATTTGGCTACTATTGAAATGAGTAAGACCAGCGTGACCATGGATAAACCCATTTACTTGGGTCAATTCATTTTAGACTTTTCTAAATCGGTCATGTATCGATTTCACTATGAGTTTGCGAAACGCCATTTTGAGGACGTCTCTCTTTTGTATATGGATACGGACTCATTCATTTACCACATTCGCCACTGCAACCCCTATGACGTCATGAGGCAACATAGTAACTGGTTCGACACCTCTTGCTATAGCGCTGACAACGTGTTTCAGCTGCCCATAAAAAAACAAGAAGAAAATGGGCGTTTTAAAAGATGAATGCGGTGATTCCATTATGACGGAATTCGTAGGTTTGGCCTCAAAAATGTATGCTTATCGCACACTCGACTGTAAGGAAGCCAAAAGATCAAAAGGTGTAGGTAGGGCAGTGGAAAAATCGCTACGTGTTGATGACTATTTAGTGGTTTTACGCACTGGCAAAGCTATGTCTCATACACAGTGCAGGATACAATCCAGCAACCATCATTTGTATCTTGTGGAACAGAGAAAATGCACCCTCGCCTCCATGGATAACAAGCGTGTGTGGGCTGATGACCTTCTCACCAGCCTGCCCTGGGGTTATGATCGCAAGGAGGAGGAGGTGTGATTTCATTGTTTAATCGGTTATGGGACATAGCTTTATGTAACTTGTAGATTTAGTATTTTGTAAATATTGGTTTCTGTCATTGTAAATAGTAGATTTTGTAAAATAGTGGCAACCCCCTTGGACCATTTGCTCTTTTAAACAGTACTATGCAACCTTATTTTTTAAAATTTTTTGATTGGTGAATAGTGTGATTATTTTAACGCTGTACAAAGTTGAGGTTTTTTTTGTAAAAATGAAATAAGTAAGATTTTTAGTAGCTTTTTTTTCTTTTTTGAAATGGTAAAATGGTAAACTAAAAAAAGTTATTTTGGGATGAGTGTGCATGTCGAGAATGTGCTTTTGGAAATAAAGAAAGTGGTTGTGTTTGATCCCAAAGGCAGGTGTGAATGTATGAGTGGAGAGAGAAAGCTGATGTGTATGGTTGACCAGAGCAAACACAGTAAGGTAGGGTGGGTGGGTGGGGAGGGGGTAAATGGTCACTTATATACTCATTTTGTTTTCAATAGTTTCGTTTTTTTCCATTGAAATGTGGCAGTCAAAAGACATTATTTTTGTAAAAACAGTCTTACATGCAGTAGTCGTAGACCTCGACGTTTCTCCAAACACGCATCAACACATTGCAGTATTATCAAGGTCAAGCACTCGCATCAACATCATTGTCAAATCTCAACTTTCGACATACACCAAATGGAAAAATGTGAAAATAGCAAAATGGAAATTCCATGTTTCCATATCACCAAAAAAAACGCAAAACTTAAAATGGACATTTTTAAAAACTGGAAATGGCCATGTGTGAAATATGAAAATTCAAAAACTTCAAACGGACATTGTTTAAAAAGTGTCATCAGCAAAATGGAAAAATCCATATCATCAAAAAAGGTTAAACTTGAAACGAACTTTTTCAAAAACTGTAAATTGCAAAATGACAAATGTCAGTGTGTGAATTCATCATGTGTGAAATGTGTAAAATGAAACATAAGCCATCAACATCACGATTTCTTAAAATTAAAAATAACAAAACATCGTGCTCTGGCAAACCTTTGTTTTTATTTCATAGTCATAGTGAATTGACAAAAGAAAAAATAGAATACAAACAAATCCCAATTCCTCACTCCTCAATTCCTCAATGTTTATGTCCATGCATCATCAACTTTCCTTTCATAGCACTCATGACAATCAGGGCTGCCGTCTTTTCACCCACTAAAGCATCACTGGATGTGAAACGTTGTTTAGCATTCTTCAATAACAATTTATCGGCCTCATGTCTTAAACCAGGATGACTATGGCGATAAGAAAGGTCATGTTCCCTGCATGCTTGATCCAAAAGATTAATGGGTACATCACCACGTTGTAAACGTTTTTCAAGACGAGTTCCAGGGCCGCAAAAACGATAACCTGGAAGATGGATTTCGAAAGGTAAGTAATGAATCACTTTGTCAATGACGCCATTGCCAGTACAGGTCTGGCATATCCTTTTCCATCGATGGTAAGAAGGTTTGGTCTTCCTCCTCCTCTGTGGACGATGTTTGTGTTTGTTATTGTTGTTGCTTTTTCTCGCCATTACACCCTTGGAATGATTCAACAAAGTCTTTACATGGACTTTTATGACCGTGATACAGTTTCACTAGCTGGCAAGTCGCACACTGACGCATAGACGGTATTTTTGCCATGGCCACTTGCTTATTGTGATCGTAATCCGTACAGGGTTGCAATTCATTCAACACAGGGTCTTGAGTCCATGATTTTGGTACATGTTGCCAGATTTCTTTCACTGCGTTGGCAGCCACATAATAAATGAACGACTTGGGCAGCGCCAAGAGTTCCTCTTTGGTAAAACTGTCTAGTTTCTTTTTACACACAAAGAACTTGCCGATGGCTTTGTCCGTAGCATTGCCTTTCTCCATGGTATCACGTGCTGTAGATGTTTACACGTTGCTTGTAGAAATCTCACTGGCGTCATTCACAGGTAAATCTTGAGTTATAATTTTGTTCAACAACTCCCAGCAGGCATGAGTGGTTAACCAATGAAAGAGATGCCACGCATGCGATAGGGCTGTATGGGTAATGTTTCCACAGGAACAAGTATCCATGAGCGTTTGCAGGGAGGGGCAGCCCAACTCCATGAGGTCGATACATTGGCAGTAAGACGCCAAAAATGGTTGCAACCATTGACGTTTTTCATTACCTTTCACAAATACCACATTGGCCGAGGACAAGTGTGCTTTCATGACCACGTCCAAATATTTATAGGAAATGGTTCCCTGATTCCAATCTAATTGCCTATGATTTTCAATCCACTGGGTTTGTTTACGGTCTTTTTCACACAACAAATCAAAAGCAAGGGGTGGTTTAAATAGCAAATGCGTAGCTTGCGATATCCAAAACGTGGTACAATCGATAATGGCCACTTGTTTAAATATAAATTTGTTGTCACTAATTTTAAACCCTTGGCAATCCACAATGAGTGTGTGCAACATGTTGACGCTTGCCTGGACCAAGTTCAACTGAAGACTGACTGACGATCAGGTGTGATCCTGACATAGACTTACCTGCCATGCTAGTTTCAAATTGAGGTTAGGGTAGGACAGAGGGACATGCAAAAATAAGAATTTAAGAATTACATCATTTTATTATCATAACACGTCTTACAGGCTTTTGTCATTTTGGGATAAGGACGATACCAACTGATACAACAATATAGTCTCTTGTATCTGTAACGTCCATAACACCGATGATGTCCCAATGTCTCTAAACTAGGCGTTTTTGATGGTGAGCTGCTCACCGAAGCACCATGGATGCCATACGGTCCACACGTATCGTAACTTGTTTTTTTTTCATCACCCAGGGACACAAGTGAGGGCTAGCTTGAATGACAGGGTATATTTCCCACTTCCATTCTGCACTGGTAGGGACAGGTGGGTGACCAGCGCTGATGTTCCTGCATGGGTTCATCGCCCTCCTGCCATTGGTCTATGATGATGGGACAAAAGGCACATTTCACTTCAACTCTTGTTTTTAAATAGTAGAATCCAGCGGCCGCCAAGGCTTGAGGGTTTATGAAAGGCACCGGCCACGTGGCAAAAGTCTTGAAACGTTGTTCCTCAGAGTTTAAATTCATGGATGTAACGTCTCTTGAGGCTTGAAAGCAAGACATGACTGAGCGGCTTGACGTGGGTTGAGCTGTTATTTATACACTCGTCACTTGGTTGGACAGTGGATAATAGTTGACTTGTTTGTGATGAATAATCAAACAGTAGGCCGTCGTATTGGCTGGTACATTGTCATGCGTTTCAAAATCTAGTCGAATGTCGATATTGGATGGCTTGACAGACTCTTCCAGGTATGAACAGTCAAAGACAATCAGTGGCGCTCTTGCCTTAAACGCTTGGGGTAGTAGCATGGGGGCGTTCTCTTTTTGATAATACGACCATCGAAATTTAGAAAACAAGTCGTACAGGGGGCCAAACTTATTTTTTGAAAACTCCAAATCCAGTCCTTCATTGGGAAACACGGCTCCGTTGAGGAAAAGACGTGCATTTCTCAATTGCAGGTGATCAAATTGCGTGACATCTTTGGTTTGGAATCTTGCGATTCGTTTGAAAACCCACAATCATGTAGAGAGGTCTCTCTGTATAGCGGGCTGTTTTTATAGACCAACTGTGTGTGTTGGTGGTGGGCAATAACGGGTACTCATGGAGTGCCCAGCTTCTAAATTCCATGGGAAGAGGTATATCTCTCTTTACCATTTTGAGTAAATCCAGTTTTTTTGCTATCGTTAAGGGTCACATGAAGCACTTTCCATAGCAAGCGTTGTAGTTGAATTTTTGAATCAATGGGGGCATTGTCGGCTCCCTTGAGTGCATTATTATCACTCCTGTCTCTCACCAGATAAAGCACTTGCCTTGCGTTGACCGCAATGCGCTGGTGATCTTCAGCAAAGCCTAAAATCAGTTTAAGAGGTAAATATCCAGTAAAGGTGCCATCGGTGTGTACCATCCAGTCATTGATCGAGTCAGGGCACCAACCCGCCATGCAAAGTGTTTTAGCTTCTTCCTCACTATAAGAGGGATATAGTTTCATGACACTGGAAATACCCACATTTCGAGTGCTATCCACCACGATATGGTTAATCACGTAACGCACTTCAGAAAACAGGAAGGCGAAAGCATGGTTGGCTAACTTGGATGTGGTGGGTGTAGAGCCATCGGCTTTGGTGAGCCGACCTTCAATCTGAATGACACTTTCATGCGGTAGGGTGTAAATATCTTGGTTGTTGATAACAAATTGAATTTCATCATTGTTATTGAGTCCAGGTGTTTGAGCTTGATAAGAATGGAGATCAATTCTTACCACTCCTGGTTGCTCCTCGATGTGGTTCGCTACCTCTAGGATAGAATTCATCGCGGGGGTTAATGTGGTAACCCAAATGCTGTAAAATCTGCTTGTTCTGAGATGTTAACGTGTATTCACGTGGTAAACAACTAACACTATTCCTAGACGGTGCTGTTGTTTATATACAATCTTCATAGTGGCTTTAGCACCAACTTGTAAGTCACTGGTGTGGTAGAATCTAGATCAATGAGTTGTTGCTCTCTATTGATCAGTCTTAATGTTATATTACTAATACTATCGACAGCCACAGAATGAAAAAGCACCACTGGAGGGTTTTCACGAATAATATAGCCATTGGGCGATGTTATAATAAAGTCATAAAGCGAATGCGACGGTTCTTGATTGGTGTACGATTGACTAATAATATTACACGTCACCGGCACATGATGGTCCTCAATGAATTTCACTTCATGGTCTGATTCATGTTTTTTGTTGGGTTCCAACACGCGTGGTTTAAATCCTAGTAATGGGCCAATGGAATCGGGGTGTGTTTTAAAGTCAATGTTGAAGGTAGAGAAAATACTGCAGCGTGTCGGTATTGCCTACAAGTTCAAACTTGTGCGTTCCGTCGAGAAATGACTTTAAACCATATTGATTGATCAACACCACATAAATGTGTTCATAAATATCATCGATCGTGTATCCACCAGAGTTCAAGGTGAGGACAGAATCATCATAGTAATCTTGTTGTTCACATTTCCACGTATGTTGTATATTCGATTGTACGTTTCAAGAGAAACAAGTCCTAAACCATAGGGTTTTTCACTCAATTCGATAGGCGGGTAAAAATCTAGGCTGACTTCAGGTCCACGTCCATGCAGTGTAAACGTTTTACAATCTGCCGACATACTGGTGGCGTTTTTGCTTATGCTGCGTCTTATATATAAAAAAATTAAACACAAACGTCCACACTGTTGGCTGTTAAACGTTTGATCTCGTTTCACATTATAATATATCTTGATCCTGTTTCCAAAGTAGGTCACTAGTTCCATGGGCGGAGGCAAATTCCCAAAACGTCAAAGTACCATACAATGGATCCCTCTTTGACATAAGTTACATAATGCGTTCCTGGTCCTCGGTGATCATCCAAATTGACAACAGCACATTCCTGTTTCCAGGGTCGTGGGGGTAATTGGTTTCGCATAAACACACCTCGAAAATGAGAAAGTTTTAGTTGTCTCGCTATGGCTGAGGTTATTTTTTTTTAATATTTCGATATGGTGAAATCCCATATCCTTGTTGATAAAAGGCTGGCTTTAAATTGGCATTTCTAGCCCCATGGCAATCGCTTCCATCGTTTCATTGTGTCGCTGACTTTCTTTGAGTTGTTGCTTGCCCTGCTGCGCGGCTTTAATGGTTTTCGCCACTGCACTGGCACCGCCCAAAAGTGAACCCAGAGCAGCCAAACCGGCAAATAATGCAGGTAAAAATCCCGCTCGTTTGGGGACGGGAATCACTCGCCTTTGGTTTGAACCCTGTCGCCGACGTTTTGGAATAACATGTCTCTGTGCTGCTCGAAAGGCTTTCCTTATGGTCAATACATTATTTTTTCTTTTTTTCTTTCGCAAGGGCTTGTCCACGAATGTCTTAAGCCCAAGCTTTGCCAAGGACAAAGTCCTTTTTTTAGTCTTTCTCACCGCATTCCTTTGTTTCACTATGATGATAATGACCAACAACCTTTCACAAGAAACTTTAAATCACAACTAACGTTAGATGGTTATTTCATGGCTGTATATTCCAATTCCACATAAAGTGGGAAGTCGTTTATGGTTTTTCCCGGTTGCTTTTCATTCCATGTCAACATGAGATGAAAGGATAATTCGTCACCTGCATTGACCATTTCATGGTTATGGATCAACATCCTATGACCATTTATCTTTATTTGTAAATGGTTCTCATCAGGTATGGCTTATTTAATGTGAATGGTTCCATCATAGTGTAATCGATAGTGGTTTAAACCCGAAGCAAGCACATAGGTCAAGTGCTGATCATGGACTAGCGGTATATGGTTTCTCTCATACAAAGGGTTTTCATTTGTCAGATACACTAAAATACAGATGGGATAAATTTATAAAGCCTTTTCATTTCATAAGTCACGTAACGCTTGGTACAGACATCGTCTTCGTCTTGCGGGTCTTCCACGTGAATAATCCGATGGTGATTAGCGCTATAGCCATTCACCGTAAGCTGGGGCACTTTGTCATAAAACTCATACACTTTGTTATCCACATACTTTTTCGTAGTAACGTCTGTAGACACTTGAGGATGTTTTACATGGGTTAACCGCTTTCCCTTAAAGTCATAATCTCCCTGTTTTGTGCGTGGCACTACTGACCTATCCACATACTGTTTATTAGCAGGATCTGTTTCTTGTTTAGGATCATGTATGGGGACAGGCCTAGCTTTGGCCATCAACGCACGTCCAAAGGCATCCATCGTCAACCTGTAGTACCAGTCTACTGTTTCTATGACAAGGTTCGGTGTCCTGTATATAGACAGCCTGCTAGCCTGTCTATGCCTTAGTTGAAATGAAGATAATTAAGCAGCAAGAGTCATTCCCCGTGGGGGACATGGTTTCCCATCTCTGTCCCACATCACGTGAACAACGCCATGGTTCACTGTTTCCATCTTCCATTCGCTGCATCATTGTGGGGCCTTCCGGCTGTGGAAAGACTAATCTTTTGCTAACGCTCATTACGGCGCCCAATGGTCTGCGTTTTCAAAATATTTATATTTTTGCAAAATCTCTCTACCAACCCCTCTACGTGTTTCTGGATCAAGTCATGTCTGGATTACAAAAAGAGAATATGGGTTATTTTACATTTTCCATGCAAGAAAATGTGATTTCACCGGATGAGGTAAAGCCCGATTCACTCATGATTTTCGATCAAGTATCCACTGAACGTCAAGGTATCATTCAAAGCTATTTCAGCATGGGTCGTCACAAACATATCGATTGCTTTCATCTTGGACAAACGTATTCAAAAATGTCCAAACAGTTGATTCGTGACAATGCCAATGTCATTGTTTTATTTCGTCAGGACGAGAGGAACAGTCGTCACATTTATAATGAACATGTGAATCCGGATATGACCTTTCAAATGTTTACAGAATTGTGTGCCAAGTGCTGGAACACTCAACGTCATGCCTGTTTAGTGATTGACAAACAAAGTGAACTCTACCAAGGACGATATCGCTTAGGGTTTGATCATTTTATTGCTATTTAAGGCCCTGTCTCATTCCCCGGCAAGTCATTTGTCAAGACACCATGGCGTTAGCAGAGAGTCAATTGAAAAAGCATATTATTAGAGCAAAAAATACTATTCGCCAAATGTTTCGTCAATTGAAACAATCACGTGCAAATCATGCTTTTTTTATTCAGCAACATTTAGCACCTCCACTAAAAGCCATGTTGAAACCCTCTTTCAAGCCATCTGAAACGCTACCTACCGTTTCACAAGCCACGCAGCCACTGCACGAGGACCCTGAGGAAGAGGAACAGGAAGATTTGACTAGTGTTAGTGAAGTTGAGGATGAGGAGGAACAAGTGTTTACGCCTCAAAAAAAGGCCGCACCCCTTGCAGAGTTTTTGAGAAAAAAGAAATCCTTGGCCGAAACACCTTGCCCTTCCAGGGCGTCTCCGTTTTCACAACTCTTGGCCACCCCTCAACATAAAGCACAACTGAAAACCATTTTAATAAAATATTATGGATCAACATTGGAACCCTATTTCACCTATCTATTTATTGGAAACACAGATACCACGTATGGTGTTTGCTATGAGGATGATATGTTTAAAATTGGCGATTCATCCATTAAATTTGCTCGTACTAAAGCTGTCATTAAAAATATCTACTATAAATTAACGCCAGGACTGTTAAAGCTGCTCTTTTCTCGGACCTCCTCTTCCCATGATTATACGTCAGAGGACCTTGACAAATATAAATCCATTTTATTGGATACCCATGCTCACAAAGGACAGTATGATCCCACGCAACAAGTGAATGCCAATATATCTCAAAAATATAAAACCATCATTGCAAAAATGTTTCCCACCAGTCAAAGTACTCGTCGTAAAGTGTCCGCTTCGGGAGTGACATTTAAACCATTAAAACCCCTTGTGGATGTTACCTACTGGCACAATCCCAATAAGCTCGTCCAGCGGCTACAGTTGTTGCATGCCTCACGTCAAGCTGACCATACCGGTCACGATTGGGAAATTCAAGAAATTGAACAAGAACTTGAAATGCCAAAATTATTGTTTAAGCCCTCACCCATTAAAATGGGTATTGCTCACGAGTTGCATCGCCCAGCTAGGCGTCACTATCCGCGACTCAAGGTGATTTCACGAGGTGTGGATGAACTTTGGCAGGCTGACTTGGTTGAAATGATACCCTATGCTGGCGTTAACGACGGTGTACGCTATATGTTGACCGTCATTGATGTCTATTCCATAATGGCCTTTGTTGAACCTGTGCGTCGCAAGTCTGGTCCACTAGTTACCAAGGCCTTTCAACATATTATTCAACACTCCAAACGTCAACTTCAGTTGCTACAAACCGACCAGGGGAAAGAATTTTTCAACAAGGACTTCTCCAGTTTTCTCAAATCTAAGGATATTCACCATTACACCACGTACAGCAATCTCAAAGCCAGTGTGGTCGAGCGGTTCCACCGAACATTGAAAACCCATATGTGGAAAGCGTTTACGCTCAGGGCACGTATCGCTGGTTGGACATGTTACCTGAGCTAGTATCACGTTACAATGACACCAAACATAGAACGATTGGGACCAAGCCACGCCTCGTGACCAAAAAATTCAGGGATTGGATAAACTGTTTAACCCCATAAAAACAGCCGATCCTAAACGTCACCGACTGAAAATTGGGGATTTTGTTCGTGTGAGCAAATTTAAGTCTGCCTTCAATAAGGGCTACACGCCTCAGTGGGGGACTGAACTATTTCGAATTCATCAAGTCAACTTGGACACTCCAGTCACCTATTTACTGGAGGACCTCAACCGTCAACCCATAAAAGGTAGATTTTATCTCCATGAACTTCAGAAAACAGCATTTCCTCAGCATTATCTTGTGGACAAAGTGTTGAAACAAAAAGGAAATAAACTCTATGTCAAATGGTTAGGGTTTAACTCTACGTTTAATTCTTGGATCAATAAATTACATGTTGTGTGAACCTGTGCAATTTTTAATTTATTTATTCACACATGTTGTACACTACCTATAGCTCTATGTGTACAGCGCTCCGCGCTTCATGCATGTTCATACATGTTTGTCTTTCCCTTTCCTCCTGTGTTCTCTCATACATTACTCCTCCCCCTCTCCCCCCCTCCACCTTCCACCACTGCTGTTTGCAGCTCTTGCCTATCTACTGGTTGTGACATTATTCCCACAAGTTGCATCATACTTTTTACTGATTCAGTGATTCCCACGCTTTGAACATTCTGTTATCAGGCACGTGGACAGCTAACGTCCAAAGTGAACACCTGTGGCAGATCAAATTTCACGTCAACTTGCATTTTGTCACGTACGAAGCAAAACAGGATGTAACTTGTTAACAATTATCGTGCACGTGGACAGCTAACGTCCAAGGTGAACACCTGTGGTAGATCAAATTTCACATGAACTTGCATTTTGTCTCGTACGAAGCAAGACAGGATGTCACTGGTTTAGCCCTCATGTGGTTTCACATGTGTTCACATGCATTTCGCTCTTCCCTGCCACCACAATGGTCAGATTATTTCACCTTCAAGCGTCATGGTCATTTTCCATTGCACCTGTTGTCAAGTCAAATCAGTGCCTTCCAATAAGCTCAAATTACATTCATCTCCTGCTCGTCTGCAGGTTTGTTTTCTCTACTCGCTTCGACCAACATAGAACCAAGTGCTCATCACCGTTTACACGTCAAAGGTAAAATGTGTGAAAAAACGCACCCTCGCTCTGTCATAAACCGACCCGTTGAAATATCGATTGATCTATTGAACACAGCCACCGTGGTCAGCGACAGGTTCGTTGAAACACACACCCAGCAGTATCGTCTCTCTCAACCACCACGCTTCATAAACATTATAAACAGGTAAAGAAAAAAAACAGTTTTTTTCAACATGTATGGCGTTAGGCCCTTTGTGAATTATTTTTTGGAAAAAAATTCTACCATATTTGAAAGGGGCGTTAGCCCGAGTCCTAGGACACCTCGTACACGTCTCTAGCGTTATTGGTCCGTGAGATATCGGCAAAAATCACAAAAAACACGTGTTTACCCGAAAATCGAGTTTCCATTTTTTAAAATTATAACGAGTGGTCCATAGCAAAGAGGACGTCACTCCGAGTCCTTTGACGCGTCGTACACGCCTCTATCATGATTGGTTCGCGAGATATAGCAAAAGGTTTAAAATCACGTTCCCCCCCCCCAAAAAACGTGTTTCCAAATTTGCACCTTTTCGACACCTACATTTCCGTAAAGAGCGCAAAGAGACGAAAAAAACGAATCCAAGCACGCCTTCCTAGCATGACTCCTTCCATTCCAAGGTCGCAGGGGCTCACAACTTCCTAAGTGGAGCAGCACGGTCTTCAGCCCACTACTTACAAAACACAAATTTTTGCTCTAGAGACTTGAAATTTATTTTGGGTGTAGGGGGCATAGGCTCCTTTCATTTATGTCAAATAAATGTTTTTGTAGAGTTCCTAGTTTCCAAAATATAGAACTTTCAAAATTCGAGTGTTTAAAAAAAACATAAAAAATAAAAAGTTTTATTACAAAAAATAAAGGTCACAAAGGCCATTCGTTTAAGCCATGGCACAACGTTCTACCATGTTTGGTTTTCAAACTATCACTAACTTTCGAAAACAAAAATTTTCAAAGACAATTTCAAAAATATTACGAGTGGTCCATAGGAAAGAGAACGTCAGCTCGAGTCCAATGACATGTCATTTGTCAAAATCGGACCATGCGTTCGAGAGATATTTAACATGGCTGAGGCTTAGTAGTGGGTCAAGGAGGGTTCTGGAGTGCGTTAGAACTCCTACTACCCCCCTTCTCAAGTCTCTAGAATTAACACTGTGCAGTAGGGGAGTAGTGGGGATCTAAACCAGTGACACTAGCCGCTCGGCTACGCTGAACTCTCATGTATATCACGCTAAACCATGGGCATGCGACATGTTGTTGGACTCGGGCTATCGTCCTCTTTCCTATGGACCACTCGTTATATTTTTCATTTTTTTTTGTAAATTTTTGTTTTTGAAAGTATGCAATAGGCCTAGTTTGAAAACCAAACATGATAGAACGTTGTGTCATGGTTCAAACGAATGATCTCAATGACCTTTATTTTTTACAATAAAACTTTTTCATTTTGATGTGATTTTTGAAAATAGTCCAATTTTTGAAATTCTTATATTTTGGAAACTAGGAATTCTATAAAAAAGTTTGTTTGACATAAACGAATGGCATTTACAACCTCTACCCGTAAGCCAAGCTTGAACTCCCTAGAAAAAATTAAAATGTTCAATTTTGAAAGTAGGCTATATTTTTTAGAACCAAACACTTTAAAAAGTGTTATATAGACTTAAAAGAATGGTTTTTATGACTTTTATTTTTATAATAAAACTTTATATATTTTTAATTTTTTCAAAACCAAGTCCAATTTTGAAATTGGCTATATTTTGGAAACTAAAAATTTTACAAAAATGTTTATCTGACGTAAATTGATCGGCAAAGCAAGTTTTAAGTCTCTAGGACAAAAAGAAAAAATGATCAATTTTGAATGTAGGTGATATTTTTAGAACCAAACTTCCTAAAAAGTGTTATATAGGCTTAAAATAATTGTTTTTGTGTCTTTTATTGCTATAATAAAACTGTTTATTTTTTGAGTTTTTTAAAGTCCATTTTCAAATTCCTATATTTTGCAAACTAAGAATTTTACAAAGACGTTTATTTGACATAAATTAATGGTCCTTAACCCCTCCACTCACAAACTAAGTTTCAGGTCTCTAGGACTAAAACAAAAAATGTTCAATTTTGAAAGTATGCGATATTTTTATAACCAAACTTCCTAAAAAGTGTTATATAGGTTTAAAAGATTTTTGTGTCCTTTTTATTTTTTGATTTTTTTGAAAAAAAAAGTCCAATTTTCTAATTCCTATATTTTGTAACCTAAGAATTTTACAAAAATGTTTATTTGACATAAATGAATGGTCCTTAACCCCTCTACCTCTAAACCAAGTTTCAGGTATCTAGGACAAAAACTAACAGTAGTGTTAATTGGGGATTCTGCTACACTTCTTTTTGAACCCTCCACGTATCTGCACCGAACCTGATATCTCGCTAACCAATCATGGGATTTGAACATACAGGGTGTCCTAGCACTCGTAGTAATGCCCCCTCTTTTCATATAGCCTCTTTTTTTTAAATTAAAAGTCCAAAACTAAAAGGTCATCCGCATTGGTAGTCCTACTGTCTCAGAACCAAAATGGCGGTCTCTGCTTAAACGTCACATCTGCTAGCCACCAGCCAACTAACCTAACAATGCACTTCCTGCCCACGTAGACGTTTCTTGTCTTATCAGCAGGAGCAGCTCTGACAAAGCCTCTGGCTAGGTACAGTATTCAGTCACCAGCAAGCAGGACTGTGTATGAGTTAGCATTGAAAACATGTGTGTCTTATTATTATTCTTAAACATTTTACTGTAATAATAATTATTAGCAAGCGGTCATCCTTAATACATGACCATGTCAACCATATACTTTTCACCCTATAACACGTCACTTCACCCAGTTCAATATTGTTTTAGATCCCTTAGTTGGGGGGGGGGGGGGTAGTTTAGGGATCTAAACATTAGTGTTATTGTATTAATTTGGAAGGTGATTCCTAGAGAGCGCAGCTTCCCGTAGCTGGGTAAGCTTACCAGTGTAGAGTGTTGTCTGGTGTTTAAATGCTAGGGGGTGCTCCTGTTGAGATGTAAGAGTCAGCTAGGGGATGAACCTCTGGGTGCAGGTTAACGTACCGGCCTCCCAGCTGGTTGGAATGAGTTATATAACAGACCTGCTTGTGTCAGCGGCTCGCTGCTAGGCAGTCGAGACGCGTGCGGGAAACACAATGAATCCTGAGCAAGCAATAACTGGCTACCAGTCACGGTCAATCGTGACGGAGGTCAGGAAGGGTATTAGGATGTGAAGAGGCGTGTAATTATGAGTACAAAGTGTAGTTTACTGACCAAGTGTTTATTGGTCAGTATGCAATTGTAAGTCCCTTTTTAGGGGAATGTAAATAATGTGAATAATGGTACAAGTTAAGTGTACAAGTTTGTGGATGGGTGTTACAAAGTTAAGGATATCTGAACACTTGCTGATGCTCACCTGATGATAGTAGCTGGAGCAGGGCCTTTGGCAGAACACACTGTATAATAGATACAGCTCCCAAAAGGCCTCACTTCTTATAGGTCCTGCCGTTGCACAGTCAGCATTCCATTGACATAGCTGCCCCAGTTAGTTATAGTGTTAATGTTTATGAGTGTGTTGCAAATGGTTGGCTAGCCTCCCGAGCTGGTCGGCCGCCCTTGCTGTGTAAAAGGTACTGTTCTGGACTTATGATGTTTGCCAGTTAGGGGCGGTTTTAATAGATGATGGGGGGTGGCTTTCAGGGGGTGCAGCCCCCCGGGCCTGTACAAGGCTCCTCCTTTGATTAGTTCGCGTCCCCGCGAACGGGAACGGAACGTGGAGTGGGGGTGTTGATGTGCTGGATCGTTGTTGAATCCTCCTTGTACTTCTGCTTCTTTTCTTCTGTGTTGATGTCGTGTAGAGGTAGTGATGTCGTGTTGATGTAGCGATGTCGTGTAGATGTGAGATCAGCTTGTGTTCAGAGGGGTAGGTTTTGGGGTATGTATATGATGCTTTAAAACAGTTCATTAAAAAAATGACATTTGCAATATTAAAAGTTCCACAACAACAAAAAATGTGGTTTAGCCATTATATATATTGGTATTGTGCAGGGAGGAAAAAACCCAGGGCTGGACGGATGATTGTGCCGTCCGGCGCTGTATTGGGGAAAAAATTGCTCCCTGCAATGTGAAAGATGGAAGAAATAGAAAAAAATAGGTGTCCCAAGGTATAAGTTAAAGGAATACGTAAAATATAATTTATTGTGCTGGGGTAGAACGGGACACCTTCACAAATTTGGACGTTAGAAGGAAGAAAAATGAAAGAGACAAAGCATAATCATTGTGTACATGTGTGTGATAAAAATATGTGTATTCACAATGTGTGGCATCATTGGTAATAATTTTGTATGCGGTGCCTTTTAACAATATTACAGTATTTTCTATTACATTATTTACTTATATCTATCTATCTATCTATCTTAATCATTAATTATGTTATACCTAGACGGCCGTGTCTACTGTACCTTGCGTGCACGCTACCCTTTGTATTTATGTGCCGTCTCACGGCTAATCCTGTCCGGCCGTTTCCCGGTGCAGTTTAGTGGTCGTGCCGCTGATATATATATATACCCCTATCTTGTGAATCATTCTCTGTGGGCGAATGCCTTCACACTTGACAGTGAGAGTCGCCGCCACAGATCGGTTGCGCCCTCATTGTCGTAAATTGCGTCGCATCCTTGATTTCAGATTTCTGGAGTGTAGCTGTAAAAGAATGGTGGTGAATGTGTTGGATTGTGTGAGAATGAATACAAATTACAAATACAAATTAGTGAGTACAGGTGGTACACAATAATAGCATGGCACAAGTAACATGTTGCTGCTGTATGGCAGTGAAATCATTGTCACCAGTGACATATGTCTGGTGACGCCGCCTGAAAAATGGAGAGGTTAAAAAACATGTGAATATTGCATATTCTTT
Organism: Meconema thalassinum; assembly: GCA_946902985.2. NCBI lineage: Eukaryota > Metazoa > Arthropoda > Insecta > Orthoptera > Tettigoniidae > Meconema > Meconema thalassinum. The sequence goes on from OX336392.1 coordinate 42,951,802, forward strand.
ATATCGGCTCCTGTGTCAGTGTGTTCACTGGCTGAAGCTCTTTTTCCTCTGGAATAAATGACATGATTAGTGTTAACCTTTGGCCACTATTAATGTCATGTTCTCCTTTCATATGTTTGTTTTACCTAATGTATGATCGGGCTTACCCTAGACGGTGCCGTAATGTTTTTCCTTACCCTTAAAGTGCTTATCTTAAAGTATTGTTTTACCTTAATCTTAGTTAATCTAGTTAATCTAACGTATTGTTGGGCGTACCATGATGACGAGTTTGTTTGTCATCAGGCGCCGAGCTCGTTACCTTAATGTATTGTATCCTATTGTGTTATATTATCGGGCTTACCCTGGTACCGGTTTTTGGTCACCAAGTGCCGAACGGCTTTACCTTAATCTAAAAAAAAGCCTTAATTTTTTAAAAAATTGCCTTAAATTTAAAAAAAATTGCCTTAAATGTAAAACTATGCTGTATATACATGCCGAGTGGACCTTACTCTAAAGCCGAAATGTGCTGTGCCCTATTTTAGCAACAGCGCTTGTTGAATTTGCTTACATCTAAGTGACCTTAAAAATGGCACTGTGACTTAAATGCAAAAATTTAGATGGAGGCTCGTCCGTCCGATTTCTCTCGCGGGGGCCCTTGTAGTACATTGTTGAGACCGGAACCCAACAATGCCTCGTAGTCCCCTCCGTCTTAATCCTAATTGTCGACACTTATATTAATGCTTACTAACTAGTATTAATAAAGTTCCGGGCGGCTGCGGTGCCAAAATAGCAAACGCCTCGCCCGTTGTACTTGCCTGTTCATTGCCGTTGTATTTGCATGTTGTCATTGATGTATTCATTATTGTTGGGTCTGCCCACTGTAACCCCTGTGAGTGCTCACTATGCTCCTCATTTAATATCTCTGGCTGCCCGATGCGTCACCATTTAAGCTCTGGTGACCCGTTGTCAGCCATTTATGTGGGCGTTGGACATCGTCCGATAAAATTGTGTCGTCCGGGAATTTAGTGTCCGGGATCCTCTTCGCCCATATTGGCAGTAATAATACCCTCCGGGAATGGTGGCGTCCGGGGTCCTCTTCGCCCATATTGGCAGTAATAATACCCTCCGGGAATGGTGGCGTCCGGGGTCCTCTTCGCCCATATTGGCATTGGGTTGGCCCACATGAACCCTAAGATCCTGCTTCACTCCTGCGCGTAGGAGATTAACTTCCCGCCCTGGAAGTTCTACTTACTTACATACTAACTAGTAGTCTAGTCGTAATTTGGTCGTCCCTAGGGTCATCTCCTGAGTCCGGTGTGGAGCTGGCTATTTATCCCACCATCCTCAGTAAGTCTCCCCTTCAGGTCTGGCTTCGATGCCCGTAGCACATGGTGGGTGTAACTTTTCTTTGTCCCGGGGGCAGGCTAGGCCTTCCGGGACTCCGACGTTTGCCCGTGCTAGGTCATCGGCGCTTCGACCTTACGTAGTTCGTCTCTTTGGTCTGGGTCAGTGAGCCAACCGGGGTAGGTCTGATCATTGCCTTCCCCAGTTCTGCTCCTGTGTGGTGCCTCGGGCCTTCCGCTTACGCTGTCATCATCATTCAGCGTGTCACAGATTCCTTTTTTATATAAAAAATGAGTGTACTATGTAAATAATTTATTGTGTAAATAATGTAAAATTTTTGTGTTCTGGGGTTGTAGAATCTTCTAAATGCATGGACTACTTCAGGTCTGCTATGGCTACGTCGGACTTCCAGCTGTAATGCCTTGGTAGTTTTCATGGAGGTGGTAATAGGGCTTTATGGCGTTGGGTTCCCTGTTATTAGGATCCGGGGGTATTATCTGTTGAATAGGCTTAAAGCATGGTAGGAGAGGGTTGCGCATATTTGGGCTCCATGTTAATGGTGGCCTGGGGCCGGTGATGCTGCTGGGATGTCTTTAGAGTGAGTGGACGGGGTAGGTATTTCCCAGGTTTGCAAAAATTTTCACAAAGTATCATGCAGGTTCAATAATAATAACCCTTGGTATGTGGGTGGGATATTCCATGCATGTGTCTGGATATGAGGCGTATCCGCTCTCATTTGTAATGTTAATGTAGCAAGTGATCGTAGTGTGACTGGTCATGTCCTGATCGCCTATGGTGGTTTTGGGATTAAAAGTAAAAAGAGAAGTAGTTATTGGGGGGGGGGGGGTTGTTCCTTCAGAGCACCTGTCTGTGTCTGCCCCTGGTTAGTGAGTGGTGTGGGAAGGACGTGGTCGTAATTGTGATTAGCGCAGTTGCGTGTGTGTGGCTATGTTCCGCTACGTCACGCGGGCGGGTGGTCTGTTATTGGCCTAGTCCTATCGTGTGTCGCGTGTCTGAGTGTCATATGGCGCGTGTAACCTGTTATTGCACTTGTGAACATGTCCCTGTGGCCCTAAGATAAGTCCGGCCTATTATGTCTGTACATTGCTAAATGTCATAACTGTTGTAACAGTGCTGAAAAATGTATGCCATTATTATTGGTTTGTTTTTGTCATTTCATGGTCACTTCCGTTATAACAATAGTGTCTGCCGACATCGTGTTGCAATGCTTCTGGAATTCGCAAGTCAGTGTTTTGCTTGTGTAATGGCAGGCTCTGACGTTACGTGTGTCGGCTGCCGGAACGTGATTTTTGCCAATGTCGGAGTGTTGTCATTGTTTGGGCTTCCGTGAGGGCCAGTGTGCTAATCTGTCCCGTTTTTGCTTACCGATGTTTTGTGTACACTGTTTTCAGCAAGACCTCTGCCTTGTGTAACTATGTGTAATCCATGTCTGGGAAATCTATTGTGGTCCCCTTTGAGGCCTAGAATTTTCGGTGCGCCCTCTTGTTGGGAATTCCTGGGTCGCCAATGCCGAGGTAGGCTGTTGTAGCGAGTATCCTGGGGCGAATCTATGCTACATTATGTATGGGCAAGAACCTTCCTGTCACTATAGACATGTGTCTGACCCACTTACGTGCTTGTCTGGGGCCAATTTCGGTCTAAATTGGGATTCTGGATAGTTGTTTTCCACGGTGTCCGCTTTTTACTGGGCATTCGGACCCGCAATCCCATGTAATTCTCCGTGTTCTATGTCTGCGTTGTCTGTTGGGCTTTGAGCGCCCCTTGTGTGGCTTTTGATTGTGTGTTTCGCGCCAAAAAAAATACCGTTGGTTAGTTTGTTTTTGGCACGACTGTATTGTGTGGTCGTGAGTTCGCACCCGCCTTGGTTTAAGGTGCTGGTGTTACGATATTTCGTGCTGTATGTCCCATGGCACGTGTATCGTGAGTTTGAGGCACGCAGATGAAAATATGCTTTGGCGTGAAAAATTTTGGTCTTTTGGAATGCTCCTCGTATTGTAATTTTGAGAGTTATAGGGTTTTGGACCTGGCGTGAATGATTGCGTGTGTTCCGCCAGGCCTGGAGTCCTCTTAGTTTGTCTGTGCTAGCGAAGGTCGCCCAGTCACAAGTGTGTTATCGCTGACGGCGATAGTGTCTAATTTCATTGACGTGTGCACTAGCTATTACTTGTCTGGCGATGTTCATATGTCCAACACGTATGTTTGCGGGAGCTTGATTGCTCGCTCCGTTGTTGTGAGCATGGCTTTCCGTAATGGAAAAGAACCTTCCACTAAATACATATTGTGTCCCCAAGTTTTGTGTTAATGTGAGCGTGGGTCGAATATATCCCTGTTAGTGGTACTTGGCTGTGTCTATGCACGAGTGTCTCCGGGCCGCTAGTTCCGTGTTTGGTGACTAGGTGTCGGAGGTGATTTTATTGTTTTATGCGTATGTATATGTGTTAGTGGAACTGTCCTTCATTATTCTATCCTCCCATTGGATAGTTACCCGACCTTGCACTCCTGATATCCAGGACGTTGCGGGTTCGAGACCGTCTTTGACCAGGGTAATCATCCTGTTGCCTTTTTTTTAGGCTTGTGTCCCCGGGACAGTTCTGCTAGTGTATCAACTCTTAAGTGGCAATGTGAGTTGACTGTGTGCCCTCCCGAAATTATGTGGGTTTTCCCAAAGTCTGGGATTTTCACCCTGTGGTGTTTATGCTTAGTTTGCACGCTGTTATGGGGGACGAGAAAAATTCATGTTATAGGCAGTGTAATGTACAACGTGTACCTTAGGATCAGATATATACAGTTCAACTTGGATAACTTTCCTTTCACGGGATTAGTGAAAGAGGGGAAAGAGAAAAAAATTGAGTTATGCAACGATCCGAATTAAGAGAGCTCTTTGAAAAGAGTAGAGAAAATATATTGTATCCCGTCTGCGCAATGCTTTATGCTTATGAAAGCGGGTTGCCAGGCGGCGGTAATCTGTAAAGATTGTGTCGTAAATAATGTCAAAAGTGTCAAAATGAAAAGTAGGACCTGAGTGTACTATGCACCTATTTGGCGACGTTAGTAAGACAGTAATCTAGTTACGTCTCAGGGAAATCTACCAATTTTGAAAAATAGTTTGGGATTCTTAACTCTTGCTTACGATTAGGGCTCTCGGCCATCACAAGAGAATCTAGGAAATTGTAGAACCGGAACATAGATCACTTAGTCATTTCTACTTAGAAAGACCCGCCTAAGCTTTATGCTGTGGTTTGTTGCTGAGGCTGTGTTCGGAATAGCTCTTTCCGACCCTAAGCCGCGCGGCCCGCCTGATTGGCTTCCGCTCGGCTCTGCATATTAAAAACTTTGAATTATCCAAAATATGTCCTGAATTAACCCCGATTATGAACCATTGATGGCCTAAAAAATGCAAGGGGCCAGGAAAAACTAAGAAGAATTTTGAATCATACAATTTTGACTTAGCCATGTTCCACTGTATATAAATGAAAAATGTGCAGTTTTTGTCCGTGAGCCTCAGTGTGTCTATAATTGTGGTGCAAGTGACATTGGTGTATGTTGTTTTCCTGGTGAAAGTTGTTATCCCCGTCCGAGCGTCCTTGCTCGGAAAGGTGAATACTTTCGCCCTGTCACTAGGGTGTAGGCCCCTGAAACCCACTGAGGTGCTCCTTTGCTATTTTCTGGAGGAGTTTGTAGCAAAGTAAGCCTGGGCCTGCTTTCACCGTAGTGCCTGGATGTTGGCCTTAATGTGGGTATGTCTGGGGGACTAATTGCGCTCCGCGCTACCCTAGTAGAGTTTGTGGGGGTGTGTGTATTCCTGACTGCCCGGTCTCGTGGGGTAGGTAATAAGACCTTTCTTATACTCCGTGTACTGTGTGTCTGCGCCTGGTCAGAGTGTGCGGGTGTGTGTTGTGCACCCCGAGGGCCTGAAGGCAACACCCTCTTATGCATTCGCACCTGGGGTACACATGCCGGTGCCCGCTTCCGTTCTGGCAAACTTGCCCTTTGAACTAGCGGTAAAGGCTGTGTGATTGCCTGTGTTTGCCCTGGCGATGTAGTGGGGTGTAGTCTAACCGATTTCTGGCCTATGGCCACGGTAGACTCCTGCCCTTGCGTTTGCCTATTTGTGTAGGTGTGTGTGGGCTTAATGTGCTGTAGGGCGGGCTGTACGTTCTCAGCCCATGACATGGTTACCTCCCGTTTTCTCCCTGTTCTGTCATGTGTACTCGAGAGTCCTGGCGTCAACTCCCTCTCGTTCGTTCGTTTTGAGGGGGTTGGCCTAGGTTCTGCTCCTCGGTTTGGCAAAATTGCCTTCCGATCCGGAGCTGAGGGACGTGTATTGATGTGACCTTGGCCCCGCAGTGTGTTGGAGTCTAATCTGGCCGTCTCCTGGACTGTGGCCACGGTGAACTCCTTCCCTTGTGTGGCAGTACGTGGCGAGAGGGACATCCTCGCAAATTGCCGAGTTAGCGTATCTTCGCTTATGTCCTCTCTCGGCTGGGCTGGCGGCCCTGCCATGAACTCAAAAATGGCCTTGTTAGCCTGGAGTTCCTTATATTTGTCCCAAATTTGGGTGTACTGTCTATTGAGGCATAGGGCCTGTTCGCAAATTGGTGTATTAACGTGTTTGTGTCCTATACAGTTCTGTAGCCGCCAAGTGGAGAAACGCCTGTTCACGAATAAGCTCCCTGTATTGGGCGTGTAAAATTGTGTAGTGCAATCTCATCCTATCTAGGGGTGTGTTATCTGTTACCGGGCCATGTGTAGTGATTAATTGGTCGTACATTCTGTTCCTTTGGACATGGATCCTATTAAGGTGTTCATGTATGTGCCTTAAGTGCTTGTGTGCGCGTCTCAATCGCGCTGTCCTACCCTCTGACGGAGTGCATGGCTGTTTGCCCTGTATTACCCCAACCTTTGTTTGGAGTGCCAGTATTTGTGTCTGTCGCCTTTGTATATGCTTCTGGCACCTTAGCAATAAGGCAAATAGTATCGGTGTACCCCTATGGCCTCTATGGCTTACAATCTTTGTTGCTTCTACATGTTGTGCCATTCTGAGTTAAGGGTGGGTATAAAAAGAAATGTGTGTGAGATTTCTGATTCTTTCCAGGGGTGGGGGTCGGTTTGAAAAAATAATTCCCCTGTGTAGCTAGTGTGAAGGAAAAAAATAATGCCCTCTGAGAAAAAAATCCAACTTCTTCGCTTGGCTGTATGCGGTACGGACCGTTTCTACCACGAGAACTCGTTGTATGAGCCCTTTCTTTACTGTGCGTGGTACCCGGCCTCCACCAATATGTTTTAGATCCCTTAGTTGGGGGGGGGGGGTAGTTTAGGGATCTAAACATTAGTGTTATTGTATTAATTTGGAAGGTGATTCCTAGAGAGGGCAGCTTCCCGTAGCTGGGTAAGTTTACCAGTGTAGAGTCTTGTCTGGTGTTTAAATGCTAGGGGGTGCTCCTGCTGAGATGTAAGAGTCAGCTAGGGGATGAACCTCTGGGTGCAGGTTAACGTACTGGCCTCCCAGCTGGTTGGAATGAGTTATATAACAGACCTGCTTGTGTCAGAGGCTCGCTGCTAGGCAGTCGAGACGCGTGCGGGAAACACAATGAAGCCTGAGCAAGCAATAACTGGCTACCAGTCACGGTCAATCGTGACGGAGGTCAGGAAGGGTATTAGGATGTGAAGAGGCGTGTAATTATGAGTACAAAGTGTAGTTTACTGACCAAGTGTTTATTGGTCAGTATGCAATTGTAAATCCCTTTTTAGGGGAATGTAAATAATGTGAATAATGGTACAAGTTAAGTGTACAAGTTTGTGGATGGGTGTTACAAAGTTAAGGATATCTGAACACTTGCTGATGCTCACCTGATGATAGTAGCTGGAGCAGGGCCTTCGGCAGAACACACTGTATAATAGATACAGCTCCCAAAAGGCCTCACTTCTTATAGGTCCTGCCGTTGCACAGTCAGCATTCCATTGACATAGTTGCCCCAGTTAGTTATAGTGTTAATGTTTATGAGTGTGTTGCAAGTGGTTGGCTAGCCTCCCGAGCTGGTCGGCCGCCCTTGCTGTGTAAAAGGTACTGTTCTGGACTTATGATGTTTGCCAGTTAGGGGTGGTTTTAATAGATGATGGGGGTGGCTTTCAGGGGGTGCAGCCCCCCGGGCCTGTACAATATTTAGTTTATAACATCTCAGGGCAATGACCTTACCGTTTTGGCACATGACTTGGTCGACCGAATGTTATAGGTTTTCATATTCTACAACCAATTGCTGTGCCAAACAGCGGTCTCGTTTATTACCGTTTACTAGCATGTTAAAGATCGCCATGAGGGCTTTTTGAAATATTCGCGTTTATTCATTCGTCATAGCAAAATATCGGAAAGTGACCCCTCGTTCTGTCGTTCTGCCATACATCGCCCCGTCGAAATAGCCATTTCCTGTATTCAGCATGGCCAGTCATAGCCTCGTTGTAACACACGCCAAGCGCTGCCGGCTCTCTCTCTCTCTCTGTCTATAAACGCTCTTTATTTAAAATAAATAAAAAAAGTCTTAAAATGCATAGATTTTGTTCTAGAGACTTGAAATTTATTTTCGAGGTAGAGGGGGTAAATACCAACCATTCATATCAAACAAACGTTTTTGTCAACTTTACCGTTTCCAAAATAGTGACCATTTTTTCAAAATTAATTTTCTTTTGCCCTACAGACTTGAAACTTGGTTTCTGCCTAGACGAGCTAGGAACCTTTCATTAACGTCAAACAAACTTTTTATTCTTCTCAAATTCACCGTTTCCAAAATAGCGCCAAAGTCAAAAATAAAATTAAAAAAAACATACCAACACACATTCTTAGCAAAGAGGACGTCACCCCAACGCCAACAATACCTCGTTCGTTAAAATCTGACCATGCATTCGCGAATTATCACCAATGTTCGCCAGGAAGTAGGCTATCAATTTTTCTCCTACACACTTCAAACTTGCTGTCCGCCTGGAGGGCATAGGCACCTTTCATTAACGTTAAACAAACGTTTTTCCATAATTCACCGTTTTCAAAATAGCGCCAATGTTAAAACAAACATTTTTTTTAAAATATCAACACACATTCTTAGCAAAGAGGACGTCGCCCAAACGCCAACAATACCTCTTTCGTTAAAATCCGATCATGCGTTCGGGAGATATCGGAAAAGTTCGTAGGAAGGTAGGTTATCATTTTTTTTCTCCTACACACTTCAAACTTGCTGTCCGCCTAGAGGGCATAGGCACCTTTCATTCACGTCAAACAAACTTTTTTCTCATCTTCACCGTTTCCAAAAACAAACATTTTCAATTTTTTTTAAATACCAACACACATTCTTAGCAAAGAGGACGTCATCCCAACGCCAACAATACCTCGTTCGTTAAAATCCGACCATGCGTTCGGGAGATATCGGCAAAGTTGATATGAAAGTAGGGGAGGCAGCAGCTTTTCCCTCACCCCACTACGACATGAAAACACAAGTTTTCATCCTAGAGGTTTTGGGGTTAGAGGGGCTAGGGACCTTTCATTTATGTCAAACAAACTTATTTGTAAACTTGTTAGTTTCCAAAATATAGGAATTTCAAAATTACACTTTTTTCAAAAAAAAAGTTTTATTATAAAAATTAAAGGTCATAAAGACCGTTCGTATAAGCCATTGCACAACATTCTATCATGTTTGGGTTTCAAACTATCACCTACTTTCAAAAACAAACATTTCAATTTAAAAAAAAAATATAATGTGTGGTCCATAGGAAAGAGGGCGTCACCTCATGTCCTGCGACACCTCATTTGTGAAACTCTGACCATGGGTTTGAGAGAAAAGTCTATTTAAATGTTTCAACTTCGCGCGGCGGCCATGTTGTTTTTTGGGCACAGCCACGCCAAGTGTAATAGAACTCTCATCACTAACCTACTGTTAAGCATTTTTCTCATTTTAAATTCCAGGCAAATGCAGGATGACATCTCTTAATAGGGCATGGACACTTCATTCCAAATGAAACTGTACATAGAGGTAACATAGAGGTTGTAATCTTTAAATATAAACAAACATACCGGTACTGAGAAATATTACACATGATGGATTATTGAGAGTAAAGAACAAAGACATCAAAGAAAAAACATCAACAAAAACAAACATGTTAACACTTGCTGGAGCACTACTTCTAACAATGTACTTTGTTATTGTAAACTTCGGCTGTAAAGGAAACCGTAGGAACTCGCTTCATCCCCTTCCCAACCCTGTAGAAACAGGAGTAATAAGGGTAGAAATACGATTACACTCATCTTAATCAGAACAAACTGCCTAGGGTTTGCAGCTCTCTTAGCCCTTGACATGGAAAAAGTTAGTACTCAGATCACCAGTCTCCAGAAAGTTGCATTAAAAATAGGATTGCAAATATCCTCTGAGAAAACTGAGATCATGCCAATGAGACCTCTTGACATAAAGGAAGTCAATGTAATGATAAAGAAATTAACATAGTTCTATATTTAAATATCATGGAGAAATCATTATGCGTAACTTAAGCGAAAAACAACACGGATAAATAGAACCAACAAAATGAAAATAGCACAATTTCTAACCTGGTCAATTTATAACAAAAAATGCTTGTCATTAGGCACTAAGATCCAACACTACAAAACTGTAACTTGGCCCGAAGCCACTTATGCTCGCGAAACCTTGTTCAAAATTAAAAATGAAAGAAGAACTGATCAGCTCCTCAAAACTGAAAGAAGAATTATCAGGACCTGCATAAATAAAAAGAACCTGGTTGAAAGAGTCTGGAGAATCCTCTCCAATGAAACAGTCTATCGAGAGATTGACCCAGTTACCAGCATGATGAAGAAGAAAGGAATCTCTTATTTCCTTTACATCCTACGATTACCAGAAAACAGGATTTTACGACAACTAGTGATGAGAAATCTGGGAAAGAAGACTGGAGGGCATTGGATCAAACAATTTTAAGAGAATCTCAAAAGAGTTGGACTCGAAATTACAGATGCAGAGAACAAGAATATAATTACCACTCTTCTTGAGATTCACAAATTTTCAGCAGAAATTATGCTCATTTCAGGCGAATTAAGAACACTGCGATCAGAACGAATGAAGAATTACTGGGCAGATAAGAAGAATCAAACATTACAACCTTCAAAGAAAAAAGTGTACATGGAAGACTCAGGTGGTCCAATGTGACTAATAAAGTTATTTAAAAAAATGATATTTTGTCTCACATTATTTCGTTATTTGTTAGCAATGAAAGTCAGGTGGCTGTTTCTGATATTATTGTCGTGAATTATTATTTTAAAAGCTTCAATGTGTAGTTTTATGATTATATTTCAAGATAAGTTCTTCACAGAAGCGTAATAGATGTGAAGGTTCAATGATATGTACACACATCAAAAAAAGTTTTGCATCACCTCGGTTCCAAGAGTTCCGGAACCGTTAAATACAAAGGGAATAGAGATCAACACAAACAACATTTCAGCTCGTTTTATTGCTCATGAGACCCACACATTGCATGTTGTACCATCATACAGCTAGACTTTCAGCATTTGTGGTCCAGATTGCAGTACACACCACTACCTCTAATACCCAGTAGCACGTCCTCTTGCATTGATGCATGCCTGTATTCGCCGTGGCATACTATCCACAAGTTCATCAAGACACTGTTGGTCCAAATTGTCCCACTCCTCAACGACAATTCGGCGTAAATCTCTCAGAGTGGTTGGTGGGTCAAGACGTCCATAAACAGCCCTTTTCAACATATCCCAGGCATGTTCGATAGGGTTCATGTCTGGCGAACATGCTGGCCACTGTAGTCGAGCGATGTCGTTATCTTGAAGGAACGCATTCACAAGATGTGCACGATGAGGTCGAGAATTGTCGTCCATGAAGACAAATGCCTCTCCAATATTCTGCCGATATGGTTGCACTATGGGTCGGAGGATGTCATTCAGGTATCGTAAAGCCGTTTCGGAGCCTTCCATGACCACCAGTGGCGTATGTCGGCCCCACATAATGCCACCCCAAAACATCAGGGAACCACCACCTTGCTGCACTCGCTGGACAGTGTGTCTAAGACGTTCAGCCTGACCAGGGTGCCTCCAAACACGTCTCCGACGATTGTCTGGTTGAAGGCATATGCGACACTCATCGGTGAAGAGAACGTGATGCCAATTCCGTGGGGTCCATTCAGCATGTTGTTGGGCCCATCTGTACCGCGCTGCATGGTGTCGGGGTTGCAAAGCTGGACCTCGCCATGGACGTCGGGAGTGAAGTTGCGCATCATGCAGCCTATTGCGCACAGTTTGAGTTGAAACACGACGTCCTGTGGCTGAACGAAACGCATTATTCAACATGGTGGCATTGCTGTCAGGGTTCCTCCGAGCGGCAATCCGTAAGTAGCGGTCATCCATTACAGTAGTAGCCCTTGGGCGGCCTGAGCGAGGCCTGTCATCGACAGTTCCTGTATCTCTGTACCTCCTCCATGTCCGAAAAACATCGCTTTGGTTCACTCTGAGACGCCTGGAAACTTCCCTTGTTGAGAGCCCTTCTTGACACAAAGTAACAATGCGGACGCGATCGAACTGCGGTATTGACCTTCTAGGCATGGTAGAACTACAGACAACATGAGCAGCGTACCTTCGTCCTGGTGGAATGACTGGAACTGATCGGCTGTCGTACCCCCTCCGTCTAATAGGCCCTGCTCATGCATGGTTGTTTACATCTTTGAGCAGTTTTAGTGACATCTATGAACAGTCAAAGGGACTGTATCTTGGATACAATATACACAGTCAACGTCTATATGCCGGAGATCTGGGAACCGAGGTGATGCAAAACTTTTTTTGATGTGTGTATTTCTTGTGTTTGTGTTTGAATATTTTGTTATGCATGTCACGTTTTAAAGCCAAATTTTCCAGTATTGCCTATGTAAACTGTTAGTTGTAACTCTTCGGTTGGTCAACACAAATTATCCCATTATTACCGGGTGAGTTAGCCGTGGTCGTTACGGCATGACTGCTGGCAGTCGCTCACATCCGGGAGGCGAGGAGGTTCGAATCCCTCCGCCGGCAACCTTGAAGATGGTCTTCTGTGGTTGCCCATCTTCCTTCCAGGCAAATGCCGGGATTGGTTCCTAACTATAGGCCACAGCCGCTTCCTTCCAACTCCTCGTCCCAACCTTCCTCCCCAACGGTACTTGTAGCTCACCCATTGGGTGTTCGTCTCGAAGAAGCTACTAACCTGGCGAGCCGAACATGTCCTCGGACACTCCCGGCACTAAAAGCCATACGCTAAAAAAATAAAAAGTAAAAAATCCCATTATTGATAGTGATCATAATTAATACATATAGTCCAGTGAATAGAGGTCTGTTACCTTACAAACGGTCCGGTAGTTCTAAATTTTTTATATGTTGTCTAGGACGGCTAGTAGGTGTTTAAAATGTAAAATGCACAATTTTCCTCCCTCCGCGCCCGCCGCCATATTGGAAAAATCGCAAAAAATCGGCACTTTCTTGATATTTTCGCCTATATCTCCGTTTTGGTGTGTTTTAGTGAAAATAGAGTTCTAGTCAATGTTGTAGATAATTAAATTTCCTACAATTTACGTTCATTATTTTGTTTCTAGGACTTATGGTTACGGAAATATTTACTTTTTAAACAATAAAAAAAAATCACATTTTTCAGATATTTTGCCAAAATTATAACTTTAGAACGCTGTAATTCTGTTATGGCCTATTCTAGAAAAACAAGTATCACAATATAATTTGTAGAGAATTTAATTACTGTACCTACAAAATGCATGTCATTCTTTAGCCAACCATTTGAAGTGGGGGTAAGTATAAAAATTAAAACAATGGGCATATTGCTTTTTTCGCTTTTGTGACTCCACATAAAGAAAATGCACAAACTATTTTCCAGCTATGGCTTGAATTTTTAGTTAATACTAACCATACTTGAGCTTCTTACATGTAACAGTGCAATTATAATGAGGCAGGTACTATATTTCACTTAAATATCCACTGGTGAGAGGAGATGTTCAATTCCAAACAATCCACCAACACAGCAAGTACATTTTTGAAGATTCATTTATTTAAACAAAATAAGATCAAAATACAGCAATAATCTTACAAAAATCAGTAGTGAATAAACTAAGAACATAAAATAAAACTGATTTACTGGAGCTTCGCTCGTTTTGTAGGGGATGAGTGAATGAAGTCGGAGTCTTCATTGTCCTCCTCAAATAGTGAAGTTAGTAGATCGTCTTCGTCGTCGAGGTGACTTCCTCCCTGTTATTACATTCTTCTCTACTACATACTTTGCAAAGGGCGGAACAACTTAGGCCCACCTTTCTACAGCCACACGCCCCCATACAGCCAGTTGTGCATCTGCATGAGATGTTGTTAAGCAGGTTTAGGGGAGCAGCGTCTCTACTCATCCTGATGGGCTCCAGTCTTCCAGCTTTTCTACACCAGCCCAAATCGATAGGGTCCTTGTCAATCCTCATCCACTGCATGACCTGGTGATATGTCCTCAGAAAGTGGAAATGTGCTGCGTCAGTAGTTGGAGGTAGTTTAGCCTGGTTGAGTTTAATGGCACTAGTCTTCAATTTGCTATAGCGAAGGGAGTTCAACGAATGTTCTCCACTGCCACCATACAGGGATATCAAGATTTTCTCCCCTGCTGCTGAAATTTCTTGGGGACTGGCAGCAGGGTCTTCGAACCTCTTAGCCTGCTCCTGCAATGATGGGTCTTTCGTAAAATGTTGCCAGAATTTATTCTTTCCAAACCCAAAAATGTTTGAAGTGGTAATAATAATATCGTATGGCCTTGGGTGCCTGGTGCAAGCTTTGTTAATTGACACCCAGAGGGTAGCTTGCATGTCAATTTCGTCGTTCCTATGAACGCTATGAAAGTCAAGGAGTTTAGATACGGTATCTAAACTCCTTGACTCTACAGCGCTTTCAAGTAGAGAATGGAGGAACTTTAGTTGGGGGAAAATCCCGAGATTAATTTTGCCATTGAACACGGCCTACTGAATTCAAATGGGTTCTTTAACATGCCAACAACGTATGACATGAGTGTCGTGATTTTTGTCGCCTTCAAAAATCACTTACCATGGTCAGGAGCGAACCTGCAATCTTGGGGTTGGTAGTCCGACACTATAACCACTCACCCACCGTGGCAAGCTTTGAAGTGGTGTCACAGCCCGATATTGCGTGCAGGAGCAAGATACAGCCTTTGGAGTTGTACTTGTAGGAGGAGGCGGAGTAGATTGCTTCTGGATGTTTTCCCCTCGCTGTTTTTTTTAGGTAAACATTATTTACCGCAGGTGTTGTGCCAGTCAGCAGTACAAGTAGGTCAATGTCTTCCCCGACAATGATAACGGCGTCGTACGTGGGGGAGAGGTGTTTAGCTGTGGCAACTATCAACCTGTCAGCATCTTCGGAAGCTTGGTCTGTAGATATGTTTGACGCTTGCAATTCACTGGAGAGCAGCTTCACAAATCTGTCCTTGTTCCCCTCATTGGCCAAGAACTTATCCTGAGATGTGGTGTTAACAATTGCTTTGTTAAAGACCACGTCTGGTGATGAGTTTGGCTTCTACCTTCTTGCTCGTTCTGCAGTCTTGGTCCCTTGATGAGAAGGATCTGTAATGTAGCCATCAAAAATCACCATCACATCGGTGCCATAATGACGTCGAACGTACTTGACGTAACCCTGGCAAATTCCTCCAAAGGCCAAGCTGCTGTTCCATACAACTTTGTGCAGAAGGTACCCTCCATCAATAACGACCATGGAACGTTGAGGTAGTTGGAAGTCTTGTGGAAGTGGCGAGAAAGCTGTGTGTAATAATGATTTCGTCCCTTGACGCATACCGTCCTCATTAAACAAAGACATAGAGAAAGGTAGTTCTGCAGATCTTCTTCTGATTGTTTCGCTATACACATGCGGTTAAAAAGCGTGAGTGGGTCAACAGATAACTTCTTGCCTCCCACCTTCATTGAGTTTTTATCGAACATCAGTGTGATCACTTTGTCTTTTTTTCTTAAAAGACGCCTCTCCGAATGTGTTTCCAACTATTTTTGCTACCCCTGCACCTCCTACCACTTGGGCTTGGTGACAATTAACCTGGTCACTTCCCACTACGCCAGAGTTAATGTTGATGATTAAATTAGTTTCGGGAAAGGGTGGGTGTTTGGAAAACCAATCAAATAGAATCCCCACATCATGAGCGTCACGACTCATTCTAGTAGGCCTCATTTCCACGTGCTGCTCAGAGAACGTTGATGTTACGTTGCTGTACTTCTCGATTTCATGAGCAATATTTTGCAGGCAGGTCATCCCACTCAACAGAGTGCTCTCAGACATGCCCCTTCCGATTAATCCTCCCCCTATTTTCATATCCTTCATTAGCATTTGTTCGATTGTCATGTCGGTCCAAATACCGGACCAGAACTTGTCTGATCTTCGAACAGTGAAATGACCCTCCATTGTGAACTTCTTAAACTCAGTGTCTGCCGCTCTCCCTTTCAGTAAGGAACGTAGTTCTGGCGTTGGCCGCTAGGTACCACCACTTACCGGTTAAAACTGACATACCCTAAATCATCCCAAGTACCTGGTTTTACCACACTCTACAGGCCATAACTGAATTTCAGCGTTCCAAAGTTAGAATTTTGACAAAATATCTGAAAAATGTGATTTTTTATTGTTTAACAAAGTAAATATTTCTGTAACCATAAGTCCTAGAAACAAAATATCAAACGTAAATTATAGGAAATTTAATTGTCTACAACATTGATTAGAACCCTTTTTTCGCTGAAACGCACCGAAACGGAGATACAGGTGAGAATATCAAGAAAAGGCCGATTATTGGCGATTTTTTCAATATGGCGGCGGGCGCGGAGGGGGGAAAATTGTGCATTTTCCATTTTAAACACCTACTAACCATCCTAGACAACATATAAAAAATTTAGAACTACCGGACCGTTTGTAAGGTAACCCCCCATTTCTTGCTCTATTCACTGGACTAATATAATTGTTTATCAGAGATGTTTATTTACTTATTAAGTTATATTATATTATATACAGTCTTTGGGCAAATTCATGTTGACCGACTGAAGAGTTTCAATTAACAGTGAATATTTTGAGAAAACATAAAATGTAAAATACAGCGATGTTATATACACATCTTCAGTTGCATTTTTGCTTTTGTTAAATTTCCATATATTATCTTATACTGTCCTACCGGTATGTTTTCTTGAAATGACCTACATGTTGAACCTCTGTATCCTACATTTCATAAAAATCCGGTAACCCTGGATATTGGTGCCTGTGAGGACAGTTGAGGTGTAAAATTTGTATTGAAGTAAGTAGGAGAATGAAGGTCATCACTCATCCAGTGATCTATATTTCAATATTATTATTTGTATCTGGCGAGTATTTTTTTAGTTAACGTTCAGCATTAGAGGATAATCTCGTATTTCTGCTATTTGCAATCTAAATATATAAATATATATGATTCCAAATTATTTGACCTTTTTCTGCAACATCACGATTCATATTATAAGTTCAATGTTGAAAGAAAAACATGATTCAGGATTTTAAATAAACAGATAAGCCTGACAGACCATTCTTTGTCGTTCCAGCCGGTAATACCTCTCACGGATCTGCCTTTTCTTTCAAAATTGTCCAATTGCCAAAATAAGGCAACTGCTCGTTGATAAATTCATCAATAGGAATGTAACCAGAAACCTATAATTTAAAGATATATACTAAAAATCTGGTAGTGTATTTTGAACCAAACAAGATCGAAACTTGGTGGTAATATTCAAGGAAACCAGTACGGTATGGATTTAGAACAGGTAAACCAAGAATACTGTAGTGGCTAATCAATTCATCTAGATCTAGATGCTGGCAGAATAATATACAAAATTGTGAATGAAGTTCTTTACGGTATATGATCTTCATGACCTGGAAAGTGCATCTGAATATATTCACAGAGCAGCATTGATAAAACAAAGAATATTTGAAACATATGTAAAATCTCTTCAAGATGTACAATTTGTGGCCAAGAAGAGTGTCTCAAGTGATTTTCACGTTAGTGTAGGAGTAAATCAAGGCTCAACCCTGTGTCCTCTGCTATTCAGTGTTGTCATCATCTATCTTGCAGAACATCTGATGGCCGCTCTGCCATGGACCATGCTTTATGCAGATGACATAATTCTCATTGGTTAGAAGTGTGAAGATTTCCAGTTGGTTTTAGAACAAACAATGGATATCAACACTGGAAGCAAATGGACTTAACATCAGCAGGAGGAAGACCAAATGTATGTTCTTTAATTTCTCCCAACTAGACCAGCATGGCCCTCAGCAAACCGTTTTCTTAGCCTGCGAGCCATTAGTTACCATTGATACATTCTGATTCTGATTCTTCTTCTTCTTCTTTATGTGCCGACTCCGCGTCGAAGATTGGCGATAATCATTGCAATCACTTCCCTCGAGCTTGCCGTTCGAAACAGAGATGCTGAGTCAAGTTCAAACCACTCCCGCAAATTCTTGAGCTAGGAGATCCTCCTCCTCCCTGGTCAGCGCCGTCCTTCAATCTTGCCTTCCATGATTAGCTGCTGGAGTCGGTACTTGTTATTTCGAATCACGTGGCCAAAATATTGTAGCTTCTGTGGCTTGATGTTGTAGAGCACCTCCATCCCCTTGCCCATCCGATCCAGCACCTCGGTGTGTCTCACCTTGTCGGTCCACAGTATACGAAGCATGCGACGATACAGCTACATTTCAAATGCTTCCAACTTCTTCTTGATGATAGTTATTGTATTAAGAGTGAAACATGTAGGTCATCAGCCCCTGATGGCAGGGATGAAGATGGAAATGAATGCTACTACTACTACTAATACTAATAATTAATGGTGTACATCTAATTTCACACTGAAAGGGTAGGCGGCCAAATAAAAAGAATAAGGCAAAATAAATATAGAAGCACCATAACTGATAAACAAAGGGCAGTCAGGTCAGACAGGATGAAGAAATTTTGGGAGCAGAAGAAGAAGAAGAAGAAGCTGAAAAGCCGAATCTCTCATCTTCCTAGCATTAATCCCGCTTTATTGCAGGGTCTGCTTTTCTGCACTTTTTCTTCCATACTGATCGATCTTGAGCTTCTCTAGTTGTGGAATTCACTAGTTGCATGTCCTCCCGCATAGTATCCAGCCAGCGCTTTCTCGGTCGCCCTCGTGGTCGTCGGCCTTCTGGACTGATGTCAAGTGCAGTTCTCGCGACTGAAGAGTGATTGCTACGCAGTACATGGCCATACCAACGCAGACGGCTCTCCCGCATTTTTTCAGGGATTGGAGCCACACCAAATGTAGCTCGAACATTATCATTCCAGGTGCGGTCCAGTCTAGTAAGTTCCTGTGTCCAGCGATCATCTTCATGCCCATGACATGTAGTTGATGTTCATGTCTCATCGTTACTGGCCAGCATTCAGTACCGTACAGTACTAGTGGTCGAACGATGGTTCTGTAAATTTTCGACTTCAGATATAGTGGCACATTCCGGTCAAAATGGACCCCAGTAACTTGGCGCCATTTCAGCCATGCAGCGTTGACTCTGTTTCGGACATCTGGGAGTGGTTGGCCATCTGAACAGATTAGCGTACCCAAGTATTTGAATACAGATGATCTTCGGAGTTGAGTGTCATCAATGTGAATAGATCCTTCACTTGGTACTCCACACTCCATATACTCTGTCTTCCCAATATTGAGTCGTAGGCCATGGGTGTCTAGTGCAGTTTTCCAACATTGAACATGTTGTTCCAATTCTTGGCGAGACTTGCAGGTTACAATGATATCGTCAGCATAGAGCAAGGTCCAGGGATGTGGTTGCAGTAGTTCGGCTGAGATGGTGTCAAGACAGATGATGAACAGGAGCGGGGATAAAGCTGACCCCTGATGAACACCAACTCTGATGGGAAAAGTTGCTGAGTTTCCTGGAGCACATCGGACATAGCCGGTGACATTCCGATAAAGAAGCTGAACCCATTGAACATATGCTTCTGGAACCCCATGCTGTTGTAGTGCATACCATATTAGATTACGAGGTACCCTTTCGAAGGCCTTTTCAAGATCCAAGAAGGCTATATGGAGTGGTTTCCTCTTTTCTAGGTGCCTTTCCATCAAAAGACGAGCGGCGTGAATAACATCGATTGTCCTGTACCTTTCATAAAACCACACTGATTTGGGGCAATCTTGATTATGTCACGAAGGCGTGTATCCACGATACGCTCAAATATCTTCATATTGTGGCAAAGCAGGCGAATTGGTCGATAATTTGAGCCGAACCTCTAATTAACACTATTAGATTTACATGTACCGGTTTATTTATTTATCGTATGGCTTTCAGTGCAGGCAGTGTCCCTAGTACTGAAGAGAAGTTGACAGAATGGAAGGACTACATTGAAACTCTATTCGAAGACAACAGAAGTGATGATCATGGTATCCGAACGGGCGATGGCATAGACATTACAAGAGCTGAAATTGAACATGCCATAACAATATCGAAGAGTGGAAAGGCT
Source organism: Meconema thalassinum (assembly GCA_946902985.2). NCBI lineage: Eukaryota > Metazoa > Arthropoda > Insecta > Orthoptera > Tettigoniidae > Meconema > Meconema thalassinum. The sequence continues at coordinate 42,971,730 of OX336392.1, forward strand.
CCAGGTCCAGATGAATTGCACATTGAAATACTAAAGCTTCTCAAGGATGAACGATCTCTTTCCTTGCTGGTGGGTTTTTTCAATAACATCTATCGAAATGGATACATACCACATGATTGGCTCAAATCAACTTTTATACCGATTCCCAAAAAGACCAATGCAACGTGCTGCAATGACTATAGAATGATCAGTTTAATGAGTCATGCCCTGAAGTTATTCCTTAAAATCCTGCACTTAAGGTTATATCATAAATGTGAGGAAAATATTGGTGGCACACAGTTTGGATTCAGGAATGGTTTCGGAACTCGGGAGACATTGCTCAGTCTTCAGGTAATGATTCAACGATGTCGTGATGTTCGTGTCTGTGTTTACATGTGTTTCATCGATTATGAAAATGCCTTTGACACTGTTCAACACGATAAAAGCGCAGCATTAGGCCATGGGGCCAAGCTCTCTGCTGACTCGGTAGACGCGTGGGTTCGAGCCCCACCGTCGGCCGTCCTTGAAATGGTTTTCCGTGGTTTCCCATTTTCAACACCAGGCAAATGTTGGGACGGTACCTACTGACAGGCCACGGCCGCTTCCTTCCACATCCTTGCCCAATTTCATTGATCTTCATCAATTCCATCTCTCATCCCGACGCGACGCGCAGGTCGCCCACGGGCGTCGACTAGAAAGACCTGCACTCGGCCTCTCAGGAGGCCACACGAAAAGAGAAGAGATCCGATTAATTGGATATCAGTACTGGAATCAACGTGCTGCTGTACGTGTTGATGGTCAGCTGTCTGAAGAAGTATCGATTATGAAGGGAGTTCGCCAAGGTTGCATTCTTTCTCCACTCCTCTTTAACATCTATTCTGAAAGGATTTTCCAAGATGCTCTTGATGGAAAGTCTCAAGGAGTAGTTAAGGGATCTATCATTAATAACATCCGATATGCTGATGACACTGTCATCCTTGCAACAAGTATGGATGATCTACAAACACTACTGGATTCTATTTCTGAAGAGAGTAACGCCATGGGATTACATTTAAATGTACAAAAAACGAAGTGGATGGTTGTTAGTAGAAACAAAGATGAAATTCAGGGCATTCTTACACTTGGTAATGAAAGAATTGGAAGGGTTTCATCATATAAATATTTAGGATGTCAAATCAATGATAACTGGGACTTAAATCAAGAAATTCGCTGTAGAATTGAGCAGGCCAGAAGTTCTTTCATGAAAATGAGAAAAGTTTTGATCAGCCGCGATTTAAGTCTGTCATTACGCACCCGACTGCTTCGATGCTACGTTTTTAGTGTCCTACTCTATGGAGTTGAATCATGGACACTTACCGAGGTTTTAAATAAGAAACTGACAGCATTTGAAATGTGGACGTATTGCAGGATTTTAAGGATATCATGGACAGCTAAAGTCACAAGTGTCGAAGTACTGCGGCGTATGAACAAAGACTTGGAAATTCACAGTATCATCAAAAGGAGAAAACTAGAATACTTTGGTCATTTCATGCGCAACAACAAATACCACCTCTTGCAATTAATTATCCAAGGGAAGATTGATGGCATTAGGGGTCCAGGACGCAGACGAATATCCTGGCTAAAGAACTTAAGCCAGTGGTTTGGACTTAATACAGTGTCACTGTTTAGAACAGCAATGGACAAACAGCAGATCATGCTACTGATCGCCAATGTTCTTGGAGGACGAGGCACTTGAAGAAGAAGAAGTGTCCGAGGACATGTTCGTTTCGCCAGAGTCTATAGCTGCTTCCAGCGGACACCCAGAGGGTGAGCTACAAGTTCCGTCCAATTTCAAGTACAGTAGTTCCAAATTTTGCTACCAGATGTCAATGATACCTAGTGGTGAACGTTGGAACTTTGATAGAGCGTTCCAACGAAATCTAATCTAAAAATTTAGCTCCACAGAAGTTTAGTCTGTGGGAGGATCTTTTAAATGCCATAAATCTATAACATGGGATAGCCGGCTTTACTTCCCCTCCGACGGAAGGCATACTGAAGGATTTTTAACACTCTTAAAAATCCGACGACTTCGGCCGCGTTTGAACCCGCTATCTTGGGACAGCAGTTCAGCATACCTACTACGCCACCGAAGCCGCATAATGTACTGGTATATGGACTGATTGTGGCCGTTAACTGTGTAAAAGAAAATGCCCACAATCCTTTAATAATGGGTATTGGTGGACTTGGAAGGAAGTAGAGTTATGAAATGCTGATGCCAAACTCACTGTAAAATAAAGGGGGGAGGAATGGACCCAGCTCAGGAATTCCTCGGAGGCACCAATTCCAAAGCTTAAGAGCCGTGAGCACTTGAGGGTATAGTGTTATTCAGGATGAACTACATATGGTGAGCTACACACTTCCTGCACCCTTTACGGTCTCTTACAGGCAAGGGATGGCATGAAAAGAAAAGGAGCAATAGGCCTGACCTCTCGAAAAAATGAGGGTATCAGAAAGGAAATTTTGAAGGCTAATTAAGGCAGAAAAATGAAACCTATCCTAATACCGTCACCATCGGACGAGGGCAAGAGTTGACCAAGCGAAGTCGACTGGAAAGATGAAAGATAGGAGTCCGGCACAAGATACACTGGTCAAAACAATTAGGGGATCAGGGGAGATATCATACACAAGATACATATGGTAACATCTTTTATTCAGAGTTCGGTTAAAATTGTAATGTCTGTGTGCTACAGTACGATATTGTGCTGTCCCAACTCTTTACTGGAGGTTTGCATGGCGTTTACTTAGAGCGAGGTACCATGGGGCTACCATAATAGTGAAAAAGTCATTCTCGTTGCCCTCTAATATGGTGTGTGATCACCTCGGACGGCCAGGACAGTTGCACACCTGCGTGGCATGGACAGTATGAGGTTATTAATCAGCTCTTGAGGGATACTTGGCCATTCATCCATGAGTGCAATATCCAGCTCGGCAACCGTTGTGGGAGGTGCTGGTCTGGCTGCAATGCGTCTGCCAAGTGCATCCCAGACATGCTCAATCGGGTTTAAGTCCGGTGAACAAGCAGGCCATTCCATTGGTTCAGTGCCCTCGTCGTCAAGCATGTTGTCCAGCAGTGCAGCTCTGTGGGGACGTGCGTTACCGTCCACCAGAATGAAACCATCGCCTATGGCACCAGCGTAGGGCACAACAAACGGTCGAAGGATCTCGTCTCGATACCTCTGAGCAGTCAAAGCGCAATTCTGAACGACATAGAGGTCCGTATGTCCGCCAATACTGACTCTTGCCCACACCATTCGCCCACCACCATGGTATGGTGCTGTTTCCTGCACATAAGCGGGATTGTTCCGAGTTCCACGTTCACACCAGTTGAGGGAACGACGATTGTCCGGCTGAACACAAAATCTTGACTCATCTGTGAACAAAACCCGGTGCCATTCGTTATGACGCCAATCCTGATGTTCCTCCGCCCAGTTTCTGCGGGCTAAACGGTGGCGTGGTTTTATTGCGACACACACCATAGGCCTCCGTGCGTAAAGGCCACTTTCCCGAAGGCGATTTCGGACTGTTTGTGCTGATATTGCGCGTCCTGTTGCCGCCTGGAGGGTGCGTTGCAGCTGAGTTGCATTCAGCCTCCTGTCTTGACGGGCTGTTAACCGGAGATAATGGTCATCTCTTGCTGATGATACCCGTGGACGACCTTAGCCTGGCTTCTTTTAGCGGTTCCTGTTGTCTGAAATCGCGTCCAGGTCCTGGAAATTACACTTTGGGATACTCCAATAGCTGCAGCCACCTCCCTCTGTGTCTGTCCCGCTTCCAACCTTCCTATGGCTCTCCATGCCATACCTTCGGGTAAGTCACGTTGTTGTTGCATTGCACTACCTGCTCACTACGCCATCTGAACCCAACTGCTTGTGTCATTCGTTCGGTAGAGTAAACACACGTCCACACCAGCACCCTCTGCAGCAACTTTCTGTTATTACCACTATCTCGGTTGCCGTATTGTTGTTGTCTCCACTCCGTAGAACCGACAAGAAAGACGACGAACCATTTTAGGTCATTCTGCTGATGACAATACGTCAGAACCTAAATATCCCAACTGATCCCCTAATTGTTTTGACCAGTGTAGTAAGTAGGAGCTATGTCTGACTGAGAGAATCAACTGTTACTAAACTAGTTTATATAAATTATAAATAAATAGGCCAACGAGATATTAAAAAATGTTTATGTTCGACCCTGACTATTGTGTGTCAGAAAACTGTTCTATAATGGGGGTCATTATAATACTAATTTTCGTTATGAAACAGTTTCTCCCACCAATCAGAGCTCACCGGCCTAGACAATGAGACCTTTTACATGAAATCTTGTTAGTTACTCGACTGCTCACACAGCGCTGTTCACCAAGCACTGCAAGACGAAGACTTAGCTCTGCTTAGTGTAAAACAAAGTCCCCGGTTCTTGGATATCACGGGTAATCTCGAGAACCACTGGATGGATTTTGATGCGGCTTTCACTATTCTGTACAGGTAATATCGAGGACCATTTCTGTAGAAAATAATTTATTTATGATCAAAGGGAGCCAAGCAGTAACGATTTCAGATTTCAGTGAATAGGTCGAAACAAGAACCTGGCGTCCGTGCACTTTTTAAGCTTACGCTGGGCAAACCGTTAAAAATATCAATATACTATGAGTGTAAGAATTGTTCAGCATGAAAAATTCTGCAAAAAAGTCCGCGAGAGCATATCTCTATCTTCGATACATCGCCCACTATAAGTGTTTTTAGTTTGGACGGCGGTGTCTCATGCCCCTCGCCATTCTTAAATTACGTCTGACAGGAATGCCTTGCACATTCATAACTGTTCACGGGCGAAGCCGGGGCGGGTTGCTAGTGACACTATATATTATCATTATAATTCCCGCAATATCAAAATGCAAATTATAACTCAAAATAAAATAGCGTGCTAATAAATCAAAGAAAAATTAGACATACCTTGCACCTCGTTACAGTTGAATTCGATGAGAATCACTCAGTTTTCATTAAAGTTTATGCATTTTCCTGCTGAGCGGTTTGTATAGGAGGCGTTTGGAAGCAACCAGTCTTTCAGTTTCAGTTTGCGCGATATTATCCAAAATTGGCGATACAAATTTCTCTCCAATAATGATGGCAAGTCCGTTTGGACCGGTCTCGTCACAAATTGGACACTGTAGAAGTGGACTCTTAGACAAAACAGGAACTAGTTCCGAACATATAACATCTAGTACATTTCTCCCAGGAACACATGGCGCAGCTTTTTCAACGAAGAGCTGAATTACAGATAGTATTGACACAAAAGCAGGTTTAGGGTAACGCAGATGTCCTAAATCTTGTGTTTTGATAAGGCTCATGAGTGAAGAGGAGTTAGAGATCTGCGAAATGCAGTCCAAACATTCCGTACATGAAATTCTTTCTTCCACTGCGCGTACAATGTAGCCACCGACGTTAGCCAGACTTGCCGTTTTCATTGTCGGAAAAGGTATTGCTGAAAATGAAATTTAACTGAGTTAGTATGATTTAGGTGAATTACACAACTTACTAGTAATTATTGTTATGTGCAGAACTCAAATCATTAGTCCACTTTATAAAAGATAATGTAACATACCAGGCTCCTTTAACAGATCTTGTAGAATATTCAGAATACTTTGAGGAATGACAGGTATATTCCCTGAAGCTGGTGCATTTCCAAGAATCATGTTCTGAACTGGGTTATCTGTGATGCTAGATGCAGAGTCCTCTACATTGCTGGAAGTTGATGTACTCAGAATTCCAGTTTTCAAAATCTTCTGCAAACTGAAACTCACTGATCTTGAGTCCAGCATGTCATTTGACCCAGACATACGGCGCAATGTACTGAAGAGTGATTCAACAGTATCGCTAGAGAATGTTCGAGTCAGAACATAATGATACCCATTTTTTAGAAGATACCTTATGCACTGCACAGTTGATTCCGTGGTTAATTTTATAGCTTCGTAAGTCTCAGAAGTCAGGAAGTCCTTTCTAGCAGCGTTACTAGCAGCTTTCAAAGTTTCAAGATAAGAAACAAAATATTCCTCTAGCCAGTTAAGGCGACTGTCATTTAATGAGAAAAAATGCCCTTTATCTGGATTTCTAGACTGAATATGATGATATGTGTTGCTTACGTCATGCATAGCGAACCATTTATTAACGTTTTTCATTAAAAGTATGGTTGCTTCTGCGTCCATGAATTTGTACGCTTCCGGGTGCATGCCTACATTTTCTTTCAGTGTACTAATGGCACCAATAACTTCTGACGAGAACACTTCCTTGGCACGCCGAACATTCATTTTTTCAAAGTTAGTGGGTTCAATGTGTTTTTTAGTGAGGTGTCTCACAGGTTTGACGATCTCATTCTTTTGCATTTTGTATAGTAAAGACAAGTATTTCCCTGAAATTATTCCAGTACCATCAGTCATCTCTCGTTCCAGAAACTGCGTTCTAATGTTTTTTAGAATGTGACACTGATCAAAACTAAGGAATAACTTCCTAGACTCGTCGTATGGGTGATTAACCATTGGTTGCAAATTCCCTCCCCCTAAATGCCTCATCATTGTGGTGTTAGTTTTGTGATTATCAGAGACAATTCTTATAATTATGAAACTGCATTGTTCAACCTCGAGAATAACGTCCAGCACGAGTTTATGTAAGTCCCGTCCTGACAGCTGCTTCGTGAAAAAGAAGGCACACGGTATCTGATAATTTGTCGAAAGGCCTCTTAGCACAAAACACAACACTCGATTGGCTGCTACTTGTTCCCGGCTGTAATTTTCATCCTCTCTTTCCTTTTGATGAGACGGTGCTGTAATTGTGTCCTTGTACCCGAAGAAGCAGTCGAGTTTCCTATCATAAATAATCTTAGGATTTATTGCAGCCTCATCTACAACCAGGGATGAGAAACGTTCAGGAGTATTCAGTTTGTTTGCCTCTAATATAAGCCTGTCTTTAATCAATGCAGTAACACCTGTCGCACAATCACTAGAACCGGAATATCTACATAGAGTCCTCTTTGAGGGTAGTTTCAGAAAGCCCCTTTTCCTTATATGGGAATAACCCTTCGGTGAGATATATTGAAAAATAATACACTCCCTAATTGTATCTAAACTCCAACTCGGTCTGCGTTTACTGTACAAAAGTAGCTGCTCTAAAATGAACTTCGCTCGAATTTCTCCTTCAGTCGCATCTTGCTTCAAGTGCTCAATTTCTTTGTGAAATAAATCATCTTTGAATTGGTTAAGTGTAACTTTTGTTTCCATTAATTCCTCCTGTTTTTTCTGCAGAGAATTGTTCAGCCGTGTTACTTTCACTCGCAACCGATTAATCGTTTTCATCATTTCCTTGATCTCGTAGGCATCAGTCTGCGTGCTCGAGTGTCCTATATTCACAGACTGAGTGTAAGGCAAGGGCGAACTGGGAATTTCCACAGCTGGAGTTTCCTCATCATGTACAATACTCTTCAGTTTTTTGGGTGAGGGTAATTTGAACTTGACAATGCTCCTTCGGGGTCTCTTTATAACAGGTAACTTATAGACTGGATAATTAGCAAACACCGACGGCACAGCAGTTTTCTTTAGCCTTCTGGACTTGCCTACATGTGAATAATTATCTTCCTTAAAATGAAGACTACATACAACAGACGAAGGAGAGTTCGTGTTCGGAACAAACTTATCGCGAGAAATCACCCTAAGCCATTCATCACACCTATCTGTGTCACACGGGAACTCATGAAATGAAAGCACACCTCCGCTTTTCTTCCTATTTGAAGTGCAAAATGGCACACAACAGTATGACATGCTGGATTTGAGCAGCGGCGTTCAAACCATAGTTCATAATTTACCCCAGCATTTTACAACTTCATAAGCGAACACTCCAAACAACGTAGGAATTCAGTATATTAATACCGACTACTTACAATAATTGAAACTGAAACAAAACGTTGTTGTTCTACACGTAACACTGTGAGAAGAACGTACTGTACTGCTTTTTCCTTATCGCGCCTATAATGGGAGGGGAGTGCGCTCTACCGGCAACGAGTAGAAACTTTCCAATTACATGTTATACATGGGTTCTGACTGGGAATGTCAAGGCCGGTATAGAGCGCAGCTCGATTCAGTCGGCCGTGGTCATTCGTTCGGTAGAGTAAACACACGTCCACACCAGCACCCTCTGCAGCAACTTTCTGTTATTACCACTATCTCGGTTGCCGTATTGTTGTTGTCTCCACTCCGTAGAACCGACAAGAAAGACGACGAACCATTTTAGGTCATTCTGCTGATGACAATACGTCAGAACCTAAATATCCCAACTGATCCCCTAATTGTTTTGACCAGTGTAGTAAGTAGGAGCTATGTCTGACTCAGCTGGGGCCTCATTATTGTCAACCTATGTCCCACTAGTTGGGGGTCCCTGGAGGGTAAATTCAGATCTGAGATCTGTATCCAGAAGTAACATAACACCCGATGCAGATATACACTTGTATAGCTCTGATTGTTGCGCAAGGCAGAAGAAGCTTAATCAGTGGTTGAAATGAGAATTCTGAGATAAATGGTTAGCTGGTGTGACTGCATGACAATAGGCCTATACAAAATTAATACCGTATGTTTTACATTTTAATTACATGATCAGGGCCGGATTTGGATGTTATGCGCTCCTAGGGCCGTGGGTTTTAGCCGTCCACTCTTCACACCATGGTGTAGGGGGGGGGGGGGGAGAATTTAGACCTCAGAAAGGTCTTTGTGAAGGTAATTTTTATTTTATTCTAATGTATCGGGAAGTAAAATCAATTAAATAAATTAAAATAATGAGAGAATCAACTGTTACTAAACTAGTATATATAAACTATAAATAAATAGGCCAACGAGATATTAAAAAATGTTTATGTTCGACCCTGACTATTGTGTGTCAGAAAACTGTTCTATAATGGGGGTCATTATAATACTAATTTTCATTATGAAACAGTTTCTCCCACCAATCAGAGCTCAAGAAACAGTTGTTTGACCAATTAGATAATTAGATGCGCTGAGTTCCACGGCCTTCTAATTTAAATTTCACTGCCTGGCCTAGTGTCATAGTAATCGAGAAGGCCATGGTCAAATACAAGGCATTCTCTGCGTCTCATGCGCTCTATTCAGTGCATAAAAGTGGCGAAATCTCGACAGATATTTATGAATATTTATGTTCGAACACAAAATTATCGTCGAACATAAACAGTCGTATGCAACTCTCCTATAATGGTAATTAAGACACTTCTATGGAAATTATAAAACTCGCTTACGCTCGTTTTATAAATATACTCGTGTCTTAATTATTGCCATTGTAGGCTCGTTGCATAATGTACTATTAAACCATTTAAGACTCATTATACACTGTACATACACACTACATCACACCTATGCATAATTAATTGTTCAAATTAAACTGATATTAATATTCAAGACTTAAATATTCTCCTAATAAATCATAAAACAATCCTGTTCTAAAGCTGAAGTCAAAAAATCTGCTGTTGGTAGACATTTGTTGGACGTAGACGTGTATTCTGGTAGTCTATAACAGCGTTTCTCAAACTGTGGTACGCGTACCACTGGTGGTACGCTCGTAATGCTGTAGTGGTATGCGGTGATGTTACGAAAAAAATAACAAGTAGTTCCGTGAAGAACTATACAGCCTATTTTCATATATCCTACTTATGTTAACTGTCACTATCAACATACAAAATTTCAGTATGATTGCTGTAATAGATCCGTAGATATTGAGAACCGACTAAATATTTCGGATGGTCGCCATGTTGGATTTTATATATGTAGGTCCTAGACTTATGTATTGTTACATGCAGATTATTGTGTACGTGTAGCATTCAAACTTCAATCGCATGATTAGGACACAAGAAGTAACAAGGAGATTTTAAAATTTCGCACAGCTGCCATCTTGTGGTTATGGAAACAATTGAAATAAATTAGATGCCAGTGGATTAACATTCGTATAAGGATTTACTGTACCAAGTTTCACTGCACTCGGATGGTTAAATTGCGAGAAACGTCCATGTGAATATTTATATTTCGCGTCGACGCCATGTTGGATTTGTCATCACCAGGTTATTTAAAGTCCCATAGGTGAACTTAAGTGCATAGCCCCTATGAACATAAAAAATTCAGTTTTATTGCTATAATAGATTCGTAGATATTCAGAGCCGTATAAATATTTCGGATGGTCGCCATGTTGGATTGTTAAATGTATAGGCCATAGAGTCATGTACCATTAAAGAAGATTATTGCGTATGTTCATTATTTATACTTTCACATCGATCGCATGATTACGACACAAGAAATAAAAACTTAATTTTAAAATTCGCAAAGCGACCATCTTGAGGTTATGGAAACAATTCAACTAAATTAGATACCAGTGCATTACAATGTGTGTAAACATTTCCTGTACCAGATATCATTGCGGTTGGAACATTCAATCACGAGAAAGATCTATTTAAAATTTTCAAATTCGCATGGCCGCCATGTTCGTTTTGTAGTTAACCGGTTTTTTGAAAGTCTTATAGATGAACTTTCAGTAGTGCTTTTTATCTCTGTACAAAATGTCAGGGTGATACCGCTAATAGTTTCAGAGATATAGAATGCCGGTGAAATATTTCGCACATCCGCCATCTTGTGGTTATGTAAACATGTAAACAATTGAACCAACTCAGATGTCGGTGCATTACAATGTGTATAAACATATACTGTACCAAGTTTTATTGCGTTTGGTTGGTTAAATCGAGAGAAACGTCTATTTAAAAGTCGCAAATTCGTGTGGACGCCATGTTGGTTTTGTAGTTACCAGATTTTCAAAAGTCACATTGGTGAACTTCTAGTAGTTCTCTTTATCACCGTAAAAAATCCAGGGTGATATCGGGAACAGTTTCGGAGATATTGAATGCTGGTGAAATATTTCGCACAGCCGCCATGTTGGATTGGTGAGACGTAACAAAATTTGAAGGACATGGTCGGGGTCTTCCGGAATAGTGCTATGAACTTACCGAGTTTCACTGAAATCGCTCAAGCCGTTCAAAAGTTATTAGGGAGACACACACACACGGATAAAAGGTGTGTTTTCAAAATTGAAAATAGGCTAAAAATATAAAATATAAAATTTCAAAATATAAAAACATTGATACGTTGCACTTCAAGACCAAAGATACGGAGCAGTTTTATGATTTGAATTGTGATTCAGAACTAAGGCAAACTTTTTCACAAAGGGCTCTTGTGAACTTTTAGGTTGAGGCGTGCAGACTATGCAGACATAGCTGACAAAGCAGTTGGATTTTTACTGCCTTTCACTACTTTGTACTTGTGTGAGACTGCATTTCCTTCACTTGTTTATCTCAAAAATTAATACCGGAATAGGCTCCTTACAGTGGAAAAAGATCTTCGTTTGAGACTCAGCAATCTTAAACTAGACAATCCTAAGATGGCTTCTAATCTTCAAGCTTACCCTTCACACTGAAGTTTTTAGTTGAACTTTGGTTTTTAGGTTTAATTATTACGAGCTCTTTTATTAATATTATTTGTACAGTGACATTTCTGAATGTTTGAATTGAATGCTTATTGTAATAAATAATAAACAACTGGACACAATTTTTATTATTTGAACTTTAACTCCAACATTTTAACTCTAACAAACAAAATTTACAATCCGTCTTTTGGTCTACTACGTAGTGGTGGTGGGGGTTTATAGTTACTATATCTCCCAACCATTAGGTGGTACGCAAGAGATTCTCATCTCTTACAGTGGTTCACATACAAAAAGGTTAGGGAGAAACACTGCTCTATAACACTTTACGGAAATTTTCTGACAAACGAAATTGCGGACAAATTGTGCGCCCCTAGGCCGGGACCTGTGGGGTCTATTGGTAAATCCAGCCCTGGACATGATAAAGGAGAAACACTTCTGTTGGTTTATTTATTATTTAATCGTATGGTGAGTACAACAAGGAATTCATAAGTCCAGGTCCAAGTTCTTCAACCACACAACAGCACTTTCTGAAAGATGAAACAGGTCCCTGGGACTTCCGGAGTAGGCAGGAAGAGGGCAGCTCAGGATGACATGGTCCATGGTTTGCTATTCTTCACTGCATTCAAACATTGGAGAATCCATCCAGCCAAGAAATTACAGCGTCCATGACCAGTTCTCAGTCAGTTGAGGTGACACCATAGTTTTCTTGGGAGATCAAATCCATTCATTTTCCGAGTTGGATTTACCTCATGAGCATTAGTAGCAGATGTTGAATTTGGCCACTCTTCCTGCCAGCTCCGGTTTAGGTTAAAATTGTCCCTCAAGGTTCGTCCGGCCAATACACTTGCTGGTCTCCTAGATCCAAGTCATTGTGGCGATGGTGGGTAGGTTTTAGCTCAGGATTAACTCTACCTGAGGGAAGATGATCAAGAAAAAAAAAAGGAAGCGGGTTTCGGTATGAAGGAAAAGTATGGATAGAAAGGACGGGAGTCCAATGTAAAACATAAACTAAAACTTGAAGTAAGTGTTCAACCACTGTTTCCACAGTACAATGACTGTGAGACACCTAAAGTGGGTAGGGACCTGAACACAATTAACGGTTAATGCAGCCAGAGCTTGGGATATTTGCGAGCAGGCGGCTTACGTACTTTCCCTCCCAAGCCAATATTTTAGTACTATGTGGACGGGTAGTGGTCTGGCGAGACAAAGGGTGATAAGAAATACAGATTTACCGTTTCTCTTTCAAACGAGTTAGATTTAAATGAAGGTTTTGAAAGGCGTAAATAATTTGAATTCGCCGTGATATTTTTTAGTTTTGGGAACTGTTGGACTTCCAGCTAACGATCGAGCGCTCCCAGAGAGGAAAGCAATGAAGCGGTTTTAATGCTTTTATAAATAATTTTACTGGTTTCTTTGAAAATTTTGGTGAGAATACCAATTGTTGCACTTAAGAAAAGCTAATCTTTACCCAGCAGTGCCGACTACAAGTTTAGACCAGAGGAAAAACTTTAATTTTGGGAACAGACCCTAAGTCAGAGATAAAAACTCAACAAGCAGGAAGCTTGCAGAGCTTGCTATACTTGCCTTAAGGGCACGTTAGAGTTAGCTATGACAGCTAAGAGAAACTTTGAAATTGTTGTTACTAGGAGTTTTTGTTCAAATGCAACAAGTAGCAAAACTTTTATTATTTGGGTATTTAATTTTCTTAAAGAGAGGTTACGCCTATAGGAAGAATCAGGGAAGATAAGGTCCTGCCTAATCGTTAATCTACTGAGAGTTATAAAACGAGAAATTGAACCTTCTTATTTGACAAAGTGTTAAGTTATAAGAATTTAACAAAGATAAAAGTACAATCTAATCTTAATCTTTTGAAGTCTCAGACCTCTAGAGAAGTAAAGTTTACACTTAGAAATTAACAGCGTATAACCTTTCATAAGCACTAAAATCTGCATAAGATTTTAGAAGTTGTGCTTAAGATTAACAAATTTAATGTTTATAACAACGATTATAAGATAATTAACGCTTTAACAATTGGATCGGGTACAATGCAGGAACTTTTAGAATCCCTTTATGGAAATCAAAAAGGCTACTAACAAATAATAAATACAAAATTATAACAAAGAAAAAAGGGAAAAATTAAGAAGAAGTTTCTATAACTTCTTGTAATTAAACAGAGATTAAGAGAATGATATCCTCAAATAGGGCAGGTCACTATTTGTGAAGCCTGAAAAGAAAAATTAGTTGGCTCTCTTATGAGTTGAAAGAGTAGAATTCCCTAGTTATAGATAGGGAAGAACAATGAAGGTGTGGACTAGCCACCATTTTATACAGAATTAATTCGTAATATATGTAACAAAGATGGGAGGGCACTTGCTGACAAGCGAGGCCTCGTATAAATTGACATAAATTTATATTTTAATTAGATCATTAGTAAGGTATTTGGGAAGCTACTTTTAGGAAAAGTCTTTGCCAAATGTATTGCTCTCATACGAACGCGACGCGGTTGGTAGTTGAATAGGCACTGTTTTTCACTATAGTCTATTGATGTGATTGAAAAGTTCACTATTGCAGCACAGAAAGTTTATGAAGAGAAATGTTATTGCAGTTATGTAGATCACTAGTTAAATTTTAGCTTGAACAAGTTTATTGCTTAGTAGAGTTTATAGATTGCGGTTGACTGCTGAAGAAAAGTTCCCACTGAGGCAAGTAAATTAGATTTTGAACAACAGTAAATGTGATGCGAATTCCTCAGTGAGGAAAAGTATTCCCATGTTAGAGTGGAAAATATAAGGTTGCTTTACTTGTAGAAATGTCACTTGACACAGAAAGTTCCGGAGTTATGATGACTGTTGAATAGGGCAGTAAGTTCCCACTGAAGAAAAAAGGCTAAGTTTATAGACAGTGGATATATTAAGTGATATCCCTCGTTGTGAGAAAGTATCTCAGTTATTTTTTACAAGAATTACTGTTTCATTTCAGAAAGTTAGCTTAGGTAGCCATAGCTTGATCAAAAAGATCTCTTGAAGGCAGTTATTGCTTAACATTTAGCAATTCCACACACTGTCTATAAAATTAAATTAAAAAGCATTTAGCTATTTAAGAACCCATGATGATATGTTTAAAACATAGAAGTCTGTACTTAGGTCTGTTTCATGAAGCAGGCGATATTTCTTGGTGACGGTTGGTTTAAAATTCAGACATGGCGTCTGATTTAAAAAGTCTCAAGAAAGCAGGAGACTGGCCCGGGTAGGGCTTGCACTGTACTCAACGGCCGAACTATGAGTGAGAGCTGCTAAACGAAGCACGAAGGTACGAAGGGGAGAAGATGGTGGGGGAAGGGGACAAAGGAGCACACATCAGAATATACAACTTAAGAAAGATAAAATTCTTATAGAGAACATAGAATTCTTCTTAGAGCGGTGCCTTCAAGGAGTTGTTAGCAGGCGACAATGATGAAGCCTGGTGGATGTGATGGTGAAGAAGTCCTCTTGACTCTCCCGCTCCCTCCCGGGTAACACTCGATCAATCCTCCGGAGATCCACGCTAAAGGCGGGAGGGGAAGGAGGAGAACTGCAAATAAGGACATGACTAGGTGTTAGGGAAAGTAAATTATCAGAATCATTGAAATGCGGGGTCAACGGGCGCGAATTAACAACTTCGTCAATCAAAATTTAGCTAGGAGCTGCGAGAAACAAAGCTTCAATGAATTTCGCAACAAGATGCGAAGAAAGGAGAGATAACAAATGTAAACAAAGCGTGTAGAAACAAGTACATTGATTAAGGCTAATAATATACCAAATAAACAAAGAAACTGTGCAATTAGAAGGCAAGAACGCCATAGGTAACAATAATCTAGTAGCAATAAACGATGACCTTAAATTGTAATAAGCATCAGAAGGGTTAACTAGAACAGTAATTAAGTCAATCAGATGTATGACGCAACAAGAATATATGCGAAGATACATCGAATGTAAAGACGAGAAAAAACAAGTTTGTTCAACAACGAACAACAAAAGTGCAATATAGTTACACAGAATACGAGAAATACGCGCAGCGAGAATGTATAAAGATTTCATTGAAAAACAATCGGAGCAAACTTCGACTACGAGTGTGGGCAAGTAAGCGAGATAGGTAAACAACACCTTGACCCACATTGTATAGCAAGATAACGAGTATTAATAGCTGAAAAGGTCATTAACCAGAACCGTTTCTCTTGGCAAGGAGGTGAGCGACTTCCTGAATTACGGGGGCAACTCGCATGAAAATAGCTGGCAGAGAGCCCGAGTTGAGGTAAGGAAAACTTGTTCTGACCTTTGTCACATGTAGAGGAAGTAAGCAACGGCTTAACATTACGTGAGTTTGTATACAAACAAGATTGCCATACAAGCAGTTGAAAATTAACAAACAAAGCAAGTACAACCAACCATGGCTTAAAGCAAAACTTTATAAAACGCACATGGTCATACATGGCTTGTGCGTATCTAACCCATTTGAGGACAGATGAGTTAAAGTAATTAATTAATTTCTCATAATTTTGAGGATCACAAAATCCAACAATTGCCAACAAAAAGAAGCTTAATTCTTCTGAACAACGAAGAAAAGCCGGAAAGTTGAGTGAGAAATTATGCCTATGAATTATTGTCCTTGAAGTTAAAGAACCCAGATTGACAAGCGGCATCAAATGCTGCTTCCGAGTGTGAGGAAGAGGGAAGGAGGCGGCCGCGGCCATCCTACTAATTAGCGAAAGGATTGAAATACACCTCACAGCAAAGTGATGGTGACTGATAGCCGTGGTTTGACACAGAGCAAAGATGGTTTTCGATAAGAAGTTTAAACAATTGCCGGCTACGAGAAATGACAAAAGCCAATGAAACAAACGACTTAAGGCAAAGCGAACCTGAATTGCCACTTTGTGCGGAAATAAGGCAAAACTCATTAAATAGCTTTCAGCAGTGACGTAGTTGTTGACACTGAGACATCGTTTCGGCGAGTTGTTTTGAAATGTACCGAGATCGGAAACATAAGTGTTATCTTTTTTAGAAAATGAATTTGAATCGGCGTTAGCAAAATGACATTGCGAGTTAAATTCTTCGTAAGTCAGAATGCGACTACCTAAAACCTTTCTTAGATGACGTTTAGTTAGCTTGACACAAGATTCCCTCCTACCGCCGTGATGAGGGGCATAGGGAGGTATAAACCGCCATTTGAAGCCTTTAGAGTAAGAAAAGTTGGAGATTTGTTCCATGGCAGGAGAAGATGTAGGAGCTTTCTTCCACAAGGAAGCTGCGTCTTGAAAAGTGGGGGCGTTATCGGAGAACATTTCAGAGGGAACGCCACGCCTAGCAGTGAAGCGAGAAACGGCTGACAAAAAGTAAAAATTCGAGGCATTTGTTACCAGTTCCGGATGGATCGCTCCAGTAACCATGCAAACGAAAAGAGAAACATAGAGTTTTCCAAGCAATTTGCGTTTAGCTTCAGGAGAATTACGTTGATATTGAAACGGACCCATATAATCCACACCAGTCAAAGCAAAAGGACGAATGGGGGAAGAGCGGAAAGAAGGTAGATCGCCCATCAATTGGGTACTGACTTTAGGTTTCACTTTGAAGCAAGGGATGCATTTGTGAATTACAGAAGAATCTTCATGAACTCCATTTATTATCCAGTACTTTTCCCTTAATAAGCAAAGCAGTGTACGAGTGCCAACATGCAGGTTTCGATAATGAAAGTCACGGATGATTAAGAAGGTTACGTGATGCTTAGAAGGCCAAATGACAGGATGCTTTTTGTTTTCAGAAAGTGAAGAGTGCGATAGCCTACCGCCTACCCTGAGTAACCCATTGTCATCAAGGAAAGGGGCTAAGGCACGAAGACGACTAGATTTCGAAAGATCTTTCTTAGCGGATAACAAAGACAATTCTGTAGAAAAGGCCTCTTGCTGTGTTAGCTGCAAAACTTTAATAGTAGCGAGAATTAATTCATGATTACTTAAGTGCGGTTTAGGAAGAAGAGGTTGGACAACAACAAGATATTTCCATCTGAGAAGATAGGCAAAAATTCGAATCAGTTTGTGAAAGGAAGAGTAGCGAGACAACAAGGGATATGAAACGTTGGAAATAAGACACGAATCAGTAGATTTAGATACTTTAGCGTCAGGCAAGTTGGAGTTTGTAACCGGAGGTTTAGAAGGCCAGCAAGAAGAGTCTTCGATTAACCAGGAGGGCCCATACCAGTACAACTGAGATGCTACCAATTGAGAGGGTAAACACCCACGAGAGATGATGTCAGCAGGGTTATCAGCACTAGGCACATGTCTCCATTGATATCCAGAAGAAAGGGTTTGAATTTTAGATACTCTATTTGCAACAAAGGTTTGCCAGTGGGTGGGGTTTTTGGCGATCCAAGAAAGAGTGATCATGCAATCATTCCACAGATAGGTTTGCGAAAATTCGACTTTTAAGACTTTCTGCAGTTTTTTGGCAAGTTCTGCGGCCATGAGTGCAGCACCTAATTCAAGCCTAGACTAATAGTTTTAGGAGGAGCAAATTTAGACTTAGCGCAAATAAGGTTTGAAAATGAAGATTCATTTAGCGAATTGCGATAAACCAAATATGCACAGCAACCGTAAGCTTTCTCGGAGCCGTCGGCAAAAACATGAAGAAAGAAAGATGTATTAGGAGGAACATTAATTAAATTTCTTGGAATTTCAATAAGAGAAAGATCAAGTGAACTGCATCGAAAAGAGAGCCATCTATTAAGAAAAGAAGGGGGAACGGCTTCGTCCCATTCACATTTGAGAGACCATAGCTCTTGCATGAAAAGCTTGGCGATAACAATAACCGGAGATAGGAATTGAAGTGGATCGAAGATTTTTGCAATTTCGGATAAAATTTGCTGTTTTGTGTTAGGGAGCTCTTCGGAAAGTGAGACTTTATCGATGAGAGTATCAGTGCGAGTGCACCAGTGTACTCCAAGTGTTTTTATGGATTCGGAATCTCCACATATTTCGACGGAAGAGGGGTCTACATCTTCTATGGGAAATTGGGCAAGAAACTCAGGGGAGTTGGAATTCCACTTATGAAGTGGGGATCCTCCATTCTTTAACAATGCTTTCAGTTTCAGTGATACGAAAGAAGCTTCCTCAAGAGTCGGAAAGGACTGGAGGTAATCGTCAACATAAAAGGATGTCGTTAGGGCTTCAGAAGCTTTAGCATCAAATAAATGACCATCTTGTGAGGCTAACATATGTAGGGATCGGATAGCTAGGAAAGCGGATGGTTTTAAGCCATAAGTGACTGTCTTTAAGCGAAATATCTTAATGGGTTTACTAGTTTCGTCACGCCACAAGATTATTTGTAGATCTTGCTGCTCAGATTGAATCAACACTTGACGGTACATCTGTTTGATATCAGCAATGACTGCTATGGGGAAAAGGCGGAAATTTAAGAGAATAGTGGATAAATAAGACTGAAAGCGGGACCGGAATGAAGAGTATCGTTGAGACTGTTGCCATTGGTATCAGGTGATGACCCATTAAACACGACTCAGATTTTATCCTTGGTTTGAGAGTTCTTCCACACAGCGTGATGATTTAAGAATACAGTTTTTTGGGGGTGTAATTCGTCATCAGATTTACTGACAACTTCCATATGATCCAAGCTTTCGTATTCGTCCATAAACTCTGTGTACTGTTATTTGACGAGAGGTTTTTTCTTAAATTTGCTCTCGATAGCAAAGAGAGCTTTTCGAGCCTTGGGTTGAGAATCAATAAGTTTGGGGGGATTAAGTAATCTGGGCATCTGGACAATGAATCGACCTTCGGGTGAACGAGTAGTGGTGGACATGAAGCGTTGCTCACAGAATTCGTTTTCTGAAGAGCTCATGTTAGGAGAATCAATATTTTCAAGTTTCCAGAACTGTTCTAAATCGGTATTAGCGAAATAAAATTGCGATACGGGTTGGTGAGAATAATGAGAAAGTTGACCAGTAACAATCCAGCCAAAATTAGTATCTCTGCCGAACACGTTTGAAGATAGCTTGCGAATTTGCTTGCGCAGGCAATTCCAAAAAACATTGGCACTGAAAAGTATGTCAATGGGACCTTGGATGTGAAACAGAGGATCGGCTAACCTTAAATGAGAAGGAATATTCAGACTTGAAATATCAACAGAGTGGCTAGGGGTGTCTTCGCCAATACTATTGAGAATTCCGCAATTGAGATTGAGAAATTATTTCTATGACAAGTATCTCTTATGGTTAGTTTTGAGAACTGTAAAGCTTGTGATTTTAAGCCGTTGATACCTGATACATTAATAGAAGTGGGGTTTACTGGTAGGCCTAGCTTTTTGATTAATGAATTAGCAACAAAATCATGGGTTGCCGCTGAATCGAGAAGACCCCGTGCGCGTACCCAGTTGCCGAATGTATCCTGAACTTCAATTTGAACAGTAGAAAATAATACTTGAGCACTACGCAAAGACTTAGCGTTTTGAATAAAAGATGAAGCATTAGGACTGCTAGCATTGTCACTGTTTTGAGAAGTGGATGCTGCTGATGACCTCGATTGATCATGACGATGCAATAAAGTGTGATGCGGTTTTTCACAGTGGAGACAAAGTCTAGAAGACTTGCAATTAGCAGCAGAATGCTTAGGTGAGAGGCAGTTGAAACAATGTTTATTCTGGGAAACTAATTTTCTTGTCATCAACTGGCAGTTCTTTAAAAGATTTACATAAAAATAAAGCGTGGGAATCTTTGCAAAGTATGCACTTAAACGGTTCATTTAAACTTTACGGGATTCGCTTTGAGTGGTTAAAGCAAGAGAACTGGCAATACGGCGTTCACTAGACCTAGTTTGGTAACCAGTGGCGTATGACTTGGGTTTAGAAGAGCTGGACCCAGGTTTTTGGGTACTAGACGCTACGTGTTCGCTTTTAGATTTAAGAGACAATGATTCAAATTTAGAACTAGGAGAAGAGGGTTCACTTTGGTTAGCTAAAGCAGTTAAGAGTTGGCATCTAGCATTTATGAAGGTGACTAAATGCTCGTAAGAGTACTCGCCATTGTTATAGAGTTCCATTTCCCAAGCTTTAAGGGTAGCAGTATCAACCTTAGAAACCACTAAATGTATTAGGAAAGTGTCCCAATGGTCAGTGGGTTGATCTAATAGCGATAATGCTTTTACATGAAGTTGTGTCGTATCGATGAGGATACGCAGGCTAGTGACGTCATTATGCTGTGACGAAGGCAAGTTAAATAGAGCTTTCATATGGCGTTGAATACGTAACCGTAAATTACCGTATCTTTCCTTCAATAAATTAAAGACAATGGGGTAGTTTTAGGCATTTAACGGAAGTGCTTCGACTAACTGCAGGGCTTGTCCACGGATAATAGATCGCAAATAATGGAACTTGTAGATGACTTGAATGTCTTCACTGTCATGAACAAGGGAGCAAAAGACTTCGTAGAAAAAATCCCAAGAAGATTCGTCTCCAGAAAAGTGAGGCAAATTAATCTTGGGTAGAATTGTTTTGGGTTTGTGAGTACCCTCACGAGACGAAGTTTGTTGTTCGTGAAGGGAACCAAGAAGAGAACCGTCCTTTTTCTGTTCTTCTTCGAGTTGGCGTGTTATTTTAAAGGCAGAGCCTATGCCTTCGTAGTATTGATTTTCTACTTCTACTCGATCATATGATTGATTGAGCATGCAAGTTTCGATTTCAGTTGAATAGTACAATAATTTTCAAAAGAACGTTCATAATCCTTTACGCGATGTTTTAATAAATCTAATTGAGCTCCTGAAGGATCCAGCTCTCTGATGTATTTTCTAAATCGGGTTATTTGCCCTGTATAAGACGCTCGTTTGGAAGTAAGTTTTTCATCCCTACCATCCTTATCTTTATCTGTAGGAGCCATGGCGAAATGGGTAAATTAAAGTATAACTTACGGAACTGTGGAGTTTTAGAAATGCTGTTAGACTGGCAGCAGAAAACAAGTTGAAAGAGAGGGACACACCAAAAGAGACGGGAGCGACCTATTTCCCCCTCACCAGCCCTGCACAGTGAAGTTATAGCTGAAAAATTCAATGTAGATATTAATAACTTGCAAAATATTGACAAATGGATTCACCCGGGTATCGGCACCAATTTTGGGTAGGTTTTAGCTGAGGATTAACTCTACCTAAGGGAAGATGCTCAAGAAAAAAAAGGAAGCGGGTTTTGGTATGAAGAAAAAGTATGGATAGATAGGACGGGAGTCTAATGTAAAATATAAACTAAAACTTGAAGTAAGTGTTCAACCACTGTTTCCACAGTACAATGACTGTGAGACACCTAAAGTGGGTAGGGACCTGAACACAGCTAACGGTTAATGCAGCCGGAGCTTGGGCTATTTGCGAGCAAGCGGCATACGTACTTTCCCTCCCAAGCCAATATTTTAATACTATGGGGATGGGTAGTGGTCTGGCAAGACAAAGGGTGATAAGAGATACAGATTTACCGTTTCTCCTTTCAAAGAAGTTAGATTAAAATGAATGTTTTGAAAGGCGTAAATAATTTGAATTCGCCGTGATATTTTTTAGTTTTGGGAACTGTTGGACTTCCAGCTAACGATCGAGCGCTCCCAGAGAGGAAAGCAATGAAGCGGTTTTAATGCTTTTATAAATAATTTTACTGGTTTCTTTGAAAATTTTGGTGAGAATACCAATTGTTGCACTTAAGAAAAGCTAATCCTTACCCAGCAGAGTGCCGACTACAAGTTTAGACCTGAGGAAAAACTTGAATTTTGGGAACAGACGCTAAGTCAGAGAGAAAATCTCAACAAGCAGGAAGCTTGCGTAGCTAGCTATACTTACCTTAATGGCTCAATAGAATTAGCTATGACAGCTAAGAGAAGCTTTGAAAATGTTGTTACTAGAAGTTTTTGTTCAAATGCATCAAGAAGCAAAACTTTTATTATTTGGGTATTTAATTTTCTTAAAGAGAGCTTAAGCTTATAGGAAGAATCAGGGAAGATAAGGTCCTGCCTAATCGTTATTCTACTGTGAGATATAAAACGAGAAATTGAACCTTTTTATTTGACAAAGTGTAAAGTTATAAGAATTTAAGAAATATAGAATTTACAATCTAATCTTAATCGTTTGAAGTCTCAGACCTCTAGAGAAGTAAAGTTTACACTTAACAATTAACAGCTTTAAGATTTATAACCTTTTATAAGCACTAAAATCTGCATAAGATTTTAAAAGTTGTGCCAAAAATTAACAAATTTAACGTTTATAACAACGATTATAAGATAATTAACGCTTTAACAATTAGATCAGGTACAATGCAGGTACTTTTAGAATCCCTTTATGGAAATCAAAAAGGCTATTAACATATAATAAATTCAAAATTATAACAAAGAAAAAAAGGGAAAAATTAAGAAGAAGTTTCTATAACTTCTTATAATTAAACGGAGATTAAGATAAAGATATACTCAAATAGGGCAGGTCACTATTTGTGAAGCCTGAAGAGAAAAATCAGTTGGCTCACTTATGAGTAGAAAGAGTAGAATTCCCTAGTTTTAGAACTTGGTGACGGTTGGTTTAAAATTCAGGCATGGCGTCTGATTTTAAAAAAAGTTTCAAGAGATCAGGAGGCTGGCCTGGGTAGGGCTTGCACTGTACTCGAAGAACAATTAAGGTGTGGACTAGCCACCATTTTATACAGAATTAATTCGTGATATATGTAACAAAGTTGGGAGGGCACTTGCTGACAAGCGAGGCCTCGTATAAATTGACATAAATTTATATTTTAATTAGATCGTTAGTAAGGTATTTGGGAGGGAGGAAATGGAAACTTTTAGGAAAAGTCTTGGCCAAATGTATTGCTCTCATACGAACGCGACGCTGTTGGTAGTTGAATAGGCACTGTTTTTCACTATAGTCTATTGATGTAATTGAAAATTTCACTATTGCAGCACAGAAAGTTTATGAAGAGAAATGTTATTGCAGTTAAATTTTAGCTTGAACAAATTTATTGCTTTGTAGAGTTTATAGATTGCGGTTGACTGCTGAAGAAAAGTTCCCACGGAGGCAAGTAAATTAGATTTTGAACAACAGTAAATGTGATGCGAATTCCTCAGTGAGGAAAAGTATTCCCATGTTAGAGTGGAAAATATTAGGTTGCTTTACTTGTAGAAATGTCACTTGACACAGAAAGTTCCGGAGTTATGATGACTGTTGAATAGGGCAGTAAGTTCCCACGGAGGATAATGGCTAAGTTTATAGACAGTGGATATTTTAAGTGATATCCCTCGTTGTGAGAAAGTATCTCAGTTAATTTGTACAAGAAGTACTGTTTCATTTTAGAAAGTTAGCTTAGGTAGCCATAGCTTGATCTAAAATACCTCTTGAAGGCAGTTATTGCTTAACATTTAGCAATTCCACACACTGTCTATAAAATTAAATTAAAAAGAATTTAACTATTTAAGAACCCAAGATGATATGTTTAAAACATAGAAGTCTGTACTTAGGTCTGTTTCATGAAGCAGGCGATATTTCTTGGTGACGGTTGGTTTAAAATTCAGACATGGCGTCTGATTTTAAAAAAAGTTTCAAGAGATCAGGAGGCTGGCCTGGGTAGGGCTTGCACTGTACTCGACGGCCGAACTATGAGTGAGAGCTGCTAAACGAAGCACGAAGGTACCAAGAGGAGAAGATTGTGGGGGAAAAGAACAAAGGAGCACACATCAGAATATACAACTTAAGGAAGATAAACTTTTTATAGAGAACATAGAATTGTTGTTAGAGCAGTGTCTTCAAGGAGTTGTTAGCAGGCGACTATGACGAAGCCTGGTGGATGTGAATGGTGAAGAAGTCCTCTTGGGTATGTAGATGTTAAAGAACTTCAATGGTTAGCTGCTAGATGCCGCTAGGTTGTTCATGGAAGATATATATCTAGAACAGACTTAGAAAATACATAAGCAAATGCACGGAGAAAAAAAACCCATAAGGAATCACTGTTGGTGTTTGAGAAAAAGGAAAGAATGAATAGAAGCAAAGAGCAGCGAAAGCTAACTCTGTCTTACCGTGTATTCCAAAGAATACACCAGATGGGTAACAAAATTCCTGGTGAACTGGTAATGAGGGAGATGACCGGATTTTCTTTGCTTCTCTCAGCAGAGCTTCCTTTCTCCTCAGGTGGGGTGGTGGGATATGACTAAGAACGGGTAACCAGAGGCGAGGTGTAGATTTTACAGTACCAGTTATGCAGCGCATGGTTTCATTCAACTTAGTACCGGTATTCACTTTATGCACATGTGCACTTTCCCGCCATACAGGGGCACAGTATTCCGCTGCAGAGTAGACAAGACTAATACCCGTTAATCGTAAGCAGTCAGCCATGTGATGTAATGAGACCATTACCACATTGTAAATTGCCGACTGGAAATTGAGAAACCAGTTAGAGGATATGGATAGACACTTGTAGAAGGTTCGTTCAGCTGAAGCTCGGGAAGATTAGACGAGCCGACCCTATCTGGGAGTGTTGGTGCTTACCAGTACACCAATGGCCAGGTAGTCCATCTCGAATGTTATATATTTAAGTAGTAATTTAAAATTTAACTAAGAATTTGAAAAGGTAACTGAGTCCTTTGGAGCTACTTCAGGAACAAATTGTAATGTCAGCATTAGTAGGCTGTGTGTAGAAAAGAAATTGATCCACATTCATTTTATATTAATCCAGGCAACGAAAAGGTATAGAGGGAAATGTTTGGAACTCAATTTTTGACTTCGTAACTTTGTTTGGACTAGTTAGGAGGTGAACATATCAAAAGTCCCCGCCCGTAGCCCTTGAGTCGCGAAGGGGGGGGGGGGGGGTCAAAGTCCCAATTTTTGGTTTTCGCTTAAATCTCTGAAACTATGCGTCATAGCGAAATTACCATTATATACAAAATAAAAGATGATTAAATTTTCTACAAGTTTTATTCAGTCAAGTTTCTTGATATCTTGTATAGTTTTCGTGATATCTACTTTTGAATGTCTGTAATTTTGAAAAAAATCCTGACATTTTTTGCTCTTTTTGACCGTATAACTCTTCAATTATGCACCCAAAAATAAATGCCAACCAAAGGGTTGTTTAACATTAAATTCCCTTCAATAGTATATATAACTGTACTATTTTATCTATTTCCCTACAAATGTTATAACAATTTCAGTGTTGAGCGTGAAATCGGAAGTTTTGCGAAAACTGTCGACTAATGAATCTTTCAATTTCTCGCCATTCCCAGTCAACTTATTGGCTGAAATATGCACCATTATGTACACATAGTGAGTACTGGACGTCTAAATAGCACGGATACTCATTTTAGAATATATATATTGTGCCCAACACCAAGAGGCCATGTTAGGTTGACGCGTGTATGGATATGGCAACATTGTATGTAACCGACCAGCGGTCACATCACGCAACAGGTGACTGATTAACGCCAGAGCGCGTGCGCGTAATATCCACGTGACTGCCTCAGTACGGCGGTGAGTTGTCGAGACTCATATGTGGACACACGGCCGACTGAATACGAGCTGCGCTCTATACCGGCCTTGACATTCCTAGTCAGAACTCATGTATAACATATAATTGGAAAGTTTCTACTCGTTGCCGGTAGAGCGCACTCCCCTCCCATTATAGGCGCGATAAGGAATCAGTTGCACAGTACGTATATTAAATGTGTAATCTCAAGAACCACTGGATGGATTTTGATGCTGCTTTCACCATTCTGTAAAGGTGATCTCCAGGAAGATTTGTGTAGAAAATAATTTATTTATGACCAAAGGGAGCCAAGCAGTAACGATTTCAGTGAAAAGGTCGAAAAAATTGCCTGGCGTCCGTGCGCTTTTTAAGCTTACGCTGGGCGAACCGTTAAAAATATCATTATATTATGAGTGTAAGAATTGTTCAGCGTGAGAAATTCTACAAAAAAGTCCGCGTGAGCATATCTCTATCTTCGATACATCGCCCACTATAATTGTTTTTAGTTTGGACGGGAGGGGGATTTGGCTTGCACCTCGCCATTCTTAAATTACGTCTGACAGGAATTCCTTGCACATTCATAACTGTTCCCGGGCGAAGCCGGGGCGGGTTGCTAGTGACACTATATAATTATTATCATTATAATTTCCGCATTATCAAAATTAAAATTATATCACAAAATAAAATAGCGTGCTAATAAATCTAAGAGAAATTAGACATACCTTGCACCTTCTTCGGGTACAAGGACACTACTCCAGCACCGTCTCATTAAAAGGAAAGAGAGGATCAAAATTACAGCCGGGAACAAGTAGCAGCTAATCGTGTGTTGTGTTTTGTGCTAAGAGATCTTTCGACAAATTATCCGATACCGTGTGCCTTCTTTTTCACGAAGCAGCTGTCAGGACGGGACTTACATAAACTCCTGCTGGACGTTATTCTCGAGGTTGAACAATGCGGTTTCATAATTATAATAACTGTCTCTGATAATCACAAAACTAACACTGCAATGATGAGGCAATTAGGGGGAGGGAATTTGCAACCAATGGTCAATCACCCATACGACGAGTCTAGGAATGTATTCCCTAGTTTTGATCATTGTCACATTCTAAAAAAAAAAAAACATTAGAACGCAGTTTCTGTAACGAGAGATGACTGATGGTACTGGAATAATTTCAGGGAAATAACTTGTAATTACTATACAAAATGCAAAAGGGTGAGATCGTCAAACCGGTCAGACACCTCACTAAAAAACACATCGAACCCACTAAATTTGAAAAAATGAATGTTCGGCGTGCCAAGGAAGTGTTCTCGTCAGAAGTTATTGGTGCCATTAGTACACCGAAAGAAAATATAGGCATGCACCCGGAAGCGTACACATTCATGGACGCAGAAGCAACCATTTTTTTTTGAAAAACGTTAATAAATGGTTCGCTATGCATGACGTAAGCATCACATATCATCATATTCAGTCTAGAAATCCAGATAAAGGGCATTTTTTCTCATTAAATGTCAGTCGCCTAAACTGGCTAGAGGAATATTTTCTTTCTTACCCTAAACTTTGAAAGCTGCTAGTAACGCTGCTAGAAAGGACTTCCTGAGTTCTGAGACTTACGAAGCTACCTATACAATTAATCATGGATTCAGCTGTCCAGTGCATAAGGTATCTTCTAAAATTGGGTAGAGGAAAGTCGCCAAATATGGGGAGGTTTCTTTTATAGGGCTCACATTAGACATAAGAAGGAACGGAATAATTTTGGTTTTCTCACCAATGTAAACCTCAGGCGATATACTATGTATATTACAAATATGGGCACGTTTGATGTTGTAATACCCTCTGATATTATTGTTAACTTTAAAAGTGCACTTTCCCCGTATTAGGCAACCGGGTTTCGTAATATGGGGAGGTGAGAAACCTCACGGTTTTTATTTATAATAGGTTCACTGAATAGTATACCCTACTAATTAAAGCATTAATTCTGACATATTTTTTTCGTGTGGCCTCCTGAGAGGCCGAGTGCAGGTCTTTCTAGTCGACGCCCGTGGGCGACCTGCGCGTCAGGATGAGAGATGGAATGGATGAAGATGAATGAAACTGGGTAAGGATGTGGAAGGAAGCGGCCGTGGCCTTTTAGAAGGTACCGTCCCGGCATTTGCCTGGTGTTGAAAAATGGGAAACCACGGAAAATCATTTCAAGGACGGCCGACGGTGGGGCTCGAACACACGCGTCTACCGAGTCAGCAGAGAGCTTGGCCCCATGGCCTAACGCTGCGCTTTAGCCAGCGTAGCCACTACTGTCGGTAATTCTGACAATGTAATGAAATCATGAACACAAATAGTACAAAAATACAAAAATGAATATTTTAAGTAAATAACAGTCCTAGTTTCCTGTTGCCGAACTTCCAAACCGTTCAGCATAAAAATGCATAAACTTTAATGAAAACCGAGTGATTCTGATCGAATTCAACTGTAACGAGGTGCAAGGTGTGTCTAATTTCTCTTAGATTTATTAGCACGCTATTTTATTTTGTGATATAATTTGCATTTTGATATTGTGGGAATTATAATGATAATATAATAGTGTCACTAGAAACCCGCCCCGGCTTCGCCCGGGAACAGTTATGAATGTGCAAGGAATTCCTGTCAGACGTAATTTAAGAATGGCGAGGTGCAAGCCAAATCCCCCTCCCGTCCAAACTAAAAACACTTATAGTGGGCGATGTATCGAAGGTAGAGATATGCTCATGCGGACATTTTTGTACAATTTTTCATGCTGAACAATTCTTACACTCATAGTATATTGATATTTTTAACGGTTTGTCCAGCGTAAGCTTAAAAAGCGCACGGACGTCAAGTTCTTTCTTCGACCTATTCACTGATATCTAAAATCGTTACTGCTTGGCTCCCTTTGATCATAAATAAATTATTTTCTACAGAAATCTTTTTCGATATTACCTGTACAGAATGGTGAAAGCCGCATCAAAATCCATCCAGTGGTTCTCGAGATTACCCGTGATATCCAAGAATCGGGGACTTTGTTTTACAGTAAGTAGAGATAAGTCTTAGTCGTGCAATGCTTGGTGAACAGCGCTGTGTGAGCAGTTGAGTAACTAACAAGATTTCATGAAAAAGGTCTCATTGTCTAGGCCGGTATGAGCGCATTCAGTCGGCCGTGGTGGACAGAGAGAATTTTGTGTTCGAGGGAAGGTATCGCAGCCACGGGTAAGGTGGATTTATCTATCGTGTGCGGGATGCCTTGCAAGTGACGAAGAGCATGGTACGGCTTTGTGGACAACGGGAGCGCTAGAATACGAATCTTGAAACCTGTGAATATAAAATGCACTGGCATTTTTATTTTTATATTTTGGAGTTATGCAAAAGGGCCCTATGGCCATGTATGACTGGCTATATTAGTTCGTGCTTTTCTACCTAGCAGAATGGGAACTTACTGCTCAAGTCGCTCGGCAGAGGCTTGTTATGAACTTGTGTATTCGAAGGTCGAGGCAAGCATTTAAGATCACATCGTTTCGGCACTTACAATCTGTGCTAAGTTGGTCGTAATTGTACTAATCCTTGAGGAGTACAGAACATTATCGTCGCGGGGGCTCGTGGCACTACACGGGGTGGAATATCACCATTTCTGTTGAAATAGGATAAGAGCCATGTACCACATAAGGACTTGTGAAATCCGTCATGGAGCCAGAACTTTTCCTAACGTGCGCAAATTTGTTGCCGTATTATTTCAATCCGAACTTTTTCTCATTTAACATGGGTAACTAGACCGTCACGAGGAGGCTCGATGGGATGATTTAACCACCAATGGGAAGATGCAGATTTTGTGGGAAGCCGCATTCGGACTGGCATGGAACGGTACGGGGAGTCCGAGCCCGAATGGGGGGGGGGGCAAGAAAATCATCTTACTGGAAAATGGAAAGAGAAGAAAGAAAATGGGGAGGACGATGGAAAACGTGGTACCCTGCTTCAAGATCCAGATTTGTGCCAGGCTTTTTCCACAATTCTCTAACCATTTTTCGACCAGTCGGTGAGCCACACTTTTTATTTATTTATTTATTTAATAATTATTAGATACAACCATGAATAGGTCATTTTACACTAATATTTTAACAATTTTAAATAATATTAACAAAACAACAACAACAATAACAGGTAACAAATGGCAGTGATGGCAGCAAGGGACAAATCTCGGGAAAGACGTAGGGAATGATTGGGGTAGTGGGTGATTAGGAGAGTGAGGGGGTAGGGATTGAGGATGAAAGGGATCTTCTAATGTTATGTTTGAATGTTCTATAGGGAGAGAATATGTCAATATTTGGAAGGGTTGGCAGACGGTGGAAAATAGAGCGCTTCTGTACTTCAAGACGTGGGCGAGGTATGTGGTGTAAATGGTTCTGACGTGTTGAAAGGGAGGGAACGTGGAGTGGGAAGTAGCGTAGTAGCATGTTACATTTTGTGTAACCATTCGTAATTTTATGTAGGAAACACAGGTCAGTAAATTGCAGACGGCTTCTCAGGTCGAGTACATTGAGCTGATTTAAAATGTCGGATTTGGCAAAGTGCCTTAGTGAAGGATTGCGAGCTTTGACTATTGATATGAAGAAATTAAAGACACTGTTCAATTTAGAAATATTGGTTATTGCCGAGGCAGACCAAATTGGAGAAGAGAAATCTAGGATAGGGAGAACATATGTGGTGAAGTATAATTTAAGTGCAGTGAGGTCTTTAATTTCTGTGAACCTGTATAGAATGCCGAGACTGCGCATTGCGCGAGATTTGATGTGGTCAATGTGGGGAGAGAATGTCAGTTTATCATCGTGAATAATTCCTAAATCTCTTACCTGAGAAGCCGTATCCAATTTATTTCCAGAAATTTTATAGTCGGCCTGATTTCCAGATTTCAGTAGTGAAAAAGACACACTGAAGCACTTTTTGGGATTTGGAGATAACCTCCATTTGTTAAACCAGTCAGTACATGCATTCACTGCTTCCTGGAGCTCAGTGCGGTCGTCAGAACTGGAAATTTTTCTGAATATCTTGAGGTCATCAGCGTACAGAAGAATGGAACACGGAGAATTTTGCACACATGTGTTTATATCGTCCATATACAGCACGAAGAGAAGGGGCCCCAGGATACTGCCCTGAGTTACTCCTGATAAGACTGGGAGCCAGGACGATACAGACCCTGGAAGCACTACCCGTTGTTGCCTATTGGACAGGAAACTTTGTATTAGGGACAGGAAGGATCCATGTACGTTGTATCGTGAAGCAAGCTTGTGGAGGAGAAGGAAATGGTTCACGGAATCAAATGCTTTGGCCAGGTCAACGTAGATTACATCTAGCTGAGATTTTTGTTCAATTGCAGAAATTATGTGATGGTTCAGAACAGTCAGATTTGTTAAACATGATTTTCCAGGGACGAAGCCATGTTGTTCTTCTGAGAGGTGAGGTTTGGTGAAAGTGAGGAGACGGCAATGTATTATTCTTTCGAAGACTGAAGAGAGTATAGGGACGATAGATATAGGTCTGTATGAGGAAATTTCGTGCTTGCTGCCTGATTTAAAGACAGGTGTGATGTCAGCTCTTTTCCATGAGTCGGGAAAAGTGCCGGATGTCATGCACCAGTTGAGTATTATGGACAAGGGGATGCTGAGAGATGCACAGGTGTTTTTCAGGAATATAGGGCTTATGTCTGATGGCCCAGTAGATCGGTTTGAGGGCAGACTTTTTAAGATATTTTGGATTTCATCGGGGGTCGTTGAAATTTGAGACAGTGAATCAGAACAGACGCTAGTAAGTTGAGGGGGACTGGGGATTGGCACGGGAACTGAAAAGGTTGAGTGAAAATATTCATTGAAATGTGTGGACCTCAATTCAAATGGGATTTCTTCATTATTGAGGTTTAGGTTAAGTGGAATTCTAGGAGTCTTTCTACGGGATGATATAAGTGTCCAGAACTTCTTCGGGTTATTCTTGAGATTTCCTGTTATGGAAGAAATGTAGCGGTTGTAATCTTCTGCTATATGAACTCTTGAAATTTTCCGTAGGTGAGTAAAAACATTGCGAGTATGAGGATTAGGAACTGATTTCCACAGTGACCATGCACGAGTTTTGTTTTGGAGAAGGAGTT
Organism: Meconema thalassinum; assembly: GCA_946902985.2. Lineage (NCBI taxonomy): Eukaryota > Metazoa > Arthropoda > Insecta > Orthoptera > Tettigoniidae > Meconema > Meconema thalassinum. The sequence continues at coordinate 43,003,899 of OX336392.1, forward strand.
TGGTGTTTTCGCTTAGCCAGTGCGGATATTTGTTGGATTTGGGAACGGAGAAAGGCACGTGTTGTTTAATGGCCGAGTAGAGTAAATCCTCAAACAAGGCCACTGCGCTATTTACATCTGTCTCAGCTCTTAGCAGGCTCCAAGGAAGAGATGATAAATCTTGATTGACAGCCTGCCAGTCGACCTTCCTCCAGAGAGGGAATGTTTTGTTCTTGGCAGGTGGGCTGTTTTTATGTCTGCAGGCTGGGACGGGGTGGGAGGCTTCTATTGAACTGTGGTCAGTGTTCAGGATATTTCTTCCAACTGCCACGGTGACATCACGCAGTGTTGAAAATATGAGGTCCAGTGTTTCAGATTTCCTTGTAGGATATACATTGAACTGTTTCAGGTGAAGACCGTTTATAAAATTAGATAAGATGAAAGTATCAATTGGGGGAGAGTTTATGGTACCATTGTCTATTGATGTCCAGGAGATATGTGAATTAAAATCACCTAGTAACACTATTTCATTTTCTTGGTTGAGGGCAAGAACAGTAGAGTTGAAACATTCTTCTAAGGTGTCAATTTTGCTGGTAGGTGGACGGTACAAGCAGCCTACGAGTAAATTCTTCCTTTTTGGGATATTAATCTCGACCCATATGATTTCGCAGGAAGTTTCTAAGTCAGGCCGATGTTTTGCCTTCAGTTTGTTATGAACTGCGATTGCAACACCGCCACCCCTTGAGGACCTATCGCGCCGAAACACATTGAACTCAGATGAAAACGGAAGTTCCCCACATGAGACAAAGTCTGACAACCATGTTTCTGAGAGGCAGAGGATATCGAATTGGTTAATTTCTAATGAGTTTGTTATACATTCGGTTAATTTATTTTTGATGCTTTGTGCGTTCTGAAAATAGAGGTTAAGGGGTCCTGGGTTTAAGTGAATGTCACCTGATAGTAGAAGTAGTATGAAGTACACTGCACTGGAGGAAGCACGGCAACCCTGTACTGGTCCACGAGGTGTGGCGGAAGCAAAAGCTGCCGCGGTTGAGAAAGTAAAGTATCTATCTGCACAGAACCACTGAATTTCCTGGTCACACGACACATCACTATGATTGGAAATGTTTTTAGATACAGTTGCGCACCATATAGTACACTTGAACACGCAAATTACCACTAAAATACAGTAATATGCAAGAGCTGCTAACACACGAGATCGGTCACTTGCCTCCATCTTTAAGCCAGTTAGCCATTATACCAGTCATGTGATTAATTAGTTAATTATTTAATTAAGTAGGTAATGAATAAGTCATCATTTTGAGATTAGGAAGCATGCTTTTTGGAACCAGAATTTATAATCTGATTATCATTATCAGATGCTCACAGCACTTAGGTGAATTTTAAGGGTGGAGTTAGTTGTCATGATGCTAGTATGGGACTTCATCGTATTTCAGTTCAAATCCACTTACAATATTTTTATTTTTTTTCCTCACAAACTTTAAGTGGACGATCATTATCGTTTGATGATTATCATGATGATTACATTTGCTTCACATCATAATGACCTTCGATATTCTCAAATATTTAGGATAATTTCTTCGAATATTTCTGATTTCTGACAGATGCATATAATCAGTTCGAATTTGAGATCTAATTGATTATGGTAGGCCAGAATGGTTTTGGAGTAATGATATTCATCTATGGTATAGATTTGAGCCATGCTACCCTATTTTCGATTTTGGATCACACGTTTCTAATTATAGGAGATGACGTCTCCAATTTCAGAGATCGTTCTTTATTTTCAGTTTGAGTTTGAATTTGAATTTGACTTTGATTTTTTTTAACACGCTCTGTTCATTTGACTTTGTTATTCGAACACAAAAGAAAATTATTGGTGTACTTTCTTATGTGCACAGGTGATCTAAGTTAATAATAGATAATAACTAAGAAAAATTCAGTCAGATATATCAGTAGTGGTCGGTACTATAAAAAAAGATGAATCATAAGAATTATATTCACATATTCTGTGAAGAATTACTAAGTGGTAACCAGTAAAAAAATTAATAAATAAAATAATGTAATATTGCAATATAAACATAGAAAAGGAATTACAAGATAAACTGACTACAGGCATTAATATTTGAAACGTGGACCTACTATTTGATTTTTTTTGGTGAAAACTAGTCAGTGTACAGAGTTGTGCTGATGTATAAATTTCACTATGCATTGATCGTGATGGCGAATTGGCTTATTACTATTTTCGTTATCAAATGAGACCACGTAATTTCTTAAATGGATAATGAATGATAGCAGACCTTATACGCATTGTTGGGAGTATTTTTTTATTGAATCTGTACATAATTTTGTCAACGTCGTAATAATTATAGAAAGGTCTGATGGATATTTAAATGGCTGAATTGATGAATTTGTGAAACAATTAAATGGTAAATAATTAAATAGATAAAGAAAGGATTTGTAAAAAGGAAAGGAAAGAGTTTGTAAATAAGTAAATCATTAATTGATGGACACGTGGATAATTAATATTAGACAATTATGTCATGGACAATTTATCCGTAAACAATTTGAAGCTTGAAAACTTGTGAACAGTGCAGTTTTTTTGCGGACGAATAGTTCATTGTTGGAACACATGCGAATTAAGCATAAATGATTGATCATTCCACAAACTGTAGAAGATAATTGGTGTTTGCAACTAACTCACTAATTAGAAATATTATGCACTGATGAACTGAATTTACCACAAATAAGATTAAATGAAAATGTTGTAAATATTAGGAAATATAGTTGTAAAATAGATAATTTAATTAAATGTAAATTTGTTAATATTATGAAGTTGATTGAAGGTCTGATAGAGACTTTAATTATTTAGTTATTTAAATATTTTTGATTGCGGTTGGCACTTGGGTTTGTGCAATTTGAGGTCATTCTTTTATCTAGAATGGAGATTCACATGACTTATTTCCAGGCGAGTTAATTTTTCCTAAATTAATTTGTCTATCCCAAATATGTTGTAATCTGGTCACGTAATTTCACATTTACTTAATTGAGGCACCATAAGATGGACATTCTGGGTGTACGACAGTTCCTCATAGTCAAATTGGACACTATCTAAATTTGTATTTTCAGTCTGAAATCACTTTATCAAATCTCCTAATTTCATTATATCCAAGGTTAGGACCGAGGAGATTCATTGACCCTATTCAACTAAATTTTCTTTTTCTCTCAATATGAGTTTAATTTTTCTTTTCAGTCCACAGCAAGTAATAAGTTAGATTGAATCCCTGAGTTAGGATAGGACTGGATATTTCATTTTGGTTGTTACTTGTTGGTTTGTGGGCTGAAAATAAATGAAACCTTTTTGATTTTATGAACGTTTTTGCACTTCTGATTTTTACTAATCTGTATTTTCTTTTCAGTGTTAGGATTGATTTGGATCTAGGGGGAAATTGATTTTCCCAGGAACACCTCTCCTTTTAACCACACCGAGATCACTCGAGGTCTCATTCCTCCGACATTTTTGTTTTTTTGTGTGATCAAATTGCACCTTGATCCCAATCAGGTTTTTTATGTATGCTTTTATCCCGTTTTTTTCGGCGTGTATCGCGATATCTTTTGCCGGGCCATCCGATCCACTGTCGATGGACGGGGACAATATACTTGTGGGCCCGCTGACTAGGTTCCTCACACTTAATTAAAGATGATGTAGACCATTTTAATGGGAAATTTATTGCTATGACCATGTTTGTGCATATATGAGTGTCTATAAGGCATTGGAATAGTTTATAAATCACAACGATTAAATTAAAACGAAGTTTATTGACATTGAAAAGTGAATTAACATAAAAAATCACAACAGTACGTACGGTACCATTGAGTCAATTTCTTGCTCTCTTGGGGTGGGAAGGACCTTCATCCTTGTCTTCGTTTTCATATTCTTTTTCCCCAAAATATTCTCCATCGGACCCCGTTAGGGAAAAGATCAGAGGATCGTCCTGTTCTTCTTCATCATCTTCGGAGTCTTAGGTCCACTATGCTTCTCGATGTATATAAACGATGTTTCGAATGAATTCCGAAATAGTTCTTTTCATATATACGCTGATGACCTCCAAGCCTATTTTCACCTCACGCCTAGCACTGCATGTGATCGTATAAATCTGTTTAATGAAGACATTGACAGGCTTTGTGAATGGGCCCTAAATCATAATCTTAACTTGAACATATCTAAAACACAACTTATATCCATTGGATATACAAAACTTCTAAATTCAGTAGATTTTAATTCACTACCACCCATCAAGATACTAGATAATAATATTAAATATAGCAACACTGTCAATAATCTCGGAGTGATATTTGAAAGAACACTGTCGTGGGCAGAGCATACGTCTAATGTGGTAAGGAAGGTTGTATCAGCTATGCATCTCCTGAAAAGAACTGTTTCTTACACCCCTCCTAACATACGTAAGCTCTTCGTCCAAACTCTCATTTTTTCAATCATTGATTATGGCTCTGCTGTAGACAATGATTTACCAGAAACACAGAACATCAAATTACAAAGAGTCCAGAATGCATGTGTTCGGTACATTCTGGATGTAAGGCGAGATGAACATATCAGACCTTACTACGTGCAGCTGAAATGGCTGAAACTCCACGAGCGCAGGCAGCTATCAGTTGCCATTCTGACACATAAAATATTACATACCAAGACCCCGTTATATCTCTACAATGCCTTTACACCAATGCATTCTGTTCATAATCGAGAAAATAGATACACAAAATTAACACTCCAGATTCCTATACACCGAACCATGAAGTTCAATTAATCTTTTGTTTGCACCGCCTCACGCCTCTTCAACACCTTCGATTTATATAAGTTCGTCAACATTGCAAGCACTGCAGCTTTCAAAAGACATCTTTCATCCTGCTTCTTGGAGCAGTATACCTCTCACATTTGATTACTGCATTATGTTAAAATACTTTTTTTTAAAGTTCAATTATAACATCAGGACAATAGCTGACAACCTGTCTAATTTAATAGCTTTTCTTGTACAGTATATGGTGTTTGCTTTTCGGGCTGATACTGTGTCTGTATGCTCTCTTTTGTAAATAATATTTCCATTATCATTATTATTATTAATATTATTATTATTGTATTATTACTGTCTTTTTAACTATTGTTAGACTATTATTATTTATATTGTCAATGTAAGTGAAAAGTTTTATTTGTATAAGCCCTAACCGAAACCGACAAACCAAAGTACGCTGGCTAGCAGACACCCAAAAGGACCTCACTGAAATCAATATTGACCCACTGACAACGACGCGGACTGCATATATACAAAAAGTAAATTCGTATAAGTTTCCACCCAAGATCCCTACGGGACAGAATTTGAAACTTAAAGCTGCATGGACACAAGAAAGAAGACAGGCACATAGCGAAAGGATGAGGAAGTTTTGGGAAGATAAGAAGAACAAGAATACCAATGTTAACTAATGGTTCTACGTGCTCCTTAGAGGGCCAAACGCATTATATATATATATATATATATAAGCCCTAACCTTATTTTATGTAGGGCGCTACTGTAAAGGAGCTCTTAAGCTCTAAGTGTAGCCGTGAAAATAAAATCAATCAATCCATCAATCAATCAACTTGAGGGACCCAATTCAGGCACCTCCACTGGCAATTTTGGCATGCTGATGAACATGTGAGGCTTGCTTTTTTGCAGCCACACTTCGCGCTAGCACAGTCTTTCGTGCATCGGCAGAAACTCATTTTCAAGATACCCTGCGGTGCACCTGCTAACTCTCTGTGCACTGGGAACAGGCAGTTGTTCTCAATCTTCCACCCATACATCTGAGGAGGCAGGTCATTTCCCAGCCACAACTGAACTTGGTGGAATGTTCGGAGGGAATGCTGTTTTACAGCTCCCTCAGTGGGAGGAAGACAAGAGATATCAGGCTTGATGGTGGCCACCGATTTCAAGAATGACTTGTACCTGTAGGCATTGAGGGAGACCTCTTTCGCTGGAGCCCCATACCACTTCAAGATGCAGGTTTCACCTGCCTTTTGTACTTGGGCGGTGGTGGAGGAAGGATCTGAAAAGAATGGGTTCACAGGAATCTTTTCGTCGTTGATTTTGATCGATGAGCTCACTGTCGACAGGGGATGAGCTCGATCTTTTCGAGACAATTTGATGTTTGAAAATGCCGAATTGACAATTTTAGCCAATGCTGCTTACCAACTGCAACAGCATTGTAGCAGGTGATCGTTGTACCTCCAACAACTCCTGTCGCAATAGATATGACGTCACTGGTCTTTGGGAAGGGAGGACATTTCTCAAACCAATCGGTGAGCTTGGCACTGTCAGCTGCATCCTTGTTTGGGCGGGCTTGTCCAAAATCGGCATGCTGCTCACTGATGGAAAATAGTACTCCGCCGAACTCTTCTAAAGAGGTGCAGATATCATGAGTTGCACTCATCCCTACCACCCATTGTTTCGAGTGCTGTTTGTGACTCCCCTACCACGAGTCATGCCACCTTGGCTGGAAAAGGAACGCATTAAGGTGTTCTCAATTGTCATATCCGACCAGACTCCAGCCCAAAATCGGTCTGATCGGCGCATCGTGAAGTAGCTGTTGTTAACAAAGTTGTGGTATTCTTCGGGTGATAGTTTTTCGTTTAGCTTCTCCATGTCTTGTATGTAGAGGTGACAAGACTTTGCATACGGGAAGTGTCCCGCCACATGGAAGTTCGGTATCATTCGTCTAACACATTCAAGGTGAGCAACGAAGTCTCCGGATCTCTCTGCATGTATATATTCCTTCATGAGGCTTACCATTTTGAAGTACTGTACCCACAGCTGTGCGGTAGGTTCTTTGCTGTTCAGTAGCTCCATGCCGGCTCCAAATTTCTCAGACAGTGCTTTGAGGTGAGTGTTTTGGTTTAATGCAAGAGAGGGGGGGGGGGGGGGGAGGGGGGCTCATTCATAAATACTCATCGTCATGTTTTTGATGCAACTTCATCTTCAGTCAATTGGACGCCTTCCAAAATCACTGTAGCCAGTGAATCTTTTGCAAGCAGGTAGCCTCTTACTGCCCTCGCGAAATCATGGCCTTGCATAATTTTTTCCACTGACAGAGGGGTATATATTGTGCTCAAAAGTTTTTAGGCCACTTCCAGATATGAGATATCTAATGCCCCCCAAGTAGGACATAAGTAGGTTGAAGCCACCCAAGCGAATGACGGATTTTGATAGTAACGAACCAGCAGGAGCACCTGTGACTATCTCTCTCGCTTTACAGTAAAGCGACTGGTCGAACGTTACTATCAACGACTTTTGTGTGAGGACATCTCCACATAAATTTCCTGTAGCGCTGTATAAATCCTATCATAGCTGGATAGAGGAGCGTTTATGAAGGGAAGTGTTATAACTCTCGTCTTTTCACTGAATTGCCTAGTGGTGATGGACTGCATGTACCCTTTCCACCCGGGTAGTTGCAAACCTTGCTGTTCAGCAATGTACCGCAGGATTCCATGAGGATCAGGATGAGTAGGTTCATCTGCGAACATCAATTCTTGCACATTGACGGACTGCAATCCCACTTCTTTGACCTGTAGTATTTCAAGTGGGATAATTCCGAGTTTTCTAGTCTCCAGGGACGTAGGCAATTTGGTCAGTCTAGGGAAGCCTGATCCTGAACGCTCCACATCAGTGGCAGGTGTAATACATTTGATGCCACCCATGGCATGGAAAGAGTTGACTCCGTATATGGTACATGCATTAAAGTCGCCGTTGTCAAACACGAATTGACTAAAATGAGTATCTGTGCTATTTAGACGCCCAGTACTCACTATGTGTATATAATGGTGCATATTTCAGCCAATACGTTGACTGGGAATGGTGAGAAATTGAAAGATTCATTAGTCGACAGTTTCCGCAAAACTTCAGATTTCACGCTCAACACTGATATTGCTATAACATTTGAAGGGAAATAGATAAAATAGTACAGTTATATATATTATTGAAAGGAATTTAATGTTATACAACCCTCTGTCCGGCATTTATTTTTTGGGTGCATAGTTGAAGAGTTATACGGTCAAAAAGAGCAAACATTGTGAGTTTTTCCCCCCAAAATTACAGATTTTCAAGAGCGGATATCACGGAAACTATTCAAAATATCGAAAAACTTCACTGAATAAAACTTGTAGAAAATTTCATCAACTTTCATTTTGTATGGAATGGTAATTTCGATAGGACGCATAATTTCAGAGATTTAAATGAAAAACCAAACATTGGCACCTTGAGACCCCCTCCCCAGCCCCTCCGGCTCAAGGGCTACGGGCGGGGACTTTTGATATGTTCACCTCCTAACTAGTCCATACAAAGTTACAAAGTCAAAAATTGTGTTCCAAACATTTCCCTCTATACCCTTTTTTGAGCATTTGTTGCCTGGACTATATGTGGAGTTTGGAAGCCATTTGTTTTCAGTGTTGCCTGTACAAACTATCAATTTATACTTTTCACTTGGTCAACACGCTTTTGCCCAAATTTGATTAGGCGGAGTACCGTAACTATATATATCACACACTCTCCTGAAAAAATATGATGATGATGATGATCAGGTGCCATCAAGTCGGTGTCGACTCGTAGCGACTGCATGGATGGACTGTCTCCATATGATTCGGTCTTCAGCCAGATCCTTCAGATCCTTCAGTGACATATTCATGTTGGATTTGATGGAGTCGATCCATCACAATGCTGGCCGCCCTCGTCTCCGAGACCCTTCCACCATTCCAAGCATAATTGTCTTTTCCAACGAATCAGAACGCCTCATAATGTGTCCAAAATATGACAGCTGCAATTGTGTTATTAATGCTTCAAGAGACAGATTTGGTTTGATTTTTTGAATCACCCATTTGTCTTCTTGGCTGTCCAAGGAATACGCAGTATCCTTCTCCAACACCAGAGCTCAAAAGCATCAATATACTTCTTATCTCGTTTCCTTATGGTCCAGCTTTCACAACCATGTGTAGCTATGGGAAAGACTAGTGCCTTAACCATTCTAATTTTAGTAGGCAAACAAACATCGGAACACTTGAAGATCTTATCCAGGCCTTTAAAAGCTGCTCTCCCTAGGGCAAGTCTTCGGCGAATCTCTTGACTGCATGAGCCACTACTACTAATGGTTGATCCCAACAAACAGAAACTATTCACCTCTGTGATTATCTTATTATCTATCATAATGTTTGATGGTAAACCTGTTGTCATTTCATGTATTAATATAATTCACTGAATATCCTAAAATTCTAAAATTTCCCCTTTATCAGTGAATATTATTAGGCCTAATACGTGTATTTTTTTCAGGAAAGTGTGTTATATATAGCCCACCGCCGTCTTGATCCTCATAAATACTGCCTACTCCGTTGCCTACGTTAAGCTTGTGCTATCAAACGGATTGGGGAATCAGGACTCATACTTCATTCTAAAGTTGCAAAATTTCAGAGTGAACCAAAATGGTCTAAAATGGAAGGATTTACCAAGGAGACAGCTGTAAGAATGGGCGGAGGAAGCAAGGCTGTTGTTCTTTCAATTGAGGGGATTGGGCATTGGACACTTCTTTTTACTGTAACCTCTACCGTTGACTGCACCTTTTACAGTGCCTCCTTCAGAATGGATTAGGAGATTTTCTGGACATCCCGTTGAAGCTCTTTTCAGCATCGCTGCGTGTTGCTTCAATTACGTATCTACAGGCGTTTGTTGAAGCTACTGTGCCCTATTGTCGGAAGGCTCCAGTCGTCCAACACAAATAATACGAGTTGATTTAGGCAACACTGAAAAGAGCTTCAATCATTGGGCCTATGTAAATACGATTTAATTAAATAAATAAAAGTAAATATATGGCAATAACAAAAATCATCTGATTTATCATTTATTGATAATGCAATGTTAAACTGATCTTCTAGGCCTACTGGGATTACTCTGCTTGATATTAAGAATATTGTATAATGGCTTTCACGGCCAGTGAATTAAAACTCAGTAATTGTTCTAGGTTCGTGCCGTGTCTTGTGTGGTGTTTCACCAAGGACAGGGGTTCTCGAACTTTTTCTGTCGCGCCCCCCCCCCCCCCCTCCAGAAACATGAAACATCTACCCCCCCCCCTCCTCCTCTATTCTCATTTCCTTTCTTAGCACTTCTCATAGGCTACTTCCCACAAAAAATGGGATATTCATTCCGAATCTGCACCCAAAATTTTCAAGAGGCTTCGACTTAAATTCATTTCGAAGTATTCTGTCACTCAGTAGCGGCGCGTTCTATATGTCCAGTGGTTCAGTGAACCCCCTAGGAATACATAACTCTTAGTAAAATCGTTAATCGAGTGCGTATTTCTTTACATATGTAAATTTGCGCTCGGAGGGATAATTATGACATCAATACTAGGTTGCTCTCCGGAACCGGCGAAAAGGTTCAATTTCTGGATCGCTGGCGCGCGAAAGGTTCAATTTCTGGATCGCTGACGCTCGGCGGTGGGACGTAAGGAGGGAGCGATGAGCGCGGGGTCGTGTGAGGCAAGGGGGTGGGCCGAGAACAAAGCTAAACTATCGCTGCTGAAAGGACCAGCTCAATCCAGCGCTAGACACGATCTACCTCGAACCACCCCGAAGTTAGCCGATGCAGCCCTGGCTGATGTATTGTCTCTAAACGTGCGGTTTAAATTTTGCCTGCTATGGTACGTTTTGAAGGTATTTTATTTTCACGATTTTGCTTTTTATATATAATTAACCGCAATGAACCAGAATATTTTGGTAACTACGATTTGTATAACATCAATAGGCGTACGTAGCCTATGTTTATGTAATTAATGTAAATTTTAATTATTTAGAAGTACTCATAAAGTCAAAATACGTCATGATAAGAACATAAATAACAGTCTGCCTAACACGTTCTTGAAGCAGTGTTTATTTCTGACCCGTCAGTTCAACCACCTCCGGAACAGTACCTTAGCGAATATCTTCTCAAGTCTGTGTTTATCGAAGTGCTCTTTTGTATCTGACGTTCGTTATCACGGTGTGTGGCGGTGTCTTGATGCGTGTGTCGTGTATTCATCAGTGTGAAGATGAATACCGTTCGGTCTCTTCTAGAGAATAACTTTCCAACACTTAGTATAAAAGAAAAGTGCAAAATAAAGCAGCTTGGCAGGCCTCTTCCCTCCCTGAACATTATTCAGAAGCAAACTAGTAGCGGTAACGATATTTGTAGAACGTTTAAGCCACAGATTTACGAGAGAAATACTAGGCTGTGTGGTTGCGATATCATTAATAGGCTTTTTTGTTTCCCGTGCTTGCTTTTTGCTAAGAGTAAGGACACGAATTGGACAAAAACAGGGGTATCAGATCTCAGCCATTTAACGTAAAAGATCAATAAGCACGAAGCATCTATTACACATAAGAGTGCATGTAGAGATCTTTCAGTTCTGGGGAAAACAGATATTATGCAGCGCTTTCAGAAGGAATATTGAGAGGCATAATGATAGTGTCAGAAAAAATAGGTACGTGCTCTCGAAGATCATTGATGTAGGGGAGTGAGGCGGTTTTAAACTCATAGCGTCAGCAGTTTTTAAATTGCGCGCGCCTGAGCCACGTAAAATTGTCGATATGTGATGAACCAGTAGTGGTTTTTTAGGGGTTCTCCACCCTCCACCTCCACATTCCTCCACACAAGATGGCGGCGGCGCATTATCTCTCGAACGCATGGTCGGATTTTGACGAATGAGGTGTCATTGAACTCAGGCTGACACCCCCTCTCCATTGGACAACATATTTCAACCCCAAAATAAAACCTACCCCTACTAGAGGGTGAAATTGTAAATTTTTAGAAAATCTCGCTTTTCAAGTGCAACATCTGAGAGTTTGAATGCCAATATGGTATTAAACGTTGTTCTACGTAAAGTGTATGTGTACGGTGGATAGCCACTATGATTTAACATGCTTGTTTTTTGTTGTTTACGCATGCCCACTCATGGCTTTTTTAGGAGGGGGGGGGGGAGCGGTTCCCTGTGGACGGGTCCTTGTTGACAGGTCATTGTTGGCGGGTCATTGTTGACAGGTCATTGTTGACAGGTCATTGCTGACGAGTCCTTGCTGACAGGTCCTTGTGGACGAGTCCTTGTGGACGAGTCCTTGTGGACGTGTCCTTGTTGAGGAGTCCTTATTCACAGGTCCTTGTGGATAGGTCCTTGTGGATGAGTCTTTGGACCGATCCCTTTGGACCGGTCCCTTTGGACTGGTTCCTACGGACTAGCCCATGAATTTATTTAAATTATGTCCAAGGGCCTAACTACATTTTGCGTGTAAAGCAGAGTGTTGAACTGACGTTGTTCACCAGTCCCCCACTACTATAATGTGATAATGATATGAAAGGAAAGTGACGAAATACATGTGAACACGTGTGTGATGACCTTATTACCGTCCTCCTTGTGAAACAAGTCATATCCTGTTTTGGTTCATACGTGAGAAAATGCAAGTTCATGTATAATATGACCTAACACACAGGTGTTCACCTGTGCACGTGCACGATAAGAGCTAACAAGTCACAACCTGTTTTGACAGTGGTGGGAATAAGGCTAGAGACATGTACGAGTAGTCAAATTACTCGGGCAGACAACCCCTTTCCTATGGACAACTTATTTCCACTCCAAAATAAAATCTACCTCTACTAGGGGGTGAAATAATAATTTTTAGGTAAAAGTCGCTTTCCATGTGCAACATGTGGGAGTTTGTATGCCAATATGAAATTAAACTCGTTCCACATAAAGTGCATGCATACAACTGAACGCCGCTATGATTTATCATTTTTGTTTTTTGTTTTACGAATGCGCAATTGGGGTTTTTGTAAGAGGGCGGGCTTTTTGAATAATGATTTATAGATACGTTCTTTTTAACAAATTAGCCAAAGATCCAAAAACTAATAGGTCATCGGCTTTTTAATATCTTATGAACTAAAAAAGCTAGGGACTTGTATGAGGGGTCGTTGGACTTGGGGTGACACCCTGTTTTTGAATGTATTATTCATTTTTTTTATCAAAAGGGCCTAACTGCACTTTCGTTAATATCTCGCTAACTAATAATCACAGAGGGTCAAATGAGGTGCCATAGGACTTAAAATGGCCGACCCTTCCCCATGACCAATGAATTTACCCCCAAAAGAACCAAAACAGCAAGGTCATTGACCTAAGATTTTATCAACTAATAATCAGAGAGGGACAAGTGAGGTGTCACAAGACTCAGGATGGCCAACCCTTTTCCATGACCAACGAATTTACCCAAAATACCCAAAACGGCAAGGTCATTGACCTAAGATTTAATAAACTTATCATTAGAGAGGGTCAAGTGAGGTGTCCTAGGACTACGAATGGTTAACCCTTTCCCATGACCAATGAATTTACCCCAAAAATCCAAAACAGCAAGGTCATTGACCTGCGTTTTTATAAACTAATAATCGGATATCAACATGTGAGGTGTCATAGGACTTAGAATGGTCAACCCTTTCCCATGGCTAATGAATTTACCCAAAAATACCCAATACATCAAGGTCATCGACCTGAGATTTTATAAACTAATAATCGGATATGGACATGTGAAATGTTTACCGTGAGTGATGAAACATAGCTAGGTAGCGAAAGAATTATTGTAGGCTACATGTATGGTGACTGACAAGTCTTTCGCCATTGGAACTTGTTTTCAGATCAAACTGCAGTACAGAAAGAGTATAGGTTGTAGGTATGGGTTAATAAATGACAAATGGTGTATACAAAATCTGATTTATCGATTCAAGAAATAAGAGTAGACAATCTTTCATTGATTGGTTAAAGAGGATAGCTAAAATCCAAAATGGTGACTATATCGAACTAAACTGATCCAAGCTGAATCAAACCCAACTAAACCGAACTAAACCGAACCAAACTTAATCAAAAACAAGCCAATGGTTTAAGTGTAAAACTTGTGGGTGAATGTGGTCATTGGTAATGCCAAGATGGAAAGGGATAACGCTCTACCTATAGAGGATAAGGTAAAGCTAGTGCATGATGCTAATGCACACACACAAGTACATGAACCACACACAACTAACCTATACTGTTTTTATGGGTTGATTGTTAAAACTTGCTCAGTGGTTACTGGGACAAGATGGTCGCTACACACAACAAGCGTTAAATACTTGAGGCTAATAAAATACACACACACACAAACACACTTACTTACTTACTTACTTCGTTGGCCACACGAACCGAAGTCGGTTCATTGCCTCACTCTTTAGCCTCTTCCATTGGTCTCTGTTGCTAGCCATGTTCTCGTTGGCTCCCAGTGTCTCCAGGTCTTTCTTGACTCCATCCATCCACCTCAGTTTTGGTCTACCCAGGGGTCTCGTACCTTGTGGCTTCCCTTCTAGCACTGTCTTTACCATTTTCCCTTCTCTTCTCAGGACATGTCCCAGCCATTCAATTCTTCTGCTCTTTATTACAGCTGACACATCGGGTTCATTAAACAGCGTGTGTATTTCAATATTTTTTCTTCTTCTAAAGATTCCATTTTCAGATACTGGCCCAAAAACTTTTCTTAATACCTTGTTTTCAAAAGTTATAATTTTTCTCTCCATTTTCTTGCTCAGTGTCCATGTTTCCGTCCCATACATTAATACTGGTCGCACGATTGTCTTGTAAATGCGGAGTTTCGTTGTTTTCGTTAATGGCCTGCTGGTGAATAGTTTATTCATTGAAAAGAGACACCTCTCTGCAGATTTTAGCCGGTTCATTATTTCCTCCTCCATGTTGTTGTTGGCATTGACTGTACTCCCTAGGTATTTGAAAGACCTAGTCTTCCTAAATTCCATATCTTCTTGTTTTAAACTAAACTGTCTTGCTGACAGTGCTCACACTGTAGGCAGATGACAGAAATGCTTGGCTAACAGAAATACAATCATTTCCGGTTGTCAATGTTACCAGCTAACCATTTTGTGCTGCAGTGGCGAGCACTTGTGCCACTTACACTAGAGATCTTAACTCGATTTCAAGCTCTAAGTCCTAGAACGAATCAAACTAAGAAAGAAGGGCATGGTGGGGCAGTGGTTAAGCTGTTAGCCTTTCACTAAAGTGGACTAGGGTTTGATTTCAGGTTAATACGCATGTCATAAACATATAAAAAGCAGAGATTATGTTTTAAACCGATTACACTCGTCTCTTTTCAAATTATTACTTGGATTTCAAATACAAAGGTGGACTGGGTGTAATATACAGTTAATGCTGGCTATCGCACACTAGCTGTAACGAAGCCATATGTAGAGCTATATGTAGAACTACCTAGCGATTTCATGAAATGGTATAGCTATGTCGCATAAGCGGTGCAGGATACAATCCAGCAACTATAATTCGTATGTTGGGGAACAGAGAAAATGCACTTTTGCCTTGATGGATAACAAATGTGTGCAGACGAATGACCTACGAATTAGCCTACCAAGGGGTTATAACCACGAGGAGGAGGTGTGATTTCTATATTTTATTGTTTAGAGACATGGCTTTTGTAACCAGTAGATTTAATGATTTAGTATTTTGTAAATATTTCTTTTTGTAATTGTAAATAGCTAACTTTTTGTAAATAGTGGAAACCTTTTATTTTTGTAATGGTAAATGTTAAATGTATAATTAAAGTTCTTTGGGATGAGTGTGCATGTCAATGATGTTTTAGGGATAAATAGAGTGGTTGTGTGTTTGTTCTCAAAGACAGGCGTGGTTGTGTGGACGTATGACTACACAGAAAGAGAGAGAGAGAGTGTGTAAAAACAGCCTTACCTGCAGTAGTAATAGTAGACCTCTATGTTTTGCATACACATAGACAGACTGTACCATCGCTTTGGCCAAGCACTCACTTTAACACTATTTACAAAATCTTAAAATGGAAAAAATCATGTTTCGCAAATATGAACTTTTGACATAAACAAAATAAAAATAAAATGTGTAAACAACAAATTGGAAAATCCATGTTTCCATATCATGAAATTCAAAAACATTAAACTGACATTTAAAAGAAATGCAAATGGAAAATTGACAAATTGTAATGTGTGAAATGTGAAAATGAACAAATGGCTATGATTATTTTAAAAAATTAAAAAAAAAACATGATGCTGTATGGTTGAGGTGTGAATCAAACCCTACTTATTTTAGACCACCCGAGACTGAGTATACTTGTTTTAGTCCTCATGCCACTTTTAAAATTTTGTGTTAAAGCTAGGAATTGAACCCAAGAGCTTGTAGGGGGAGACCAAGGTTAGAATATGTTAAACAGTCTTGAATGTAGGGTGTGGTAGCTATATAGAGATGAAACGATTAGCTCGGGACAGGGGGCCATTAAGATCTGCAGCAAACCAGTCAAAAGTCTAAAGACTCAAACAACAACATGTAAGCTCACCAAAATAATGTTGTGTAACGGTAAATGTTACTCAACGAACAGTAATGCATTACTAAAACCCATGACACGATACCTAAGAGCTTTTCTAAAATTATTTTAAAATGCCTTTAAACACCAAGTTCACAAGACTCATAACTGCAATGTTATGGTAAAACAAAACAAAATCTATATTTCAAAACAAGCAAGTGGTTTAATCAATGTATACTGGGAAAAGTTTTGTAAGCACTCAAGTCCACAGGACTAATTAAATTAGTAACTGTCAGGTTGGTCGAGTGGTTAAGGTGTTTGACTTAAGATCAAATTTTCTGTACAAGGAAGCAAGGGTTCGAATCCCTTACCTGACATAACTATTGGCCACACTGTATTATTATGATACTCGGTACACAAACCATAGACAGATTGTATTGTTTAAGGCACTCTCTTTATGAACATAGTCAGGGACTGTTGATGGGTAACAATGGCATTAATAGTGGGACATGGGGATAGCAATTAAGAAAAAACAGCCAATACACATACAATATTTTTATTTATTTAGGCTGTTTTTTTTACAATAGTTTCACACTGAATATAACTTTTTTATCTCTTTACCATTGTTTGATATAGATTTTAAACACGCTTGTTGTAGATCCTTTCAAAACTTTCTCCAGGTACTCTTGTTCTTAAAAACTGGGGAAGCCGCAATGGTTTTATAGACATTAAACCCTCATCCTCTTCTTTTTCATCATCATCATCATCATCATTATAAATATTATCTTTATAATTATTATAGTCATTGTCACCATCATTATCATCATCATCATCATTCTCAACATCACTAGAACTATCCAATTCCTTTTTTTCCTTTTCAAAAGGGACCTCTTGAAGAGTCTGTTCCTTTTGATAGTGTTAGGGGTTTCTTGAACGTTCACAACTGTCCTAACATGACTTTTTGAGGAGATAAATGTTTTTTTCACAAGGAAGTCACTATGTTGAGTAACACTATGTTTTTGTTGGGCTTGCTTTTTCTTGTTCTTTTGATCATGTTTTGTTAACACTAACGGTGTTTCATTTGGTATACCACATTGATGAGTACCCACACTTAAGACCTCACCGTGTTTACTTTTTAGATGACCTAGACATTTTGTTGTTCTTTGTTTTGAGCACTGCCAAAATATGATGCCATTCGCATTTTCTCGCTTATAGTTATAAGAGTACCCATGATACAGGGCACGTGGTTTACCTTTATTGGTTATAGTATATTCCATAGCAGCCACTGACTTGTACAGTCGATCCGCCTACTACAAAGGTCTGAACACTTGTGGTGAAAGAATGATGTTGTGTTGACGTTTTATGCAGGATGAGGTTGGTGGCATATGTGGGTGGCTTAAGTGGGTGGCTTATGTTGATGATATATGTTGTTGGCTTATTTTGGTGCTTATGTTGATGGTTTATGGTGGTGGCTTATGTTGATGGCATATGTTGGTGGCTTATGTTAGTGGCTTATGTTGATGACATATGTTGGTGACTTATGTTGATAGCATATGTTGGTGGCTTATGTTGATGACATATGTTGTTGGCTTATGGTGGTGGCTTATGTTGATGGTTTATGTTGGTGGCCTAAGTTGATGGTTTATGTTAATGGCTTAGGTTAATGTCTTAGGTTGGTGGCTTAGGTTGATGGCTTATGTTGGTGGCTTATGGTGGTTGCTTATGGTGGTGGTTTATGGCGGTGGCTTTTGTTGATGACATATTATGTTGGTGACTTATGTTGATAGCTTATATTGGTGGCTTATGTTGATGACATGTTTTTGGCTTATGGTGGTGGCATACGTTGATGGTTTATGTTGGTGGCCTATGTTGATGATTTATATTAATGGCTTAGGTTAATGTCTTAGGTTGGTGGCTTATGTTGGTGGGTTAGGTTAGTGGCTTATGGTGGTGGTTTATGTTGATGACATATGTTGGTGACTTATATGTTGATAGCTTTTGTTGATGGTTTATGTTGATGGTTTAAGTTGGTGGCTTATGTTGATGGCTCTTAATGATTAATGATGATGGTGATGATGATTGCATCACTTTTGGAGAGGCGGAATGTAGGTATTTGTAGTTGACGCTTGTGGGATACCTGTGCATTGTAATGAGGATAAAGTGATAATGAAGATGTAAGATACACCCAGTCTTCAAGCCACAAGAATGAATCATAATAGATTAAAAACATTCCTCCTCACAAGATGGCGTCGGCGCGCAACTATTTAGTGGAGGAATGTGGAGGAGGGTCTACAGTTTTGTTTTTATTGTTTTTGCGCATGCTCATTCATGACTTTTTGTAAGAGGGCGTGCTTTTTAAAGATGGCGGCCAAAGTGTAATCTAACCGAACCTAACCCAACCCACGAGGTGTGATTAAAAAGCATTCCAAGCAGCACTTGTCGATAGGCAAACCAATAATCAGAGAGGGGTATGTCAGACCTTGAGGCGATAACCCATTTTGATTGATCCCTGTTGATTTGTCCCTTTGAACTGGTCCCTGTTGACTAGCCCCTGTTGACTAGCCCCTTTGGACGGGCCCTTTTTGAAGGGAGTCATTTTTTGACGGGTCCCTGTGGACGGGTCCCTGTGGACGGGTCCCTGGACCCTTGCATTTATACAAATAAGCCAACAACATATGTCATGGGTATGGTCTGACCCATGCATTTATCCAAATTATGTCAAAGGGTCCAGGGACCCATCAACA
The DNA here is from genome assembly GCA_946902985.2 of Meconema thalassinum. Taxonomy (NCBI): domain Eukaryota; kingdom Metazoa; phylum Arthropoda; class Insecta; order Orthoptera; family Tettigoniidae; genus Meconema; species Meconema thalassinum. Next base: position 43,023,066 of record OX336392.1, read on the forward strand.
TGGTCCCGTCCACAGGGACCCGTCAAAAAATGACTCCCTGCATGCGCAAAAACAAAAAAACAAAAAAAAACTCTAGACCCTCCTCCACATTCCTCCACTAAGTCGTTGAGCGCCGACGCCATCTTGAGAGGAGGAATGTTTTTAATATCTTATGATTCATTCTTGTGGCTTGAAGACTGAGTGTATGTTACATCTTCATTATCACTTTATCCTCATTACAATGCACAGGTATCCCACAAGCGTCAACTACAAATATCTACACTCCGCCTCTCCAAAAGTGATACAAGCGTCATCACCATCATCATTAATCATTAAGAGCAATCAACATATGCCACCAACATAAACCATCAACATAAACCATCAACAAAAGCCATCAACATAAGTCACCAACATATGTCATCAACATAAGCCACTAACATAAGCCACCAACATAAGCCATCAACATAAGCCATCAACATAAGCCAACACCATAAACCATCAACATAAGCCACCAAAATAAGCCAACAATATATGTCATCAACATAAGCCACCCACATAAGCCACCCACATATGCCACCAATATCATCCTGCATAAAACGTCAACACAACATCATTCTTTCACCACAAGTGTTCAGACTTTTGTAGTAGGCGGATCGACTATACAAGTCAGAGGCTACTATGGTATATACTATAACCAATAAAGGTAAACCACGTGCCCTGTATCATGGGTACTCTTATAACTATAAGCGAGAAAATGCGAATGGCATCATATTTTGGCAGTGCTCAAAACAAAGAAAAACAAAATGTCTAGGTCATCTAAAAAGTAAACATGGTGAGGTCTTAAGTGTGGGTACTCATCAATGTGGTATACCAAATGAAACACTGTTAGTGTTAACAAAACATGATCAAAAGAACAAGAAAAAGCAAGCCCAACAAAAACATAGTGTTACTCAACATAGTGACTTCCTTGTGAAAAAACATTTATCTCCTCAAAAAGTCATGTTAGGACAGTTGTGAACGTTCAAGAAACCCCTAACACTATCAAAAGGAACACAGACTCTTCAAGAGGTCCCTTTTGAAAAGGAAAAAAAGGAATTGGATAGTTCTAGTGATGTTGAGAATGATGATGATGATGATAATGATGGTGACAATGACTATAATAATTATGAAGATAATATTTATAATGATGATGAAAAAGAAGAGGATGAGGGTTTAATGTCTATAAAACCATTGCGGCTTCCCCAGTTTTTAAGAACAAGAGTACCTGGAGAAAGTTTTGAAAGGATCTACAACAAGCGTTGTGTTTAAAATCTATATCAAACAATGGTAAAGAGATAAAAAGTTGTATTCTGTGTGTAACTATTGTAAAAAAAACAGCCTAAATAAATAAAAATATTGTATGTGTATTGGCTGTTTTTTCTTAATTGCTATCCCCATGTCCCACTATTAATGCAATTGTTACCCATCAACAGTCCCTGACTATGTTCATAAAGAGAGTGCCTTAAACAATACAATCTGTCTATGGTTTGTGTACCGATTATCATAATAATACAGTGTGGCCAATAGTTATGTCAGGTAAGGGATTCGAACCCTTGCTTCCTTGTACAGAAAATTTGATCTTAAGTTAAACACCTTAACCACTCGACCAACCTGACAGTTACTAATTTAATTAGTCCTGTGGACTTGAGTGCTTACAAAACTTTTCCCAGTATACATCGATTAAACCACTTGCTTGTTTTGAAATATGGATTTTGTTTTGTTTTACCATAACATTGCAGTTATGAGTCTTGTGAACTTGGTGTTTAAAGGCATTTTAAAATAATTTTAGAAAAGCTCTTAGGTATCGTGTCATGGGTTTTAGTAATGCATTACTGTTCGTTGACTAACATTTATTGTTACACAACATTATTTTGGTGAGCTTACATGTTGTTGTTTGAGTCTTTAGACTTTTGACTGGTTTGCTGCAGATCTTAATGGCCCCCTGTCCCGTGCTAATCGTTTCATCTCTCATATAGCTACCACACCCTACATTCAAGACTGTTTAACATATTCTAACCTTGGTCTCCCCCTACAAGCTCTTGGGTTCAATTCCTAGCTATAACACAAAATTTTAAAAGTGGTATGAGGACTAAAACAAGTATACTCAGTCTCGGGTGGTCTAAAATAAGTAGGGTTTGATTCACACCTCAACCATACAGCACCATGTTTTTTTTAATTTTTGAAAATAATGATAGCCATTTGTTCATTTTCACATTTCACACATTACAATTTGTCAATTTTCCATTTGCATTTCTCTTAAATGTCAGTTTAAAGTTTTTGAATTTCATGATATGGAAACATGGATTTTCCAATTTGTTGTTTACACATTTTATTTTTATTTTGTTTATGTCAAAAGTTCATATTTGCGAAACATTTTTTTTTTCATTTTTAGATTTTTTAAATGGTGTTAAAGTGAGTGCTTGGCCATGGCGATGGTACAGTCTGTCTATGTGTATGCAAAACATAGAGGTCTACTATTACTACTGCAGGTAAGGTTGTTTCTCTCTCTCTCTCTCTCTCTTTCTGTGTAGTCATACGTCCACACAACCATGCCTGTCTTTGAGAACAAACACACAACCACTCTATTTATCCCTAAAAACATCATTGACATGCACACTCATCCCAAAGAACTTTAATTATACATTTAACATTTACCATTACAAAAATAAGTGTTTTCCACTATTTACAAAAAATTAACTATTTACAATTACAAAAATAAATATTTACAAAACACTAAATCAATTAAATCTACTGGTTGCAAAAGCCATGTCTCTAAACAATAAAATATAAAAATCACACCTCCTCCTCGTGGTTATAACCCCTTGGTAGGCTAATGCGTAGGTCATTCGTCTGCACACATTTGTTATCCATCAAGGCAAAAGTGCATTTTCTCTGTTCCACAAGATACGAATTATAGTTGCTGGATTGTATCCTGCACCGTTTATGCGACATAGCTATACAAGTTCATGAAATCGCTAGGTAGTTCTCTACATATAGCTCTACATATGGCTTCCTTACAGCTAGTGTGCGATAGGCAGCATTAACTGTATATCACACACAGTCCACCTTTGTATTTGTAATCCATGTAATAATTTGAAAAGAGACGAGTGTAATCGGTTTAAAACATTATCTCTGCTTTTTTATATGTTTATGACATGCCTATTAACCTGAAATCAAACCCTAGTCCACTTTAGTTAAAGGCTAACAGCTTAACCACTGCGCCACCATGCCCTTCCTTCATAGTTTGATCCGTTCTAGGACATAGGGCTTGAAATCGAGTTAAAATCTCTAGTGTAAGTGGCACATGTGCTCGCCACGGCAGCACAAAATGGTTAGCTGGTAACATTAGACAACCGGAAATGATAGTATTTCTGTTAGCCAAGCATTTCTGTCATCTGCCTACAGTGTGAGCACTGTCAGCAAGACAGTTTAGTTTAGAACAAGTGTGTGTTTGTTTGTGTGTGTGTGTGTGTGTGTAGTTTATTAGCCTCAAGTATCTAACGCTTGTTGTGTGTAGCGACCATCTTGTCCCAGTAACCACTGAGAAAGTTTTAACCGTCAACCCATAAAAACAGTATAGGTTAGTTCTGTGTGGTTCATGTACTTGTGTGTGTGCATTGGCATCATGCACTAGCTTTACCTTACCCTCTATAGGTAGAGCGTTATCCCTTTCCTTTCTGACATTACCAATGTCCACATTCACCCACAAGTTTTACACTTAAACCATTGGCTTGTTTTTGATTAAGTTTGGTTCGGTTTAGTTCGGTTTAGTTGGGTTTGATTCAGCTTGGATCAGTTTAGATCGATATAGTCACCATTTTGGATTTTAGCTATCCTCTTCAACCAATCAATTAAAGATTGTCAACTCTTATTTCTTGAATCGATAAATCAGATTTTGTATACACCATTTGTCATTTATTATCCCATACCTACAACCTATACTCTCTCTGTACTGCAGTTTGATCTGAAAACAAGTTCCAATGGTGAAAGACTTGTCAGTCACCATACATGTAGCCTACAATAATTCTTTCGCTACCTAGCTATGTTTCATCACTCACGGTAAACATTTCACATGTCCATATCCGATTATTAGTTAATAAAATCTCAGGTCGATGACCTTGATGTACTGGGTATTTTTGGGTAAATTCACTAGCCATGGGAAAGGGTTGACCATTCTAAGTCCTATGACACCTCACATGTTGATATCCGATTATTAGTTTATAAAATCTCAGGTCAATGACCTTGCTGTTTTGGATTTTTGGGGTAAATTCATTGGTCATGGGAAAGGGTTAACCATTCGTAGTCCTAGGACACCTCACTTGACCCTCTCTAATGATGAAAATGAAAATCCACAGCCTGCTTCCAGTCTCCGACCGGGTCAGGAATGGAATGAATGAAGCCCCCATCTAAGTTTATAAAATCTTAGGTCAATGATCTTGCCGTTTTGGGTATTTTGGGTAAATTCGTTGGTCATGGAAAAGGGTTGGCCCTCCTGAGTCTTGTGACACCTCACTTGTCCCTCTCTGATTATTAGTTGATAAAATCTTAGGTCAATGACCTTGCTGTTTTGGTTCTTTTGGGGTAAATTCATTGGTCATGGGGAAGGGTTGGCCATTTTAAGTCCTATGGCACCTCATTTGACCCTCTGTGATTATTAGTTAGCGAGATATTAACGAAAGTGCAGTTATTCCCTTTTGATAAAAAATGAATAATACATTCAAAAACAGGGTGTCACCCCAAGTCCAACGACCCCTCATACAAGTCCCTAGCTTTTTTTAGTTCATAAGATATTAAAAAATCGATGACCTATAAGTTTTTGGATCTTTGGCTAATTTGTTAAAAAGAACGTATCTATAAATCATTATTCAAAAAGCCCGCCCTCTTACAAAAACCCCAATTGCGCATTCGTAAAACAAAAAACAAAAATGATAAATCATAGCGGCGTTCAGTTGTATGCATGCACTTTATGTGGAACGAGTTTAATTTCAAATTGGCATACAAACTCCCACATGTTGCACATGGAAAGCGACTTTTACCTAAAAATTATTATTTCACCCCCTAGTAGAGGTAGATTTTATTTTGGAGTGGAAATAAGTTGTCCATAGGAAAGGGGTTGTCTGCCCGAGTAATTTGACTACTCGTACATGTCTCTAGCCTTATTCCCACCACTGTCAAAACAGGTTGTGACTTGTTAGCTCTTATCGTGCACGTGCACAGGTGAACACCTGTGTGTTAGGTCATATTATACATGAACTTGCATTTTCTCTCGTATGAACCAAAACAGGATGTGACTTGTTTCACAAGGAGGACGGTAATAAGGTCATCTCACACGTGTTAACATGTATTTCGTCACTTTCCTTTCATATCGTTATCACATTATAGTAGTGGGGGACTGGTGAACAACGTCAGTTCAACACACTGCTTTACACGCAAAATGTAGTTAGGCCCTTTGACATAATTTAAATAAATTCCAAAGTCCAAAGGAACCGGTCCAAAGGGATCAGTCCACAGGGACTCATCCACAAGGACTCGTCCACAAGGACCTGTCAACAAGGACTCGTCCACAAGGACTCGTCAACAATGACCTGTCAACAATGACCTGTCGACAAGGACCCGTCGACAGGGATTCCCCCTCCCCCACCTTCTTACAAAACCATGAGTGGGCATGCGTAAAAACAAAAATCAAGCATGTTAAATCATAGCGGCTATCCACCGTACACATGCACATTATGTAGAACAGCGTTTAATTTCAAATTGACATTCAAACTCTCTCATGTTGCACTTGAAAAGCGAAATTTTCTAAAAATTTACAATTTCACCCTCTAGTAGGGGCAGTTTTTATTTTGGGGTTGAAATATATTGTCCAATGGAAAGGGGTTGTCAGCCTGAGTTCAATGACACCTCATTCGTCAAAATCCGACCATGCATTCGAGAGATATCGCGTCGCCGCCATCTTGTGTGGAGGAATGTGGAGGTGGAGGGAGTAGAATCCTTAAAAAACCACTACTCGAACCCATTGTCGGATTTTAACAAATGAGATAACGTTGGACTCGGGCTGACGCTCTTTTTACTATGGACGACTTTTACTATTTTTCACAAAAAAAAAAAAAAATGCGAAAATCTTTGTTTTTGAAAATAGGCGATAGTTTAAAAACCAAACATGATAGAACGTTGTGCCATAGTTCAAACGAATGGTCTTTATGGCCTTTATTTTTATAATATTTTTATTTTTATTTTTCAGTTTTTTTTAAACAGTCCAATATTGAAATTCCTATATTTTGGAATCTAGGGAGTTTACAAAAAAGTTTGTTTGACATAAATGAATGATCCATACACCCTCTACCCAAAAAATAAGTTTCAAGTCTTTAGGATAAAAACTTGACAGTAGTGGGGTAGTGTATGTTCTACCTATAATCGCGTGCGTGCTTGAATACGTATGGCTATGTTGGAAAAAGGTTAGGTGGTGGGGAGGACTACGGTCGAGTGAGGTGTCGTTTAGATGGTATTTTTTCCGCTCTATTTGATGGTGATGTTATTTTTTTAAATGGGTGGAATTTGGAAAAGCAATTTGAGGTAAACGTACGTTTTTGACATTTTGGTGATATTTAATGAGCTTGTAAGGCTAGAACGATGTGTTCTTTAGGTATGGGTGACGTCAGTAGTGGAGTAGTGTATGTTCTACATATAATCGCGAGCATGCTTGAATACATATGGCTATGTTGGAAAAAGTTTAGGTGGTGGGGGAGGACTAGGGTCGAGTGAGGTGTCGTTTAGATGGCATTTCTTCCGCTCTATTTGATGGTGAGGATATTTTTAAAATGGGTGGAATTTGGAAACGCAATTTGAGGTAAAGGTACGTTTTTGACATTTTGGTGATATTTAATGTGCTTGTAAGGCTAGAACGATGTGTTCTATAGGGACGGAGTGACGTCCACATTGCTAAGAATGTGTGTTGATGTTGGCAGTAAGCACCTGTTGGCAGTAAATCCTATACCACGTTGTTCATTACACGGCACTAAAACAGGCTCTAGATCATGGACTAAAATTGGTAAAAAAAAATCATAGTGTGTTAAAGTTTAAACAAAGTCCTTGGCTAAAGGCATACGTTGATTTTTTTACCATTTTTTTCCATGATCTAGAGCCTGATTAAGTGCCATGTAATGAACAACGTGGTATAGGATTTACTGCCAACAGGTGCTTACTAAGTATGACAAGGCTGTAGACTCGTGGGTTAGACAGCCTTTCTTGCTAAGGGTCTCCTATATACCCTAAACCTGGCTATACATGTTAGTTCTGAACATTTAGTGGCTTATTGTATATTGAGTTTATATACAGAACTTATACAAGCACGTCTTGCACTCGGTCAAACTTCACTAGAGTCACATGCAACACGCAAAGTATGTTTCCGCTACCTAGCGGTAAATATGAGCACTACCTGAACAACTAGCATTCCACCTAGAGGAGGATATGAACACTTACTAGTGATATCCAAAGTGAGCTGAGGTTAGGTTCGGTTAGGTAAAGTTAGGTTAGCCATGAAGATAAGCTACCAAAATAAGCCACCAAATATAATTGGTTTTTACCCTTGAGGTCTTGGGTTCCAACTCGACTATGCCCAGAATTTAATTATCATCTGAGAGTTGAAAGGTTAGGTTAGGTTAGGTTAGGTGAAGTTACGTTAGGTTAGGTTAGGTGAAGTTAGGTTAGGTTAGGTTAGGTGAAGTTAGGTTAGGTTAGGTTAGGTGAGCTGAGGTTACGTCTTTTAAATATTCCCTCTCTTTGAAATACTTTCCTACACCAAGAAAATCCACGTAATACATTGACAAAAATAACTTGTCAAATAAGCCAATACAAAAGCCAATACAAAATCCAATACAAAAAGCCAACACAAAAAGGCAACACAAAAAGCCAACACAAAAGCCAACACAAAAAGCCAACACAAAAGCCAACACATAAGCCAATATATAAGCTTATGGTAGGTCACTCCATCAGCAAAACTGTTATAACCTTTGTAGTGTAAACATCGTACTGACAGTTCAGTTACTACAATGGAACTTTCTACAACCAACAAAAGTAGGCAACGTGCACTCTATCAAGGCTATTCTTATAACTATAATCGTCAGAATGTGAATGGAATAATATTCTGGTGATGCTCAAAAGAGAGGTCAACGAAATATCGAGGCAATCTGAAAAGTAAAAATGGAAAGGTTTTAAGTGTGAGTGTTCATCAATGTAGTACTCCAAACGAACCACGGTTGCTGTTTACAAAAAAAAATCAAAATGCTGAAATTCATGTTCAAAAAAATGTTATTGCGGCTAAAGATAGTGCTGAGTTTGTTCAAAAGGACGTAACACGTCCTCAAAAAGTCATGTTAGGACAGTTGTAAACGTCCAAGAAACCTTCAACACTATCAAAGTCAACACATACTATAAAAAAAATGGTATTGCAAGAGGATCAAAAGGGACTATATAGTGTTAGTAATGATGGTCATGATGATAATGATAATGATGATCATGATGATGATGATGATAATGATGATGATGATAATGCTTTGTTTACACCTAAAAATTCATTTGTTAAATTTCTATACTGGCAAAATCCCAATAAGCTCGCCCAGAGGCTACAGTTGTTGCATGCTTTACAACAAGCTGGGCATACCGGTCACGATTGGGAAATCAAACAAATTGAACAAGAGCTTCGTCGTGCTGAAATTATTGTGTAATTTGCGACCACTCTTACCCCCACTCTTGGTTCTTATATTTGCTTATTTGCTTCCACTTTTACCTGAACTCTTTGGATCCATATTTGCTCTCACATTAAACTATTATTCTTATTACCATGTTGACTTTACTAGAGCTTAGTCTATGCTTGACAGTTGACATGGAAGTATCAGCGACTAGGTGTGGTAAGCCTTATGCATACTATAAAGGATATTCATATATTGTGAAACGAACCAATAAAAATGGAACTGTTATTTGGCGTTGTTCAAAACATCGTTCCGAACATTGTTGTGGTGACCTAAAAAGTAAAAATAGTGAGGTTTTAAGTGTCAGTGATCATCAATGTAGTGTACTGCATGAAACACAGTTGACGTCGACTAAAAGTCAAGAAAACCATATTGCTACTCAAGATAGTGGATTCTTTAATGAGCAACCCCAGTTCTAAAAGTTATGTTTAATCCATCTTCCACATCGCAAGAGCCATCAACCTCACAAACTATGCAAGAGGTAGTGTTGTTGTTGTTGTCGTCGTCGTCGTCGTCGTTTTTAAGGAGTGGAACATCTTGGTCATCAGCTCTTGATATGCAAAAAGGTACCATGGAATTGCTAGAGGATCAAAATGACTAAATTGTAATAACAATAAGGTTGTTTGCCTATAAAACTATTGCGGCTTCCCCAGTTTTCGAAAACAACAGTGAATGGGCATTGCTATAAAAAGATCTACAACAAGCCTTGTGTTTAAAAACTATAACAGACTATTGTAAAGAGAGAAAGAGTTGTATTCATTGTGCATCATGATAATATTTTTAAGACAATACTAAAAACTAAAACATTATTATTCTATACACATTTTTTTTCTTTCAGTCCATTGTCATCACATATTTTTCCATTATTATTTCACATTTGTTTTTTTATTTAATTAAAACGGACCATGCACCTATTGCTTTTAAAACCTTCATAAATTAAGTGCACAGGTTGCACAGCATTATTCACTTCATCAAAAACACTTTCCGACATATCATTAAACCGTGTAAGCAGAAATGTCTCAACATTTTCGCATACACAAAGCACACGATCACCATATGCTGTTTTCAATTTCCGAATCTTGATAATATGGAATGGAATATGCGTTGGCAATTCGCTGAGCTTCTTTGTCTCTAAGCCACAAGCTTGCCCCACAGCGTTCATAACAGTCATTGTAGTAGTCTATAAACAAAAGAAAAGCATATGTATTACACTCTACAAACGCTTGTAATAATATTGTGCATATAGGTATTTTGCACTATGTATTGATAATAAATTATACTATTTATGCAAGAAAAGCCATAACTGTAACAGATACTACTTTCCTGCATATAGCACAAGTGTTAAGTTCTAATGCACACTTGACACATGCTATCATGTGTCCACAAGGCAAAAATACAACACCTAGTTCATCTTGATAACAAATTTTACATAATTGTTGGTCACACTTTTGTATCAGTTCGTGAGACAAGTCTTTTCTTTCAGCCTCATGTATTTTCTCCGCGTGTTCTAACTCTAAAGGCATTTTTATGTCATGTGCTGCAATCACGTTTTCTTTACGAATAGTGTTTCAAATTCCTGACTTTTAAGCAACACCATGTATTTACAGTTAGGTAACCAACGAGCGTGTTTCACAAAAGGGTCATCAGTCATTTGTAAATCCTTTAAAGCAAATCCACAATGAAAACTTTTTGTTTTATCCTCTTCACCAGTATAAAAAATCCAGTTTCACTTAGCTGTTTTGTAAGGTGTTTTAATATTAATGGCCAAACATTCCTATAAGATTCTAAACGTTTTTCAACAGAACTGTACTCTGGGTGTGCTAGTGCTTTAGTCTTGCAAACTCCCAATTTTTCAAAAGCACATGCCAATTCAACACTGTCTATGGCATATGGACCACATATATAGACACTACCGTTGTTAGCTGGTAATACATCATAATTGTTATTATTTATTTGTGATTCAGCAACGTAAGTAGCGGCCAATGGTCTTGTATTTTGGTAAAATGGATACACGGGTATGTTACCCACTTGTTTTCGAAGCATGCAAGGACAACAAGGAGACCATCGCAAATGGTCTCTAAAGGGATCATCCCCTTCTTCCCAGAGTGAAAGTTCAATACGACGAAACACACAGCGCACAACATCTTCTCGGTTCAAGTAAAAAAACCAGTTTCTGCAAGTTTATGTGTTGACAAAAAGCCTACGGGCCAGGATTCAAATGTTAACCAACGATCATCTACTTATTTTAAATTTAACCCACATGGTAAACCGACTTGCTCACTTGTTGTATTTGGTACTAAAGCCATGTGTTATAATAAAACTTTTTCATTGCAAGTTATTAACGCTGCACAACAGCATAGAGTACTTTAAGGCACAATGTATGCTTGTTCACTGTCTGTTCACTACGTTAATGGCGCATCACCGCACCTAAAAACAAACAAAATAACCCATCACTCAATCAATCAATCAATCAATACTTGTAAATAAAACTTTAACGTTAATTGACATTATATAAAAACACCATAAAATTATAATAAACTGTATGTCGGCACTAACAGTAACCCGTGCACTTATTTTCTTTTTATAATGCTGCAGTCATTTACATTCCCCTTTAACCAATACATAAACAAAAAATAATAATGTCATGTCATTTTGTTCAGATTATCATGTTCAAACCTGTGGATATTCGTTTAGTTCATAAGGTACAAAGTTCCTCATTTCTCTACTAGAAAGCGCTATAAAGCTCGAGGAGATTAGATATCTAACATCTAACCTCCTTGACTTTCACAGTAAAGGAACAACGAACTTCGACATGCAAGCTACCCTCGGTGTGTCAAATAACATAGCTTGCACCTGGCACCCGAGGCCATACGATATTAATATTATTATTAATATATTATTATTATTATTATTGTTATTATTATTATAGGGATCGACATGTCAGTTAAATTTATTTTTTTGTTTTTTACAAAATCCAATATGGCCTTGTACTTTCCCGGTAAACAACCAATATGGTCTTGTACCGGTTGCCAATACATAGTCATTAATCAAGAATGCAATCATCGTCCCAGTCATGTACAGGTAATGAATATTGTTTTTGTCTATGGTTTTTCATTAGTGGTAAAATGGAATAGTATTTTTAAGTTAGACTTACCTGAGTTTTCAATAGTTCACTGCCTGGTAACAATGGTTGCAGCCTACTGCGTCTCGGGTTTTCAGTCACTGCTATGGTGGTAAAGCTTTTCTTTCCAAGTTTCTAAAAATGAATAAATTAAAGAAACCGCTATAAATACCTAAATTCAGGTTAATAAATGCATTTCATTAAAAAATATATATCAAACAAAAATGAAACAAGTTAGTTTAAAAAAATCTCACTTTGCCTTGTACTGGCTTATTGCTGTTTTCTTCTAGTGGGCTCAAAAGTGGAATGATCTCTCTCTCTCTCTCTCTCTCAGGCATGATAGCTATACCGGTTATCTGCAAACAAATAAATAAAGAAAATCATTAATTACCTTATCAATAACTACAAATTTAAGGTTCATTAGCATGACAATATTAAAATAATCATTCATAGGTACTTACCAAAAAAATAAAAGGAGTTTTTCTTCCAAAGTTCAGTTCAGAGCTCTACTGTATACGTCCGTTTGCTAAAATGGCAAGTGCATCACTAACGCAGTCGTTATCAGTTAGCCTAGCAACAGAAAAAGTTGCATTTTCTCAGCGTTTTGACCTTGAATGGTTGTTTGTTTCTCTTTCTCACATGTTCCCACGCCTCGCCACATTCCTCAAACGCGATAAGATTCGCGTACCTTATACTAGTTTCATGATTTTAGTAAGGAACAAAATGGCTGCCTCTTATTCATTGGTATTACTACTGCCTAAGAACCAACATGGCGGCTGTTTAATCAGCAGACCTGCTAGCCTCTAGCAAGCAAGTAAGCTGATATCGCACTTCATGCTGACGTAGACATTTCTACCTTGTCAGCAGCAGCAGCAACACCTCTCACAAGGCCTCTCTCTGGCTAGGTACCGTATTTAGTCTCCAGCAAGCAGAACTGTGTGTGTGTTAGTAATGAAAACGTTTGTGTTTTAAACATTTGACAGTAATAATAATCATTAGCAAGCGGCCATCCTCAATGCATGACCATGTTAACCACATACTTTCACCACGTCCAAGAACACTTGGTCATATCCTACAACCATTTGCTGCACCAGACAGCGGTCTTGCTTATTACCGTTGACTAAAACGTTAAAGATCCCCTTGAGGGTAAAAATATCCTAGCACACATTTTCAAATATTCGCCTTCATTCTTCATAGCAAATATGACAAAACCAACCGTAACACGCTGCCCCGCCATCCCGTCAAAATAGCAATTCATTTCTTCCGGGCACGGTCACCGAAATCGCCATGAGGGATTTTCAAAATAATCGCCTTCATTCATCTGTCATAGGAAAAATATCGCAAAGCGACCCCTCGTTCTATCTTTTTGTCGCCCCCTCGAAATAAGTATTTGCTCTATTCACCATGGCCAGTCATAGCCTCGTTGTAACATACGTCAAGCGCTACCGGCTCTCTGTCTACAAACACTCTTTTATTTTAAAAATTTAAAAAAAGTTTCAAAATGCACAGTTTTTGTCCTAGAGACTTGACATTTATTTTCGCGGTACAAGGGGTAAATACCAACCATTCATGTCAAACAAACTTTTTTGTCAACTCTACCGTTTCCAAAATACAATAATTTCAAAATTGAACTTTTTTCAAATATGTAAAAAATAAAAAAGTTTTATTATAAAAAATAAAGGACATACAGGCCATTCTTTTAAGCCCGTAGAACACTTTTTAAAATGTTTGTTTTTCGAACTATCACCTACTTTAAAAAAATTCAAAAACATTTAAATAATACAATATGTGGTCCACAGCAAAGCACCCGTCAGCTCGAGTCCAACGACACCTCATTTGTTAAAATCCGATCAGGCATTTGCCAGTTATCGCCAATGTTCGTCAGAAAGTAGGCTATAATTTTTTGTCCTACACACTTGAAACGTGCTGTCTGCCTAGAGGGCATAGCGACCTTTCATTTATGTCAAACAAACGTTTTCCCAAAATGCACCGTTTCCAAAATACCGTCAATTCAAAAAACAAAAAAATCCATTTTTAATACAACACACATTTTTAGCAAAGTGGACGTCACCCCGTTCCTAAAGAACACATCGTTCTAGCCTTACAAGCTCATTAAATATCACCAAAATGTCAAAAACTTACGTTTACCTCAAATTGCGTTTCCAAATTCCAGCCATTTTTAAAAATATCCTCACCATCAAATAGAGCGGAAGAAACACCATCTAAACGACACCTCACTCGACCCTAGCCCTCCCCACCACCTAACCTTTTTCCAACATAGCCATACGTATTCAAGCACGCACGCGATTATAGGTAGAACGTACACTACCCCACTACTAACGTCACCCCGTTCCTAAAGAACACATCGTTCTGGCCTTACAAGCTCATTAAATATCACCAAAATGTCAAAAACGTACGTTTACCTCAAATTGCGTTTCCAAATTCCACCCATTTAAAAAATAACCTCACCATCAAATAGAGCGGAAAAATACCATCTATACGACACCTCACTCCACCCTAGTCCTCCTCCACCACCCAAACTTTTTCCAACATAGCCATACGTATTCAAGCACGCACACGATTGTAGATAGAACATACACTACCCCACTACTGTCAAGTTTTTATCCTAGAGACTTGAAATTTATTTTTGGGATAGAGGGTGTATGGACCATTCATTTATGTTAAAAAAAATTTGTAAACTTCCTAGTTTCCAAAATATAGGAATTTCAAAATTGGACTGTTTAAAAAAACATGAAAAGTAAAAATGTTTTATTATAAAAATAAAGGCCATAAAGACCATTCGTTTGAACCATGGAACAACGTTCTATCATGTTTGTTTTTTAAACTATCGCCTATTTTCAAAAACAAAAATTTTCAAACATTTTTTGAAAAATGGTACAAGTTATCCATAGCAAAGAACGCGTCAGTCCGTGTCCAACGTTATTTCATTTGTTAAAATTCGACCCTGGGTTCATCATATATCGACAATTTTACTAGGCTCAGGTGCGAGCTATTTAAAAACTGCTGACGCTATGAGTTTAAAACCGCCTCACTCCCCTACTCATTGACTGCGTGATATTCTGTGGTGAATTTGAACTTGCTTTGAGAGGTCATGTCGAAACACTCGATTCAAACAATCCAGGCGTATTCAGAGGACTCATTAATTTTACTTCGGCATAGGATACCGTCGTTAGGGGTCATTTCAACAGTGCTACAGTGTTCAAGGGTACGTCGAAGGACATTCAAAATGACATTCTGGAATGTATGTTGCATGTGTGTCGCGAGAATATTTTAGCTGAAGTAGCTACTGCAGACTTCGTCTCCCTGATAGCAGATGAAACATCTGATGTGTCTTCAAAGTGTCAGTTAGTCATTGTACTTCGATATGTATTAGCTAATTGGAAGCCTGTTGAAAAGTTCTGGACTTGCTTAAACCCAGCAGGAAACGACGCCTGCTCATTAGCCGTTTGTATAAAAGGGGTCCTCACTCACGTAGTTGGAGAGCACAAAGAAAAAGTAGTCTCCCAAAGTTACGATGGTGCCAATGTTATGAGTGGCCGACACCCCGGAGTACAAACAATTATAAGACAAGACTACCCATTTGCTTACTTTGTGCATTGTTACGCCCATCAATTGAATTTAATTCTGGCTCAGGCTGCTAGCCACAACAAAGAAGTGCGATTGTTCTTTGCCACCATTGTAGAGATTCCAGCATTTTTTCTCATTCGCCGCTGAGAGTGGGCATTCTTGATGAGGTTGTGGGCAGAAGAGTTCCGCAGGGCTCAGCTTCGAGATGGAACTTTAAATCAGGATGTGTTCTTACATTGCATGAGCATAAGGATGCAATACTGGAATGCTTGGAGAAAATCGAAGACACGAGCAGACAAACAGCTGCTATGAACCAAGCACATGGACTGCGTCTGAAAATACAACAGCCAACGTTTACTTTTTCGTTAGAGTTATTTTACAGTGTTATACCTCACGTGGACATTCTATACAACCAATTACAAATGCGTTCTGCTAACCCTGTATCAGAGCGAAGTGCAGTAGGCTTCTTCGAAACTGTAATTTTGAAAGTAAGGGACAATGTTGACAGCATCGTTGTGTAGGAAAATGTAGAAGACAACAGAGGGAAAAGAAGATGCGAAAATCGTTATTACTCGAGGAACATTGCGGCGAAGGAGGTGTGTGACGTGATTATAAATCATAGCAAAGAGAGATTCAACTTCTCCAACCACTTACTGGCCTCCACCTTCTTTGACCACCAATTCTTCCCATCCTTCCAAAATAAATTTCCAGAAGAGAATCTTACGCATGTTATAGAATCCTATCCTTTTCTTTACCTTAAGCTGATCCAGTTTCGTCTGATGTTGAAGACGTTGCTGGCGTTGGTATAAGAGCTGTCTCTGTGTGTACAGGAAATCAGGGTTGCGAGTGTAGGACTGCTGTCCAGTAGGAAAATACGAAGTTCATTCTTCAACTCCACAACGCGACGAAGGACTCGACCACGAGTACCTCCGTGTGCAATAGAAGCGAATGATGTGTAGATCCCATTTCCTCGCAAAGAATGGAAAATAGCCGATTGTTTTTACAAAATTTACAACACAAATTACATCGTTCAGCACTTTATTGACTTCCAGTTGTAGTACTTTTGAAACCAATGCCTTCCTGTGTATCATGCAATGTGTGAATTTTACAGAATTAGTAACATCACTCACTCTTGCTCTGAAACCCTTTTTAGTTCCAGTAAATGCCGACGCCCCATCAGTACTTATACCAGCACAATTTGTCCATGAGAGATTGCTGTCATTAAAAAAGGAATTCACAAGAGAAACAAGAAGTTCCATGAAGAACTATACAGCCTACTTTTCATGCCAATGATTATTCTGCAGTATATGAACCTATCTAGAATAATGACGAAATTAAGTTGGTAATATCGAAATATCTAATTAGTTCAAAATACTCCTGGTATAATGTAGCCTAATAGAGCACTACAGTTGGCGGCCCTGGTGACTGAATATATTGTTAGCTCCATCTCTTAAGGTACAGAATACAAAATTTGGTTGAAGTCCAATGGACGTTACATGCAGTTTGACACTGGATCTATCAGCACGCGTAAAAGCATGTTGCCAACAATACCATGCATGTGCTGGTCAATCTGAAATATTATGATATCTTGTTGTGCCAATTTTGGATGAAATCCGTTTGTTAGTATAGAAGTTACATGTATTTTAAAATTGGACATATCAGCAGGCATAGAATCATGTTGGCAGCACTGCCTTGTATTAATTACTCCAAATTAATCTAGAATGTCAAGTGCTATACGTGTGCAAAGTATAGGGCTGTTGGCTTGCTTACTTTCTGATATATTGATATTAGGGTAAAAAAAAATTAGACAGCATTTATTAACAGTTGGCAGCCCTGATTGCTCTCAACAATATTTATAGTCATATCTGTTACGGTACACATAGCACATACGAAATTTGGTTGAAATCCAACTGATAGTATAGAAGTTACATGTATTTAAAAATTGGTACTATCAGCAGGCTTATAATCATGTTGGTAGAACTGACGTATATAAGTTACTCCAAATTAATCTAAAATGTCAGAATATACGTGTGCATAGTTTAAAGCTGTTGGCTTGCATACTTTCTGATATATTGGTATTTTGATTTAAAAAAATAGATAGAGCAATTATTAACAGTTGGCAGCACTGGTGGCTCTTAAGAATACGCTCAGTCATATCTGTTTATGTACAGATATTACATACAAAATTTGGTTGAAATCCAATTGATAGTGTAGAAGTAATATGCATTTAAACATTGGACTTATCAGAAGGCTTAAAATTATTTTGGCAACACTGTCATGGTTGGCCTCCTGGAAATTAAACTGAAATAGTATTATCTACATGTGTGCCAATTTTGGAATAGCTCTCATGCATACCTTGCAAGATATCCAACATGGAGCTCAAATTTCTAGTGCGTTTTTTCATCAGTTGGTAGCACTGACATCATTTTCAAAGATGGGCGTGAGATATTCTGGTGCACATATTTACTCATACTAAATTTGGTTTTGATTGCCGCAGCCGTTTAGGAGTTGATAGGGGGGGGACACACACACAGCCAGCCAGACAGACAGACAGACAGAAGGACAGACAGACAGACAGACAGACATTTTCCCGGATCGATCTCATAAGTCTACTTTTTCCTCATTTTTGCAAAATGTGAAAAGTAGGCTAAAAATATCTTCGCCTGTAGTCCGCCCTTCCTGAGCTTTACAGAATAGAAAATCCTCGTGCATTTCATTTTCAAGACAGTAGCATACAAAAACAAGAAGCTGGGCATTTCTTTACGATGTCAGTACTGTCATCAAGTTACAGGGCAAATTTTGGGCTATCATGAAGACGTGGTAGCAATTGATTTTTTATGTCAGAGGTTATTACATCAATAAGACGAGTTACTGTGTCATTTGAGAGATGTATCGACTTCAAACACTCGTCGAACTTTCCTCCATGTATGATCGCGCACATTTTCACGGCCGCAGGAAGAAGTAATTTCTCACCAATAATATTTGGTGATTTGGATTTTGCAATTAAATAGGATACCTCCAAGGATGCTCTCAGCGCTTTCTTAGGAACTGTTGCGTGCTTTTCTAGGAATCTAACATTTCCTTTTAGTTGTTGCTCGTGGCGCTTAAAAGTGCTAAAGGTTTACTTACACAGTCTGGATGTTTAATCTGCAAGTGTCTCTTAAGTTTCACATGATTCAAACTGTCGTTTGCTAAAATCTCCAAACAAAGAACGCACTGAGGTTGTTCCTGATTATTATTCGAAAGAATACTGGTAAAGCCTAATGCCAGATAATCGTCTTGATATTTACGCACTTTCACTTTGTGTGTAGAATTAATAATCCTGATGGGAGCAGAAGTAGACGCGGAAGAACAATGGACTTTGTTTAAATTCGAACCTTGTTCTTTTTCCGATGGAGGGTGAGCACTATCACTCTCATGGGGCCCCTTTTTAGCACTTCCAATGAGCCACTTATCCTTGGGTAATGGCGTCACTCGTATCAGTTTATTGTAAAGTTGGCTAACCACGCACTAGAATTCACCTGTTCACTCACTGTCTTCGAACTGACTGGGAAGGCCTAGCTGAATTCGAATCGGCAACGGCAGAAATAGAAGAATCCATCTTGGAATCCATTCTTGAAAGAAAGTGGCGGTCACATTGTCAAGCGGCTTATTGTCATTAATTGTTTGGTAAGGAGATGTCACTGCAGGTGGCGAGTGAATGGGAGCTGTGTGGGAAATGTTACTCGCCACCTTTTCTCAGAATTCCGGCTGGCAGGATCTACTGGTCAGTTCTTGTGAAATAAGACAGCAAAGGTACGAGTTTATTATTCTTGAGTGGTCTTGGTCCTCACGAATATGAGGATAGTAATATTTGTTACAGAATATGAAATATAAGAATTCCAATCAAAGCCGGCGCCCACCTTTATCACTCTCTGCGCCCCCCCCCCCCCCACTTTAAGAACCCCTGACCTAGGACATCAAGCTGGCTCATCAGCGGGCTCTTGGCATCCCCGCCCAGACCCCCACAGGAGTAGCGGACTGAAAGGAAGTCTTCGTAGGGAGGTTATGGCTGCTTGAGCTTTTATTTCTCGCAATAAAGAGGCGCAGGTGCGCTTCATAAAAAGGGAGGTAGCACGCAGTTCTCTACACCGGTGGGGGTCAGGGCGGGGACACCTAGAGCCCGCTGATGAGCCAGCTTGGTGTCCTAGGCAAAACCCCACACAAGACACGGCACAAACCTAGAAAAATTGCTGAGTATTAAAAACATTGTTTTTCAGGTTGGTAGTACTGTATTATTTATCTTGAGATTTGTGCTGTTGACATAGCCCCTTTTAAATGAAGTTTGTATCGATATTGACAATCATTTGGTGATCTTCCTATGTCATTTAATACATTTTCTTAACACAATTCAGTTGTTTACGTTACGCTGTACATGTTATGACAGGTCCATACCAAATAAATGACCTGACTCCTTCTTCTATAAAATTATGTGCCTAGTGTTAAAAATTGTCATACCACCGGTATGACAATTCACAACTTTTTCAAATTGTTGTTTTGCAGGCTGCTCTCATCGCCACTGTCATCCTGATTGGAGTCCGAATGGACGTAGTTGCAGTCATGTACGTCATTTGGCTCTGCGCTCTGTTCTCTTTGTCAAGAAAAGCTCTGAGGCGAATATGGTTATGCTATCATTTATTTATTATTATCATAATACTAATTCAGATGGCCTTATTAATTGGACTACCTCCAGGATTGTGTAAAGGTGAGTGAAAGATGCTATTTTAATCCCATTCAATGCATTTTATTCAAGAAGGTGAAAAGTGGCATTAGGAAAGGCCCCAAGATTTGTACAGTAGAACCTCGTTTACCCGGATCAACTGGGACCAGGGCCGATCCGAGTTAACGAAAATCCGGGTTATGCAGTGAATGCCGGGAAAACATAAAAAAACATGCACATCATTAAGCCTAATGGAGTTTAGAAATTATTATCGGCACAGTTTCAGCTAAAAGCACATACACTGTATGTACTGTAATAGCCAATGTCAGTATTTGCACTGTACACAATATAGCTACAAAGTAGTCGGTAGTAAAAAAAAAGGGCATTGAGCTTCTGCTGTCTCAGTTAAGTGTATCGCATCTGCTTCAGTAGAAGTTCATTTGGCTATGTTTCGGCTTGACTCTCGTAATAAACCATCAATTGCTCTATGTTTGCTTCTGCTTCTGCGTGGGTCTTAACCACATCTGGCTCATCAACACTGTCTGAGTCTAAATCCTCTTCATTTTCATTTTCAGCAACACTGCGTTATGCAATAATGTCTTCCTCTGTAATCGGTTTATAACCTCCGCCATTGTCGATTTGCAACCAATTGTCAATTTATTTTTCAAAACTGGTCCGGGATATCCGGACGTCCAGGTTAAAGAGGTTTTACTGTATTGCTATATTCCTCCTTCAGCGTAGCCGTGCTCGTTAACCCTTTACAGGTCACTGGTCTATATATGTACCACCTACTAAAATGTATTGATAGCCGACGGTATTAGGGTATCCGTGGCCTAGGGAGTCTCTTCCTTTCCCGCCTTAATTGGCCCTTGTCTCATCTTTCCTGATATCCTCCTTCTGGGAGGGGTCAGCCTTCTTTTTCTTTTCCTGTTATCTCCTGCCTTCTGCTCAAGGCCCTCAAGGAGGTAGGGTGTATGTAGCAACACCACTCCTGGTGCGCCCTAGAAAGTGCTACACCCTCAGGGGCTCACGGCTGGTGAGTTCGGGAGTTGGCGACCCCGAGGGATTCCTGAGCAGGGTCCGTTTTCGCCTTTTGTCCCTTACCTTTGGGGCAGACCCTCTCCTCTCCTCTTTTCATTATATTTCCTTTTCTCTTTAAGATTCCCGCACTGTTTTTGTTACTTGGTTCCCCGTGTATCTAAATTCCCTTTAGCGAATTTTTTGTAGGTATTTTTAATCTACGTTGCATTTTGTAAGTTTTTTCGATCTAAATTACACCTCGCGATTGTTTTCAACCTCAATTGCATTTTGTAAACGGCTTAAGATAATCATAGTCGTTTACATTTACTGGAGTGCCCCTCCACAGAGCAAGTGGTACCTGATTACCTACAGCCCTAGAAGGAGACAGGTTCCTAACAAGACATGCTACATTCATTGCCTCTGCCCAGAAACTGATTGGAAGATTAGAATGAATTAGCATACACCTCACACTATTGGTCAACGTCCTATTCTGCCTCTCTGCTATACCATTTGGGCAGGTGAATAACTTACAGTTTTTCTATGAGTAATACCATGCTTGCTTAAAAATTCATCAAACTCATTGCTCACATATTCACCTCCTCCATAAGTCTGCAAAGGCTTTATTTTCCTATCAAGAAACACTTCTACCTTTTCTTTGAATCGTTTAAAAGTTTCAAACACATCACTTTTCTTACTCAAGAAATACACAAACACAAATCGAGAAAAATCGTCAATAAAAGTCTTGTTGGTTGTGGTTTCTCTCTACGGCCTCTAAGACATGATTTTGCACTTGTATTACGATAAGCTAGTGATAAATATAAACTCCTTCAGATCATCATTGAAGGACAAATTGAAGGTAGGAAAGTCCGAGGAAGAAGGAGAATATTTTGGCTAAAGAATCTATGGGAATGGTATGGACTTTATATACCCATTGTTGTTATCCTATTGTCTGTGTGAGTGTTGTTAGTGCTGTGTTAAGGCGTGTTATGAGATTAATTAATTAATTAGTTGTTCTGTTGTGTCTTTAAATACGTATAGGATTTATTCTATAACAAAGTGTAGTGTGTTAGGTATGGCTGTCGAGATTACCATTTTATGGAATTGTAGGCGTTGTGGTTGGTTTTAGTTGTAAGTATGTAGTTGGTTTGTTATTAGATATATTTCATTGTTCCATTAGACTGTAGTGCATGAGTGTGTGCGGTGGCAGTTGCATTGTTTATTAGATATAGTTCAGTGTTTCATTAGAATGTGATGTGTGAGGGTGCATGTGAGTGTGCCTGGTGACAGACTGTTTTAGTGGTAGTATTTTGTTGTTGGCGGAACTTAAGTATTTTTCGTTACTAGAATTTTGGTATTTAATTGTTAGTAAAAGGTTAGTATTTTTGTTAGTAGAATTGTTCTATTACTTATTCTGAAAAGGAGTAGCAGCCTTTCAGAATAAATCAATTATTTACTTGTTTTATAGACGGTTAAGATATTGATAATATAAGCCAACTAATGGCTACACTGCGTTCTGCTACACGGCTGAAAGCAACGGGAAACTACAGCCGTAATGCTCTTCCCGAGGATATGCACCTCTCTATGCACAATTACATGTGATGATGGCCTCCTCCCTTGTAAAATTCCAATCCGGAGGTAAACTAGTCCCCCGTTCGGATCTCCGGGTGGGACTACTCGAGAGGGGGTTAACATCACAGAAGTGACAAAGAGGAAATCTGACATTCTACGGATAGGAGCGTGGAATGTTAGAAGTCTGCTGGGAAGTGGAAGGTTAGAAAACTTAGAAAGAGAAATGGATAGGTTGAGGTTGGATTTGGTTGGGATTAGTGAAATGCGCTGGCAGGAAGAACATGACTTTTGGTCAGGAGACTATAGGGTCATTAGCACTAAATCAAACAATGGCCAAGCAGGGGTTGGTCTCATATTGAGTAGGAAACTTGGACAGCGGGTGGAATATTATGAGCAATATAGTGAACGGATTATTGTAGCAAAAATCAATACAAAACCTACGTGCACCACAGTGGTACAAGTCTATATGCCTGCCAGTCAAGCTGATGATGAAGATGTTGAAAAGGTCTACGAAGAAATAGATGAAATTCTGAAATATATCAAGGGTGATGAAAATGTTATAGTAATGGGAGATTGGAATGCTGTGGTAGGAAAAGGAAGAGAAGTGAAGATAGTAGGAGATTTTGGATTAGGTGAAAGGAATGATCGAGGAAGCAGACTGATAGAATTCTGTACCGAGCTTGAGTTGGTCATAGCTAACACCTTATTCAATAACCACAATAGAAGAATATACACATGGATGAGACCAGGAGATACAGGGTGTAACCAAATCGTCTTCATTTTGGTCAAGCAGAGGTTTCGAAACCAGATTTTGGATTGTAAAACATATCCCGGTGCTGACATAAACTCTGACCACAATTTGGTTCTTATGAAATGCAGATTAAAGTTGAAGGAACTGAAGACAAGTCAAAAGCCAAAAAGATGGGCAATAGACAGACTGAAAGAGAAGGATGTAAACGAAAGATTCAAGAAGAGTATAAAGAAAGGACTAATGAAAAACCCTAAACAAACTTCAATTGCAGACGAATGGGCACTTTTGAAGAACGAAATAACAAAATCCGCAGAAGAAAACATTGGTAGGAAAGAAAGAATAGGTAGAAAACCGTGGGTCACACAGGATGTACAAGAATTGATGTATGAAAGGCGGAAACACAAGAATGTAAGAGATGGGAAAGCAGAATACAGACGTCTGAGAAATGAGGTTAACAAGAAGTGCAAGGAAGCGAAAGAAGACTGGTTGAAACAGAAATATGCAGGTATAGAAAATTGTCAAAACTAGGAAAAGTTGACACAGCTTATCGAAGGATTAAGAGTACTTTTGGTGAAAGGAAGACTAAGTGCTGTATTATTAAGGACATAAATGGAAAGCCTCTAACAGATAGGGAAGAAAAGGTTGAGAGATGGAAAGCTTACATAGAGTGTTTGTATAAGGGAAAGGAGATTGAGAATCATGTGATGGAAAGGGAGGAGGAAATATGATGAGGATGAGAAAGGAGATTTAATATTGAGATCAAAATTTGACAGAGCATTGGAAGACTTAGGCAGGAACAAAGCACCAGGCATAGATGATATACCGATTGAGTTGCTAAGCTGCATAGGAGATGAAGGTCTGATCAGGTTATATCACTTGGTGTGTAGGATTTATGAGACAGGAGAGGTACCCTCTGATTTCAAGAAGAATGTTATCATCCCTATACCGAAGAAAGTAGGAGCTGACAGATGTGGAGATTACCGTATAATCAGCTTGATTACACATGCTTCAAAGATCCTGTCTAGAATAATTTACAAGAGGATAGAAAGCCAGGTAGAAAGGGAGTTGGGTGAAGACCAGTTTGGTTTCAGGAGAAATGTCTTAGGCTGATTTTGGAAGGTAGAAAAAGGAAAGATAAGAGAACGTTCATGGCTTTTGTAGATTTAGAAAAGGCTTTCGATAACGTTGATTGGACTAAATTGTTTGACATTTTGAAAACGATTGGAATAAAGTACAGGGATAGGAGGGTGATCTACAATCTATACAGAAACCAGACAGCAGTCATTCGAGCTGTAGGACATGAGAGAGAATCTGGTACTCAGAAAGGTGTAAGGCAAGGCTGCAACTTATCAACCATACTTTTCAATCTTTACATTGAACACGCAATGAAGGAAATTGGAGAAAAATGTAAAGTGGGAGTGAAGATTCAAGGAGAAATAATTTCAACTCTGAGATTTGCCGATGACATAGTCATCTTGGCCGACACGCCTGAGGATTTGAATGAGTTTTTGAATGGTATGGACTCCATCTTTAGGAAACAAGTCATGATGAAAATTAATAAATGTAAAACAAAAATATTGGAATGCAGCCGAAATAAATCAGAAACCTCTATGGACATCAAATTGCCAGGTGAAAAGCTAAAGGAAGTAGGAAAATTCTGTTACTTAGGACGCAAAATTACCAGTGATGGACGAAGCAAAGAGGATATAAAAAGTAGGTTAGCTCAGGCAAGGAAAGCATTTTTACAGAAAAGGAATCTGTTGACATCGAATATAGATTTAGATATTAGGAAGTCCTTTTTGAAGGCCTTTGTCTGGAGCGTGGCGCTCTATGGAAGTGAAACTTGGACTATTGGAGCAGCAGAAAAGAGGAGAATTGAAGCGTTTGAAATGTGGTGTTACAGGAGAATGATGAAGATCAGATGGGTAGATAGAGTTACAAACGAAGAGGTATTGAGACTAGTGGGAGAGGAGAGATGTTTCTGGCGACTGCTAATGAAGAGAAGAGATAGGTTGGTAGGACACATACTAAGACACCCAGGAATAGCAAGCTTAGTTATGGAAGGAAGGGTTGAGGACAAGAACTGTAGGGGGTAGACCAAGGTTAGAATATGTTAAACAGATTGCCTCGGATGTAGGGTGTGGTAGCTATGTAGAGATGAAACGATTAGCTCAGGACAGGGAGACCTGGAGCGCTGCATCAAACCAGTCAAAAGACTGAGGACTCAAACAACAGTGAGTTTGACGAATAATTTGTTTTGAAGAGAATAATATTTAAGTGGACTGTAGGTAGATGTGGATATTGACGATGTGAGGTTAGCTGGTAAAATCACTGGATTTCTGTGGACTATTACTAAAGAATAAGCAAATAACTATAGCCCAGTCAAATGGTAGTTTGACCAAAAAAAATTAGGGTAGAAGGTTTTTCGACGGATTCTTATGTTTTTCGGTGTGCTGAATCCGAATCTGAAGTTTGCCAACAAGAAAAATGACGGCTTCACAGTGAAAATAGCAGAAAAAAACTAAAAAATTCGGACTATTTTCACAAAATCGCTTATAAGTTGAAAAATATGCTTCCTAGTGAATTTCTCACGATTTACAAAATTAAAGTAGCTAAAATGTCCTTCAAAATTCACTGGTCATTTTTAATTTTTGAGTGCAGGGCACCGCCGCTAGAGCGCGCTGAAAAAGAGCAACTTTTTGGCACTTACGCAAAAACGAGAGAAACTCAGTCCTAACTAGCCCCAGGCGCTTTCTTATCGTGTTTCCTCCATGAATACGTGTTTTATTCATGTTCTATGGTGGTTACAAGATTACGGAGCCCTTGAAAAATATTGCCCACGGAGTGGTAGGAATTCATAAAGGACCGATCAAGCCGTTTTATTATTTATTTCAAAATTAAATGAAATGAATATAATGAAAAGGAATGTAATAGCAATTAACTATTAATACATTACAATTAATTTCAATTCTTTAATTGAGCTTCCTCCTTTTTGTCTTCGATGGAGCAGCCTCCGGTTGCCGAGCTGAAGGCCCCGGTTGATCGCTATCGGTCGGTACATATTATTGTACACAATACTTTCA
Organism: Meconema thalassinum; assembly: GCA_946902985.2. Classification (NCBI taxonomy): domain Eukaryota; kingdom Metazoa; phylum Arthropoda; class Insecta; order Orthoptera; family Tettigoniidae; genus Meconema; species Meconema thalassinum. The sequence continues at coordinate 43,049,662 of OX336392.1, forward strand.
GGTGTCTAGTTGGAAAACTGTTCGAAACACAGTGAAATAGGGTGTATTACAAACATGCAGTTTACTTTCTGTGGAAGTCTCCGCTATCGTCGTTGGTGATTCGACCGGGATGGAATCATCAGGATTCTCGGACACCTCTAAAAAGAAATCGTACGAATACATTAGAGGGTGAAGTAAGCAGACCGCATTGGAATAAGGTGGTGTACAAACATGTTATTTACCTTGTGCTGATGTCTCCAGGATTGTAGGTGGTGACTTAACCGGAGAAGGGTCATCAGGGTCACCTTCATTGTCGATGTCGCATGAGTTGTCAACGTTCAGACAGATTCCCTCGCAGATGGGTGCAAAGCCTAGAGCAATATTGACCCACACGTCGACAACCGCAGGTTCCTCGACAGTCGCCTTTGCATTTGCAAGAGACCTTGCGGAGAAGCTTGTCAGGAGCTCGGGCCTTAGCTGTTCTCGTGGGGATGAGGCCGTTCCTCGACGACTTCCGCCGCCCCCCCCCGTTCTGGGTTGAGCTGATTGTCGAGCCACCGCTGGATCTGGTGGTAAACTCGCAGAAAGTGCGCTCACAGGCTGCAGCTTCAGTGGGAGGGATCGAGGCCATGTTTCCGGTGACTTTATATGCTGTACTGAGGTACAGCTTGTACCTCAGTTCGTTTAGACGAGTGGTATGGTGGGCACCACGATATAAGGCCACTAGAAATTTTTCGCCAGCATTCACTAGCTCCTCGACTTGTGCTGTGGGGTCCATGTAATGCTCAAGGTAGTTTACAATATCTGGGTTCTTCTTGAGGGTCTTCAAGAATTTCGTCTTACTCTGGTTGAACATGGCGGATGTGGAGTCACAACCACTACCAGCGTGGAGGAATAAAATATGGTGGCTCAGAGGCTCCTCTAGCGAGCTGCCAGGGCTATATAGCGTCAGTGGTACTTTTCCTTTTCCTGGTTTCAGGAAGAACACGTTAGGAGAAGTGCGGATACCTATCATGATGACGAGAAGGTCAACATCTCCTCCCACCACTGCAACTGTGCCATGCGTGGAAGCTATGGATTGAGCCGTTCTTATGATGAGGGCATCAGCATCCTCAATGGCTTGTCGAGATTCAATCCCTGCCTCTGTCTACTCCTGAGGAGCTCTATGAATCTACTCTTGTTCTTGTCGTTGGAAAGAAAGTTCGAGTCTGATCATCTAGAGGCTCCTCACAAATTGCACATTCACGACGCGACATTTTGGTCCCTCACGTATTCACTAGTAACAACATTAGTTCACTTGAAAACACTGAACGAACGGCAGAAACCCGAAGAAGAACACTTAACAGTCCCACGAGGAGGAGAGAGCAAACTAAACTAAACTCGAATGGCAGAGGAGTTGGCCGGAGGCGTGTAGGGGGACCTGTCAAGGACAGATGGGTCGGCAAAAAAGGGGACCTTCCCTATTGAAGGTTTGAGAGTGAACATTTCACACAAAGCGGAAACGACTCCGGTTTCACACTATCAATATATTAAATATATCTCTTTAGGAATGTGTGAGATATGTGTGACATAGTGAGATGTTGAGTGAAAAATCACAAAAACTGTTTTACATTACTCACCTCATCACTTTCACACTTTACCATTAGGTGGATAAGTACAGATGGACTTCACTTCCATATATTAATTTATCAATTTTTTTTTCCAACGAACTTTCAATCATGTTACCACCATAGAACATAAATAAAACACGTATTAATGGAGGAAACACGATTAGAAAGTGCCTGGGGCTACTTAGGGCTGAGTTTCTCTCGTTTTTGCCCAAGTGCCAAAACGTCGCTCTTTTTCAGCGCGCTCTAGCGGCGGTACCCTGCACTCAAAAACTAAAAGTGCCCAGTGCATTTTGAAAGAAATTTTGTCTACCTTAATTTTGTAAATAATGAGAAATTCACTAGGTTGCATATTTTTCAACTTATAAGCGATTTTGTGAAAAAAAAAAAACGAAATGTGTAGGATTTTTTGCGATTTTCACTGTGAAGCCGTCATTTTTTTTTGTTGGCAAACTTCAGATTCGGATTCAGCACACCGAAAAACATAAGAATCCGTCGAGAAACCTTCTACCCTAATTTTTTTTGAAACAGACACTTCTGAGCACCAAATGACTGGGCTACAATTGCATATTGTTACGCGCCACCCCCCTAGTGGCACTTTTAGTTAACTGGATTACGGTGGGTTGAAGCACAACACAGATTCTTCCTTTAAATCAAATAATTAACTTTATTGCGGCCAGAAAGATACAGCACTCATCAGCAAATGCAAACAATTAGAACCTTACTCCAGTTTCCTCAAGTCTCTTCCTTGAGCGCTCTTGGCCCTTTCACTTGTCAACAAACCACAGAAGTTAAACCGTCTTTTAATGAGTACGGTGGCCTTGACAGAAACTACCTGCTCCTCTTCCTCATGTACACCAACCACAGTTACTTACGATAATCCGCTACCCGCTGTTTCGCTGTCCACAAGCTGGGGAAACAATGTCACTGGATTTCGTAACTCGCACGGCACTTCGTCACCACACTCCTGTCGCACTCGCTCACAAACACACACCCACAGAAAAACTCGGTCCCCTCACTGTTGAAGCCGCTTATATAGCTGGCTGGTGACTCAATGAATTCCAGAATCGTCCAGGGCACACGGCTTCTCGACATTTCCCTCACCGGTCCAGTCACGAACATTCTGGATCATCCCTTTGTCCTCGCAGCCCTGTTGCATAAGGCGCACGCAATACATGAGGCAGGGCACAGCCCAGCCCTGGGGCAGCTGTGACTCATGCGGCGAGCGATGACACAAACTCACAGCCGTAACACCACCCTCTTCCTAAAAAGGCTGAGCGTCCCGATCAATCATTGGTCCGTCTGTGTCCCTCCGTAGGCTGCCAGGCGATCTCGATGCACGATCTTCATCTTCGCCCTCGGGCTCCGCTGGATCCTGTAGACGACATCGTTGATCCGTTTCACGACTCGGTACGGGCCCTCCCAGGATTTCTGCAGTTTGGGTGACAGGCCTTTCTTCCGTAATGGGTTGAAGAGCCAGACCAGGTCGTCCTCGTGGAATCCACCGGCATCCGTCTGCTGGTCGTATCGGGTCTTCATTCGGTCGGTCTCGATCCTCAGTTTCCTCCTCGCGAACGCGTGCACGTCCTCCAGTTGGCCGACCAGTTCTTGACAATACTGGCTTACCGGGATCGGATCATTCCCAGGTCGGCCGAAGGCAAGATCGACAGGTAGGCGGAGCTCCCTCCCAAACATGGCCCGGGATGGCGTGCACCCGGTGACTTCGTGCACGGCGGCGCGGTAGGCCAGGAGAAATAGTGGAATATGTTTGTCCCAATCCCTCTGGTGCTCGCTGACGACTATTCGGAGATGGTTCTCGACGGTGCGATTGAATCGCTCTACCATCCCGTCGGACTGAGGGTGTAGCGGCGTTGTCCTTGTCTTCCGGATTCCCAGCAGCTGGCATAGGTTCTGGAACACCTGCGACTCGAAGTTCCTCCCTTGGTCGGAGTGCAGCTCCAGGGGTACTCCGTACCGGCTGACGAATTCCTTCACCAGGGTCTCTGCAATCGTCGCGGCTTCTTGGTTAGGGAGCGCATACGCCTCCGGCCATTTGGTAAAGTAGTCGCAGACGACTAATATGTAGCGGTTCCCTGCCTCGCTTAACGGGAATGGCCCAGCAACATCGATGGCCACTCTCTCCATGGGGCCGCCCACGTTGTAGGTCTTCAGTGGACCCCGTCGTCTTCGTCCTGGGCCCTTGCTGGCTGCGCAATCGTGGCACCTCGCGCAGTGGTTCTCCACGTCTGTTCGGCATCCGATCCAGTAGAACCGCTCTCTTTGCTTTTCAAGGGTCTTCTTTATCCCTAGGTGTCCACCAGATGATCCTCCATGAACTTCCTTCAGGACTTCCTCCGTCATAGCCTTTGGAACGACGACTTGTTCCCGAGATGTTTTCCCGTCGGTGCTCTCCCAGGTACGGCAGATGAGGCCATCCCTTACAATCAGCGAGTCCCACTGTGCCCAGTAGGACTTAAACTTTGGGCTGCAGTCACTCACAATGTTCCACCCGGGTCTGGGGACACAGGCCCTCTTCCATTCGGCTATCAGTCCCAGGTCATCATCTTCTGCTTGTGCCCGCGTGAAAGATTCGCGGCTCCAGCTCCCTTGAAGTTCCACGGTAGTCCTTCGGCACTGTATCCCGGTGTTCTACTCCCTTCGGGCACAGAAGGTGCAGTCTTCGGGGCACGGTCTTCGTGACAGGGCGTCGGCGTTAGAATGCAGTTGGCCTTTCCTGTGCTGAATCTCAAAGTTGTACTGTTGAAGCCTCTCTAACCACCGCGCGAGTTGACCCTCGGGCTGCTTGAAGTTCAGGAGCCAACGCAGGGATGCATGGTCGGTCCTGTTGAGAAATTCTTGCCCGTACAGGTACTTGTGGAAGTGTTCAATGGTCTTCACGATGGCGAGCAGCTCCTTCCTGGTGACGTAGTAGTTCCTTTCTGGCTTTGACAAGGCCTTGCTGAAGTAGGCCACTACTCTTTCCTCGCCGTCCACTACTTGCGACAGGATTCCGCCTATGCCAAATTCGCTGGCATCGGTATCGACGATGAACCTCGTTCCAGATCTGGGGTAGGCCAGAATAGGCGCGGTGCACAGAGCCTGCTTGAGTTGTTCGAAGGCACTGTGGCATTCTGCTGTCCACGTGAAGAGTAGGTCCTTCTCAGTCAGTCGATGTAAAGGTTTGGCGATGTCGGCGAATCCTCTCACGAAGCGACGGTAATAAGTGCAGAGTCCCAGGAAGCTTCGTAGTTGAGACTTGTCCTTCGGAACTGGCCACTCCCTCACAGCTGCGGTCTTCTCTGGGTCGGTGCGCACCCCTTCCTCGGTGACGATATGCCCAAGGTACTGGACCCGCTTCTGGAAGAGCTGACACTTCTTGGGGCTCAACTTCAGCTGGGCAGCCCGTAGTTTCAACAAGATCTCCTTCAGGTTGCTGTAGTGCTCCTCGAAGCTTCTCCCCAGAACGATGACGTCGTCTAGGTAGACCAGGCAGGTCTTCCAGTGTAGTCCCCTCAGAATGGACTCCATTAGCCTTTCGAAGGTCGCAGGGGCGTTGCACAGACCGAATGGCATGACGGTGAACTGCCAGAGCCCGCTGCCCACAGAGAACGCAGTTTTCTCGCGGTCCTTAGGGTGGACCTCCACCTGCCAGTAGCCACTCTTCAAATCCAAGGTGGAGAACCATCTCGACCCTGATATGGTGTCCAGGGTGTCGTCGATCCGGGGTAGAGGGTAGCTGTCCTTCTTCGTGACGTCATTCACCCGCCTGTAATCCACGCAGAACCTGGTGGAACCATCCTTCTTCTTCACTAGCACGACCGGAGAACTCCAAGGAATATGTGATGGCTCGATCACCCTTTGCTCCTTCATCTCTTCTACCATCCGGTCGACTTCGGCTTGCTTGGCGAGCGGGACACGTCGGAATGGGGCCCTAATCGGTGCGCTGTCCCCAACGTCGATTCTGTGCTGAACCAAGCTTGTCCTGCCGAAGTCTTTGCTCCCCACGGAGAAGACGTCCTGGAATTCGCGTAGCAGGTCCTGAAGTTGGCGTGATTGTTCCTCGTCTAAATGGTCCTGGGATCCTTGGTACAGCTTCTGTAGTTCTTCTGGCAGTGTGCGTCTTCTTCGGTTGTCCGTCTGCAGGTGTCCGTCTCTCGTATCTGTGATGCGGGCAATCCAGGTAACGGGCTCGCAGACTCCTAGGTTGGTGTCCCGGTGAACCGTAATGTCGTAGTCGTTCAGGTTGGACAGGCGGACGTACGGCCGAGACGTCGTGTTGATGAGAGTCTTGGCAACTAGCAATCCTTTTGTCTGGATGTCCTCATATTTTGGCTCGATGACAGCCGCCACTCCCTCAGCAGTTCCGTCGACAATTACGGCAGCGCTGACCTCCGTCCTGGCGGGAACGATGACGTCTTCTCTCAGCCTTACTCGTCGTGCGGTGATGGACTCGTGCGCAGGTTGCAAAGCAAGTTCCTCACCTCCGAAGTGCAGAGTGTTGGTACTCAGATCCAAGATGATGTTGTTCTGGTCCAGGAAGTCCAGTCCGATGATCACTTCATTTGATACGTCATCCACAAGCACTGGATGCTTTATCGCCCGTCGACCAATGACGAACTCCAGTGATGCTTCGCCATGTACCGGTGCGGTCTCTCCATTCGCGGTTATTAGCTGGAGGTTCCTTTGTGTGGGTTGCACTCTCCACTTCGGGATCACGGTGGGACTAACGATGGTCCTCGATGCTCCCGTGTCGATTAGCATGGGCCAGCTCTCTCCGTTGACGACTCCGTCGACCATCAGGCTGCTATTGTCCCTCCGTAACTTCGTCACACGAACCTGGACTGCCGGAGCTTGACGACTGTCACAAGCCAACCTTTGCCCCCCAAGGCTGGCTAATACTCGTTTCCCTGGGTCGCGCGGTTTTCAGACGACTGATTTCCCGTCGGATACCCTCGGCGGCGATCACCGCAGTCCTTGCTCAGGTGGCCTTTCTTACCGCAGGTCCAGCAGGTCGGTAGTCCTCTTCCGGGCCGCCTCTCCGGTTGCCTTCCGGCTGTGTCGTTGCTGGTGGTGCCGCGACTATCGAAGAAACGTCTTAGCGCCTCCATTAATTCGTCGGCCAGGGGCTTGGTCTCGTTGGTTTTTACTGGTTCTTCGACGTCCACTTGACGCACCCGCGCGTGCATTCTGGATGCCTGTTTTGCCGTCTCGAACTCAAGTGCGTGGCTCAGCGCATCTGCCAGGGTCTAATTGCGCGCGAGACGCAGCGCCTGTTGAGTGTCCGAGTCCCGTAGCCCGTCGGTGAAAGTCTGCGTCGCTATCTGCTCCAGAAAGTCGGCCGGCGCTGTTGGGTAGGCGAGCCTTACGAGGCGTGCGATGTCCATCTCGAACTCCTGCAGGGTTTCCGCATTCTTCTGTACCCGGGTCCAGAGCTGCATCTGGTAGGCCTGCTGAAGATGGCTATCTCCATATCGGGACTCCATATGGGCGATCAGTGAAGCGTAGTCCTGGGATCCAGTCGGGATGGCCTGAAGGACGTTAAGGGCGTCACCTCTCAGCGCTGTAGCTTTTTCTGTGTTGTTCCAGTTATTTATGGAATAGGCTGCCTCGAACTGACGTAAGTAGGTGTTCCACGGGACCTTTCCGTCGAAGGTTGGGGGCGTCACTCTGCTATTTCCCGTTCCTAATATTCCCTGTGTAACGGTGGGCGGGCGTTGGCGCAGCTCGGCAACTTCCTCTCGTAGAGCGTTGAATTTCTCTTCCACCCCCGTCAGTGGGCGTTGGCGCAGCTCGGCAACTTCCTTTTGTAAGGCGTTGAATTTCTCCTCCACCCCCATCAGTGGGCGTTGGCACAGCTCGGCAACTTCCACTTGTAAGGCGTTGAATTTCTCCTCCACCCCCATCAGCGGTCGTTGGCACAGCTCGGCAACTTCCACTTGCAAGGCGTTGAATTTCTCCTCCACCCCCATCAGCGGGCGTTGGCGCAGCTCGGCAACTTCCACTTGTAAGGCGTCGAACTTCTTTTCCACTGCTGCGACTTCCTCACGTAGGCCCTGTTGTAATTTCCTTTGGCTCTCCTCTAATTTCGTCAGCAGACACTCTTCCAGATTGTTCTGGGCATCCAGAAATTTGGCGGTTAGGTCCTCTGCTAACTTATTCTGGCCGTCCTTCAGGTCCTCTGCTAGCTTATTCTGACCTTCTTCTAATTTGGAAGTTAGGTCCTCGGCTAAACTTTTCTGGCTGCCTTCCATCTTCTTCAGGTCCTCCGCTAACTTATTTTGACCGTCTTCCATCTTCTTCTGGCCGTCTTCTAGCTTCTTCTGGCCGTCATCTAATTTAGCAGTTAGGTCCTTGGTTAAATTCTTCTGGCCATCTTCTAATTTAGCAGTTAGGTCCTCGGCTAACTTCTTCTGGCCGTCCTCCATCTTCTTCTGGCCGTCTTCCATCTTCTTCAGGTCATCCTTCAGGTCCTTGGCTAATTTCTTCTGGCCGTCTTCCATGCCACTTAACTTTTCTAGCAATGCTGCCAATTGCACCTCCATTTTAGTTGTTTGTCTTGTAAAGGGCATGCACTCAAAGGAAAATTAGAGAAAATGACCTGCTCGGGTTTTGAAACAAGGACCGTCAGGTGTTGTGCTTGAGTTCGTAATCCGGCTTCTGACACCAGTTGTTACGCGCCACCCCCCTAGTGGCACTTTTAGTTAACTGGATTACGGTGGGTTGAAGCACAACACAGATTCTTCCTTTAAATCAAATAATTAACTTTATTGCGGCCAGAAAGATACAGCACTCATCAGCAAATGCAAACAATTAGAACCTTACTCCAGTTTCCTCAAGTCTCTTCCTTGAGCGCTCTTGGCCCTTTCACTTGTCAACAAACCACAGAAGTTAAACCGTCTTTTAATGAGTACGGTGGCCTTGACAGAAACTACCTGCTCCTCTTCCTCATGCACACCAACCACAGTTACTTACGATAATCCGCTATCCGCTGTTTCGCTGTCCACAAGCTGGGGAAACAATGTCACTGGATTTCGTAACTCGCACGGCACTTCGTCACCACACTTCTGTCGCACTCGCTCACAAACACACACCCACAGAAAAACTCGGTCCCCTCACTGTTGAAGCCGCTTATATAGCAGGCTGGTAACTCAATGAATTCCAGAATCGTCCAGGGCACACGGCTTCTCGACATTTCCCTCACCGGTCCAGTCACGAACATTCTGGATCATCCCTTTGTCCTCGCAGCCCTGTTGCATAAGGCGCACGCAATACATGAGGCAGGGCACAGCCCAGCCCTGGGGCAGCAGTGACTCATGCGGCGAGCGATGACACAAACTCACAGCTGTAACAATATTGCCGAATTACCATGCTCAAGGAGCATGTATTCCGCATCTGAGCGCACAACGATGATGCACGGAGCATACTGCGACCTCTGGCGAGAGCCCGGCACATTAGCAGAGCAAGGCGACGACGATCCCAAACATGACGCCCGCCAAAAAAAGGGTTGAACACTTTTTTCACACGCAGGTTCCTGTGGTGATCGGCGCCATACGATTCTCTGAATGTTGCAGTCGCGCCTATTAACCTTCAACTGTCGATACATCTGGAGAATGTCTGTTGTGAAACATACTTGGTGCGTGCGAAATCTTGTAATGATGGACCAAATGTCTTGCTGGATGGTCGGTCCCACTCGAAGGATGCCGGCTCGTCGTGACTGCAGAATAATCAAACACCACCCTCGTCGTAGTGTTTCTTACACTCCAGTTCATCCCTCGAGTTAATCGGCTGATTGAGATCTTCCAATTCCCAGAATTGTTGTTTAACTTGACGGTGAAGTGAATTGTCACTCGTGGCGAAAAAGAACTGTTTGGTCTGTGAAGGTGCCTCAACCGTTCTCTCGCAGTGAAAGCGTCCTGCTAGAACCCACCCAAGTTCCGTGTTCTGGAGAACAGGATAGTCACCTGGTCTCGTCTGTCTTTCCGGTCGTAAACCTGGATGAATAGTTCAGCACCAATCAGCATATCGATTCGTCCGGGATGGTTGAAATTTGGTCGGCTAGAGGGAGACCTTCCGGAATACCCCAGTCAGCGAAGTTAATTTCAACTTGGTACTCTCTGCGCATGGAGTGAACCTTACCAGTAGTACTGTGGCGAGACTCTGTAGCAGCGCTGCTTATTCCTTGTATTGGAACTCGGTTGCGATCCTTCCTAGCTGAGTCGTTCTACACAGGAATTTGTAATGAAGTGTGCCTGGCTACATGAGTCTAGGAGTGCTCTGCAAGTTTGTAATCTTCCATATACTCACGAACCTTAACGCATGCAGTGGAGAGTAGAATCTGCTGTTGAGGTTTAACCCCCAACGAACAATACGTTGATGTAACAATTTGTTGCTGATTGACATCAGCGCTGCTGTGTCTTTCAGCTCTGGCTTAGTGCTGCCTTTGCGTGGCTGGTAGATTGATATAATGGAGTAGGGTGCGATGTTTCAAGCCGCATGAATAGCAGACGCCTAAAGAACAGTTACTAACGTTGTGTCCCGGCCTAAGACAATTTGAACACAACCTATGTTGTCTGACAAAGTCAATTCGTTGTTGAACATTACTGCTAGCAAAACTTGAACATTTGAAGAGCGGATGAACTCCATTACAACATAAACAGTTACTAACGGTAGAGACATAAACTTGTCTTAATGGTTTTGTGTGTTTCATGTCAGTAGCATGATCTTGAAGAACATTAACAATAGGTTTGGAGGTTTGATTTGATTTGATTTGATTAGTGCAAGGGCATGACACCTGTCTTCTAAGAATTGACATAATCCGTCTAGATTCGCGAATTTCAATTTTGATGTTGTCAGTTCCCATTGTTTTCTGCTGCTTTCATCAATGTTTTGAAGAATTAACTGCGATACAAGAATTTCATGCTACGGGATATAGAGTTCAAGTGCCTCAATTGCATTTAGATTACTTGAGACTTGATTTAGAAGTGACCGAAGATCCGTGGACGACTCTTTTCTTACAGATGGCAGGTTTAACAGATTATTGATGTGAGATGTTGCAATTAGTCTAGTATTGTTGTATCTTTGGTTGATTGCTTGCCAGGGAATTTTAAAATTTGTGGCCGATATGGGCAGATTCTTTATTTGGTCATGTGCTTCACCTGTAAGTGAAGATAGCAAGTAATGATACCTTTGTATAACTCTCAGGGAGTCATTGTTTATGGCTAAGCTGGTAAATGTATCAGAAAAATGACGAAAGTCGGTGATGTGACCCCCAAAGTTTGGCAATTTAATCGTTGGAAGTGCTAACTCTCTCTTGAATAAAGCAGGGCGAGGATCACTGTTGGCACAGGAAGGGTTGTCTTGTTTCAACCGTGACTCTACACTCTCTTCTATCAAGCATGTCACTTTGTCGCCTACGTCATAATACAATGATTCAAAACTCTCTCGATCTTCATTATGGTTCTCAGATTCAACCATAATTTTTAATTTATCTTGCGTATTTTCGTACCTTTCTCTTATTCTAGGTAGATCGTATAGCCTTGCCTTGATTGCATTAATACTAGATCCTGATTCAAAGTTGGTTACGAAGGTTGTACAAACGTGTGATACTGGACTTCGCTACGTCTCTTGTCTTTACAAGGAGTTGCCTTTCCTTTGCCTCATATTGGGAAATAAGAGAAAACAGAACTGAGTTTGAACCTTACAGGAGCTGTGTAGGGTAGTGCCTTGAATTTGGCTTGCGTGACTGATTCCTCCGGCTTTGACAGGTTTGTGTTATAGTTTCATTTTCTTCCTAGGAGATATTTATTTTAGTTAGGGTGTCCGAGAAGGAAAAATAAATTGTAAATATCATTTTTAAACTGTGTTATTTGTGACAATTCTTTATTTCCTCTTCTTCCCTACTGATGCTTGAATTTTGGAATTAGCCAGCTAGTCAGTTTTTATTTTGTTTGCCCGGATAGACCCTGAGACCCAGTTCTCGTGTTGCTCGCTGTTTTCTAAAATTCATGCATGTGTGTTCGGGAGACTTCGGTCAAACGGACACAATCTAATATATAAAACTAAGTGTCCTGACTGACTGACTGACTGACTGACTGACTGACTGACTCATCATCGCCCTGCCAAAACTATTAAAGTTAGAAACATGAAATTTTGGGAATATGTTCGTTGTAAGTCGAAAACGCCCACTAAGGAAAGGTTTTTGGATATTCAGGTTACAAAGGGGTGTTAAGGGGGTACACCTGCATTTCATTGAATAACAATATCTCCGGATTGGTTTCATTGGGGCATTTGATACTCGGCATATAAACTCATCATTAAAAATAAGAAGATACATGTCTGAGGGTTTTTCGATGTGGTGTATATTATGAGGTGAAAGGGGTGAAAAGTGGGGGTTGAAGGTTTCCTAACCGAGCGTGTATCTCGTAAACGACATAGGCGAGGAGTTTGGAACTCAGCGGAAAAAAATCAGCATAAAAAATAACAAAATATGTGTTTGACCGTTTTTTCATAAATCCAATATAACGGGCCCATGGGGAGGGGTGAAATTATGGGGGGGGGGGGCAACGTAATATGTCTGAGTATAAAATTATACATGGCCTATGTTGTAGACAATAACACATTACATCTTTTTTGTCTATTGCTATTTCATCATACGACGAATACTTAGGGAGTTATTAATGATTTTGTACTTTTTGGCCGGAATTTTCTAAGTCCCAGGAATGACATAAAAATTGATTCGAATGAAATTTCCAAAAATAGTTTTTTTCAATACTTTTATTATATTTTTCACGTCTTTTAGGGTCCGAAACCAAAATGATATTTTGATGTTTATTTTCGTCCCATGCATTTTTGGTTTTAGGTGATAGAATTATTTTCCACTAGGACCGATGCTTATCTATTATATAAAAATAAGTGTCCTGACTGACTGACTGACTCATCATCGCCCAGCCAAAACTATTAAAGTTAGAAACATGAAATTTTGGGAATATGTTCGTTGTAAGTCGAAAACGCCCACTAAGGAAGGGTTTTTGGGTATTCAGGTTATAAAGGGGTGTTAAGGGGGTACACCTGCATTTCATTGAATAACAATATCTCCGGATTGGTTTCATTGGGGGATTTGATACTCGGCATATAAACTCATCATTAAAAATAAGAAGATATGTGTCTGAGGGTTTTTCGATGTGGTGTATATTATGAGGTGAAAGGGGTGAAAAGTGGGGGGTTGAAGGTTTCCTAACCGAGCGTGTATCTCTTAAACGACATAGGCGAGGAGTTTGGAACTCAGCGGACAAAAATCAGCATAAAAATAACAAAATAGGTGTTTGACCGTTTTTTCATAAATCCAATATAAGGGGCCCATGGGGAGGGGTGAAATTATGGGGGGGGGGACGTAATATGTCCGAGTGTAAAATTATGCATGGCCTATGATGTAGACAATAACACATTACATCTTTTTTGTCTCTTGCTATTTCATCATACGACGAATACTTAGGGAGTTATTAATGATTTTGTACTTTTTGGCCGGAATTTTCTAAGTCCCAGGAATGACATAAAAGTTGATTCGAATGAAATTTCAAAAAATAGTTTTTTTAATACTTTTATTATATTTTTCACGTCTTTTAGGGTCCGAAACCAACATAATATTTTGATGTTTTTTTTCGTCCCATGCATTTTTGGTTTCAGGTGATAGAATTTTTTTCCACTAGGACCGATGCTTATCTACTATATAAAGCTCAAATACCACTCACTGACTGACTCACTCATTCATTCATTCATCACGAAATCTCAGAAACCAGCGAACGGATTGGAATGAAATTTTGTATGCAGCTTCCTCAAGGGCCGCAAACGCCCACTAAGAAAGGATTTTTGGATATTCAGGTTCGAAAGGGGTATTAAGGGGGTAGACCTGCATTTCATTGAATAGCAATATCTCCGGATTGGTTTCATTGGGGGATGTGATACTCGGCATATAAACTCATCATTAAGAATAAGAAGACACGTGTCTGAGGGTTTTTCGATGTGGTGTATATTATGAGGTGAAAGGAGTGAAAAGTGGGGGTTGAAGGATTCCTAACGGAGCGTGTATCTCTTAAACGACATAGGCGAAGAGTTTGGAACTCAGCCGAAAAATATCAGCATAAAAAATAACTAAACAGGTGCTTGACCGTTTTTTCCTAAATCCAATTTAAGGGGCCACGGCGAGGGGTGAAATTATGGGGGAGGGGGGAAACGTAATATGTCTGAGAGTAAAATTATACATGGCCTATGTTGTAGAAAATAACACATTACATCTTTTTTGTCTCTTGCTATTTCATCATACGAAGAATACTTAGGGAGTTATTAATGATTTTTGGCCGGAATTTTCTAAGTCCCTGGAATGACATAAAAGTTGATTCGAATGAAATTTCAAAAAATAGTTTTTTTAATACTTTTAATATATTTTTCACGTCTTTTAGGGGTCCGAAACCAACATGATATTTTGATGTTTTTTTTTCGTCCCATGCATTTTTGGTTTCAGGTGATATAATTTTTTTCCACTAGGACCCATGCTTATCTATCTATTTAACTAATGTTATAACGGGATTCCAAATGTTATTGCGGGCGAAGCCGCAGGTAACAGCTAGTATGTATATATAAAAGAAAAAATGACAGAATGAACTGAATAATTTTTCTGTAGTAATTGTTGGTGAATTTTTTCTATTATTTTGGTGATGTTATCCAAACGATCACGAGATCATGATTTCTTTCATTATGTCCCATTATGGAATAATGTAAGTTTTAGTTTCGTTAGGTTCCCAGGGGGGACAGGATGCTTTTCCTTTACAGGAGTGTTTTTATTTTTTGATATTTGATTCTCACCCTGACGAACTAGGTGTTGTATTTTTGTTTCGCACATCGAGAGATATAAAATGGAAGATTTTAAAGAAACTGTGATATTTATAATATCTCCTATCCTTACTAAACCGTGGGTCTCGAAATCAGTTAAGCTAGCTTTTGTTTTGTTTCGCCCAGATAGACCCTGAGATGTGTGTGAATCTCGTGCTAAGCTCATTTTGAGGTCCATGTATATGTGGGCGTTGGACGAAGGTCAAACGGGCACATTAAATTCTTTTCCGTATGTTTTTAAGGTGAAATTTCTGTATTCATGCTTGTTCTTATATTCCAGATTACCCATGGACAAGGGAAAACTCATTATTGAAACCACATATTTTGGTTTGGTTGTTTCTTCCTCCCATGAATCCAGATTCAGCTAACGTTCTTATAAGTAAGTATTCATGTTCAGCCACTCCATTCTATCCAAAGATAGATTCTTGTTATTGGTACTTGCTTTACGGCGCGGCGTTTGGACATCTTGGACCACCATCACCACCAAGCATTTGCGTGTACAGTAGAGTCTCAGTAATTCGAGGTGGACTCGACCGAGACGTCCTCGAACTATAGAAAAACTCGAACTTACGAAATTACACTTTTTGAATAAAATCAAACATTAACTACCACGTACAAAAACAATACGGTCCAAGACCTGTTCAAGATCGCGGGTTCAAACCCGGCCGAAGTCGTCGGATTTTTAAGAGCGTTAAAAATCCCTCAGTATGTCTTATTTCGGTGGGGAAGTAAAGGCCGCGGTCCCATGTCATAGATTAAAGGCATGTTAAAGAATCTTCCACTAATTACAACTGTGTGAAGCTAAATTATGGGTTAAACATTTGACAAACGCTCTTAGGTTCCGACGTTCGTCGCCAGGAGCCGACTGTGGTGGCATCTGGTAACCAAGTTCTGAACTAGTAGTCGTTGACGGTGGCGTTTGGCGGCAAAAGGAGGAACTACTTGAAAAAATTCAATGTCTGCAGTCCTTACTTGAATTGAAAACAGATAACACGCACTAATAGAGTCATCACAAATAACACCGGTTATCAGACAGATTCTACACACACCCAAAGTACACGGGGCTACATGACCGCATTGTCTCAGCCCCTAAACCGAGGAACCAACCAACCAACTCTCCAAGACCGGACTGGTTTATTTTTATAACTTGGTGGCGATATATAGTTCTCTATTTTTCGTCATTAACGATCTGCTCACTTTTGAAACCTGTTTACGTGGAGCCATAGCTTTCCCAGGGCCGTGCAGAGCGAGCTCGGGCCCCAGGGTCAGGTCTTATGGGCCCCTCCGTATTGGTTCGTCCCGAAATATAAAATTTGCATTTTTATTTTTAAACCCACTAAAACGACTCCGTGCATTTTTTTAATGATTTTATTTACTTCTTTTGGAACGTTTCAATTTTTTGTTGAATGTGAATTTGCAATATCGTTTTCTTTGTAGCCTAGCTAACCAAAAATGTAACTCTTTCTCATCACAAGAACAAGTTCAACGCCTTTCACAACCTTATGGAGGCTACTAAAGTTCTAACTTCGAAGCGGTTCATAATGTAGCTTTGGGGCTATTAGATCAAGTTGACAGGTTATTCATCAACTTTTCTCCCTATAAAAGGTGGAAACTTTACTATTTTTCTGGCCGCGGAGATGTGAACATAATGGTTATTTACAAAATACATTTTTTATGTTCTCTTCATAGTATTTTCTAGCAAATTCACTAGTTTGTTGGCAAATTAAATAGAGTAAATTTGTCCACTCGGGACTGCTCTACCAGGGCTACAGCCCCGTTTGCCCCTCCCTCTTGTCAGGCCTGCTCTCCATCGTAGCCACTGAGAGCATGCAGCTAGAACTAGCAGCTAGTGGTCAACTGTTAACACTCATAGATATGGTTATTGTCGGCTCGTGGTAATGCGTAACCTTTGAGTCACCGGCCGTAAACGAATAAGTTGATTTATGGGAATATTGGACTATCGAGTCTCGAAATATCGAAATTCTACTGTATATTGAATTTGTAGATGGCAACGAGGGAGTGGCGGATATGGGTAGGATCGGGGAAAAGCCGGACGGCGTCCAAGTTCAGTGTGCAGCATGCCAACACAGGCGCGGATCTCGAGTTTGGCTTTGGGGAGGGGGTCAGAGAATCGAACTAAAAACGTAATCACAAAATAACCAAACGTACAAAACCAGACCAATTTTTTTTGCAAGCTACATGGATAGAAATTTGATGCGTTTAGCACACCAAAAATATTCGTAAAAATTGCAACGGCGTGTTTTGGGACTTTTACATCGAGCTTCGAGGAAAGTATCAAGGTACGTTACAGTTTCGGCAAGTCGAGATGGTATCGACAAAGGGAGAAAGTCACAGCTTAAATTGCCAACCAAGGTTGCAGTTTGGACGTCGGCAAAATTTTTTGGTGCGAAAAAAGCCCCAAATTCCTATCCGTACATTGTTGCACATTCATCGTGACATCACTATAAACATCGATTCGGTAATCACAAGGTTTGCTAAACAAAATGGACGAGTTGATTTTGTTATATAAATAATCGTGTTTATATAACAGGTATGATGTTGTAAATATGTACAGTTGTAACAGAACATAATAATTGCAATAAATATATTTTCAGTATTGAATAAAATGAAAAAAAAACTGTTTTTCAGTTAACATTCGTTAAGTTTAATTTGTCTGGTTATTGTGTTTTCGTTTCTTGAGTTTGCAAACAAATTTGGTCTCCGTTTGGAGGGGGGGGGGGTGGTATCATGACCCCCGTGACCGCCCCCCCCCCCCCCCCTGTTGAATCCACGCCTGTGCCAACAAGCATGTCGCTCGTGTTCAGCTTACGTTTACTGAAACTGGCGATTTGTTATTCTTGTTAATTCTAGTTTTGCAACTCGGATTTATGGAAATATTGAACTATCGAGACTCGAAATATCGAAACTCGACTGTATATTGAATTTGCCAAATAACCTGTGTTGCTGTGCTGAGTGCAGTAGTGTGTATAGCTGTAATTGTTAGAGATAAAGATTAGGGTGCGGCTTTGGTGGCGTAGTTGGTAGCATGCTGAGCTTCTATGCCCAAGATCGCGGGGTCAAACCCGGCCGAAGTCGTCGGATGTTTTAAGAGCGTTAAACATCCCTCAGTGTTCTTTCCTTCGGAAGGGAAGAAAGGCGCGGTCGACCAAATAAGAGTAAGACATTTTATTTTGCAACATGGAATGTAAGAACACTCACTGATGGCCCTGCAAATCTGAGACCTGAAAGGAGAACAGCTATTGTGGGTAGAGAGTTACGGAGATATGACATCCACATAGCAGCGCTACAGGAGACCCGTTTTGCTGAGGAAGGGCAGTTCAATGAGGAAGGGGCGGAGTACAGCTACTCTTGGAAGGGTAAACGTTCAGATGAGCACAGAATACATGGAGTTGGCTTTTCCAAGGGAACATGTCTGTGAAGGACCATGATTTTAACTAAACATCACACACACATTAAAACAAAAAGTATGCACTTTAAATTCACTTTACAGCTGGATAGGACCTAGTACAACAATAAAATAGAAAAGAAAAATTAATATGTAAAATATTTCAATATTTAGCCTACTTTCCCATTCATAAGGAATTGAGTTTCTGGGAGTGCACAGGTTTAACCCGCCATCGGTAGCGTTGTCCTCACTTACGCGAGAGGTAGCGTGTATAGGCGCTCCCTAACATCAGCTTGGTGTGTGATTTAGTGCTTATACGGGCTTTACTTGGCATTTAGAATACATTATACCAGTCTTTAGTTATTTATTAATATACCTAGGTAAGTATATACAGTACTTACTTATTTGTATTGAGCCCGTTAGGGAAGGTTATCCGGGTACCTTCCGCCGAAAGAAATGATACTTAGAAAGACCCCGTCCTTCGAACCCAACACCTGAGAGGATCGGGTGCATTTCTTTGTAGGCTGGCTGAGCACGAGGGCTTGATCCAAGGGATCTGGGTCATTTAGCACGGGAACAGTCATAGACGCCCAAAGAAATACATCCGAAAAATACAAAGCTAGCAATAAAAAGAGATCCAGTCTTAAGTTAGATTCGTGCATGATTTATTCAAGTAAGACCCCTAAACTACTTCCGAGGGTCGAAATCGGCTAATCCGCTACTCTAATTACAATAGTGAGTGGTTCCCTAGTTTGATGTTAAGTACCCTCGCGAAGTTCTAGTTACATGAAACAACAGCAAAACTAACTAGGCGCGTGGTACAAGAAGAATTAACGCGTAGCAAATTTACAAACAAATGACTCGGTATAATTTACATTTAACAGCTAGAAAACCAATCCCTAGGTTAGGATGGTACCACGTCTACATTTAATATTACATTTAAATTCTGTCTAATGCCTATGTGAACGAAAGTATTACGACGAGACGCGTCGTAAAAAAATGCTTATTACCAAATCTAATGATAGTTTGACCACTGACTATCAAAAAAAAAAAAACAATCAAATAACACTTTTATGTTTAACAGGAACAATAGGGTAAATACACTCGGGAATGAATAAATAAACACTCTAATACTAGCCTGCCTCCGCGAACTGAGATATTGTTTGTACCCAGTCGTCATCTCATGCATACGAATTAGGTTGGCAATGCGCAATAATCACTGCGACTTACAAGCTTTGAATCGCGCGGGCCATATGTTACTGATTACTGGTCCCGAAGATTCAAGTCGTCGAAAAAAAAAGGGTCAGCTCATTTAAAGGTCATCTCCCACATGGAAATGAATTGAAGTCACGGTGTCAATTAATCAATAAGCAAATGGTTGCAACGTTATGGCTTTAATTATTTATAAACAACAAGCTGTACCCGGCATGCGTTGCAATGCCAATCAAAGAAAGTGTTGGCGTTGAAATTCTGTTTCTTGAAGTGCTTTTGGATACACAACATGTTTTTCAATTTCCGTTAACTGCCTCTAATCTATCGTAAAATGGATTTTCTAATTTAGAATCATTCGTGGGAGCGTGCACAACAACTTTCAAAAGTTTCATCGCAATCGGATGAATGGCATATGAACGTATACGGGATTTTGTTTGAACGATTCGTGCGCTGTCACTCATTTGTTGATTCTACTCGTACGCTACCTATTGAGAAATGGATTTACTAAGTCGAAACCCTGCCCTGGCGTATACACAAAAACTCATCAAGGTTTCATCACAATCGAAGAAGGTTATATGAACTAATAGGGGATTTTGTTGAAACGCTTTGCGCGTCGTCACCCATTTGTTGCATATACTCGTGCGCTACCTGTTGTGAAATGGATTTACTAAGTCGAAACCCTTCCCTGGCGTGTACACAATAACTCATCAATGTTTCATCGCAATCGGATGATGGTATATGCACGTATACGGGGTTTTGTTTAAACGATTCGTGCGCTGTCACTCATTTGTTGAATCTACTCGTGCGCTACCTATTGAGAAATGTATTACTAAGTTGAAGCCCTTCACTGACGTGCACACAATAACTCATCAAGGTTTCATCGCAATCGAAGAAGGTTATATGTACGCAATAGGGGATTTTGTTGAAACGCTTCGCGCCTCGTCACCCATTTGTTGCATCTACTCTTGCGCTACTTATTGTGAAATGGATTTACTAAGTCGAAACCCTTCCCTGGCGTGTACACAATAACTGATCAATGTTTCATCGCAATCGGATGAATAATATATGAACGCATACCGGATTTTGTTTAAACGATTCGCGCCCCGTCACTCATTTGTTGAATCTACTCGTGCGCTGCCTACTGTAAAATGTATCTACTAAGTTACAAACCGTCACATAAGTGTCCACAACATCTCACCCAAGTTTCATCGATTTCGGACTAATGGGATATGAAGACATAGGGGACTGTATTGAAACGCTCCGCGTGTCGTCGTTCATTTGTCGAATCTACTCGTGTGCTACCTACTGTGAAATGTATTTACTAAGCCAGAAACCTTCCTTGGAGTGTCCACCATATTTCACCCAATTTTCACCGCTAACGGCAGAATGGTATATGACCTTATACGGGACTTTGTTGAAACGCTTCGTGCGTCGTCCCTCATTTGTTGAATCTACATGTGCGCTGCATATTGTATAGTGGATTTACTAAGCCAGAAACCTTCCATGAAGTGTGCACAACATCTCACCCAAGTTTCATAGCTATCGGGCGAATGGTATATGAATGCGTACGGGACTTGGTTGAAACGCTTCGCGTGTCGTCGCTCATTTGTTGATTCTACTCTTGCGCTACGTATTGTAAAATGGATTTACTAAGCCAGAAACCTTCCCTGGAGTGCAATCAACATCTCAGCCTAGTTTCATCGCTATGGGACGAATGGTATATGACCTTATAAAGGACTTTGTTGAAACGCTTCGCGTGTCATCGCTCATTTGTTGAATCTACTGGTGCGCTACCAATTGTAAAATGGATGTACTAAGCCAGAACCCTTCCCTGGAGTGTACACAACATCTCACCCAAATTTCATCGCTATCGGATGAATGGTATATGAACGCATAACGGATTTTGTTGAAACGCTTCGCGCGTCGTCGCTCATTTGTTGAATCTACTCGTGCGCTACCTATTGTAAAATGGATTTACTAAGCCAGAAACCTTCCCTGGAGTGCAATCAACATCTCAGCCTAGTTTCATCGCTATGGGACGAATGGTATATGAACGCATACGTGACTTTGTTGAAATGCTTCGCGCGTCGTAGCACATTTGTTGAATCTACTCGTGCGCTGCCTATTGTAAAGTGGATTTACTAAGCCAGAAAATTTCCATGAAGTGTACAAAACATTTTACGCAAGTTTCATAGCTATCGGACGAATGGTATATGAATGCCTACGGGGCTTTCTTGAAACGCTTTGCGTGTCGTCGCTCATTTGTTGAATCTACTCGTGCGCTATCTACTGTGAAATGTATTCACTAATTTTGAAACCTTCACGTAAGTGTATACGACATCTCACCCAAGTTTCATCGCTATCGGACGAATGGTATATGAACACATACGGGACTTGGTTGAAACGCTTCGCGCATCGTCGCTCATTTGTTGAATCTACACGTGCGCTACCTATTGTAAAATGGATTTACTACGTCAGAAACCTTCCTTGGAGTGTAGTCAACATCTCACCCAAGTTTCATCGCAATCGGATGAATGGTATATGAACGCATAGGAGACATACACACCCACAGACAAACTATCACGTAACATTGATTTTTATATATATAGATTAATTAATCCGTTGGTTTAGGATAATTATGCTTTTGATTTATCAGAAGGTTTAAATCCTGTTGAGTTAGATCAGTTTCTGACACCAGTTGTAGGCAGCAGCATGTGATCCCGCTTGAGATTCACTCAAAGAACATGACCTCTACTAGTCAACAATAACACAGGTTGGCGCGTCTTACCCCCATTGCACGCAAGTAACATCGGTCGTCTTGGCCGCAGCCCAAAGAACGCCGGAATAAACCAACAATAGGCGGACATTCATCCGTCCTGCCTAATTACCAAATAATGTCTTCACGGACACAACAATTACACCTGCTAGCCTTAATTTATACAGAAGCTGTGTCAATTAACGTTATTGTTTAAACCATTCTACAACACGCTAGATGAATCAATGTCATCAGCTCAAAACATTAAAGGAATTCGCATTAGCGAGCATCCCCTCACTCTTTAAAAGTGGAAAAGAAATAACAGGTGTTAGCAGCTCACATAGCTGTTCTCCAAAGCAAGGTTATATTAATAACAGTGACCCTCAAAATTCCTAGGACTTGTGACGTAAATTAGCATACATAAAAAGTCAATATTGTCGTCTCCCGTTGCATCTCGGGTAGCAACCGGTTATAAGCTGGCGCGCCCAAACAACTTTCACACTGCATCGCGTACAGCTTTAGCATAGCAAAGATTGTATTTCAAAATTGATCATTTTAATCTTGCAGTACCACAAAATAAAGTCCTCAAATGCTCTGCCGATTGTATTAAAATGCAACATCACTTCCCTAACAGTGTTTCTTGGGATATTTTACCCTTGAATAATATATAACGCAGTAATAATTTCAAAGAATACAAAAGTAATGATGGCACACTCGTGCAACTAACTGCACTGATATTCCGAAGATATGTCACTCACTCTATTCTTTGTACACGTGGGCTTTGATGTGCGTGGCTTGCACTTTCTACAACAAAAATAAAAACATCTAACCTCTGCTGCGATGTTTGAAATGATACGATGTAGGTTTACCCACCAATCTTACTGTGTATGGGTTCGTTCCTCTGGAACTTCACGTAGTAAATGATACTCACGAAAAATGTCCAATAAAGAGTACAAAAATGTTTCAGCGACTTTCGGCTGAGAAATGATACGATAATCAAGCTCTTTCAACTTAAAATAAGGGACCTAACTATAGAGTGTCCCCTAAACTATCAGAAGCCTACTCCTTCTGTTCTCATGAAGTCGTTTACATGACATAGAATCATAGCTCCGTGCTGGCTTATAAATAAACAGAAAAATACATGTAAATGTGCACCTGCCGTATAGGACACGGACTGTGGTGAGTAACTGAAAGACTGTCCCAGTGCCAAGAAGAAAATTTGTACATTCCTACCTAAGTGGTCAAATTATCGAGTCATTTCGGCTAAAAATACATTCAAATTCTACATCAATCTGGACAAACCTTGTACAAAGACAATACAGGACTCACGATTACTTCCATAATTCCCATTGGAAGGGGTAATATGCTTTCAGGGCACCTAGCATATTCCTGGTTAAGACTATGGTATTCGGCCTTTCTTTTTGGTCCTTGGTTCTCGTTTCGTACATGGCTTGTACCTCGTGATGTTGGTTGGACATTTCCATGGTGGCGGTTTATTTCATCGGTGATTCCCTCACATCAGGAATTACTCCATCACGATTCTCTCAAAATGATGTCGAAAAATCACCATCACGTGGTGCATTAACGTAGGCATCGTGGTAATTAAATACACAGATTCTATGTGAAAATATCTTATACAAAGGCTCACTGGCTTTAATAATTGCAGGTGATCAAATACTCTGCTTTTTCCTACCACAGGCTCTAGTAATACCATACACGTGGTATTGCTCACAGATTTTATATGTTTTCAAATCACTAAAAATCTCACTAATCACAATGGCATACGAATGTTGTATAGCTTGGCCATGATTAGAATTTGATGTAGCACACGTTGGGCAATTAATCGTACTTGTAAATTTAATATGACGCCTGGCTTCAGACGTGACCTCGTGGTCAGTGAAAAAATGTCGATTTCACTAAAATCACATATTACATTTTACGGTATCGTAGCACTGGCCTTGCATGGCCTGAATAAATCCTTTCGAAGACTATACTCACAAGGATCAGCCTGATGGCTGTCGATTTGTAGTCATCCCAAATTATGGGGTTTCATTAGCCTAATGCGGCCTTCGTCGAAAATGGCGGACTGAAAATACGACACGTCCTGCCTTAGCGGACTTTCAAAACGGTGTGTATGTGCACTGCCATCGTAATGTCCAGGCCGCAAGGTTCCTGTAGTGACGTCACGCTTAGGGCCGGTACAGCCGCCACAGCAAGTCAGATGGCTCCTTTCACACGCAGTCACTCCAAAGCGAATATAAATACATATTTATAGGAAAATTTTAATACTATTTGGAGTTCACTGGCAGTTAGATAAGTTACCACTAAATAGGCCTAATTATCGCTCCACTAGTTCGAATCCTGCCGTTGTAACGGGCATTTTACGAGTGAACAAAATGGTACATCGTCTGTGAACTTACTAGGACGTTGACGCAAACAGACTAGGCAAAATTGCAGCATTTTGACGTCCTGTAAATGTTATATCAATAAAAAGAGGCATTGAAACAGTTACTCAAGATGTACCACAACGTCGATAAATCGCATATGGCTAAACTCGGGATTGAAGGAAGGAAATATTCGAACATTTCAATACACAAAACAATTTGCAGGAACAGTTTGTTAATAAAATCTATGTACCCACAGAAATATTACATAGACAGGTACACTTTTCTGTGCCTATTGCAGAAAAACCCTCGAACTGAGCTTAAGTTATAACATTCGAGAAAACTACAGAATCTCTCTTGCAAGGATAAGATACCAAATTACGTTCATCTCTAATTCTGTATTTTATGTTCCTTTCTTTTAGATAACCAGCCCCCACCACCCCTTACTGCCTTCTTGGACACTCTGCCCCCAAAAATCATTATATACGGTAGCAACAGAAATATTCATTTCTAGACCTTGTTTATCAGAAATAAATCAACAGTGAAGGTAACTTCCTTTCTGGATCTCACGCACAAAAACTGCCAGTATCCTTACTCACCAGTAAAACAGGATAACATTACAAAAAAAAAAAAATACTAGCTATTCACTTCTGGACTTGCATGAGAAAAAAGGCAACTGCCATTCTTGACAGTCAGTAAAACAAAGGTATGAAAATTATTTCTCCTTTCTAAACAATACCAGCCAAATCCAGATATAAAAATATACCTTTGAATTGTTGTATATTTATGCACTAACCAAAGTAATTGGGGCCAAAAGCCACTGTTACTTTAATGAGGATCTTCTTCAAATACCTCTTGTACAATATAACAGTTATCCCCCTTGGCCTGTCAGAAAAATGGTTAAATTTCAAAAGGTCAATGTCACTTTACTAAGGATTAAAAAAAAACTAAAAAAAAAAACCTAATGCTATTACTGTTGTCCAACTTTATTTCTTCTCACAAAAATGAATGACGTTCACAAAACAGGATATTCTTCGAATTAGTTAAAAAAAGTTTTACTTAAAATTTTATACAAAGGAATACCTCTCCAAAGGTTTAACCGAATATCCTAATCTAAGTGTCATACTTTCAGTCAGTATTGAGCTACTGTTGTGATACCAGCACTAGAGTTTAACCTCTTATGGAGTAAGCTACAGTACAGAAAAATTATTAACTAATGTAGCCTATCAATCTACTATAGGCCTACATGTCTACATCAATTCTAGGCTATTCAACAGATCACATTCTAAACTACCTACTCGTGGCTCATGCTGCACAACGTAACCTATCTTTAACTGTAATCAATGCACAGACCATTCTTGTGTTCCCTGTAATGCGCAAATCTGTTCTAGGAATTTTAAGTTTCCATTGCTTTCTTAAATTTTCGTCGGCGGGGAAGAAAAAACCTAATCACCTCCATCATACTAGTTGCTTTCGCAACCGGTAATACAACACTTTTCGGCATGCCAGGGACCTGGGCAGGAATAATTGTTACAGTGAACAAATAGAATATTGTATTACCATCCAAAAAGCCTGCATTAGTCGAAAATAAGCGATACAAAGTTTCTAACTGAACCACAACATGCAACATGCCTGCAACTCAAACTTTTTATAGATAGGCCTATAGGCTAATAACCTACCTACAGAATGAACATTTGCTTCAGGAAACAAACGGAATAATCCTCATTCTGAATGACGTAAGTAGTAGCGTTCTTACGTATTGCTTTTCACTCGTACACTAATTAAAATGTATAAACAGCACACAACAAACGAGACACATTTAAGCAAATGGCCGTTACATCTCCGACTCTGTCGATCAGCTGATCACGTGGTAATGGCCGCTGCCTGACGGCCTGGACATTACGATGGCAGTGGTATGTGCGTAGCACGGCTTCCTGGTTTGAAGGAAGTAGTTGAGTCGATTAGCGACTATTTACATTGTCCTCCCCGTGTCTACGGTGAAAAATACCTTTACCATAAAAGTGATTTACCATTTCCAAAAGGCATAGAAGATGGTAAATTATACAGAATTAATTATTATATGATCCTGAGATATGTGGCATTAAAATAGTAAGTAATATATCTCTAGGAAGAAAATAAGCTGTCCTCTCTGAAGTCAAAATAGCGGATTGTTCATGAGGAAGCTTCAAGGTGCGTTCTGTCGAACTGAGCATGTGGAGTAAGTATGCTCTCAAAGAAATATTTGACGCATGAGCCTAGGCGGGCTCAGTATATATCCACAATAGTTTATTACCTAAGAATTAACTACTACAATTTTTACTCCTACATTATTTTCGTTCTTTTAGAAGGTAATTATAATTTTGTTTTATTAGACTCGTTTTATGTTACCCCTTTATATACACATAAATCTACATAGACATTACTAAATATTATAAAAAGGAACAAAAAACCTGGGCATTACATTGCTAAACAACAAATTTGATCATGATTTGTAAACCACATTATTTTCTATCATTGTCCTGTTCACTTATTCACTATCTGAATACCTGGTGAGTTAGCTGTGGTTGTTACGGCGTGGCTGGTGGCAGTCGCTCACATCCGGGAGGCGAGAAGGTTCGAATCCCCCCGCCGGCAACCTCGAAGATGGTTTTCTGTGGTTTCCCATCTTCTTTCCAGGCAAATGCCGAGGTTGGTACCCTAACTATAGGCCACAGCCGATACCTTCCAATTCCTAGTCCTTACATTCACACTTTCCTTCCCCAGACTGTACTTGCAGCTACTAACTCCGGCGAGCCGAACACTCCCGGCACTAAAAGCCATGTGCTAAAAAAACTATCTGAATCGTTGGATTGCTCAGTATCAGTTTGATGCATGGAATGTTCACTAGGAGCATCACTTAGAGTCTTAGACAGTCAGAAGCACAGCCTTGGTCGTCAACATCTGAAAATACGTCGTCCTCTTCTTCAATCCAGCTCAAAAGAACAGATTCACTAGGCCTATTAGCCTTTAAAACTTCACTTTGACACTTCTCACAAAAATATTACACCAGCAGGGAACGCGAAAAAAATGTAACGCCAAAGGTATCGAGGCTAGAAGCCACCTAACACTGCCTGTGACGCGAACGGTACGCGCATACCCCCTTCCCACACGTGACACGTGTGCGTGAATCATCGCATACCAAAGCAAAACATGTGACTCATACTCATTTGAGAATACCTGGAGTTTGAAAAGGTTGAGTCTTAAAACAAAAAACTTTTCTTAATAAGGAATGTTTTTGTTAGGAGCAACCTAACAACGATACCGATGGCGGGTTAATTAGGTACCCATATCTTTGGAACTTACCAATAAACTCAATTAATTGTTAACCCTATACAGAGCATGTATGTCCGCATAAAGTGGACTATTATGGAGAACATTCAGAAATTTTTTGTTGGGAGTAACTTAAGCCAAGTCCTTATTTTTTAAAGCAGGTCCATGATTGTAGTCTACTTTTCTTCAATTATCATACTGATCCTATGTACTGTGCCCATTTTGAGGGAATGCCCATAGCCATGTAATGAGCAGAGTTATTTTTCTCGGCCATTTTTCGAATCGTTGAAGAGAGCGCCTGGAGAAGTTGAGATACGCCGCTATAGAGCACAGCGAATACGTAGGTATGCGCGAATAGCGATGCGCAATGCGTGAGTCAGCACGTGTCGAGGCGAGACGCTGAACACCTGCTATAGAGCATCCAGCGTTTAGAAAAGACTGTGGGTCTTATGGGCTTTTACTTTTAACGGAACACCCCCTACACTGGTTTTGTTACCTCACCTTTTTTCATGAAGGAACTCTGAACGTATATATTTTTCGTCATAATAGCTTCCTACAATTATCTGCCAATTGATTACCTTTGTTATTGCATACAAGTATCGTTTATAATACGTCTTAGTTATTTAAATTTTTTCGAGGTCTGCACGCTGGAAAGAAGAGCCTCGTCCTGCGCTGCATGCTCGTCCGGAGTGGAGCACGTACTCAGTTCCGCCGGCAGCATAAGTTCTGAAGCACTATCCATCATTGGTGTTACTGTTGTGTGTCTTGTTTTATTTTCTGTTCGTTCGAATCGAAATGGCTGTTGTTTTGATGAAACGAAAACGAGGTGAGACACTGAGAAGTAAGGAGAGGACAATAGTTGTAAACGTTTTCAATTATTTAAATCCCGGCCAAAGTGTGAATTGGATCGCCGACGAAACTGCTGTTGCTACAGGTACATCCAGATCATTAGTGTTCAAACTGCACAGTGAATCGGCTGGTTTTATTATTAGTTATATAAGTAGCCTACTGTCTTGTCCCTCATAAGAATACTAATGGGGAGGATAGAATCTGTTATATGTTCCTATCGCGCGCAGCCTATTAACAACGAATGAACTCGCCCTGTAGGATATGAAACAGCTCATTCATCAGATGATTTGGGCGAGGCTTTACATTTCTTTATTTTTTCCTTATTCATGGAAAGCACCAACGAGCACACTATAATTAAGGTACAGTCCCAGCATTTCCCTGGAGTGAAAATGGGATACCACGGAAATCCATCTTCAGAGCTGCCGACAGTGGGGTTCAAACCCACTATCTCCCGAATGCAAGCTCACAGCTGCACGCCCCAAACCGCATGGCTATCTCGCTACAATATTAATCAAAACAACAAGAATAAATGAAAGAAACTAAATTAAGCCTAACTAACTTAATAACAAAAGAGGTGATGATCAAAAGTATTGCTGACGTAAAAATTGTTAACATCGTCAGCATACATCCCAGAAGGAAGGAAGAGTTGTGCTCTCGACATCAATCAGTAATGCAAAATGAATGTCGTTATTGATTCTGTTCGCTTAACCTTAGGCCTAATACTTGTCCAATACGTTAACACCTGCAAAACTACTCCTTCCAGGGCGTGTTCTATTTCAGAGGTTGTGTTGTGTCGCTAACTTATGAAAGCGCAGTACTCGAAGCGGGTATGACGTCAGCGCTACCTCTGCCTAGAGTTAGCAACACTGTCGACATAAGGCGCCACAGTCCTTTCTCAACGCTGGATGCTCTTATAGAAGTACTACTTGACGTTACAGACAGCTAGGAACGGGACTACTCGGAGCCCCGTTCCTAGCTCTCTGTAACGTCAAGTGAAGAAATTGAGTCATTCGTCTTCATGCAGCCGCGCGAGAATGATTTCGAACAGCTGAATCTAATTCTGTATTACGAGTACCAGACCTGTAGCCGAAAATAGTCTACGAAGAGACATTGTTTCAGTGTTCTCTGATGATAGATTTTATAGGTGGGGCCAACTCTTGTGTGTGCAGGGTTGTGTTGGGTAATACCCAATCTTACAGAATAGATAGTCTACGTACTCGAACTAATCCCCAATCCGGATTATGTAAGGAGCACATCCTTATCCAGCTTAAAATCTAGCCAACGAACCGGAGCGGACTATGCCCAGCGTGTCCTGCGGAATAATATTTCTTATCCGGATAAAACATCAAGAGATTTCTTCTAGCTTATATGTTAGCAGATTTAACTGGAAAAAAAAGGCTAAACTGGTGTGCCAGAGTACTGCGCTAAGATCAGAAAGATTATAAGCAAAGTTTTCGTGAACATTTATACGATCAACGGATACTTAATTCGGATCGGTAAAATACCGGGTGACGGTTGTCAAATCACGGAAAGTGTAGTTACGAGTTTGAATATTTGAGTTATACCATGAATCGAACCATCATTATGGAGCACTAAGTTACATGGTGGTGCGATGGCAGCGGATATTTAGAAACGTTGGCCATGAACGAGTTGGAACCGAGGGTGAAATGTATGCATTCCGCGTACATTTGGACGAGTGGGACCACACGCCTAGTTTGTGGGCATTCTACAGGAGCCAACTTTACGAACATCTGTAATGTACGTGAGCCACACCTTACGCTTTAGTAGCTAGTACTAGTGAATTGCAGACTTAAGACTATTCCTTCCACCAGATAGGAATCATCATTTTCACGCCAGGAATGATTTTCAAATTATGCTGAAGCATAATTACTGGAGGCTTCTGATGGTTTTTTTTTTAAATTCTTTCATACTCTTGAATAATAGCATAACCATGATGAGACATTTCGTTGGAAGATCGTATATTTTGAAGGCATCCATATCTTCTATTTAGTTGCTGCTTAGGAGTTTCGTTAGTTATCTTGTTGTACAGTTTGACGTATAAGTTTGTTGCACAATAAAATGTAGACTGTCGTCTTTAGATAGTTTGTTGCAACGTTGGTCAGTTAAATGCAATTTCTAATTGATTGGATTGTATTCATCATAGATGAGACCAAATAGTCGGTATTAGTAAAAGAGTTCGATTTTTCCTATGATTAAGGATTTCTTTCGTAACGAAAATGTATAATGGCCATGCACTGGGAATGACATAAATGATTAAATAATGATGTTTATGGTAATTTCAAAGATATTATTGAACCTGGAGATGGAAATAAACATGGTATTTTTTGCAATTGTTAACAATATTTAATAATAATAATAATAATAAATATAATGGGTGATATTGAACAATGTTCAGATAATCGAACATGGATCAATAATATCGGAAGATTTAACGATGAATTATGGATTAATGCACATTGGAATTATAGTGAGATAATAACATCGTTTTGTTGTTAGAGCAAGGTGTATCAACAAGGAGAGTTTTGTTATAGTGACAATTGGATAAGATATGAATATTTAAAGAAGATATTTGTTTTATAACATCTATGTGATATATCTAGTGGGTTGATGAGTTAAATTACAAATCCATTAAATACAGCAAATAAGGCTGAATGGAAGTAAGGTGTGATAACAAATATAAATGTTGAATATGATAAAATGTTGGTAATTTGGCGGATGATAACCTCACGTGCTCAAAACAAGGGTTTTGCCGAAGTAGTTACTCCACGCCTTTATCCAGATACTGCCATCGTTGCTCTGACCTGTAACAAATATTCTTTTTGAATGTTCTGAACTTGCAGAATTATGAAAACCTTTCCGTATGCTAATATTATGTAATGAAGAGGGTTAATGCAGTGCTTGGAAGAATGGGGCATTCAGGGAATGCGGACCTCACATTCCGATAAAATTGATGAAATGTTGTAACTGATCCATAATTATTTTCATATACTTTAATAATAATAATAATAATAATAATAATAATAATAATAATAATAATTGTGAGTTGCACCCAGAGTTACAAACATAAATGATCCAATAATTTCTTTCTTTATTGAAACTAATATTAAATTAACAATATTGGTGAATAATGATCAATAGATTTCATGTGTGGAAATATTCAAATTTGAATTACGTTTGATTTATAAATAAGAAAGACATGGATTGATATTACGCCGAATAGCATTTAACGGCACTAATAATAAGGAGAAATCTTGTTTTTTTTTCATGACATACCAGGAAATATTTGATAGGATTATTACATCAATTTTGGAAATGTGAAAATAGTGTTGTGAAGTGTAAATAAGTTTATTCAGGTGTCAGACGGACTATTAATTGTATGCACATCCTGAAAGTTGTAGATAGTGTATGGAATGAAAACTGAATATCATGATGAACTATCAACTTCATGAATATTCCAATAATAATTAAATGTTTAATTAAACGTTTGATTCTTTGAAGATTAAGTTACAGAGGTATATTTGAAAAATAAATAATTAGATTAGGGTCCCAGGGGGAGCGATAGGGTGTCCTTTATTTCAGGTTGTGATTTAGCTTTCTCTCTGAGGAAACTCATTATATTTATCTTAGGATGGTTGAATGGATAAATTAAACTGACACATTTTATCTCAAGAAAAAAATTGTGGTCATTCATGATTTTTGAAACAAACAAATTCCTTCTATCCTTGCTGCAGTGTGTGTCTTGATAACAGCCAAGCTTTTTGTTTTCATTTACAACTTTTGTTGTTTGCCCATATAATCACCGAGATGTTTTGAGTCTTATGCTCAGCTATTGTTAAGATGCGCGCTTATGGTGGACGTGGGACATCCGTCAAACGGTCACATTACAAAGTTTCAGTCCTCTGGCGTTAGTAGTTTTTAATCTATTAAATTAAATATGTCAAAAAATAAACTTTTGGTAACTGGTCTTAAACTTTAACATTGTCTTAAACTAAGGTTGTGACCCTAACAGTAGGCCTACCCTTTGCCTATACACCTCATACCATAGGCTAGTCTAGTGTTTACATTATAAAGCCTCTCATTGTTTACTTCTGAGGTATATTCAGGATTCCTCATGGCCACAGACACTGACACAAAGACTAGTTTTGAGGCTAAACCATTTCGACTGTTTGCTTTTTCTAACAATTCAATGCTACTTTCACTGTAACTATATTTACACTTTCCACATGTCTTTAATAAACTGCAGACAACGACAACACTGAGATCAATTTATTATTACACAGCTAGAACTATTGTTAGGATCTTTTCTTCAGTCAAGTTATTACTGTTTGAATCCCCCAAATATTTGTATTTCATTTTCGTGGTACTTGATTGCACTTTAACCTCAATCTCACTAGGGGCAGTACTGCTATTGAATGGTGTCTTTCTTAGTACCAATCAACCATTTCTAATGAATTTGTGCCTACCAGTACTAAATTTCCTAATCCTGGGCATATCTATGAAACCACTGTCAGTGATTTTAAGATGTAAAACAACATATTTACGAACGCTATCGTTTATTTACTAGCAACATGGAGACAGGTGAACATCATGAGGGTAATCTAACTTCAAAATGTCAAATTAATAATTTTTGCACATAAATTTACATTTTCTGCTCCAAAACATCTTGTTCACGAAATGTTATGAAGGTTGAATACATCTGACATGTACGATAATGGGGTGTGGCAGAGTTCTGCAAGCATTTAGATAAAGGGTTGTAAAGGGTCGAGATAACTTATTAAAATTTACTTTACATATATGGATGGATTCAGAGAAGACTGGGTGTTTATTTGATAGAAGCAGTGTATTAATTTGATCTGAAACCTATTTGGTTTTGCTCTGCTATGATTGCGACAAAAGTTAATGCAAAACTTTACATACATTGTTATTTCCTGGCTCAAGGAACTCTCTGTAAACCAAAGAATAAGGGAACGTTCCCGACCAGGCCACCAGAGGCGCAGTCAGGCGCGCAGCAGATGTCGCTCATATACGAAACGGAACATACCGCCCACCTAATTGGTTGATTGGTGGTTGGTTCCTCAGTTTAGGGGCTGCGACAACGCGGTCATGTAGCTCCGTGTACTTTGGGTGTGTGTAGAATCTGTCTGATAACCGGTGTTAATTGTGATGACTGTAATAGTGTGGGTATCTGATTTAATTCAAGTAAGGACTGCAGACATTGAATGTTTTCAAGTAGTTCCTACTTTTGCCGCCAAACGCCACAGTCAACGACCAATTAGTTCAGAACGTAGTCACCAGATGCCACCGCAGTCGGCTCTTTACGACGAACGTAGGAACCTAAGAACGTTAGTCAAATGTTTAACCTATATAATTTAGCTTCACACAGGTGTAATTAGTGGAAGGTTCTTCAACATGCCATAAATCTATGACATGGGACCACCTGCTTTACTTCCCCTCCGAAGGAAGGCATACTGAGGGATGTTTAACGTTCTTAAAAAATCCGACTACATCGGCCGAGTTTGAACCCGCGATCTTGGGCATAGAAGCTCAGCATGCTACCAACTACGCCACCGAACCCGCTCACCTAATTGGGACAATTATACAAATGAAATCAAAACGGTCAATACATTGAATTAAATACATTGTTGTAAACTCTGTAAACAAGAGTTCAAATGTCAACAGTTTTCACATCATCTGAAAATGGGAGGAGACAGAGCTTCCTCACTGGCGTCTGTATTGTTCCCTTGCTAGTTCGCAAACTAACGATCCGAACCAATCCATCGGCACTGGGATGAACCTTGTCTACGACTGCTGTCTTCCATACAAGTGGAGGAAGGTTGTCGTCCTTATTAACACCACAGCCCTAGGCTGAATGTTGGTCTGAACTGAAACCCACACCCTCCATAGCTACTGCTGGATCGTTGAACCGTTTGCCATCTGGACAACTGGGTGATCTTAAGGTTAGTTAGGTCTGGCGTTTAGACATGCTTGAACTTGACTAAGGAGTGTACTAAATTTCTCGAAGGTCAGACAGGCTGTTCCTACTGCACGCTTCAAATGATATGGCATTGCCTTGATTCCAGCCCCCTACAAACCAACCAAGTGAGGAGCACTGGGTGGTATAAGATGCCATGTGAAACAAGTTGTGTTGGCTCACTGCTGAACAGTGTCATTGTGTTGCTGTGATTGAAAGAGTTTATGTAACTGTTTCAGCTCGTTCCTTGCACCCACCAAATGCGTAACATTGTCATAGTACAAATTTGCGCAAATTCCTCTTCTCGCAATGAATCTGCGTGGAGCTGCGATGAAGGCATCTGTCGAAAGACTGCTGACCAACTCTAAATGAATAGCCTTGGTGGCTAAACATATAAACAAAGCCACGTATCACTTATCTCTGACCTTGGATCTTGTTGATCCTAGCCGAATGAGAAACGCACCACCATAAGCCACTCTCGAATTCAAAAATGGGCGTAATGGTACCACACGTGCCGTAACTTGAAGCATCTGACACACTTGTGAATGACTTGCCGGACAGTACTTCTTCCCTTAGGAATTCAAAACTGCAAACTGAGTGACAACAATGTTAATTGAACACCTGCATGATGCAGTCGTACGTGTTCATTCTCAATCATGAGTTGAGTCAACTTATGTTTAACTGGCAGAATTAGAGGTATCTTTGATCAAAAGGTAACGAAGAAGCCTGTAATCGACGGCCCACCCTGAGGTATTGTGATTCATCCACAAACGGATGAAGAACCTTGATTTTGCTCTTATGTTGTACAGAGTGTTGGACTTGCAAGTCATGAAATTCTCGAGTAAATTCTTGTTGCTGAACAAGTATAAAGCAAACACGTAATGAGTGTCGCAATTCTTTGTGAGAGAAGATGCCAGTTTCTCTGCAGTGCTTGGAACGTTTGAGGTTAGTTGCAAATCGAAAACAGAAGGCGATTACGCGTTGAATCTTCTAAGGTGAAGAAAATCTTTCCAAAATAGTGTCAATTGTAGTTGGTGTGGTCGCTAGCAAGCTGACTGCAATTTGACGCTGTTCTGACAATGCAGTGTCTGTATCCTAGATTGTTTCTTGCGGAGGTCAAGCTTCTGTTGACTCTGATAGCCACGCTGGACCTTGCCACCAAGAAGTTAATTGTTTGAGTATTTGTGGGTTTGTTCCCCTTGACAGGATATCTGCTGGATTATCCTTCCCTGAAACATGTCCGCAGTCTAGAACACTCGATGCATTATGTATTTCTGCAACGCGGTTGGCCACAAATGTCTTCCAACGGTTCGAAGGCGAGTTAATCGAAGCCAATACGACAGTGGAATCTGTCCATAGATGTGCTCTGTGTATGCTAAGTTGAATGATAGACATGATTTTCTTCATTATATGTGTCAGGAGCATTCCTGCACATAACTCTAGGCGAGGAATAGACACTTGCTTAAATGGTGCTACCTTCGATCTGGAGGAGATTAATTTCACCGAAACATCATCCGTCATGTTTACACATCGTAGATATACAGAAGCACCACAAGCTGATCGTAGGGCATCCGAAAATCCATGCAATTGTATGTTCACTAGTGTACCTGTTCCTATTAGTGGACGAGGTACTGAAATGTTACTTAAATCTGACAAATACTTATACGTTTGACGCCATTCATCTTGGAGCCCAGTCGGTAGAATTTCATCCCAACCAATTTTAATTTGCCACAACCTCTGAAGGAAGATTTTGCAGGTCACCACGACTGGACCTACCAAACCCAATGGATGAAAAATGGAGGCTGTCACTGCTAGTATTTTCCGTTTTATCACTGGCGGCTGCTCATCGATGTTGAAGGAAAACATGAATTGATCTGTAGATGGTTGCCATAGAAGCCCTAATGCTCTAATGACATGATCATTGTCCATGGGAATAGATGAAATGGTTTCCCCCTTGTCTTCAGGTACTGCTAACACCACCTCACGACGGTTTGAAGCCCATTTCCGCAAATGGAAACCACCTCTCTTCATCAACAAAAGTAATTCTGATTGTAATTCTAGTGCTTCTTGTATTGTCTGCCCTCCACTCATCAGGTCATCCACATACATGTCTTGTTTATCAACTTTAGGGCGGCCTTTGGCAGTTGAGCTTCTTCCTCCATCGCTAATTGCTTGATACACCTAGTTGCCAAAGAAGGGTGCTGAAGCTGTACCATAAGTCACGGTAGTCAGTCGATACGATTGAAGTACATCCTGAGGAGACTGTCGCAACAGAATTCTCTGAAAGTCAGTGTCACTTGAATCCACTTGTATCTGGCGGTATATCTATGCAATATCTGCAGTAAAAGCAATTGGAAATGGGCGGAATCTTGTGATAACTGAATATAGATTTGGTTGTATGGTCGGTCCCACCATTAACATGCCATTCAGTGATATGTTAGTGCTGTACTTAGCTGAAGCATCGAAGACTACGCGTGTTTTAGTTGTTGATCTTGATTCCTTTACCACTGCATGATGTGGCATGTAGTATAAATGTTCGTTGTCCTGGATATTGATGGGTGAGGTAGTACTTCCATGTGTCCACGCTCTTCATATTCCTTCATGAATTTCTTGTAGTCTTCTCGAAGCGTGGGATTCACTGCTAGTTTTCTTTCAATTTGCTCAAACCTACGTTTGGCACCTTGGTAGGAGTCACCTAGCTTCATTGTTGAACTGCGGAATGGAAATCACACAGTGAAACGGCCAGTGTCATCCCGTCTTGTGCACTGTTGAAAATGTGCTTCACAGTCCTTTTCTTCAAGAGAGAATGACTCACAGTTCAGTTCTCCCAATTGCCAGAATTTCTGTAATTGAAGTTCTAGATTGTCCTGACTGGACATGAACATAGTCACGCTTGATGGTCCATTACTGATCTCGTTAATGTTTCCAGATAATATCCACCCCAGAGAGATTTCTTAGATCACTGGTAGACCTGGCGCTTTGATTCTTCTTTCTAGCAACATATCGAAGAATAACGTTTTCCAATCAATATATCTATGGAGCCTGGCACTTTGAAAGTAGGATCTGCTAGTTCCAAATGACCTGGAATATCCCACTTCTCAGTGTTAAGATGTCTCGTAGGCAGAAGCCCTGTGATCCTTGGTAGAATGAAACATGTGAATTGTGAAGTGAAATTACTGACTCTGGATTGTATATGAACTGACACGCTGTGGGAAGCCTTAGAGATTGTATTGTTAATTCCACTGATTGGAATAACATTGTTCAGGCGTTTCAATCTTAGCCGTTGAATACACAACTCAGAAATGAAATTTGATTGTAACCCGGAGCCTAGAAGTGCCCTGCTCTGCTGCAAATTACCTCTGTGGTCACGTACATAAACACTGGCTGTGGATAATAGAACTTGCCCTTGAATACCCTGCTTATAAGCACAGTAACTATTGTTGAGCGGTATCTGATTGCTGTTTCTCGAAGTTGCATAGGCCTCGTGCGAATGAAGTCGTTTGGTACTTGTGGCGCCCCTAGCGGCGAGGAAAGGCGAAGCTAGTCGGGAGAGTAGCGAACGCACGTAGTAGGCAATCGTTAGTCTGAGCAGCATTTCCATTAATACGAGTAAGCGGATATGTGTTCAACAGGCAAAATAACTACAGTTATCTGTGTGGGGTTTGAGGTTGTGAAATGGGACCCGGCTTATTTCAGGGATTCTACCGTAAGGAAAGGACAGCAGTTGAATGGCAGTCACCATATTTTTCACGTAGAAGAAAGATCGGGAGAAATATCTGGCCTGTGTTTACCGGAGACAAACATTAATAAATCACCGTATGTGGTGAAGATAAAAGTAAGTTTTGTTGCATACTTCCTTTTATTAATACATTGTAACTGCGTTGTAAGTTTATAAGTAATAATATGAAATATGATCACCATGTAATTCTCATGAAATTAGACCTTAATCTCCTTTCAAAACACAATAGCCTACTCTATAAACGATATTAACTATTAACACATTTTCTGTTTACAATTTATGTTCAGGTAGACTCGGACAGATGTCTGTTATCTGGGAACTGTCAATGTAAGGCAGGCTTGTCAGAAAGGTGCAAACACATTGCTGCCTTGTGTTTATTTGTAAATAGTGAGAGAGACACTTCCAAAACTACGCGCTTGCAAGAATGGGAAAAACCAATGCGTGCTCGAGAACAGTTATATGCGAAAGGTGAAAAGATAGGGAACCTATTCGAGAATGAAGCACGCCGTAGCACCACTGAACTAGCTGCAAGCGAGATTCAAAGCAGAAGCGAAATGTATGACTTAGTAAGACATTTAGATTGTGCCTTCTCCAAGATTTTAAAAGTTGAATGTGAAAGTGAAAACTACGTAATCTGCAAATCCATTACATACAGTTTAGTAGATAAGGCAGCTGATCTTAGTGAAAATGAAGCTTCATGTCAATTTATTTCTGAGCTAGAGAGCCAAAACATTCGTGATGTATACAGGTGTTACGTAGTTCGGAGTTTATTAAATAACAAGTTAACTCTAATTCCGGTAAACTACCTCAACATGTTGCCTGAAAATGTACGAATATTCTACAACAATCATGTGAAAGTAACAACAATACAGAGACACGAGATCGCTGTTGTGACAAGACTTCAGTCAAAATGCCCCACATGGTTCCAGGAAAGAAAGTTGCGCATTTCTGCAAGTCAGCAGGCACACAGGATTATGACATGGAAATCAGCTGATTATGACCAACTTGCAAGATCTCTTCTCGTTGATAGAGTACTGAACACCTCAGCTGTGAGGTATGGAAGAGAGAATGAACATGTGGCTATTCGGCAATATTCCATGTTTAATAATAATTCGTCTGTGCGCCACCTAGGACTGTGTATTAAAAAGGAACAACCGTGGTTATGCTGCAGTCCAGACGGGATTGTACTTTCTTCATGTGGATACACATTATTGGAAGTCAAATGTCCTTTCTCGTGCAGAGACAGAGCAATTATACAAGACGGCGAATGTGGTGTGCCTTATCTGTACGTAGCTGATCAAGGAGGAGTCGGGATTAAGGAAACGCATGTATATTACACGCAGGTACAGGTCTCCATGTACATATTAAATATAACTTCCTGTGATTTATTTATTTACTCACCAAAGGGAAGTGTCAACGTAAACATTCGTAGAAATGAAAAGTTCCTTTCTGCTATCATTCCCGCCTTAGAAAAGTTTTATTTCCTAAATTATCTGCCATTGGTGTGTGGGACTGCACATTAGCATGGGTATCTTACAGAATCCAGCCTTAAATTTGCAACAGGGATACTGAATATTGAAGGATTCTTAATTTTTACCAGTCATGTAACATGCCTGGCCCTTACTAAAACACCAAAATTGTAATTAAAATTAGTTTAAAAAAATAGTAAAAAAACGAATAAAAATAGTTCTTAACAATATAATATATTATTAATTCTAATAATAATTTCAGTACAATGTGAATGTCATTAAAATTAATCATTCATCTTAATTAGTGGAGGACTAAAATTTGCTAGAACTCCGGCAATGTGTACAATTTTATCAATATGTGGTAATAAATCAACTGTAACTTCGCTACTCAATATTTTGTATAGTTTCATTCTTTGTATAGCCCTTTCTACATGAATGCGAACAGATGCTATGTTGTAAGTAGTATCCACTTCTTCCACTGTTAATTGCGGGTCAAATGCAAAAGGAGGCATCACCATTATAGCATCTTTGTTTTCAATACACTTCCTTATTTGTGGAAAGCCTTTGTCACACATTACAGTATCGCCTGCCTGAATATAATCAAGTACACCAGAATTAACTGTAATCTAACTATCGGTTTCTCTTCCACCATAACACTTTGATAGGAAACAGATAAATCCTGACGGCGTTATTGCAACAAGAAATTTCACTGTGAACGAATTTTTATAATGTGAAAACATCATAATTCTTTTCCTAACACTTCCTGGTCTTTCACACGGTATTTCACTACAGTCTAGTATGCAGGTGCATTTTTCAAAATGCTTTTTAAACACAGGAGGCATTGTGCTTTCAATACTAGACATATGGGGCCAGAATATCCAGTCCTTTGTTTTTACGTACAAATGGCGAAGTATAAACTTGAACGTTGCGGAAACTGTTGTTCTATGACACCTGAACAGGACGCCAATGGCAGCAAAACTTATTGCAAGCTTCATCTTCATTAAAAACAGAAGTAACATATTTTCTTTGCGTAATTTGCAGTTGTGATGCAAAGTCGGTAGCAGGGATAAAAGGATATGAAACACTGCAAATTTTACGCCAGCTATTTCAAGGAGATGTTGTTCATTTTCCTTCACTGTTTCATATCCAGAAAATGATTGTCCCCATTCACTGAAATCTGTTCCGGTATTTGCGTCTATTTTCAATAAATTGTCTGTCATTGTCTGATTGTTAACTGGTATTGGGAGGTTAGTTTGGATACCTACATCATTATTTTCTAATGAGCAAAACATAATATTCAAACTGTTTA
Source organism: Meconema thalassinum (assembly GCA_946902985.2). Classification (NCBI taxonomy): domain Eukaryota; kingdom Metazoa; phylum Arthropoda; class Insecta; order Orthoptera; family Tettigoniidae; genus Meconema; species Meconema thalassinum. Next base: position 43,090,557 of record OX336392.1, read on the forward strand.
TCTTATTGGCCTGGGATGCAAAATTTGCCTGTGTACTTGCGTCAGTAACTGAACAGACATTCATGCCTGTGTAAGTTTCCGCTGTGTTGCCAATGCCATGCCTTAATTTTCTTCTTTTGTAACGCTCAGCAATTATGTTCTCTTGTAATTCACCTTTACTGTTAGAATTTGGTGTCAGAAATAATCTAGGTACATACCCAGGGCTGTCAGGATCTCTTGAGGGCATTCCGTTTACAAAATGACGGCTGCAAATACGAGAATTGTTTGTAGGTGTCCATGGTTTTCCATTCTTCGTGTCTCGTTTCAAAGATGCTATCCAGGCTTTCCTTCTGATCACATGTTATTTGTCATTGGGAAACTTAAAAAACTTAGTTCCAGAAGGAGAGTTCCTGTACGTAAAATTACACCCTACTACGGAACAATTGTTGTTACTGTTAGAACTAGTGGAACCACAATCAGTTTCGTACATTATATTACAGAAGATAGAAGCTAACGACAACGCAAACTGCATGCAACAACATAGCAAGCAAGCGCAGATCTCCCGATGAGGAATGCCATGCTTGCCGACAGAGCGCAGCACAGTTCATTCGCACGAGGCCTATTGACATCACATTCTAATCTACCTTCAGGTCAATTGTTGCTGCTGCGATTAAATGTTGGGTTGATTTTGTCATTGTGAAGAAGTGTGTTGTGTTTATGCTCACATTGACGACAATAACTAAGCCTACATTGTTGGTAGTTGTGACCTGCGGCCATGCGGTTGAAACAAAGTTTATATTTACGAACTAATTCTTGCCTCTTGGTAACATCGTCACTCATAAATAGCTTGCAATTTAACAATGAATGCTCTTACCCACACCTAGGACATCATCGAGCCGTGGTAACAAAGGAGTTATACGTTTTCCCTGATTTACCTTTGCTTGAAGCAGGTATTCTAGTTACCTTGGTATTGGCGAATGGGAAGGCTTGTTGGCCTGACTTAACATTGCCTCTAAAGAATGACATCTTTTATCTAAGAATGCAAACAGTTTTTCAGAGGTCGGCAGCTGCTTAGCCGGAGTGTGAGGTTCCCACTCTCGCCTAGATGTTGAATCTAATCTATCTACGATTAATTGCACAACAAAGCCTTCTTTGAAAGCATTTTCAACTATATCCTGAGCTTCTAATGAGTTCAAATGTCCCTTAAATGTGTCTAACAACGATAGCAACTCGCGTGCTGTTCTTTGTGAATTGCATCAGCTTCTAGTAAACCCTTGATGTGTTTGCTTACTATTAGCCTCTTATTGTAGTATCGTGCAATTAATGCTGCCCATGCTGCTTGATAATTTTCAGAAGATGTTGGAAATGTGTGTACAATTTGGAGTGCCTCTACCTTAAGTGATGAATTTAGATAGTAAAATTTTTGAATGCTGGTTAGATCTTCATTGCTGTGGATCATAGCCTCAAATGTATCGTGATATTGTACACGTTGTGTAGTCACCGATAAAATTAGGGTATTTATTGGAGGTAATTTCATACATGATTTTAATCTACCTGCTTGTGAACCTGCAGAATGCAATGATATACCATTCATCAAATGGCTCTGCCCAGTCTTCTGGCAACAATATACCAGTACGTGGATTCGAAACTATCTCTATAGTCTACATGCTCCTCAGTTTTGTCATCGTACACTTCCAAGTCTGACTGAATGACTTTGAAGTCGTTGAAAATTTCCTCCATGGTTTTTAACCTGCCTTTTATTAGTTCTATTATTATTATTAGTTATCAAACTGCTCGACGTATGACTGAATGCGTGTTAGCCTGCCCTTCAAAATGCCTGGCTTCTTTATCATTACTTTTAAAATCTGTAGCTTCCATTGCTGGACTGTATATGAGTAAAGGAATAGAAAGGATTGCCAGACCTAACACATACCTTGACTTGGACTTGGACATTATTTCACTGCTTAATGAACTATGTTACTGTAGTACCACTAGTTGCGGTCAATATCCGACCCGGAGGACCAATGTTTATTTTGTAGAAGCAGTGTATTTTTTTGAACTGAAACCTATCTGGTTTTGCTCTGCTATGATTGCGACAAAAGTTATTGCAAAACTTTACATACATTGTTATTTCCTGGCTCAAGGAACTCTCTGAAAACCAAAGAATAAAGGAACGTTCCCGACCAGGCCACCAGAGGGGCAGTCAGACGCGCAACAGATGTCGCTCATATACGGAACGGAACACTGGGGAATGTTATAAGAGCAAAGCATATTTTTGTTGTTGAAAATATTCGTGTACTTGTTCTCTTGCTTCTTAAAGATCTGTCGGAGCTTCCGACTGGGTATAACGAACGCCTCATGACACCAAGACTTCGGCTAATTAACAAACAGCATGCCACGGTGATCAGTGCATACGTCCCCACACTAGGTTCCGATGATGACATTAAGAAAAAATCTATCCGATCTGGATAGCGTCCTATCAAACATCAACCATGAAGACAAACTCATACTGATCGGTGATTTTAACGCTAGAGTGGGTAAAGACTGCAATGTTTGGAATGGTATAATTGGCAAGGAGGGAGTTGGGAGAGAAAACTCCAATGGTATTAAACTGCTCTCAAAATGTGCTGAACATGAATTGGTAATCACCAATGCCATCTTTCGCCAAGAATCGCTTCAAAACATCATGGCAGCATCCTAGATCGAAGCACTGGCATCTCATTGACTATGTCATTGTGCACAAGAAAGATTTACTAGATGTTCTTATAACCAAGAAGATGGCAGGAGCCGATGACTGTTGGACATATCACCGTCTTATAAGATCAGTTATGCGTATACAATTATCCACTCAGAAGAGGAAACAAAAGAAGACCTGTAGGCATAAATTTGATACCGAGAAGTTTGGTAACTCAGAGTATATCTTCCAATATAGAGAGCTGCTTAACCAGACACTGCCAACGGAATATCATCCAGATGTAACTCAACATTGGGAGAGTCTGAAGGCCACTATTCAATGCTTGTAAGGAAACGCTGAGATATAAGACCAGGAAACATCAGGGTTTGATGAAAATGATGAAATTGAAGCATTGATCTCTGAAAAGCTTGGGGGAAATATATGAATTCCCGTGCTAAGACAGAAGCATTTTGTCTTGCCAAAGCAAATGTCCAAAGAAGAACATGTGCACTTAAAAACGCACGGTGGACATCCAAAGCTAAAGAGCTGCAATATTTGGCAGACAAAGATTCGCGACAGTTCTTCCAAGCCACAAGAGCAGTTTATGGTCCCATCACTTGCGGTAGAAATCCACTTTGGTCCAGTGACAAAAGTACACTTCTAAAAGATCAATATTCCATCATGAATAGGTGGAAAGAACATTTTGATGACCTCTTGAATCAGGATTCAATTATTTATGAGCAGGTGTATGGCATATTAGAGCAAGCCCCCATCAGGGAGAACTCGCCTCTCTGCCAACGCTAGAGATGAAGTTCAGTGTGCTGTTAATCAAGCAAACCGACACAAAGCCACAGGTTGTGATAGTATACCAGCAGAAGCTCTCAAAGAAGGAGGTGAGGAACTCATACGCCAGATATATGATTTTATTATTAAACTTTGGAGAACTGAAAAGTGCCTGCTGATCTCAGAGGTAGTCTGACAGTTCCCATATTTAAGAAATGTGATCGGACAGACTGCAACAACTATCGTGGCATATCATTACTATAATGCCTTGGAAAGCTTATTGCTCGTATTTTGGCTAATCTCATTCTGTCTTTAGTGGAGAAAATACTTCCAGAGAGCCAGTGTGGTTTCAGGTCTTCTAGTGTGCCCAATGGGACACGGCAGATTGGCATCGAACTCGGGTCTTATCAAGAAGACCAGAACCGAACCATTGATCTCTGAGGGGGAACAGCTACAGGGAACCCGAAGAGCAATGAGTATAATGGCATATAATCACAATAGCATGATTTCACGGCCAGAATGTGAATATCATAGCTGTTTAAGGTGAATAATTGTAAGAAAATGCAGGCATATGTACGTTTTGGAACCCTGGACGCATGAAAGCAAACCAGCTTGACATTTGACTAATCGCAGCCAGCAGAGGGGCGTATTTAGGTGACGCCGAGGGACTCATTTCCGTCTGGACTACAGGGACAGCTCGAGATTAATGACTCTGGGGTTCACCAGTGCACAAGGCCTGAGACCGGAGAAGGGGTAGTCGCCCATGGAAATTAATTGATTACAGCCAATTGGAGCATTGAAATGAAGTAAAACTTACACCCAGGTGAATATATTCTAGGAGAGATAATTTAGGAGTGGTCTCACGCCTAAATTAAAGCCTATATCTATAAATGAGCCTGTGAACACACTGCCTACGCGCAGGAGGAATGATTTGGAGACCAGCACGAGGGGAAGTACCAGGGTAGCGTCATGACGCTATGGAAGAAGGCAATTAATTGTAATTAATTGGCCGAAGCGATCGCTTGCACGTGAGTGATTTTGGGACCTCCACACCTAGACAAACGAGGTTTATACGTCACTTTGTCTGGAAATGCATTATTTCAAGAAAGGAGTCGGTCCTGTGTGTTCAGTGGACTACGTTTTACGAGAAACCTTTATATAGGGGGAGCTTCGCAGAAAAGTTAGTTCATCTCCAGTTCGTCTTGACTCAACACGTAAACTAATACGCTGCCAGATCACGCAAGAAAGTGCGCGAATTGTTAAAGTATCGACGCTCAAGTATATTGGGAGAACAATGGAAGTGCATCATACAGCTTCTTAATAGTAATCATGCATCATGTAAGATTTAATCTACAGGAGATATTTATCCAATATCATATGCAAGTATATATTCGCTACAGAGTAGGGATAATTTAGGATGTTTTGGACAGTGAATATACCAGGAGGTGGTGTCATAGTTATAAATGACACATTATTATCAGGGTCACTACAAGTATGGGAGCCTGGAAGGCGTCACAACTAATCGTGACAGAGAAATGAACAGAATTGCAGTAGGGATTATATGAATTGCAGGTGACGGGAAGTGTTCGAACGCACGCACACGCAAGATAGACTTTCACGGAGACCAGCGGTTGTCAGAAGTTAGCTGCATCGCATCTCTGAGGTCAGGCGTTAGTAGGAGTCCAATTAAGGATCCACATGTGAAATACTGCGGGAAGTGTATATAAGTTTTGTTACAGTGATTTTAAAAGTGTTTATGTGTATGATAAAATAATATGTATTGTGTTAAAGTGAGAAAAGCCACTGATGAAAAATGATTATCATGTGTGAAGTGTACTGTATAATACCATGTGTCGTGTGAGATATAGCATGATGGCTTAAACCAAGCATCATGGTAGGTTCGTGGCTGGCATGCTGGACTAATCCAGCAAAAATGAAAAGTGAGTACAAATTTTCAATGTTGATATAATTAAATGGTTCACCATACAACGAAGCATCACTTTAAGACTAAGATTTAACATTCATTTATGTACGAGCTTACACCCATCGTATTTTGGTAAAATATGGCTTGGAGGGTGATTTGTTTACGGCTATTTAGGCCTAAGTTAGTGATGAAAGTAACGGTAACGTTAAATATTAATAATAATAATAATCTGGGGTCGGTAACAGTAATAAGTAAAGTAATAGGCGTGTCAGGCCTAGAGTACGGGCAAAGCGTGTCATGTCTAACGTAAAAATACTGTATTTTTGTAAACAGTAAGAAAGTAACGTAATATATATCGAGATATGAGAGTTTTTCAGTGTCGTTGAATTATTGAATGAATATTTAATATGGTGAATTCTACAGGGTTGTATTTGAGAACCATTAAGGTAATGTAAGCCAGTAAACTTATACTTGTTTTAGGAGCTACTTAAAGCTTTGGCTTAAGAGTAATTGCAGAGAGGACGTGAGTGCTTTAATAATTGAGTCATCTATGAGAAGTATTGTTTGAGCCGCATGCAGCGAGCAAGTAACGTAGAATCAAGTGATTTACGTCAATAAGTTGCGGGGATCATTCAAACATAGCTTGCGCGTTAGGTGAAAAGTTGGCTAATCTACGAGACAGTATCGCCTTGGTGCATACTTGTATTATTCGCAGCGAGTGAGACGGAGTCTATCTGTATCCACCGCTTGCAGGAATTGTGCCACGAGGGATAACTCTTCGAGACCCTGCGTGAGCCTATGTATTAATTGACCTGCCCTGAGAGGTAAGAATCATGTTCTTCGTTAGGAAACGCCGATTTCCTTATTATTAGGCAGCTGCTTCGATGAGAAAACTTGGATACTCTATCGATATGCGCGCCAGAAGCCACTAGTATCGCCACAGAACGGAAAGGCTATTACTCGATCCATCCCCTGCCATGAATATTAATTAGGAGCCGAATTGAGTCCATTATACTAAATGTAGGTGTTAAATAATGAGAATGACTCAATTACTAGGGACAGCACTCAGGGTACCACCATTGTACTGCACTTGTAAACAAACCTGACCTTGCAAGCAGCCATATGGGGTGGCAGGAAGGCCACAAGTCTGGCGGCCATCTTGCTCGGCCAGCTGGAACTAATTTTATTGCCCGCTTGGAAAGGAGGTCTATTGACCTGAGTCCTTTATTTTAAAAGCATAGTGGGACACTGAAGAATCTCGATATTTCGAAAAGTAATTAAGATATGATTATTGTGATGATGCCAATTGGATTAAATGATGTATTTCCACACACATACCATGTTGGATCGCTGTGATCGGATAATATTTGGCCCAGTTATTCTCTGAGGAGGAATACTGCACCAAATAAATTAGGCATCTTTGTAAAGTGTTTGCCCAGTTCACACTAATTTATGCAGACGGGTAGAGTAATTTCAGTGACATGACACCAGACCCAGAAAATCGTTGTATGGTGAAGCTATAAACATTTCTATCCATGTGTATTTTGGAAGGGAAAACGTACCACTTTAGCGTTTCAAATTGATGGGAAAAAGAATACGAGTTGCACGACACAACACTTGTTAATTAAGGCATAAGATAATGAATTTATGTTAATGAAAGTAAATGCCCCGTAAAAAAACGGATTAATGTTTAATAATTGTAGAATTAATGTCATTAAAAGATATTGTGATTATTGTGTTGTGATACTCCAGTTTGTGTTAAATTGTGCCACGTGAAGAACACTATGGACACTCGTAGATGTCAGAGAGTATCAATGATAGGATGCTAGGAATAGACTTGAGTGCAGTGGAGCACTAATTTTAAGAAGAGACTCACAAATAACCTTGATTTTCGTTGTGGGAAGTAAATGTAAAATATCCTTTGTTTGTGTTTTTGTTGTATAGCCATGATTTTATATCATTAAATGTGTTATTTAGGAATATGTTGTTTCTTTCATGTAGAGTAGTTACCTGACAGACTCAAATCCTGAGCATGTGGTCGTATGGTGGGCATGGACGTCCCATACCTCGAAAGACCGTGAGTTAGCTGGGATACGAACACATGTTCCATATGATGACGATTGGGTACACTAGAGGAACCACAGATATGATATTCACAGCTCGTCAGCGTCAAGAGAAATGTAGAGAACAAAATAGACCTATTTATATTGCCTTTATCGACCTCACCAAGGCATTTGACTATTGTTTTAGATCCCTTATTTGGGGGTGGATCTAAAAGGGAGAGTTGTTGTACTAATTTATAAGGTGGTGCCTAAAAGGGTAGCTTCCCTTGTCAGGGTAAGCTGACCAGTGTAGAGTGTTGTGGTGTGCTAGGAACTAGGGGGCGTTCCTGTAAATAAAGTAGTAGTGTTTGAAGGGATGGGATCCAATACAAGGGTCACCGTGCTAGTCGCTCAGCTGGCTGCTTATTATGTAATTGAATCTGCTTGTATCAGGCCGAGTGGCACGCGCTGCTTGTTGGCAGCCGAGCCGGCTCGGGGAACACAAAGGTACCTGAGTTAGCGCTATTGGGCTACCGTCTGTCACGTCTTACCGTGACGGGAATAAGGAAGGGCGTTGGGATGTAAAAAGGCGTATAAACAGTAAAACGTGTGTAGAGTGTGGACCAAGTGTTTTATTGGTCTGTGGTTCTGAGTGTGAGTCCCTTGTAGGGAATGGAGTTATGTTCACAATGTAATACAAGTTGTGGGTTACAGGTTACATAAGTAGGAACTCTGAACACGATTGACTGACTCACCTCGGTTGACACCAGCGTAGCCTCGGGCCGTCTCGATGAAGCACTGACAATGGAGAGATCCTTTGACCTCATTAGGATGCCTTCTTATACTCTCTGGCGCTATGTTGTCAGCAATGTGTTGGCCCAGTTACTAGTATGTAGGTATGTGTAACCATTGTGCAAGGACTGGGCTGCTTTTAGAGTGGCAAGCTGTCCCTGCTAAGTTTTATGGATGTTGGGCCGGCTTTCCAAGGGTTGCCATTTAGGGGATTTAGCCAGATGCCGGGGGGATGGACTCCAAGGGGTGCATACCCCTGGGAGGCTGTACAAGCGTCTTCCTTCATTTGTTCGCGTCCTCGCGAACGGGAACGGAACTGGAGGTTGGGGCGTTGACGTAGTGGTCCTTGAAACCCCCTCGTATCTCCTGGTGGTGTCGTATCGAAGTGTGGGTGTGAGGTCAGCCCGTGTTCAGAGGGGAGGGTTATGGGATGTACAGATATATGTATACACTGATATTGACATTGTGAAAAAACAAACAAAAAAAATTGACATTGCGAAAGATTTGATATCGAGAAAAAATTAACATTGGGAAAAAAATTGACATTTGAGAAAAATTTACCATTAAAATAAATTCGACATGTAAAAAAAAATTGCCCTTGCTATTGCTGGCATATTGCTAGTTTCAAAAAAAAACATGGTTTCTGATGGTGATGTGTTACATAGTTGTGCAGGGAGGAAAAACCCAGGGCCGAACGGATGATTGCGTCGTCCGCCCTATCTTAGGGAAAAAGTGCTCCCTGCACTAAGAAAGGTAGAAGAAAATAGAAAAATGGGTGTTCCAGGGTATAATTTAAGGGAAATATTCAAAAGACGTTTATTGGTTTGGGAAAAAACGGAACACCCTGACAAATGGGGAAGTTAGAAGAAGGAAAAATGAAAGAAAACCAATCATACACATTATGTACATTGGCATCTTGATAAACAAACAAAAATATATAGTGTTTAATGTACTATGTTGCGATTCTGACATTTAGGAATATTGTCGCTTTCCAGTGGAATAATTGTATGAAGTTTATCCTTAAAAATTATGAATTACAATGACCTTATGTCTAGTGGAATAATTGTATGAAGTTTATCCTTAAAAATTATGAATTACAATGACCTTATGTCTAGTGGAATAATTGTATGAAGTTTATCCTTAAAAATTATGAATTACAGTGGTCTTATGTCTAACTTAAGTGCGCTAATCCCTTATAATTCTAGTTTTTGTGAGGTACCTCGCGTGCACGCTACCCGTCTGTACGTACTCTTGCCGTCTCACGGCTGATCCTGTACGGCCACTTCTTGGTACGGTATAGTGGTCGTACCGCTTGCATGTATTCTTAATACTTAATCTGTGAAGCATCCTCCGTGGGTGAATGCTTTCACACTTGACAATGAGAGTCACTGCCACAAATCGGTTGCGCCCTCATTGTCGTAATCTGCGTCGCATTTTGACGCTTTTATGTGGTTCTATTTAGTTGATCTGCCAGTAAGCCTGGTACCCCACAGGCACCAGTCCTGCTGTGCAGATTTTTTTTTTTTTGGAGTGTGTAGCTGAAAAAGAAAAATGTGGTGAGTGTTTGCGAGTGTGTCGGGATTAGTGCAAGTTGACGTATATAAAATAAAAAAAATAGTACACAATCATGGCATGCCGTAAATAATATGCCACTGCTATATGGTAGTGAAATTCCTGTCACCAGTTTCCTGTATCTGGTGACGATGCCTGTGAAAAAATGGCGAGGTTTAGAAAAAACATATTAGTATGACATATTCTCTATGTCGCTTCCTGTGTCATAGTTTTCACTGGCTGAAGCTCTTCTTTCTCTGAAAAAAAATAGCATGATTAATGTTAATTAGCTGCATACCCGGGCTTACCCTATACGGTGCCGTGATGCCGTAAATAATATATAGTTGGTCTTACCCCGGTAGCGGAATTGTGGTTACCGGGTGCCGATATATTCCACTCTGATTATGCCTATTGTACTATGTTATATATTATCCTATATTATAGTGTATTGTCGGACTTACCCTGATGCCGGGTTTGGCGGTCATCAGGGGCCGACCGGCGTTACTTAATACTATCTATCTTAATTATAGTCTAATAATAAAAAAAATGCTATTTCTAAGCCGAGAGGGTTGCCTTAATCTATTGCCGAAATGTGCTGCGCCATACCTGGCAACAGCGGTGAATAAATTTGCTTAATCCTAGGTTGCGTGTCAAATGCAACCGTCTTACAACTAAATTTGGCCTAGGACGATCGCCTGGGGCAATTAAATCCCCAGGACACCACCCGCACGAGCCCCAGAAACACCGGTTGTCTCTAGGGTCGCTAGATTCCGTCCCCTTAACTCTAGGTGTCGACGTCTATTACTAGTACTAATCTATTCGCAGGCGGCTTACGGTGCCACTAAGCTAACCGTTTCGCCCGCTGTAACTTCCTTGTTCATGACCGTTTGCTGTTCCGATTTATCGTGTTTGAGCCGCCCACTTGGCTCCTGTGAGGTGCGCGCACTGCCCCTCTCTTAATGCCCATTGACTGCCCGCTGCGTCGCCATTTATGTGGGCATTGGACATTGTGGTCCAATGGCATAATATCCTCCGGGAAGTGAGCGTCCGGGGAGTCCTCTTCGCCTGTGTCGGCCGCAATAGTAATGATTCATGTGTCCTCCGGGAAGGGAGCGTCCGGGGAATCCTCTTCGCCTGTGTCGGCCGCAATATTTATATTCATGTGTCCTCCGGGAAGTGAGCGTCCGGGGAATCCTCTTCGCCTTAATCGGCATTGCTGGGTTGGCCCACTGAACCCCTTTGAGTGCCCGCTATGCTACTCATTTAAGAACTCCGGCGAACCGTTGTCGTCCATTTACGTGGGCGCAGGACCGAATGAGCGCGTACATTCCATATATATATATTCATATTTCATTCTTCATTATTGATTACCGTCGTGGTCTTCACCTTCACCTCGCGGGGTAAGGACTTGTCGGATCTAGGATTGGTCCTGCTGAACCCTTGGATCCTGCTTCACTCCTGACGAATAGGAGTCTGACTCCCCGCCATGGAAGTCCTACTTACGTAAATTTAACTAACAGTCTAGTCATAATATGGGGTCGTCTCTAGGGATAGCTCCCGAGGCCGGCGCGGAGTGAGCTATTTCTCCCGCCATTCTCAGAAAGTCTCCCTGCAGGTCTTGGCTTCGACGACCGTGGCACATAGTGGGTGTAACGTTCTCCGACAAGGGGGATAAGCGACATGCCCCCTAGATCTCGATGTTTGCCCGCGCCAGGTCGCGAATGCTTTGACCTTACGTGGTTCGTCTATTTGGTCAGGTCAGTGATTTGATGAGCCAACTGGGGTAAGGGTCCACATCGCCTTCCCCAGCTCTGCTCCCGTGTGGTCCCTCCTGACCTTCGGCTTACACCGTTGTCAACCATCAGGTCGTATCAGATTCCTTTGTAAGAAAAAAAAAATGTGTCGTAACCTGTGTAAATAGTTTAATCTCTGTGTAAAATGTAAAATATTTCCAGTGTTGCGGGGTTGTAGATCTTCTAAGTACATGGGCTACTTCTGGCCTACCATCGCTACGTCAGCTTTCCAGCAATAATGCTTTCTTTACCTTAATGGAGGTGTTAGTAGGGTCTGTAATGTCAGGTACCCTGTTATTAGGATCTGGGGGTAGTTATTTGTTGAGTGGGCTTAAAGTATGGTAGGAAGGGTTTGCGCACCTTTGGGTTCCACGTTAGTGGTGGCCTGAAACCGGTGATGCCACTGGGATGCTTCTATAGTGAGTGGAGTGGGGAGGTAATTCCCGGGATTGCAAAGATACGAAAATTCATGCAGGTTTGATATTAAAATCCCTGGTAAATGGATGGGATACTCATGCATGGGTCTGGATATGAAGTTTCTGCCTTCATGTACGGATAGGTGTAGGATGGGGCATAATACCATATGTTCCTTTCATGCGGGAGAGTTTAAGTACTAAAGAATGGTTAGTATATATCTATGGCCTCCTCTCTCATTTGGAGAGGCGCATTATGCTTCTTTAATGTTTGCTGAGTCACCCCTAATACTCGGGTGGTAGCACCGTGGCTCAAGGCGTAGCATGCCTGCTCTTTAGACGCATGAAGTCCATCAACCCCTTGTGTGTATTTTGTAATGTAGTGTAGCTGTTTTTGGTCGTGTAGATGTGTTTGCGTTGTTTATGTTGGGCGTGAGAAGGTTATGGGAAGGGAGTAAGGTGGTACGCTGGTAGCCTGTTCTCCTGTCGTCCTCCCTTGGTCCATGTTGGCTTTCTATCCGCGCCTTGGGATAGTAGAGCTGCATGACCTAATCTGGTCGGCCATTTGCAGTGTAGATGTGGCCAGTGGTCGTAATGCGACTGGTCATGTGCTAGTCATCTGTAATGACTCCTATGCCTTACGAGCGATAAGAGAAGTTATTAGGGGGGAGATCTTGTCTGTGTTTGCTCCTAATTGTTGAGTGCGTGTGCGTGTGTGTGCCTATGTACCGCTACACCACGCGGACGGTTGGTCTGTTGCAGGCCAAGTCGTAATATGTATCGCCTGTGTGGGCAGAAGGCGCCCGTGGCTTGCCAACGTCCTTGCGAACGTGCCCTAGAGGCCCAAGATAAGTTCCGCTGTGTCACGTCTTGTCCATTGCCAAATGTTTTTGCAGTGTGGAGAAAAAATGTATGGTGTTATAATTGTTATGTGTTTGTAAGTTCACGGTCACTGGCGCTACGCAATAGTGTCTCGTCACCGCAGTATTGCAGTGTGAATAGTCTGCTGTCAGCAGTTGGTATGTGCAATGCTATGCTGGGAAGTTACTGTTTGTCATCCGCTGGCATGTGCCTTTCTGCACGAATGCAAGTGTGGTCATTGTTTTGGATTCCTAGCCTAATGTAGCAATTCGTCCTAGTTAGGTAATGACGTCGTGTGGCCATTGTTCCCTAAGACTTGTGTCTTGTGAAATTTTCCTACCTGTGTCTGTGAAATGTATCCTCTATGCCTGGTGTAATTCGAAATTTTATGTCTGGCTTTTGGTGGGAGGAAATGTAGTATTCCCTGTTCATGCATTTGTATGGGCCAATTTCGGCGTGGTTGGGAGCCTGGATAACTGCTTCCCCTTTGTGTCTAAATTTTTACTGGAACTCAGACCCGTGACCTTATGTCATTCTCTGTGTTTTATGTTTGCGTTGTGTTCCAGGGCTTGGGGCTTTCCCAGTGCGGTTTTTGCTTGTGTTCCGTGTACCAAAAATACCATTGGATAGTTAGTTTTTGGTACGAGTGTGGTGTGTGGTCATGGGTTCGAATCCGGTTGTCTGTAAAGACTTGGTGTGATCATTTCCGTGCCGCATATAATATGGCACGTTCCCGTGGATGTGCAATGCGCAAATGAAAGCATGCATACCTGTGTAGAGTTTGTACGTTTTTGATTTCCCCTTGTAGTGTAATTTTGGAAGATATAGGGTCTCTAAATCGGGCGTGAATGATGCCGTGCGCTCTGCTCTGAGAGCTGTTGTCTGTAAGCGTGCAGGTTATCACTGAGGCCTGCGTTGTTGCTGAGTATGGCGGTATCGGATTACAATGTCTTGCGCGTACGCTCGTTACTTGTCTTGATAACGCTGTGTGTCCGGCACATGTATTTTTAATCGCTTACTCTCTGTGACTGTGATGAGTGCTTTTCGCATTGTGACAGAAAAGAGGGGAATTTGTGGTTTAACGTGACCGTATCTGGAGATCATGAGCCACGGGATTTCCGTTTTACTTGGAATCCAAACCACAGGCCATGGCATTTCACTTCGGAAATCTCATATGCGTTGGCCGTACTTGTAGAAGAACCTTCCATTGACTACATGTGCGTCCCCAGATTTTGTGTTACTGTACCGTGGTTCGATTATGCCCCTACAATGGTACGAAATGTCATTATGCCCGCGTGTCTCCGGGACAGTTCTGTGGGGTGTTAGGATCGTATCCCGGCGCGGTCAGTGGGCTATTTCTTGGCCCTCTTTTCACGCCTGCCCGTGGGATTACTTCCTTTCCTTTTGGCAGTATTTCCGCCTTTACGTGTACCTATGTATTAAATATGTATATTTGTTTAACTTGGCCACCTTTCTTTCATCGGGCCTAATGCCTGCGTCATAATAGAAAAAAAATGAGCTATGCCCCGCTCTGGATTAAGAGAGCACTTTGAAAGAAAATAATAGCAGGTGGCGATAGTCTCTAAAAATTATGTCGTGAACACTATAAAAATGTTAAAAAAAATGTGCTTGGGACCTGAGTGTAGTATTTACAATTTTGGTAACGTGAGTACTACTGTAATCTGGTTACGTCTCAGGGGAATCTACCGACACTGTCTAGTACACATTAGGAAGGCCATTGCAAGACGTAATTGATACACTTGTATCCACGTCACGAGCAAAGCCAGTGCACTATGGGAGTCAAACCTGCCCTTCAAAGTAATTGTAACTCAACAAAATGACAGTGTCTCGTCCCGGTGTGCAATTGGGCTTTTCAGTTGGTTAAAGCACACCTCACCAAATTTTTGAAATTAGTTTGAGATTCTTAATTCCTGCCCCATTTACGGCTTTCGCCCGCAACAGGAGAATCTATCAAACTGTGGAACCCTAACATAGAACGTTTAGTCATTTTCTACTTAGAAAGACTCACTTAAGCTTTATGCTGTGATTTTATGCTTAAGCTGTGTTCAAAATATCTCTCTTTCGGCCTGAAGCCTGCTTGGCTTCCACTTGGCTTAGCATATTTAGAGACTTTACGTTATGGCGTTAACCACTTCGCCCAATAACCATTGATGGCCTGAGAGAAAAATGCCATGGTTCCGAAAAAAAAAAACAGGAAGGATTTAGAATTGTTCCTTCTAATTTGGCTATGTTGCACTGTATATACATAAAATAAGAACGAAAAATATGCAATTTTATGTTTATTATGTACTTGTTGGACCATTTTCTTATCGCCCCCGTGTGAAATAATTTATGTGGCCTATAATGTTGGTGTTAGCGATGTTAGTTTATTTCTGTGGCCCTGGTGGAAGTCGTTATCCTCTTTCGAGCTTCAGTGCTCAGAAAGGTGAAGGGTTTTGCCCTGTTATTAGATGATAGGCCTCTGGAATCCACTGGGGTGTTCCTTTGCTACCTTCCGGCGGAATTCCTAGCAAAGTAAGCTTTGGCCTACTTCCACCGTAGCGCGTGTCTATAGGTTTGAATGTACCTGTATTCGAGGGCCTGATTGCGCTTGGCGCTGCCCTAGTAGATTTTACGGGAGTGTGGATATATTTGACTGCGTGGTTTTGTGGGGTAGGTGAGAACACCTTTCCTAATCCCCGTGTACTGTGTGGTAATGCCCGGTCAAAATGTTCGTGCGTATATCGTGCATCCTGAGGGACTAATACCGGTGTTCGCCTTCGTTCTGGCAAATTTGCCCTTTGAACTGGCGGTAAAGGTCGCTTAATGGCTTGTGTCTGGCCTAGCAATGTGGTGGCTTGTAGTCTGACCGCTTTTCGGCCTTTGGCCACGGCAGACTCCTGCCATTGCGCTAGCCTATCTGTGTGGGTGTATGTAGGCTTTATGTACTGTAGGGCGGGCTCTACGTCGTCTGCCCATGACGTGGTTACGTCCCTTTGTTTTCTTGTCATATCGTGTGTGTTTAATGGCCCTGGCTTCAACTCCCTCTCGTCCCTTTGTTCCGAGGGGATTGTTCTAGGCTCTGCCCCTCGGTTTGGCAAAATTGCCTTCCGATCCGGAGCTGAAGGACGTGTGTTTGTGTTAGGTTTATTTTGTAGTAAGTTGGAGCCTAACCTGGCCGTCTTCTTGACTGTGGCCACGGCGAACTCCTTCCATTCTGTGGCAGTACGTGGCGAGAGGGACATCCTCGCAAATTGTCGAGTCAGCGTATCCTCGCTTATGTCCTCTCTCGGGTGGGCTGGTGGCCCTACCATGAACTCAAAAATGGCCTTGTTGGCTTGGAGCTCACGGTATTTGTCCCAAATTTGGGTGTACTGCCTTATTGAGGCTCATGGCCTGCTTGCAAATTACTGTATTAATGTATTAATGTTTCTGTGCTCTGTATTGTCCCGACTTTTGTTTGGAGTGCCCGTATTTGTGTTTGCCGGCGTTGTATGTGCCTCTGGTATCTGAACAATAATGTTAATAATATTGGCGTACCCCTATTGCCTCTATGGCTTGCAATCTCTGCATGAGGTGCCATTCTGACTGCAGTGTATGGGCCTACAATAAGAATAATAAAAAAAATCTGTGCGTGTTTGACAGTGTATTCTTATATTTCTCTGATTCTGCATGGGGCTAGGGGGTTGGTTTATTAAGAATTTCCCCTGTGTAGCTAGTTTGGAGCACACAAAAAAAATGGTGCTTTTTGTCTGGGGGAAAAATTTTCTCACATTTTGCTTGGCTTTTTGCGGTACGGAAGGGGTCGTTTTAACTACGAGGGCTCGTTGATTGAGTCCTTTTCTCTATGCGTAGTACCCCGCCTCCACCAGTGTTTTAGATCCCTTATTTGGGGGTGGATCTAAAAGGGAGAGTTGTTGTACTAATTTATAAGGTGGTGCCTAAAAGGGTAGCTTCCCTTGTCAGGGTAAGCTGACCAGTGTAGAGTGTTGTGGTGTGCTAGGAACTAGGGGGCGTTCCTGTAAATAATGTAGTAGTGTTTGAAGGGATGGGATCCAATACAAGGGTCACCGTGCTAGTCGCTCAGCTGACTGCTTATTATGTAATTGAATCTGCTTGTATCAGGCCGAGTGGCACGCGCTGCTTGTTGGCAGCCGAGCAGGCTCGGGGAACACAAAGGTACCTGAGTTAGCGCTATTGGGCTACCGTCTGTCACGTCTTACCGTGACGGGAATAAGGAAGGGCGTTGGGATGTAAAAAGGCGTATAAACAGTAAAACGTGTGTAGAGTGTGGACCAAGTGTTTTATTGGTCTGTGGTTCTGAGTGTGAGTCCCTTGTAGGGAATGGAGTTATGTTCACAATGTAATACAAGTTGTGGGTTACAGGTTACATAAGTAGGAACTCTGAACACGATTGACTGACTCACCTCGGTTGACACCAGCGTAGCCTCGGGCCGTCTCGATGAAGCACTGACAATGGAGAGATCCTTTGACCTCATTAGGATGCCTTCTTATACTCTCTGGCGCTATGTTGTCAGCAATGTGTTGGCCCAGTTACTAGTATGTAGGTATGTGTAACCATTGTGCAAGGACTGGGCTGCTTTTAGAGTGGCAAGCTGTCCCTGCTAAGTTTTATGGATGTTGGGCCGGCTTTCCAAGGGTTGACATTTAGGGGATTTAGCCAGATGCCGGGGGGATGGACTCCAAGGGGTGCATACCCCTGGGAGGCTGTACACTATGTAAACTGTGAGGCCTTGAGGAAGATTTAAGCACTGTATGGTTTTCAATCAGAATTTATTACCATCTTGAGACTGATATGACGGCAACTGTCATAGGTAACGACTCTGTTGGAGAGACATTCCATATCAATACTGGCGTTAAACAAGGCTGTGTGATTGCCACTACATTGCTTTCTCTGTGCGTTGCCGCTTTCATGCAGCTAGCTAGTCAAAGACGATCTTCCTTCTTGTATACGGTACAAATAACTTACAGGTTGGATGGAGAGTTCTTTAATTTGAGCCGTCTAAAGGCAAGGACTCGAACATCTTCTGCTGCATTGGTTGAGTTACAGTACGCTGATGATAATGCAGCAGTAGCTCAATCACAGGAAGAACTCATGAAAATCCTGAATGCTTTCTCTTCGCCATACAATAAGATTGGTCTCAAAGTTAACTCCACTAAAACCCAGCTCCTCTACCAACCATCTCCTGGACAAAGACAACGACAAGGAAACATCAATGTCACCATCGATGGAGTGTGGCTTCAAGAAGTTCACACCTTCCCTTATCTTGGCAGCACCCTGTTATCAAGTGCTAATACAGATTCTGAAATTCAACTCAGGATTAACCGTGCTGGGGCATCCTCTGCAAGACTATGGTCTAGAGTTTTTGACAACCATGACGTCAATGCTGCAACGAAGATCCGTGTGTACAACTTAGTTGTAGTTCCCACCTTACTTGACGGATCTGAATCTTGGACATGCTATAGATGACACCCGGAGCAATATCACCAGCGATGCTTGAGGAGAATTCTTCGTGTGACATGGCAAAACAGACGTACAAACACCAGCATTCTTGAAGAAGCGCAGACAACTAGTATTGGAGCCATGATTATGAAACGTCAGCTGATATGGACAGGACACGTAATCCGCATGGCCAATAATCGTATTCCCAAAGTGGTGTTTTGCTCCGAATTAACAGAGGGTAAATTCTGTGTGGGAGGTCAGTGGATATGATTCAAAGACGTACTAAAGGCTAATATGCAAATGTGTCACATTGATATTCATAACTGGGAGACCTTATCCCTTGATCGCTCTTCCTGGAAATGTTCATCATGGTGCAATTAGTTTTTGAAGGAACCCGCCGACGAACGGTAGAAGATAAATGAAAGCAGCAGGCTCATATCATACATTTACGGCATGTAAAATAACCTTCCACTAACTACAATTGTGTGAAGAAAACTGCCTCACCATTAATTTGGAGAAGACAGTCCAAATGACATATCGGAAAGGAGGAAAACTGCAGGTAGTGACTCCCTTACTCTTAATGGAGAACATCTGAAAATTGTCAATCAATTTAGTTATCTTGGAATTACCTTGCAAACTACTACAAAGTCATTTAGATACCATATGTAGGTTAGATTCTATTAATGCTCTTAAGTTCCAATGTACGTCGCCCGGTGCTGGTTGCGATGGCATCTAGTAGCCAAGTTTGCAGCTAGGTATCGAGGACTGTAGCGTTTGGTAGCAAAAGTAGGAACTACTTGAAATTATCGTCTGCAGTCCTTACTTGAATTAAAACAGATCACACACACTAATACAGACATCAAAATTAACACCGGTTTTCAGACAGATTCTACACACACCCAAAGTTCACGGGGCTACATGACCACGTTGTCGCAGCCCCTAACTGAGGAACCAACCAAAGATTAGGGTAGGTACCCCAGGATTTGGATAAGGTATCACCCCTGCCTGAAGGGAATGTAGAAAAAGCTGGGTATAATACACGTCTTGTATTGGACATTGTCCGCACCAGGATTTGAACCTCAGATGATGAATGCCAGCCAGCTCCCCATTCCAGTAATGGAGCATGACTTAAAACAATTAGCTACACAACATATATTCCCCTGTGCCATGGGCTGCTCCATATCAAAGTAACGAGCCGGAGGCTGGAATGCGCAAACCGGTGACGACATCGGCTAATCGTGGCGTGTGTAACGAGGTGTGGTTCCGACCAGAGCGTGGAAGGTCACAGCCCGTCGCTCGAAGGCACGCGTGCACGTCACGTGACGATACAAAGCGAGCAGCAGCATGCATCAATCGCCCAACGCTGCCAGTCGCAATGCAAACAGTGACATCGAGGCGTCGACCGAAGAGCAAAGAGGTGTTTTTCGGTTTCTGACAGCGGAAGGAGTAGGGAGAACGGACATTCATCGCCGAATGTCACAAGTGTACGGCGAACACTGCATGTCCCTTGCAAGGGTCAAGGCATGGCACAAGCGCTTCAGGGAAGGATGGGTGTCGTTAGCCGATGATGCCCGGTCTGGGACACCCCCCTGCATTACCGATGACAACGTCCAGCTGGTTGATGCACTCATTACCCAGGACCGCCGAGTGACAGTGAACGCCATAGCTGCCGTGGTCGCTCCACGACAATGCACGACCTCATACGAGCAACACAGTCGCACTCATGCAGTAATTCAAATGGGAGGTTCTCGGACACCCTCCATACAGTCCAGACCTCTCTCCCTGTGATTACGCCATGTTTGGTCCCCTGAAAAGGGCTCTGCGGGGCCAACGATTCACCTCGGACGCTGACGACCAGCTGTGCGAGCGGAACTGGTTCACATCGCAGCCCAGGTAATTTTATGAGACAGCCATTCACCGCCTCGTGTCACAGTGGGACAAGTGCCTCAACAGCCAGGGCCAATACTTCTAACATACAGGTACTGGTTTCTGTAATTTTTCCTCCGGCTCGTTACTTTTTGAACGCACCTTATATCACAGATTTTCCAGCTTTTTTTAAATAAAAATGAAAGCTAAATATGAGTCGGCGTTGTCAATACATTATTTATTTATTTACACTGTGTACGCCCACATTGGAGCACCAAAAATCAAACCTTATATACAAAGTCTTCAAATACTAAGTTCAGTTCTTAATACTTTCTTTTTCTTTCCCAATACCTCTTCATTCTGGAAGATCATTCAGCCCGTTCTTCTGCAGATATAACATATTGCTTACGCTGTGAAATTTTGAATGTTAGTCGAGTGTATTTGTTATTCAGAAGCCGTTTCTCCTCTCTATGTTCAATTTGATGCTTAGTAATTTTCAATTCGTGTAAATCCATTTGTATTTCTTTAAACCGTGTGATCTTTGTTTCACTGTTCCAAAAGAAGTCAAAAAGTTGTTTCAGGAGTCTAGTATTTGGCAAGCGGGATATGTGTCCAAAAATACTCAATCCTTCGCTTTCGCATCGTGTCAATGATAGATTCATTTTCCTTGTAAAGTATTGAATTGGGCAAAAGTCTCCACTGGCCCTCAACCTGGTGTTTTTTTTATTGATTACTGTCAGAAGAATCCGTCTATCAACCTTCTGTAGTTTGTCAGTTGTTGATCGAGTGTTTAGTTTAAATAAAGTTTCACTTGCATGTGTTGCTTCTGGCTTAACGATGGAGAAATAATATCGAAGTTTTGCATTAATCGAAAGAGACTGTTTCTCATATGTTGGCCAGGTAATCTGTTGTGCTCGTCGCAATTTTAGTGTTCTACTATCTTCTACTATCTATTGATGCTCTTTCATTGGCATTCCAAGTGATGATCACACCAAGACATTACCATTTTTCCACAATCTTTATTTTCTGGGCATTATGCAGTACAATATGTGATATGTCAATACATTAATGATAAGGAAGTTGCGTTATATTGTACATGTTTCAGACTTTCATTGAGTCCATCTAAGCTTAGTCCATAAAGCTAAGTCAATGCCTCTTCAGAAAATTGTGAGAAAGTAATGGCAACATTATTAAATCTATACTGTAAGATATCATCATCATTTATTGTACATAACAGGCCATTAAGGCCCGTGACAGAAAACAAGGAAACATAACAAACACTTCAAATACGGTATACAATATTACAAACCAAACATTCCCTTAATCAATCCATTGTCGCCAACCATATTTGATCCGTCCGATATTTTCTTTTGCCTTTTTCTTTGATCTTGTAATTTAAAACTGGTAGGTTATCAGCCTTCCGAGCCCGAGCTCAGTGATGGAGCTGCCATCTAAGGTGCTGAGACACCCGGTTTGTTATGAAAGTGACCTTCTTCTAGGCGTGTTGCCTTCTCCAAGCTCATAGAGTCTCACCTACCCTTACCCATACCTATTGGTCCGGGTATATATATTTAAAAAAAGGATCATATAAAATTGATATTAATTCAAAAGGTAGGGATCACCAGCTATTACAAGGGGAAGAATGTGTACATAACCTAAAATTGTAAACGTTGATTGACAACTACAGTATAAAGATCTGCCACCTCACACAAACGTGCGGGTTGTCTTGGGCATGATATAGAAGGCGGTGGAGGCCCGTGTGCTCTTCCTCAATGAATACAAAGAACTACGAAATATCAAATCAACGCAAGATAAACAAACATGTCTGCAATTTAGAACACACAAACATACTGAATGGTGCATTTGAGTGAACTAGCATAATGAGAGCACAGATTCATGAGATAACAGGAACTGACACTGGTAACACAATTAAAAAGCTGTGTAAACACACGATGATCCCTTAAAACAACATAATACAACATCAAATGACAAATCCGTGACAGCACCACATTCCAAGATCTTATCATGGCCCCCATACCGCAGATATACAAATTTAAAACATGTATAAAACAACACTAATTGTTAACCCATTCACTGGTTATTTAAAGTTAATTTCTCCCACATAACCAGTATCACCTGCCTGTTGAGTGTTCCTGTAGTTGATATTGATACAATATTTAAACGATTTAAACGTGGCACTGGATGTTAAAGCTGCATGGCGAAGACTGTCATAGGTAGGAAATAATTTTGATATGATGGTTATATATTTGGTACTCTTACTAACATTCACCAACAGCTGACCGACTGAAAATCATAAAAAAATTAGTTTACTTGGGAAACACTGAAAAATGACTTCCAACATGATAATAATAACCATCTTGAAATATGGTGAAGCATAACAGCCTTCAGAATAAATTTAAAAAGGCTATTCAATGAAAGGAGTGTATCAAACTGAAATCTTGTAAACCGGTTTTAAATATATCCTCTGCCATGCATTTATAAACTAGAGATCTTAAGTCAAAATTTAAGGCATTTTCGTTGGGACTTTGCTTTTATTCTGTTGAAGAACATCTTGTCATACAGTGATTCTGGCTGTATGTATGCAAATATGCACTCTTGTATGATATGTTATACACTGCTCACAGAAATTAGAGGGACAACATTTGAAACACCTGCATTATTTTGTCAGGAATGGGTGGAGTGAAACAGCCATGCTATCTGGGAAATGAAACCATTATTTAACGGATATGTGAATATCCTGTGCACGTCGTAGCACACATATTGGTGCTATGACCAGAAATGCAACACAATGTCGTCAACCAAAGTGGGAAGTCCTTCCATGAATATATAGAGTGCACAAAAAGAAACAGTTCAATATCTTCTAGGCCCTTCAGGTGCCCGCATAACTGCCTCAGATCTTCGTGGCATGCTCTTGACAAGTATGCGAACAGTTCCTTGTAAAAATTTGTCCACTCCTCCATAAGGGCCTCTGCAAGTTGTTCCAGAGTCTGAGGTGCTACAGGAGGGGCCGGAAGTTGTCTGTCCATCATATCCTATAAATTCTCAATGGGATTGAGGTCAGGACTCCACGCAGGCCAGTCAAATATTTGAAACGCGAAGTTCTGTAGAGTTTCCATGGTGGATTAGCTCTCGCATTGTCGAGTTGCAGGATTAACTGGGGACCCATTACTACTGTAATGGGCATAACATGACCTAGTACAATCACGTTGATGTACCTCTGAGCATTAAGTGGGCCCCTGATTATCTGAAGGACCAATCGGCCATCAATTGTTATGCCACCCCAGACCATGACTGAGCCGTGGCAAAAGTTGTCCATTTTCTGGACTGCTGCTTCATAATAACGTTCACCACGACGACGATAGACACGTCTACGCACTGTGTTCGGCGAAAGCGGGACTCGTCCGTAAACAACACATTGCGCCAGTGACGCAGCTGCCAGTTCCTATGGTCCTCAGCAAATCGAAGTCGCTCTCTCTTGTGCCGAACAGTTAATCGTGGGATCTGATGAGGACGTCTTGGTCTTAAACCTGCCTCTCGGAGTCTGTTGCGTATTATTTGGTCACCGACAGTGCTACCATTTGCTGCTTTAAGATCATTTTGTAGGTCCCGGGCGGTCGCCGAACGCCGGCGGAGAGAACAATCCACCACATATCGGTCGTCTCTGGCCGATGTTTTTCGTTTTCTCCCTTGCCCTGGCTTTTATGTGTATGAAGCAGTTTCAAAAAATCGTTTCGAAACCCTCCCAACAACAGATGAAGCGACATTAAGCTCTGTAGACACTGCCCGAACACGTTCTGTCTCATTCGGATGCTTCATTTCGGCTAATGCAACGTATACCAAGCGGATAGTAACGAACTCTTCACTTACACACACTCGAGGACCGAGTGCGACATTATTCGGCCATTTCACTTTGTGGCATACCACGATACATGTGTCTACTGCCACTAATCCATGGTTTCCCAACGGCATGTAGAGGTGTCCTCGCATTCTTAAAACATGTCGGAAGATTACGAGCAACAGTATAATTATATTGTTATCACGGACTACGTACATAGTGCACGTGATCAAATTCCTGTCCCTCTAATTTTTTTTTTTTGATCAGTGTATATACAGAGTGTAACTAAATATGTGGGAAAACTCCGGGGATTCGATAGAGGACGCAGAGGGGGGGGGGGCAGGGGGCATGCCGCCCCCTCCCCCGAAATGGAAAAATGTAAGAAAAATTTAAATATTGTGAATTATTGTAATTCATAATTTGCCAGAGGTCATAGAGGTTCGAGTCAACAGTGAGCGGTTTCGTTGGTAAGAATTCAACGCCATCTCGGGCCTGCCCGCGGCAAGAGGTTGATAGCTAGAGGCGATCTGCGCATGCGCGGATAAACTACAGCCGGTCGCCGCTAGAGGCGCTCACTGGCATTGACGTTCAGTTTAGCGGCAGCCATTGTTTATGAGTTTACGTTTGGTGTTAAGATTTACTGTGTTGTATTGAAGTAGGGTAATGTTTCAAGTATACTGTTTACGTACTTTATTAATGTATTATTGTTGGTAAACCGTATATAATGAAGAGACAAGCTTTAATTCAAAACTTTTTCGCAAAAAAACAAAATGTGAATAAGTCTGTTGGTGAAAGTACTGAAGTTGGCGGTGTTGCGAAGGGACAAAGTACAAATAAGCCTGATGGTGACAATGAAGTCGGCTGTACTGTGCCCAACTCTAGGAATGGGTATTCCAAGATTCAGACACCTAGATATCAAGGGAAAGGCTGTAGCCGCTTTTGAAAGTTCAGATATTTGAATATCGCGCTACATTGCTTCTCGAAGCATTTGGAAGGAATTTACCGATAGTTGGATGTCAAGTGACGTAGCGAGTAATAGCAGAGGTCGAGGCTATTTATTGATTAAATAGTTAAACATGGAGTAGAGACTTGAGACTTGGATCAGATTACTGGCACGGCCAAATGAAAGAGAATGCAATTAGTATCAAGTAAATCGGACCAGGGATTCAAGAGATATGAGGATTTCCAGATATCAGGTGATGACGCGTGACCCTGACAGTTTTGAATAAAAGCCAGCTGGCCGAAGCAACTACAGCTCATTCTAACACAAGCAGTTGCCTAGCAAGCTGCCTCTACGCTGAGCCAAGGCACATGGTTGCCGGATCTACGCAGAAGTTCTTTTCAAGTCGTGATAGTCACGGAAAGTGCTGCGCTACGAGTTGGAACTTAGTAAGTTTCTGGTGAGGAGAATCACTGAGGTGATTGATATTTCTACAGACATTGGTGGAAATATTTATATTTCTACAAGGACATATGCTAGACTTTGTCTAGGAATTAATATTTTGTCACAGTCCAGTAATAACTTAATACTTGGATAATTTAAATCCATTTCAGTCAGTTTTCATTTTTTGTAACTAGTTAACCACTTCGATCTGTCAGTACACTGAAGACAAGTCTATAACGGTGGCGTTCATTAGTCTACGCAAGGGAAACTACAAGTTGCCTAGCGCATGGTAGATGGTGATATAACAAACCATGCCCAGGGAACGATCTTCAGAACAGCCGTTAATTGCTTAGACTGTCAGTGTTTTTCTTGTACTGATAAGATTACCGTGAGTTATGTTACAACTGACATATCTAAGAAGAGATCACTTAGATCTGACCCTATTTAAACAAACTGTTATGGCTTTGATAGAAGCTCATATTAAAATGGAACCACAGTTTATTCAAACGTCAAAAGATACTACCACTATGTCTGACTAGACGAATTGTGGGTATATGATGGCGGCCGATACAAGGATTGTACATGCTTGTCCGATAGGGCATGTCTATGGATAAATCTGGTACAGACCAGGTTTACTACACTTCAAGACCATCAAGAAATGTAAGCCACATTTGAATTATATTATGCCTAGCTAATTGGAACAAACTATTTTTTCTGCAGATGACCAACACATTTTTTTTCTTCGTATTTAAAGCTTGCAATGATTTACGCAAGACTTGTTAGAGTTATTCTGAGTATTTTCAGCACTCAGAACAGTTTAGGATCGATGACCGAGCATAACGAAGTTTATTTGAATATTTCATATTTTAAGGAAACCACGGAAAACAACCGATGTAACTGTAAAAGTTAAATTTATTTTTGTTGAGGAATGGATATTTTTTCCATATTCGAAGGTTCGAACATGTGGATTCTCACATAATGAGATGATAATTAAATATATAACAAATAATAATAATAATAATAATCCACTAATAATAATAATAATAATTTTTATAATTTTTCTAAATAATTCTTGGATATTATATTTTCTAATAATCATATGTATTGAGAAAGAGCCTGTGAAGTAGTTTAATCATTTCTAGTCTGGAACAGGAGATTTTCCGAAGGAGAGTGGTTAGCGCAAGCCCGCATTCAACCAACATGTCAGTTCTGGTTGAACAGTTGATATTTGCAATGAGTAAAGTATATTTTTCAGATAACACGGAGAGGCATGAAACGGGAAGCAATTGATATTTGTATCAAATAGGATATTTTTGTATTTATATAAAATCATGACGTAAATACACTCGAAAGTGAAATAAAGATTTTCATAAGTATGGTAAATTCACGGGTTGAACTGAATGGTAAAATAAAATAAACGTGTAAGTTTATTAATCTTCCAGTGTTGATAACAAGCAGGAGGCTTGATTTATTGTATACATTTTGGGAAGAAAATTTATATGTGTGGAGTAGTTGAAATGCAATTCCCAGGTGCGCATGTTTAAGTCGCAGGAATGAAGGTTTTTTCGAGCATCAATCAAATAGCAGGTTCGATGGCTCAGGTTTATAGTAGGAGTATTGGAGCCACACATTTCGTCGTATGAATGACCCGAAGGTTATTTCTTGAAACCATCAGTTCTTATTTCAACCTTGTTTACGAATTCCATTTAGACTTTGATTTTGCTAGAACCCGGATTTGTCATGATAGTAGTTTATTCTTCTTCAGAGGAAGACCTTTGCCGTTGTTGTTGTAATATTGTGTTCTTACACAAATAGTAGAATGGGCCACTGAAAAATAATTCTTTAACCACGAATAATTTGAAGGATATTTTCAGTCCTAGTGCCATGAACTAAATGAATTCATTATAAAACTACAATTCTAATTTCCGCATTCTGTCGAAGAATTGCAAGTTGTGAAAGTTGCTAAAAATGGCCATGAATATAAATATTCCTATAATAATGATTCCAAGTGGAAAATTGAATAGTTGAATGGTTCAACAATTTATTGATCAAGTTGATGATTCAGAAATCATATATTTTGTTAGGAACTTGAAGTTCATAATCGAGTCACTTCTCGAAATGTTTAATGTCAGAAGAACGATTAATTGTTGTTGTGCTTCGCACAGTTCTTCGATGCTATGCTCAATGGTCAAATACTTTTCAGATGTTATTAATATGTGTAAATAATTTGTGTTGCTTCAATGATGATAATATTTTCGACGATATATTTTTGAAACTGGAAAAATAAGTGAAAGTTAAAAATTCTATGAACATTTATTCTACGAGTGTTAATATCATGTAAATATTCAAACAGTGATCTACGATATTTCCAGTAGAGACAATTAACTTTGAACTGGAATTAATCATTAATAATTTTGGAACGCAGTCCACAGGACTATTAATCGGACTTGTGTTTTCAAAAAGATTGTCAAATGTGTTTGGAAAATTTCTGTATATTGTGTGTAAATAAGAGTGTGGATCGCCACACGTGGATGATGCTGCTTTGAGCATTTTTGCAGTCGATTTTAACTTCAAAATAAACTGAGATAATTTTACAGGATGTGTTACTCCCAATTAAATCTCCTTCTATCCTTATTGTTGCATTGAGCCAAAAATCAGTAAAGCATTTTTTTTAATTTGATGTCGTTTTTGCGATTTGCTTTAACCCATCTGGCGCTCCGGGATATTTTGGCTCTCGTGCTGACTGATTATTGGTAAAATGCATATGTGGTCGTGCGGACTCCGGTCTAAACGGGCACATAAAATAAGATAGAGAGAGAAATGGCTTCGAACGTGGGTCCCGATTTAGACATGGTCAATCGCATGCCGATTTGAAATTGTGATAATTTTTATAGAAATATTTTGGGAGTTGAGAGATGTCTGGTTTGGATGAATAAATTAGTAGGAAACCCAATTAGTGGGGAAAATTAAAAATTTAACTGGATTAATAATTAGAATGGGTTTGATTATTTTTGATAATGGCTTAACCATTAGGGCGTCAAGTAAATTCAGTAGTAAACGTTCGATGACTGGGCATACACATTATTAGAATCCAGGTGGAGGATATTTGAGAACTTGCATATTTTTCTTGTGATATTGTGGTAAATGTAATTTGTAAAAGTAGAGAATTTTGTTTTTCCATCACGTCGACATTAGGACAAATCTCATTTTATTAGAGTATTCCAATTAGCTATTCATATTTCTTGTTCTAGTTATAAGCTTGTGTTTGCCACTGTTGTATACCCCTAAGTTTTGAATAATAATTGAAATTATGGAAGAAATGATGAGGATGATGAGGAGTTTGGAGGAGAGTTCAAAAGAAGCTGGACTGCGTGTAGCAGCCATTATGAAAGAAAATACTGAGGCTTTAGAAAAGAAACTTAAAGAAAATTCTGATTCTTTAGAAAATAAACTTAAAGAAAATTTGAATGATAAACTTAAAGAAAATTATGATTCTTTAGAAAATAAACTTAAAGAAAATTTGAATGATAAACTTAAAGAAAATTCTGATTCTTTAGAAAATAAACTTAAAGAAAGTTTAAATGAGAAACTTAAAGAAAATTCTGATTCTTTAGAAAATAAACTTAAAGAAAATTCTGATTCTTTAGAAAATAAACTTAGAGAAAGTTCTGATTCTTTAAAGGGTAATTTGAAAGAAAATTTAAATAGTAAATTTAATTCAATGGAGAGTAAATTTAAAGAGAATTCCGAAATTTTGAAAATGACACTTGAGAGTAAAATGAATAAATTATGCGACAAAACACATGAGCTCGAAACTTCATTAGCTACTAACGCAAGTTTAATGGACGATAAATTTCGCGATGCCGATCTTCGATCTCAGAGCTTAGCTGATAGGATAGAACATGGTCTTAGGAAAGTTGGTGAAGACATGGTCAACCTGGAAGTCAGAGTGAAGAAGGAGAGTAACGAGATGGGAATTCTAGTTGTTCAACGTTTAACGGAACAATTCAAAGAACTTGTCATGGGAGAAATAAGAGAAGGTGTGATTAATGAGTTGCAAACTGAAATTAAAACCACAGTTGTCAATGAAATTAAAGACACACTCAAGCTGGAAAACCAAGAGGGAATCAAGGAGATTAGGGAATCTTTGTCATCCCATATTGAAGTAATTGCCAAAGATATCCAAGCAACTCAGAAGGACATATCAGATATGACAGGGTCATTGAAAAGTCATGAGACTGTTATGAACCAGATATCCATTGATGTTAAGGACAATTGTAAAGAAACTGAAGCAATTAAGAAAATGGCAGAAGAAAACCAGAAGGAACTTGAGGCTATGAAAACTCAAATCAAGGATGAGAAACAGTCTGATCATCTGTTGAAAATGCCAAATGTAAGGGGAAAGGAACAGATACAGATAAATCTAGGAGCAGCTAGAGAGACTGACAGACAGGATGAGGTCAGGACAGTATTTCAATCCAACCCCATAACTGTATTTAAGAATATAGAAGATAAGCCTTCTAAATTTTCAGAGCGAGATTCTGTGACACCCGTGGAATTTTTGAGAGAAGCAGGGGATTACCTGAAAGATTCCAAGATCCCTAAAGAAAGACAGATCCGAGTGATAGGGAAGTTTTTGGAAGGTCCTGCACTTCTTTGGTTTAGAGCTTTTAGATCCACTCTAACCACTTTTGAGGAGTTTTCTCGTGGGCTATTGAAGAAGTTTTGGTCCCCGGAAACCCAACAGCAAGTCAGAGCAGAGTTATATTCGAAGAGATTCTCGACGTCACAGCCTACTCGATACTCTACATACTTTTCTGGACAGCTTTCTAAACTTCAACATTTAGATCCGCCGATGCCAGATAACGAATTGATTACTGCATTCATACGTCAATTTCCAGCAGACGTCCAGAGGACTTTGATCGCTGCTGATATCTATAATATGGAACAATTTGATGAAGTATTACAGAAGCTGGATCATACAAACGCTCAATTCTTCCATCAGAAGGGAGTAAAGAATAACAACGCTGTATACGCTGTTATGGCTGATAGTTATTCTCAGACACCTCGAGAGATTCGAGAGGAGCGAGAAGAGAAAACGCCGAGGGAAGATCCAAATAAGAGAGGATGGAACCAGTACAGTAACAGATACAGTTACAAACCATATGCGAGACCGGATGGTGGTAATCGATACAATACTCGATGGAGAAGACCACGAGATAGTCAAGGAAGGTACCAGGAAAGAAGATATTATGGTAGAAACAACTACAATAACAGAGGGAATGTGGATACTCGTCAGTCCAATGAAGAGTTCAACAAGGAGACGAGGAAAAATTTGGAAGCAAGACACCAAGATAACTTGCAGTTTTTGGAGCAGAGGCCCAATGAACCAGGTCCATCGGGAACACAACAATCCCGGGGGAATGGTAACGAAAAAAAAAACAACTTCGAATTCACAGTAGAAGATAGAATTTTGAACACTTTCACTTCCAGAATTATTAAATGGCAAGCAGAGGATGATGACTTAATTCAACAGAATGACGAACGAAAAGAAATGGGTACAAGAATTAGAATGCCAATCATATCATGCGAAGTATTCGGTATGCCTGTCGATACTTTGATCGATACTGGGGCTATGCTTTGTCTTGTGAGTGAGAAACTTTATATTCTGTGGAAGCTCAAAGAGAATTTAGAGGAAATTCCAGTATCAGGAATTAAGATCCAAGGAATAATACCCAATAAAATATCTCTGTGTAAAACACAATTA
Organism: Meconema thalassinum; assembly: GCA_946902985.2. Lineage (NCBI taxonomy): Eukaryota > Metazoa > Arthropoda > Insecta > Orthoptera > Tettigoniidae > Meconema > Meconema thalassinum. Next base: position 43,121,706 of record OX336392.1, read on the forward strand.
TACTTATGTATTACGATTGGAGGACATGATTTCCGACATGTGTTTGTTGTAATGAAGGACATGGCTTTTGACATGATATTGGGAGCAGATTTCATTCAGAAATATCAAGCAGTGATAGACATGAAGACAGAGACGATTAGATTCAAGAATACCGAGGAGATTAACTTCGAGGGAAAAGAAGAGGAAGACATCGAGGGAGATGCTCAATGGTCTCTGATTTTTCACGAAGCCGAAGGAATAGAAGTCTACACTGATGAGGAGTCCCCAGAGCTAGGGAAGATTTTGGAAGAGTATCACGATATTTTTGATATTAAACCTGGTGAAATTGAAGATTTTGAATATTGTGGAAGTAAACAATAATGGAAGCTATGAAGTAGCCAATACACGAACTGGTAACATCGTGGGAACTTACAATGCATCGAATTTGAAGATTTATTATTCAAGAACCAGATGATTTAATGTGTAGATAGGAAAAATAAAAATGTTTCAATTTTTATTTTTTGCTAGGTGTGGGGTGGATGTGCCCAACTCTAGGAATGGGTATTCCAAGATTCAGACACCTAGATATCAAGGGAAAGGCTGTAGCCGCTTTTGAAAGTTCAGATATTTGAATATCGCGCTACATTGCTTCTCGAAGCATTTGGAAGGAATTTACCGATAGTTGGATGTCAAGTGACGTAGCGAGTAATAGCAGAGGTCGAGGCTATTTATTGATTAAATAGTTAAACATGGAGTAGAGACTTGAGACTTGGATCAGATTACTGGCACGGCCAAATGAAAGAGAATGCAATTAGTATCAAGTAAATCGGACCAGGGATTCAAGAGATATGAGGATTTCCAGATATCAGGTGATGACGCGTGACCCTGACAGTTTTGAATAAAAGCCAGCTGGCCGAAGCAACTACAGCTCATTCTAACACAAGCAGTTGCCTAGCAAGCTGCCTCTACGCTGAGCCAAGGCACATGGTTGCCGGATCTACGCAGAAGTTCTTTTCAAGTCGTGATAGTCACGGAAAGTGCTGCGCTACGAGTTGGAACTTAGTAAGTTTCTGGTGAGGAGAATCACTGAGGTGATTGATATTTCTACAGACATTGGTGTAAATATTTATATTTCTACAAAGACATATGCTAGACTTTGTCTAGGAATTAATATTTTGTCACAGTCCAGTAATAACTTAATACTTGGATAATTTAAATCCATTTCAGTCAGTTTTCATTTTTTGTAACTAGTTAACCACTTCGATCTGTCAGTACACTGAAGACTAGTCTATAACGGTGGCGTTCATTAGTCTACGCAAGGGAAACTACAAGTTGCCTAGCGCATGGTAGATGGTGATATAACAAACCATGCCCAGGGAACGATCTTCAGAACAGCCGTTAATTGCTTAGACTGTCAGTGTTTTTCTTGTACTGATAAGATTACCGTGAGTTATGTTACAACTGACATATCTAAGAAGAGATCACTTAGATCTGACCCTATTTAAACAAACTGTTATGGCTTTGATAGAAGCTCATATTAAAATGGAACCACAGTTTATTCAAACGTCAAAAGATACTACCACTATGTCTGACTAGACGAATTGTGGGTATATGATGGCGGCCGATACAAGGATTGTACATGCTTGTCCGATAGGGCATGTCTATGGATAAATCTGGTACAGACCAGGTTTACTACACTTCAAGACCATCAAGAAATGTAAGCCACATTTGAATTATATTATGCCTAGCTAATTGGAACAAACTATTTTTTCTGCAGATGACCAACACATTTTTTTTCTTCGTATTTAAAGCTTGCAATGATTTACGCAAGACTTGTTAGAGTTATTCTGAGTATTTTCAGCACTCAGAACAGTTTAGGATCGATGACCGAGCATAACGAAGTTTATTTGAATATTTCATATTTTAAGGAAACCACGGAAAACAACCGATGTAACTGTAAAAGTTAAATTTATTTTTGTTGAGGAATGGATATTTTTTCCATATTCGAAGGTTCGAACATGTGGATTCTCACATAATGAGATGATAATTAAATATATAACAAATAATAATAATAATAATAATCCACTAATAATAATAATAATAATTTTTATAATTTTTCTAAATAATTCTTGGATATTATATTTTCTAATAATCATATGTATTGAGAAAGAGCCTGTGAAGTAGTTTAATCATTTCTAGTCTGGAACAGGAGATTTTCCGAAGGAGAGTGGTTAGCGCAAGCCCGCATTCAACCAACATGTCAGTTCTGGTTGAACAGTTGATATTTGCAATGAGTAAAGTATATTTTTCAGATAACACGGAGAGGCATGAAACGGGAAGCAATTGATATTTGTATCAAATAGGATATTTTTGTATTTATATAAAATCATGACGTAAATACACTCGAAAGTGAAATAAAGATTTTCATAAGTATGGTAAATTCACGGGTTGAACTGAATGGTAAAATAAAATAAACGTGTAAGTTTATTAATCTTCCAGTGTTGATAACAAGCAGGAGGCTTGATTTATTGTATACATTTTGGGAAGAAAATTTATATGTGTGGAGTAGTTGAAATGCAATTCCCAGGTGCGCATGTTTAAGTCGCAGGAATGAAGGTTTTTTCGAGCATCAATCAAATAGCAGGTTCGATGGCTCAGGTTTATAGTAGGAGTATTGGAGCCACACATTTCGTCGTATGAATGACCCGAAGGTTATTTCTTGAAACCATCAGTTCTTATTTCAACCTTGTTTACGAATTCCATTTAGACTTTGATTTTGCTAGAACCCGGATTTGTCATGATAGTAGTTTATTCTTCTTCAGAGGAAGACCTTTGCCGTTGTTGTTGTAATATTGTGTTCTTACACAAATAGTAGAATGGGCCACTGAAAAATAATTCTTTAACCACGAATAATTTGAAGGATATTTTCAGTCCTAGTGCCATGAACTAAATGAATTCATTATAAAACTACAATTCTAATTTCCGCATTCGGTCGAAGAATTGCAAGTTGTGAAAGTTGCTAAAAATGGCCATGAATATAAATATTCCTATAATAATGATTCCAAGTGGAAAATTGAATAGTTGAATGGTTCAACAATTTATTGATCAAGTTGATGATTCAGAAATCATATATTTTGTTAGGAACTTGAAGTTCATAATCGAGTCACTTCTCGAAATGTTTAATGTCAGAAGAACGATTAATTGTTGTTGTGCTTCGCACAGTTCTTCGATGCTATGCTCAATGGTCAAATACTTTTCAGATGTTATTAATATGTGTAAATAATTTGTGTTGCTTCAATGATGATAATATTTTCGACGATATATTTTTGAAACTGGAAAAATAAGTGAAAGTTAAAAATTCTATGAACATTTATTCTACGAGTGTTAATATCATGTAAATATTCAAACAGTGATCTACGATATTTCCAGTAGAGACAATTAACTTTGAACTGGAATTAATCATTAATAATTTTGGAACGCAGTCCACAGGACTATTAATCGGACTTGTGTTTTCAAAAAGATTGTCAAATGTGTTTGGAAAATTTCTGTATATTGTGTGTAAATAAGAGTGTGGATCACCACACGTGGATGATGCTGCTTTGAGCATTTTTGCAGTCGATTTTAACTTCAAAATAAACTGAGATAATTTTACAGGATGTGTTACTCCCAATTAAATCTCCTTCTATCCTTATTGTTGCATTGAGCCAAAAATCAGTAAAGCGTTTTTTTAAATTTGATGTCGTTTTTGCGATTTGCTTTAACCCATCTGGCGCTCCGGGATATTTTGACTCTCGTGCTGACTGATTATTGGTAAAATGCATATGTGGTCGTGCGGACTCCGGTCTAAACGGGCACAGTACTAGTAGAAATGCTTCATGGGATGTCGCCAGTACGACCACTGCTAATATAATTCCAGTTCCATCTGTGGAGGACAGTATCCAAGTAAGGAAAAATATTTACGATACGGTATTGGAAACTATTGTCAGAAGAATTTCGTTCGTTCATTAACAAATGATGAAAGATTGCATTATTGCAAAATATTTGGAAACCTCAGCCTGGATTCAAACTTCCTTCAATTTCCTTAATAATACTAGATCTTTTCAAATGAAATGGCTCGAGGAATTTAAGTGGTTAGCTTATTCACAGTACAAATCTGGATCTTTTTGTAAATACCGTGTATAAGTTTCCCACGCCGAAAATTTACGGAAAGGAGATCACCAAGTAGCAGGAGCGTTAGCAACCGAAGCTTTTACCAATTAAAAAAAGCTAACACGAAAATCTATCATATCATAAAACATCGGCTGCCTGTAGTTGAACATCACGCCTCCACGAATTCCTCGGATTCAAACTGGCATCTCTCGTTCGCTTCTTGAGCTTAAATCGTTCTGATGTAATCGCTTCATTCGTTTGCTCTCTGGAAGTTCTGAATTAGCTTGTAGATAAACTTTGTTATTTGAATGAAGTTTCTGTGATAGCATTGGAAACTCATTCCTGCGTTGCCGTTGTAGTGACATTTAGTGGCTTGTTGATGTAGTAATACCACTCTACTGTTTCATATATGTTTCTCGTCGCGTGAAGTCACACTAGGAATCCACATATTGGTGTAGGCCAGTTCCCCTTAATAATTTAGTGTGCCATCATATCTGCCGTCGAATAGTTCATATTGAACATCCTCGGCGACTCAATTTTGATAAGAATATGGAAATATTTCGTAAATATAATTGAAATAGTTTTAATGTTCGAAGATTGTTTCGTTGCTATATTCTCGATAAATATGTTTAATAATTCTTGTAGGCTAGATGTAGAAATTCTCTTTATACGTCGTAGATATTCGTAGACTTTCCTTAAAGTGGGTAGAATTCGCTTTGTCGATACTATTTTATTCTTTCGTGGAAATTACTAAGTCCTTATTCTCTTGTATCAATAATTCATCGAAGCCTATCATCCGCTTGACCGTAAGTAGCGACGATCCTCCCTTCGATCTATCTTGGCGTTTCTCGCACAATATTTTTATCAACAAGACAAGCACGTCTGTCTCCTATCGCTGTTGGAAATGGAATAATCTCTCTGAAGCTGCGTCCCTTCTCTCCTAGTAATTATAAAATGGCGGCATTGGCGGCGAACAATGGTTGTTCCCTTCATGTCCTAATATCTCCGTTATTATAATTAAATATATAATTCCAAGTATTTCGATATGTTTTATTTTTAATTCTCTTCATATTTATGGGGTCTAATTACTATTAAATGTACTCCGAAGTAATTAATAAATTGTTGTAGGTACGTCATCAATTTATAATATTCTCTTTGGTTATATCCTGTCATGTGATCTCTTTTGTCCACGATCATAGTCGTGTGCAAAAGTCGTGTACCGTGCGAACCCCCACGTGCCGAGCTGAACCACGCTCGCTTCTGTCACGTGTCCTGCCACAGGCCGGTTTATGCCTGAGGCTTCACTAACAACTTGCTATTTTGTCAATGTCCAGGTCGAGCTAAACCTCATTTACCCAGTGTTAAAAATATACACATTAAAACTCTTCCTTTCCTTGCTATAAGAATGAACCGATAAACTCTTTCCATTATACTGCGTAGCAGGCTGGCTTCACAAAATGCTTGTATGCTTTGCTGGTAGCCTACTCGTTCCCTTTATTTCAAAACATATAAATGTTACGCGCAGGCCGGTTCGATTCTTGAGTCGTGATTTTCACTAAGTCTTTTAAATACGGGCTTAGTACCCTCCTGATTCGGCTCTTACGTCGTATCGCTCCTTCATCCTGTCACTCGCATTCTGAATGCTTGTGCGAACGTGGTCATGAATGTCATCCATCCTTCGACGAAGGCCGGAGATGTAGCCCTCCCCAACGACATTATCCTTAGGTTGGGAACCAAACGCCAGGTCACAGGGCAACCGCAGTTCTCGGCCAAACAGCACATTAGCTGTTAATTGGCCTGTTGTCTCATGGGTAGAAGTGCGATATGCCAGTAGAAACAAATGTAGAAACTTGTCCCAGTCCCGCTGGTGGTCGGAGACAATCTTCGACAGGTATTTCTCCATGCGCTCTACCTTTCCATCGGACTGTGGTTGCAGGGCAGTCGTTCTCGTTTTTCGGATTCCGAGAATCTGGAAGATCTCCTGGAACACCGATGACTCGAAATTTCGCCCCTGATCGGAACGCAGTTCCAAGGGTACACCAAATCGGCTCACCAGTCCCTTTATTAGCGTCTCGGCAACTACCACAGCTTCTTGGTTGGGCAATGCATATGCCTCTACCCACTTTCTGAAGTAATCTATTGCTACCAAGATGTATTTATTCCCACTCTCAGTCGTTGGGAAGGAGCCCGCTACATCAATGGCGATCCGTTCAAACGGGGCACCAACGTTGTACTGTCTGATCACTGCTTCTCTCTTCTTCTGTGTCCCGTTCGCAGTGGCACAAACCACGCACTTCCTACGCCATTCACGAACATCATCTGAGTAACTGGCCCAATAAAACGGCTCTCGGACTTTCTCCATGGTTTTCCGAACTCAAAGTTGCCCTCCAGACGTTCCATCATGCAGCAACTGCAGTACCTCGGGTACTCTATTTCGTAGAACAATACCCTGTAGTCTTTCCTGAGCCCCGCTCTCCCTCCACAGTACCCTCTTTAGCACCCCGCTTTCCAAAATCACGGAATTTCATTGAGCCCAGTAGGCTTTCACAGTGCGCGAGAAGTGTGCTACCTCTTCCCAAGTCGGCCATTGCTCAGACTTCTTCCACCGCAATAGGTGTTTTAGGTCCGGGTCATTTTCTTGATCCTTACGAATTTCCTCATCCTGCCAGTGGTCGTCGGTCACAGTACTTATTCTCACTACTTCAACTTTTTCGTCATTCCAATTAAGTGCTTGCAGTCTTGTGTGCATGGTCTCCATGACAGAGCATCAGCATTTGGTGTTTAAGGCGAACCCTGTGTTCAGAGTCGAAGTCGTACTCCTCGAGCCTTTCGATCCACCAGGCTACCTGTCCCTCCGGGTTCTTTAAGCTCAGTAGCCACGTAAGTGCTGCATGATCAGTCCGTAGAAAGAACTTCCTCCCATAGAGGTACTTGTGGAAATGCTCCACTGACTTCACTACAGCGAGCAATTCCCTTATAGTCACACAGTAGTTCCTCTCCGGTTTAGAAATAACCTTGCTGAAGGGTTTTCTTGCCTAACTTGCAGTTGGGAAGGCACGCCACCGACACCCACATTGCTAGCTTCGATGTCCAAAACGAATAGTCCTTCCGGTTGTGGGTAATTCAGGATAGGAGCATTGGTCAATACCTCCTTCAGTTGTTCGAAGGCTAGTTGACAGGCCGTGTCCCACACAAAACTCCGGCTTTCCTCGGTAAGTCTGGTTAGAGACTTAGCAATGTTAGCACATCCTGGCACGAATCGACGGTAATAGGTGCACAGTTTGAGGAAACTCCTGACTTCGTACTTTTCTTTCGGTACGGTACCGTACTGACCATTCCTTCACCGTGTTAATCTTCTCTCGATCAGCGGTGACTCCCTCTCCGGAAACAATGTGGCCGAGGTAGTTAAATTATTTCCGAAACAGGAAGCACTTCTTGGAGTTAAGCTTAAGGTTGGCTTGCTTAAGACGTAAGAACACCTGATCGAGATTTCTCAGGTGATCTTCAAAAGATCTTCAAAAGATTTTGTTTGATGATGCCATCCAAGTAGAGCAAGCATGTTTCCCAAGTCAGCAGTTTTAAAACGTGATTCATCAAACGTTCGAAGGTTGCAGGGGCATCACAGAGACCGAATGGCATAACTGTGAAGTCCCACAGTCCAGAACCAATCGTGAATGTGGTCTTCTCCTTGTCTCTGAGGTCCAATCCTACCTGCCAGTATCCACTCTTGAGATCCAACGTGGAGAAGATCGTGCTCCCACCCAAGGTGTCTAGGGTGTCATCGACGCGTGGTAGAGGGTAACTGTCCTTATTCGTCACATTGTTCAGCTGACGGTAGTCTACGCAAAACCGCGTATATCCATCTTTCTTCTTCACCAGGATCACTGGCAGCCCATGGGCTGCTTGAAGGTTCAATCACCCCATCGTGAGCCATGTCACTTATTATCTGCTCGGCTTCCTCTCGCTTGGCTAGTGGCAATCTTCTGGGAGTCTGGCGAATTGGTCTTGAGTCACCCGTATCGATGCGATGTTGAACCACGTTCGTTCTTCCATTACTGGTCCCATCCTGGAAGGCATCCTTATGACGTCGAAGAAGTTCCCTCACCCCTCGGCTCTGCCCAGGATTAAGCTCTTGACACGCTGTCTCGATAAGACCGTCGAGCCACACTGAAGATACATTGGATGAGGAGGTAGCTGTTCGTACTAGGTTTATGACGGAAGACACAGACAAGCAGCTTCCCAAAATGGTTCCTTCCCGAACGATTATTGGGTGATCATTAAGGTTCATTACTCACACAGGAATTATCGCCCCTGCACGGACCAAAGCTCTGGCTACCAGTATTCCACGTTCAGGTTGGGCGTCAGAAAACGTAGGCCCTACCATGACGACACAGCCTTGAGTAATTTCACTCTCCGGGTTCCCTTCTACCATTACTTCACTAAGCCCAGGTAGTACCACATCTTCCGCTGCGATCACTCGTACCGAAGAGAGGTTCCTCTTCTGCAGCACTACCTCCTCGTTTCCGTGTCTCAAAATCCCACTCCCCAAGTCCAGTCCAAATTTCTGTGCCTCAGAACCAGACGAACGTAAGTCCAAAAATTACGATTTTCTGGTTGTTATATCATTCTATGTAGAATTTGATTCTACATTAAGCCATAACAACTTAAGTCCGGGGAAACATCGCGTTTTGCATTTACTAAGGGTTGTAAGAACGTAAGGCTCAACCTATGATTGAGCCAGACAAACTTAAATCCATTTACGTTATTGTGGTTCTGAAGCTTGAAGAATACATTAACACGCATGTCCACAGCTGAACTTGCGTTAGACTGGCTGGAATGTTCATGAGTAAGACATACTCTCAAGGCCTTATAAGGAAGAAGTAGAAGAAGAAGAAGTGACTAAGCGGAAAACAGTATATTAATACAAAACATGTTGTCACTCATGAAAAATCTATAAAGCCTCCCTGCCATGCTAATTGTCGTCTAAAATGCAATCAGAAATTTACAGGAAGCAGCGTTTGAAAATACACCCTGAGTATTGGAATGCTGAGAGAAGCTGGGACTCAGAAAGGTAATTTGTAGTGTCTTCTATACATACAAAACCTCTTGTTAGGCAACGGATTCGAGATGGCACAAGATTAAGCAAAACCAAGAGCCACACATTTTTTAACTTACATCATAAAGAAGAAGTAGTCTGCAAAACCTAATACACTTTCAATTTCTGAAACGTTTATATGAGATACCTTGAAAAGACCCAGTGAGTCTGGTTTGGTGACACACGATATTAGAGGAAAGCATATTCCAGCAAATAAATTACCAAGTGATAGCTTGGAGAGGATTAAAAATCACATTTCTAAGTTCCCTGTGTACCAATGCCACTACAGCAGAGAAAGATCAAAACGAAAACATTTAGGCAATCATTTGAATATTTCTGTAATGCACTCATTGTAGGTAGATGAGAGCGGGAAAGAAAACATTAAACCAAAGGAGAAATGGATTTATCCCAAAGTTTTTAATGAAGACTTTAACTTGTCTTTCCACTTGCCATACAATTACACATTTGATGTTTGTGACGAACTAGACTCCCAAATTAAAAGTGAGAAAAATGATGCAAAACTTAATGAACTCAAACTACAAAAGGAAAATCACCTGAAAGAAACTTCACTCAGGTATGAACTAAAGAGGGAAGACAAGGTAAAAGGTCGTGCTACTCAAGGTTTCAGTGTTGTTATGTCTGATCTCCAAAAGTGTCTTACAACTCCAGATTTGATGAACCCAAAGTTCTTACTCAAGAAAACTCTGGACATTAAACAGTATGTCGGGACGTTTTCTTAATTTATATTTATTCACATCAACTATTTAATTTAAGCACTTTCACTATTACGTACCTTTTATTGGAATACCAGATTAATGATCTAACCCCACTGACAATGACAATAACAACTGACTCTCAACTTACTAACTACAACTTACTAACTAATATTATAAATGTCCCTACACAGTACAATTTATGACGCCACCGTAGACAAAACTTGGTGTATGATCTGGGATGAAAATACAGCCGGTCGAGGGGGAAATGAAATTGCATCTTGTTTATTTACTTGGTCACATGAAGAGCTTCGAAACCCTAAGAAACCTACTGAAAACTTAACAGTCGGGACTGATAACTGGAGTGGCCAGGACAGGAATATTAACGTGATTATTATGTACTTAAGGATGCTGGAAAAGGTTCCCACACTCAAAAAGTCAACCATAAGTTCCTGCTTGCTGGGCATACTCACTTGGAAGTTGACGGCAAGCATAGTGTGATTGAAAGAGCGAAAAAGCAAATATAAAACCACACTTTTTACCACATGTGACTGGACCCATTTTTATTGCTTCACTCTCTAAAAAGAACCCCTTTGTTGTGAGAAGGATGCGTCTTGAAGACTTTCTAGATTTTCTTTACTTGAGGAAAAAAGAAGCCCCGTTTGTTACCAGGAAGAAAACCCCAGTTAATGGACCATTTTTAATATCGCATGCAGTGTGGTTACAGGTTCGTAAAGGAGATTCCAAGTTGTACTACAAGATCAGTTTCACTGATGATACTTTTAAAACTGTCAATCTCAAAATAAATCGGAGAGAAGAAGGGATTGTTTTGCCGGTGGCAATCCCACCAATGTGATTAACCAAAAAAAAGATAAGTAATGAGAAATACAGAGACCTCATGAATTTATTGCAATGTGTTCGTGAAGAGTACAGATCCTTCTTTGAAAACTTTCCAAAGGAAGAGAAATTTCCTGAAGATGACTCAACCGCTCTAGATTAGTAATTTTGGTTATAATGTGCAGATTTTTTCAGCCTTTATAACCATAACACCATATGATGTATACACGTTTTGTACAGATTTCCTTCTAAAAATATTGATACAATAATTATTGTTGTGTAGTGTTTATTAACACACCTTGTCATAGTGCTAAGTCCTACTGATATCGCGCCAGGAGTTGGCAGTCGGGTTTGAACTGCAGAGGTCTTCCCGCTCACTGCGTATCGCGCATTCCAAAAACATTCAGTTGGTCAATACTTGCTTCAATCACTCAGCACATTCCTTCTTTCACTGACTGAGTGTCGCCTGCTGCAATGACAACCATTGGCATGCGGGAAGCTGATATATTTATGTTAGGAATAGGCGGACCGCGCATGCGTACTGCAAGACCCCTCGCACCCCGTCACAGCGTGTTCGACTGCCATCTCCTGCCGCGATGACAGTAACCCTGGTTTTATAGGTCATCATTATCATTGGCTTATCAGTCGCGAACGAATAGAAAATTGTCTTCCAAATCATTCACTGGTGGGTTCTCAGGTGACTGTAGAGACCAATCCTAGAGTCACAAACTCTTCCACACTGGTGGCAAGTTTTATCATCACCAAGGTGCTGAGGGTTATATATTCTCATAGACTCCCGTTCTTTACGAGCGATTCGCTTCAGAGCCTCAGATCTCCGGCAGTTCTGCTCGAAACGTAGAGGGCTATTGTGAACGAGTCGACGCCATGCCAGACGGTCAGCTGCTGTAGTCTCCCAATTTGGGATGTTAATCGAGCATTTCTTAATGTTTGACTTAAAAGCATCCTTGAATCTCTTCATCTGCCCTCCCTGATGCCGCTTGCCACTTGTTAGTTGAGCATACATAATTTGTTTAGGAAGGCGAGTATCTAGCATGCGAAGGACATGACCAGTCCACCTCAGTTGGCGTTTGAAGATCATACATAGCCTCCACGCTGGTAGTGCTAGCGTCTTCCAGGACACTGATGTTTGTTCGCCGATATTGCCAGCTGATTTTAAGGATCCTCCTCAGACAACGTTGTTGGTACTTCTCTAAGCATGTTATGTGCCTTCTGTAGGGAGTCCAGCATTCACATTCATAAAGAAGTGTTGGTATTACAATAGCTTGATATACAAGGAGCTTTGTCCGAGTATTGACATCTGCATTATCGAAGACCCTCTTTCGCAATCGACCGAAAGCTGCACTGGCGCAATTCAAGCGGTGTTGGATTTCAGCATCAATATTGGCATTAGCTGAGAGATGACTACCAAGGTATGGAAAGTGCTCAACATTCAATAATACCTCGCCCTTGGCAGTAATGACAGGGGCAGTAGCATGTGAATTAGGCGCAGGCTGATGTAGAATCTGAGTCTTTTTGGCATTGAGGTCTACACCAATGCTGTTATATGCAGCAGTGAATGCATTTATCATTATCTGAAGAACTTCTTCCGAGCTAGCGAGAATAGCATTATCATCTGCATACTGGAGTTCCATTACACATGTAGTGAATACCTTGGTCTTTGCTTGTAGTCGGCTGAGGTTGAATAAGCCTCCATCAGTTCTGAATTCAATTACAATGCTTTGTGGAACTTCATCTCTAATAAGGTGAATTATGGTTCCAACGAAAATTGAGAAGAGCGTAGGGGAAATAACACACCCCTGTTTAACCCCAGTAAGTATTTCAAATCGTTCACCACAGGTCGTATTAGTGATAACAGTACCATACATGTTATCGTGCAGAAGGCGCAAGAGTTTAATACATTTTGGTGAGCAGCCAATGAGCGCCAAGATTTTCCAGAGAGTCTCTCTGTTAACTGAATCAAAGGCTTTAACAACGTCAATGAATGCCATATACTGTGCCCTTTGGAGGAGGTCATCTGGTCACCACCAACCGAATATGGCCTCCGAGATGACCTCTTCCTCCGGCCACATACCGAAGAAGAGGATTGGAGTGCATTCCAATAGGGCTCGCCGGCACGAGACTCCTGTCCCGCAGGATCAGGTCCCCATCATGATTGTTACGTCATAAGACCCCCCCCCCCCCCAAAAAAAAAGAAACAAACTACTAAAGAAGGAAGTCCAGACTGAAGTAAAAATCGTTGGAATATTTATTGAATAAAACCAACCCCTAACCTAGGATCAGATGGTGTCAAATCGGTTAATCCGCTATCTAATAAAAAAACAAGAAACGAACAACCCCTAAGCTAATGGAAATTAACCCTCATGATCAGTCCTAATTACATTCAAAAACAAAGCAAAGCTTGGGAAAGTGGTACAAAAGCCCTAATTTAAATACAAGGAAAAGGTAACGATGTTCTGAGAAGAATCATCATGCCATTAAAAATAGTCAAACATGACAGCGAAAATCTAGATCATACTGTGACCACTCCCCATATTTACATTTAAGTTTATCTGTCCAAGCTAAATTCTAAGTTACATAAACATCGGCGCTAAGCGTCCGTGTTATCAACAAATACTAATATAACAGTCATTTCAATACATTATAAGCATTACAATTATAAGTGTACAAAAATACTACAGATGAAACAATACTAGGGTTCACATAGGGAATTATGCACTCAATAAATAAATAAACACATAAACAAATATTCTTATTACCCTTCCTACAGCGAAATGGAGACTCTTTGTTCCATTCGTCATCTAAAAGTGTGTAGAAGAATTAATCAACGTATGCTATTATCACAGCATGTCATCAGCAAGGGTACTCGACCCTCGAGTTAAACACCTCTGGTCAGACTCTGGGCTCCTGTCAAGTCTAAACGTGTTGTCTCTCTCTAAACCATTCCTTTAGGAATGTCTCTCATCAAGCGCATTGCATTGGTCCAGCGAAAGGTCAATAGGATCAACGTTAAACAGCTGTTATTATTTAATAGTAATTTTAACCCGCGTCGGTTTAATAAAATGAGCTTTGATGATTTATGGATGTTTATTATTATTATCATCGTCGTTTATGAGTATCTTAGTTATGAAGAATGACAACTATGCAAGGCTTCAGGACCGAATAATAAAACACAACATAGTACACGCGACCTCTGCCTGCTACAATAACACAGTCTTATAAAGCCTAATCGTAAGTCTGAAACAGATGCTTACGAGACGTGTAAATGGACAAGCCACTACCGTCATGAGCTCTAAGCGTCTCCAATATAGTAAAAATATAATTCAGGTCCACAATAACACGACTACCTGATGGGCATTCAAAGCTTCATCAAACCATTCAAGAAGTATCTCATCGCGTCCCTCAGCCGGATCACGAGAGACGTAACCTCAGCAGTCAAACACAATTTGAATCTGCTTGCATGCACAAACAACGGTAACCAACCCATTATCCTCGTGTCAACACACGAGTGGCTAGAATTCTAGCAAAGAATTTTCCCAGCGACGGAGAGTAGGGATATTCCGTGATAGTTACCACAATGGGTTTTGTCCCCTTTTTTAAATACGGTTACCAACAAAGCATTTCTGAGTTCAGCAGGAATGGTTTCAGAGGTCCATATTTTGACAAAGATTTGATGAAGATGCTCAGTTAGGATTTGTCCACCTTCCTTGAAGAATTCTGCCGGTATACCATCTGATCCAGCGGCTTTGTTATTCCTCAGTTGACTGATGGCCCTTTCGACTTCTTGCAGTGAAGGTTAATTATCAAGGTGATGCTGCAACATCTTCTGAGGAATCTTAATAAATAGTTCCTCGACAACATGCGTATCCCTGTTGAGTAGTTCATGGAAGTGTTCCTTCCAACGGATACTGATAGATTGGGTATCTTTTAGAAGTGTGGAGTCATCTTTGGATCTTAATGGATGTACACCTCTAGTGGACGGTCCATAAATAGCCTTAATGGCAGTGAAGAAAGCATGGTGATTATTATTTTCTGCAAGTTGCTGCATTTCCTGGGCTTTTAAGGTCCACCGTTGATTTTTGAGAGCACGTGTTTTTCTTTGAACTGTTTTTTTTTGTGCTTCTTGATACGTTTCTCTTCTAGAAGAAGAGTTGTAGTTGTTCTGCCATTCAATGTAAGCTTTTCTCTTAAAGTCAATGAGACTCTGGATTTCAGTGTCGTTTTCATCAAACCAATCCTGATGTTTGGGCATGGTGTAGCCTACAGATTCTATGCAAGATGTCAGCACAGCGTCCTTCAATGTTGACCAGTGCTCTTCAATGTCATCAGGATAAAGATTGGGAAAATTTTTACCCAGAAGTTGTCGAAAATAAAGAGTTGCATCATCATCCTTAAGACGATTGTCCGGTTTACGTCTGATGAGTTACCTTTGGTTACGTCTTGGTTTGTGAATACGTAGAGTCATCACAGATCGTATTAGTCGATGATCGGTCCAGCAGTCATCAGTAGGATAAATAAGCCGGTTCTGGGGCAGGGGCTAATGGGCAAGATGGCCGCCGCGCGCAATCACTCTATGTTATTCTTATGGAGGGGTCAGTCAGAGCTGGGGCAGGGGGCTAATGGGCAAGATGGCCGCCATGTCCTGAGACCGTGCATAATGTCACAGGGGAAGTTCGGCCGTGTAGTTACTAAATGGAATATTTATTATTATTATTATTAATAATTTTATTTGGTAATTATTGATTGATAGCTTGCCACGGTGGGTGAGTGGTTATCGTGTCGGACTACCAACCCCCCAAGCTTGTAGGTTCGCTCTTGGTCGTGGTAAGTGATTTTTGAAAGTTGGCAAAAATTAAGACACGCATGTCATACGATGTAGGCATGTAAATGAACCCAGGGAGAGGTCGGCTATGTAGTTGCCAAATGGAATATTTATTATTATTATTATTAGGTAATTATTAATTGATCATGTATAATGAAGACCAGCCTTATATTGTCCACCTCTTGGTGTAGTGGCTAGCATTCTTGGAGGTCATTCCTGAGGTTCGAATCTCGGCTCTGCCAAGAAATTTAATTTCTGGTCTCAGGAGTGGAACGGGGTACATTCAGCCTTGTGAGGCAAAACTGACAGGACCTGGCTTTTAATTCATACCTCAACCATTCTGCCTAACCCAACTTCACCTAACCTAACCTAACCTAACATAACCTAATCTAACCTAACCTAACTTCAAAGTCAGAGCAAATATAAGAGCAAATGTAATAGCACACATAATAAACTAAGTTATAACCTAACCTAACTTCACCTAATCCAGCCTCACCTAACCTAACCTAACCTAACCTAACATAACCTAACTTTAAAGTAAGAGCAAAAATGTAAGAGCAAATAAAATAGCACAAATAATAAACTTAGTAATAATCTAACCACACCTAACCTAACCTAACCTAACCTAACATAACCTAACTTCAAAGTGAGAGCAAAAATGTAAGAGCAAATGAGAGAGCACAAATAATAAACTTAGTTATAACCTAACCTAACCCACAGAAACCTAATTTAAAGACTTTAGATTTTATATTTTAACATTTTAGATTTTTGATTTTTTTCATTTTACATTTTTTAGATTTTACATTTTACATTTTAGATTTTTTGTATTTTAGATGTTAGTTTTTTTTAGATTTTACATTTTAAATTTAAGATTTTTGATTTTAGATTTTATTTTTTACATTTTCCGAAAAGAGTAAACTACAAGGCTACATACCTAACCTCACCAAACCTAACTTTACCAAACCTAACTTAAGCTAATCCAAAGGCTAATGCACATCCACTAAGTATATAAGGGCACAAGCAACTATCCTTATGCTAGTCATATAGGCTACTGTACAACATGATCACTACCCCCCCCCCCCCCCAATGGGTATTTCTTTTTTCATTTTTGTTGTTTACACATTTATCAATTTTCCAATTTTCAATTTTCAGTTTTTTTTAATGTTAGTTTTTAAGTTTTTCAATTTCATAATATGGAAACATGGATTTTGCATTTTGTTGTTTACACATTTATTAATTTCACAATTTCCCAATTACAGTTTTAAAATGCCAGTTTAAAGTTTTTCAATTTCATAATATAGAAACATGGATTTCCCATTTGTTGTTTACACATTTGTCAATTTACCAAATTCCCATTTACAGTTTTTAAAATTTCAGTTTAATGTTTTTTCTATTTTGTCAATATGGAAACATGGATTTTCCAATTTGTGTTTTACATGTTCATTTTGCATTAGGAGTGGAGAGAGGTGGGTAGTAATTAAAAATGTACAAGCAGTGTCCATACAATATTTTTATTTTAAATACATGTACACTATTTACACATTATACATTTTTACATATATTCTTTTTTTTTGTTATAAATTGTACAGTTTTTTTATTGTTTTCTATTTTTTATTTTCTTATTATGAATACCATTTTTTGTGTGTGTTCTATTTTTGTAGTGCTATTGTTTTAATTTTTTAAATTTGATTGTTTTATGTATTTGCTAGGCTCATGCAGAGGATTTTGATATTCATAACTTAACTCTTTAAGCATGGTCAATGATTGAGTAATGACCATAGGCATGTGTACCTATACCATCAGCATCAATCACTCTTTTATCATCACCAGGACACAAAGCAATTTTGTTTAGTCTTATAGATGATATGTCATGTTGTTTAGAAGCGATAATGTTCATTGGTATTCTTTTTACATTGTTTTTCATGACACAATCCTTATAATCTTGAAAGCTTATACTATTTTTGACAACACTTCTGTTAATACCTTTAATCTTTTTGATTTCTTTACCATTTATGTCTAAAGCGTACATTTTAGCTCTAAGTCCAACAAATGCTTTTATAATTTGTCCACAAGCCTCGTCTTTAAATTTCCCCAACGTTTTCTTGTTTGATGTAGAGTAACATATGTGATTAGTAGGATAATCTGATGTGTCCAGGTGTTCTAGGAAATCCAATTTGTCTTGATATACATCTGGGGTGTTAACCAAATAAATGAACGAGTCGGTATCCATATACATGAGTTTAAGATTGTTCATTCCATAATAGGGTAGCAGGACATCATAGTGGTGGGAATACATTAGAGTTTTTGAAATATCCAGTATACACATTCCAATATATATAGGCTTATTGAATACAATGTTACGTTTAGCCATGTGGAAAGCAGCTAGGTTAGGACCATAAATTGTTCTGTCAATAAATGTCGGCTTTGCTATTAGCTTTTCTGCCTTTTTGCTGTCAGTCACAAGACGTATGTCTATTCTTTTACGGATATTTTCCATTGTTTTTCCAAAAATGGCATTGTTGAATAATTTGTACAGATTTTTCTCAAAATCATTTTTGGCTTGTTTTCGAAGGTTGTTATTAAAATCAACGTATGCCTTTAACCAAGGTCTTTGCTTAAACTTTAACACACGATGAATTTTTATCAATTTTATTCCATGATCTAAAGCCTGTTTTAGTGCCATGTAGTGAACAACATATCGCCTTCGATTTCCAAGATGAGGAATTAGTTTTTTCAGAGACGAATCCTTGGGCTGTGTACACTCTGGTAGGAAAGGTAAATCGTTGTGTAGATCATGAAGGTCAGATGGGTAATCAACATCAACGTCTAGAATGTATCCCACAGGATCGTCTTTCTTTAGTTTTTCTAGATCAACAGTATCTGGAGAAACCCACTGAAATCCACCATAAGGAAGGGAGTGGCACATAGCCCACCCGTATTGGTTGTTGGCATCATCATAGGTTATAAACTGCGATGGTTTCTCAGAATCATAGGTTTCCATGTATTTATTGTTAGCTTCAGCATACCGATGAGACACCTGGCATATGCCTCCACGTATTCCAGACTCGATTAAAAGAATCTGATCGTAATCCTGTAGCAATTCCAGTTCAATTCCTGTGTAAAGGAGCATTGCCTCGAAACTTAAACCAGGTGAAGTAAAAAAGTGTGCAGCATCCACTCGGTGTGTTTCTAGTGTTTTGTTTCTAAACGTTTCAAAGCTGTCTGCAAGAAGGAGTACATCTGATGTTAGGTAGAGGTCACTATATTCCCCTAGAGTTTTAATGTTGAACTGATTCCACACATTTTTGGCATGTTCATAGTCTTCTTGACTAACATCTTCTTGACTTAATTTGTTAAAGAATGCCTCTTTTGGAGGTAAACACGTTTCACTTAACTTTTCCCATGAGTCAATGTAGTCATAACAAAATACCCCTTTACGAGTCATGAGCATTGCATTTTCTTTTCCAAAATACTTGTCTGTTTCAGGGTATGATGTTAAGTTGGAAACTAAGTTTTCCAAACTACTCGGCATTAACCGAAACGTGTCCACAAATCTAAGCTTAACATTTCCTACATATTTGGTGAAGGAAATGTATTTTTCCTTGGAGTTAGCGATAACATCCACTCTCTCAGTAGTACATCCCAATTGCTTTACAATGAAATTTGCGTCGTAGCCACTCATATTATGTAAAAACACAGGAACGGGGTTACGTGTTTTACACCTCAAATTACAGTTATTGTGAGCACTTCCACGGTATTCCCCTGTAATATGGCAGTGGTCTCGAACTTTCCAGTCCTCTTTGGTGGATGGTTTTCGACACAAATAACAGGTTTCAGAACATTGGAACTCTGCTTCTTGATCCTGAGTTAAGGCCTTTGGAACATTTAAGCTGTAAAGGCGATCAATTTCATTAGCTATTGAGATGAAACAGTCCATAAACTTTTCTGCAGCGTCAGGTCCTCGATAAATAACAGGTTGGCTTGGAAGATTTGTCTTTATGTGTTCCACAGCGGGTGATGGTTTAACGTATATACCAAAGCTCATAGGAACATGACTCTGGTATGGCACTGTATAACTTGCTTCAGGATTGGGCAAACATGTTTGATATGGTAAGAGTATACTTTCGAAATCTGCATAGATAACGTAAGGTATTCTTAGCATTTTTTCAACATTAAAAAATTTGACAATGGGGTTTTTAATAGGCATTTCAACCCTAGCAATGTCATGCTGGACACACAAAGCTCTATGTTCTTTTAATTTTTCCATTCCTTGTTGTCCATATTGATTATCAAAGTGAGTAAAACACCGTTTACACGTATATATCTTATGTTCACGGCGGGTAATCTGATGTGCTACTAGTTTATCAAAATCTTTGATAAAGACGTAGTGGTTCTGTCCGGATAATGAACTTAGCAGAAGAAGGTCGCGATGGTCTTGCAGCTCTTGATCCACAACCTTTAGAGGGAACAGTTTATTGTCTTCTTCCAATCCAAATACATTAATGGATATATCGTTAGCTTTTTCAAATTTGGGAATGTCTGCTAGCGATGTAGGAAATGATATTGTTGAAAAATCATACTTGTTTTCCAGATCCTTGTATTTACTAATGCGTTTAGCATCAGTTTTAACCAGTTTTGCTAAAATGGCATACATAAAACACCTCTCATCCTTAAAGTTTTGAGGATTAATGCAGGCTTTTCTTGCTTGTATAACTGCTGGTAATGGAATATATGTGCTTCCACGCAAGGGATTATACTTATTTATTTTTAATCGTACTCCTTCCACTGCTAACAAAGCCCAATTACTGCCTTTTAGCTCAGATTCCTCCATTTCCGTAGTTAACTTTGTAAATTGTGTTTCCAAGAAACTACTTAAGTCCGTTTCCAAAAATAGGGCCTGATTTCGTGTTTTAAAAGCACGATCTGTAATTTCATTGGTAGATGTATGAATGAATCTACATTCAGCCACAAGATTAACTTTTATCGACTTGTGCATTGCTAGTTCTTTCTGCATAGCTTGCATTATTTGCTGTTTGGACTCTTTAAGGTATGAATTTAAATCCTAGCACGTATCGCAACGAATGAAATAGGATTTAAGTCGACCTTCAAAAGATGTCTCATATTCAATAAGTCCATTTTTGTCAGGGACCAATGACAGTAGGTAATGTTTTGTAGGCTCTGCCTTTTGTCTTTTAGCTGCCGACACAACATTACAACATTCTTCATGACGACGTCCATTGTAGGCATTGTTGAATGTACTACCACAGGTCTTGCACTCATGAAATTCACCACACGATACTTCATGTCGCTTCCTATGATAGTCTCGAAGAAAAGTCTTTCCACACTCTTTACACATATAGCTAGGAATGGCTTCTTCCATTATGATTGTTGATTTCTGCAAACAGCTGCTTACTGCGTATCACAGGGCTAGAGGTTGGTCGGTGAGACGGTCTTTCACGATGTGAACACCGTGAGAGGTAGTAGTCAACTGGTGATATTCTTGTGAAGGGTCCTCTAATATACCCCTAGTCTAGACCAACAGCTCTTTACAGCGTATGACAAGGCTGTATACTGGATAGTGAGACGGTCTTTCACGATGTGAACACTGTAACAAGTAGTAGTCAACTGATTATATACTTGCTAAGGGTTCTCTAATATACAATAGTCAAGACCAACAGCTAATTACAGAGTAGTACAAGGCTGTACAATAGTTGTTTTAACAGTCTTTCACGATGTGGTCACTGTGAATGGTGGTAGTCAACTGATGATATTCTTGATAAGGGTCCTCTAATGTACCCCTGGTTAAGGGTAACAGCTGTTCACTGCTTATGACAAGGCTAAAGACTGGTTGCTTCAACGGTCTTTCACAATGTAAACACTGTGACAGGTAGTAGTCAACTGAAAATATTCTTATGGCCTACTCAAGGTTATCAGGTACTTACTGCATATCAAAAGGCTGTACACTCATGTGTGTTAGGCACTCTTTCTTGCTAAGGACCCCAATATTCCCTACACAAGGCTATACATGTTAGTTCTAAACACTTAGTGGTTAATTGTATATTCAATTTTTGTACAAAGCTTACACAAGCACGTTTTTTATGAGGTAAAACTTTGTTAAATAGCTGCATGCGACACGCAAAGTATGTTGCCGCTATCTAGCGGTGACTATGAGAACTACTTGACCGACCAGCATGCTACCTAGCGCTCCATTTCAATACTCGCTCACTGAACGAACAGCATGCTATCTAGCGGTCGATATCAATACTCACTCAACTACCAGCCTGCTACCTATCGGTCAATATAACAACTCACTCAACTACCAACATGCTACATGGATTTTTTGGTCAGTTTTTTGTTGGCTTTTTTTTTTGTCAGTTTCTGTTGGCTTATGTTGGCTTTTATTGGCTTTTGTTGGCTTTTGTTGGCTTTTTGTTGGCTTTTTGTTGGCTTTTGTTGGCTTTTGTATTAGCTCTTTTATATTTGCTCTTGCTTGGGGGGGCTTATTTGGTCTTGGAAAGTATGTCAGTCCTTTTTTTATGGCTGTAAAATGCTTACAGCCATGTTTGTAAGCAGCAACAAAAACAACAACAACACAAAATTCCAAAAAAAATCGAAAGTACTCTAAGTTTTATCAATGACTCTCAACTCTTACACTTACCTCTATCCCATGCCTAGTCAAAAATAGTGTATTTTTCAAATTTTTCAAAAAATATTTGGAAAGTAGGCTATATCATTAAACTAAAAATCCTGAAAAGACATATGTTAACTCCAACACCTACCTCTATACCATTCTTAGTCCAAAAATAGTGTATTTTTCAAATTTTCCAAAAACATATTTCCAAAAAGGGTTATATTTCCGAAATTAAAAAGTTAACAAAAATGTTTGTTTGACATAAATGAATGGCCTTTGCCTCCTCTACCACTGTACCAAGTCCCAGGTCTCCAGGACAAAAAAAATTAAAATTTTTAAAAAGGGTTTTATTTCCAAAATTAGGAATTTTACAAACACATTTGTCTGACGTAAATAAATGGCCTTTACCCCCTCTACCCCCCCACACTAAGTCACATGTCTCTAGGACAACAAAAATAAAATTTTGAAAATGGGCTTATATTTCCAAAATTAGGAATTTTACAAAAACGTTTGTCTGACGTAAATCAGTGGTCATTACCCCCTCTATCCCCATACCAAGTCTCAGGTCTCTAGGTCAACAAAAATAAAATTTTGAAAAATGGGCTATATTTCCAAAATTAGGAATTCTACAGAAAAGTTTGTCTAACGTAAATCAATTGTCTTTACCCCCTCTATTCCCATACCAAGTCTCAGGTCTCTAGGTCAACAAAAATAAAATTTTGAAAAAATGGTCACTATTTTGGAAACTAGGAATTCTACGAAAAAGTTTGTTTAACATAAATGAAAGGTCTCTATCCCCTCTACCTGTAAACCAAGTCCCAGGTCTGTAGAACAAAAATGAAAAAACTTCAACTGGGAAAGTAGGCGATTTTTCATAAAACTAAACATTCTAAAAAGTGTTCTATGGGCTTAAAAGAATGGCCTCAATGTCTTTTATTTTTTATAATAAAACTTTTTTATTTTTTACATTTTTTTGAAAAAAGTTCAATTTTGAAATTTTTATATTTTGGAAACTAAAGAGTTAACAAAAAATTTTGTTTGACATAAATGACTGGCCCTGACCCCATCTACCTCCAAAATAAATTTCAAGTCGCTAGGACAAAAAATAACAGTAGTGGTGTGGTGGTGCTTCTGGCCCCGCCCATAAATGTGACGTCAGAGGGAGAGGTGGTGGGGGGAGTTAGAAGCATCACCACACTACTACTGTTATTTTTTGTCCTAGCGACTTGAAATTTATTTTGGAGGTAGATGGGGTCAGGGCCAGTCATTTATGTAAAACAAAATTTTTTGTTAACTCTTTAGTTTCCAAAATATAAAAATTTCAAAATTGAACTTTTTTCAAAAAAATGTAAAAAATAAAAAAGTTTTATTATAAAAAATAAAAGACATTGAGGCCATTCTTTTAAGCCCATAGAACACTTTTTAGAATGTTTAGTTTTATGAAAAATCGCCTACTTTCCCAGTTGAACTTTTTTCATTTTTGTTCTACAGACCTGGGACTTGGTTTACAGGTATAGGGGATAGAGACCTTTCATTTATGTTAAACAAACTTTTTCGTAGAATTCCTAGTTTCCAAAATAGTGATCATTTTTTCAAAATTTTATTTTTGTTGACCTAGAGACCTGAGACTTGGTATGGGAATAGAGGGGGTAAAGACAATTGATTTACGTTAGACAAACTTTTTTGTAGAATTCCTAATTTTGGAAATATTGCCCATTTTTCAAAATTTTATTTTTGTTGACCTAGAGACCTGAGACTTGGTATGGGGATAGAGGGGGTAATGACCACTGATTTACGTCAGACAAACGTTTTTGTAAAATTCCTAATTTTGGAAATATAAGCCCATTTTCAAAATTTTATTTTTGTTGTCCTAGAGACATGTGACTTAGTGTGGGGGGTAGAGGGGGTAAAGGCCATTTATTTACGTCAGACAAATGTGTTTGTAAAATTCCTAATTTTGGAAATAAAACCCTTTTTAAAAATTTTAATTTTTTTGTCCTGGAGACCTGGGACTTGGTACAGTGGTAGAGGAGGCAAAGGCCATTCATTTATGTCAAACAAACATTTTTGTTAACTTTTTAATTTCGGAAATATAACCCTTTTTGGAAATATGTTTTTGGAAAATTTGAAAAATACACTATTTTTGGACTAAGAATGGTATAGAGGTAGGTGTTGGAGTTAACATATGTCTTTTCAGGATTTTTAGTTTAATGATATAGCCTACTTTCCAAATATTTTTTGAAAAATTTGAAAAATACACTATTTTTGACTAGGCATGGGATAGAGGTAAGTGTAAGAGTTGAGAGTCATTGATAAAACTTAGAGTACTTTCGATTTTTTTTTGGAATTTTGTGTTGTTGTTGTTGTTGCTGCTTACAAACATGGCTGTAAGCATTTTACAGCCATAAAAAAAGGACTGACATACTTTCCAAGACCAAATAAGCCCCCACAAGCAAGAGCAAATATAAAAGAGCTAATACAAAAGCCAACAAAAGCCAACAAAAAGCCAACAAAAAGCCAACAAAAGCCAACAAAAGCCAATAAAAGCCAACATAAGCCAACAGAAACTGACAAAAAAAAAGCCAACAAAAAAACTGACCAAAAAAGCCATGTAGCATGTTGGTAGTTGAGTGAGTTGTTATATTGACCGATAGGTAGCAGGCTGGTAGTTGAGTGAGTATTGATATCGACCGCTAGATAGCATGCTGTTCGTTCAGTGAGCGAGTATTGAAATGGAGCGCTAGGTAGCATGCTGGTCGGTCAAGTAGTTCTCATAGTCACCGCTAGATAGCGGCAACATACTTTGCGTGTCGCATGCAGCTATTTAACAAAGTTTTACCTCATAAAAAACGTGCTTGTGTAAGCTTTGTACAAAAATTGAATATACAATTAACCACTAAGTGTTTAGAACTAACATGTATAGCCTTGTGTAGGGAATATTGGGGTCCTTAGCAAGAAAGAGTGCCTAACACACATGAGTGTACAGCCTTTTGATATGCAGTAAGTACCTGATAACCTTGAGTAGGCCATAAGAATATTTTCAGTTGACTACTACCTGTCACAGTGTTTACATTGTGAAAGACCGTTGAAGCAACCAGTCTTTAGCCTTGTCATAAGCAGTGAACAGCTGTTACCCTTAACCAGGGGTACATTAGAGGACCCTTATCAAGAATATCATCAGTTGACTACCACCATTCACAGTGACCACATCGTGAAAGACTGTTAAAACAACTATTGTACAGCCTTGTACTACTCTGTAATTAGCTGTTGGTCTTGACTATTGTATATTAGAGAACCCTTAGCAAGTATATAATCAGTTGACTACTACTTGTTACAGTGTTCACATCGTGAAAGACCGTCTCACTATCCAGTATACAGCCTTGTCATACGCTGTAAAGAGCTGTTGGTCTAGACTAGGGGTATATTAGAGGACCCTTCACAAGAATATCACCAGTTGACTACTACCTCTCACGGTGTTCACATCGTGAAAGACCGTCTCACCGACCAACCTCTAGCCCTGTGATACGCAGTAAGCAGCTGTTTGCAGAAATCAACAATCATAATGGAAGAAGCCATTCCTAGCTATATGTGTAAAGAGTGTGGAAAGACTTTTCTTCGAGACTATCATAGGAAGCGACATGAAGTATCGTGTGGTGAATTTCATGAGTGCAAGACCTGTGGTAGTACATTCAACAATGCCTACAATGGACGTCGTCATGAAGAATGTTGTAATGTTGTGTCGGCAGCTAAAAGACAAAAGGCAGAGCCTACAAAACATTACCTACTGTCATTGGTCCCTGACAAAAATGGACTTATTGAATATGAGACATCTTTTGAAGGTCGACTTAAATCCTATTTCATTCGTTGCGATACGTGCTAGGATTTAAATTCATACCTTAAAGAGTCCAAACAGCAAATAATGCAAGCTATGCAGAAAGAACTAGCAATGCACAAGTCGATAAAAGTTAATCTTGTGGCTGAATGTAGATTCATTCATACATCTACCAATGAAATTACAGATCGTGCTTTTAAAACACGAAATCAGGCCCTATTTTTGGAAACGGACTTAAGTAGTTTCTTGGAAACACAATTTACAAAGTTAACTACGGAAATGGAGGAATTTGAGCTAAAAGGCAGTAATTGGGCTTTGTTAGCAGTGGAAGGAGTACGATTAAAAATAAATAAGTATAATCCCTTGCGTGGAAGCACATATATTCCATTACCAGCAGTTATACAAGCAAGAAAAGCCTGCATTAATCCTCAAAACTTTAAGGATGAGAGGTGTTTTATGTATGCCATTTTAGCAAAACTGGTTAAAACTGATGCTAAACGCATTAGTAAATACAAGGATCTGGAAAACAAGTATGATTTTTCAACAATATCATTTCCTACATCGCTAGCAGACATTCCCAAATTTGAAAAAGCTAACGATATATCCATTAATGTATTTGGATTGGAAGAAGACAATAAACTGTTCCCTCTAAAGGTTGTGGATCAGGAGCTGCAAGACCATCGCGACCTCCTTCTGCTAAGTTCATTATCCGGACAGAACCACTACGTCTTTATCAAAGATTTTGATAAACTAGTAGCACATCAGATTACCCGCCGTGAACATAAGATATATACGTGTAAACGGTGTTTTACTCACTTTGATAATCAATATGGACAACAAGGAATGGAAAAATTAAAAGAACATAGAGCTTTGTGTGTCCAGCATGACATTGCTAGGGTTGAAATGCCTATTAAAAACCCCATTGTCAAATTTTTAAATGTTGAAAAAATGCTAAGAATACCTTACGTTATCTATGCAGATTTCGAAAGTATACTCTTACCATATCAAACATGTTTGCCCAATCCTGAAGCAAGTTATACAGTGCCATACCAGAGTCATGTTCCTAT
This sequence comes from Meconema thalassinum, assembly GCA_946902985.2. Lineage (NCBI taxonomy): Eukaryota > Metazoa > Arthropoda > Insecta > Orthoptera > Tettigoniidae > Meconema > Meconema thalassinum. The sequence goes on from OX336392.1 coordinate 43,148,849, forward strand.
GAGCTTTGGTATATACGTTAAACCATCACCCGCTGTGGAACACATAAAGACAAATCTTCCAAGCCAACCTGTTATTTATCGTGGACCTGACGCTGCAGAAAAGTTTATGGACTGTTTCATCTCAATAGCTAATGAAATTGATCGCCTTTACAGCTTAAATGTTCCAAAGGCCTTAACTCAGGATCAAGAAGCAGAGTTCCAATGTTCTGAAACCTGTTATTTGTGTCGAAAACCATCCACCAAAGAGGACTGGAAAGTTCGAGACCACTGCCATATTACAGGGGAATACCGTGGAAGTGCTCACAATAACTGTAATTTGAGGTGTAAAACACGTAACCCCGTTCCTGTGTTTTTACATAATATGAGTGGCTACGACGCAAATTTCATTGTAAAGCAATTGGGATGTACTACTGAGAGAGTGGATGTTATCGCTAACTCCAAGGAAAAATACATTTCCTTCACCAAATATGTAGGAAATGTTAAGCTTAGATTTGTGGACACGTTTCGGTTAATGCCGAGTAGTTTGGAAAACTTAGTTTCCAACTTAACATCATACCCTGAAACAGACAAGTATTTTGGAAAAGAAAATGCAATGCTCATGACTCGTAAAGGGGTATTTTGTTATGACTACATTGACTCATGGGAAAAGTTAAGTGAAACGTGTTTACCTCCAAAAGAGGCATTCTTTAACAAATTAAGTCAAGAAGATGTTAGTCAAGAAGACTATGAACATGCCAAAAATGTGTGGAATCAGTTCAACATTAAAACTCTAGGGGAATATAGTGACCTCTACCTAACATCAGATGTACTCCTTCTTGCAGACAGCTTTGAAACGTTTAGAAACAAAACACTAGAAACACACCGAGTGGATGCTGCACACTTTTTTACTTCACCTGGTTTAAGTTTCGAGGCAATGCTCCTTTACACAGGAATTGAACTGGAATTGCTACAGGATTACGATCAGATTCTTTTAATCGAGTCTGGAATACGTGGAGGCATATGCCAGGTGTCTCATCGGTATGCTGAAGCTAACAATAAATACATGGAAACCTATGATTCTGAGAAACCATCGCAGTTTATAACCTATGATGATGCCAACAACCAATACGGGTGGGCTATGTGCCACTCCCTTCCTTATGGTGGATTTCAGTGGGTTTCTCCAGATACTGTTGATCTAGAAAAACTAAAGAAAGACGATCCTGTGGGATACATTCTAGACGTTGATGTTGATTACCCATCTGACCTTCATGATCTACACAACGATTTACCTTTCCTACCAGAGTGTACACAACCCAAGGATTCGTCTCTGAAAAAACTAATTCCTCATCTTGGAAATCGAAGGCGATATGTTGTTCACTACATGGCACTAAAACAGGCTTTAGATCATGGAATAAAATTGATAAAAATTCATCGTGTGTTAAAGTTTAAGCAAAGACCTTGGTTAAAGGCATACGTTGATTTTAATAACAACCTTCGAAAACAAGCCAAAAATGATTTTGAGAAAAATCTGTACAAATTATTCAACAATGCCATTTTTGGAAAAACAATGGAAAATATCCGTAAAAGAATAGACATACGTCTTGTGACTGACAGCAAAAAGGCAGAAAAGCTAATAGCAAAGCCGACATTTATTGACAGAACAATTTATGGTCCTAACCTAGCTGCTTTCCACATGGCTAAACGTAACATTGTATTCAATAAGCCTATATATATTGGAATGTGTATACTGGATATTTCAAAAACTCTAATGTATTCCCACCACTATGATGTCCTGCTACCCTATTATGGAATGAACAATCTTAAACTCATGTATATGGATACCGACTCGTTCATTTATTTGGTTAACACCCCAGATGTATATCAAGACAAATTGGATTTCCTAGAACACCTGGACACATCAGATTATCCTACTAATCACATATGTTACTCTACATCAAACAAGAAAACGTTGGGGAAATTTAAAGACGAGGCTTGTGGACAAATTATAAAAGCATTTGTTGGACTTAGAGCTAAAATGTACGCTTTAGACATAAATGGTAAAGAAATCAAAAAGATTAAAGGTATTAACAGAAGTGTTGTCAAAAATAGTATAAGCTTTCAAGATTATAAGGATTGTGTCATGAAAAACAATGTAAAAAGAATACCAATGAACATTATCGCTTCTAAACAACATGACATATCATCTATAAGACTAAACAAAATTGCTTTGTGTCCTGGTGATGATAAAAGAGTGATTGATGCTGATGGTATAGGTACACATGCCTATGGTCATTACTCAATCATTGACCATGCTTAAAGAGTTAAGTTATGAATATCAAAATCCTCTGCATGAGCCTAGCAAATACATAAAACAATCAAATTTAAAAAATTAAAACAATAGCACTACAAAGATAGAACACACACAAAAAATGGTATTCATAATAAGAAAATAAAAAATAGAAAACAATAAAAAAAACTGTACAATTTATAACAAAAAAAAGAATATATGTAAAAATGTATAATGTGTAAATAGTGTACATGTATTTAAAATAAAAATATTGTATGGACACTGCTTGTACATTTTTAATTACTACCCACCTCTCTCCACTCCTAATGCAAAATGAACATGTAAAACACAAATTGGAAAATCCATGTTTCCATATTGACAAAATAGAAAAAACATTAAACTGAAATTTTAAAAACTGTAAATGGGAATTTGGTAAATTGACAAATGTGTAAACAACAAATGGGAAATCCATGTTTCTATATCATGAAATTGAAAAACTTTAAACTGGCATTTTAAAAACTGTAATTGGGAAATTGTGAAATTAATAAATGTGTAAACAACAAAATGCAAAATCCATGTTTCCATATTATGAAATTGAAAAACTTAAAAACTAACATTAAAAAAAACTGAAAATTGAAAATTGGAAAATTGATAAATGTGTAAACAACAAAAATGAAAAAAGAAATACCCATTGGGGGGGGGGGGGGGGTAGTGATCATGTTGTACAGTAGCCTATATGACTAGCATAAGGATAGTTGCTTGTGCCCTTATATACTTAGTGGATGTGCATTAGCCTTTGGATTAGCTTAAGTTAGGCTTGGTAAAGTTAGGTTTGGTGAGGTTAGGTATGTAGCCTTGTAGTTTACTCTTTTCGGAAAATGTAAAAAATAAAATCTAAAATCAAAAATCTTAAATTTAAAATGTAAAGTCTAAAAAAAAACTAACATCTAAAATACAAAAAATCTAAAATGTAAAATGTAAAATCTAAAAAATGTAAAATGAAAAAAATCAAAAATCTAAAATGTTAAAATATAAAATCTAAAGTCTTTAAATTAGGTTTCTGTGGGTTAGGTTAGGTTATAACTAAGTTTATTATTTGTGCTCTCTCATTTGCTCTTACATTTTTGCTCTCACTTTGAAGTTAGGTTATGTTAGGTTAGGTTAGGTTAGGTTAGGTGTGGTTAGATTATTACTAAGTTTATTATTTGTGCTATTTTATTTGCTCTTACATTTTTGCTCTTACTTTAAAGTTAGGTTATGTTAGGTTAGGTTAGGTTAGGTTAGGTGAGGCTGGATTAGGTGAAGTTAGGTTAGGTTATAACTTAGTTTATTATGTGTGCTATTACATTTGCTCTTATATTTGCTCTGACTTTGAAGTTAGGTTAGGTTAGATTAGGTTATGTTAGGTTAGGTTAGGTTAGGTGAAGTTGGGTTAGGCAGGATGGTTGAGGTATGAATTAAAAGCCAGGTCCTGTCAGTTTTGCCTCACAAGGCTGAATGTACCCCGTTCCACTCCTGAGACCAGAAATTAAATTTCTTGGCAGAGCCGAGATTCGAACCCCAGGAATGACCTCCAAGAATGCTAGCCACTACACCAAGAGGTGGACAATATAAGGCTGGTCTTCATTATACATGATCAATTAATAATTACCTAATAATAATAATAATAAATATTCCATTTGGCAACTACATAGCCGACCTCTCCCTGGGTTCATTTACATGCCTACATCGTATGACATGCGTGTCTTAATTTTTGCCAACTTTCAAAAATCACTTACCACGACCAAGAGCGAACCTACAAGCTTGGGGGGTTGGTAGTCCGACACGATAACCACTCACCCACCGTGGCAAGCTATCAATCAATAATTACCAAATAAAATTAATAATAATAATAATAATAAATATTCCATTTAGTAACTACACGGCCGAACTTCCCCTCTGACATTATGCACGGTCTCAGGACATGGCGGCCATCTTGCCCATTAGCCCCCTGCCCCAGCTCTGACTGACCCCTCCATAAGAATAACATAGAGTGATTGCGCGCGGCGGCCATCTTGCCCATTAGCCCCTGCCCCAGAATCGGCTTATTTATCCTACTGTCATCTGCACTTGTAGAGCCCTTGTGAGTAAAACATCACGCTGGTTACGGGCACATACAAATATATAGTCAATAAGGTGCCAATGTTTGGATCTCGGGTGTTGCCAAGATGTCCTGAACTTGTCTCTCTGACGGAATTACTATTGGTGATGACGAGATTGTGTTCCGAGCACTTGGTGAGAAGACGAGTTCCATTGGCATTGCATTTTCCCACACCATCCTTGCCAATCACGCCAGACCATTGTACATAGTCCGTACTGAACACGAATTTAAAAGTAGCAAGGAAATGTCACGAGAAGAGATCGAACTGTCACGAGTAATAATTATATGTCTGGATTTAAAGGGACAGAGTATCCAACTTGCCGCATATTTGAGCATTCTGAGACGCAAGCGAATGCAGTAGCTACGCTGTAAGATTATATCGCATCATTTATGTGGTGTGAGAATGGAAAAGTGGAGTGAATGAGATGTGGAAGGATCTGCGAATTGACATTATTACAAGTTTTGTGTACCTAGGGTCTCAGAAACCGGTTTTCAGCCGAGTCGTGTGACGTATGAATAGACTCACGGCCGCGCGTGGAGATTTGCAGACGGCACGCTTATGAACCAACAGAGAGGGTAGATCTTGGCGCACGACACTTAGCTCATAAGCGTGGATATTGAAAATCGCATAGCAACTGTTTGACCAATCAGAATATTTTATTCTTCTGACGTATGAAATATTATAATGTAAAAAAAATTATAAATAATTACACCGCACGATATAAGAAGAGAATTGGAAACAACATTTATTCAACGAGATGAAGTTTTAAGTTTAAAGCTACGAAAGGAGATATTTGCATATTAAATAAAGTATATATTGTTCGAGGCTAGAGACGCCATTGTTGCGAGCCAAGGAGGGTAGAGAGGTGTTCTCAGGAGAGTTATTCCATTTCGATGACTGGTCGAGTCAACACGTACTTCGCTGAACTCCATAAAATATATATATCGAACGACCGACACATTGTATTCTTGACGGAAGGATCGTCATATCCACCGGACAACCCGAGGAAGAGCTTCGCTGAAGATTTATACTGCATTATAAATGGACGTGTATTAAAAGCAGAACAGAATATTACTAAAAATGAAGCAATTTTCATCATTCAACGAATAATAAGAGGAAGCTATCATCATCATAATCATCATCATGAACCGGCTCCAGTTTCACGGGTGCAGTGAGTGAGCACTCTCCATTTCGTTCTTTCCAAGAATGTCTCTCCCTCCACGACTTGCTGCAAATCCAGACCTCTCCCTGCAAGATCATTTCTAACCTGGTCAATCCATCTCTCCCTCGGTCGACCTCTTGGTCTCTTGCCTTTCAGTTCTTTCTCAAAGCACACTCTAGCTGTTCTTTGTGTGTCCATTCTTTTGATATGACCGAACCATTTGAGCCTGGCTTCAACACAGATCTCATTAAGAGATTGTTCTACTTGAACAAGATGGCGTATCTCATCATTTTTATTTTGTCCCTCCTTGTCTTTTGAATCATAGTTCTTAAAAATTTAATCTCCACCGCCTGTAGTTTGCTGGTATTTCTCTTGGATTGGGTACACGTTTCTAAGCTATATGTAGTAGCAGGTACAAAGAAGCTCTTGTAGAGTGCTAGTTTTGATCTTACAGGAACTTGCTTATCCCAAAGAAGCCCTCTCACGAGAGGATAAAATTGTGCTCCATGTTGAACTCTACTAATTATTTCTGCAGATGGTTGGTTATCTGTGGACACAGAACTGATGTACGGTACTTGTTCTAACTTTGTACCATTCAGAGTGATGTTAGTACAGATGTTTTGTCGACTAACGGGCATCACTACTGTTTTGGGCTTGCTTATATTCAGAACAAATTGCTTGAATATAGCATTCCAATCATTCAGCTTATGTTGTATTTCAGCCTCATCTTCAGCCCACTTCATCTGCAAATGCTAAAGCTTTAAACTCAGAGGCCTTATTGAGTCTCTTAACTCTCTCCATTATTTCATCCTTTACAGTAATGAAAAAGAAGTGGTGATAGAGTGCTGCCTTGCTGTAAACCCTGTTTAGTCTCAAACCACTCTGAATAGCCATTACCTATTTGGACACAACTCAGGCAGTGTTCATATAGCATCTTGACTTTATTTATTAAAGCGCATGGTATTGATCTATTTTGAAGGCATTCCCAGATTGTATTTCTCCGTACACTGTCGTAAGCCTTCTCAATATCTAGAAAAATGAAGATTATGTATTTTCCTTTTTCCCAGTGCTTCTCCATAATCATCCTGACAGAAAATATCAGATCTGTTGTAGCCCTGTTCGGTCTGAAACCGTACAGCTCTTCTTCAAGCTGTGGTTCAATGATAATTCTTAATCTGTGTTCTATGATTCATTCCATTATCTTCAGGCCATGAGATAGAAGAGTAATTCCCCTGTAGTTGCTAGGTTTCCGTCTGTCTCCTTTCTTAAATAGAGGGACGATAACACCTTTAGTCCAGTCTGATGGTATATTTCTTCTTTCCAAGTAGTGTTTAAGACTCTAAACAACCACTGCAATCCTTGTACTCAAGCTGCCTCGAACATGTCAGTGCTTACATCATCAGTGCCTGTTGCCCTAGCTTTTTTCATGTTCTATAGGGCATTTTCCACTTCCATCCATGTTAGAGGGTACTCCATATCTGAGATGTTTTCTTCTTTTTTATTCTCCTCTTGTTTGGTATATGAATTTTGATCATTATATAATTTTTCGAAATACTGTCGCATCTCATCTCGAATCTCCTTCTCATTCCATGTGATGTTTCCATCTTCCTTCTCCACAGCCTTTGCTGGTTCATAGCTGTTTTTCTTACACCTCACCACTTGATATAATAGCTTCCTGTTGTTCCTGCAGTCTTTTTCTAGTTTCTGTGTGAATTCTGTCCAGTATTTCTCTTTTTATGCTGAAATGATTCTTTTCACCCTAAGGTTCAGGTCCCTGTACAGGTAACTGAGTTCTTGAAATTTCTCTTCTTTCTGACTTTCTCTGTCCCTTAGTTTCCTCACTTCATTTCTCTCTTTTATTGCTCTTCGGACAGTTTCATTCAACCATGGGGGTTCTCTCTCTCTCTTACTCTGCTGCTTGTTTTGCCAGTATCTACCAGGATTTTCTTAAATCCAAGCCAATCTTCTTCAGCTGATCCAGTCACATATTTAGGCAGTTGGGCTCTAATCTTCATCTGGTATTCAGACCTCTTATCTGGTTTATCAAAATCCCAAACTTTTTCCTGGGTTTATGTTTGGTATTCACCTTTCTTATCGGGATGTTTGCTAGGATGGCTACTAGTAACCTGTGGTCACTATACAAACTTTCTCCTGGCAGTATTTTCACATCTCTAATAAATGCTCCAGCTTCTTTATCTGCAATAATATAGTCAATAACAGATTTCTGTTCTCCATTCCAGCTGTACCGTATGATCTTATGGCTTAGTTGTTTTTGAAACCAGGTGTTCTTAATAACCAGATTATTTCCTAACCAGATGTCAAGAAGGCATTCACCCTCATGGTTTCGATTTCCATATCCATGGGGACCATCACTGTCTCATATCCTGTCCTATCATTTCCCACACGATCATTTAAATCACCCCTAACAAGAATGTAATCTTGTTCTACGTGGTCTTCTAATTCTTGAAGGAAGTCATCTTTTGCTTCCTGACTACACCCGTCCTGTGGAGCATAAACCTGGACAATGATCAGTGTGTTCATGTCGATTTTCTGATATAGCTTGATAATTCGTTCATTTACATATTCTACATCAGATAGAGCATCGATGTTCTTGCTGTTAACAAACGCCACACCATTCCTTGCTTCCGTCTTACTTCCATGCCAGTAGAGTTTATAACCTTTCCTCAGCAATTTAGTTCCTTACCATTTCCACTTTGTTTCGCTCAGTCCAAAAACCTCAATATTCCTTCTTTCCATGAGATCTACGAGCTCCTTACATATGGCGGTCAGGGCAGGCCCGACGAGAAGGGAGGGGGGGGGGGTCAGACAGGACTGGGGCCCCGGCGTCCTAGGAGGATGGGTCCGATCAGGCATTGATTTATTATTGCCTTTATGTGACTTGAGTTTTCTACTGGCAATCATTTAGTGATTGCAATGAACTGTCTGTGAACAAAGTTACAAAGATTGAAAAACTTATTCTGTCAAGTGGACAATATTTTCGTTTACAAAGCACTTGTGGGAAGAATAACTGTCTCAAAGCGGTCAACTTAGGCGATGGGGCTTCGCCTTGTATTGTTCTCAGATGCCAAATTTGGCTTATGCACCAATCCTTCAAATAACTTTCTCATCCTTTCACTTATTTCGCCACGGCCACGAGAGCCTGGGCTGCGCTGGTGTGTTTGGTCGGCTAGCTCAAGAAATTAAAGTTTGGCTTGTCACGTCGAGCTTAGATATTTAGAGGTGATAGTGTCTGAAATGAATATGTTGTCTAGCTAGACGTATCGTATGCCGTGCAGGCAGGTAAGTAAAATAAATTTTAAAGTAGCGTCCACACAGTAATTCACTTAATAGTTATTGTTGATTTAAGGGGCAGAACAGCGAGGTCATCGCTTCCTAGTAATTAACTTTCGAACTATGTGAAAAATTGTCATTGCTGGCTAAATATCTTGCCAAAGGGTGGGATGATTCTGTTGTCAATCGTAGATAGAAGAAATGCATGCGAAATTGTTCATCTTCTCGTACACTGAATTGAGAAAACAATGCTAACATTCGAATAATCTGTATGTTTAGGTGCAGTATAATTATTATTATTACTGGTTCATTCAAAACGATCAACAATCCTAGGTACTTGGGTTCGTGCGCAAATCATTTCTGATTAAGGGATTTATTGAAAACCTACATTACTATTGGTGCTTTTCTGGACTGAGTGTTTAATTAACCAGGAGAAAAATGGCAATCTAGGGCACTGAACCTTGTTTTCCAATTCCTCTCATGGAACGTCAGTGGTACGGGCAGACGACCTAGCTGTTCCTCCCCTTAATACAACAATAAGTAACGTCAGTGGTGTGCATGGCGATGGAGAAATTAATACAATTAATACATGTATATTGCATGTAGGCAACCGCGCAGATTTTCCTAAGAACAGATATTTGAATTCTGCTTAATTTTGAAGAAAATTAAGATGAAGTATTGTCGAATATTAATATAAATACAATTTTGTTTTGAGCTGGTGCAGTGGCTATTATTATTATTATTGGACATTTCTACTTCGTTTATTACAAAGAGCAGCATCGATCTGCAAAGCACTCATTTTTCAGGTCGCGAAGAAATACGTTCCCTTGCGAGTCAAGCCCTTTCGTAATACGCTTTAACGTCTCAGTACCGTTAAACATAAAATGCGTTGCTCTCTTTATCTACGACTTAGAAATGGCTCCGGGTCCTGACGAAACCGCGGCAGGAATACAGTGCGGTGTCACGCGTAGTCTTACTCAACACTTAATAATAGGCCTATTTGTCGTTAAAGTTGTTTATTCGATGGTTGGTTAGTTCTTAAGTTTAGGGGCTGCGACAACGCGGTCATGTAGCCCCGTGTACTTCGGGTGTGTGTAGAATCTGTCTGATAACCGGTGTTAATTGTGATGACTGTATTAGTGTTGTTTTTTTTTTTTAAATTCAAGTAAGGACTGCAGACTTTTGAATTTTTCAAATAGTTCCTACTTTTGCCGCCAAACGCCTCCGTCAACGACTACTAGTTTAGAACTTAGCTACCAGACACCACCGCAGTCGGCTCTTGGCAAAGAACGTAGGAACCTAAGAGCGTAGTTTACATTTTTAACCTGTATAATTTAGCTTCACACAGGTGTAATTAGTGGAAGGTTCTTTAACATGCCATAAATTTATGACATGGGACCGCCGGCTTTACTTCCCCTCTGAAGGAAGGCATTCTGAGAGATTTTTAACGCTCTTAAAAATCCGACGACATCGGCCGAGTTTGAACCGGCGATCTTGGGCATAGAAGCTCAGCATGCTACCGACTACGCCACCGAAGTCGCCGTTGTTAATTCACTTAGGGGTTTACGACATTTAACCTGTGCACTTGCCAACTAGTAGCTCCAGTATCACTGGCGGGTAATGAATCATTGTCGCTCGGTTGGGGATCGTTTGCATCAACTAATACTGTTGATATAATTCAGTATTTGCTGACGCGTTAATTTTCCGGTTTGTTTCTGAAGGCCTCCACGATATTCAGTTAAGTTGACGGTAAAGCAGTAGTTTTCACAAATATTAATGAAGTAAATTACAATATTCTCAAACAGCGAACAGAATCGTAAACCAAAAAACGTGCGAATTGTGTAGACTGAAGGGGAGTCTAAAGGTTGTTGTATAACAAGAGAGGTGTATTGGCAACATTGTTGTAACTATTTGGAGAGTAGAAACTTAGACACTCTTAAAACCACCCACTGCTGGACGAAAAGCAGAGTATACGCTGTGCTGTGCTATAGCCTCTGAAGCTTGATCAATCGCATGCCGTATTCTTAGTTGCCGACTGGGAAAGCGTTAGCCGTCGCGATTATTACTATAATTATCAAGGTTAAGAGTGGGGTAGGTGTCCCTGGACTTGAAATAAGGTACTATCCCGGCATTTGTCTGGAGGAAGTGTGAAAAAACACACTCAGGATAGCCGCTGTCAGCATCGGGATTCGAACGTCCGATCTGCAAACTTGCTGTAGACTCCCATCACGGTCATTGGTGAGCTACACTGCAGGGTCTTTCTAGAAAGTGCGAGAGCTTTTACTTCAATATCGGAAAGTCTTTTCTATAGCCACTAAGTATCAATTGAACCCAACGGGGTAGGCTGACTAGTGTCGAACGTGGATCTCAGAGATAGTGAGCTCAGAATAAAGGTTCCACCAAGGAACGAACACGAGATCTTTTGAGGGAGTTTTAGTTGTAAAAACCCCTAGAGGAATTACATAATAAATCACTGTTGTGATATCAACTAATGCTGACATTATTTATTAATATAATGCAGGGAATATTAGTAGAATACAGCATTATTGGGCTGTATGAAGCATACTACTCTGGACGTGAGCACAGAAGTTGGAGAGTTTGACATTTTGCAAATGACTCCAGAAAAGTGGGAGGAGATTCTTGGAGCCTTGTCACTCTTGCTGACCTACTTAAGTCGTCTGGAGCAGGTCAGGGGGTTAAATAATGGCCAAGTTCTTCCCCGTTTCAGAAAAGAAACGCTAGTGGAGTGGGAAGATACCAGTGAAAATTAATGATTACTCATGATTGGAGCAACGCAGTGACATGACGGTTGCACACATGTGAATGTTTAGCCGGGAGGCTAATTATCAAGCCATTAAACAGTGAAATCGAGGCATATTTAATGGAATGCGCAAGGACACAGTATTTTGGGAGTTAGCGGAATGCTATAACCATGCTGTCGGTTTTTTTTAGGTGACGCGGCGTCCCCACGCCATGGAAAAGGCAATTAATATTGGCCGATCGATCCTCGAGCACGCATACAGTTTTGTGACCAGCGAGGAAAAAGGAACCATATGAGCATTATTTCAAGACCAGAATCATACTGTGAGAGAAGTTGACACTGCGGGGGAATTCGCGGTCTACTTTTTCTCTCGAAACGAATATAAGGGAGTGGACCCAGGTCAGAGGAGTCAGTTGTACCAGAATCTAGCGCGGAGTGTATGCCGCCCGGGTCGAGGAAAAGAACGCGCGCACAAAGACTTGAACATTTTAGTGTTAATCAGTATATTCGCCGTGCAGTGTAATGCACAAATTGAGAACAATTAATAATAAGCACTGTAATCAGTGAACCGCAGGATAATGCGAAATGCGCGTTACCGAAGCCGAGAATGGACGCTCTGGCTTCAGTATGAGAAGCCGTGCAGTAAAACATTTATAATACTCTTTATTAAGGACATACGGCACGTATGTGTATAGTCGGCAGTACGAGCGATTGTTAGTGTGCACATAAGAAATGTACCGTGTGATATACTAGGTAGAACAAGTGAGAATAATAATTTGTACCAGTACAAGGTAAAATGGTTGAGCGCAGTATGTAAAATATTGATTGGACATATCTTAGTATGCCGGACTGCGCAGGGATAAACTTTATGATGCGATTGGTGAAATTTCATGAGAATACCAATAATTAACGCTCAAGACGATACGCAAGCATATTCATGCCAAATCAGGAAGTCTATCGAAGGATAATTGATAGACAGTTGGGGAACCGATAGGAATCCATAGGCAGATAATCGAGACTTTCAATCAGGATACGGGAAGGAGCGAGGAAGAGTTCGTCAACGCCTGCAGTTCTGATATCTTGCCAGGAAAATTCAACCAGTAAGAAATGCAAATAGTGACGTGTGAGTGTAGTGTTGATCTGTGAAATATCTTTAAAATTAATATTGTAACAAGTGTTTTAAGTGTTATGTGTATAAGGAAGCGATGGCTTCAATTTGTAAAGGAAAAGTGCCGTGTGTTTTGTGAGGCAAAGGTTATATAAAATATGTGTTATCAGTGTGAGAATGCCTCGCTAATTATGCAAATGGCAGGCGTTACTGGAAGGATTGAGTGGTTGGAGCCACCTGGATAGCCTCTGTTAGTACCCAAGAACCATGATTTTATAGCAGTTATAATCCACTGTGTGTTGAGTGATTTCAAAACTATTAAAGATGCCAGTAAGAGTCAGTATTAGGATGTAGAACCTCAAATTATTAGTATTGTTGTGTTGATTTTAGTAGAGTTGAGATGTTTTGTACATCATTGAGTGGATCAATCGTTACCACTATTATAAAATGGCAAATCAGTTATATAAAAACTTAACGTAACGAACACGGATGTTCGATTATTAGAATGGTTACGTTGTGTCGGGTTATGGTAATTAATGTCAGTAATAATAATGGTAATAATAATAATAAAAAGGAATAAACGAATACATCAGGGAAAATGTTGTAAGCAAGAAATATTTATGCTAATTGGAATATTTATCTATCCAAGCAGTAAGATAATACTTGAAGGGATGAGAAAAGCAGTCTAATATCAGAGTATATTGTGTTAATGGGAATATAATTATGCAAGAATCTAGGAAATGGAAGAGTTTAATAGTGAATTGAATTTGCAGCTTGTGAAGAAGCTTGTAGAGTAATTGATAGATTTCTCTTACTAATTAAAGGATGAGATCATAGCATGGGGTCAGGGAGCCAGGTAGTCTATCAACGTGTGAAATCTCGTATAGCCTAGGGCGTACAGAGATATTTATTATGTGCCAGAGTGTATTTAGTGTTGTACCTTAACTCTGAGGATGGATATGGAATGTTCCGGGTTCGAATCCTGTGGTATATGAGAGGATAAAAATGGAAACCTCTGCATTCATACCTGATCGACCGAGAACTTGTTATTGAATGATTCAGCTCCTGAGAAGCGAATTTAAATTGGCGGCAGCTTGGGCCTGACCGTAGCAGTTAAAGATACCGGCTAGCCAATTCGACCAGTGTTTGATGAATCTCGTGCCTTCATATAATGAAATGGACCTATTGAGACCAGTTATTAATATCCTAAGGTTAGGAATAAATGTTTAAACTCGACCAGAACCTAAATTGCATACCATTCAGTTTAAATCATATGGGACATGTGGGTCATTGTGACTACACTATTGTATTTAAAGTTACAAGTTACTGCTTGGAGATAAAAGAGAGAATGGAAAGCGAGACAGAGCCAGTGGAGGACGGAACGAGGGTTTCGTTACTGAACGCACCAGCCCATTATGCAGCAAGAACCCAGGGGGAGACGTTATACGAACCTTGAAGGTTGACATTTAAAAGAACAGACTTTGAGACCCTGTTGTTAATGAAAGAGTCATTGTTATATTGTATAATGAATTTGTGTGGTTTGAAACACATTGATAATTAAAGATCATCCTGATGATTTAATATTTAGCAAACTTACGAATTGTTGGAAGTAGCATTTTATACTGACTCTGACACTTAGTTATGCAGCTTGGCACCAGATGCCATAGGCTATGCCCTCGCAAGGGTAGCCTAATATACCATCCGACACAGCGGTAACGGAAGTTTTGAAGTTGAAATCACAACGGCATGCAGTGGAACTGTAAAAAAGGGAACGGTAGGGGTATATTTACATGTAATTGTGGAGTTGCAAGTAGATTTGATGTGCAACCCATGAATTGGCTTGTGCATGATAAAGCATTTTGGTGGGAAGAGAGAAACAAAACACAAAGGTACACATAATATAAAGTAATATGTGTTGTGAGAAATAATTAATCTTGTGAAATTAAAGAGGTCACACCAGGTGACATAAGATAAAAAGTACAGTTTTGTGGAAGTTACATGTGCATCAGAGCACTTAAGAGTGAATTTTGAAGTCAATCTCAGGTAAAGGATTGAATAATTATATCGATTTAATAGGATAAAAATGTGTGTATAATATTAGTGGATTGTGGGAGTAATTTTGCTTTGTTTTTGTATTATGTTTGTTGGAATTGTGTTTTTATGTGTTTGAAGCCATGATTTAGTGCTGAATTAAAGTCTAGAATAGAGTTGTGCTTTATCATTGTAGAGTTGATACCTTTTAGTCTCAGATCAAAAATATGCAACTGCTCAGTGGGAGGACGGTTCACGCCTGAGAACTGAAGCTAGCTGGAGGCAGAAGCATGTTTTCCATGGAGATTACTCACATGGGTACATGGAGATTGATGTCCTGTACAGTGATTTGAGCTATAGGTACAACTTAAGTCGGTCTAGATCTAGTGAAAACAACTCTATTAAATTAACGAATAAAATGAATTAGGGGAGTGACCGCACCTAATCTTAGCTAAGCTCCGATACAAACAATATAAATTTTGATAAACACCTTATACTTACCATGATCCAGGTAACATGGGGCGGTAGTACTCTATCGTGGAATCGCCTCATTAGTGCAATATGTGTATCTTGGCATTCCAAGACCTGACCTTCATGGCAAGGCATGAGATAAACTTAATTTTATTTATGATGGCAAGGCCCAAGTGGGGCATTCGACAGTACAACCGAGTCCTTGGATGGTTGCTGCGATGTCTTACGAGGCTCAAGCTACTCTCACTTCATTTTATTTATCATGGCGCCCAGGTTTGTGGAGCTTATGGGATTTAGGGAAACCCCATAGATTTTTATGGTATTTCATGGGGAAAACAATAATAATTTTTTTTTGCCTCAAACTGTGTTTGAGTGATTTTTGAGTTCAGTAGGCTTTTGACGTAACGCAGAATCTCTCTATTGAGAAGAGAATTACCCAAGGGTATGAGCGCTACGCACCCAATCCACAATTTATCCAAAAATCCAAAGTTTTAGTACAATCTTGCAATATGTGTACAGTGTCTTGTATTTCTCTTCAAAACGAATCCACACATGTTTCCAGGAAGCATGCCTATATTTCAAAGTGTATTGTTGTAAGAATGGCTGGTACGGAGGAGATTTTGCAGGGGATTGCAGAGATAAGACAGCATTTTGACGCTGTTAATGAACAGAATAAGCTGGAAGCCAAGGCTTTCCAGGATGAAATAAACACTCGTTTAGATGCCAATCAGGAGGCAATTAATGCAAATCAGGTTGAATTAAGTAACCGTTTAGATGCTAATCAGCTTGAATTGAGTAATCGTTTAGATGCCAATCAGGTGGCAATGAATAATAATCAGGAAGAAATAAATGCTAAGCTATGTCAAATGCAAGAAACAATTAAGACCGAGGTTACAGAAACCGTTGTAAGCATTATATCAGAAATGCAGGTTAAGACCGATAAGCGTTTCGAGGCTATAGAAGCCAAACTTGAAAGTAATTTACAGGCATGTAAGCACGCGCAGGATGGAACCAACAGTAGGTTAGATGCGCTGTCTAATGACATTAAGGATATTCAAATCCAAAATGAGGCGAATCTCGAACGCCAAGCGAAACAGTTTTCAGAATTTACTAGAACGGTAGATCAGAGATTAAAAGAAAACGACAGTAAATGGGACGAGAAGTTGAAAAGTTATGCTAGAGCGATTAACGGGGATCTAAAGAAGCAGGATCAGAACATATTAGATCAATGTCAGGAAATAGGAGAGATCAAATCTATCGCTAACGAAAGTAAAGAGCTGGAAGGCAACATGAAGGGTCAGATGAGCAAAGTTCATCAAGAACTGGACCAAATCCAAAGCGACATTGTTATCGTTAACAAAAAGCAAGAGGAAAACAGAGGGGAAATCGTTAAGGTCCGAAATGAAATATCAAAGGTCAATGGACATATCCAAGAGGAAATTAAAGGGTTGAGAGAAGAACTCGAAGTGAGGGAAGGCCAGAAGACAGAGGTAAGCAACAAGACCCTTGCTCAAATAAAGGAAGATGTAGAGGATGAAATCTCCCATATCAAGCAAAGCCTGAAGGAAGATAAGAAGAAAATATGTCAAGTGGCAGAAGAAAATAGAGATAGGCTTAGCAGAATAGAAAAAGAGGTAATTACTCGACTGGAAAGAGTAGAGATGCGCCACAATCAAATGGAGACTAGGATAATCGCACAGCAGGAAACCCTAATGAAAGATCCTAAGTCCAGTGAAGGCAGCGTGGAAGATATGAGGAAAACCAGGTGGGCAGATTTAGAAACCCAACCTATAATAAGGAATGCTACAGGCCCAGGCGAAAGTACTTATATGACGCCAGGTGCTCCGGTTGCAGCCTGTACGCCGCATGAAAATGCTATGCACACCCAAGTGATAAACGTAATTAGAGCAAGCGAAGAAAAACCAAGGAAATTCTCAGGTAGCCATTGTAATATGTCACCGAAGTATTGGTTGAAAGAAGTGTCTGAATATTTGAATGATGCGCGAATACCACAAGAGCGCAGGCTACGAGCCATAGAGAAACTAACAGAGGGAGAATGTGCGTTATGGTTTCGCAGTTTCCGTTATACCTTCGATACTGTCGAGGAGTTTCGGGAAGCTTTTTTGATGCGGTACTGGGAACCAATGACACAACAGAATTTACGATTGGATTTGTATTCAAAAAGATACAGCACCAACAATCCAACGAAGTACGCAGAATTCTTCATCTCTCAAATGTGTCGGTTCAAGGAACTTGACCAAAAACCTAGCGAGCTGGAGCTATGTATTGCTATTGCCAAGCAGCTTCCTTATGAAATCCAAAGGCTGCTGATCTCGGCAAATGCAAAAACCGCAATGGAAATGGAGGCAGTTCTTAGGCAACTAGACCTCACAACATCTAATACTATGCGTCAGAATCGAACCGTGGAACAGGTACACGTGACCAACACGCAGACTGACCAGTACCAAGCTCCGAAGAATAATAAAGCTACTAGCACTGAAACGTTAGATTCCAACGGACGTCAATGGGAACATGAACCCAGAAGATGGCAGCCGAAGTATAAAGGGAATGCTGGTAGAGGAAGAGGAGGCCGAAATTCATGGAATCAACAGAATACCAGGGGTAGACCGTACCAAAATAATGGAGGTAACAATGGCCAAGAAGGCAACAATAGGAATTGGAGACCCCAGGAAAGAAGACGTAACTTTGATGACGAGGTAGAGGAACGTTAACACGCTTCATTGCAATACCTCAATGAAAGGGGAGAAGAACCCCAGAAGCAACAAGTCCGCTGGCAAGAAGCTATGCAAAATAGGACGTCGCCAGACAGATATGGAGACGGAGCCAAAAGTTAGGAGTTACAGCGCAGTGAACAGGAGAGAAGAAACTCTAAGGGGACTGGCGCTGTAGAAAAAAACTCCAAAATTAGAAGAATTTGAGAATGATGGATGGAAGTCGGTCAACATCATTAATTGGATAGCAAAACCAGAAGAGTTAATCGAGGATACAGGAGGATCACAGGTCATGATCAAACGATAATTGCCCATTATATTAGTAAGAGTGGCAGGGTTAAAGATAAGAAGTCTGTTAGACACGGGTTCAACGGTGTGTCTTATGACACAAGCTTTGTATAATGAGAGAGCCCAGAGAGAAAATGTGTTGAAAATACCTATCTCAAGTGTCAAAATAAAAGGTGTCATTCCAGACAAAACGATGATATGTAAATATCAGGTATTCCTAGATTTACAGATAGGAGGCTCTATGTTTTCACAGAGTTTTCTACTAGTAAACAAATTGCATTTTAACCTTATTATTGGGGCAGAGTTTATAAGGGAATACAGAGTGGTAATAGACCTATCACAGGACAGAGTTATGTTCCGTGTGAACGAGGAAGCCGAAGGCTTAGAGGTCTCACTCAATCAGAATGAACCAGGGACAGATGAACAAGTATGGCATACATACAGAGACGTGGCTGAGGAAGAAGTGTTAACTATTGAGCAGTTAGAAGATGAACTGAAAACACTAGCCGCAGACATGGAGAAAGATCTGGAACCCGAACTGGAAGAGCATATTTCGGAAAAACTAGAAGAAGCAAAAATTGGTCCAAGAGATAAAGAAAATTTAAAGAAATTATTATTGGAACAGAAGGAAGTCTTTGACTCGAGACCTGGTCGTATAAAGAACTTCACTTATGCATTCCAAGTTAGTGACTGGACACCATTTAGGCAGAAACCCTACCCTATAGCCGAAAAGCACTATGCTAAGGTCAAAGAGGCAATTCAGGAGATGTTGGAGGCCGGTGTTATTGAGAAAACACCTACGCCTTATGTAAGCCCATTGGTAATCGTACTTAAGACAGACGGGACTGTCAGAGTATGCCTGGACCTAAGACATTTAAATATGAAGGTAATTCCGGAGTTCGACCAAGTGCCACCTATTAAAGAAATCCTCTGAAAATTTAAAGGGAAGACCATATTTACAAATTTAGATATTACTTCGCGCTTTCACCATCTTGAATTGGAGAAGAAAACTAGTCTGTTGACAGGATTTATGTTTGATCAACATACATACACGTTTTTAAGGCTACCTTTTGGTTTGCAAACAGCTGGTTCAGCCCTGATAAGAGCGTTAGATCGCAATCTATCAGATGATGTTAAAGAGAGTACCATCAGATACGTAGACGACATTCTACTCACATCAGAATCTCTGGAGGAGCACATGAGAGACCTGAAGAAGTTGCTGGAAAACCTTCGGGAAGCTAATTTTAAGGTTAATATCAAGAAATCGCACTTCTGTCAGAGGGAAGTTACATTCCTAGGGCACGTTATTGATAAAAATGGAGTTAAACCAAACCCAGAGAAATTAGAGGTAATTCGAAATTTTCCTCGACCCACGAAAGTAAAGCACGTCCGACAGTATTTGGGAGTAATTGGATTCGTTTCGAACCACTGCCCAAGCTATACTACGACTGTGGCACCCCTGCAGGATCTATTGAAGAAAGGCGGCAGGTGGTATTGGATGGAGCAATGTCAAGAAGCATTCGTGAGGTCAAAACAAATGCTTTTGGAATATGTGAAGCTGGGATACCCTGATTATACCCAGAAGTTCATAATACAGACGGATGCATCACTTGTTGGGATAGGAGCGATGCTGTTCCAAGAAAATGTTGATAAGCCCGAAAAGAAAGTTTTTATTGCCGTTATAAGTAGGAGGTTGAAGGCCCATGAGAAAAATTACACGATCACAGAGATAGAGTTGCTCGCAATTCTGTACGCATTGCAGTACTGGCGCAAACTCATCTATGGCTTTCAAATAGTCCTCAGAACAGACATTTTTGTTAAAGACGGACTTGTCTAGCCAGAGGTTGACAAGATGGTCCCTGTATATTCAACAGTTCAATGTGGAAATAGAATACTGTCCAAGGAAAGAAAATGTAATACCGGACATATTAAGCCGATACCCAGGAGAAGAGGAAACTTTAGCCGTCCAGATTGAAAATCGAGATCAGAAGACCTTGGATGACTTGAATAATCTTACCAACCTACAACGCGAAGACCCGTGGTTGAAAATGATGATTGATTACTTCGAGGGACGCTTAGCAAGGGGAACTGCAATATACAGAGAGGCAGAGGCGTTATCAACAGACTATGTATGGTACAATCAGATGCTACACAAGTGGGATGATGTAGATCATACACGTCAAAGAATTGTTATTCCTGCATCTTTGCAGAGGAGATTGGTATGGCTAGCACACAGAGCGTTTGGACATCCCGGGATAGACAAAATAACTGCTCTACTGAAAGAAGCATTCACTTGGCCAAAGTTAAGAGAAACTGTGAGAAATGATATTAGGACATGCGATTTGTGCCAAAGGGTAAAGCCAAATCCCTTTTTAATGAGACAACGACCCATTCCGTTGTTACCAGAGAAGCCAAGGCAGCTATTGAGTGTAGACAATTTTGGACCACTGCCTAGAGCACGTAGAGGCAATAGACATATTTTTGTAGCCATGGATGTATTCTCAAAAATGGTGGTATTATGCCACATACAGAAGACCTGCTCAAAGCAGGTATTGAAACGCTTGAAAGAGAGAGTTATTCCGATTCTTGGGAAACCGGATAACCTACTCTCAGACCATGGGAGTTGTTTTACTAGCGCAGAATTTCGTCGGGAATTGGAAAATTTAGGAATCAGGAAGATTTTATCTACCATTCGCCATCCCGAGGCAAGTCCAGTTGAGCGTGTTATGAGAGAGATACAGAAGTACATGAAAATTTACTGCTCTGAAGAGAACTGGAAATGGATCGATTTCTTGGATGCAATAGAATACTGCATAAATAATACGGTGCATGAGGCGCCAGGTCAGGTGCCCGTGACTCTACATTTGGATCAGAGACCGGAGAGACCATGGACTGGTGTTATTCCATTACCTGTAGACGCACAGCCGGGACGAGAATTGAGGATCCAGCGAACCTTCGAATATCTCCAAGCACAGGCA
This sequence comes from Meconema thalassinum, assembly GCA_946902985.2. Lineage (NCBI taxonomy): Eukaryota > Metazoa > Arthropoda > Insecta > Orthoptera > Tettigoniidae > Meconema > Meconema thalassinum. The sequence goes on from OX336392.1 coordinate 43,170,078, forward strand.
GAGAGACTCCAGAGAAGAAATCGTGCGAAGCGATATCATAGACCGCTTCTCATTGGAGAAAAAGTGTTAGTCAGGAAACCAGCCAGTTCAGATCCGGAAGCACGGAAGTATAAAAAATTCATTTTCGGTTATCACGGCCCGTTCGAGGTGATAAGAGACCTACCGAATAATGCATATAGAATAAGGCATTTAGAAACGGGAAACGAGGTCGTTATGAATGCAGCCAACCTCAAAATGTATTATTCACCAGAGGAATTTGAGGAACAAGAGGAAGTAATAGCAGCGCACACCCAACTGGACGTGGACAGCAAAGTCGGCCAGGCGGTCAGACTTGAAGTTTCACGCAGCGGGACGGACAGAGAAACGAGCAGCTTGCCCAGTGAAGGGAGCGGACAGCCAGAATGCCAGTGTCTGCAACAGCTTTACAAAGTCATGGTCGAAGCCGCTCGGGAGGTTGAAGCATTGAATGAGACCCTCCGTCGAGACAATGCACAGCTTAGGGCTGAGCTCAAAGTGGAAGGGGGAGGAAGACAAACCTACTCGCAGCCAGACGAGGTGAAGGACCCCTAATGTAAACACAGACAGATGGGACAGTCAGCCGGTTACTTACAGAAGGTCACTTGCAATTGACTTCTATAAGTTTTGCAAGGGGAATATGAACCCAACGGGTTAGGCTGACTGGTGTCGAACGTGGATCTCAGAGATAGTGAGCTCAGAATAAAGGTTCCACCAAGGAACGAACACGAGATCTTTTGAGGGAGTTATAGTTGTAAAAAACCCTAGAGATATTACATAGTAAATCACTGTTGTGATATCAACTAATGCTGACATTATTTATTAATATAATGCAGGGAATATTAGTAGAATACAGCATTATTGGGCTGTATGAAGCATACTATTCTGGACGTGAGCACAGAAGTTGGAGAGTTTGACATTTTGCAAATGACTCCAGAAAAGTGGGAGGAGATTCTTGGAGCCTTGTCACTCTTGCTGACCTACTTAAGTCGTCTGGAGCAGGTCAGGGGGTTAAATAATGGCCAAGTTCTTCCCCGTTTCAGAAAAGAAACGCTAGTGGAGTGGGAAGATACCAGTGAAAATTAATGATTACTCGTGATTGGAGCAACGCAGTGACGTGAGGGTTGCACACATGTGAATGTTTAGCTGAGAGGCTAATTATCAAGCCATTCAACAGTGAAATCGAGGCATATTTAATGGAATGCGCAAGGACACAGTATTTTGGGAGTTAGCGGAATGCTATAACCATGCTGTCGTTTTTTTAGGTAACGCGGCGTCCCCACGCCATGGAAAAGGCAATTAATATTAATTAATTGGCCGATCGATCCTCGAGCACGCGTACAGTTTTGTGACCAGCGAGGAAAAAGGAACCATATGAGCATTATTTCAAGACCAGAATCATACTGTGAGAGAAGTTGACACTGCGGGGGAATTCGCGGTCTACTTTTTCTCTCGAAACGAATAGAAGGGAGTGGACCCAGGTCAGAGGAGTCAGTTGTACCAGAATCTAGCGCGGAGTGTATGCCGCCCGGGTCGAGGAAAAGAACGCGCGCACAAAGACTTGAACATTTTAGTGTTAATAAGTATATTCGCCGTGCAGTGTAATGCACAAATTGAGAACAATTAATAATAAGCACTGTAATCAGTGAACCGCAGGATAATGCGAAATGCGCGTTACCGAAGTCGAGAATGGACGCTCGGACTTCAGTATGGGAAGCCGTGCAGTAAAATATTTATAATACTCTTTATTAAGGACAGTCCCCCGTATGTGTATAGTCGGCAGTACGAGCGATTGTTAGTGTGCACATAAGAAATGTACCGTGTGATATACTAGGTAAAACAAGTGAGAATAATAATTTTTACCAGTACAAGGTAAAATGGTTGAGCGCAGTATGTAAAATATTGATTGGACATATCTTAGTATGCCGGACTGCGCAGGGATAAACTTTATGATGCGATTGGTGAAATTTCATGAGAATACCAATAATTAACGCTCAGGACGATACGCAAGCATATTCATGCCAAATCAGGAAGTTTATCGAAGGATAATTGATAGACAGTTGGGGAACCGATATGAATCCATAGGCAGATAATCGAGACTTTCAATCAGGATGCGGGTAGGAGCGAGGAAGAGTTCGTCAACGCCTGCAGTTCTGATATCTTGCCAGGAAAATTCAACCAGTAAGAAATGTAAATAGTGACGTGTGAGTGTAGTGTTGATCTGTGAAATATCTTTAAAATTAATATTGTAACAAGTGCTATAAAGTGTTATGTGTATAAGGAAGCGATAGCTTCAATATGGAAAGGAAATGTGCCGTGTGTTTTGTGAGGCAAAGGTAATATAAAATGTGTGTTATCAGTGTGAGAATGCCTCGCTAATTATGCAAATGGCAGGCGTTACTGGAAGGATTGAGTGGTTGGGGCCCCTGGATAGCCTCTGAAAGTACCCAAGAACCATGATTTTATAGCAGTTATAATCCACTGTGTGTTGAGTGATTTCAAAACTATAAAAGATGCCAGTAAGAGTCAGTATTAGGAGGTAGACCCTCAAATTATTAGTATTGTTGTGTTGATTTTAGTAGAGTTGAGATGTTTTGTACATCATTGAGTGGATCAATCGTTACCACTATTATAAAATGGCAAATCAGTTATATAAAAACTTAACGTAACGAACACGGATGTTCGATTATTAGAATGGTTACGTTGTGTCGGGTTATGGTAATTCATGTCAGTAATAATAATGGTAATAATAATAATAATAATAATAAAAAGGAATAAACGAATACATCAGGGAAAAATGTTGTAAGCAAGAAATATTTATGCTAATTGGAATATTTATCTATCCAAGCAGTAATATAATACATGAAGGGATGAGAAAAGCAGTCTAATATCAGAGTATATTGTGTTAATGGGAATATAATTATGCAAGAATCTAGGAAATGGAAGAGTTTAATAGTGAATTGAATTTGCAGCTTGTGAAGAAGCTTGTAGAGTAATTGATAGATTTCTCTTACTAATTAAAGGACGAGATCATAGCATGGGGTCAGGGAGCCAGGTAGTCTATCGACGTGTGAAATCTCGTATAGCCTAGGGCGTACAGAGATATTTATTATGTGCCAGAGTGTATTTAGTGTTGTACGCTAACTCTGAGGATGGATATGGAATGTTCCGGGTTCGAATCCTGTGGTATATGAGAGGATAACAATGGAAACCTCTGCATTCATACCTGATCGACCGAGAACTTGTCATTGAATGATTCAGCTGCTGAGAAGGGAATCTAAATTGGCGGCAGCTTGGGCCTGACCGTAGCAGTTAAAGATACCGGCTAGCCAATTCGACCAGTGTTTGATGAATCTCGTGCCTTCATATAATGAAATGGACCTATTGAGGCCAGTTATTAATATCCTAAGGTTAGGAATAAATGTTTAAACTCGACCAGAACCTAAATTGCATACCATTCAGTTTAAATCATATGGGACATGTGGGTCATTGTGACTACACTATTGTATTTAAAGTTATAAGTTACTGCTTGGAGATAAAAGAGAGAATCGAAAGCGAGACAGAGCTAGTGGAGGACGGAACGAGGGTTTCGTTACCGACCGCACCAGCCCATTATGCAGCAAGAACCAAGGGGGAGACGTTACACGAACCTTGAAGGTTGACATTTTAAAAGGAACAGACTTTGAGACCCTGTTGTTAATGAAAGAGCCATTGTTATATTGTATAATGAATTTGTGTGGTGTGAATCACATTGATATTTAAAGATCATGCTGATGATTTAATATTTAGCAAACTTGCGAATTGTTGGAAGTTGCATTTTATACTGACTCTGACACTTAGTTATGCAGCTTGGAACCAGATGCCATAGGCTAAGCCCTCGCAAGGGTAGCCTAATATACCATCCGACACAGCGGTAACGGAAGTTTTGAAGTTGAAATCACAACGGCATGCAGTGGAACTGTAAAAAAGGGAACGGTAGGGGTATATTTACATGTAATCGTGGAGTTGCAAGTAGATTTGATGTGCTACCCATGAATTGGCTAGTGCATGATAAAGCATTTTGGTGGGAAGAGAGAAACAAAACACAAAGGTACACATAATGTAAAGTAAGATGTGTTGTGAGAAATAATTAATCTTGTGAAATTAGAGAGGTCACACCAGGTGACATAAGATAAAAAGTACAGTTTTGTGGAAGTTACATGTGCATCAGAGCACTTAAGAGTGAATTTTGAAGTCAATCTCAGGTAAAGGATTGAATAATTATATGGATTTAATAGGATAAAAATGTGTGTATAATATTAGTGGATTGTGGGAATAATTTTGCTTTGTTTTTGTATTATGTTTGTTGGGATTGTGTTTTTATGTGTTTGAAGCCATGATTTAGTGCTGAATTAAAGTCTAGAATAGAGTTGTGCTTTATCATTGTAGAGTTGATACCTTTTAGTCTCAGATCAAAAATATGCAACTGCTCAGTGGGAGGACGGTACACGCCTGAGAACTGAAGCTAGCTGGAGGCAGAAGCATGTTTTCCATGGAGATTACTCACATGGGTACACAATGGTCACCAAATTTTTACTCCAAAATATCACAAAAATAATCACCCAAATGGCCTATAACTCAATAATTTGTCTCCGTCGAGACAATGCACAGCTTAGGGCTGAGCTCAAAGTGGAAGGGGGAGGAAGACAAACCTACTCGCAGCCAGACGAGGTGAAGGACCTCTAATGTAAACACAGACAGATGGGACAGTCAGCCGGTTACTTACAGAAGGTCACTTGCAATTGACTTCTATAAGTTTTGCAAGGGGAATATGAACCCAGCGGGTTAGGCTGACTGGTGTCGAACGTGGATCTCAGAGATAGTAAGCTCAGAATAAAGGTTCCACCAAGGAACGAACACGAGATCTTTTCAGGGAGTTTTAGTTGTAAAAACCCCTAGAGATATTACATAGTAAATCACTGTTGTGATATCAACTAATGCTGACATTATTTATTAATATAATGCAGGGAATATTAGTAGAATACAGCATTATTGGGCTGTATGAAGCATACTACTCTGGACGTGAGCACAGAAGTTGGAGAGTTTGACATTTTGCAAATGACTCCAGAAAAGTGGGAGGAGATTCTTGGAGCCTTGTCACTCTTGCTGACCTACTTAAGTCGTCTGGAGCAGGTCAGGGGGTTAAATAATGGCCAAGTTCTTCCCCGTTTCAGAAAAGAAACGCTAGTGGAGTGGGAAGATACCAGTGAAAATTAATGATTACTCGTGTTTGGAGCAACGCAGTGACGTGAGGGTTGCACACATGTGAATGTTTAGCCGAGAGGCTAATTATCAAGCCATTCAACAGTGAAATCGAGGCATATTTAATGGAATGCGCAAGGACACAGTATTTTGGGAGTTAGCGGAATGCTATAACCATGCTGTCGTTTTTTTTAGGTAACGCGGCGTCCCCACGCCATGGAAAAGGCAATTAATATTAATTAATTGGCCGATCGATCCTCGAGCACGCATACAGTTTTGTGACCAGCGAGGAAAAAGGAACCATATGAGCATTATTTCAAGACCAGAATCATACTGTGAGAGAAGTTGACACTGCGGGGGAATTCGCGGTCTACTTTTTCTCTCGAAACGAATAGAAGGGAGTGGACCCAGGTCAGAGGAGTCAGTTGTACCAGAATCTAGCGCGGAGTGTATGCCGCCCGGGTCGAGGAAAAGAACGCGCGCACAAAGACTTGAACATTTTAGTGTTAATAAGTATATTCGCCGTGCAGTGTAATGCACAAATTGAGAACAATTAATAATAAGCACTGTAATCAGTGAACTGCAGGATAATGCGAAATGCGCGTTACCGAAGTCGAGAATGGACGCTCGGACTTCAGTATGGGAAGCCGTGCAGTAAAATATTTATAATACACTTTATTAAGGACAGTCGTGCCGTATGTGTATAGTCGGCAGTACGAGCGATTGTTAGTGTGCACATAAGAAATGTACCGTGTGATATACTAGGTAAAACAAGTGAGAATAATAATTTGTACCAGTACGAGGTAAAATGGTTGAGCGCAGTATGTAAAATATTGATTGGACATATCTTAGTATGCCGGACTGCGCAGGGATAAACTTTATGATGCGATTGGTGAAATTTCATGAGAATACCAATAATTAACGCTCAGGACGATACGCAAGCATATTCATGCCAAATCAGGAAGTTTATCGAAGGATAATTGATAGACAGTTGGGGAACCGATATGAATCCATAGGCAGATAATCGAGACTTTCAATCAGGATGCGGGTAGGAGCGAGGAAGAGTTCGTCAACGCCTGCAGTTCTGATATCTTGCCAGGAAAATTCAACCAGTAAGAAATGTAAATAGTGACGTGTGAGTGTAGTGTTGATCTGTGAAATATCTTTAAAATTAATATTGTAACAAGTGCTATAAAGTGTTATGTGTATAAGGAAGCGATAGCTTCAATATGGAAAGGAAATGTGCCGTGTGTTTTGTGAGGCAAAGGTAATATAAAATGTGTGTTATCAGTGTGAGAATGCCTCGCTAATTATGCAAATGGCAGGCGTTACTGGAAGGATTGAGTGGTTGGAGCCCCTGGATAGCCTCTGAAAGTACCCAAGAACCATGATTTTATAGCAGTTATAATCCACTGTGTGTTGAGTGATTTCAAAACTATAAAAGATGCCAGTAAGAGTCAGTATTAGGAGGTAGACCCTCAAATTATTAGTATTGTTGTGTTGATTTTAGTAGAGTTGAGATGTTTTGTACATCATTGAGTGGATCAATCGTTACCACTATTATAAAATGGCAAATCAGTTATATAAAAACTTAACGTAACGAACACGGATGTTCGATTATTAGAATGGTTACGTTGTGTCGGGTTATGGTAATTCATGTCAGTAATAATAATGGTAATAATAATAATAATAATAAAAAGGAATAAACGAATACATCAGGGAAAATGTTGTAAGCAAGAAATATTTATGCTAATTGGAATATTTATCTATCCAAGCAGTAAGATAATACATGAAGGGATGAGAAAAGCAGTCTAATATCAGAGTATATTGTGTTAATGGGAATATAATTATGCAAGAATCTAGGAAATGGAAGAGTTTAATAGTGAATTGAATTTGCAGCTTGTGAAGAAGCTTGTAGAGTAATTGATAGATTTCTCTTACTAATTAAAGGACGAGATCATAGCATGGGGTCAGGGAGCCAGGTAGTCTATCGACGTGTGAAATCTCGTATAGCCTAGGGCGTACAGAGATATTTATTATGTGCCAGAGTGTATTTAGTGTTGTACGCTAACTCTGAGGATGGATATGGAATGTTCCGGGTTCGAATCCTGTGGTATATGAGAGGATAACAATGGAAACCTCTGCATTCATACCTGATCGACCGAGAACTTGTCATTGAATGATTCAGCTGCTGAGAAGGGAATCTAAATTGGCGGCAGCTTGGGCCTGACCGTAGCAGTTAAAGATACCGGCTAGCCAATTCGACCAGTGTTTGATGAATCTCGTGCCTTCATATAATGAAATGGACCTATTGAGGCCAGTTATTAATATCCTAAGGTTAGGAATAAATGTTTAAACTCGACCAGAACCTAAATTGCATACCATTCAGTTTAAATCATATGGGACATGTGGGTCATTGTGACTACACTATTGTATTTAAAGTTATAAGTTACTGCTTGGAGATAAAAGAGAGAATGGAAAGCGAGACAGAGCTAGTGGAGGACGGAACGAGGGTTTCGTTACCGACCGCACCAGCCCATTATGCAGCAAGAACCAAGGGGGAGACGTTACACGAACCTTGAAGGTTGACATTTAAAAGGAACAGACTTTGAGACCCTGTTGTTAATGAAAGAGTCATTGTTATATTGTATAATGAATTTGTGTGGTGTGAATCACATTGATATTTAAAGATCATCCTGATGATTTAATATTTAGCAAACTTACGAATTGTTGGAAGTTGCATTTTATACTGACTCTGACACTTAGTTATGAGTAGGTAATATAAGCCGAAGCTGGGGCAGGGGCTAATGGGCAAGATGGCCGCCATGTCCTGAGACCATGGATGATGTCACAGGGGGAGTTCGGCCGTGTAGTTTCTAAATGGAATATTTATTATTATTATTATTATTAGGTAATTATTAATTGATCATGTATAATCAAGACCAGCCTTATATTGTCAACCACTTGGTGTAGTGACTAGCATTCTTGGAGGTCATTCCTGAGGTTCGAATCCTGGCTCTGCCAAGAAATTTAATTTCTGGTCTCAGGAGTGGAACGGAGTACACTCAGCCTTGTGAGGCAAAACTGACAGGAGCTGGCTTTTGATTCATACCTCAACAATTCTGCCTAACCCAACTTCACCTAACCTAACCTAACCTAACCTAACCTAACATAACCTAACTTGAAAGTGAGAGCAAAAATGTAAGAGCAAATGTAAGAGCACACATAATAAACTAAGTTATAACCTAACCTAATTTCACTTAACCTAACCTCACCTAACCTATCCTAACCTAACCTAACGTAACCTACCTAATTTAAAATTGCAAGCAAAAAAAATTAGCAAAAAGTATGAGAAAAAAAGTGAGAGCAAATGTAAGAGCATAAATAATAAACTTAGTTATAACCTAACCACACCTAACCAAACCTAACCTAACCTAACATAACCAAACTTCAAAGTGAGAGCAAAAATGTAAGAGCAAATAAGAGAGCACAAATAATAAACTTATTTATAACCTAACCTAACCTAACCTAACCTAACATAACCAAACTTCAAAGTGAGAGCAAAAATGTAAGAGCAAATAAGAGAGCACAAATAATAAACTTAGTTATAACCTAACCTAACCTAACCCACAGAAACCTCATTTAAAGATTTTAGATTTTATATTTTAACATTTTAGATTTTTGATTTTTTTCATTTTACATTTTTTAGATTTTACATTTCACATTTTTGATTTTTTGTATTTTAGATGATAGTTTTTTTTTTAGATTTTACATTTTAAATTTAAGATTTTTTTGATTTTAGATTTTACATTTTCCGAAAAGAGTAAACTACAAGGCTACATACCTAACCTCACCAAACCTAACTTTACCAAACCTAACTTAAGCTAATCCAAAGGCTAATGCACATACACAAAGTATATAAGGGTACAAGCAACTATCCTTATGCTAGTTTTATAGGTTACTGTACAACATGATAACTACCCCAACCGTTTTTTTCATTTTTTTGTTTACACATATGAAAATTTTCCAATTTTCCATTTTCAGTTTTTTTTAATGTTAGTTTTAAGTTTTTTCAATTTCATAACAAGGAAACATGGATTTTGCATTATGTTGTTTACACATTTACCAATTCACAATTTCCCATTTACAGTTCTTAAAATGTCAGTTTAAAGTTTTTCAATTTCATGATATAGAAACATGGATTTCCCAATTTGTTGTTTACACATTTGTCAATTTACCAAATTTCAATTTACAGTTTTTAAAATTTCAGTTTAATGTTTTTTTTCTATTTTGTCAATATGGAAACATGGATTTTCCAATTTGTGTTTTACATGTTCATTTTGCATTAGGAGTGGAGAGAGGTGGGTAGTAATTAAAAAATGTACAAGCAGTGTCCATACTATATTTTTTATTTTAAATACATGTACACTATTTACACATAACACATTTTATATATATTCTTTTTTGTTATAAATTGTACAGTTGTTTTTATTTTGTTTTCTATTTTATTTATTTTTTGATTATGAATACTAGTTTTTTTAATTTTTGTAGTGCTATTGTTTTATTTCCTAAATTGTTTTGTTTTATGTATTTGCTAGTTGCAGGCAGAAGATTTTGATATTCATAACTTAACTCTTTAAGCATAGTCAATGATTGAGTAATGACCATAGGCATGTGTACCTATACCATCAGCATCAATCACTCTTTTATCATCACCAGGACACAAAGCAATTTTGTTTAGTCTTATAGATGATATGTCATGTTGTTTAGAAGCGATAATGTTCATTGGTATTCTTTTTACATTGTTGTTCATGACACAATCCTTATAATCTTGAAAGCTTATACAATTTTTGACAACACCTTTGCTAATACCTTTAATCTTTTTGATTTCTTTACCATTTATGTCTAAAGCGTACATTTTAGCTCTAAGTCCAATAAATGCTTTTATAATTTGTCCACAAGCCTCGTCTTTAAATTTCCCCAACGTTTTCTTGTTTGATGTAGAGTAACATATGTGATTAGTAGGATAATCTGATGTGTCCAGGTGTTCTAGGAAATCCAACTTGTCTTGATATACATCTTGGGTGTTAACCAAATAAATGAACGAGTCGGTATCCATATACATGAGTTTAAGATTGTCCATGCCATAATAGGGTAGCAGGACATCATAGTGGTGGGAATACATGAGAGTTTTTGAAATATCCAGTATACACATTCCAATATATATAGGCTTATTGAATACAATGTTACGTTTAGCCATGTGGAAAGCAGCTAGGTTAGGACCATAAATAGTTCTGTCAATAAATGTCGGCTTTGCTATTAGCTTTTCTGCCTTTTTGCTGTCAGTCACAAGACGTATGTCTATTCTTTTACGGATATTTTCCATTGTTTTTCCAAAAATGGCATTGTTGAATAATTTGTACAGATTTTTCTCAAACTCATTTTTGGCTTGTTTTCGAAGGTTGTTATTAAAATCAACGTATGCCTTTAACCAAGGTCTTTGCTTAAACTTTAACACACGATGAATTTTTATCAATTTTATTCCATGATCTAAAGCCTGTTTTAATGCCATGTAGTGAACAACATATCGCCTTCGATTTCCAAGATGAGGAATTAGTTTTTTCAGAGACGAATCCTTAGGTTGTGTACACTCTGGTAGGAAAGGTAAATCGTTGTGTAGATCATGAAGGTCAGATGGGTAATCAACATCAACGTCTAGAATGTATCCCACAGGATCGTCTTTCTTCAGTTTTTCTAGATCAACGGTATCTGGAGAAACCCACTGAAATCCGCCATAAGGAAGAGAGTGACACATAGCCCACCCGTATTGGTTGTTGGCATCATCATAGGTTATAAACTGTGATGGTTTCTCAGAATCATAGGTTTCCATGTATTTATTGTTAGCTTCAGCATACCGATGAGACACCTGGCATATGCCTCCACGTATTCCAGACTCGATTAAAAGAATCTGATCGTAATCCTGTAGCAATTCCAGTTCAATGCCTGTGTAAGGGAGCATTGCCTCAAAACTTAAACCAGGCGAAGTGAAAAAGTGTGCAGCATCCACTCGGTGTGTTTCTAGTGTTTTGTTTCTAAACGTTTCAAAGCTGTCTGCAAGAAGGAGTACATCTGAAGTTAGGTAGAGGTCACTATATTCCCCTAGAGTTTTAATGTTGAACTGATTCCACACATTTTTAGCATGTTCATAGTCTTTTTGACTAACATTTTCTTGACTTAATTTGTTAAAGAATACCTCTTTTGGAGGTAAACACGTTTCACTTAACTTTTCCCATGAGTCAATGTAGTCATAACAAAATACCCCTTTACGAGTCATGAGCATTGCATTTTCTTTTCCAAAGTACTTGTCTGTTTCAGGGTATGATGTTAAGTTGGAAACTAAGTTTTCCAAACTACTCGGCATTAACCGAAACGTATCCACAAATCTAAGCTTAACATTTCCTACATATTTGGTAAAGGAAATGTACTTTTCTTTGGAGTTAGCGATAACATCCACTCTCTCAGTAGTACACCCCAATTGCTTTACAATGAAATTTGCGTCGTAGCCACTCATATTATGTAGAAACACAGGAACGGGGTTTCGTGTTTTACACCTCAAATTACAGTTATTGTGAGCACTTCCACGGTATTCCCCTGTAATATGACAATGGTCTCGAACTTTCCAGTCCTCTTTGGTAAATGGTTTATGACACAAATAACAGGTTTCAGAAGATTGGAACTCTGCTTCTTGATGCTCAGTTAAAGCTTTTGAAACATTTAAGCTGTAAAGGCGATCAATTTCATTTGCTATTGAGATCAAACAGTCCATAAACTTTTCTGCAGCGTCAGGTCCACGATAAATAATAGGTTGGCTCGGAAGGTTTGTCTTTATGTGTTCCACAGCAGGTGAGGGTTTAACATATATACCAAAGCTCATAGGAACATGACTCTGGTATGGCACTGTATAACTTGCCTCAGGATTAGGTAGACATGTTTGATAGGGTAACAGTATACTTTCAAAATCAGCATAGATAACGTAAGGTATTCTCAGCATTTTTTCCACATTTACGAATTTGACAATGGGGTTTTTAATAGGCATTTCAACCCTAGCAATGTCATGCTGGACACACAAAGCTCTATGTTCTTTTAATTTTTCCATTCCTTGTTGCCCATATTGATTATCAAAGTGAGTAAAACACCGTTTACACGTATATATCTTATGTCCATGGCGGGTAATCTGATGTCCTACTAGTTTATCAAAATCTTTGATAAAGACGTAGTGGTTCTGGCCGGATGAAGAACTTAGCAGAAGGAGGTCGCGATGGTCTTGCAGCTCTTGATCCACAACCTTTAGAGGGAACAATTTGTTGTCTTGTTCCAATCCAAATACATTAATGGATATATCGTTGGCTTTTTCAAATTTGGGAATGTCAGCTAGCGATGTAGGAAATGATATTACTGAAAAATCATACTTGTTTTCCAGATCCTTGTATTTACTAACGCGTTTAGCATCAGTTTTAACCAGTTTTGCTAAAATGGCATACATAAAACACCTCTCGTCCTTAAAGTTTTGAGGATTAATGCAGGCTTTTCTTGCTTGTATAGCTGCTGGTAATGGAATATATGTGCTACCACGCAAGGGATTGTACTTATTTATTTTCAATCGTACTCCTTCCACTGCTAACAAAGCCCAATTACTGCCTTTTAGCTCAGATTCTTCCATTTCCGTAGTTAACTTTGTAAATTGTGTTTCCAAGAAACTACTTAAGTCCGTTTCCAAAAATAGGGCCTGATTTCGTGTTTTAAAAGCACGATCTGTAATTTCATTGGTAGATGTATGAATGAATCTACATTCAGCCACAAGATTAACTTTTATCGACTTGTGCATTGCTAGTTCTTTCTGCATAGCTTGTATTATTTGCTGTTTGGACTCTTTAAGGTATGAATTTAAATCCCTACACGTATCACAACGAATGAAATAGGATTTAAGTCGACCTTCAAAAGATGTCTCATATTCAATAAGTCCACTTTCGTCAGGGACCAATGACAGTAGGTAATGTTTTGTAGGCTCTGCTTTTTGTCTTTTAGCTGCCGACACAACATTACAACATTCTTCATGCCGACGTCCATTGTACACATTGTTGAATGTACTACCACAGGTCTTGCACTCATGGAATTCACCACAGGATACTTCATGTCGCTTCCTATGATAGTCTCGAAGAAAAGTCTTCCCACACTCTTTACACATATAGCTAGGAATGGCTTCTTCCATTATGAATGTTGATTTCTGCAAACAGCTGCTTACTGCGTATCACAAGGCTAGAGGTTGGTCAGTGAGACGGTCTTTCACGATGTGAACACCGTGAGAGGTAGTAGTCAACTGGTGATATTCTTGTGAAGGGTCCTCTAATATACCCCTAGTCTAGACCAACAGCTCTTTACAGCGTATGACAAGGCTGTATACTGGACAGTGAGACGGTCTTTCACGATGTGAACACACTGTAACAAGTAGTAGTCAACTGATTATATACTTGCTAAGGGTTCTCTAATATACAATAGTCGAGACCAACAGCTACTTACTGAGTAGTACAAGGCTGTACAATAGTTGTTTTGACAGTCTTTCACGATGTGGTCACTGTGAATGGTAGTAGTCAACTGATGATATTCTTGATAAGGGTCCTCTAATGTACCCTGGTTAAGGGTAACAGCTGCTCACTGCTTATGACAAGGCTAAAGACTGGTTGCTTCAACGGTCTTTCACAATGTAAACACTGTGACAGGTAGTAGTCAACTGAAAATATTCTTATGGCCTACTCAAGGTTATCAGGTACTTACTGCATATCAAAAGGCTGTACACTCATGTGTGTTAGGCACTCTTTCTTGCTAAGGACCCCAATATTCCCTACACAAGGCTATACATGTTAGTTCTAAACACTTAGTGGTTATTGTATATTCAATTTTTGTACAAAGCATATACGAGCACGTTTTTATGAGGTAAAACTTTACCAAATAGTCAAATGCGACACGCAAAGTATGTTGCCGCTATCTAGCGGTGACTATGAGAACTACTTGACCGACCAGCATTCTACCTAGCGCTCCATTTCAATACTCGCTCACTGAACGAACAGCATACTATCTAGCGGTCAATATCAATACTCACTCAACTACCAGCCTGCTACCTATCGGTCAATATAACAACTCACTCAACTACCAACATGCTACATGGCTTTTTTGGTCAGTTTTTTGTTGGCTTTTTTTTGGTCAGTTTCTGTTGGCTTATGTTGGCTTTTATTGGCTTTTGTTGGCTTTTGTTGGCTTTTGTTGGCTTTTGTATTAGCTCTTTTATATTTGCTCTTGTTTGTTGGGGCTTATTTGGTCTTGGAAAGTATGTCAGTCCTTTTTTTATGGCTGTAAAATGCTTACAGCCATGTTTGTAAGCAGCAACAACAACAACAACACACAAAATTCCAAAAATATCGAAAGTACTCTAAGTTTTATCAATGACTCTCAACTCTTACACTTACCTCTATCCCATGCCTAGTCAAAAATTAGTGTATTTTTCAAATTTTTCAAAAAATATTTGGAAAGTAAGCTGTATCATTAAACTAAAAATCCTGAAAAGACATATGTTAACTCCAACACCTACTTCTATACCCCTCTCAGTCCAAAAATAGTGTATTTTTCAAATTTTCCAAAACATATTTCCAAATTGGGTTATATTTCCGAAATTTAAAAGTTTACAAAAACGTTTGTTTGACATAAACGAATGGCCTTTGTCCCCTCTACCGTCGTACCAAGTCCCAGGTCTCTAGGACAACAAACATAAAAATTTGAAAATGGGCTTATATTTCCAAAATTAGGAATTTTACAAAAACGTTTGTCTGACGTAAATCAGTGGTCATTACCCCCTCTATCCCCCACACTAAGTCTCATGTCTCTAGAACAACAAAAATAAATTTTTGAAAATGGGCTTATATTTCCAAAATTAGGAATTTTACAAAAACGTTTGTCTGACGTAAATCAGTGGTCATTACCCCCTCTATCCCCATACCATGTCTCAGGTCTCTAGGTCAACAAAAATAAAATTTTGAAAATGGGCTATATTTCCAAAATTAGGAATTCTACAAAAAAGTTTGTCTAACGTAAATCAATGGTCTTTACCCCCTCTATTCCCATACCAAGTCTCAGGTCTCTAGGTCAACAAAAATAAAATTTTGAAAAAATGGTCACTATTTTGGAAACTAGGAATTCTACGAAAAAGTTTGTTTAACATAAATGAAAGGTCTCTATCCCCTCTACCTGTAAACCAAGTCCCAGGTCTGTAGGACAAAAATGAAAAAAGTTCAACTGGGAAAGTAGGCGATTTTTCATAAAACCAAACATTCTAAAAAGTGTTCTATGGGTATAAAAGAATGGTCTCTATGTCCTTTATTTTTTATAATAAAACTTTTTTATTTTTTGAGTTTTTTTGAAAAAAGTTCAATTTTGAAATTTTTATATTTTGGAAACTAACAAGTTTACAAAAATGTTTGTTTGACATAAATAAATGGCCCTGACCCCCTCTACCAACAAAATAAATTTCAAGTCGCTAGGACTAAAACTGTACAGTAGTGGAGTAGTGAGAGTTCTAACCCACCCATTTTACATGCCACAGGCTTAGTAGTGGGGCAAGGAGGGTTCTGGAGTGCGTTAGAACTCTCACTACTCCACTACTGTACAGTTTTAGTCCTAGCGACTTGAAATTTATTTTGTTGGTAGAGGGGGTCAGGGCCATTTATTTATGTCAAACAAACATTTTTGTAAACTTGTTAGTTTCCAAAATATAAAAATTTCAAAATTGAACTTTTTTCAAAAAAACTCAAAAAATAAAAAAGTTTTATTATAAAAAATAAAGGACATAGAGACCATTCTTTTATACCCATAGAACACTTTTTAGAATGTTTGGTTTTATGAAAAATCGCCTACTTTCCCAGTTGAACTTTTTTCATTTTTGTCCTACAGACCTGGGACTTGGTTTACAGGTAGAGGGGATAGAGACCTTTCATTTATGTTAAACAAACTTTTTCGTAGAATTCCTAGTTTCCAAAATAGTGACCATTTTTTCAAAATTTTATTTTTGTTGACCTAGAGACCTGAGACTTGGTATGGGAATAGAGGGGGTAAAGACCATTGATTTACGTTAGACAAACTTTTTTGTAGAATTCCTAATTTTGGAAATATAGCCCATTTTCAAAATTTTATTTTTGTTGACCTAGAGACCTGAGACATGGTATGGGGATAGAGGGGGTAATGACCACTGATTTACGTCAGACAAACGTTTTTGTAAAATTCCTAATTTTGGAAATATAAGCCCATTTTCAAAAATTTATTTTTGTTGTTCTAGAGACATGAGACTTAGTGTGGGGGATAGAGGGGGTAATGACCACTGATTTACGTCAGACAAACGTTTTTGTAAAATTCCTAATTTTGGAAATATAAGCCCATTTTCAAATTTTTATGTTTGTTGTCCTAGAGACCTGGGACTTGGTACGACGGTAGAGGGGACAAAGGCCATTCGTTTATGTCAAACAAACGTTTTTGTAAACTTTTAAATTTCGGAAATATAACCCAATTTGGAAATATGTTTTGGAAAATTTGAAAAATACACTATTTTTGGACTGAGAGGGGTATAGAAGTAGGTGTTGGAGTTAACATATGTCTTTTCAGGATTTTTAGTTTAATGATACAGCTTACTTTCCAAATATTTTTTGAAAAATTTGAAAAATACACTAATTTTTGACTAGGCATGGGATAGAGGTAAGTGTAAGAGTTGAGAGTCATTGATAAAACTTAGAGTACTTTCGATATTTTTTGGAATTTTGTGTGTTGTTGTTGTTGTTGCTGCTTACAAACATGGCTGTAAGCATTTTACAGCCATAAAAAAAGGACTGACATACTTTCCAAGACCAAATAAGCCCCAACAAACAAGAGCAAATATAAAAGAGCTAATACAAAAGCCAACAAAAGCCAACAAAAGCCAACAAAAGCCAATAAAAGCCAACATAAGCCAACAGAAACTGACCAAAAAAAGCCAACAAAAAACTGACCAAAAAGCCATGTAGCATGTTGGTAGTTGAGTGAGTTGTTATATTGACCGATAGGTAGCAGGCTGGTAGTTGAGTGAGTATTGATATTGACCGCTAGATAGTATGCTGTTCGTTCAGTGAGCGAGTATTGAAATGGAGCGCTAGGTAGCATGCTGGTCGGTCAAGTAGTTCTCATAGTCACCGCTAGATAGCGGCAACATACTTTGCGTGTCGCATTTGACTATTTGGTAAAGTTTTACCTCATAAAAACGTGCTCGTATATGCTTTGTACAAAAATTGAATATACAATTAACCACTAAGTGTTTAGAACTAACATGTATAGCCTTGTGTAGGGAATATTGGGGTCCTTAGCAAGAAAGAGTGCCTAACACACATGAGTGTACAGCCTTTTGATATGCAGTAAGTACCTGATAACCTTGAGTAGGCCATAAGAATATTTTCAGTTGACTACTACCTGTCACAGTGTTTACATTGTGAAAGACCGTTGAAGCAACCAGTCTTTAGCCTTGTCATAAGCAGTGAGCAGCTGTTACCCTTAACCAGGGTACATTAGAGGACCCTTATCAAGAATATCATCAGTTGACTACTACCATTCACAGTGACCACATCGTGAAAGACTGTCAAAACAACTATTGTACAGCCTTGTACTACTCAGTAAGTAGCTGTTGGTCTCGACTATTGTATATTAGAGAACCCTTAGCAAGTATATAATCAGTTGACTACTACTTGTTACAGTGTTCACATCGTGAAAGACCGTCTCACTGTCCAGTATACAGCCTTGTCATACGCTGTAAAGAGCTGTTGGTCTAGACTAGGGGTATATTAGAGGACCCTTCACAAGAATATCACCAGTTGACTACTACCTCTCACGGTGTTCACATCGTGAAAGACCGTCTCACTGACCAACCTCTAGCCTTGTGATACGCAGTAAGCAGCTGTTTGCAGAAATCAACATTCATAATGGAAGAAGCCATTCCTAGCTATATGTGTAAAGAGTGTGGGAAGACTTTTCTTCGAGACTATCATAGGAAGCGACATGAAGTATCGTGTGGTGAATTCCATGAGTGCAAGACCTGTGGTAGTACATTCAACAATGTGTACAATGGACGTCGGCATGAAGAATGTTGTAATGTTGTGTCGGCAGCTAAAAGACAAAAAGCAGAGCCTACAAAACATTACCTACTGTCATTGGTCCCTGACGAAAGTGGACTTATTGAATATGAGACATCTTTTGAAGGTCGACTTAAATCCTATTTCATTCGTTGTGATACGTGTAGGGATTTAAATTCATACCTTAAAGAGTCCAAACAGCAAATAATACAAGCTATGCAGAAAGAACTAGCAATGCACAAGTCGATCAAAGTTAATCTTGTGGCTGAATGTAGATTCATTCATACATCTACCAATGAAATTACAGATCGTGCTTTTAAAACACGAAATCAGGCCCTATTTTTGGAAACGGACTTAAGTAGTTTCTTGGAAACACAATTTACAAAGTTAACTACGGAAATGGAAGAATCTGAGCTAAAAGGCAGTAATTGGGCTTTGTTAGCAGTGGAAGGAGTACGATTGAAAATAAATAAGTACAATCCCTTGCGTGGTAGCACATATATTCCATTACCAGCAGCTATACAAGCAAGAAAAGCCTGCATTAATCCTCAAAACTTTAAGGACGAGAGGTGTTTTATGTATGCCATTTTAGCAAAACTGGTTAAAACTGATGCTAAACGCGTTAGTAAATACAAGGATCTGGAAAACAAGTATGATTTTTCAGTAATATCATTTCCTACATCGCTAGCTGACATTCCCAAATTTGAAAAAGCCAACGATATATCCATTAATGTATTTGGATTGGAACAAGACAACAAATTGTTCCCTCTAAAGGTTGTGGATCAAGAGCTGCAAGACCATCGCGACCTCCTTCTGCTAAGTTCTTCATCCGGCCAGAACCACTACGTCTTTATCAAAGATTTTGATAAACTAGTAGGACATCAGATTACCCGCCATGGACATAAGATATATACGTGTAAACGGTGTTTTACTCACTTTGATAATCAATATGGGCAACAAGGAATGGAAAAATTAAAAGAACATAGAGCTTTGTGTGTCCAGCATGACATTGCTAGGGTTGAAATGCCTATTAAAAACCCCATTGTCAAATTCGTAAATGTGGAAAAAATGCTGAGAATACCTTACGTTATCTATGCTGATTTTGAAAGTATACTGTTACCCTATCAAACATGTCTACCTAATCCTGAGGCAAGTTATACAGTGCCATACCAGAGTCATGTTCCTATGAGCTTTGGTATATATGTTAAACCCTCACCTGCTGTGGAACACATAAAGACAAACCTTCCGAGCCAACCTATTATTTATCGTGGACCTGACGCTGCAGAAAAGTTTATGGACTGTTTGATCTCAATAGCAAATGAAATTGATCGCCTTTACAGCTTAAATGTTTCAAAAGCTTTAACTGAGCATCAAGAAGCAGAGTTCCAATCTTCTGAAACCTGTTATTTGTGTCATAAACCATTTACCAAAGAGGACTGGAAAGTTCGAGACCATTGTCATATTACAGGGGAATACCGTGGAAGTGCTCACAATAACTGTAATTTGAGGTGTAAAACACGAAACCCCGTTCCTGTGTTTCTACATAATATGAGTGGCTACGACGCAAATTTCATTGTAAAGCAATTGGGGTGTACTACTGAGAGAGTGGATGTTATCGCTAACTCCAAAGAAAAGTACATTTCCTTTACCAAATATGTAGGAAATGTTAAGCTTAGATTTGTGGATACGTTTCGGTTAATGCCGAGTAGTTTGGAAAACTTAGTTTCCAACTTAACATCATACCCTGAAACAGACAAGTACTTTGGAAAAGAAAATGCAATGCTCATGACTCGTAAAGGGGTATTTTGTTATGACTACATTGACTCATGGGAAAAGTTAAGTGAAACGTGTTTACCTCCAAAAGAGGTATTCTTTAACAAATTAAGTCAAGAAAATGTTAGTCAAAAAGACTATGAACATGCTAAAAATGTGTGGAATCAGTTCAACATTAAAACTCTAGGGGAATATAGTGACCTCTACCTAACTTCAGATGTACTCCTTCTTGCAGACAGCTTTGAAACGTTTAGAAACAAAACACTAGAAACACACCGAGTGGATGCTGCACACTTTTTCACTTCGCCTGGTTTAAGTTTTGAGGCAATGCTCCCTTACACAGGCATTGAACTGGAATTGCTACAGGATTACGATCAGATTCTTTTAATCGAGTCTGGAATACGTGGAGGCATATGCCAGGTGTCTCATCGGTATGCTGAAGCTAACAATAAATACATGGAAACCTATGATTCTGAGAAACCATCACAGTTTATAACCTATGATGATGCCAACAACCAATACGGGTGGGCTATGTGTCACTCTCTTCCTTATGGCGGATTTCAGTGGGTTTCTCCAGATACCGTTGATCTAGAAAAACTGAAGAAAGACGATCCTGTGGGATACATTCTAGACGTTGATGTTGATTACCCATCTGACCTTCATGATCTACACAACGATTTACCTTTCCTACCAGAGTGTACACAACCTAAGGATTCGTCTCTGAAAAAACTAATTCCTCATCTTGGAAATCGAAGGCGATATGTTGTTCACTACATGGCATTAAAACAGGCTTTAGATCATGGAATAAAATTGATAAAAATTCATCGTGTGTTAAAGTTTAAGCAAAGACCTTGGTTAAAGGCATACGTTGATTTTAATAACAACCTTCGAAAACAAGCCAAAAATGAGTTTGAGAAAAATCTGTACAAATTATTCAACAATGCCATTTTTGGAAAAACAATGGAAAATATCCGTAAAAGAATAGACATACGTCTTGTGACTGACAGCAAAAAGGCAGAAAAGCTAATAGCAAAGCCGACATTTATTGACAGAACTATTTATGGTCCTAACCTAGCTGCTTTCCACATGGCTAAACGTAACATTGTATTCAATAAGCCTATATATATTGGAATGTGTATACTGGATATTTCAAAAACTCTCATGTATTCCCACCACTATGATGTCCTGCTACCCTATTATGGCATGGACAATCTTAAACTCATGTATATGGATACCGACTCGTTCATTTATTTGGTTAACACCCAAGATGTATATCAAGACAAGTTGGATTTCCTAGAACACCTGGACACATCAGATTATCCTACTAATCACATATGTTACTCTACATCAAACAAGAAAACGTTGGGGAAATTTAAAGACGAGGCTTGTGGACAAATTATAAAAGCATTTATTGGACTTAGAGCTAAAATGTACGCTTTAGACATAAATGGTAAAGAAATCAAAAAGATTAAAGGTATTAGCAAAGGTGTTGTCAAAAATTGTATAAGCTTTCAAGATTATAAGGATTGTGTCATGAACAACAATGTAAAAAGAATACCAATGAACATTATCGCTTCTAAACAACATGACATATCATCTATAAGACTAAACAAAATTGCTTTGTGTCCTGGTGATGATAAAAGAGTGATTGATGCTGATGGTATAGGTACACATGCCTATGGTCATTACTCAATCATTGACTATGCTTAAAGAGTTAAGTTATGAATATCAAAATCTTCTGCCTGCAACTAGCAAATACATAAAACAAAACAATTTAGGAAATAAAACAATAGCACTACAAAAATTAAAAAAACTAGTATTCATAATCAAAAAATAAATAAAATAGAAAACAAAATAAAAACAACTGTACAATTTATAACAAAAAAGAATATATATAAAATGTGTTATGTGTAAATAGTGTACATGTATTTAAAATAAAAAATATAGTATGGACACTGCTTGTACATTTTTTAATTACTACCCACCTCTCTCCACTCCTAATGCAAAATGAACATGTAAAACACAAATTGGAAAATCCATGTTTCCATATTGACAAAATAGAAAAAAAACATTAAACTGAAATTTTAAAAACTGTAAATTGAAATTTGGTAAATTGACAAATGTGTAAACAACAAATTGGGAAATCCATGTTTCTATATCATGAAATTGAAAAACTTTAAACTGACATTTTAAGAACTGTAAATGGGAAATTGTGAATTGGTAAATGTGTAAACAACATAATGCAAAATCCATGTTTCCTTGTTATGAAATTGAAAAAACTTAAAACTAACATTAAAAAAAACTGAAAATGGAAAATTGGAAAATTTTCATATGTGTAAACAAAAAAATGAAAAAAACGGTTGGGGTAGTTATCATGTTGTACAGTAACCTATAAAACTAGCATAAGGATAGTTGCTTGTACCCTTATATACTTTGTGTATGTGCATTAGCCTTTGGATTAGCTTAAGTTAGGTTTGGTAAAGTTAGGTTTGGTGAGGTTAGGTATGTAGCCTTGTAGTTTACTCTTTTCGGAAAATGTAAAATCTAAAATCAAAAAAATCTTAAATTTAAAATGTAAAATCTAAAAAAAAAACTATCATCTAAAATACAAAAAATCAAAAATGTGAAATGTAAAATCTAAAAAATGTAAAATGAAAAAAATCAAAAATCTAAAATGTTAAAATATAAAATCTAAAATCTTTAAATGAGGTTTCTGTGGGTTAGGTTAGGTTAGGTTATAACTAAGTTTATTATTTGTGCTCTCTTATTTGCTCTTACATTTTTGCTCTCACTTTGAAGTTTGGTTATGTTAGGTTAGGTTAGGTTAGGTTAGGTTATAAATAAGTTTATTATTTGTGCTCTCTTATTTGCTCTTACATTTTTGCTCTCACTTTGAAGTTTGGTTATGTTAGGTTAGGTTAGGTTTGGTTAGGTGTGGTTAGGTTATAACTAAGTTTATTATTTATGCTCTTACATTTGCTCTCACTTTTTTTCTCATACTTTTTGCTAATTTTTTTTGCTTGCAATTTTAAATTAGGTAGGTTACGTTAGGTTAGGTTAGGATAGGTTAGGTGAGGTTAGGTTAAGTGAAATTAGGTTAGGTTATAACTTAGTTTATTATGTGTGCTCTTACATTTGCTCTTACATTTTTGCTCTCACTTTCAAGTTAGGTTATGTTAGGTTAGGTTAGGTTAGGTTAGGTTAGGTGAAGTTGGGTTAGGCAGAATTGTTGAGGTATGAATCAAAAGCCAGCTCCTGTCAGTTTTGCCTCACAAGGCTGAGTGTACTCCGTTCCACTCCTGAGACCAGAAATTAAATTTCTTGGCAGAGCCAGGATTCGAACCTCAGGAATGACCTCCAAGAATGCTAGTCACTACACCAAGTGGTTGACAATATAAGGCTGGTCTTGATTATACATGATCAATTAATAATTACCTAATAATAATAATAATAATAAATATTCCATTTAGAAACTACACGGCCGAACTCCCCCTGTGACATCATCCATGGTCTCAGGACATGGCGGCCATCTTGCCCATTAGCCCCTGCCCCAGCTCTGACTGACCCCTCCATAAGAATAACATAGAGTGATTGCGCGCGGCGGCCATCTTGCCCATTAGCCCCTGCCCCAGCTTCGGCTTATATTACCTACTGTTATGCAGCTTGGCACCAGATGCCATAGGCTATGCCCTCGCAAGGGTAGCCTAATATACCATCCGACACAGCGGTAACGGAAGTTTTGAAGTTGAAATCACAACGGCATGCAGTGGAACTGTAAAAAGGGAACGGTAGGGGTATATTTACATGTAATTGTGGAGTTGCAAGTAGATTTGATGTGCTACCCATGAATTGGCTAGTGCATGATAAAGCATTTTGGTGGGAAGAGAGAAACAAAACACAAAGGTACACATAATGTAAAGTAAGATGTGTTGTGAGAAATAATTAATCTTGTGAAATTAAAGAGGTCACACCAGGTGACATAAGATAAAAAGTACAGTTTTGTGGAAGTTACATGTGCATCAGAGCACTTAAGAGTGAATTTTGAAGTCAATCTCAGGTAAAGGATTGAATAATTATATGGATTTAATAGGATAAAAATGTGTGTATAATATTAGTGGATTGTGGGAATAATTTTGCTTTGTTTTTGTATTATGTTTGTTGGGATTGTGTTTTTATGTGTTTGAAGCCATGATTTAGTGCTGAATTAAAGTCTAGAATAGAGTTGTGCTTTATCATTGTAGAGTTGATACCTTTTAGTCTCAGATCAAAAATATGCAACTGCTCAGTGGGAGGACGGTACACGCCTGAGAACTGAAGCTAGCTGGAGGCAGAAGCATGTTTTCCATGGAGATTACTCACATGGGTACACAATGGTCACCAAATTTTTACTCCAAAATATCATAAAAATAATCACCCAAATGGCCTATAACTCAATAATTTGGACCAATTTTTGCAATATTCTCCGGAGGAGGATCCCCGGACCCCACTCGGAGCTTGGTGATATTCTATCCCCCAGATCCCCTGTGTGTCCACTCCCCCATAATCTTAGCTTAAATCCGCCCCTGACGGTCACCAGTCCTAGATACGGTTGGGGATTTTTAGGAGAACCTGGCTCTAATTTTGCTACTGCAAAGCAATATTAAATTATAAGAAATCCACTGCCTGCAAATTACAAAATATAGTTCAAATTCACATTTTCTTCTTTTGTGAAAGCAAATCACTGATCAACTGCAATCTACTGATAGCACATAATAACTTGACTTACATATGAGTACTGTATACTTGTGGCTAATTATGAAAATATATTTTGCTTTGTTTAATGTACAAATAGGTGTGATCGCCATTCAACCAAAACACTTACCAGTGTTTAGTCTTGGACCAAGGAGCATGACTCTTCAAGGGCAGCAAATTTTAAGAATGTCAACATGAAAACTCTATATGTAAAACGTATTTTAAAATAAGTCTTGACTTCGAGTAAAAATCATGTTTTCATTATGAAAAGAGATTACTTCATATGTCACAGAGGCCGTAGTACTGCTCAGTGTACAGTATACCCTTTCCACCTCTTTTAACATGCGTTCAGTGAGCTGAACTTCTTGTTGATTAATTTTTGGGTCTGAGGACGTCGTGGTCATCAGTCCTTTCTACTTACTGTGCGTGTAGAACTCAGTCCGACAATCTATATCTGAAGTTAATAATATATTTTTAATTAATTTGGGATAGAATTGGGGAGGAAATTAATGTACTATGGTACAACTACAGCCTTTGGCTATAGGGTTAAAACGATGGACCATGTTAAATAAGCTTAGAATCACTGACGGTGGAATTCGAACCCACCTGTTTTCGAGTTCATGGACAACAGCTTTTTCAATGTGAATTATATTTCCAAGTTAAACACTGTGAAAGCGATGAAATTTCGGTCCGGTAAATGCTTTTTCTTTTCAAATTTGTGTGCGACAAACGAGCATATTGCTTTTACGAGTACCACTGAAGTTCTAAAATTATTGATATCAAAGAGGATCTGCAGAACTATAAATCTGAACACTGTGCATGCTTACAGTGTTACCTCATCGAGTCTCATTTAGATCTGTCAAACGCCAAAACTAAACAGTATAGTGAATTTAACGAAAATTATAACCTAGTTTTCGATGGCTTTACTCGGATATTTATTTTTGTTAATTGAAAATAATGCATGGTACGCGCTTGTCAGGTAAAAACATTGAATTTGCAAATAATTGTGTGTGCATTCCCCCAGTTTCACTGTTGTAAATTTAACATACCAGCATTAACTTATTTATATTGATAGTAATTTACGCTCTGCTTGTGATAATAAATATAGCATGGATTTAGTGGAATATATAATTGAAATATTATTATACAGTAGCCTATTTATTGCAGCCAATGCTCATATCAGGACATTTCAATTGAACGCCCGTCGGTAGGCTACCTAACAAGTTCAATTTCAAGTAGTTTAAACTTTGGCTACCAGACGCCAATGTAACTGACTCCCAGCGGCGAACGTTGGAACTTGAGAGCTTTGTAATTAAATAACCTACAAATTTTGGCTACACACTACCAATTGAAGTGGTAGGTTCTTTTACATACCATAAATCTATGACATGGGCCTGCCGGCTTTACTTCCCCTCCGAATAAAGGCACAATGGAGGATTTTAATGCTTTTAAATATCCGACGATTTTGGCCGGGTTTAAACCCGCGATCTTGGGCATAGCAGTTCAGCATGCTACAATTATTATTATTATTATTATTATTATTAAAGCTTGCTGGTTTTTATGTTCTAGTAATGGACTTCGTGATGAACATTTTGTGCATAAGAAAAATGCGCAAAATCAGTTTGTGCTAATTTACGAGGATTATAATTTAAATTTACAGAATTTGGTTATAAAGGAGGGGGAGGGGGAGGGGAGAATCCGTCCCCAGGGCCCGTCGCCGCTCTCCACGGCCCTGGGTCAGGGAAATATATATACGCAATATAAGAAGAGAATATGACATTTATCTACGGATATATAATTGAAACAATACTACAAGATTACGACAGAAACATTTTTCGATATTTACAAATATTTCATCCTTCCATGCCGTTGATCACAAGTGGTTCATCTGCCTTTAGGGGAGGTTTCCCACCCCAAGGGCAAGTGAGTGCCCCATCCTCCCTAGAGAGCCGTTGACGTTATATAGGCGGACTCCTTATCCCGATAACCTCGATGTTAGGCCCCTTAAAACAACAATTATCATCATCATCAACCTTATCCCGGGAGCCACTCGGTCGGTCGTCAGAGCCTCGTCAGTCTAAAGCAGGGTGCACCACGCGCAGGGGAGGTTGACATTTGGTTAAAAGTTCACCCCTTACACCCCCGCAATATAACGCAAGTCCAGTCTTAAGTCCTAAACGATTTTATAAGTACAGCCAAAAAAACCTAAGTCCAGTCCTGTCTGAATATTACGATAATTCTAAAGGAAATACCAATAAAGGTGTTAAGTATATACAACTTTAATATTATCAATAGTGTTTTGCTGGCTAATTCATGCGTTAGCTCTGCAGTCAGACATAGAGTTCATTTTCTGCAGTTTTATGCTCTCCTGAAAAGTTGGCATAATGTGTCTTACGTTAGTCTGGTTCCGAGGTATAGATTTATACTCAGTCATGATATCCATCCCTAGAATGACGTCCTCTTCCACATCAGCGATCAAGACACGATGGCGAAACTGGGTATCCCCGATGTCGAATTTGACAATTGTCTCCCCGTGAACGTCGGCTGGTTCCCCCGTCGCCGTTCGCAGTGTCCAGCTAGTGGTTCTTACTGTTCTTCTCACGACGCCTGGTCTGAATATTGTCATTGCGGCCCCTGTGTCCAGAAGTTGGGCTCTCCATCCACATGGCCACTAATAAAAATAGAGTTGGCTTGACAACCCAGAGACGCGACGATAGCAGAAGTGGAGGCATTCCTGGTGTTGCCGTGGGTTGACAGTCGCCCCTTTCCATCAACCCTCTTTAGATTTTCTGAGGCTGGTGCTTCCCGTTCGAAAAAATTAGGGCATCGATCTCTGAGATGGCATAATGGACTGCAAGGTTTGAAGTACTTTCTCCACGATTTCTTTTTCTTGTATGGAAGGCACTGGCTAGACCTCCTTGTCTACCTCCAGAGCTCGAATGCGAGCCTGGCCGCGCGTGGATTGTTGGACAGCCTCAAACTCAAGAGCCAGAGTCAAGGCATCATTCAATGTTTGCGAGTGCGCCAGCTTCACAGCTCGCTGCTTCTCAGTCTCGCGGAGCCCGTCGAGATACTTCTCGGTAGCAAGACTCTCGTACACGTCGCTGGGCACTGTTGGATAGGCGCTCCTACCGCTCTTGCTTCGAACTCCTGTAGGCTCTCGTTGGGTCTCTGACAACGGTTTCTCAACTGGGAGCGATACAGCTTTTCCATGTGACGATGTCCGAACCACATTTCAAGTTTCTGTACAATAATGTTCTAGTTCTGTCTTTCCAACAAGGGAACAGCCTGCAGGACTCGTAGGGCCTCCCGCGAAGCGAAAAACTCCTCATGAAGCCTTCGTGGCATCCGACCACCCATTAATCATGGCGGCGGTCTCCAACAAGGAGAGCTATTCTTCCCACGCAGACTTCCCATCGAAAGTCGGCAGGTCAGTCCACCCTAACGCGAAAACAGG
Source organism: Meconema thalassinum (assembly GCA_946902985.2). Classification (NCBI taxonomy): domain Eukaryota; kingdom Metazoa; phylum Arthropoda; class Insecta; order Orthoptera; family Tettigoniidae; genus Meconema; species Meconema thalassinum. Next base: position 43,198,488 of record OX336392.1, read on the forward strand.
TATACGCTCCTTACATGCCGACGGTCCACCGGCGGCAATGATTTCGTTTTCCTGCTTGTCTATATTTTAAGCACACAGCTGGCAAGCTCGTCCTCCAACTTTCTCAGGGATTCTTGAAATTCTTCCCTCAGCTTGGTTTCGGTAGTGAGCGTTACTTCTTGAAGTTTTCTCTCGAGATTGGCAGTATTTTCCATTAACTTCCTTTCCAAATTCTCTGCTATTTTTGTTTCCACGATATCGAAGTTTTCCTTAATTTTCTTTGGCAAATCTTCCGAGATTTTCCGCTATTTTCTTTTCCAATTTTTTAAATAGTTCTTAATTTTCTACTATTTTTTCCATGTTTTCTAATAACTGACACATACCACCAGTCCTGCCAGGAATCTCGAAAAGGAATGTTTCTGGGCCCTCACGTGTTTCACCAGTACCTGTCTTAACCTCACTTGCAGCACAGTTTTTATTCCCGTAGGATCAACTTCCGTTTCTTGGAGTTCCTGACGTAACTCCGAAACCTTCAGTGCTGAAAGTTTAACTCTCCTGGTCATCATTTCACAACTCTTAATTGCGGCACCTCACATCAAAAACAACTCATCCATTCTCAACACCCTCTCTTCACAGAATCTCAATGTTCATCTCTCCGTACATATACGTCGTCTTCTCGATTGAATCCACTGCCAGCTTGTCGGCCCATCTGACAATTACAGCCAGAGAACAAAAATGGTTGCCACCAGGCGCTCGCACGAGTCTGTCACAGTATAGTAAATTTACATGAGTATCCTTTTTATCCTGATTATTGTCTAATATATAGAGGACGTACTATACTTTTGTTTTCAATTCCATAAACATAAATACTTACATTGTTCAGCTCTACAAAACGTTTAATGCCTTTTATCTCCATAGTTAATTCCATTCCTTTTGAATCCAACACTGAGGAATAGTGAGGACAAGATGATGTTCTATATATATGATCCACTGCAGGATGGAGAGCTGATGTTACGGCCCATGCAAAACATGCATGATCACTATTCCAAACGTTTACAACAGCTTTCTTCCGTTTGATCCATACTGGTAAGTCAATGAATGATGATGCTCGTTGGGTGTTATATTTATTAATGTTGGTTTGTAAATAAAGTATTTCAACCAACGCCCAGCATGACTTCCTTTCCCGGAACTCTTCACTCATCGTAGTGATGACACTTGAGTTATCTTGGTACATATCACTGATATTAATTGATTTACTGACGATTACGTTCTTCGTATTAGAGGATTTGGTATTGTACCCGAAATTCACGTAGCCATCACCTATTATCCTGAAGATGGAAGGGATCGCTAAGGACGTTGATACCCAGCCAGATAAACCAACCGTACCTCGCTAGGTGAAAGGCTAGTAATCTCTTGATAGAGGTATATTCCTAAAACTACGATAGTACTCCTACTTAGTTACGTAAAAATTCCTACAATAAAGTATGGTAAGACGAGATTCTTGGAATCTCAGGGAGTGAGGAGTGAACGATTTAAAAGTCCAACGGGCGCCAGTACCTAACCAGCAGTACTATCGCATCAGATCGTTAAATAAGGAGATCGTTATGTTCTATAAAAATGGACAGGCAAACTAACAAGTGCCTGCTAGATTTTATTCAAATAAAAATATAACACTGACATAAATGTCCACATACAATCATACGACATTCACACGTTGTATAATACTTCAAATAACCTTTATAATGAAAGTATAGCTTTGCTATATGCAAATTATAATTGTGAATTTCGGTTCACGACTTTACAAGTCCTCGTTGACTAACTAAAATAAAATTATGGCCTAGACACCTGGTCTAGAAATATTTATTGTACTGTCCACGTACTTGTGGATCTCATTGTACTTGTTAACTATCAAATCCTCACACCCTATTGTTTTACAATCCTTCCCCTGCTTGATACATACTTAAATTCATTTACACAAATCTAATTTCATATATTAAAACATTTGAATTGCCCTCAACAATAAATTATTTACATATTTACACGATTATCGTTAGCTAGGCGATAATGCTATGATCTACTGATCATCCTTCCTATTCACTCTAAAGAAATCACCTACCTCTTGTATATTATCTGGTTTAAATTGTCAAAATAATAAATGAACATAATGTTACGAGTGGTAAAGCTTATAACTGCTCGGCATAGTCATAACCTTGTTAAAAGGAATAAATGAGACGGATGTATATCAGACTATCTTTTGTGGTTCGTTCAAATACGTTGTCTACGAAGTTTCACTATTTCATTCTCTAAAATGCCTTAATCGCAAATTCACATACTTAACACATCGACTACACAGTCGTAACTTCATTATTTACTTCGCTCTATTTTCAATTAATCCATAGGAACATTATATTTTACCTTAAATACAAGTTTGCGTTAACACCTACGCTTATATAGCCTTCCTCTACACAAATTTCGCATTAATAATAATAATAATAATAATAATAATAAGAATAATAATAATCTTTCCCATTTCAATGCACACTCTGGGGGTGTAAGAAAATCAGTAATCCTACTTATATAGTTCAAATTACACGTTATCTATCGATTATACATCTTTCTTTCATGTACTTAAATACTTATGACTTGTCTAACCGTTCCTGTTATTTCACTTACAAATTTCATGTTTTATACCTTCCTGAGCGATTCAATTGCGATATTATCCCTTTCTTATCATTTTATGAAACCACAGTTCATTGAACGTTTTCGTATTTAAGATATCTGTCTGTAAATTCTCGTCTCGTTAATATAAATAAGCTGCATATCCTACCTTCCTTTTATTTCGGGAATATAAATGCAACTTATTCATATCTTAATATTCTCATAATATTCCTAGTTACAATTCATTATAATTCTTTGCCTTTTGTATTGTCGTACCACAATATGGCGTTTTATAATCTGTGTTAAAACATCAGATTGCCAATTCTATTTAAAGAAAACATTAAGCTTCAATTATGCGTTGTTTCAAGAGTATACGTTCATTGTCGTTCTCATCAGAACTGATCAATAACTTATTAGTCATTTCGAAAAATGAAATTATTTATCTGTCAAGAATTTACCAATCCTTACTAATAGACTATAAGTTTGATATACTTTCAACAAAGTATAAAAGCTAACGAATTTTAAAATATTCCATTATCAATCTAGCATAGATACTTATAGATTCAAATAACCACGCAATATCAGAAATCGAAGACTAACTAACTTCACTGCTCGTCAAAATCTAAGTGACGACGTTTCAAAACTATTAATTGAACGTTAAAACATATTACGATGCTAAAATAAGCTCTAAAACAATTAAAATAACATATCAAATTTGCCACACAAAATTCGGTCATGTCCAGGGTATCTACATTACTGCACAACTAACTACAGTAATATTCGAAGAGTTTCTTTTACATTCTGCCAGAATATTTCTTCTAATAGCAAGGTAAACCTGAAGTAATTGCGCCCTGCCGTTGTAGACTGTGACGAACAGCACAGCTGGTTAACGGGACTGATGTCGGCCACGGCAAGCAAGACGGTCACGCGTCTCCTATACTCTCGCCTTGACATCAGCTGGTGGCACGTGCAGCTCCTTCCCCATCAGTCCAGGACTGCAACACTCCCGTACGTTTCCGAAACTAAGAGCGTTTCTGGTGATAATCTTCAAGCGAACCCCAAACTAGAAGTTCTGCGGTGAATATATATTGTTGTTTAATAGGTTTGGTATTTCTGAAGTTGGCATAGAAATACCTCGTAGCTATATGTGCAATAGTAGCGTTGGTGAAGCATGATGTTAAGCTTACACCCTCATTGACTAGGCGTTGATGTGAGGCTAAGTCACTGATGAAATCCACATGTTGAAACATCGTTATTACCCCTTCATGATCTAGTACGACTTCATGTCATCCAAGTTGTAGACCATGTTAAACTTCCTCGTTGACTCCAATTTGATAATCATATTTGTATTTCGTAAAAGCAATTTGAAATACTTCCTTGAGTGAAGATTTGTTAAATCCACTTAATTTTCCAACAACTCTTGTACTTTTGGAAAAATGTTGCTCTCGCTTGTCAATAGTAGCTCTAATGCGTAGATTTATTATTTCGTTGATGTAGCGATGAATTCAGGCTTTAGTTATTCGGTTTATAATACTTGTTTGCGTTGAAATAATGCTATATCTTTCTGCTGTAGTATTTCATCGGAGCTCGTATTCAGCTTGGCCGGTGGCGATGCTGTCTTCTCCGTCAAAGTCTCATCGCTTCCTCGGTCTAGATTTCCCGTAGTTGACTAACACGTCTGTCAATTTTCGAAGTCAGATATGGAATGAATCCACTGACGCTGTCTCCCTTCTCTGATAGCTAATAAAATGGTGTTTATGGCGTTAGACTTTGAAATAATCTTCATCTGTTAATATCTTTTTCATCCGTATTCACATTTTAATAAAATTTGTATAATTGGCTTTTATTTTTAATTTCCTTCATATTTCGGCCATTTAATTTCTTCTGAATATGTTTTTAAATAATTATTAAAATATTATTGACCGCCAATATATAATATTCCTATTGGTCCAGATCCGGTCACGTGGTATAAATCCTTCCTTCCGCGGTCTGTATTCTAGACTTCGCACGTGTCAATGTCACCTTCCCTCTCCCTATGGCTCGTGGCTCACCCTAACTGTTTTATTTCCATGGAGAAACACTGACAATCTCGCTAACTTGCTAATTTCCAGACCACTGTCGACCAAAATATTATGTGTACTCGAGTTTGAAGGTTGTTTGTGAAGTAACCAATAGACCTACATAAAATCCAATAACATCATCAATTTCGTCGTTCTACGATATTTTACGTTAGTTTATGTAGGTTTGGAATTTTTAATTTATATTTTAATATTTTATCGCAGTTGTAACACAAAAAGTGCCCATTTTTAAGCGTGTTTCTACCATGCGTCACATTTAAGAATTATTATCTCACAAACCCGTCATTAGATCGAATACAAATTTTAACACAATATACATTGGAATGTTGTATAACTGGTTTATTAATTTTAAAATTTTGGGTGTCTTAAAAACAAAGTTGTCATCATTTTTGTAAGGTAACTTTTTCTCGGCTCGGGGTCGTTGGAAAATGTAGTTCTTGGTCGAGTTGTTATCCTTATACATCAAAAAGGTATGCTGTATGATTGTGAAATACGTAAATTAATTCACTTATTTTATATAGGTTTGTATTTGTATGGGGAATTAAGACATGGTTCACCAGTTAGCCGCTCCGGTGAAAGCTGTACAGCGTTGCAATGATGGGCTCCATCACGCGTCACGGCGCGCCTCACTCGGAAGTGATAGGCTCCATATCAGCAACGCTGTACAGCATTTCTCGGAGCGGCTAGCTGGTGAACCATGTCTTAATTACCCGTACAAATACAAATCGATATAAAATAAGTGAATTAATTTACGTATTTCACAGTCATACGGCATAACTGTTTGATGTATAAGGATTACAACGCAACCAAGAACTACATTTTCCAACGACCCCGAGCCGAGAAAAAGTTACCTTACAAAAATGATAACAACTTTCGTTCTTGAACACACAAAATTTTGAAATTAATAAACCAGTTATCAACCTCTTGGAAAAGATCGCTAGCCAAACAGGACTAAGGATATCAGTTGAAAAGACAAAATTTATGACAAATGACAAACATGGACCAAAGTTCCTTGACACGGAGATAGGACGGATTGAAAGGGTAAAAAAGTTCAAGTACCTAGGAGAGACTATACAGGAGAATGGGTTAGAAAAAGCAGCTGTTGGAGATCGAATTATAAAAATGGAAAGAGCGTATGGATTAACAAAAAATATCTACAACAAAAAGTGCATCTCCTGGAATGCCAAAATAAGGCATTATAACACTCTCGTAAAAACAGAGTGCCTCTTTGCCAGTGAATGCCTCTCGATGAACTATAGCCTCGAAAAGCTAGAAGTCATGGAAAGGAGAATTCTTAGAAAAATCATGGGTGCAGTTCAGACTGAAGATGGATGGAGACTGAGAAGCAACGGAGAAGTCTACCAGAACGTGGAAAGAATCTCCGCGTCTATGCGGAAGAGAAGGCTGACATTCCTCGGACATCTCTATAGAATGAACGACCATAGATTAACTAAACAAATATTCGACTATCTCTGGAAGAAAAAGACCACCACAACATGGATTAAGGAAGTTAGGAAAGATTTAGAAAAGTTAAACATCACAGAATCTCAAATGCTAGAAAGAAATGTATTTAAGAGCAAAGTGAACAATCTGGAAGGGTTTCAAGATGAAGGAAGACCTAAGAGAAGTGGACGAACTTGGACAGAAGACCAAAGAAAAAATGCCAGTGAACGCATGAAGGAATATTGGAGACAGAGGAAACTCCAGGCAAAGAATAAGAAAAAGAAATAAAGTTGTTGCGTGATCCTAAGTGGTCAATTCGCTTGAAAAAAAAAACAGTTATACAACATTCCAATGAATATTGTGATAAAATTTGGATTCGATCTGATGACGGGTTTGTGAGATAATAATTCTTAAATGTGACGCATGGTTGAAACATGCTTACAAACGGGCACTTTTTGTGTTTAACTGTGATAAAAAATATTACAATATAAATTATTCCAAACCTACATGAACTAACGTAAAATAGAACGACGAAAATGGTGATGTTATTGGATTTTATATAGGTCTATTGGTTACTTCACAAACAACCTTCAAACTCGAGTGCACATAATATTTTGGTCGACAGTAGATTGATTCTCATTAATCGCTGTGTTAATAAAAATATCATTTTGCATTCCTTCTTCTCGCCGTGCTAAAATGTATACGGAAAGCATTCAACACACAGTAATGATACTTCATACAATGCTGCAGGTTGCCAAACTAGGTCCATAACATCGGCTCTTGTATTCTCATGAGAGGGCGGTTCAACTCCCGTCACATGACATTCTTAGTCCTTTAAATTATGGGTTCAGTATCCATAATTTCACCTTCACTCCCAGTTTTTACATATAGCCAAAAGAGTTCGAAATTTAATTTAAATGTTTTTTGTTCCACGAGAGCATTATCTACCAAGCCAAACACACTTGTTTAACATTCTTTAAAAATGTTTCAATACTTTGAGTTTTTCCGTCACTATGAATTCTGGAACTAGCGATTCGACTTTTAAACGCACTACCAATTTGCTGAAAATTTTCAGAATTTTTTCATGGCAAGCATTGTTTTATGACCAATACTGCGTAAATATCCATGAATCATTTAAGAAGGTATATTAATATTGCATACGTCACAATGCATTATCGAAAGTTCACCATTTTTCATTCTTTTTGCTGTATAACTATTTTCACAATCTGGAGAACTTTTACGTTTTGAGCATTTATTTCAGGATGGTCACCCCCTACTTCATCACATTTAATCAAAGGTTCCGTGCTTGTTGAGAGTCTCACAGTTTTCAATTCCTGTTGTTCATCATGCACTTGAACCATGTGGGATTGATATCGCTTTACACCAGAATAAACAAGTGCGCAACGAAAAAGGTGCTGAACTGACACGCATTAAATTAACATGTCGTGTAAGATTATCCCGTCTGTTAAATGTCATAACACAATGACTGCACACAAACATTGTAAGGTTATGCTTAGCATTTGCATGTCATTGAAGGTTGTCTGGTCTCGGAAACTGTTTTTTACAATCACTAATCTTGAAAATAATGATTATCTGAAAGATCACATTCCAAATCTATATATATAAAGCTCAATGTTTGTCTGTCTGTCTGTCTGTCTGTCTGTTATGTATACAAATCCACACCGTTTCACCGATCTGAACCAAAATTTGTATACTTACCCTTCGGATCCCTGCGGGTAACCCTGTCCACTTGAAATTTCCGACAGACCACCCCATTCCCTGCATTTAGGCCCTTTGTCCCAAATCTACACCGTTTCACCGATCTCAACCAAAATTTGTATACTTACCCTATGTAACCCTGTGAATAACACTGTCCACTTAAAATTTCGGACAGACCACCCCATTTCCTGCATTTAGGCCCTTTGGCAAACTTCTACACCGTTTCACCAATCCGAACCAAAATTTGTATACTTACCCTTTGCAACCCTGCGGGTAACCCTGTCCACTTGAAATTTCGGACAGACTAACCCAATCTCTGCATTTAGGCCCTTTGTTCCAAATCTACACCGTTTTACCGATCAGAACCAAAATGTGTATACTTACCCTTTGCAACCCTGCGGGTAACCCTGTCCACTTGCAATTTCGGACAGTCCAACCCAATCTCTGCATTTAGGCCCTTTGGTCCAAATCTACACCGTTTCACCGATCAGAACCAAAATTTGTATACTTACCCTTTGGTACCCTGCGAGTAACACTGTCTGCTTGAAATTGCGGACAGACCACTCCATTCCCAGAAAGTGGACAGGGTCCGTCCCAAAGGCAATGGAAAAAAGGGGTAAAACCGGACCCGCTCAGGAAACCTTCAGGGTTGCCAGCTCCTGAACACACCAGTCATGAGCCCTTGAGGATGTAGCACTATCCAGGGTGCACCAGGGCTACACACACCCTGCCTCCTTGAGGATCTTGAGCAGAAGATATGAGATATTAAGAAAAGAATGAGGCTATCAGGAATGATTAGACAAAGGCCATTTAAGGCGGGAAAGTGAAAGAGTCGCTAGGCCTCGGATAACCTGATACCATCGGGGTCGGAAGAGAACAAGAGCTTGACCAAGGGAGGCTGACAGGAAAGAGAACTGAAAGGTGCCCGGCACCAGTAAGTAGAAGCAATGCCGGACTCAGCTGGGGTCCCGTGGTCGCAAACCCACGTCCCACAAGTTGTGACCCTGGTGGGTGGAGGGGGGAAGAGGGGGCAGGGGTGAGAATAGCTTGCTCATTCATCGCGAGGTGACATGAGAAAAATGTCCAGACCCCGCCGTGTTACCTGTTATTGCTGACTATGCTGATGTTCATACAGGGTCTTTGCTCTAACCGCTGTAGTGTTACGAAAGAATGAGTGATTCACCGGTCAATGTGAATAGGACCAGGAACCCCCATGAAAGTCTGTCATCATATATCGTCATCTGCGATATTCTCAGCTACGTGCAGCTTGGACCCGAGCAGTACTCGATAAGCTCTTTCACTACACGCATCGAGTATAGGCCTAAGCCAGAATATAACGTTCAGACTTTGGAAGACATCGAAGGTAGTAATCTGAATTACCTATATCAGATTTAAAATTACACCATGTTCGTTTAGTAGTCATTTTTCATTACCTTATTATTATCATAAGGGCAAATGACCTAGATGTTACACCCTTTATACCACTAATCACCACACACAATAAGTCTTCATCGCCTGTGAATTTTGAAATATTTCTTTCTATCACGGTAGTTTGTAAGTTTGTCGTGTCAATTCAACAGTAGTTTTCATTACCATCCTCATCAAAAGGGCAAATGACCTAGATGTTACGTCCATTATACCACTAAGTAACACCACAGTCTTCATCGCCTATGATTTTTAAAATGTGTATTTCCATTAGTTTGTAAGTTTGATATATCCGTTCAGTAGTAGTCGTCTTCATTATCATCCTCATCAAAGGGCCAAAGGACCTACATGTTACGTCCATTATACTACTAAGCAACACCAGAGTCTACCTAGCCTGTGATTTTAAAAATATGTATTTCCATTAGTTTGTAAGTTTGATATACCCGTTCAGTAGTAGTCGTCTTCATTATCATCCTCATCAAAGGGGCAAATGACCTAGATGTTACGTCCAATATACTACTAAGCAACACCAGAGTCTACCTAGCCTGTGATTTTAAAAATACGTATTTCCATTAGTTTGTAAGTTTGATATACCCGTTCAGTAGTAGTAGTAGTAGTCTGCATTGTGATCCTCATCAAAAGGGCAAATGACCTCTCATTCCTTTAAAGTATCAATTATTCCCATTCGTTGATAAGTTACATGTGCCAGTAGTCGCTTCTATGTTCATCATCACTATGTAGAAGATGTTTTGCGTCAGAAGAAAAGACAACTGGATGCTCAGGAACGTTAACGATATATCGACTGCGAAATCTGGAAGCTTCTCTTTGAGGAATTGCTTCAGACATTTATCGTACAGTTTAAACCTTAACAAGACGAAACTTTTAACCAGATGGCGATCTAAGTGGGAGCTCTTTGGCAAAAAATAATCAAGTCTTTCCCGAAATGTGAGTCCTAAAAATAACTTTTTCTATTATTTTCTAAGTTTCATATGTCAGTTATGTAGTAATTTTCAATATCATCCTGATCAGTAGGGCAAATTACCTAGATGTTACGCCCTCAACGTCATTTGGGGTAAATGACCTAGATTTTAAGTCCATTATATTTCTAATCACCACCACATAAAGTCTTCTACGACTGAGATGTCACGAATTCTGGGACCGCTAACGACATATCTCGACTCGGACTGAAGACAAATATCACGAGAATGATCATTATTTTACAGAGCCTTCCCATAGTGACTTAAGTATAAACATTGTCACTGGGTTTGATAATGTATGAAATGAATACATAAGTAAATATAATTTATGACGTTGAGTGTTAAGGAGACTGAAATATTATCATCATTCCACCGGGCGAAGCCGGGTACTACTGCTAGTCTTATATATAAAAGTGAAAGTCTGTATGTATGTATGTGGGTGGGTCTGTTCCGTATACAAATCTACACCGTTCCACCAATCTCAACCAAATTTTGCATACACATAGTTTAGGACCCAGAAGGAACCGCTGGCTACATGAATTTTCGATAGTCTTTCTCATTCTTCTGATTTCGGCCCTTTTGCACTCAAGTACAGGCTAATCAAATCATAAAATATACTCATGAAGGAATGGCAAGGCAGATAGTTTCCATGGCAACATAGCTCAAGTCGAGACACGGCCGACTGGATGCCATTTGCGCTCTGAACTACCGGTAAAGAAAATGAGGAACTTTACTTGTAATCCCGTTAGTTACTCAACTACTCACATAGCACTGTCAACCGAGTTTAGCATAACATAGACTTGACACTATCTTCTACTATATATTAGTCAAATACCACTCACTCACTCACTCATTCATCCATCACGAAATCTCAGAAACCACCAAACGGATTGGAATTAAATTTGGTATACAGCTTCCCCAAGGGCCGCAAATGCCCACTAAGAGAGGATTTTTGGATATTCTGGTTCTAAAGGGGTGTTAAGGGGGTAGGCCTGCATTTCATTGAATAGCAATATCTCCCGATTGGTTTCATTGGGGGATGTGATACTCAGCATATAAACTCATCGTTAAAAATAAGAAGACACGTGTCTGAGGCTTTTTAGATGTGGTGTATATTATGAGGTGAAAGGGGTGAAAAGTGGGAATTGAAAGATTCCTAACGGAGCGTGTATCTCTTAAACGACATGGGCGATGAGTTTGAAACTCAGCGAAAAAAATCAACTTAAAAAAGAAGTAAATATGTGTTTGACCGTTTCGTTTTCATAAATCCAATTTAAGGGGCCCATGGGGAGGGGTGAAATTCGGGGGGGGGGGGGGACAGGAATGAAAGTGTCCTAACTGATTGACTGACTGACTCGCTCATCAAACTCAGGGGGAAAGAACTGCTTTAAAGTAAGTAAATAGCTGTTCGACAGTTTTTTTTCCATAAATCAAATTTAAGGGGTTCGTGGGGAGGGGGTGAAATTCTGAACAAAAGAAAATTGAAAGAAAATGTCCTGACTCACTCACTCATCATCGCCCAGCCAAAATTATTGAAGTTAGGAACATGACAGTTTGGGGATATGTTCATTGTATGTCAAAACCGTCTACTAAGGGAGGATTTTTGGATATTCAGGTTCTAAAGCGGTCTTAAGGGGGTTAAACCTGTATTTCATTGAATAACAATATCTCCCGATTGTTTTCATTGGGGGATGTGATACACGGCATATAAACTCATCATTAAAAAGTAAGAAGAAACGTGTCTGAGGGTTTTTCGATGTGGTGTATATTATGAGGTGAAAGTGGTGAAAAGTGGGGGATTGAAAGATTCCTAACGGAGCGTGTATCTCTTAAACGACATAGGCGAGGAGTTTGAAACTCAGCGGATAAAATCAGCATAAAAAATAAGTAAATATGTGTTTGACCGTTTTTTTTCATATATCCAATTTAAGGGGCCCATGGGGAGGAGTGAAATTCGGGGGGGGGGGGGGGGAGGAACAGGAAAGAAAGTGTCCTACCTGATTGACTGACTCACTCATCAAACTCAGGGGAAAAAACTGTTTTAAGTAAGTAAATAGCTGTTCGACAGGTTTTTTTTTTCATAAATCAAATTAAAGAGCTTCATGGGGAGGGGGTGAAATTCTGAAAAAGGAAAATTGAAAGAAAATGTCCTGACTCACTCACTCATTATCGCCTAGCCAAAATTATTGAAGTTAGAAACATGACAGATTGGGGATATGTTCATTGTATGTCAAAACCGTCTACTAAGGGTGGATTATTGGATATTCAGGTTCTAAAGGGGTCTTAAGGGGGTTGAACCTGCATTTCATTGAATAACAATATCTCCCGATTGGTTTCATTGGGGGATGTGATACACGGCATATAAACTCATCATTAAAAAGTAAGAAGAAACGGGTCTGGGGGTTTTTCGATGTGGTGTATATTATGAGGTGAAAGGGGTGAAAATTGGGGATTGAAAGATTTTTTACGGAGTGTGTATCTCTTAAATGACATAGGCGAGGAGTTTGAAACTCAGCGGAAAGAAAATCCGCATAAAAAATAAGTAAATATGTGTTTGACCGTTTTTCCATAAATCCAATTTAAGGGGCCCATGGGGAGGGGTGAAATTCTGGGGGGGGGGGACAGGAAAGAAAGTGTCCTAACTGATTGACTGTCTGACTCACTCATCAAACTCAGGGGGAAAACTGCTTTAAAGTAAGTAAGCATTTCGACATTTTTTTGATCAATCAAATTGAAGGGGTTTATCGGTAGGGGTGAAATTCTGAAGAAGAAAAAATTGAAAGAAAATGTCCTGACTCATTCACTCTCTCATCATCGCCCAGCCAAAAATATTGAAGTTGTAAACATGGCATTTCAGGGATATGTTCGTTGTATGTCAAAACCGTACACTAAGGGAGGATTTTTGGATATTCATGTTCTAAAGGGGTCTTAAGGGGGTTAAACCTGCATTTCATTGAATAACAATATCTCACGAGTGGTTTCATTTGTGGATGTGTTACTCGGCATATAAACTAATCATTAAAAATAAGCAGACGTGTGTCTAAGGGTTTTTCGATGTGGTGTATTATTATGAGGTGAAAGGGGGTGAAAAGTGGGGGTTGAAGGATTCCTAACAGAGCGTGTAGGCCTATCTCTTAAACGACATAGGCGAGAAATTTGAAACTCAGCGAAAAAAACAGCTTAAAAAGTAAGTAAATCGGTGTTCGACCGTTTTTTCATAAATTAATTTAAGAGGCCAATGGGGTGGGGTGAAACTCTGGGGGGGGGGGGAAGGAGAGCAAGTGTCCTAACTGACTGACTAACTCACTCACTCATCAAACTCAGGGGAAAAATACAGCTTAAAAATAAAATAATAGGTGTTCAAGCGTTTTTTCATCAATCCAATTTAAGGGGCCCATGGGGAGGGGTGAAATTCTGGTAAAAATAATTGAAAGAAAATGTCCTGTCTGACTCACTCACTCATCACGCCCAGCGAAACATGAAATTTTGGGATTATGTTCGCTGTATGTCGAAAACGTCAACTAAGGAATGATTTTTGTTTATTCGGGTTTTAAAGACGTGTTAAGGGGGTTAACGTACATTTCATTGAATAACGTTATCTCATGAGTTGTTTCTTTGGGGATGTGATATTCGGTATATAAACTAATCATTAAAAATAATCAGACATATGTCTAAGGGATTATCGATGTGGTTTATATTATGAGGTGAAAGGGGTGAAAATTGGGAGTTGAGGGATTCTTAATGGAACGTGTATCTCTGAAACGCCATAGGCGAGAAGTTTGAAATTCGGCGGGGAAAAACAGCTTAAAATACAAGTAAATAGGTGTTCGACCGTTTTTTCATAAATCCAATTTAAGGGGCCCTTGGAGAGGGGTGAAATTCTGAAAAAAAAAAAAAAAAAACAGGAAAGAAAGTGTCCTAACTGATTGACTCACCTACTCACTCATCAAACTCAGGGGGAAAACAGCTTTAAATAATTAAATAGGTGTTCGACCGTTTGTTTCATAAATCCAATGTAAGGGGTTCATGGGGAGGGGTGAAATTATCAAAAATAAATGAAAGAAAATGTCCTGACTGACTCACTCACTCACTCACTCATCATCGCCCAGCCAAAATTATTGAAGTTAGAAACATGACATTTTGGGGATATGTTCGTTGTATGTTGAAAACGTCCACTAAGGAGAGTGTTTTGGATATTCAGGTCCTTAAGAGGTGTTAAGGTGGTAAACGTGCATTTCATTTGGGGATGTGATACTTGGCATATATACTAATCATTAAAAAAAGCTGACACATGGCTAATGGTTTTTCGATGTAGTGTATATTATGAGGTGAAAGGGATGAAAAGTGGGGTTTGAAAGATTCCTAATGGAGCGTGTATCTCTTAAACGACATAGGCGAGGAGTTTGAAACTCGGAGGAAATCAATCAGCTTAGTAATAAGTAAATAAATAAATAAAATAAATAGGTGTTCGACCGTTTTTTCATCAATGCAATTTAAGGGGCCTGTGGGAAGATGTGAAATTTGGAAGAAAAACGTCCACTAAGGAAGGATTTTTGGACGTTCACTCTCATCGACCAACCAAAACTATTTAAGTTAGAAGAATGATATTTTGGGGATAGCCTATGTTTGTTGTGTGTCGAAAACGTCTACTACGGAGGGATTTTTGGATATTCAGGTTCTAAAGGGGTGTTAACGGGGCTAAACCTGCATTTCATTGAATAACAATATTGCACGACTATGACGCGAGCGAAGCGAGGCTAAAAATGAGATGGTGTGTGTCTGTGTATTACTCAATCACGCATGTACCACTGGTCCGATTTACATGAATTTTACATGGAAGTAGCTGATTTACCTGGTTAACAAATAGGTTACTTTTGATTTCAATACTTTGCACTATTTAAAGATGGCGACCATTTTAGTGACGTCACTACACCCTTTGGTTTCAAACGTTCATATTTCCATTTCAAATAAAAAGAGAACGCTAAGAAATAGCAAACTTTTGATGGCATATTCGGGGTTTAAAATTACATTTTCTATCCGAAAGGTATCTCCAACGGTTAGCGAGTAAAACCTAAATTTGTGCTATAAAACACGGTCAACGCCGAGCAGTGTTGTTGGACAAAATGTTACATCCTTAATCTCCCTCTGCGCAGCACCTAGCCTATCCCCTGTTTTAACTGTCACCTTCACATTTTAATTTATTGTTGTACCCCTAGGATACGCTACCATCATCCCCTAATACTGCTTGCCACGGTGGGTGAGTGGTTATAGTGTCGGACTACCAACCCCAAGATTGCAGGTTCGCCCCTGGCCATGGTAAGTGATTTTTGAAGGCGACAGAAATCACGATACTCATGTCATACGTTGTTGGCATGTTAAAGAACCCATTTGAATTCAGTAGGCCGTGTTCAATGGCAAAATTAATCTCGGGATTTTCCGCCAACACAAAGTTCCTCCATTCTCTACTTGAAAGCGCTGTAGTGTCAAGGAGTTTAGATATCTAACCTCCTTGACTTTCATAGCGTTCAAAGAACGACGAAATTCGACATGCAAGATACCCTCTGGGTGTCAATTAACAAAGCTTGCACCAGGCACCCGAGGCCATACGATATTATTATTATTATTATTATTATTATTATCCCCTAATACTAAAATCCCCGACAAATCCAAATTCCAAACACCTACTTCAGACATCTACAAATACAGCTACAAAATTATAAAACCAATAAATTATCACCTCTATGAACTAAGGTAGCCTCATGTCCCAGCCAACGACCCCAGCGAGGGCTATGACTTAGAAGAAATGTACGGATTCCGCAGACGTAGCATGAGGAATATATAAAAACCCCGGGAGGTCATGCGCCCAGATCAGTCTGTCTAAGTGCTACCTACGTGACGAACCGCTGCCGCTAGCTGAAGGGTAAGTGACTCAAGCGATCACAACACGCAAATCACACTACACTCCCATCCCCCTGTGCTTGGACTGTAATAATTATTTATTTCTATTTAACTGAACTGCTATTTGCTAGAGTACTTCCAAATCGAAGTACTCATTAAATTCAAACGTAACAGAAGTCACTGGTCTTGTCCTTTATTTAATTAGCTGATAAGATCCTACCCTTTTAGCTTCCCTATTAGGTAGGATCTAGAATTAGCACCATTACTTAATTGTTTCGTGACGTCAGTAGAGCGTCACAGCACCGCGTTGACCGCAGCAGGCTCACTCTTAGTTCGCCTGCTCACGACTTGCAGCAGACCGCATGGTACTGTTGTCGCGCACAGAGTAAACATTGAATTACCTTTCCTTACACGCCCACACCCGGAACTACCCCGCTAAGCAGCACATTGGGGAGTTCTCCTTGCAGATCGTACTGACGATCGCAAACCACTAGATAATCGATACCTATTACAAGTAATTGCCAAGCTTTACCCCTTAACACACTAATTTCATCCCTTAGGTTAATTCTTTGTACATGCAACCCTCACAGGTACCTTACATTATTTATGACGCGTAGCGAAGCACGGGTACTTCAGCTAGTTACCTATAAAAACCATAAATGTTAATAAAAGACAAAACAAGGTAAAACCAAAAATATGTACTTTTAATTATTATGTATATTAATTACTGCCAATTGTCATAGCAGGGTATTTTAATTCAACTCTCGTGAGCATTCGGCAAGTGAAATTTCAAGTAGTTCCACTTAAGCTACTAGATGTCACTGTCACTGACTCCTACGATGAACGTTGGAACTTAATAGAGTGCTTATAACCAACTAAATATGATTTTAAAAGAAAACATACTTACCAGAATAGTAATGTATTTTCATGTCCTCTTCCACCACTATAGTCATAAGTAAGCTGTAGAGATAACGCGTTGATAACTGTCGTTCACGTGATTCAGCTATAACGTGAGAGAGGCCTTCCCCCTCCCGAGCTTTTTATACCACGATCACACATGCGTTGCCTCAAATATCAGTCGATTCAGCGTTCTCACGGTTGTTAATAAACACCTCCATCACGTGACGTCTGCAAGAATCATATTTCGCACGCTTGCTTCCTGAAACGCTGCACCTCGCAACCGGTTGTAACACCTGCATCACGTGGCCTCATACCCTTCAATATTCTGCTTGTTTCTGAAAGAATCATGTTTCGCAGGCTTTCTTCCTGTAACACAGCACCTAGCATCCGGTTGTAACACCTGCATCGCGTGACGTCATACGCTGCAAGATTCTGCTTGTTTTAAGTCACACATCGCAGACCATTTGCGGTAAAGAAGAAGCGGTAGAGATGGAGCGGTAAAGGTGGAGTGGTTGAGATAATGCGGTGTAGGTGGAGCGGTGGAGGTGGAGGGGTGGAGGTAGAGCGGTAAAGGTGGAGTGGTTGAGATAAAGCGGTGGAGGTGGAGGTTAAGCGGCAGAGGTAGAGCAGAGGTGGGTCGCGCCTACTTCAAATCGCCCCGCGTAGGTTAAGGTAGGTTAGCTTAGCTTAAGTTAGGCTATGGCCGCCATCTTGAAATTCTTTAAAAAGGTTTTGATCACCCCTCATAGGTTAGGTTAAATTAAGCTATGGCCGCCATCTTGTTGGGTTAGGCTAGGTTATAATAATATATAATCGCCATTTTAAAACTTTTTGATCACCCCACGTAGGTTAGGTCAGTTTGAGTTAAGCCATAACCGCCATCTTGAAAATTCTTTAACCATTTGATCACCCCTCGTAGGTTAGGTTAGGTTAAGTTAAGCTATGGCCGTCATCTTGTTAAGTTAGTCTAGGTTAAGTGAAGCCTAGAACCATCACAAAACCACTACCTACTGGCGTGTGGCGCAGCCCTTACCGGTCATGGAGGGAGTCCGCCAATGTTTGAAGGCAAAGGATGGGTCATGCAAGATCAACCCTCTCGTACCTAATGAGAAGAGAAGACCCCCCACTTTGTACCTAAGGTGCCGTATTCACCGTGGCTCTCATTTTAACTCAGTGCGTGGATCTTGCTGGTTTACGAAGAAATCCTGGTTTTCAGATTACACTCAAACTTATATTAGCCGATGACGTGTTGGCTGCTGATCTCTTCATCCGCTTTATAAGTGAGAGTGGGTTAGGGTCAGCAACCAAAATTTACAAGTGAATATTGATTCAAAGTCTTGCTCATTTTTGAAATTCTGATTTTTTTTTCCGGTAATATTGTTCGTTGTTATTGACCTGTTACGATCATTTAAAAAACAAGATAAAAGTAATCCAGAAGTAAGAAGTATCATCCCAACAAAAAATAATAATATGGGGAAGGAGCGTGATGGACAGAATATAACCCGAGGTAATAAGAGACTTAAAAATACATGTCTACTGTGAACAGAGAACACCAAGAAACAAACAACTCATAGGGTAACCAAAATATATTTTAACATAGTAGGAAATTACAGTAAGGTTTTGCCACAAAGGCAATATGATGAACAAATAATTGACATAGATAAGTGAAGAATAAAAATTAAAAATGCGTATGTGAAACTAAAACTTCCTTGTTACCGAACCAGAGGAGAGAAGAAAAAAGACCATCAAATTAATTGATAATTCAATTAAAGAAAAAATTGGTAAAATCATAAATTACCTTAAGGTGGTGAAGACCACATAACCAAGTGAATTAATTCCAAGGTATGACCCATAATCAAGAAGAAAATAATTAAATAAGTTTGATAATATGGGAGCCTTTAATTAGTGTGACTGCTCCAAACCAAATCCAATGTTCTTGTCCCAATCAGCAAGAAAAGAAAAGAAAAACCTCTCCTTTAATAATGATAACAAGGAACAAAGCCCAAGGGTTCACGTGGTAACCAGGACAAAAGATGAAAGACCATCACTAAGATGGTAATAAAACAGTATTCCAAGGAACATTCTACGTGACCTATCCAAGGATATTAAAAGACAAGAAAAATAAGTAAAATAGTTTAATTAAATTTAGAGGTTATAAAATTGGATAGGCCACTCCACAAAATTGCTAGTCAGGGACAAACAAGACAGCATGTCTTGGTATGGCTTTAAGAATACTAACAGGTTACATGCATAAAATAAAAATAAGTAACTGAACTATTATCTTCATAGTCTGGTACTATGTACGTCTGTTCTAGTCGAAAGGTACCAAAACTAACCAATACACAAACATGCATAAGAGGCACAGAAAAAGGGATGACAGAAACTAACAAAATAGCAAAAACACACACCAAACAACATCAAGAAAAACCACAGAACAAGACCACATAAAATACCAGCTAATCCAATAATACAGTCAGTCACTTTTAACACTAACTAAGTTGGCCATGTCAGTAATTGTAGGTTTTAGAACGTAAAAAGGAATTACAAAATAAAAGATTCCCTCGACGGCAGTTACATATCCAGGTTAATATTTATCTCCCACGAAGACAGTAATTCGGCAAGACTAGCACGAGGCCAGCCTGCCCCAAAATACTTCTTTTACCTCACATCGAGACCTTCACTCCTCTTCATCGTGAAATAATTAAATTACAACACTCACTCACGAACAGTTGACTAACGTTTTCTCCAATCAAACGATATTTCCAACAATATCGAAATACCAAGTTGCAAATAAAATAATATTCAAAATAAACAGACAGTTCGGCCATGATAACTTCACAAATGAAGAGACCAAGTTCACGACTTACAGGCAGAGCGCAGCGCAGGCAGAAATTCTAGCGGAATAGAACACTGCACGCCCTCTGTTAGCGACAAGAGGTACTACATACAGAGTCTTCATAGAATATCACCAGGCAGTGCTCGAGTGCGACGTAGTTCAAATATTCATCCACTGATAGAGCAGGGTAACCAAAGTCTGTACCAGATGTCACGGCACAGTCTTGTATCAATACTCCCTCCCTACAAATCGTGGCTTGGATCCACAATTTTGGACACGTGAAAGTTTAGAAGAGGAGATAGAGAATTTACAAGGTAACTTGAGGTAGTTAAATTTGTAGCTGGATATCCTATTAGAGTTCATCCACAATTAACGTGCATAAGTACTCCCAACTGATCGTTAACAGTCGCTTATCCAGTTCCCAAACATGCTTATAACCTTAACGTCTTTCTTTGTCAAATACATGGAAACAGATCTTCTAGAATACAATGTTAATACAGTTGATATATATATATATATATATATATATATATATATATATATATATAGTCTTCCAGTAGAGCGAAGATGAGTGCGATCAGAGAGAGACTGCAGCTTCCGTCATGATTTTCTGGACCCTTGGATCTTCACAATGGTACTACACATCGACCAGGATGGACTGTCTTCATATCTTCCACTGTAAACAAATATGGACTACGACAGAATATGTCCTAGTTTCTACTTAAGACTAATGACAAGTCATGATCAGTATGTTTTGCATTACCCACCCAAATACTATGGTTACCCTTTTTTTTAAGACCAACATAAAATTACAATAATCAAATTGCCATTAAAATAATTAGATAATACTCAAATAAGCTCAAAGATTCTTCACTTTTACATAAATGTCAGATTAACTTTCACAATTCATGGTCAAAACAAAACAAATATTGAGAATATTTACAATCTCTTGGTATCATAAACCATAAGAAAACAAAAAGGAAGGAGAGTAACAAAAATAGATGGATCACGAAATCCACACCTCAGCCTCGTAGATCACAAGAACAAAACTCTTAGATGGCAAGAGCATCTAATTAAAACAAATTTAAATGACAAATTGACGGAGACTTAGGTATTAGAACCCTATTGTACCTTGTATTAACTTACTAGAAAACATTAGACCCTAAACTACAATCGACGATAAATAAAGCCAAAATCAAATGACAACCAGGAAAAATCAAACAGACGACAATTAAGTCCAAAATTCGACCAAACAATTACTCCCATTTACTTGATTAACGACATCCAAAAAAATTTTAAATAACACACCACCGAACCCTTACCAAAAATATAATGCCAATAAAATACCATAGACCAAGAAAAATCCTTATGATGCCAAGAAACAACGACAGTAAAGAAATAAATGTGCAAGAAAAAGGAGGAACAGAAACCAACATAAGGAAATGATAAAAATTAATTTTACCAGAAACAATAATTAAAAGACCAAAAGTTATAGAAACTGAACACACGTGTAGACAAACCCAAATACACAAATCTTTCATATACTCACACATAACCTCACAAATCCCAAGATTACTAATTACAATTTACCACCCACAAATAAATATTCCCAACAAATTTACCAGAATATAAATCATTATTCATAAAAATTCCATTGCACAACACACTTACCAACACACAACTTTTACATACATAAATGCTGACTCGGATCAAACAGAATAACTAAAAACGTACACCGCACGTACTTCATGAGAACCAAAATGAGCCCTATTAGCATTTCCCTTTCACCATTTAATTAATTTACACATTGCCTTCTCACTATGCTTACCCAGTTCAGACAGAAATAAAACGAACTGAAAGAACGCATCTAGAAAGAACATCGTGGGCCTTTTTAGCATAAAACATCCTTCTTTTACAAACATTACCAAAACATAACAAACCATACTTACGATAAGCTTTACCTCCCAGATCAAGCAAGCAATAAAGATGACTTATGTACACCAGCTTGGAGAACATATGGGAACCTTTTCCTAAGGTATTTACCTTGTATTCAGTGCATTTTCTTATGTCACCTTAAAACACTAGTTCAATACCAGAAAATAATAAGGATCGTAAGAAGAATTTCAACGAAATAGTGATTTATATACTCAGTATCAAAGCAAAACAGAGTTAAACGATAACTTTAACAACAAAAAAACTGACCTTATTTGACACAAGAACAACAATTAATTACCCACCCAATTACAAATGCAAAGCTAACTAACCACATTCACACCAAACTCACTCATACCTCACACATACAGTTCGTTCTACACAATTTAGAAAATTAATTACTCTCACTATTGGGCAAATCCATACCTTTCTTCACATGGGATAAATGGACTCTGAAAAACTTCTTCTTTACGGAGTCGCATAACAATAGAGTGACGGGTGTCACATATCTAACTACCTTATAAGGGCCACGAAACCTTTCCCGTAACTTGCCTGATTCCTTAGGGCCAACTTCTTTCAACGTGAATTTTTTTATGTAAACCTCATCACCGGCTTTTAACGATGAAGGCTTTCGACCTGCGTTGTATCTTTTCTCTAATCTTTCGTGAGCCACCTTCATGTTACTTCTTGCCATCTTTCAGATCGTTCTTACATCATTAAAGGTGTACTGGTCGGGCAATAGTTGGTTTAAGGACCACAAGTTTGAAATTGGGGAATTATGTCCGAAGGAGAACATTAGCGAGAAGGGAGTCGTTTTGTGTGACTCGTGAACAGCAGTGTTAAAGGAAAATGTAAGCCAAGTTAAACTGGTGTCCCAAAGACTGTGGTCCTTATGGTGAAAAGCAATTAGGGCAGCCCGTAAATTGCGATTCACCCTTTCGGCGTACGATCCTTTAGGGTAATAGGGCGTGCTAGTGACGTGTGAAATGGAGAGTTCAAACAAAAAATTCTTGAAAACATGTGAAGTAAAGCACTTCGCATTATCAGATACCAAAGTTTGGCATGGACCGAAGTATGCGAAGATTTGTTTAAGACAAGAGATTACCGTTTGAGTAGTAGCAGCTTTGGTAGGGAATAACCAATTAAAACGAGAAAATCCGTCGGTGCATACCAACACAAATCGGTTTCCTGACTTCGATACTGGAAAAGGTCCTACATCATCGACAAAAATTCTTTCCATAGGAACCTTGGCAATATCAGAAGACAACAGACCAGTTTTCGAGTTATTACGGGGTTTAGCCCTTTTACAAGTATCACAATTGATCACCATTTTGCGCACATCTTTATCAATCCCTTTCTAGATAAAATTTCGGTGAATTTTCTCTCTAGTTTTGAACACACCCTAATGTCCGCCAATCGCAGACTCGTGGAAGTATTTAAAGATCACAGGAATTAAGACAGATGGAAAGACAATTTTCGGAAGTTTAACATTCCGAGCTTTACAAAACAGAACATTAGCCTTCAAAGAGTAAGGTTTTACTACTTCTCCTTTCTCCAGTTTACCAATAATCTCACCGATGGCAGGGTCTTCTCTCTGGTATTCCGAAATATCTCGGAATAATTTAGGGCAGTTAGAAAGGATAACGTTAGCAAGATTGTTATGGATGTTATCATCTTCACCAGAATTCACCAAATCATCATCATTTTCACCGTACATCCTACTCAGGCAATCTGCGATAACATTATCAGATCCTTTTATATGTCTAACATTGAACTTGAAAGGAGGGATGCGAGTAGCCCATCTGGCTATTCGACCGGTCTTCCTAGGTTTACCCAGGACCCTACTTAAGGCCTGATTATCGGTCTCTAAATCAAACTGAACATGTTCCCCATAAAGCTTGAACTTTTCTAAGGCAAACATCACCGCTAGACCCTCTAACTCATACACTGAGTATTTCTTCTCGGCATCGTTCAAAGTTCTCGAAGCGTATGTAACGGGTAAACGTCCTAATTCATGTTCTCGTAAAAGGACTGCACCGATAGCGCTATTAGAAGCATCAGTCTGAAATAGGAAATTCTTAGAAAAATCAGGGATGGCAAGAATGGGGGCGTTGGTTAAAGCCATTTTCAGATCTTCGAAAGCTGCATCCTGGTCAGGACCCCCAAGCAAACTCGACTCCCTTTTTCCTTAATTTGTTGATAGGTGCAGCACGATGGGCAAAATTGAGTATAAACTTACGAAAGTAATTTATCATGCCAATGAAGCGGGCGATTTCTTAGCCTGTCTTTGGTGGTCTATACTCCCTAATGGACTGGGTTCTTGAATGATCTATGGATATCCCAGGAGATGAAATTATGTGCCCTAGAAAGGAGATCTGAGTCTTTGCAAAAGATACCTTAGAAAGCTTAACAGTAAGTCCCGCACCTCTAAGTCTAGATAACACCTCTCTTACATGTTGTAATTGTTCATCGAAAGTTTTACTGAATATAACAACGTCATCCAAGTAGTGGTATACAGATTTAAATTTAATACCATCGAACACATTATCTAACAATCTACTGAGCACTGCAGCTCCGGTAGACAGGCCGAACGGGAGGCGTTCGAACTCAAAAAGATTCCAGTCTGTGGTGAATGCCGTAATGGCTTTAGACCTTTCCGTTAAGGGTACCTGGAAATAGGCACTATTGAGGTCTAGAATAGTAAAGAAATTGGCTCCCCGGAACCAGGAAAAGCAAGACTGTAAGTCCGGAAGAGGAATAGATTGCAAAATAACCTTTTTGTTAAGAGCACGGTAATCAATAATAGGTCTGTATTGCCCATTAGGTTTAGGTACGAGGAAAATAGGAGACGCATATGCTGAAGTTGATTTTCTGATAATTCCCTCCTTTAGCATATCGTCTATAATTTCTTTTAACTCCTTCATTTATGTGGAGACAATCTGTATGGGGAAGTGCGTACAGGAATCGTGTCGGAAAGTTCTATCTCATATTCCAAAAGATTAGTTACACCCAGTTTGTCAGTCAAAACCTCGGGGAATTCCGAACATAAAAGTTTAATCTGCTTGGTCTGATGTTCATTTAAATTATTAAACTCAAGATCATCAACAGTCACAGGTTTAGAATCTAGTTGAGCTGATTTAACAACATTATTATCATGCATCTGGTTAAATGTAATCTTTAATTTAGGTTTGAATTGAAACCAACATAACCTTGTCCACAAATCAATTAATAAGCCAGTATGAGAAATAAAATTGGCCCCAAGTATCACGCTACAGGACAAATTGTTAACAATCCAGAACTTAAATTTCCACGAGAAATCAGCAATGTTAATCTTGACGATAACATAACCTAACACATTAAGAGCCGTAGAATTCGCCGAATTAACATTATTGGATTCGTTTATCAACTCGCCAAATTTGCATACCGATTTCATACTTTCAAACCATTTCCAATCTAAAAAGGAATAAGTACTGCCTGAATCAATCAATGCTGAAACAGGTTCGTTGTTAATATATATCTCAATAAACGGGCAGTTACTCTTAGACGCACACATAATACGACTACTAATTTCATTATTTTTATAGGCATCTCTGTCATAATCACTAATATCAAAAATTTTAAACTCTTTTTGTTAGTATAATTCTCTGATATATGACAATCCGAGGAGATATCCTTTGGATGGCATCACTTATCACGATAAAATTTTCTATCACACCATCGAGCAATATGGTTGTAGGAACCACAACGATCACATCTTCTCCCTTTGTCAATTCTTACCTCGTTGGGTGAAGATGCCATTTGCCACTGTAAATTACTACCAGTTGGGTAGCTCGGAGGAGATATCTCAGGTACATACATGGTTGTAGGCACATTGGTATTAGGAAAACCAACAGTTGGAATAAGATTACTAAAATTCATAGGTGCAGAAACATATGGACTAGCAAACATACTAGGGTGACTCACATTTGGGGAAATCATAGGCGAAGAACCACAGTTGTTAGGTAAATAAGCAGACTGCATTACATTACCCAAGTTAATTGGTGGAGGCACGTTGCATACTCTCAATGAATCAGCATCTCTGATAGTTCCCGCTTACCTAATAATTTCGTTTAATTCCATTAAGGTAGTAGGTTCGGATTCTAAAACGAAATAGGAGCGACATTCAGGATTTACCCCAGCAATGATCGAAGAAACTAACGGTTTTTCAGACAAGTTTACCTTTAAAACTCTGTAAAAGGTTTTATTGTCTAGGAAATAATCATTAAGGGGTTCTCCCAACCTCTGTACTTTAAAAAACAAGGTATGTCGAAGTACACTTAAGGCACGAGGGGGAATGAAGGATTCTAAAACATCCTCATGAAAATCTACTAATGAAGTCTGAGAACTCATTGCCTCCACAATCTTTTCCCTCAACAATCCAACCGTATAAGGAAAAATGATTTGAAAAATGTTGGCATTCGATAATCTAAATACCACCGCGTTATCAATTAAATAAATTACAACTTTCAAAAAATTTACCAATTGATTAATGTCGTTACCACTGCATATTTGCAAATCCTTCAGACATGCACTAAGAGGATGTGGAAGGCTAGAAAACTTAACCTCATCACACGAATCTAATACCCTGGACATATTATCATGCATCGACGCGCCAGGTATTTGGGAAGGAGCCATTTGATTAACCTCTCCAACCCTAGCATATTCGAACATACATTCATTCCTAAGTACAGGCCTAGAAACTGTAGGATATCTACTTGGCAAATCATTCATAACACAATTCAAGGGTATATCAGGTAACGATCTGGAAAAATTATCCCTCAGATTATCAGAATCAACTTCAGGTCTTCTGTTACACAATGCAGACGTACCTTCCAAAAATTCATGTTCACTGATTCAACAGACGAAGAAATTGGTCCTAAATTATTCAACAACTCTCCTTCGACACGACTAACATTAGTCAATTCGCTACAATCACCAGTATCAGGTACATCAACGTCAGGATTAACAACACGATTAGTCTTATCACTGCGTTTACTTTCATCAAACAAATAAGTATAGCACTTGCATAACCTAGCACGCAAAGAAATCAATTTATCACCAAATTCACTGTCTTTTTCCTTCCAAACTTCGATTAAATCTGCAATACGATGGTACTAATGCACTAAACGAAATTTAAAACGATTCAATTGACTAACCGAACTATTATCAGCAGTGGACAAGAACTCAACCAGGATAAATAATTTATTAATACTTGGTACAACCTTTAGTCCAGTCAAATTCATCCCAATTTGGAATGCGAACCGGTACAGATTTCAGCGAAGATAATAGTATCAAATCCTTCTCACGATGATTACAGGGAGTTTGTCCCCTAAAAATTATTTCATGAAAGATTTCGTCCTTGTTTAAAGAGGAGACTGACGATAGAATTCTGTTTTCCATCAACCCTCGATAAGACATGAAACAAACAATGACACCAAGAATTAGTAAAAATTCTGACTAGACAGGCCTAAGAATATTTCTTAGTGTTCCTATCACTTTCAACACTGTATTTAAGTCTCCAATTAATTCCGATTAAGAAAATGAACCACGCTACTGATTACCAATATTGACCTGTTACCATCATTTAAAAAACAAGGTAAAAGTAATCCAGAAGTAAGGTACACTATCATACCAACAAAAAAAATAATATGTGGAAGGAGCGTGATGGACAGAATATAACCCAAGTTAATAAGAGACTTAAAAATACATGTCTACTGTGAACAGAGAACACCAAGAAACAACTCTTAGGGTAAACAAAATATATTTTAACATAGTAAGAAATTACAGTAAGGTTTTGCCACAAAGGCAATATGATGAACAAATAATTGACTTAGATAAGTGAAGAATCAAAATTGAAAATGCATATGTGAAACTAAAACTTCCTTGTTACCGAACCAGAGGAGAGAAGAAAAAAAAACATCAAGTTAATTGATAATTCAATTAAAGAAAAAATTGGTAAAATCATAAATTACCTTAAGGTGGTGAAGACCACGTAACCAAGTGAATTAATTCCAAGGTATGACCCAAAATCAAGAAGAAAATAATTAAATAAGTTTGATAATATGGGAGCCTTTAATTAGTGTGACTGCTCCAAACCAAATCCAATGTTCTTGTCCCAATCAGCAAGAAAAGAAAAGAAAAACCTCTCCTTTAATAATGTTAACAAGGAACAAAGCCCAAGGGTTCACGTGGTAACCAGGACAAAAGATGAAAGACCATCACTAAGATGGTAATAAAACAGTATTCCAAGGAACATTCTACGTGACCTATCCAAGGATATTAAAAGACAAGAAAAATAAGTAAAATAGTTTAATTAAATTTAGAGGTTATAAAAATGGATAGGCCACTCCACAAAATTGCTAGCCAGGGACAAACAAGACAGCATGTCTTGGTATGGCTTTAAGAATACTAACAGGTTACATGCATAAAATAAAAATAAGTAACTGAACTATTATCTTCATGGTCTGGTACTATGTACGTCTGTTCTAGTCGAAAGGTACCAAAACTAACCAATACACAAACATGCATAAGAGGCACAAAAACGGGATAACAGAAACTAACAAAATAGCAAAAACACACACCAAACAACATCAAGAAAAACCACAGAACAAGACCACATAAAATACCAGCTAATCCAATACCACATTCAGTCACTTTTAACACTAACGTTTACCTACCTAAGTTGGCCATGTCAGTAATTGTAGGTTTTAGAACCTAAAAAGGAATTACAAAATAAAAGATTCCCTCGACGGCAGTTACATATCCAGGTTAATATTTATCTCCCACGAAGACAGTAATTCGGCAAGACTAGCACGAGGCCAGCCTGCCCCAAAATACTTCTTTTACCTCACATCCAGACCTTCACTACTCTTCATCGTGAAATAATTAAATTATAACACTCACTCACGAACAGTTGACTAACGTTTTCTCCAATCAAACGATATTTCCAACAATATCGAAATACCAAGTTGCAAATAAAACAATATTCAAAATAAACAGACAGTTCGGCCATGATAACTTCACAAATGAAGAGACCAAGTTCACGACTTACAGGCAGAGCGCAGCGCAGGCAGAAATTCTAGCGGAATAGAACACTGCACGCCCTCTGTTAGCGACAAGAGGTACTACATATAGAGTCTTCATAGAATATCACCAGGCAGTGCACGAGTGCGACGTAGTTCAAATATTCATTCACAGATAGAGCAGGGTAACCAAAGTCTGTACCAGATGTCACGGCACGGTCTTGTATCAGTTATAATTATTAGTTTTATTTAAATGTTTGTTTTATTAATGTTCGGCCTTTTTATGTTTAGGTTTCCACCTCTAAATTGTTAATTCCATTCTAAATTTCTTTACTTAAATCTGTGTTAAGAGGGTCAGATGACCTCGTGGTTCCTCCCCTTAAAACAACAATAGGGGGCGTGGTGGCGCTGTTGGCCTCTCACCAAAGTGGACCAGGTTCGATTCCCGGTCAATGCATGTGAGATTTTGGAAGTGAAATGCTATGTCCTCTGGGTCAGATAACACATAAAAAGGAGTTCCCGTGGCTCATGATCGGATGTTTAACGGTCACGTAAAAAGATACAGTCAGTCTGAGAGACTAGACTTTATATCATTTCAAATGACGCATGCTACAAATGCTACACATGTTAGAAAGGCTCAGGAGGGCTTTCAACAGACGCCATACCCATTAACTTAGGCTTCCCGCGCGGGCACCTCTTTAAGGGTCACCCTGGTATTGAGTCTGACATCTTTTACAGCTCTTTAAGGGTCACCCATTATTTGAATCTGATATCTTACAAACCTCTTTAAGGGTCACCCTGTATTTGAATTGAATCTAACATATTGTACACCTCGTTAAGTGTCACCTTGTATTCTTATCTGACATCTTGTGCACTCTTTAGGAGT
The DNA here is from genome assembly GCA_946902985.2 of Meconema thalassinum. Classification (NCBI taxonomy): domain Eukaryota; kingdom Metazoa; phylum Arthropoda; class Insecta; order Orthoptera; family Tettigoniidae; genus Meconema; species Meconema thalassinum. The sequence goes on from OX336392.1 coordinate 43,228,280, forward strand.
CACCCTGTATTCTTCTCTGCCATCTTGTACACCACTTTAAGAGTCACCTTGTATTATCTGGCATCTTGTATATCTCTTTAGGAGTCAGCCTGTATTCTTATCTGGCATCTTGTACACCTCTTTAGGAGTCACCCTGTAATCTTATCTGACGTCTTGTTTATCTCTTTAGAAGTCACCCTGTATTCTTGTGTGACATCTTGTACACCTCTTTAGGAGTCACCCTGTATTCTTATCTGACATCGTGTACATCTCTTTAGGAGTCACCCTGTATTCTTATCTGACGTCTTGTATATCTCTTTAGGAGTCACCCTGTATTCTTGTCTGACATCTTGTACACCTCGTTAAGGGTCACCCTGTATTCTTATCTGACATCGTGTACATCTCTTTATGAGTCACCCTGTAATCCTGTCTCAAATCTTGCACACTTCTTTAGGAGTCACCCTGTATTCCTGTCTGACGTCACGCACTCGCCGTCTCCGTATCGCATAACGCCAGACCCCAGCAGCAAACTCAGACTCGGTGCATATGCACTGAACAACATGATGACGTCATACACGCCGTAACCATAACGCATAACTTTAGACGCAAGCATAACGACGAAGTCGCCAAGATCATTTGAAATGATAAAATAAAAGCGTCCTTCCTTTCCTTAAGACAACAATAACTAACTAACCAATGAGGCCCCCGTAGAATACACCCACGGTATGCTCTACCTGTCGTAGGAAGCGACTAATAGGGCCGACAAGACCGACTGACATGACTGACTTCGATTTGGAAGACCTCCTTTGGATGGGGAGGGCAGAATTCATCCACGGTATCCCCTGCCTGTCGTTAAAGGCGACTAACAGGGGGGCCTTATTAAGGTCTTTTTCGGCTTCCGGTCCCATTTTTGTTTGATCCTTAGAAATAAACGTGCATGCTGCCTGGGGAAGGGCCACCAACATGGCCATCTGGCCAGAAAGCCTAGACGGTATTCCCCATCCCGTCAGGTGGGTGCGCCATGTACTCGTGCAGTAGTATCCACCTCACAACGGAGGTCCCTGCACGGCCGAATACTTGCGCCGAAGATATCACTGTGCATGCCGAGGGGTATGTGCCTGTCAAGGCACTAAGACCCCGGGCAATGCCTACTATCGCCAGGTAGGTATTGCCTTGGCTGGGTGGCGCCCACAGAGATGGCCCTCGTTCGGAGTAGGTAGTAATCGGGGAGTATGTTTCCGGGATGACGCGTAAGCGACCCACAAACAATAGAGCTTACACTTTCATTCGTTCTTTCACTTGCCATAGGACGCGCCACCGGCGTATGGTTAAGTATTACCAGCTTCCGGTTTAGTAGTCAGGTAATGGAAGCAATGGGAAGTGTGTACTACAATTTTCCATGCATGTAACTAAGCACATTATTGTTGTTAGGAGAAATAAAAGTTGTAAAATGCACCAAGAGCGAAATGATCTTCCGCTGTGAACAATGAGAAAGCTCTGCATGTGTTTATTTCTTATGTATTAATGATGCGAAATGTCGGCTACCCTTGTGCCGCTTACAACACTCGCAGTCTCTAAATGTTCCAAATTTCCCTGTCAATTTACAACAGATTATGTTTGAAATTTTTAAAAAGATAGTGACGAAGAAAGTGTTTCTCCAATTGAATGATTGTATTTAACTGTATGCACGATGTATACTCTTGGCAAGGTTGTTTTTCTCACAGAGCAACTTTACACCGTAGTAGGCACGCAGCTCTTTGTATTTAGTTTTCAGGCAACTTATTTTAAATTATTGACTAAAATATTTGTAAAGACAGACAATCCATGCCTCCATTCGAAGGTTTCGGGTTCAATAATCCATGCAAAATGAAGTTCGTTCGTTTTTGAAATTTACCTTTTCAATGATTACCGTATGGTAGCGTACCGTACTTAACGTAGACATTTCTTTAAAAAGTTTGTCGCTTGTTTTTTGGCCTATTAACTTACGGTAATAACAACATGCCACCCAAAACACAGCCCTCAACTAAAAACATGAAGCAAAAAGAGAGAAAAAACAAAATATCAACCTCAGAAAGCTCGGGAGAAGAAGAACACACAAACAATGCAAAACCCCAAAGAGACGACATTAAAGGTATGTTTTCTGAAATACTATCAGAACTTAAAGATTTGAAAAAGCAAACTGAAGAGTTTAAACAAGAAACAAGAGAGGAAATTCAGTCCATGAGAAAGGAAATTAAAAAAAGAAATGATTACTGCGAAAGAGCAAATGAGTCATTAGAACAAAAAATCACTAACATAGACAACACAATACAAGAAAAGATAGAAACATTATCCAGAAGAATAAGTGACCTAGAAGAACAAAAAGAACAACAGACGAAAAGAGAAAGGAGAAACAACATAGTGGTAAAAAGTAGTGAATTCACTAATGATGAAAGTAACAAAGACGAACTAAAGAACAAAATCAAGAAGATATTGGACACGATAGAAAAAGAAGTGACTGCAGAAAAATCAACCTACGTCGGTAAAGACAGAAACAATAGAGGTATAGTGAAAGTCAGTTTCACAAATTTTGCAGACAAACTAAAAATAGTCCGAAACAAACACAAACTGAGAGGACAAGACATATTCATAGATGATGACCTCACAATAAAAGAAAGAGAAATCCAAGCATCACTCCGACAGAAAGCCAGGGAAGAAAGGGAAAAGGGTAATAACAATGTAAGAGTTGGATACCAGAAAATCCTGTTAAATGACCAGTGGGTGCACTGGAAAGACTTAACCTCAAAAAACGGGGAAGAAGAATTCAACACAACACAACGATGAAACAACGTTCACACAAGGAAGAAGAACTCATACTTGGTACACTAAACGTTAGAACCTTAAGAACCCAAGATAAAGAAATAGAACTCGAAAACGCACTCGAAAACGTAAGGTACGATATATTAGGCCTCAGTGAGGTGAGGCAATACGGCGAAGACATAATAGAGAAAACAAATGGGGATGTCTTTAGCTTCATAGGGGAAACAAAAGGACAAAAAGGGGTAGGTTTTTTGATAAAAAGACATTTAAAACACAATATAAAAGAAATAAAGGGAATCTCAGAAAGAATCATAGTATTATCCCTAAAATTAAATGACAACACATTAATAATAATTCAAGTCTATGCTCCCACAGAAGCAAGTACGGAAGAAGAAATTGAAGACTTCTATATGCTCCTCGAAGACACACTAGCCGAGTACGAAGCACACACAACATTCATAATTGGAGACTTCAACAGCAAGGTAGGAAGAAAGGAATACGAAGAAGAAGAACCTATGGGCCTTCACGGATACGGAACAAGGAACGAAAGAGGAGAAAGACTAATACAGTTTGCACTGGGACAAAGACTTAAAATTGTGAACACATTTTACAAGAAAAACCCAGAAAGCAAATGGACATGGAAATCTCCGAATGGGAAAATCAAAAACGAAATAGACTTCATCCTAACCAATAGACTAGCAGAGGTGAAAAACATACAAGTGATAAATGGTCTGAAGTTTGACACAGATCACAGAATGGTACGATTGAAAGTGAGAATAAAGAAGAAAAGGAGACACTACTTCAACAACAAAACTACACATCCAGGATGCATAGACAGGGCGGAGTATGTAAAAGCACTACAACAAAACCTACGAGACTTCAACCAACAAACGGAGCAAAAAGTCCAACAACACTATACAGAGCTCGTAAATTGCATATCCCGCGCAGCCAAACAATCGTCAACACCTGGAAACAGTATGAAAAATAGAATAAAACTTAAGGATAGCACCAAATGTTTGATCGAAGAAAGAGAACGCCTAAAATCACAAGCCATAGAAAACGAACACAAAAAGCTGGAATATGCGGAAGTCAATAAACAATCAAAAAGGGAAATCCGAAGAGACATCAGAGAACACAACACAAAAGTGGTCAAAGAAATCATGGATACCACAAAATCAATAAAGAAGATTAGAAAAGAATTAACTCCAGGCAAACATTGGATGCTGGGAGTAAAAGACAGCAACGAAAAAAGACAAGCCTCAAGAGAAGAGATAATGACGCAAGCGACAGAGTTCTATAGGTCACTATACTCAAGTAACTCTCAAAGATCCAACTTGCATCAGGACCAGAATACATCAGAAGAAAACCTAGAGGAAGAAACACCTCCAATACTACCCAGTGAAGTAAGAGCAGCCATTCGACAAACGAAAACCGAAAAATGCCCAGGTGAAGATGGAATTTACAATGAATTTCTAAAATGGGGTGAAGAAGACCTAATCCCAGTCATCACAACATTATTTAATTCCATACTCACATCAGAAGACATACCAATGCAGTGGAAACAAAGCATTATCATACTTCTACACAAAAAGGGAGCCCAGGACGACATAAACAACTACAGACCGATCAACCTAATTGTAAACCTCTACAAGCTATTTATGAAGATCCTAACCAATAGATTGACAAAGGCACTGGATGAACAGCAACCGATAGAGCAAGCAGGATTCAGAAAGAGTTTCAGTACATCAGACCACTTGCAAACAATAAATCAACTCATGGAGAAAGTTCAGGAATTTAATCTAGAGGTGTATATCGCATTTGTGGATTACAACAAAGCATTTGACTGCGTAGAACAGGGAAGCGTCTTAGAAGCACTGGAAAAACAAGGCATCCCAAACAAATTCGTTAGACTCCTTGGCAAACTCTACGACGGTAACCAAGCCAGAATAAAGACAGAAAGAGAAGGATGTAACATCATGATAGAAAGGGGAGTAAAACAGGGAGACCCCCTCTCACCAAAATTATTCACCTGTTTGCTGGAAAATCAGTTTAGAAAACTAGACTGGGAAGAAAAATATGGCATCAGAATCGATGGGACAAGACTAACCCATTTACGGTTCGCAGACGACATTGTTTTGGTGGCTGAATCAGCGAAAGAGCTGGAACAAATGATAAAAGAATTAGACAAAACAAGTAAAGAAGTGGGCCTTACAATGAACCCGAAGAAAACGAAGCTGATGACCAATGCGTTAGAAGCCCCAATTAATGTGAACGGAGAAACACTGGAATATGTTGAAGAATATGTATATCTCGGTCAGAACATGTCATTTTCAAGTCGTTCAGAGAAAGAGGTCAAACGAAGAATAGGACAAGCATGGAAGAGCTTTTGGTCCCTAAAGTTTATACTGGCTGACAAGACCCAAAAACGCACTTTAAAGGCTGAAGTTCTGGAAAAATGCGTTATACCGGTGTTACTATATGGTTGCCAAACTTGGGCATTAACATCGAAACAAAGACAAATGATCCAGAGATGTCAACGGAAAATGGAAAGGAAGATACTTCATGTCTCATTGAGAGATAGAATACGGAACGAAGATTTAAGAAGGAGAACCGGCATGAAAGACGCTATGACATCAGCAGACCAGCTCAAATGGAGATGGGGTGGACATGTAGCGAGATTAGATCCTAACCGATGGACGTACAAAATGACGATGTGGGACCCAAGAACAGGAAGACGAAACGTTGGGAGACAAAGAATCAGATGGGCAGACTGGTTCGTAAAATGGGGAGGAAAGCAATGGACAAGAACAGCGAAGATGAGGCAGGAGTGGAAAGACCTAGGGAGACTCGCATGCAGTGACCAATAAAACAATGCATCAACAGAAAGACACCGTTCAGTGGGCATGCAGCAAAGCGGTACATATCTCTGGTGTGCAATAAAGGCTTCTCACAGAACGGTGACCTCAAGAAGCACACTGTTGTTCATACTGGAGTGAAGTAATACACTTGTAGCACATGTGAGAAGTCATTTGCATGGCGGACAGAACTAATAGAACATTGTCTCGCGCTCTAATTTGAGGAAACATCATCGTGTTCACTAGGGAAAATAACCCTACTGCATCACAAGGAATTCAAAAGGTTCAACTATCTTGCGAAACACTTGTTAATTCGTTCCGGGACCACATGTACACAACATAGTGAATGATTTGTGGGATGTTAAAGAACGTGTATAGGTATCTGCATCCAAACTAGATGTTAAAACTCCACCGGTAAGGTTTTGTATTGCATTTTAAAAAGACCTATTTGAAACGGTTCAATATACGTAGATTTTACTGAAGAGTGAAGACTTGGCAGTTTCTGTCATTGTTCAAGTGCTTAGATAGGGTAAGCTTTGTGCTTAGTGGCAGTGGGAAGCTCCCAGATATTGGTTGATGGCTATTATGATTTCCGTAATACTAATGGATATTTGAGGCCTTGATATCGCCAGACTCAGAAATGAAGATTGTTGTAGCGAATGTTATGCCATCGAAATATAATGTACTTAATCTTTAATCAGCTGCACATCTATATAGAAGGCCCAATCAGAAAGAATAACCCCGAATGCTCCTCAGGACTTGCTCACCTGATGAGTTAAAACTGAGCAATTCCCTGCAAAGCAGGAGGCCATAGCCCTTATGGGATTTGTAAGGCTATTTATTTATTTATTTATTTAATATTTTCCATACTGAAAACTAGGCATGGTTGGATTTTAATATGAAACTGAATGTGCTATCAAATATTGCTTTCTTGCAATAGGCCTAAGTAACCTTCTGTAGAATATGTACCGGTATGTAATTATAAAATGATTATTGGTTAAATACGTGTTAATCGATACCTAGGCTATTATAATTATAATGATTAATTAAATGTTAAAGAAGAAACAACGAGTTGTTAGTAAATATTAGGCCTACCAGTATGGCGAATATCCTATAACTCGTTTCGTCACGTTTTAACATTTAAACGGGTCAAGTTAATGCATAATATACCAATATAACAACCGGTTAGCAAATGGTTATAATATTCTTCCATATAACATATTTAATTGGCACCAATTTAATACAATTGTAGTCTAAGATATGATACACCACTGCCGTTTGATATGTGCAGATCGCACACTTGTAACCAAGCTGTTTGTTATGGTCGTTTGTGTTGCGAATTTTTACTAATTACTCTTTTAGGAGACACTTGTCTTTGGAATATTCAAGAAAGGCCAACCCTCTAGTGTTTATTTCATAAGTTGAACGCCTAAAACAAAACCGCAATTCGAAATAATAATGAAAATAATCACGGACAATTCATTGGCAATGAAAATCAAATGGAGATTCTCGGACCGGAAGTTCGCTATGCCTAAGCTCCGGTGCCATTTTAACTCGTGGAAGCTCTATACAGAGGGTGGCCCCCTTCAACAGCCACTTGGGATGAAGAACTTAACATGCGATTCCCCGTACACAGGTCTCTACGTTATCTGGTAGGTACCAGGACGGATGAGGGAGATTTTAAGCTCGTGAAATCGATCATTTTCTCGGAAGAAATCGAGGGGAAATATGAAGGCCTTAAAGGAATTTCCAAGCTCCGAAACGGGCAGCTCCTGCTGCATACTGTTAGCCGGCAGCAAACCGAAGCGTTGCTGGAATGCGCGCAATTCGGTGAAATTCCTGTTAAGGTCGCCAAGCACGAAACCCTAAATGAGATCAGTGGAGTAATATTCCACCGCGACCTTATTTTGAACACGGACAAGGAATTTATGCGGGATCTGGTGAAGAGAGGCGTCGCCAAAATTAAGCGCATCAACCGGAAAATTTGAGAGGATAGCGTCGATACCGGTGCTTTCAGTCTCCATTTTGAGGAAGAAGTGATTCCTAAGCAGGTGAAGGTCACGTCGTACCATTGTGACGTTCGACCTTACATCCTTCCACCTATGCACTGCTACCAATGCCAGAAATTCGGGCATGTCTCCACCAGGTGTACTGAGAAGGCCGTTTGTAGAGTGGCAAGGGGACACATGAGGATGAGAGGTGTACGTCTCCCCCGATACGTCCCAACTGACAAGGAAGTCACACTCCACGGTCAAACCAGTGCCCTGAATTCACCAAGGAAGCCAAGCTCCAGGAGATCAGGACTCTTGATAGGCTTTCATATCACGACGCTCTCAAGAGGTGCCGTGATATGAATGCCCCAGAATTTCGGGTATCGTTTTCAGCTGCAGCGTCGCCCACAATCACCCCTGCCGTAAACGTTTCCAGTGCAGTACCCTCGATGTCCTCTTTTAGTGCGATTTTAAATCTCCCCTCGCTGTACCAGCGAGCACTGAGAGCTCGAGGAAGGTTCCAGAACCTACTTCGGCCATCGTCAAAAATGGACCGGCTAAACCATCCAATCCAGTGCCTTCGGAGAAGAAAACCTCTTCTTCTCCGAAACAGTGGGAAAAAAGTCTTCTCCTAAGGGGGAAAAGAAGACTTTGCCAACTGGGGCTGGACCATCTACCAGCCCACATGATATGACTAAATTTGTAGTGGAGAAGAGAGAGAAGGTTCGTCGCCGTCTCCCTTGCCCTCCTTCTGACGAGAAGGCTACTGTCTCTGATGGCCTTTCCACTCCCACGACCTTCAAGGGAGCGAAGCCGGCCGAAGCCAAACCCGTCCGTATGGGGGAACTCCCATACAAAAAAGAAAAAAATGTCGGTGGAGGAGAGAGGAACGTTTCGGTGCCGTTTCTCTTCCTCTCCTAAAGACACGGCTGCTCAGGTATCTGCTGGCCATCCCGCTCCCACCACCACCAGTGGAGTGGTGCCAGCAGGAGCGGCCATATGTTGTAAGAAACTGGCGTCTGTGGGGAAGGGACCACTTACTCCCCAAATAGATGTCAGCGACGATCAGGAAATAAACCTACTCTGGACGTGTTGGGGACGGACACCCAGTCTTCAGACCGAGAGAAGGTCCCACGACACCGCTCTCGCAGTCTCCAAGAATGAGACTCGTGAAGTCCGTTGAGGACCGCGCGCCATCCAAGAGAGCACCCCCTCCATTCTCTTCGTCTTCGGATGGAGATGTGGAGATTGAGGTGTGTTCTCCTTTCCATCAACTCCAACTAGAGATGGAGAAGGTTGTAAAACGGTCAACTGTAAATAGAAGACCCACTTCAACTTAAGTCCACACTATGACACTATTACGATGGAACTGTACTAGATATCTTCTATATCTCCCTGAGTTACGTCAATTAATATCTTCGTTTTCGGCAACCAAAGTCTGTCTTCAGGAATCCATGAGGCATCATTGCGTTACTTCAAACTCTTCTCTAAAGACCGGATGGACGGAGCTGTGGCCGCCGGTGGCGTCGGCACTCTCGTCCACTCTGGCCTCTTTAGTGAAGAAGTGCCGCTCCGTACTCAGCTAGAAGCAAATGCAGTTCGTACTTCTTCGCCAGTAATATCAACAGTATGTAACGTGTACATGCCGCCTGATTCTCAACTGGATTACAACCAGCTGGTGGATCTAGTCTCTCAGCTTCCACCTCCTATTCTCCTTCTGGGAGTTGTTAATGCCCAAAACACCATCTGGGGCTCCGATACCACTAGCGGTAGAGCAAGAGATTTTGAGAGGCTGAACAGGGGACCTGGACCTGTGTTTGTTGAACACAGGGGAACCTACGCACTTCTGTATTGCACACGGTACGTTTTCGAGTGTCGACATCACCTTGTGCAGTCGTGCGCTTGTTCCCCTGCTACAGTGGGGTGTACACGACGGCTTTTGTAATAGTGACCATTTTCCGATTATCGTTACTCTTCAAACCAGAGAACCATCGAGGTACCAAGCCGATGGCTCCTCCGTCGGGCTGATTGGCCAAATTTCAAAGCACGTGCGGATTTTGCCGAAGATACCTCTGAGAGTATCGGTGATCATACCATTCACATAACGAATGGTATTTGGCTGTGGCAGAGGAAACAATACCTTCCTAATCCGGCAACTTCCGACGGGCAGGCGAGATTGCAGCAGCCTTTAAAGATCGTCAACGTGCTTTCAGATGCTATCAGAGGCAAAACACCATGGCCAACCTTATCACCTTCGAAAGGATGCGTGCTAGAGACCGATATCTATTTCGGGAGAGTAAAAAAATGACGTAGGAAAAGTATGCGTCGTCTATGACGGCACATACTCCTTCATCTTCGTCGGATCTCCGGACTCCCGACATCATTGACGATACCTGGAGTTTCCATCGACGGAGTCATCATCACGGACCATCTCGCCATTGCCAACAGTATTGGATCGCACTTCTCCGATGTGTCCTGCTCTGGGAGATACGATCCCACATTTCTGACTCTAAAGGGGGAGGCAGAGCTGCTGCTGCGGAGTTCTTCAATGTGCGATTCTCTGAATGGGAACTGCGAAGGCTCCTACGGATAACTTACATAATCAAATGTTAAAACATCTGTGCGAATCCAGTATAAAATAACTGTTGATCCTCATCAATCGTATATGCATTGAAGGGGAGTTTCCTTCGCAATGGCGAGAGGGGATCGTGATACTGATTCCCAAGGCTGGAAAGGATCCCAAGCTTGTCAGCAGCTATAGGCCTATTTGTCTGACGAATGCCCTATGTAGGCTGCTAGAGAAGATGGTGAACCGTCGACTGGTGTGGTTCTTGGAGGAGAGAGGTCTCCTGTCTGAGTACCAGTGTGGATTTCGCTATCATATGTCCACCACCGACCAACTGGTGCGACTTGAGAGCGCCATACAGGAGGCATTTCTCTGAAAGTAGCTCCTAGTCATGGTTTTCTTTGACCTCGAGAAAGCCTACGACACCACATGGCGCTACGGGATCCTTTCCACCCTTCACAAGTGGGGACTCTGTGGTAATTTACCAATCTTTATTGCGAACTTTATGTCCGTCCAGCTCTTCCGTGTAAGGGTCGGTAGGACATTATCGCAATATTACACTCAGGAAAATGGAGTTCCTCAGGGTTCTGTGCTGAGTGTCAACATCTTCGCGATTGCCATAAACGGCATTGTTGCCACAGCCGGTCCCACAGTTGTTCCATCGCTGTATGTGGACGATTTAACTCTGCATTATAGCATTGGAAGTTTGGTAATCATGGAACGGCAATTGCAGCTATCTATTAACCGGGTCGACAGGTGGGCTCACGACCGAGGTTTTCGTTTTTCAGCAGCGAAAACCTCCGTCATCCAATTTTGTCGGCTCCGGAGGCTACATTTTCAACCTCAACTACATCTCAGGATTGCTGCGTTGCCATTGGTTGACACTTATCGCTTCCTGGGGCTCCATTTTGACAGCAAATTAACGTGGCAGCACCCTATACGGCAAATAAAAACGGCGTGTCACAGGAAACAAACATGCTCACGTTTCTTAGTGGCACTAAGTGGGGGGTTGACCGTGCGGTGCTGTTAGGGTTCTACCCTGCCCTCATCCTATCCCAGCTAGACTATGGTTCTGCGGCATACGGTTCATCAAGGCAGGCAACCCTGAAAATGCTGGACATTATCCACCATAGTGGCGTTAGGCTGGCTACCGGTGCCTTCCGGACCAGCCCGATACCCAGCCTACTCGCCGAATCGGGTGTTTCACCTTTAAATTATAGACGCCAACATATGCTTATCATATGCTGCCAATGTGCGTCCAATGCCGCAACATCCGAGTTATGGAGCTCTCTTCAGTACCCAATACCACCAGTGGTACGCCAACCTACATCGTGCCACTCGGCCGGTTGGTATTAGACTCGATAGCTCGCGTACTGAAATAGGAGTGGCTGTAGGTCCCTGTATGATCCGAACACCTAGCGTGGTGCCTCCGTGGCAAGTTTCACGTCCGGAAATTCGGTTAGATATCTACAAGGAGGTCCTAATGTGAAAACGGATGCCTCCGTTTATCGGAGGCAATTCAACAGCATAGTTCACCAATTTCCGGACGCTGGCATTCTCTACACGGATGGTTCGACGGTGGGCGAGAAGGTGGGTTGTGACTACGTTATTGGTGGTGCAAATACCAAAATCTCTTGCCTGAGGTCTTTAGTGTGTTTACTTCGAAGCTAGTTGCCATCTATGAAGCTTTGCAGTTTGCACTACAGGATGCACTCTTTGAGTTCGTTGCAGTCAATTGCTACATGTTTCCCGCACCACCACCTAGTGCAGCGAATCCACGATCTACTAGCCGGGTTGTTCCGCTCTGACAGTCGAATCACCTTTTTTTATGGTTTCCAAGCCACATGGGAATTTCGGGAAATGAGTTAGGGGATCAAGCTGCAAGAGAGGCGATTTCACTACCACCTCGACCAATGGAGGTACCCGCTAGAGATATTCGCTCTCAGTTACGCCGTCAAGTACTGGCATTTTGGGAGAATCAGTGGCTAGCTGTCCCAATACCCAGTATACTGAGAGTGATCAAGGGAACTACTCGCTCTTTCCGGTCACGGAGGGAGTGCGTCATTTTGTGTAGGCTAAATATAGGTCATACAAGATCCACCCACTCGTACCTAATGAAAAGGGAAGACCCCCACTTTGTATCTGTGGCCCACATTTTAACGGAATGTGTCTATCTTGCTGACTTATGAAGAAACCTTGGTTTGCAGATGACACTCAAACTTATATTGGCCGATGATCGGTGGCTGCTGATCGCGTCATCCACTTTATAAGTGAGTGTGGGTTAGGGCCAGCAATCTAAATTTTCCAGTGTATATTGCCTCAAATACTTGTTCTGTTATGAATTCTGATTTTTTTTGTTTTTCCGTAATTTTTTGTTAATTTTTGTAATTATTAGTTTTTTTTTTTTAAATTAATTTTTGATCTTTTCAAGTTTGGGTGTCCACCTCTAAATTTTAAAATATCATTCCAAATTTGTATAATTTAATCTGTGTTAAAAGGGGTAGATGACCTCGTAGTTTCGCCCCTTTAAACAACAATTGACTAACCAATGAGGGTGTAACTTTTTTTCAGAGGAGTTGCTTTCAGTCATCCTGAATGAGTTCTTCATGTCTTGGTCAAGGCCAAGTCTACTTGTCTGGCATAGGCTACCTATACCGGCGTTTCCCAAACTGTGGTACGCAGTGATGTTACGAAAAATATAAAATAATATTAGATACGTTACGAAATATATAAAAATATATAAACATTGATATGTTGCCCGAGGGCTTTAAGGCCAAAGATAAGGAGTATTTTTATGAATTGAATTGTGATTCAGAACTAAGGGCAACTTTTTCAAAAATGGCTCTTGTGAATATTTGGGTTGAGAGGCGTGCAGACTATGCAGACAAAGCAGTTCGATTTTTACTGCCTTTCAGTAGTTCGTACTTGTGTGAGACTGCATTTTCTTCTCTTTTCTATCTCAAGAATAAATACTGGAAAAGGCTCCTTACAGTGGAAAACGATCTTCGTTTGAGATTCAGCAATCTTAAACAAGGCTTCTAATCTTCAAGCTCACCCTTCACACTGAAGTTGTTAGTTGAACTTTGGTTTGTATGTTTAATTGTTACGAGTTCTTTTATTAATATTATTTGTACAGTGTCATTTTTGAACGTTTGAATTGGATACTTATTGTAATAAATAATAAAACAACTGGACACACATTTTATTATTTGAACGTTAACACTAACAGTCTAACTGTAACAAACACAATTTACAATCCACCTTTTGGCCTACTACGTAGTGGTGGTCGCTATAGTTACTAATCTCCCAACCATTAGGTGGTTCGCGAGAGATTCTCATCTCTTAAAGTGGTACATACACAAACATGTTTGGGAAACACTGACCTATACCACACAGAATATGCGTAGCCTATCTCTAGCAGAGTAGAAGAGTGCTAAGCCTGAAGAAAGTTCTGTAAGTCTGTTATAGAAACGTTTTTATTGAAGAAGATAGATATTATATTGAAAACATTTCTGTATTATTTCAGATGACTTCATTGTGCTTATAATAGTATCCTCTCAAGGAATTGTGTTCCAAATTGAAGAAAAAAATGGAGATAATTATCCTGGAGGCAGTAATAATGACATAGTCAAAGATATGGATGATTCACTACTAGGTGAAGCTCCTACACACGACTTCTTAACTCAAGTCAGGTGCGTATACGAGTAGATGTAAGACAATCATGTTCATGTTGTGTATTTATAAAAATGGTACCAAAATCTGAAGAAATACCAATTGAACAAGTTCATACAGAAATGTATTTCAGAGGTTGGTTGGTTGGTTCTTAAGTTCAGGGTCTGCGACAACGCGGTCATTTAGCCCGGTGTACTTAGGGTGTGTGTAGAATCTGTCTGATCCCTTTATAGGTCCTTGGGATACTATCTTCCCACCTTGTATTTAAAGAACGGTGTTAGGGAGAGAATCTTCACACCCCTTTCATTTCAAGCAGTTCCACATGCATCCACATGCTAGATGCAGAGAAATATTCAAAACCCATTAATTTGATGTATACTCTCATCAGAAACCAAAGGTGGGAAGCATATATCCCAGTGATCTCCACAGTGCACGTGCTCGCCAGTTCGGTTGTATTGAGTGAACGAAAAGCATTGTTTTACAGAAGAAGGTGTTTTTTATTGAAGATAAGAGATTTGTAAACGCTGGTATATAGCTGAAATACAATGTTAATAATGGTTTTGGTCACTTGAGTAAATATATTTCAGCTAGAAAGGAAATTATTATCCTGCTAAGGGGGTTTGCCATAGAATAGAAGATTTTTAAAATTAATTTTCAGTGCTTTTAGTAAATACTAAGAATTCTTTTCTCAGTTCTTTCACCTTTCTGAATAACATTCAGGATTGTAATTCGAGGATTTATCCTCCCCTCATGGTGAAACCTTAGATAGTCGACCATGAAAAGTCATTTGAAGAATAATTCCGCCGTCTGTAATGATAGATTACAGAAAAGACAGCATTCGGATACGGTGGGCTGTCATGTGGAAGATAATGACGAATCGGAGCGTCTGAAAACTCATCAAGTAGCAAACAAACAAATACTACGGAAAATCAAACCTAAACAAGTCTCATTCTTTTCTACACATAATGTTAACTCTCTGGTTCAAACTGGAAAATTGAAGATCATCACGGATATCATGAGAAGTCATAAAATTCTAATTATGGCCCTTCAGGAAATTAGAAATAGTGATCAAGACCATCTGGAATCACAAGGATACAGACTATATAAGGGAATTCCAGGAAAACGAGTTATGAAAAATTGTCCACAATTTGGTAACGGATTCTTAATAGATCTCAGAATCATTGGCTCGATAACAGAATTTAAATCTCAATCCTCCAGACTTACGACCCTAACTTTGAAATCGGCAAATAAAACATATACAATTTTTAATGCACATGCTCCTACTAATCAAAAAAACAACACCATTAAGGACAGAGAAGTAGTACAAAAATTCTGGGATCTTTTGGATCAAACTTTAAAATAAATATCCCTTCATCAAACATCAAAATTCTCCTTGGTGATTTCAATGCGCAACTTGGACAAGAAAGAAGATATAGAGATATCATAGGAAAATGGACAGCACATAAACGAACCAATAAAAATGGTCAAAGATTAGTCGAAATTTGTAGAAACCACAAAATAATCTCTAAATCAACATGCTTTAAAAGACAGCCCCATAAATTGAAAACTTGGAAACATCCTGACTTCAGAAGGGGTGAATGTCAGTTGGATCATGTCTGCATGGATAAATTTCACCATCGCGAAATTCACAATGTCAAGGTTCTAAGGGGAGTTGACTCAGGATCAGACCACTATGTGGTAAAGATAAAAATAAAATTAACTCCAATGGCCAAGAAAAAAAACTAATAATAACAATAGGAGGAAATTTGATCCATCTACCTTAATAAAAAATATAGAGTACTGTGAAAGAACAGGAGAAGAATCTCTCAACTCTAAAACATTGGACGAATTAATCACTAAATTAAAATCAATAGCAGAGGAGTTGGCAGCAATAAATCCAAGGAAAAATCATGAATGGTGGAATGTAGATTGTGATCAAGCAATAGAGAAAAGACACCAAGCATGGATAAAACATCAAGCTCTAAAGTCAGAAGAATCAAATTTAGAACCAACTATACAAAGAAAATTAACCCATAAAATCATCAGACAAACGAAACATAATCATCTTAAAAATACACTGGAAAAGATAGAAGACGATTTCAAGAAAAAGCAATTTCGAGATTATTGCAAAACATTTGATAAATATCTAAAAAAATTTGAAGCTCCAACAATAATGTTGAAAAATCAAACAGGAAAGTTAGCACATTCTAACCAAGAAAATACAGAGATCCTTGCAGAAGCTTTCGAGAAACTGTTAAATTGTGATGATTCACTGGAAACCCTGCATGTAAACACTGATACACCTATTTTAACTTCACCTGATTTAATAAATCCTCCAAACATTAATGAAGTAGAACTCGCAATTAAAGAACAAAAAAATTACAAAACTTGTGGCGAAGACTTAGTCTTTGCTGAAATCTGGAAAAATGCTGGTAAACCTGCAATTATAAATCTTCATCAACATCTAGTTAAAATGTGGATTACTGAAGAAATTCCTGCACACTGGACCATAGGAATAATCCATCCATTATTTAAGAAAGGAGACAAAACGAACCCAGATAACTACAGAGGAATTACCCTTCTGGACTGCACATATAAAATTTTCTCTCGCATAATTTACAACAGGATCAAAAACATTCTGGAACCACAACTTGGAGAATATCAAGGAGGATTTCGCCCTTACAGAAGTTGTCCAGACCAAATCCTTAGCCTGAAATTAATAATGGAATATTACAAAAACAGAAATAAGCAACTCTTGATCTCTTTTATAGATTTCAAGAAAGCCTATGATAGTATTCATAGACTGACACTGCTAAAAATCCTCAGATCATACGGTCTCCATCCTAAATTGATCAAAAACATTCAATTAACATTAACAAACACAAATTCGAAAGTTAAATTTAGGGGAGAAATATCAACAGCTTTCACAGTAAAAACTGGTCTCAGACAAGGTGATGGATTATCCCCTCTGCTTTTCAATGTGGCTCTTGATTATATCATGAAGGTTTGGCAAAAGGAAAACCCTCCTAAGATCAAAATTGGAACAAAACATCAATAAAAATAAACTGCTTAGGATTTGCAGATGACTTGGCTCTTTTAGCACTAGACAAGGAAGAGGTTTGTACTCAGATCACTAGTCTCCAAGAAATTGCTCAAGGGATAGCATTACAGATATCCTTTGAAAAAACTGAGATCATGCCTATGAAACCCTTAGATATAAATGAAGTCTATATAAATGATCATAAAATTAACCTAGTTCCTCAATTTAAGTTTCTTGGAGAAATTATAACACATAACTTAAACGAAAAAGTAACTTGGATAAATAGAACAAATAAAATGAAAAAGGCACAATCTCTAACCTGGTCAACATATAATAAAAAAATGCCTATCAATAGCTACTAAGATCCAACATTATAAAACTGTAACTCTCCCAGAAGCCACTTATGCTTGTGAAACACTGTTCCAAATTAAAAATGAACCAAGAACTGATCAGCTCCTCAAAACGGGAAGAAGAATCAAATAAAAAGTATCAGGTTGAGGGAGTCTGGAGGATTCTCCCAAATGAAACTGTCTATCGCGAGATTGATCCAATCACCAGCACAATGAAGAAGAAAAGAATTTCATATTTTTTCACATCTTACGGCTTCCAGAAAACTGAATTGTACGCCAACTGGTGATGAGAAATCTAGGAAAGAAAACTGGAGGAAAATAGATCCAATAAATCCAACAAGATCTCAAAGCAGTTGGACTCAAGATAACAGATGCCGAGGAGAAAAATAAAATTAACACCATTCTTAAAACTCACAAATTTTCTGCAGAAATGATACATAGAAAGCCTATGGAGATTTCAGATGAGTTGAGAAAATCCCGATCTGAAAGAATGAAAAAGTACCGGAAAGAGCGCAAGAACCAAGTAGTACTACCTTCAAAGAAGAAGTGATTGTGGAACGACTCAAGTGGTCCAATGTGACCAATCAAGATTAATAATAATAATAATAATAAATACTATTTTGATATTGAATTATATTCGAATATACTAACTTTTAACTTTCCAAAATCAGTTTTATATTTTTTGTGCAGTTTTCGGCAAAGATGATATAGGTCACTGACCTTGTGTTGCGTGGGAGTTACGGGTTTTTCTTAATTATAGAGCGTGATGGGTGTTTTTGTACATTATATCCTGTTAAATAAACCTCATTATTGAGTGATAAACCGAGTATCATCATAATTTGGACGTGGGAGATTATTACCCCATTGCTCATTTAAGAAGACATACTGTCGGGTGTGGGCAGTGGGATAATAATTTCCCACCCCATATTTCATAAAATAGAATCCACACCCATAAAATTGTTGCATATTTCTACTCATTTATTACCCCCAATTACAAATGTGCAAACAAAAAGCAAATATTTTATACCCCCAGTCTTTTGCCCTATAAAGGGTTACCTGTGTTAATTGTGATGACTGTATTAGTGTGTGTTGTCTGTTTTTAGCCTACTTTTCACATTTTGCAAAAATGAGGAAAAAGTAGACTTATGAGATCGATCCGGGAAAATGTGTGTCTGTCTGTCTGTCTGTCTGTCTGTCCTTCTGTCTGTCTGTGGCTGGCTGTGTGTGTGTCCCCCCCTATCAACTCCTAAACGGCTGCAGCAATCAAAACCAAATTTAATATGAGTTAAGATGTGCACCGGAATATCTCACGTCCATATTTGAAAATGATGTCAGTGCTACCAACGACTGAAAAAACGCACTAGAAATTTGAGTTCCATGTTTGATATCTTGCAAGGTATGCATGGGAGCTATTCCAAAATTGGCACACATGTAGATAAGACTATTTCAGTTTAATTTCCAGGAGGCCAACCTTGACAGTGTTGCCAAAATAATTTTAAGCCTTCTGATAGGTCTAATTTTTAAATGCATATAACTTCTACACTATCAATTGGATTTCAACCAAATTTTGTATGTAATATCTGTACATAGACAGGTATGACTGAGCGTATTCTTAAGATCCACCAGGGCTGCCAACTGTTAATAATTGCTCTCTCTATTTTTTTTATCCACATACCAATATATCAGAAAGTATGCAAGCCAACAGCTTTAAACTATGCACACGTATATTCTGACAATTTAGATTAATTTGGAGTAACTTATATACGTCAGTTCTACCAACATGATTATAAGCCTGCTGATAGTACCAATTTTTAAATACATGTAACTTCTATACTATCAGTTGGATTTCAACCAAATTTCGTATGTGCTATGTGTACCATAACAGATATGACTATAAGTATTTTTAAGAGCAATCAGGGCTTCCAACTGTTAATAAATGCTGTCTATATTTTTTGTACCCTAATATCAATATATCAGAATGTATGCATGCCAACAGCTCTATACTTTGCACACGTATAGCACCTGCCATTCTTGATTAATTTGGAGTAATTAATACCAGGCAGTGCTGCCAACATGATTCTATGCCTGCTGATATGTCCAATTTTAAAATACATGTAACTTCTATACTAACAAATGGATTTCATCCAAATTTGGCACAACAAGATATCATAATATTTCAGATTATTTCTGACCAGCACACGCATGACATTGTTGGTAACATGCTTTTACGCGTGCTGATAGATCCAGTGTCTAACTGCATGTAACGTCCATTGGACTTCAACCAAATTTTGTATTCTGTACCTTAAGAGATGGAACTAAGAATATATTCAGTCACCAGGGCTGCCATCTGTAGTGCTCTATTGGGCTACATTATACCAGGTATATTTTGAACTAATTAGATATTTCGATATTACCAACTTAATTTCGTCAATATTCTAGATAGGTTCATATTGTGTAGAATAATCATTGGCATGAAAAGTAGGCTGTATAGTTCTTCACGGAACTTCTTGTTTTAATTCAAGTAAGGACTGCAGACTTTTGAATTTTTTAAATAGTTCCTACTTTTGCCGCCAAACGCCACCGTCAACGACTACTAGTTCAGAACTTAGCTACCAGACGCCAACACAGTCGGCTCTTGACAACGAACGTAGGAGCCTAAGAGCGTTGTTTACATTCTTAACCTATACAATTTAGCTTCACACAGGTGTAATTAGTGGAAGATTCTTTAACATGCCATAAATCTATGACATGGGGCCGCCGGCTTTACTTCCCCTCCGAAGGAAAGCATACTGAGGGATTTTAACGCTCTTAAAAGTCCAACGACTTCGGCCTGGTTTGAACCCACGATCTTGGGCATAGAAGCTCAGCATGCTACCAACTACGCCACAATAACACGTCTTCTGTCGCTCAGAATAGTGCATTTCTTCAGTCTTAAAGCGGATGGTGTAAGATGGAGTAAAACTGGTCAAACACAGAAACATCACATAAGGGGTGTTTATTATTATTATTATTATTAATAATGTGCCGATATTTGGCACTATTCTCTGGTCGAACGTACAAATTATACTTTGGCATGAAAATTGAATTGAGTGGCGGAATTAGTTGTGGCTCGCCTCGGTAGGTGGCATTACTTGCCGGTGCTGTCTAGTCCAAGAATTGTAGTTTCTCTCACTGTCCGATAGGAAAAGCTATGATCTAGCGATGAAGTATTGGACTAGTAGTAGGTAATCTGTGGTATTGGAACACCTCGACGTGATTATTTATGATTTTGGAAGGCTGATATTTTTCAAGACATGCATGATATTCGCACTGATGTTGTTAGGCCTGTCATCATGGATCTACGTGTTTTTTTTTTATAAATACATATTTATTTATTTATTTATTTATTTATTTATTTATTTATTTATTTACATAGGTCCCAATGACCCTGAGCTCGTGTTAGGGACAATCAAGTAACATAGTTACAGCATGGCATATATATAATTTTGGTAACATTATTGTTTAGTTTAATAGTAGCCTAACTTATATTAGATTGCTAGTGACTAACTTTACAGAGATAATTCGGTATGATACATTGCATTGCTTAAGGCTATTGTACTTGGGCTATTCATTCCTTAACAGGAAGTCTTTTGTTTTCCTCTTAAATGTTTTTATAGAGAAACTTTCCCTTATGCCTAATGATAGCGAGTTGTATTCTTTTATTATAGAGGACATAATTCCTTTAGTTCCAAATTTAATGGATTGGGAATGGCTGGTGAATATTTGATTTACTCCTCTTGTTGCATAATGATGAATGTCATTTGCATGGGTAAAATGGATGTGTGTGTGTATCAATTTGTTTTCTAATTTGTATACAAATACTGTTGCTGACATAGCTATTTGTTTTTGCAGTGGCATAATTTTAGTTCTTGAGTATAATTCATTTGAGGGTGTGAGCCAAGGAAATCCAAAGATAGATTTTATAGCACGTTTCTGGAGTATCTCAAGTTCTTTTATCAGCTCCTTCTTACAATATCCCCATATGAAATTCATGTACATTAGATGTGAATGTATCAGAGCAAAGTATATATTTTTCAATTGTTGGCTAGTAAGACAGCTATATCTTAATCTGAAAATAATACCAATTAAAGGGCTGATTTTATGTTTTACATTTTCTACATGATTTTCCCAGGTTAGTGTACTATCTAGTGTGATACCTAAGTATGTTGCCGATTTAACCCTTTCTATTTCTTTGTTGGCTATGTTGACTATGTTTGTGGTCTAAATCTTGTATGATGGTTTATGGAAGAATAAATATTTTGTTTTAGTGATATTGATAACCAGTTTGTGTGCTCTCAACCAATCCACCAGCTTATTGAGATAATAATTAATATTTAGCATAATTTCCTGTTCAGATGTTCCCAGATAGAGTATAAAAATATCATCTGCAAATAGTTTAAGCTTGCCTTTTAATTCTAATAATACTATATCATTAATATAGGCCAAGAAAAGAATTGGTCCTAAGACAGAACCTTGAGGTACTCCTGTGTCAATTCTCATTTGAGATCCTTTTACATTATCGATTGCAACATATTGTTTTCTGTTAGTGAGGTAGTTCTTGAACCAATCATGTGCCACTCCTTTGATGCCTGCAAATTCTAGTTTATTAAGGAGAATCTTATGGTTAACCAGATCGAAGGCTTTTTGAAGGTCAATTAGTACACCAGCAGCTAGTTTGTTTTCATCTAATGCCTTTTCTACATCAGTTACTACTTCAAATATAGCATTATCAGCTCCTCTATTTGGAATAAACCCATATTGGCAGTTTGCAAAGTAATCATTTTTCATGAAGAAATTCATAAGTCTTCGTTTAACAACGCTTTCTAGAACCTTGCTGATGGCAGATATAATATTAATGGGTCTGTAATTTGATGGGTGGGTTTTGTCTCCTTTTTTGTAGATCGGGACCACCCTAGAGACTTTACATGCATCGGGGAATATACCAGTCATCAGTGAAAGATTTATTATTTTGACAAGATATGGTGTAAGGCCCTCAAGACACAATTGTAGCATGACATTAGTAGTGTTGTCCTCACTTATATTGTTTTTGTGTTTTAGGGAGTTTATAATTGATTGTATTTCATTAGCATCAGTAGGTAACATAAAGATTGTCTTAGTGCTAGTAGTATTTGTATAGCTTGTAATGTCCGAGGTAGAACCGTTTCCTTGATTTTCCCGTATACTGTTAGCAATATTGACATAATATTTATTAATTTCATCACATATATTTTCCTTTTTTTCGACATTTGTGCCGTCGACTATAAGTTTGAAAATTTCATTTTTCCCCTTCTTTGGCCTATTTAACATCTCATTAACAACACTCCACACTTCCCTCTGATTATTTGCATTTTGAATTTTTTGGTCAAAGTAGTTTCTTTGTAGGTTTCTCTTAAGTTTTGTAACTTGGTTGCTAATAATTTTATATTCTTCTAAAATTTCTGCAGATGGATTTTTAACTTTCGTTTTTGTATATATCTTATCTTTCCTGTGTATTAGTGCTAAAAGATCTTGTGTGATCCAGGGTTTTATTGGTGGGGCACTTGGCTCCTTATTCGTATATTTCATAGTACAGGCTTCTATTCCTTTATTAATAAAATCACAGAATTTATTGTAGTAGTCATTGATGTTAGTTCATTGCATACAAATTCTTGAGTTATTAAATATTTATTAAGTTTTTTGTAGTTTATTTTATCCTTTTCTATTGGCCTATCATCACATATTGAGTTCCTGTTTATCTTTTTGTTTCTCATTTCACAGATGAGTAAATGGTGATCACTCAAATCATTATCAATATTATAGACATTACATATTTTGTCACAGTCGTTCACCAATACATGATCAATTAGAGTAGAGCTAGTTTGTGTTACACGAGTTGGATGTTTTGTATTACATAAGACTAGACCGTATGATTTGACTAGGTTAATATAACTACTAGTATATCTGTCCCCAAATAATAGATCGATATTCATATCACCTAGTATTATAACAGGATTCGTTGAGTAAGAACTAATAATTACTTCGAGATCAGTTAGAAAGTGTGGAATGTTGCTTTTATGAGGGTTATAAGCAGTGATTATATTGTATTCTTGATGGCCTTTTCTCACAGTAATGTGCAGTATGCTGTGGATGGAATTTATTTCCTTTACAAGGGTACTGCTACATTTGTTTGAAATATACAAAGATACTCCCCCGCCAGTTTGCTTTCTAACTATGTGATATGCAACATATTTCTTAATATTGAAAAACATTTTTGTTTGTTCTGTTAACCAATTTTCTGAGATTGCTAGGACATCTACACCTTTGATTCTGTCTAACATTATTTGGATATCATCGAACTTTTTTTTAATGCTATGTGCATTTATGTGTTCGCATTTTAGTGTACTGGTATCGGTTATTATCTGTTTACTGTCCTTAATTTTATAATAATCGCTAAGTGTATTACAGTTACACTCGGTTAATTCTAGTGTATTATTATTTGCATAACCTAAAAATAATAATTTCTGTAATTCTAGTTCCATATGGGATAATAATTACCGTAGTAGATATCTTACTATTATATAGATTTTAGTTTGAGAGGGCGAGTTCATCCAGTATTTCAGCACTTGATATAAGCTTTGAGGGTCCATTTTGATTTTTCCGAATGTATATTTTGCAGTTTCTGACCCAAGTTGCAAAGATTTTTCCCTGTTGTCTCAATTCACGGCACTTTTTGGCGATGGTTTCATTTCTTGGGGTCAGGTGTTCATTGATATATATATTACCACCATCACTGTAACCAATTTCACTCGTCTTCAGGGTCTTCTTTTGTCTTCTGCTACTGAGAATCTCTTCCTTCTTCCACCTATTATTTAATTTCACAATTATCGGTTGAGGCCCAGGCTTTGTTGACGGGAGGCGGTGAGCTGCGTCTATGTTTGCCCTGGTGATTTCAACTCCTAACGTCTTGCCAATGTCCGAGATTTTGTGAAATACATCCTCCTCTCTTTCAGAGGGTATTCCATACACTATCAAGTTGTTCTTGCGCTGGTACTGTCTTAGTTCCTCCAATTCGTTGATAGCTCTAGATGCTGCCATTTCTGCGTCCTTGACGGTTTTTCTCTCTTTCTTCAGAGTTTCAATTTCCCGGTGGAGTTCATCATACTTTTCTGATAAGAAAGTTGCTAGTTTTCTTACCTCGTGGGTTTCTTCTCTCATCGCCGAAAGGGATTCCTCAAGTTTCTGGGAGAAAGATGCCATAACCTCTTTGAGGTTAGGTTGCGGGAGGCAGTCTTCACGATTGCATGACCATTTGAAAGTATCATCTTTCCGGAATTGTTGGTACGTGTCTTTACTCATTTTCATGCATGTTACATGAAACCAGCGTCCACACTCACCATCACATCCTACAGCCTGCTGATTGTTCTTGATTTTTTTGCCGCATGGAGCACAGTTGACCGTCGTGATATTAAATGTTATATGACTTCTCTTTTAACAAGTTATGTATTGTATTTCTCTTACGTATTTTATCTACACTGTTCACACAATATTTTACACTTTAGTCACTCGCGTAATCCTCGGTAAACCTGCGTAATTTCTTAATTTTGCTTACGTTTAGAATATAAACCTTTTACATATCCGCCATTTGAAGTTCTACGATATGTGAAGTAATTGAAAGATATTATCCCTCTTCGTCAATGTTTATTGGCTGGTTACAAATTGTAATCTTACAGGAGATAAAAGTCCGGAGATGATTTGCATATTATGGAATTAGTGTAGGCTATAAGCGGCTTCGGTGGCGTAGTCGGTAGCATGCTGAACTGCTGTGCCCAAGATAGCGGATTCAAACCCGGCCGAAGTCGTCGGATTTTTAAAGAGCGTTAAAATCCTTAAGTATGCCTTCCTTCGGAGGGGAAGAAAAGCCGGCGGTCCCATGTCATAGATTTATGGCATGTAAAAGATCCTTTCACAGACTAAACTTGTGTAAAGCAAAATTGTTAGGTTAGATTTCGTCAGAACGCTCTATCAAAAGTTCCAACGTTCACCACTAGGTATCATTGATATCTGGTGGCGAAAGTTGGAACTACTTGAAATTGAACGGAACTTGTAGCTCACCCTTTAGGGTGTCCGCTGGAAGCAGCTACAGACTCAGGCGAGCCGAACATGTCCTCGGACACTCCCGGCACTAAAAGCCATACGATAAATAGTAATAATAATAATAGTGTAGGCTATTTGTCACCGTGAGAATTGTGACTGTATCGACTGACAAGTGGTAATGTATTTATATGGCATTATTATTCTACGTTGCATGAAATGGGTCTTCAAGGTTATACATTTAAACTTTATGTCATCCTCGTGTATTCACACTGGTAGGTTAATTTACACTCATATTTGTTTGCGTAATTAATGTTTTGTTTTCTGTTTTCTGTGAATATGTCAATGCATTTTAATTACGGGTAGTATGCCTCATGGTCTGAGTAATGTTTTATTAATGTGGGACTTGTTTTGATATGCTAACAGCGCTGGTACGGTTATCGTTTTCTACTGTTTTTTCATGATGGCGGAGGTTGTATTGTGTTTTAATTATTAGCGATCATCTGTTGTTAAAATATTAAGAGAATTTGGTAGCCATTGAGATGTAAAGACGAAAATTGGATTAGCTCCGTATATTTTTGAGTTGGAGTACATTAATTCTTCAGTTTTAGGCAACGTATTATCTTGGAAGTAGTAACATACGTAGGCCTAGCTTCGTGACCCATCTAGTCACTGGAATTAATTAATTATTTGTGGGGAAATATATGATATACGGTATGATGTATTCTGTAGAAGCAATGAAGCAATGGAATGTTTAATTCATCGTCGTCTTGATATTTGGCTTGGCTTCTCGCTAACAACAACAGATGTTTGGTTGTGAGCACCGCTTATTTACTTCGTCGTAACAACATTTGGTTGACTTGGTAAAATATTTATGACAGTTAACTGGAAGAAGCGAGTACTTGGATGGTCAGAATCCACATCTATTTTTTAAGTGTTGATTCGATGTTTTGTATGCATGTTGTGGTTAATATATTATGATTTTACCCGATTACTTTAGTATTATTTCTGGGTTCCTGGGCTCAAGGGAGGTTTCAAACAATTACCCTCTGAGTATGGACGTACAATGGCCCAGTTACTTCCCACCCAATTCCATTTACTTCATGTAGTGGGTCAATTAATCTTGATTGGTCACATTGGACCACTTGAGTCGTCCCACAATCACTTCTTCTTTGAAGATAGTACTACTTGGTTCTTGCGCTCTTTCCAGTACTTTTTCATTCTTTCAGATCGGGATTTTCTCAACTCATATGAAATCTCCATAGGCTTTCTATGTGTCATTTCTGCAGAAAATTTGTGAGTTTTAAGAATGGTGTTAATTTTATTTTTCTCCTCGGCATCTGTTATCTTGAGTCCAACTGCTTTGAGATCTTGTTGGATTTCTTGGATCCATTTTCCTCCAGTTTTCTTTCCTAGATTTCTCATCACCAGTTGGCGTACAATTCTGTTTTCTGGAAGCCGTAAGATGTGAAAAAAATATGAAATTCTTTTCTTCTTCATTGTGCTGGTGATTTGATCAATCTCGCGATAGACAGTTTCATTTGGGAGAATCCTCCAGACTCCCTCTACCTGATACTTTTTATGTATGCACGTTCTAATGATTCTTCTTTCCGTTTTGAGGAGCTGATCAGTTCTTTGTTCATTTTAAATTTGGAACAGTGTCTCACAAGCATAAGTGGCTTCTGGGAGAGTTACAGTTTTATAATGTTGGATCTTAGTAGCTATTGATATGCATTTTTTTTTATTATATGTTGACCAGGTTGGAGATTGTGCCTTTTTCATTTTATTTGTTCTATTTATCCAAGTTACTTTTTCGTTTAAGTTATGTGTTATAATTTCTCCAAGATACTTAAATTGAGGAACTAGGTTAACTTTATGATCATTTATGTAGGGGTGTTTAATATATAATGCAACACTTTTTTTTCTAAAAGCATGTTGGTTTTATTGAAGATTCAAATACGCCATGTCATTCCCCAATCCTTTGGTACAATACCCTATTTTTGAACATAGTCTCCGTTCAATGCAATGGCCTCCGTAATGTATGCCTGCATGGTACCACTCGATGTCGGAGCCAACGTCGTGCTGCATCGATAACTACCCCCATCATCCACATAGTGCTTGCCGCGGAGTGCATCCTTCATTGGGCCAAACAGATGGAAGTCAGAAGGCGCGAGATCCGAGCTATAGGGTGGATGAGGAAGAACAGTCCACTGAAGTTTTGTGAGCTCCTGTCGGGTGCAGGCGTGTGTGAGGCCTTGCGTTGTCGTTGAGAAGGAGAAGTTCGTTTGTATTTTTGTGGCTACGAACACGCTGAAGTCGCTTCTTAAATTTCCTTCGAGTAGCACAATACACTTCAGAGCTGATCGTTTCACCACGCGGGAGAACATCAAACTGAAAAAGTCCTCTCGGCACGCCGGAAGGTGGAGGTAGATTTCAACGGACAAACTTGGGGAAAGGCGAAAATAGGCAGAATATGCAGGTTTTCGTAGAAGGATCAGACCTCATTTATTGCGAGAAAGTATTTTATAATTGGAGATTAATTAACTTTGTTTTTCGTCATTTTATGCATATTTTAAACATTTTATTGTCTTATGATGACGGTAACCTTCTTGTCATTTGGAGTCCACTTTTAGCCTACTTTCGATTTTTGCAAAAAATAAAAGTAGACTTATGAGATCAACACAGGGCGAAAAAAAGTGTGTCTGTCTGTGTGTGTGTGTATGTGTGTGTGTGAGTCTGTGTGTGTGTGAGTGTGTGTACTCTGAATGTCTGTCCCCCCTATCAATTCGAACACGGTGAACGCGAATTGAACGAAATTTGGTACAAAGGTAGCACTAGCAAAGGACACCTCTGTGTCATGTTTTATATCGCCGTCATCTTGACGGAAACGTAATGGCGGCCACACAAATGTTCAAAGCTTAAATCAAATTACGACTAACCTAATCATCCGATCTCTACCAAATTTTGCAACAACATACCTTTATGGGGGAGCATCCTTTGACCAAACTAATAGGTCATCAGCCTAATTGTTTGCGGATGGCGGCCATCTTTGTGTCAAAATCGATTCCCCCTATTAATTCGAACACGGTGAAACGGAATGGAATGAAATTTGGGACAGAGGTAGTACTAGCAAAGGGCACCTCAGTGTCATGTTTTATATCGCCGCCGTCTTGACGGAAACGTAATGGCGGCCACACAAATGTTCAAAGCTTAAATCAAATTACTACTAACCTAATCATCTGATCTCTACCAAATTTTGCAACAACATACCTTTATGGAGGAAGCATCCTTTGACCAATCTAATAGGTCATTAGCCTAATAGTTTGCGCATGGCGGCCATCTTTGTGTGAAAATCGATTCCCCCTATTAATTTGAACACGATGAAACCGAATGGAACGAAATTTGGTACAGAGGTAGCACTAGCAAAGGGCACCTCAGTGTCATGTTTTATATCGTCGCCATCTTGACGGAAACGTAATCGCGGCCACCCAAATGTTAAAAGCTAAAATGTAATTACGACCAACCTAATAATCTAGTCTCTACCAAATTTTGCAACAACATATCTTTATGTGGGAAGCATATTCTGACCAAACTGCAAGATCATCAGCCCAATAGTTTGCAGATGGTGGCCAGTATGTGTGCAAATCGATTCCCCCTATCAATTCAAACACGGTGAAACCGAATTGAACGAAATTTGGTACAGAGGTAGCACTAGCAAAGGGCACCTCAGTGTCATGTTTTATATCGCCGCCATCTTGACGGAAACGGAATGACGGCCACCCAAATGTTAAAAGCTTAATCAAATTACGACCATCCTAATAATTTGATCTCTACCAGATTTTGCAACAACATGCCTTTTTGTGGAAAGCAGCTTATGACTGACTACAAGGTCATCAGCCCAATAGTTTGCAGATAGTGGCCATGTATGTGTGCAAATCAATTCCCCATATCAATTCAAACACGGTGAAACCGAATTGAATGAAATTTTTTATAGTGGTAGCACTAGCAAAGCCTACCTAATATTCATGTTTAATATCCCTATAGCACGTTGTATTTCAACAAGCTACTACAACCAACATTCAATTACACTCCTTGAAAAGGACAAAGAGTTATAACAATACCCATGCATTTAGAAGAAAGTAGGCTATATGTTCTTTATTGAACATCTTGTTATACTTGTGGTCACACTGTCCTTATGCAAGGTTTCGACACTGATGTGTAACTATGTAACGGTCTGTTGCTTCTTCACGCAAAATTATATCTCCCGCAGAGATTTTGGTTGGTTCTTCAGTTTAGGGGCTGCGACAACGCGGTCATATAACCCCGTGTACTTTGGGTGAGTGTAGAATCTGTCTGATAAACGGTGTGAATTGTGATGGCAGTATTAGTCTGTAATTCAGGTAAGGACTGCAGACGGTCAATTTCAAGCAGTAGTTCCTAATGTTGCTACCAGATACTACCGTCAACGATACCTAGCTGTGAACTTGGCTACTAGATGCCACCGCAACCAGCAACTCGCAACGAACGTTGGAACTTCCCCTCCAAAGGAAAGCATACTGAGGGATTTTTAGCGCTCTTAGAAAATCCGACGACTTTGGCCGGCTTTGAACCCGCGACCTTGGGCATAGAAGTTCAGCATGCTACCAGTTACGTCACCGAAGCCGCTTCACAGTTAGTCAGATCGAAATCTGAATCTGATCTCGTGCAAGTGCGTTGTCATGGCAACGTCTGATGGCTCGGCATTTTCTTATAATTCCGAAATCATTTTTCTCATCCCTTGGCGTAATGGTGGGCCATATCAAAAATTCTTTCAGACAAAAGTTTTAGGTAATTATTAGGGGAATATTGTCCATTTTGAACGGTTTTGATATTGTGCTTATTAAGAGAGATATGATTAATGTTTCACGAAAAACCCACTTTTTCCCACCCTTTTGCCAATGGTTGGTGCTATAAAAAACTCTTCAAACATAAATTTTTGGTCTTTATCCGACACATAGTATGAACTTTGAACGGATTCGATATTTCACATATTAAGAGAGTTATAGCAATATTTCACTTTTTCGAAAAAAGCCCCCCATTTTCACCCCCTTCGACCGATTTAGCCCAGTAACGAACTCGACCGAGATTTTATATGTATACATATTCGGTAAAAAATTCAAAGTGATTGGTGCAAAATTACGGCAGTTATCGTGTCCACAAGAAACTGATATACATCTATACATCTATACATATATATACATACATAAATTATATATAAACTTTTGAACTGACGATGGTTTTGGGGTCTGGGGGATGTGAAACGCGAAGATATGTCGAAATTTTCCGGAAGTCGAAACATGGTATCCATTGCAATAGTTAGCTTTCTTATGAAATCTACCTAAAACACCTTCCGAGTCCCAGAAGACCGTAGCCATGACTTTACCAGCTGAGGGTACGGTTTTGAACTTTTTCTTCGTGGGAGAGTTGGTGTGGCGCCACTCCATGGATTGCCGTTTTGTTTCCGGTTCGAAGTGATGAATCCAGGTTTCGTCACCTGTGACAATGTTTGACAAGACACCTTCAGCCTCATAACGAGCAAGCGATTCCGCACATATGTTTCTTCTTTGCTCTTTGTGGTCTTCCGTTAGGTGTCGAGGAACCCAGCGGGAACAAAGCTTTGAATACTCCAATTGATGGATAAGTGTGTCAGCACTACCAACAGAGACGTCAAATTCAGCAGCGAGGTGTTTGACTGTGAACTGCCGATCACCTCGAATAAGGGTGTTCGAACGTTGCTACTTTGCTGGCGTCAGTCACAGCTGTGTACGGCCGGCCGGCACGCGGGAGATCAGACAAGTTTGCTCGACCTTGCTCGACCTTGTTGTGATGATGAAACACGCCTCGCCTAACGACTCGCCGTGCTTTTGTCCACTGCCAGGTCCCCGTAGACATTCTGCAAGCGCCTATGAATATCTGTGATGCCCTGGTTTTCGCCAATAGAATCTCAATAACTGCTCTCTGTTTCGTACGCACCTCTGTTACAGACGCCATTTTCAAGGCTAGTTATAGTGCTGCCACGTATCGGAAAGTAATGAAACTCTACGAGACGAAGCGCGAATATTCAAAGATGTCCCAAACAAAATTTCATTTTTAAAAACAGAAATTGGCATAGAGAAACAATGTGTTGCATTATATATTTAACGCCCTTCGTACATACTGTACATTTTCATTTGAGACTGATTTGCCTTACAGCGTCCAGTCTAGTCTGCAAGCCTCTGTTTGCAAACAAGTCACCTCCATGATTCCCTATTAGCAGTTAGCACTGCAGCCTCCTCAGACTCGACACCTCTCACTTTGACATCGTTCATCACTGAATCTATCCATGGCCTCTTTGGTCTACCTCTGCTTCTCTTATCCTTTACTCCCGCAGGGGATCATCTCTAGTGGGACGTGGGTTGGCGACCATGGGGCCCCAGCTGAGTCTGGCATTGCTTTCACTTACTTGTGCCGGGCTCCTCTCCGTCTTCTTTCCTGTCGACCTCACTTGGTCAACTCTTGTTCTCTCCCGACCCCGACGGTATTAGGGTATCCGAGGCCTAGGGAGTCTATTAATTTTCCTGCCTTAATTGGCCCTTGTCTCATCTTTTCTGATACCCTCCTTGTGCGAGGGGTCAGCCTTCTTTTTCTTTTCCTGTTATCTCTTGCCTTCTGCACCAGGCCCTCAAGGAGGCAGGGTGTATGTAGCCCCACCACTTCTGGTGCACCCTGGATATTGCTACACCCTGAGGAGCTCACGGCTGTTGAGTTCGGGAGTTGGCGACCCCGAGGGTTTCCTGAGCTGGGTCCGGTTTCCCCTTTTTATCCATTACCTGTGGGGAGGACCCTCTCCTATTTCACTTTCCTATCTGCCTTTCATGGCTCTCCTTCCTTCCAAGTCCCTCAATCCGCATTCTTCGAGGCTTGCGGGAATTTATTTTCCTCCTGTCCTTTATTTGCCCTATTCTCCTTTTGTTTTCCATTTCCTCTTCCAGTTTATAAATTAGTTTTAGCTATAGTTTACATTTCATTATCACCTTCATGATCACCCAAACCATTAGGGGCCGATAACCTAGATGTTAGGCCCCTTAAAACAACATTTATCATCATCATCATCATCTTATCCTTTACAGCCGAACCTATTAACGTCATAGGTAATCTCTCCTCCTCCATTCTCATCACATGACCCCACCATCTGAGTAGTCTCATACGAACAGCTTCATCTAGCGTGTTCATATCTAATTAGCATTTATCTCTTCATTACGAGTACATTCCTGTCATTGCTCCCATCTATTTGTCCCAGCAACCCTCCTATCAGTTACCTCTAGCTTATGCATCAGATACACTGAATCTACCCAGCTCTCACTTCCATAAAACAACGTCGGTCTAAAAACTGAGCGATATAGGGAGTTTCGTAGATAAACTAGCTTCTTTCTTGCGGAATACTGTAGATAACAACTGAGAACTCACTGCATTGGCTTTTATACACCTCGACCCTATTTCTTTCCCCATACAACCATCCCAAGAGAATATACAGCCTAAGTACCGCTATCTAAAATGTTCCACCTGCTCCAATTTAGTTCCTTCTACCTGGCATTCTATTTTCTTTTGTTTCTTCCCTGCCGACAAATATTCGTCTTTGAAATGCTGATCTTCATGCCATATTCCCTACATTTCTGTTCAAGTTAAACATGTTGGCTTGTAAGCTAACAGAAAAATAAGACTGGGGGAAAAGAAAATAATTACGACAGGGCAAATAAAGTACTGACCCCTTGCAAAGAAGCATATGAGACTCAATTTCGGGGGGTGTAACAGTCCATTTCGTAAAGTTGTTGTTAAGCGCTTCTTATAACATGCAGGGTAACATATAACAAAATAACATGCAGGAAAAAGTTAATACCAGGATTAAAACATATGAATTTAATAACAGATCAACAAATTTAAACTATTTACAACAAAACAAAAAAAAAAGGTCTCCCAGATGACACCCACTTGAATTAAATAAAATTGCCAAACTAGGCCTGATCTCAGGAGAGATCGTAAACATCTGGACCAAATGTCCCAAATTACTGCAATGACATGTGCGTGTGCGGCTTTTCTACATGGGTTACGATGTGTACAAATTAATGCGAGATTCGTTACCATCCAGTAAACCTTCAGGGGACGAATCTGCATTGTTTTAGAGCTAGACAGACGCGAGGAACCAACTAAACACTAATTAAACTAATCCGACACTTCCTACACTAAACAAACAAAAATAATTTCCGCGTGAAATTGGAATCAAAGAATTGCCGTAGCAAAGAACATGACGCCTAAAAATTAGGACTTTTCAAATCAACACAAGTAAATCAACACGCGACCAATCAAGAAAAATACACATATGGCTGCTTGCCATTTTTACAAGAAAATACAAAATACACCCAACGCTGTCACAGCAGACAAAATCTAACAATAAGCAAATGAAATGAGTCACAGAAATCAATAGGCTCAGAGCCAACATTTACATCATAAAACAAACATTTCATTTCATACGATATGCGGTAATTCGTAACGGACATGGCGAACTCCCAAATTAAAATTATGATCCAAAGACCATTAAAAGAACAGGTTTGCTACAGATAGCTTACAGGGGTCAGTCGGTCAGCTGGACTGCCTAAACGATGAATCATCAGACATAGACGGGCGCAAAGTGGAATCTGCACATCTGTCAACCCACGTGTCAATTACCTCGACCTGCCGTAGCAATGGCTCGAGTCTCGAAGAAGCGTGCTCCAAAGCACATACTATACGTGTGTGTGCCAAAATAAAATATATTAGCATTTCCCACGGAAATCCAAGAATCAGCACTGGACAAGGTACAGTAGCCTCGAAGAGCGCTCTGCCTTTCCATAAAAAAAACAACCACAATATTTGAGGGCGGTAGTCACATTCTACCCCTCATCACGAAGAATCAATACACACACCTTGACACAAGACACACACCAGAACGTATGGGTTTGACAGAAGCCTGAAATAAAGGACATAAAATATTTTCCTTCGACTTGCGCTCCCAATCTAGTCCGTGACTAAAGAACCTGAAAAGGACTCTCAAAAAAAAAAAAATATAGAACTAAGGTGTTCTACAGTGACATCTTAACTTGCTGCGCTCGGCAAACCTAGTATGAATAAAACCTGTTCGTAAAACATCTAACAACTTTTACCCCCTTATCCTACTAAACATGAATTTGAATAAAAGCACCATTTATCGACCATGACGAATTTCGCATTCGCATGAATAAAATCAAAATACACACGCCGTGCCTACTAATAATGACTCATAAGAAAAATATACAATCAAGCAAACATTTTGGCCACGTGCCAACGTACATTTAAATATAACAGTGTCGGCGCACAAAAATCTAAATACACAAGAAAACAATGATAAAATATTTACAACGTTCCCGCGTCTAATCTAGCTACATATTGAATAAATCAATGGTTTGTACATCACCGTGCAGCTTGTAGAAAATCAACCTCCATCCCAAGGCATTTCCCCACGAGAAATCTACTCGTTCATCGTCGACGTTCTGGTAGAGGCATAGCACTTCATTCCACCAATCGACCTTCCTGTAGACATCTTGGCGTGGCTTCTTGGAAAGAAATGTTCAAAGTTATTATTCTACCTAGCTAGAATCGCTATGAGCTACTGACTTTCACTCAAAAATAATGTCCTGGGCGATTACTCAACGTTGGACTGGCCCTATCTAAGCATTTGCTTACTTCACACGCACATATACATCACACAAAATATAACACAAAATTTACAGAAAATATTACAATCTTCGTCCACCACGCAACTGGCTTTTAACAAGTCTCAAATTACGTCTACCGCGTAGCGCTTATCTCAACTAGAGATCTTCGTCCGCTAATCATGAACTCTGCTCCCATGAGCGCAATAAAATGTTCGTTCAAACAGACGTGAAGTATGCTCACTAGAGCCTGATAAAATCGTGTCCCAAACTGGCGTGAAGGATGCTCCTCGGAGCCCGATAAAGTTGTGTCTCAAACTGGCATGAACGATGCTCCTCGGAGCCCGATAAAGTTGTGTCTCAAACTACTCATCACCCATCAATTTATTAGAAACTGACAGAAAGAGGTGGAGTGGGGGCAATTTGTGAAAATAATCTGTAGTTTTCAACTCACAGACTTGGGACTAGTATCAAATTTCTTCTTTTCATCCAAACGTCTCAATGGACTCATGCGGAATCCTATCGCATCGGCGGTTCTTCATACACGTGTTTTAGCGCCTTTTTATGGTACGCAAATCTCCGCGTGGTTTAGGCGTCCTCTCTCCTGATTCGTTGATTCAATCGTGTATCGGTTGGAAATTTATCTCTGGCACGCCCATATTGACGTCGACTTGGATGCGCGTTCACCCTGAATTTGTCGTTGAACTCGGCTTAACCGGTCATCGTCAGGAATAACTCCCATGCTACTTCTGTTGCAATCGCTGCGACACACTACCTGTCTTCCCTTTGTCAATCCCCAACATGTACTGCCTGGATATCAGTAATAATAATAATAAAAATCATGAAGACTTATTGATCGGCAAATCAATAAGGGTTCATTTATCCTCAGCAAGGTTTTGAAATTCGAAGCAAGTGATTGATTTGGATTTGAAAGACAATATCCACAGTAATATAGATAACATCACTTAAGTACCTCACTCGTCTGCCTGAGTGTGCATTCCACTGTCCCAATTAGTATGCGCGCTTCTCGCTGCAATGTGCCCCTCTGAGATGTCATTCGCACGTCTGGCTAGAACTTCCCCCTCTTACTCACACAATTACAACTTCTGCCAGACCTGCCGTCTTGTTTACAAACAATGCCCGCTCTCCCAGGTATCACGTAGCCACGTGCATTTGAATGTGGGTTCTCAAATTAATTTTTGCAATATGATTCTGCATCCCTTGTCCTTATTACTCATCAAATGGTTCCCTTCTGTAATATGGCTTGAGATTAGCACAATTGAAAACAGATTTAGCGCCAGTGCTCAATTCTTCAAGTCTATAAGCATTATTACCCAATTTTTTTATAATACGGAACGGGCCAATAAATTTTGCACAGAACTTGGCAAATACTTTGTTCTTAGGATCTGATATCGGTGGTCTCCGAACAAGCACTAGTTCCTGTTCCTGAAGTTCACGATGAAATTTCTTCCCTCTGTATTTCCCCAATCTTCGGTCCGCTACCGTCCTCTTCTTCTGCTATCGTCTTCTTTAGCATATTTCCAGACCCTTGCCTGAAACTTCGTCCCGCGAATTTCTTCTGCTATTTCTCCGCGTCTCCTCCTGTCTTGTCACCTTTTCTGCATCCTCGTTACTCTGATTATCAGGATTTCTTCTGTTTTTTAATGGCTCGTCCGCACTTCTCTTTCTCCGTTTCCTCTTCTGCATTTAATTCGTACAGATATTTTTGCGACTCAGCGTAACGCTCGTTCCAGTCATTACGATAATCTCCCTGGTTTTCTTGCCGATAATTCCTCTGATTATTCCATCTGCCGTCCCCGTTCCTTTGATATGGTCTACCCTGCCTTTGGTTTCCCGTCCAGTTAGTATATTCTCGCTGGTACGTCCTCTGATTGTGATTGTTGTTCTGATTATTGTAATTATCACCGCGATTTTGGAAGTTCCTATTGTTATTATTATTTTATTGGTTTCGACCGTCGAACTCCTGCCGTCTTGGCGTAAATTGTGTGCTAGTGGACTGTGTCTTCGTCTGATTGTTCTGACTTTCACCGTTTTGATGCCCCTGAACTATTTCTGCAGTGTTCACGCACTCCATATTCCGTCTCCCTGTCTGCGGACTAACCATACTCGTTTCGTCCACGTGGCGGAGTATCTCCTCGGCCTGAACTGCGGTTTTGATATTTCCTGCCACTAAAAATTGCTGTATGTTCATCGGAAGCTGCTTGCCGATAGTTAATACCATGTTTTCTTCAGAAGGCGGCTCGTCAAAATCCCGGAATTTCACTAGCTGCTGACTAAAAAACTCAGAAAACCTTGTAGGGTGTGTGCTATGGTATTTTCTGGTATATAAGTCCATCCTCAACCCCTGCTGCATTGAAGGACTCCATAAATTCCTCAAAAATGCTTCTTTAAACTGGGCCATATCATTAAACGTATACTTGAAGCTTTGAAACCAGATTAAACTTGGGCCCTCTAAAAATTTCTCCACCAGACGAAGCTGTTTTGCGGGACTGACGTGTTGGTCATTAAAATAATCATCCAGCTGGCGCAAAAATGCTTTTGGAGTAGACCCTGAATTTTCCCTGAATTTGTCTGGTTTAAAATCATTTCCTCTAATTACTTGTATGACTTGGGCAGGTGCCACTCCAGGTTGTGGAGTTGACGTCTCCCCTCTGAAATTGTGGAATGTGTCGCAAGTTATCTTTGGACTCTGACCTCGGCTCGTATCCTCAGCTAGCTTCGACCCCTCCGGACTTCCAATACTTCCGTGTTTCCCTACTGCGTTTTCTGAAGAGAATAAAATGGCATTCTCTAAAGATCTTATCTCATTTTTAACGATGAGGTCTGCGTGTTCTTGGAGCTTGGACTTGATACTTTCCTCCAGAGCCTGTATTCTAGAGTTATTCTCGCCTAGCCTCTTTAATATAGTCAGCCTATCCCCTTTAGTCTCATTCACCTGCTGTTCCCAATCTTTCCGGATTCTACTCTTCAAATTGTTAATTTTTCCTTCCTTGTTTTCCTGATTCTTCTCAACCTGTTCCCCTATTTGATCTTGTATCAGCTGCTGAGTTTTAATTAATTGTTCTCCTATCTCTTTCTGATTCTTAATTAACTGTTCTTCCATTTCTTTCTCATTCTTAATTAACTGTTCTTCCATTTCTTTTCGTATTTGCTCTTGATTTTTACTTAACTGGTCTTCCAGGTTTTCGCGCAAGTGCATCCGTTCTTTCTCCGTTTTTATCTCCACTTTGTCAAGTTCTTTTATCAATCCTAACACATTGTTGTCGACTGAATTATTCTGCTCTTGTATGTAAATATTCTTCGCCTCTATTCTGTTGAATTTCCCCTGTAATTCATCCTGCGTGCTTTTGATCCCTGCCGTATTGTTCACACATGCTGTCTCGATTTGTTTCAGTTTGGCGGCTACCATTCCATCTAACTGTACTAGCTTGTCGTCAAATTTGGATTCTAGTTTCTTGATTTCTCCTAATTGCCTCGAATTATTC
The DNA here is from genome assembly GCA_946902985.2 of Meconema thalassinum. Classification (NCBI taxonomy): domain Eukaryota; kingdom Metazoa; phylum Arthropoda; class Insecta; order Orthoptera; family Tettigoniidae; genus Meconema; species Meconema thalassinum. Next base: position 43,266,890 of record OX336392.1, read on the forward strand.
TCTGCCACCTCCCCCGCCAGTTTCTCTAGTTCTACTTTAGTACTCTGATTTATTTCAAGGGTGATCCTCTCTAATTGAACTGTTTGTAAAGTTGCCTGCTCCGATAATTTGTGGTTTGGGTCAACTAACTGTTTATCATTCTGTTCACGTAATTGAGTAGTTATGTTATTTAATTGTTTATCATTCTGTTCACGCAACTCGTGTAATTGTTTATCACTGTGTTCACGCAACTCATGTAATTGTTTGTCGCTATCCAATTTCTGAATATGCAATTGCACCGTAATGTTACTGTTCACGTCCTGTAATTGTTTATCACTATGTTCACTTATCTCCTCCTTCATGCTTTTTAACTGTTCCTCCGTCTTTGCAGACAATTGCACAGACATCTGCTCCATCAACACTTTAATCTCCTCGATGCTAGCCATCGCAAAACACACAAATATATTCTGAGAAAATAGGGTCAAGCAATGGGATTTCAGTCGTACACACACACATGTCTTGATATTTAAATATTACTTTGAATCTAATTTAAATAAATTTTCATTAATCAAAATCTTACTGAATAATGACTCTTATTTCCAAACAACAAATAACTCCCTTGTGATCTGCTTTTAAATTCCTAACTAACAGAATTTACGAAAGACACTTTAATTAACCGAAGTTAATTAAATGTAAAGTAAGGCAACACCTTCCTGCTTTTGACTGAGTTCGTTAAATATGCAAATTTTCTAATTTTAAGCCGGGCGCCAGAACAAGTTATCAACAAACACAATATCAATTTCTAACCTTGTTCAACATTTCTAACTTTAAGAACTCAGTGATTTTACTGATACACATGGCGGTACAACTTCGCCTCAATTTACTGAATATACTTTTGTCCTGCTGACCAGGCATCATTTCTCAGCGAAATAAGTATGAGGTCAACAAAGCAACAACAACAACAATCCCCACTTGGGCAGCCATTTTTGATATATGAACCCTTGCAAAGAAGCATATGAGACTCAATTTCGGAGGGTGTAACAGTCAATTTCGTAAAGTTGTTGTTAAGCGCTTCTTATAACATGCAGGGTAACATATAACAAAATAACATGCAGGAAAAAGTGAATACCAGGGGCCTGTTCCACGAATGAACTTTGCAACTTTTCACTTTGCACTTTGCACTTTTCAGTTCAGATTTTGTTCCACCATCACTTTTCAGATTTGTCTTGCAAAGTGAAAAGTGAAAAGTGATAAGTTAGGAATCTTTTCACTTTTGAAGACTGTTATGTTCCTCCATTGGTGCAGAAATGCAAAGTGCAAAGGAATGATTGAAAAGTTTTCAGAATTCTTTGCAAAGAGACGATTCCCTTTTCAGCTGTTAATGAACAAGTCTCTACACTAGTTTCTCGGCGCAGAATTTGGTTTAGTGTTATACATATGTTACGCAGGAGCGTTTGTTATCATCAAGTGAGGATAGTGATGAAGAATCCAACAAGAAGACGGACAAAGACGGGATGAATTTTCATAACCTCACTTTAGTATAAACAGGTTAAAAGTCCCGCCTGATCAATACTTTTATTAATTAAGATCATTGTGTGGTATTGATCAGGCTGAACTTTTAACCTGATTATACTAATTAGTTTATCAATACGGAACCAAAATGAACCTTTTAAGTTCTAAAATAACCTTACTTTGACGAACTTTCGTGAGTGTTTTCGTATTACCCCAATACAAACTGACTATATTCTTGAAATAATTGGCCATTTATTGAAACCTGCAACAAAAAGAAGTCGATCTATTTCTGAAATGGAACAAATTGTTATATGCTTAGGCTACATTGGTTAGGAAACGGTATAGCAGCAATGTATGGGACAGCAAAATCAGCTATTTGCAGAACAGTTACTAAAGTCCTCAAGTTCACCATGAAAAATAAAGCATTAAATCATAGAATAAATATACAGTTTGTTCATGGAATAAACATGATCGGATCACTCCTATGCAAAGACTTTTCACTTTGCAAAGAAATTGAAAAGTAATACATAGATCATGGTGGAACAGAAAGACTTTGCACTTTGCAAGAATTGAAAAGTGCAAAGTGAAAAGTGAAAAGTTACAAAGTTCATTCGTGGAACAGGCCCCAGGATTAAAACTTATGAATTTAATAACAGATCAACAAATTTACACTATTTACAACAAAACAAAAGAAAAGGTCTCCCAAATGACACCCACTTGAATTAAATAAAATTGCCAAACTAGGCCTGATCTCAGGAGAGATCGTAAACATCTGGACCAAATGTCCCAAATTACTGCAATGACATGTGCGTGTGCGGCTTTTCTACAACGATGTGTACAAATTAATGCGAGATTCGTTACCATCCAGTAAACTTTCAGGGGTCGAATCTGCATTGTTTTAGAGCTAGACAGACACGAGGAACCAACTAAACACTAATTTAACTAATCCGACACTTCCTACACTAAATAAACAAAAATAATTTCTGCGTGAAATTGGAATCAAAGAATTGCCGTAGCAAACAACATTAACGCCTAGAAATTAGGACTTTTCAAATCAACACAAGTAAATCAACACGTGACCAATCAAGAAAAATACACATATGGCCGCTTGCCATTTTTACAAGAAAATACAAAATACACCCAACGGTGTCACAGCAGACAAAATCTAACAATAAGCAAATGAAATGAGTCACAGAAATCATTAGGCTCAGAGCCAACATTTACATCATAAAACAAACATTTCATTTCATACGATATGCGGTAATTCGTAACGGACATGGCGAACTCCCAAATTAAAATTATGATCCAATGACCATTAAAAGAACAGGTTTGCTACACATAGCTTACAGGGGTCAGTCGGTCAACTGGACTGCCAAAACGATGAATCATCAGACATAGACGGGCGCAAAGTGGAATCTGCACATCTGTCAACCCACGTGTCAATTACCTCGACCTGCCATAGCAATGGCTCGAGTCTCGAAGAAGCGTGCTCCAAAGCACATAATATACGTGTGTGTGTCAAAATAAAATATCTTAGCATTTCCCACGGAAATCCAAGAATCAGCACTGGACAAGGTACAGTAGCCTCGAAGAGCGCTCTGCCTTTCCATAAAAAAACCACAATATTTGAGGGCGGTAGTCACATTCTACCCCTCATCACGAAGAATCAATACACACACCTTGACACAAGACACACACCAGAATCACACGTATGGGTTTGACAGAAACCTGAAATAAAGGACATACAATATTTTCCACCGACTTGCGCTCCCAATCTAGTCCGTGACTAAAGAACCTGAAAAGGACTCTCAAAAAAACTCAAAAATATAGAACTAAGGTGTTCTACAGTGACATCTTAACTTGCTGCGCTCGGCAACCCTAATATGAATAAAACCTGTTCGTAAAACATCGAACAACTTTTACCCCCTTCTCCTACTAAAAATGAATTTGAATAAAAGCACCATTTATCGACCATGACGAATTTCGCATTCGCATGAATAAAATCAAAATACACACGCCGTGCCTACTAATAATGACTCATAAGAAAAATATACAATCAAGCAAACATTTTGGCCACGTGCCAACGTACATTTAAATATAACAGTGTCGGCGCACAAAAATCTAAATACACAAGAAAACAATGATTAAATATTTACAACGTTGCCGCGTCTAATCTAGCTACATATTGAATAAATCTATGGTTTGTACATCACCGTGCAGCTTGTAGAAAATCAACCTCCATCCCAAGGCATTTCCCCACGGGAAATCTACTCTTTCATCGTCGACGTTCTGGTAGAGGCGTAGCACTTCATTCCACCAATCGACCTTACTGTAGACATCTTGGCGTGGCTTCTTGGAAAGAAATGTTCAAAGTTATTATTCTACCTAGCTAGAATCGCTATGAGCTACTGACTTTCACTCAAAAATAATGTCCTGGCGATTACTCAACGTTGAACAGGCCCTATCTAAGCATTTGCTTACTTCACACGCACATATACATCACACAAAATATAACACAAATTTTACAGAAATTATTACAATCTTCGTCCACCACGCAACTGGCTTTTAACAAGTCTCAAATTACGTCTACCGTTTAGCGCTTATCTCAACTAGAGATCTCCGTCCGCTAATCATGAACTCTGCTCCCATGAGCGCAATAAAATGTTCGTTCAAACAGACGTGAAGTATGCTCACTATAGCCTGATAAAGTCTTGTCCCAAACTGGCGTGAACGATGCTCCTCGGAGCCCGATAAAGTTGTGTCTCAAACTGGCGTGAACGATGCTCCTCGGAGCCCGATAAAGTTGTGTCTCAAACTACTCATCACCGATCAATTTATTAGAAACTGACAGAAAGAGGTGGAGTGGGGGCAATTTGTGAAAATAATCTGTAGTTTTCAACTCACAGACTTGGGACTAGTATCAAATTTCTTCTTTTCCTCCAAACGTCTCAATGGACTCATGCGGAATCCTATCGCATCGGCGGTTCTTCATACACGTGTTTTAGCGCCTTTTTTATGGTACGCAAATCTCCGCGTGGTTTAGGCGTCCTCTCTCCTGATTCGTTGATTCAATCGTGTATCGGTTGGAAATTTATCTCTGGCACGCCCATAATGACGCCGACTTGGATGCGCGTTCACCCTGAATTTGTCCTTGAACTCGGCTTAACCGGTCATCGTCAGGAATAACTACCACACTACTTCAGTTGCAATCGTTGCGACACACTACCTGTCTTCCCTTTGTCAATCCCCAACATGTACTGCCTGGATATCAGTAATAATAATAATAAAAATCATGAAGACTTATTGATCGGCAAATCAATAAGGGTTCAGTAGGAACACATGGAAAGAGAAAAGAACCATGTTAACCATCAGAACGGCTTTTCAGGTTGTTAGGTCATGTGAAACGTTGGACCAGATATTTCTTTTGCAAGTGCGTCTGGCATTTTCAAAGATTTGTTCTGAATAGTTTCAAATGGCACTTGTCTGAGGTAATAATAATAATATCGTATGGCCTCGGTGCCGGGTGCAAGCTTTGTTATTTGACACCCAGAAGGCAGCTTGCGTGTCGATTTTCGTCGTTCCTTGGAACGCTATAAATGTCAAGGAGATTAGATATCTAAGCTCCTTGACATTATAGTGCTTTATAGTAGAGAATGGAAGACCTTTGTGTTGGCGGAAAATCCCGAGATTAATTTTGCCATTATGAAACACGGCTTACTGAATTCAAATGGGTTCTTTAACATGCCAACATGGTATGACATGCATATCGTGATTTTTGTCGCCTTTCAAAAAAAATCACTTACCACGGCCAGGAGCGAACCTGAAAGCCTGGGGATTGTAGTCCGACACGTTAACCGCTCACCCACCGTGCCAAGCACTTGTCTGAGGTTTATATAGGCTATTGGAATGTTCTTGAAACACGATTAAACTTGAGCGGTTTCTGGTAGTTTCGTGTTGACAGTTCTCTTGTTTCTTTCCCGAGTGGCTATGTTTTTGATATACTCCATTTACAAAATTGCAATTACACACCATGCTACACTCATAATTATAACATGCGGTTGGAAATCAGACAAATTATTAAACACACGAACCACCTCATGGAATTAACATGAGGTGAATTGTATGTGAGTCTACAACTTCTCTTCTTTGTACGGGTTTAGCTGTGGTGGATTAGAATGTAGAAATTAACCGAACTCGTGATAACCAGCTTAGGCAGGATTTTTCTAGCTAGTCTTTGCTATTTTTCATTACAGTGAGAGTTAACCACCGTTTTGGTGCATTCTGGGTGTGTCAGCAGGATTTAAAATCCTAATATATTTTACTAGACATGACCCCAGGTCACTTGGATTTGGTTTGGTCGACCCTTCATGTGGGCCAGATTTATTTTGGAAGGATGGACAACCATTCTTAAGTATTTTCGTTGTTACCCCTTCCGCGACACTTCCACGACGTCACTGTTTTGCCATGAGTGGCCGTATCAGTTAATGACCGACTGTAGTCATTGCCTTTATGATAAAGTTATGTTATTTATTGTTCACGTGAGCTCTGAAGCCACATCAGTTCAAGTGAAAACAAGGGGATTATATTAAATATGCTACACTAGAGCATCGAACACCGATACCTTCCGTATCATTTCCGACATCTTAGCAGTTTGTAAGATTGTCATATTGGTTATGTCTTTATTTTGTGCCAAGCCAAGTACACGCAAAAGTTTTTGTACATATTAGTCGAGTGACATTTATTTGTCAACTCCAAAGCACTCCACGAGAGGTGGAACATCTTCGTGAAACTGTTGCTTGGATGTTTTAAACGTAAAATATCATTGTACTCCGTATTTTTATGTGGTACACTTGCCACACATGTTTTACAGTTATTTGTTATGATATTTGAGCCAGCGTAATTCACAATAAGACTGTATTTGAGTGAATTATTGCCTGCAGAATGTAGTCAGTTGCTAGACGCGACTGTAAAGCTGAGTGTTTGCTAACACCAGTCAGAACGGGTTTCTCTCCCATGGTTCACCACGCTCTCTTTGCGAGACGATTTCATATTATTTGACGATGCACACGCATCAATTATTTTACCGTTTGGAGAATGTAGCCATTCTCTAGGTCAAGGCCAGCTGCTTTGTTTTGAGATCAGATTTTTTGCTGACGTCATGAGACGTGCATGTATTTTGCTTGTTATCGATTTGGGAAGCGAACTCCATTCTAGCACTATTTGAGAGTGTATAATTTTGTAGGAAGCCAATGTTGTCTATTATTTAATGGTGATTATGACACCCTGTTTGAGGCTTTCTGTGTGTTATATTTGAGTGCACGAGATGCGCTGTCGTACAGAGCTAACTCTGCGACCATTCTTACCAGGATTAGCCTGAGGACTGTTGCAGGAGAGCTGTGTGCCCCCGACAGTATATTTTGCAACCGAGTCTTGCTAACTCGTGTTATTGTGCCGGCTGTTGAACCGAAGTTTGTAAGTGTTGATCTTTCAGTAGACGTCACGTTCTTTAAGCCTAGGTGTCCATAGAATCACCAGCATATTCGTCATAAACCAACGACAAACATAAACCGTGCTCCTAATAATAATAAATATCTAATTATTATAAATAAATGCTAAATAACCATGACTGTGAATTTAATCTTGATCCTCAACTTTGTGCTCGCTGGATGATTTAGTTTTGATGTTTTCCATTTCCAACGGGAAATTACTTTTTGACTTTTGTACCCTATTCTTGAGACGACAGAGCTGCGTACGATCCATTAGTTCTCAACTGGTGGCACACGATGCTCATGCGACCTAGGTCGTGATTTTAATCACGCCGTTTTCACCGTAACTACATGATCAGATGACCCTTGAATACAAACAGTATTCTAGCTTGTAGGCAGGATTAATAAGAGACTATGTGAGTGCTGTGTTAATTTATTTATTTGAAGTGTTATATTGTATGATAACCTGTTGTACCCTTAGCTTGTAAGGAGTGTATTTAATGTTTTGTGTGGTTGGTTATCATAAAGCTTTTGATGTAAATGTTTGATTATTACGGTAGTCATTCACCGTAAATTCTTGTTGTAACGTTAGGACTTAGCTAGATTCATTAAATGATTAAATGTAAATTTGGGAGTGGTACCATCATAGATTCTTTTGCTTGCCTATTGTTAATTTAACTTCTCATTTTCCATAGTTACCCATTTTATTTGTGTAGGATATACGTTTCGTGCCACTACCCTAGCTTTGCTGTTGTTTTCCTTGTATTATAGATCTTTCGCGAGAGTTTTAAACTTCAATCAGTGTAGGATTCTTGGCCCATTATTTTCTTTTTTTTATTAGCTTGCGGGACTAGCCAGAAATAAACCCTCCGAACTAGGCCATGTGTTTGTTATTTTTAAATAAATTCTACCCGAGTTTACATAAGTCTGGATGTTAATATTTTGTAGTTTAATTGTTTCTGCGGTGTACTTCCTGGGTTATTCTTGACATTTACCTTGTCTGCCCAGATCGCCCCGTGATCTTGCGTCTCGTGCGTACTGACCTATAAGAAGTACTTCCAGTTCTTTTCGGCATATGTGTTCGGATGATGAGTTGTCTGGAAAGTCATTGCGGTTAGTGGCAACCCTAACAGCTCGTCCGACGGGCTCAATACTAAAAGCTTGAAATATTAAATTGATCGCCAGTTAGTAAGAGACAGCTGCAGACCAGAACAGGATGTTTATAAGAGCATTAAGACGAAAGTGAGCCAGAATATTATACTCGGACCTAATTAAAGAAAGTTTAAGAGGACAGATATTACAGTGAGTCAGAACATGCAGTCACCAGCACAACTCAGCACTCTTAGGTGATTGCACGAGGTGATTAAAGTCTTCATTACACAGTAACTACTGTATTTGTGTGATGAATGGAGCGTCTACGGCTCGGGGATTAACCTTCTGAACGCAACGTCAGCCAGAAATTAGCGTAGGTAGTGAATAGGCGTGGTCTATTTACGAGTGAAATGCTCATTACTTAAATAATAATCATTGGATTTTAATGAGACAAACTCCACGAAGGATGAAATTTAAAATGTGAATTTCTGGAACTTTAAAACCTTATAACATTACGAATGCAGAAGAGTGCTGACACAGCATGACGTAAGGAAGCAATTAGCGGACTGATACGCGTAGGAAAAAGGGTGAAGTGTACCACCCACACGAGAAGACCGGACCTTAAATAATCAACTAAAATAATTGAATGTACGGATTCTTATCCACAGGATTGTTTTCTAACATTTAGTATATTCCGCACAAGGTGGTGATTTTTATAAATTGAAAGGAGCACGGAAACGGGAGTTTGGCTCCAGAAGTAATTACGGGCCTATATTCTGAGCCAAATCGCATGTAAGCCTTGCGAGGCGATGTCGAAGTCAGTCATTCGTTGAGTCCCAGAGGGAACACTACGCCAGTCATACACTCAAACCTGGAGAGGGCACGTTACGATACGTTAAGTCATAAATTGAGGTGGAGAGGGCACGCTGATTCGAAGTCGTCTAGTGATTCCATAGGGGAAACTATGTCAGTCATCGAAACCCAGGCTGGTTGATACGCCGAAGTTAGAGTTTACGCTATACTTAGAGTTGATTTTGTGGGGTTTGAAGCCATTTTCAGTGTTGCCTAAGGAAACAAAAGTTTGGTGCTTTTTAGTCGGTCAACATGAATGTACACACATTCAGACGTATGCGAACATATGTGTGACACGGGGCATAGCTTTAATAAAATCGAGACTGACCTAAAAATAATTCATCACGAATCGAAAGGCAGAGCTCTCGACATAAAGGAAGCAATCGAGATTCACCTATCCAAACGAAACAATCCCAACAATCTAAATGAACACACCTTTATTGAGAGTTCCCCCCTTTTCACTCTACTAAAAACACACCCTGTCGGAAACAAGACACAACTTAGCGATACAGCCAAGCTAGATAAAAAAAGGGGGAGGGGAATAGCGGTGATTAATAGGTAAATGTTAACTGGATCAGGTTTACTATGTACTTTTTTCTGAAATAAACCTAGGCCAGTATGCGCGGCAGTATTAAAGGTGACGGGACGTCTTCAATAGACCGGGCAGCGCTTAGTTCGGTTGGCTTTTTAGTCCACGCGTGGCGAAGACGGTTCCACGGTCTTTAATAGTTGTAGATCTTCCTGTATTAAATAACATACATTCTTATCTAGATTTGGCAACGTCACACAAATAAACATTGCACTGACCTCATACAGAACATAGGAACAAAAAAGGGGGGGGGAATGGAAAAGATTGTTTCGTCCAGTTAACACCCGGGCTCAGTCGACCACAACTGGTGCTAGAGTGAACACGTAACTGCTCGAAGTCCCAGCCAGGAAGACAACCGGATAAGTATCAGCCTGTATTATTACAGTATAACCATAGTTGATTTTTTACAAACATATAATCACCCCAAACAGACAAACTCCGGATTTATATCACCATTTTAGCTTTCACCTAATCTTATATATAAAAGTGAAAGTCTGTATGTGGGTATGTATGTATGTATGTGGGTCTGTTCCGTATACAAATCTACACCGTTCCGCCAATCTCAACCAAATTTTGCATACATATAGTTTAGGATCCAGAAGGAACCGCTGGCTACATGAATTTTCGATAGTCTTTCTCATTCTTCTGATTTCGGCCCTTTTGCACTCAAGCACAGGCTAATCAAATCATAAAATATACTCATGAAGGAATGGCAAGGCAGATAGTTTCCATGGCAACATAGCTAAAGTCGAGACACGGCCGACTGGATGCCAGTTCTGCTCTGCACTACCGGTATAGAAAAAGAGGATCTTTACTTGAAATCCCGTTAGTTACTCAACTACTCACACAGCACTGTCAACCGAGTTTAGCATAACAAAGACTTGACACTATCATCTACTATATATATTTGTGAAATACCACTCACTCATTCATTCATCCATCACGAAATCTCAGAAACCAGCGACGGATTGGAATGAAATTTGGTATGCAGCTTCCCAAAGGGCCGCAAATGCCCCCTAAGATAGGATTTTTGGATGTTCAGGTTCTAAAGGGGTGTTAAGGGGGTTGACCTGCATTTCATTGAATTTCAATATCTCCCGATTGGTTTCATTGGGGGATGTGATACTCGGCACGTAAACTCATCCTTAAAAATAAGAAGACACGAGTCTGAGGGTTTTTGGATGTGGTGTATATCATGACGTGAAAGGGGTGAAAAGTGGGGATTGAAAGTTTCCTAACGGAGCGTGTATCTCATAAACGACATAGGTGAGGAGTTTGAAACTCAGCTGAAAACAATCAGCATACAAAATACGTAAATATGTGTTTGACCGTTTATTCATAAATCCAATTTAAGGGGCCCTTGGAGAGAGGTGAAATTCTGGGGGGGGACAGGAAGAAAGTGTCCTAACTGATTGACTGACTCACTCACTCATCAAACTCAGGGGGGAAAACTGCTTTAAAGTAAGTAAATAGCTGTTCGACAGTTTTTTTATTAAATCAAATTTAAGGGGTTCATGGGGAGGGGTGAAATTCTGAAAAAAGAAAATTGAAAGATAATGTCCTGACTCACTCACTCACTCACACACTCATCATCGCCCAGCCAAAATTATTGAAGTTAGAAACATGACAGTTTGGGGATATGTTCATTGTATGTCAAAACCGTCTACTAAGGGAGGATTTCCGGATATTCAGGTTCTGGAGGGGTCTTAAGGGGTTTAAACCTGCATTCCATTGAATAACAATATCTTCCGATTGGTTTCATTGGGGGATATGATACATGACATATAAACTCATCTTTAAAAAGGAAGAAGACACGTCTCTGAGGGGTTTTCGATGTGGTGTATATTATGAGGTGAAAGGGGTGAAAAGTAAGAATTGAAAGATTCCTAACGGAGCATGTATCTCTTAAACGACATAGGCGAGGAGTTTGAAACTCAGCGGAAAAAATCAGCATAAAAAATAAGTAAATATGTGTTTGACCGTTTTTTCATAAATCAAATTTAAGCGGCCCATGGGGGGGGGGGGGGGAATTCTGGGGGGGGGGGGAAACAGGAAATAAACTGTCCTAACTGATTGACTGACTGACTCACTCCTCAAACTCAGGGGGGGGGGGGGGACTGCTTTAAAGTAAGTTAATAGCTGTTCGACAGTCTTTTTGATCAATCATATTGAAGGGGTTCATCGGGAGGGATGAAATTCTGAAGGAAAAAAATGAAAGAAAATGTCCTGACTCATTCACTCATGATCGCCCAGTCAAAAATATTGAAGTTGGAACCATGGCATTCTGGGGATATGTTCGTTGTATCTCAAAACCGTACACTAAGGGAGGATTTTTTGATATTCAGGCTCTAAAGGGGTCTTAAGGGGTTTAAACCTGCATTTCATTGAATAACAATATCTCACGAGTGGTTTCATTTGTGGATGTGATACTCGGCATATAAACTAATCATTAAAAATAAGCAGACATGTGTCTAAGGGATCTTCGATGTGGTGTATTATTATGAGGTGAAAGGGGTGAAAATTGGGGGTTGAAGGATTCCTAACGGAGCGTGTAGGCCTATCTCCTAAACGACATAGGCGAGAAATTTGAAACTAGCGAAAAAAAATCAGCTAAAAAATTAAGTAAATCGGTGTTCGACCGTTTTTTCATAAATTAATTTAAGGGGCCAATGGGGTGGGGTGAAATTCTGGGGGGGAAAAGGAGAGTAGTGTCCTAACTGACTGACTAACTCACTCACTCATCAAACTCAGGGGAAAAAGACAGCTCAAAAATAAGTTAATAGGTGTTCAAGCGTTTTTTCATCAATCCAATTTAAGGGGCCCATGGGGAGGTTTTTTTTTTTTTTTTTTTTTTTTGTATGGCTTTTATGCCGGGAGTGTCCGAGGACATGTTCGGCTCGCCAGTTTTGTAGCTACTTCGAGACGGACACCCAATGGGTGAGCTACAAGTACCGTTGGGGAGGAATGTTGGATGGGAGGGTCGAGGAGTTGGAAGGTAGCGGCTGTGGCCTATAGTTAGGGACCAACCCCGGCATTTGCCTGGAAGGAAGATGGGAAACCACAGAAGACCATCTTCAAGGTTGCCGGCGGGGGGATTCGAACCTCTTCGCCTCCCGGATGTGAGCGACTGCTAACAGTCATGCCGCAACGACCTCGGCTAACTCGCCCGGTATGGGGAGGGGTGAAATTCTGGTAAAAATAATTGAAAGAAAATGTCCTGTCTGACACACTCACTCATCACGCCCAGCGAAAACTATTCATGTTGGAAAAATGAAATTTTGGGAATATGTTCGCTGTATGTCAAAACGTCAACTAAGGAATGATTTTTCTTTATTCGGGTTTTAAAGAGATGTTAAGGGGGTAAACGTGCATTTCATTGAATAACGATATCTCATGAGTTGTTTCTTTGGGGATGTGATATTCGGTATATAAACTAATCATTAAAAATAATCAGACATATATCTAAAGGTTTATCGATGTCGTGTATATTATGAGGTGATCAGCTCCTCAAAACGGAAAGAAGAATCATTAGAACGTGCATAAATAAAAAGTATCAGGTTGAGGGAGTCTGGAGGATTCTCCCAAATGAAACTGTCTATCGTGAGATTGATCCCATCACCAGCACAATGAAGAAGAAAAGAATTTCATATTTTTTTCACATCTTACGGCTTCCAGAAAAGAGAATTGTACGCCAACTGGTGATGAGAAATCTAGGAAAGAAAACTGGAGGAAAATGGATCCAAGAAATCCAACAAGATCTCAAAGCAGTTGGACTTAAGATAACAGATGCCGAGGAGAAAAATAAAATTAACACCATTCTTAAAACTCACAAATTTTCTGCAGAAATGACACATAGAAAGCCTATGGAGATTTCAGATGAGTTGAGAAAATCCCGATCTGAAAGAATGAAAAAGTACTGGAAAGAGCGCAAGAACCAAGCAGTACTACCTTCAAAGAAGAAGTGATTGTGGAACGACTCAAGTGGTCCAATGTGACCAATCAAGATAATAATAATAATGAGGTGAAAAGGGTGAAAATTGGGGATTGAGGGATTCTTAACGTAACGTGTATCTCTTAAACGACATAGGCGAGAAGTTTGAAATTCGGCGGGATAAAACAGCTTAAAATACAAGTAAATATGTGTTCGACCGTTTTTTTTTCATAAATCCAATTTAAGGGGCCCTTGGAGAGGGGTGAAATTCTGGGGGGATAAAACCGGAAAGAAAGTGTCCTAACTGATTGACTCACTTACTCACTCATCAAACTCAGGGGGAAATCAGCTTTAAATAAGTAAATAGGTGTTCGACCGTTTGTTTCATAAATCCAATTTAAGGGGTTCATAGGGAGGGGTGAAATTATCAAATATTAATGAAAGAAAATGTCCTGACTGACTCACTCACTCATCATCGCCCAGCCAAAATTATTGAAGTTGGAAACATGAAATTTTGGGGATATGTTCGTTTTATGTCGAAAACGTCCACTAAGGAGGGATTTTTGGATATTCAGGTTCTAAATAGGTGTTAAGGGGGTAAACGTGCATTTCATTTAATAACAATATCTCACGAGTGGTTTCACTTGGGGATAGATACTTGGCATATATACTAATCATTAAAAATAAGCTGACACATGTCTAATGGTTTTTCGATATAGTGTATATTATGAGGTGAAAGGGATGACAAGTGGGGGTTGAAAGATTCTTAACGGAGCGTGTATCTCTTAAACGACATAGGCGAGGAGTTTGAAATTCGGAGGAAATCAATCAGCTTAAAATAAATAAATGAATAAATAAATAAATAAATAAATAAAATAAAATAAATAGGTGTTCGACCGTTTTTTCATAAATCGAATTTAAGGGGCCTATGGGGAGGGGTGAAATTCTGGAAGAAAAACGTCCACTAAGGAAGGATTTTTGGATGTTCACTCTCATCGACCAACCAAAACTATTAATGTTAGAAGAATGATATTTTGAGGATATGTTTGTTGTGTGTCGAAAACATCTACTAAGGAGGGATTTTTGGATATTCAGGTTCTAAAGGGGTGTTAACGGGTTGAACCTGCATTTCATTGAATAACAATATGACACAACTATGACGCGAGCGAAGCGAGACTAAAAATGAGATGGTGTGTGTCTGTGTATTACTCAATCACGCAAGTACCACTGGTCCGATTTACACGAATTTTACATGGAAGTAGCAGATTTACCTGGTTAACATACAGGTTACTTTTGATTTCAATACTTCGCACTAATTAAAGATGGCGACCATTTTAGTGACGTCATTCTACCCTTTGGTTTTAAACTTTCATATTTCCATTTCAAATAAAAAGAGAACGCTAAGAAATAGCAAACTTTTGATGGCATGTACGAGGTTAAAAATTGCATTTTCTATCCGAAATGTATCTCCAACCGTTAGCGAGTAAAACCTAAATGTGTGCTATAAAACACGGTCAAGGCAGAGCGGTGTAGTTGGACAAAATGTTCCATCCTTAATCTCCCTCTGCGCAGCACCTCGCCTATCCCCTGTTTTAACTGTCACCTTCACATTTTAATTTATTTACGACCCGTAGCGAAGCACGGGTACTTCAGCTAGTATTAGATATACTACATTTAGCATACACCGACAGTTGCATTACCAATACTGCAACTAAATAATTGTACATATTGTAAATATTTTGCACCTGTATTATCAAACATAGATGTTATAGCCTAAGTCTAATGGATCTGATGATGATCGCTTGACGATCGAAACTGGTCATCCTAGTGTATTTATTAATCTCATGTAATTTATTTCATGATTAGGGAAAAACCCAGCTCGTTTTGGGTACATTCGTGTTGATCGACTGAAAAGCACCAAACTTTTGTTTACTTAGAGTTGAGTTAAACTATGATAGAGAAAGTCACGCCGGTAGGAAGTATCGCGTTTGGACCTAAGTTAAGTCCACAGTAGAACACGCTAATGAGACATTGGACTCAAGTGAAGACCAATCGTGATTAGACGGACAATTTGAATCCTGGTGGGGGCAAATTCATTCGAAGTAGTAGAAGTTCGCGACCGGGCGTTAGCAAGCAATAAGACAGTTATGTTCCGAAACCTAAGGGTATAAACTGCACAAAGTGAAATAGGAAATATAAGTATTATGTGTGCCAATATGTTAATGATAAATGTTGTAAATTCGTGTGAAGTTGAAAGTGTTATTATGTCGCACCACAGTGTCAGTATGATGTATTACGTATGGCGCTGGTGGCTGAAAAACTTCGCAGAATGTGTTGTAAACCGCCGGACTAGGTGAGTACCGATGATTTAATTATATCTGTGACATCATGCATCATAGTAGAAAAACACAATTGAGGGAAAACATCATTGTTGAATTTACAGTACAGTAAATGTCAGTGTTTAAGAATGTCTTGTAGAAGTCGACCATATTTCTCGTGGTCAGTCTAAATGAATTAGGTGTTTTGTAAAATTAAAATAAAACCCGAAATGAATAAAAAATGTAGTCAGAATTAAAGGAAGGAGGGATCGATTAATGAAATAAATGATAGTGAGTTATAGTTGAAAAGATATAAATTGCAATGAATTTTAAGTCAGTGATTCTTTAAAAGTATATAACGTCGAATGTAAAATGTTAAATCACAAGTGACCTTGTAAGGAAAAATGTAATGTAAGAGGACCAAAGTAAATGAATATTAAAAACGGCTATGAAAGATAAACATAGTAGGTATGTTATTCTGGCAAGAATAATATATTGAAGTTAATAAATGATTGGCTATCCAAGTGAAAAATATTGTCGCCGGAATAAGGCAGATTGTAAATGTAAACTCAACATATAGGGAGTTGTGAATATGTATCTCGTTTACGTGAAAGCTCGAAAGAATGCTAAATATGTCGAGGAAATCGTCGTATTATATTGTTTGTTGTATCGGGATGAACGCAGGATTCTCATCTCCGATTTATATTATTGTTATCACGGAGCGGGATGCTCGTGATTGAAACGTCGTATGTAAAGACTGGGTGGATGATCATGGTTGTATACGAGCTATCGAGTCACGGTGCAATAATCCTTACTCGAGTTGACTCTGTATTACAAACGGGCAGAGCATGGCTCTTCTGACCAGGGCTGTTTTATTTATTGAATGCCCACTCCAGCGTGTTGTAGAGGGATGTAGGATGCCCCTTATATGGTATTGTCATAAATGCCGAACAGTAATTCACGAATAAACGAATACGTTGTGTTGAAATGATAGAATTCAAGTAAAAGTCGTGATGAATATGAACTAGGGAAATGAGAATCGAACTTGGATACTGAATGTCGTAAAATAATAAGAAATGCTGTATTATTATATGCCAGACCAATGAACACGTGTTCGATGTTATGGCCTTTTAAACGCAATGGGCCAGCTGGATTTGGGACGGGGGGTAGATGTCCTTTCCTCGGCCAGACCGAGTGCCACTTGATGCGAGTAATGAATGGGTCTATTATGTGAAGGTTGCTGTCTCGAGGGCGGTCGCTCAGTAGTAATTAAATCACTGAGATAAAAATTTAGTTTACGGTAAAAGTTACATAAATGAAACTTAAATGAATGAAATGTTGGGAAGTAGGTGATCTTGCCCTGCTAAAATTCACTATTGCATATGTAATTTTTGCATATGTCAATAATAATAAATATTTTGCACAGTTGTTGTGATGAAAATCGGTTCCTACCTTGAATATTGAATGGGTATTGAATTTCAATTAGGATTGAATTTCATGAGATAGCGGGTCCCATAACATCCGATCAGTATATGATGCATGATGGTAACAAAAAAATGTATATAATGTGAATGCAAAGAGAGGATTTTGTGTTTCGATGTACGATGTGTGGAGAAAACAAAGAGATATGTGGATAAGTTTGATTTATTGTTGTTTATTTATGTGAGTATAGAGCCCGATATGAGGCTAACGTAAATATTTCATGTGAATGAATAAAATAAATGTCCTTATTTCAAAACCTGGTTAGGTGGCGACTAAGTCGAGCATCAGATTTTGATACCCGGATATGAAAGGTTTTAAAGTAAGAAGGAATTCAGTAATGTAAAGTTAAGTGTCGTAGTTGTGGATCTATTGAGAATCCAAGTGATCAAGCAAGATGTGTTGTAAGTGATTGAAGGGTTAACTATTGTTGTTTGTTTACATTTGTGTTTATTGCCATGTTTATAGCATTCTAGGGTGCTTTTTAGTAAATTAAAGCATTATTAAAGTAAACTGTTGTTATTTTGTGTAGCTTGTTTAACCTAATTGCTCACAATCCGAATGTATGGGATGAGCGGTACACCCCCGAACAATGAGCTAACTGGAAGATGACCATATGTTCTCCGCAGATAAAGACGTGTACCGTACCTAACTTACGGCCATGACAACGTCCTATACAATACTAGTACAGCGATCGTAATATTGAAATTATCAAACAATTTCCTCACTCATGACTAAATGACCTTGATGCAGTATGCAACACAGTACAAGTGGCTATATAGGGCTGGTTATTATGATGTCCCAAGTTCTAATATAACAGTATAGCCTATAGTGTACAGTAGAACTCATGTAGTTTATTTTGTTGTCAGGTCCTGGATGGACGTGATGAAGCGTGGAATGGTGCCCTTCATGTGGATCACGCTGGCTCTCGTGTTTCTGGCTGGTACATACAGAACAAATATATATTCAGCCGGCTATTTGATTGGATCCTTTGTGTTTTTGTGGGAAGGAGAAGAATATTTTCTGCTTCCAATTAAAAGAATTATCCGTTTGTGGAATATGCTTCTCGGTTATTGTGTGTTTGTCATGTTGGCCAAGACAAGTTTACAATTAGTGGGATGTGTCTTTCTAAAAGAGCTTGATCTCTATTATTGCGTAGTTGCAAAGTTATTTGGAATAGCCTGCTCAACAGTTCTCAATAGTCCAACGGCAGGGTCAACTTTTTACAAAGGTAAGTCAAATGTTGAAAAGTATATTAAGCTATGAAGGGAAAAATAGAAATATACGGTAAGTGATTTAGCTGAGTAAATAGACACCATATTGTACAGTCCTGGGATAGTAAATCAGGCAGAATATACAATAAATAAACGGTAGATAGTGTTGCAGACTTGCGTAAAACAACGCAATCTCACACGAGTAGAAGGAAAACTGTCCAACCGAGGGACACAATATCGTTGAAGGATGCATCACTGTAGCACAAAACACATAGCTTTGCATAGGTAAAGAAAATTAGGACAGGGGTGAAGCGTCAGCACTTGTTCGTTTGCCAACTCGGGTGCATTTCAGGCCGCAGCACACAGTGAAGCCCAGCTAGTCAATTGCAACCACGAACAACGCCAAACAGACTTCACATCCAGCATCCAGAATAACTAACATAATAGTTTGTGACAGAACGCAAAACGTAGCTACATACAGGACCTCCAACCCAGTACATACTGTATCTACAGGCAAACTTGAAACTCTAGCGTCCACACGTGGTAAAATCCTAATAGTTACGGAGGAGAGGTACCGGTAATCCATTCGAACAGGGAAAACGAAGAGAAGAAATAAAAAAGAAATATAAAAGGCGTTTTGTATACTTATACTTTCGGTTACGGTAGCAGGAAACAACTATAATTTTTGTGTATTTATTTTCACGTACAGTAGCAGGGAAAGAACACTTGCATGCACCAAAAACTAACATCTGACAGACTATATAAATCTTATTTTGTCAATGCAATAAAAGAAGAACCAAAGAGTTTCATAACTGGAACCAGGTTGAAGTGCAGGCCTCCGATTCTGTCCTTGCGCTTGGTGACAGATGCGATCTCAGCGACGATGTGTTGGAGGCGGAAATCGTGTTGTCTGGAGCAAGCTTGTGTCCACCACAGGCGTACTTGCACAAATAGTACGCAGTTGCCCACACACAAACATGCAGGTTAAGATTATTATTATGTATTTACCATAAATCGTACTGGAAGTATGGAAGGCCTACAAGCCCCACATGTTTCACAGGCACAATTTACATCTACATTTGTTTCTACAATATTTACATGTTTTTCAAAGATATTTGCATTATTCATATATTTAGAATATTTTTAGTTCATGTTGGTTTATTTGAAATAAATGAACAAACTTTGAAAGGATTTTTTGGTTTTATTAAAACAGCGACTGAATACTATTATTGTACATGGGACGGATCAAAGAATTTAAAAGATAAGAATGGTTAATCCAGCTTTTGTGAGAGGGTGTTCTCACATATGGCGCTAGTGTAGTTAAATATCAATGAGTTATTAAATAACAATAAATATGTGAAATACATCAACACTCTCCCTTATTTAATAACTTTGCAGACCATTATGTCGTTACATAATTTTCGAAAACGAATTGAAAACAAAGGTTTGGTCAAAATATCCGCGAGCTGATTTTGTGTGTCAACTCATGAAATGTCTATTTCTCCTGCTGTGACCAATTCGCGAACAAAGAAGTGTCTGATTCGAATGTGTTTCGTTCTCCGATGAGACACAGGATTTTGTTCTAGCCGGATGGCTGTTTCGTCGTAGACTTGCAGAATGGGCGTCGACTTCAACTGGCCTAGTTCAGTCAGAAGCCTCTTGATCCAGATGATCTCCCTTGCGGCTTCACTGGCAGCCACGATTTCAGCTTCGGTTGTGGATATGGCAACTGAGGGTTGTCTCTGGCAGTCTGGCTCATCCACGAGATAGGCGATCAAGAGTACAGGCACAGGACTCCTGAGGTTGAGCGGCCCGAACTGAAGTCACCACCGTGATCTGCATCGCTGAAATAATCAAAAACCTCCTTTCCCAGGTTGGCTTTTTAGAACAGTCCAAGATCGGTTGTGCCTCTCAAGTACCGCAGGATCCTCTTCACTCTGAGCACGTCTCGTTCGGTTGGTTTGTCAAGGTTCCTGGAGGCCACGCTGACAGCATACGCGATGTCTGGCCGAGTCCCGCACATGAGTAACATGAGTGCTCCAACAGCTTGTCTGTATGGAAACTTAAAGTTCCGAGGGCTCTCTTCTGCATCGTTGTCCTTGGTGATTGGAGTAGTCACAGCCTTGCAACTACTCATGTTGAATCTCTCCAGTATGGTTTCCGTGTAATGAGCTTGGCTCACACGTATTGACCCATCTTTTCCTTGGTTGATTTCCAATCCTAGGTAGTACGATGCTGACTTAGAGGTGATTTTAAACTCCCGTTTTAGATCGTCGATAAATTTATGGAGTTCCTGCTCATCTTCAGCTGCAATCATTCCATCGTCAACATAGAGAACGAAGAACATCTTCTTTCGTCCTTTTTGCCTCACGAAGAGACAAGGGTCCGCTTCGCTTCGCCGAAATCCCAGGCTGACGATGTAGTTGCTGAACTTCTCATTCCAGCATCGAGAAGCTTGCTTCAATCCATACAAGCTTTTCTTCAGACGGCATACCCTGGCAGATCCATCACCATATCCTTCAGGTTGTTGCATATACAGTATATAGTTTCCTGGAGGTCACCATAGAGAAATGCCGTTGAAACGTCGATCTGTGCTAGTTTCATTTTCTCTTTTGCAGCAACACTGAGCAATGTTCTGATGGTTGATGTCCTGGCCACTGGACTGAAGGTTTGGTTGTAATCCACTCCTTTCCGCTGTGAATAGCCTTTAATGACCAATCTGGCTTTGAATTTATCGACCGATCCATCGGCGTTCGTTTTAACTCGGTAGACCCATTAGTTTGAAATGGCTCTTTTTCCTGGAGGCAGTTCAACCAGTTCCCAAGTTTTGTTCTCTTCAAGAGCTTTCATCTCACGACCCATGCCTTCCTTCCATTGGTCCTGTTGATCTGATCTCATGGCTTCACTGTAGGATTCATGTTCTTGTTGAGGGCTTGAGAGATACATCACGAAGTCTTGATACTTTGATGGAGGATTGAGAGACGAACGCTCACGAAGTCGTCGAACGATGGTTTCATCTGAGATTGGAGTACCTTTTTGTTCTGGTTAACTTTCAGCTTCGTCTTCATTATTCAGGTCCCAGAATTCATCTTCCTCCTCTTCGCTCGGCGTTTCGTCGTCAGCTTGTTGTTCTTCAGGAGTCGAATCTTAGTCTGGTTGAACAGAGGAGTCTAAGCTTCCCGGAAGATTGACGTCGTTCTTGTGCTGCAACACTTTCTCATCGAAGGTGACATCTCTCGATCGAATTAGTTGACCTTCATCTTCACAAAAGATCCGGTAGCGGTCGTCGTTGTCGTATCCGATGAGAATTTCTTTGGTGGCCTGGGGATCCATCTTCTTCCTTTGCTGCTTGGGAACATGAGCATATCAGGTAGACCCAATCACCCGAAGATGCTTCAGACCTGGTTTCCTGCCGTACCATAGCTCGTAGGGAGATGTTCCCTCAGCTTGGGAAGGTCCAGTCCTGTTAAGAACGTAGGCTGCTGTCCGGATCATCTCGTCCCGAAATTTTTGAGGAAGTTTTCCATGAGCATACATCATTGCTCGAGCAGATTCGACCACGGTGCGGTTCTCTCTTTCGCTGGATCCATTTTGTTCCGGAGTGTACGGCGTGATGAGTCGTTGAACAAGTCCTTCTTTCTGCAAGATATTTCTGACATACTGGTTGTCAAATTCTTTGCCATTGTCACTCAGCAGCTCCCTGATGTTGTGTCCGAGAGTCTTAGCTTCCGCAACGAATTGGGCTAATTTCTATGGAACTTCAGACTTTTCTCTGATGAAGTAAATAGTCCTGAACTTCGTGAAATCATCCTTGAAGAGGACGAAATACTTGTATCCTGACATCGACTCGTCGAATTGGCCGCAGACATCTGTGTGAATCCGCTCTCCCGGTTTCGTAGTTCCAGACCTCGTTCCGAAAGGCAGACGATGAGCCTTGCCGTAGATGCAGTCTTCACACAGTTCACTGACCACCTCTACGCGGATTCCCAGCTCTTTGTTCAGGAGGGATCTCGCGTGTCGCTTGTTCTGGTGTCCGAATCGTTCATGGTAAAGTTGGAGAAGGTTGTCCTTTTCTGTTGCGTTGACTTCCTTGAATGCAGTGTTGTTCACGCTCCTCACTCTCAGCTTGTAGAGGCCACCGAACCGTTCACGAACTCCAATTAATCTCACTTCGCCGTTGACGACGAAATTGCAGACCTCTCTTGACGAGACGAACCTGCTGTCCTTGTTTCTGTCTTGGGCTGCAAGGACTGAGAATAGATTTCTCTTGATCCCAGGAACGCACCATACATCAGCCAACGTGAGCTTGTGCCGCTCGCCGTTAACTACTGCTTCGATGTCGATGTCACCTTTTCCAATGGCCGCAACTTTTACACCGTTCGCTGTGGTCACTGAGTGTTGCGTAGAAAATGGTTCAAATGTCCTAAAAATGTTCCTGTTATTAGAAACATGGCTCGTTGCTCCATTATCTACAAACCAGTCGTCAGAGTTGCATTCTGAGTTCATCACAGTCGAGGTTATAGCGACCAAAATCATGTTGGTACCGCTTTCTGATGTTCCTGAGTTGCTGGGCTTGGGCGGTCTTCCATCGGCGATCCACTTTCTACAGCGTTTGATAGTGTGGTTACGTTTCCTGCAGTAAGGACAGAATATTTTATTTTTGTTGCTCTTTTGGAGATAGTTTTGCGAAGAGTTCTGCTGCAGGATTTTCTGTTTGGACGAATCCGAGTAGAGTGCTTCTTGTTGAGGTGATTCTCCTTTGCCTCTGAGCGCCCTCTAGTACGCACACAGCTCATTGGTTAGGTTGTCGACTGTCCTGTCCCTTTTTGACATCAACATCCAGCTAGACTTGAACGAAAAATATTCTTCTGGCAGTGTACCTAGAATTTTACAAATCATAAATACATCTGGCAGATCAGAGTTGATTTCGGTATCTCTGATATTTCCTGCATTAGTTCGCTCCACAGATACTTTAATTTTGAAACGTGCGTTGCGATGTCATCCTCATTTGCCTTTTTGTAGCTGAAGAATTGCAGGCATAATTTGTACACTTTATCTTCAGAGACGCCGTCAAATAGTTGGTGGAGTTCTAACCACACTTCCCGAGCTGACGTGAGACGCATGATTTTTTGTAACGTCTCTTCTGACATGTTAGTGGTTAACACAATCAATGTGTGGCTATCCGCCTTATTAAAAACATCAAGCTTACTCTGATACACCGCCTTTGCTTCAGTGGTTGCGTCCTCAGAAAGTGAGGTTGGCTTAACTAACCTGCCTTCAATTACGTCTATAGCTCCGGTGATCCCTCGGAGGCAAATACTTATTTTGTATCTCCATGTGTTCCAGTTCGCTTTTCCGTCCAGAAGGCCAACGTTGATTATCCTAGTTGAATCCATTGTGTGTGCACTTGGTCCTAACCTCAAGATTGGCTTCTCGGAGTTTTCGTCAAAATATCGCGCACAAAATACTTTGTTTTTTTAAATTTCATCTAATTACGCACTTTAACTCAATGCGTGACTGAACCCATAACCTGTTGGTTTATTTGAAATAAATGAACAAACTCTGAAAGTGATTTTTGGTTTTATTAAAACAGCGACTGAATAGTATTATTGTACATGGGACGGTTCAAAGAAGATAAAAAGATAGGAATGGTTACTCCAGCTTTTGTGCGTGGTTGTTCCACATATGGCGCTAGTGTAGTTAAATATCAATGAGTTATTAAATAACAAAAAATATGTGAAATACATCAACAGTTCATTCACTCTCTCACGCACGCTCATAACCTCAATCTCTCCATGCATTCATTCATTTATTTCAGATACTCCTTCATTCAGCGAGACACTCAATCACACATACAGAAGTTTTTTTACACAATGTCATTTTTTATGTACGGCCTGAATTTCCGAAGAGGCAAGATCTTGACATCTCCTGGCTGCGTGTTCCGTAACCACGCAGAGCGGCCGTCGAAACCTGTCAGGTAGGCATTGCTACGAGCGAAGGGCGGAACGAGAGTTACACCTCGTCCTCTCCGAACTGAGCGATATGCGAATGAGAGTCGGCAAAAGGGGTCAATATTAATGGAACCCCTGAGGGAGTTTCGAGAAAAATCAAATCAATTTGTTTGGCCGTTGCCTCTATAGATGGAAATTTTGACAAGAAGAAGGGGAACGACGAGTTATTAGCCTCTGAATCACCTTCTTGTACCGTAGTATTCCTTAATACACACACAAACAATTAAATAAAGATAAAGAAACTAAACGTTAAATTGACCGTAGCTAGGTTATGTGGTACTTTCTCATACAGTTACATATTTAAGAACGACTACCAAGTTTTTCTACTTTATATTACAAACCAGACAAAGTAGAAATAATTAATTGTGAAATTGTAATTTTTGCATACACCTCCCCCGGGATGGTCGAACTGCGCTAATTAGGTTAAACCGAAACAGTCCTGTCAGCTAACGCTGGGACGAGAGTGGGGCTAAGCAACCTCTCCTGAACTGTTGATTAAGCCATGAGTTGACCGACAGCTACGTACACCTGGACCCCCTGGAGTTTTTGTAGATACCGTATAATCAGTGCATCTAACATGCTATTCATGAGCAGTCACAGAAGTGGGGGATTGCGAATTATAGGAAACTATAAATGTTGCAAGTTTGAGTTGTCACAACGGGACCAACAAGGAATTCATTTACGAATGCACCTTATGTCGTAGCAGAATACTTACAAGCATTTTGGTTCCCACGATATCGTTTTAAAGCTCATAATGCAGGCTATAACTTGTATGTTTACGAAGCTACGACATAAAAATTGAAATGTGCAGATCTCAATAGTAAACTGCGAAACTCAAAGAAAATGACCGTACCGTATCTTTATCAAGTGAATGGCTAAGGAAATCCTGGAATCTGGAATAATACCAAATGTTGCTAATGAGAAGTATCGAATACGTCTTTGAGAAAACAAGAGTAGATAGTGGCGAACAGCGTAAAGATCAGAGCAGGTTAACACATTCTTACAATATTCACCTTCACATCCAGTTTGGAGCGGTGGCAGTGAAACACGCCTGAGGCGACTTCCCCTTGTAGGGTTTTCCTAATTGACCCCCGTGGAGGAAAATCATTAGCGCAACTCGGTATCACCCACCTTCTCTTGCTACATTTTGATGCTTAGAATGTCTCCTGAATACTGTTGTATGCCCATCCAGTTTGCACATGATTCGTTGACAAAACATAATGAACATCTTTGATCACAGGAATTAACACCAAAGGGCTGTAAATTCAGCAAGAACACATGACGAACCTGTATAATTTCATAACTTCATATCATGGCGCAACCTATAAAACCTTCCCGATATTGTCCAACTAAATGTGTTCTGGTTGTCTTTTTTATCTTTTAGTGAATAAGCATTTGATAGGGAACAGACGTGTCCTTCCTGCTAGATTGTCTGAAAATAAGACTTTGAATCAATTTATTGTGATACAATTTTATGGACTAAATAAATTAAACTGCTTCAAGTAAACATTTCAAATTTCATTTTCAAACCACATTGACATCCAATGCGTCTCATTACCACACCTCATTATTATTATTATTATTATTATTATTACAGTATTGTAAATCTATTTCATTATTATAAATAGTTTATTGAATTTGTGGTAATTGTATCTACTTTTATAAATAACCTTAGGATTTGAAGTATTAGATATGAAAATAAGAAAAGTGTACATTTAGTCACTGTTTGAAGATTAAATATAGTTCTTTTTGAGTATTTCCTCTGTTTCAGAATCTGGAAGCTGCACTGTTGATCCAGTTTCAGTTGCCATGACTTGGGATGTAATGTGTTTCTGTTGTCTCCTAATAATGCGTCGCTACTTTCTAAGCGATAATTTTAGGTGTAAAGTGGAGGATGTTAAATTGAGGGCCATACTTGCATCTTGGTAAGATAGTTGTCATTTACAGTTGTAAGTGCCGCCATCGTTACTTCCGACTTTACAGTTCACCGGCTGGTGATACGGTGTTGCCAGTCCACTAACGCGAATCAACTGAAGTAGATGATTATAGCCGTCAAGTTAACAAAACACTCGTAATGTGAACAGACATGTCTACGCACAGCATCATACTCGTGAATAAGTACATAGTAGCTGAAATTACACACATACTGTGGTTAATAGAATATTTCTGATAATGAAGCAGAAAAATATTGTAACAAAAAATTATTCACCTCGCGTCCGGAGTCGAAGATAATCAGAGTTTGAAGAAATTTATTATAAAAAATATTAAGGGTACACGCCACTCATCTCGGAGTCATGTCGTCACGTAAAGGAATGTTGTGGCTCGTCAACCACTCAATGAGCACATTCCTTCTTGCTGCCATTGTCGGAGCTTTGGGGTGAATGACACTATGATACGGGGCATTGTCCATAACAATTGTGCTCTTCTAAGGCAAGTTGTTCACAATATTTCTTCAAACCATTTCCTCTCTTGGCACTTGTCTTCCTCGTGCTAGACCCCGGCATGACACTATCAAACACACGCACGGCATAAATAACCTAAATAACCTACAACTGGTGTATTCTTTGGGATACACGGTAAGACAGAGTGAGCTTTTGCTGCTCTTTGCTTTATTTCATTCCTTCCTTTTTTCGCAAACACCAACAGTGATCTCCTGGTTTCTCTTGTTGGTGTACTTTGCTTATATTACATGTGAGTCTGTTCTAGATATATCTTCCATGACCCACCTAGCGTCATCTAGCAGCGAATCTCTGAAGTTCGTCAATTTTTCCATGTACAAGAGGATTTCCTTACCAATCTAGCCACCAGATCTCGTCGCTATCACCAGCTATCATCTCCGTGATCAAGAGGACTTCGTCTACTTCCCCATCCACCAGGCTTCGTTAGTGACGCCTGCTATCAACTCTTTGAAGACCATTTCATCACGATACTTAATTTTTGTAATGTTGGTTATTCTTATGTATATTCCTTTGTCTCCTACCCCCACTTTTTTCCTTTCCTGGTCCCTCCGCGCTTCGTTGAGCTGGCCTCACTTGTGCTTCTGTCGTCAAGACTTCCAGTCGGAGCTTACCTAGAGCTCGTCTCCTCTCCTCGAGAGACAAACTTTTAAATCGGACGCCATGTCCAGATCTTAACTAACGGTCGCCTGGATCGACTACACCAGAAATGAGCTAAGTACAATGTTCTTCATATTTTAATTAGCTATATGCTTTTAATACTGCTCTATAGACAGTGAGAAGTTGCTAAATGCTCTGCAATTGCAATCTTCGCAGGATTTTCGAAGTCAGGCTTTGTCTATCTAAGACAGCTAATCTTGTAAAACGAAGCAGCATTTCTTTTGCATGTTAAATGAGAATGAGCTCTCACACCGTGGGATTCTTATTAAACTAAATGCTGTCTATTAAACTTAGCTCGTTCCACCGCTGGACTTTAATTACCCAATTCAACAGTTATGATTGTTCTGGAATGTTCCACGCCAAACAATTCATCTACAAGTTAAACCTTCTAGTATTTTCCACTCACATATGGGAATACTTTTTCCAACCAAGGAATTTTCCTTATGAACAGCTAATCAACACTTAATTTTTCTTCCTTCGTGGGAATTTGTCTGCTGCATTCAACTATAACCTACAAATTTTTCAACGCAATAGACTCTCGCAAATCAAATGCAACTAGTTATTTTTCACCACCGCAATAACTTTCCTTTCTATAAACTTTCTGTGCTACAATAGTGAACTTTTCAACCACGTCAATAGACTATAGTGAAACCAGTGCTCGTTCAACTTTTCATCCGCGCCGCGCTCGTCCGAGAATAAATAAATAAATAAGGCCAAGAACTTTCTCCACAAAGTTCCTATTTCCTCTTCCTCAGCCATTCTTTACTAACAATTTAGGTTAATTTATATCTTTTTCAATGAGGCCTCGCCAAACCATAGGCGCCCTCCCAACTTTTCTCCATTTATAACTTATTCACTCTGTTTAAATATCAGCAATTAGAAACTGCTTATTAATCTATTTTCTTTTCTTGCTAGTACAAGAATTGGTTATGTTCTAAGTACTAAACCTTTCATTAATCTCTTTAATCCAGGTTTCACGAAAGGGTAACTGGCCCCATTTTTTCTCGTGATCCTGTTTAAATATAGAAGTTCTAGAAACTTCTTCTTAATTTTTGTCTTCAGGTTTCACAATAAGTGACTTGCCCTATTTGTATAAACTATAAAATTAATTCTGCATCAATATAAGAAGTTATAGAAACTTCTATTTCATTTCTCCCCGTTTTTTGTTGTTGTTACTTTCGAAGCTGTTATTTGTTCATATTTTTAAGATGCCCATCTAGGAATTCTTAAAGTACACACCTTGTACTTGATTTATTATTTAACTTTAATTACGTTAATTATCTTTAAATTTTCAATTTGTTAATCTTAGCACCATTTCAAAATCTTATGAGGATTTTAGTGCTTATAAAAGGTTCCAAACGGCTTCTGAATAACAAATACACTTGACTAACATTCAAAATTTCACAGCGTAAGCAATATGTTATATCTGCCGAAGAACGGGCTGCAAGATCTTCCAGAATGAAGAAGTGTTGGGAAAGGAAAAAATTATCAATAATTAAGAACTGAACTTACTGTAGTATTTGACGACTTTGTATATATGGTTTGATTTTTGGTGCTCCAATGTGAGCCTAAACCGTGTAAATAAAAAAAAGGTACCAAACCAAAAATATTGTCAATTGCCTAGGGCAAGCTTTAAATGATTTTAGGAGGTCTGCGATCCCAATGGTTTAAAAAAATCAAATTATATATGTGTTAAATTGATCACATTTTATGCATTGTTAAATAAATCCAACTATATCCTTTTGCTTTATCATTTTCTATAAAATAACGATTAGGCAAGATCCTATCTTCCCCTACTCTCCCTATGGGCTTACATTTAAAAAGCTCACAAATCAAATTAATAACGGTTCCACTATTTGTTGCATTTGAGCAAGAACTCTTAGTCACAAACTTATTAAAGCCTCCCTTAGCTTTGATAGCTAATTCTAACTAGCTAGTAAGGCAAGCATAGCTCGCTCCGCCAGCTTCCTGCTTGTTGAGATTTTCTCTACAACTTATGGTTGGTTTTCCAAATTTAAGTTTTTCTCATTGTCTAAAATTTTAGTCGGCGCTTTTCTGGGTAAAAGCTTAGCCATTCCTAAATGCAACTATTGGTGCTCTTACCAAAATTATTCACAAGGGTATAATTGCTTCATCCCTACCCTTCTTGGTAACATTCGGTCGCTTTTTAGAAATTCTACAATTTCAAGAATTAAAACATCACGGCCAATTCAACCTATTTGTATTCTTCAAAATATTTGTTTAAAACAAACTCCTTTGAAAAGATACACAGTAAACTCATCATTTCTTTCTTTGCCAGACCACCACCCTTCCCCATAGTAGCCGATACTTGGCTTGGAAGGGAAGGTACAACCTCTCTCTAGCTGCGTTTCCTGTTAGCTGTGTTCAGGTCCCCACTCACTTTAGTGATTTCACGGGCTTTGCGGTGACACTCTTCTCTAAAAATTGTTTTTGTTTGGTGTTGGACTTTCGTCCTATTATCCACACTTGTTCCTCAGTCCGAAACCCACTTCCCTTTACTTCTCTCTTCATCTTCCCTTGTAGGTAAGGTTAATTCCTAGCAAAAACCTACCCAACAACTACACGTAATTATACTATACTATGTCAAACGACAAACAAATACTAAGCTATTAACAGCAGACTAGAGTAATATCAAAAAGAAAAATAGGCTCTACGAGAAATACGAGAATAGGCCTTCACAAAGACCGCCAATGAAACTAACCGAGTACAATGCAAACAGCTGACAACAACGTGTGTGAACGCAAGATGTTAGCTGGCAACATCGTAAGCGAAACTCGATTTATCTCGATATATCAATTTGAATGGCTGCCTGTAATTGGCTGGTGAGAGTGTAGCTGTGACGTAGCACTGAAACTTCAAGTCGGAAGTAAGGATGGCTCTAGTATAGTTGCATAATTCAAAAAACTGGATTTTCATGACCACTATGATGACCAATGACGGCTTTCGGCTATTAGTCATGCAACTCACAAATAGTGCAATAACGATTTAGTGGAGAAGTATCGAATACGTCTTTGAGAGAACAAGAGTAGACAGTGGCGAACACCGTAAAAATCAGCGCAGGTTAACACATTCTGACAATATTCACCTTTGTATGCCATTGACCTTGAACATCTATGACACTGGCCGGATGTGGAGCCTATCATACTGCTTATGTCATCGGCAGTGTGCCATCTACAGATTCATAGCCTCATAGACGTATAATTGAGAAGTGAGGAATAAAGTGTCCTCCATTAGTTCAGTGTCAAGGGCAATGGCGTACGAAGCTGGAATCGTGGTTTCAAATTTCGCATGGGATTTTAATCCTGTGCCTTCCATCTACATGGTTTGCATTATTTGCTCAAGAAGCGACTTAATAACTGAAAGCCTTTATTTGTGAACATACATAAAACTATGACAACATAATGTACAAGAAATTTCACATGAGACTGACAAGAGAAATGAGGTATAAAATTCAGACACAATACAGCAGTATCACACCAATGGGGATATACAGTAATAATAGTACATTATGCAACGAGCCTATAATGGCAATAATTAAGACACGAGTATGTTTATAAAACGAGCGTAAGCGAGTTTTTTACGAGTGTCTTAATTACCATTACAGGCGAATTGTATACGACTGTTTATGTTCGAGGATAATTATAACTTTCTTCTTCTTCTTCCTCTTCTTCGTCGTTTGGGCCTACTGAGGACCACGGGGCTCGTATCTCCTCGTCGCTTTGTATTTTCTCTTCTTCCAGTACTCTTTCATCATCTGACTATGAGCCAGCTTTCTTTCCTCCGTCCATGGTGGTCTGCTGACACCAGTGTTCTTCCTAGCTGTCAGTGATACAGGAAAAACTCCCTGTCGGATGGCTTGCCGGAATTGTTGGCGGTCCTGTATGGAATTAAGTGGGATCCCTAGTTGGTCTAAATCCATCCTGACCATAGAGATCCACTTGGTCCTACAGGCCTTCCCTCTTCCTGCCACTGTGAAGATCTTACTGGTGAGCCGGCAAGGGATCATGCGGGTCAAGTGTCCATAGAAGGCCAAGCGCCTCTTTCTTATACAAGTAACAATGTCTTCTTGATGGCTGTAAAGCTCAACATTGTGCCGAATTCTGTAGGTGCCTCCCTCTTCCCGTATAGGTCCTAGTATCCTCCGCA
Organism: Meconema thalassinum; assembly: GCA_946902985.2. Taxonomy (NCBI): domain Eukaryota; kingdom Metazoa; phylum Arthropoda; class Insecta; order Orthoptera; family Tettigoniidae; genus Meconema; species Meconema thalassinum. The sequence goes on from OX336392.1 coordinate 43,298,636, forward strand.
GGATCTTCCTCTCCTTGAGTTCAAGTTTCCTGAGTGGGCCTTTCCTAGCCATCACGAGGCATGCAGAGGCATACAGAACAGATAGTTTTACTACTGAATTGTAGTGTCTGAGTTTTAGGTTTTTGGAGAGTAACTTCGATGCGTAGATGCTGCGGTGCTGCGGTGCACCTGGTATCTATGGCCAGATTCTCACTCTGGTTTGCCGTGATCCACTCTCCTAGGTACTTGACCACAGGGACTTTTCGGATGAAGACCCCCTCAAGTGGAATTGTGGATGGGGCTTCATTAATGTTAGTCATGAATTCAGTCTTCCCAATGTTGATCTTCAGGCCAGCCTGAACCGCTACATCGTGAAGGCTCTGTAGGTGGTGAGTAGCTTCCTCTATAGTGTTGGTGAGTATGGCGAGGTCGTCGACATAGGCCAGGCATGACACATGAAGGTTATCTTTCTTGTATCCAAGCTGCAGACCAGTCCTTGGTGTTAGTCGCACCATCCATTCCCTTATGATCTTCTCCAGGATGCAATTGAAGAGGATGCAGGAGAGTCCATCACCCTGTCTAACTCCCGTCTTGATGGGGAAGCTCTCGGATAGTTCACCTCTGAACTTGACTTTAGATGTTGTGTTTGGCAAGGTGGCCTGGACTAGTTTAAGGGTTTTTTCATCAAGGCCAAATTCTCGCAAGTGGAGAAAAGACTCTCTCTGTCCACCGAGTCGTATGCCTTCTGAAAATCCACTAAGACAACTACCCAGGGTTGTCCCCCACGACTCTTATAGGTGAGGATGGTCTTGAGATTTTGTATCTGCTCTGGACAAAATCGATTGTTTCGAAAGCCGGCCTGGTATTCCCCTAATTGAGAGTCTAGTTGTTTGGTGACTAGATAACAGAGCTTTCGAAAGAACCTTGTAGGTAACCTGCAATAAGGAGATACCTCTGTAATTGTTGAGGTCAGTCTTGCTTCCCTTCTTGTGTAACGGGTGAATTACTGCTGATGTCCACCCTTCCGGTAGGGTCTCTGTTGTCCATAAGTCTTGTATGATCTGTTGGATGCTCTGCAAGGACTGTTCATCTGCGCATTTCCACATCTCTGCTACAATTCCATCTTCACCTGAGGCTTTATTATTTTTCAGGTTATTGATTATACTATCTATTTCCTCTCTATCAGGCGGTTGAGAATCAGGATTCCTGATAGATGGTTCATGGAAGATTAATCTTGCACTAGGTTCTTCTGAGTTGAGGAGCTTCTGGAAATAATCTGCAAGAACGGTGGTACAATCCTTGTTATTTAGTTGGATCTTGCCGTCTGGTCCACGAAGAAGTAAGGTAGGGGCAGTGTACTGGGTCGTCTGTTTCTTAAGACCCTTGTACAGGTCTCTGGAGTTGTGTCTCTTGAAGTCCTCTTCTGCCTGTTGTAAAAAAGGAAGGAAGCTTGTAGTTTAACGTGACCGTTAATCTCGCGATCATAAGCCACGGGACCTCCTTTTTACGTGGAATCCGAACCACAGGACATGGCATTTCACTTCGAAAATCTCACATGCATTGACCGGGAATCGAACCCAGTCCGCCTTGGTGAGAGGCATACAGCTTGACCGCTTCGCCACCACGCCCCACACACTGCCTGTTGTAGCAGGGTGCGTAGGTAATTCCTGTTAGCTCCACGTACAGTGTTCGCTGTTGCCTTTCTTTGGGTGATGAAAGCCTCAAGGTTGAAATCATTCTTGTACTGGTTCCACCTGATCCAGGCTCGACGCCTTCCTTCTATGGCCTTATCGCAATCTGTAGTCCACCAAGGGTGTTTTCCTTTATTGGACGTAGCGGGAATAGTTTCGTGAGCGGCATCCAGTAATGCTTTCTGGAGGGCTGTCCAACCTTCTTTCTGTGTATTCATCCGAAGGGTTTGTTGGAAGTTACAGTTTTCATCACGTAGGCGTTGAGTATTGAATCGAGGTATTCTAGAGCTCCTTGGTGGTTTTGCTACCTTTCTCAAGGGTTGAAAATTAGCTTTGACTAGTGAAAGGTAATGGTCAGAGTCTATATTGGCTCCTCTCAGTACTTTGACGTTCTGTATCTCCCTGTGATATAGTCTGTCTATAGCCACATGATCAAGCTGAAATTCACCTAGGAAAGGATTTGGGCTTCTCCAAGTGTTGGCTTTCCTAGGTAGGCGCTTGAAGGCTGTTGATTTTAGGACCAAGTGGTACTTGTCACAGAGTTCTATGAGGCGCTCACCGTTTCTATTTGTTCTCTTGTGGGCTGGGTAGAGACCTACTATCCTTCGGTATTTCTGTTCCCTGCCGACTTAGGCATTGAAGTCCCCCATGAGTATAGTTGAGTGGTTATGTGGAATCTTGTCTAGTATTTCTTCTAGGGAGTCCCAGAAGTGTTCCACTAACTCCAGGTCTTTCCGATTGGTGTCATTTGTGGGTGCGTGGAAGGTCACTATAGTATAGGCTCTGTTACGAGATCTGAATGATAGTAAGGAGGTCCTTCCGTTAGGTGAAGAAAAATCCAAAATGTGGTCAACCATACTGCGATGTACGGCAAAACCTGTGCCCAGGTGTGGGACTGTCCTCATCACTCTTTCACCCGGTTTTCCCTTGTAGATCCTATACGCACCTGACTCAAATGCATCCTCGTCCATAAACCGAGTCTCTTGGAGCGCCGCTATCTTTATTTTGTACTTGTCGAGCACTTATAACTTTATTATATGTTTTAACATAAATATTCATAAATATCTGTTGAGAGTCAGCCACTTGAAATTTTTGATCGGAGTGCGAGCGCTGGGTATGATATCACTGTCTTTCAAGCTCTCTGACCGACCGACGCATGCGCTCTGTGTGCTTTCAATGCCATATTATGCAGGCCATATGTTTACATCTGCCATCCCTCACTAATATTGTCACCGGAGTCGTTTGAAGGCAATGCGCTGTGTATAAATTAGGATTGATGATATTAAGGTACAATGCTACTTCTTGTCTCATATTCGCCAGTTTATTTACGCGAACATAAGGACGGTGCGTATTCCATGTCGGAAATTTTTATAGGAAGATGTTTTGTTTATGTCAGACATGTTAGATTTTGAGCGCATGCGCGTAGTTATCCTTACCTAATTGGTCAATGAATGAGCTCTGATTGGCTGGAGAAACTGTTTCATAATGAAAAATAGTGTTATAATGAGCCTCATTATGATACAGTTTTCTGACATATAATGGTTACATTTCGACATCGTGGAACATAAAATAAGATATTTACTCAAATATCTTGGAATAGTTGTTTATGAAAAAAAAGCTCTTATTTTAATATTGTAGAATAGCATTGTAGACGGCCGAGCGTGGAGCTGACAACTCCATCCCATCTAGTGCCGATGTCACAAAAAGTGGAAGCCTCTACCTTTCACTACTCCCAGGGCCTCCATGGCCTGTACGGAGTTGGCTTTGCTTTGCTTTAGAATAGCATTAATGTATGTTGTATTTTGATAAACTTAAGATAAATATGCAATGTTCACTCTTTTCGTCCACCACGTTGCGTAGTGCCTAGCATTCTTGGCTTTCACCTCTGCCAAAAAAAAAAAAACTGATCTGAGGACTGGAACCGGGTACACTCAGCCTCGTGAGACAAAACTGAGGAGATTCCTACCTCAGCCATTCTGGAAGTGGATTTCCGTGGTTTCCCACTTCTACTCCTGGCAAATGCCGGGATGGTACCTAACTGAAGGTCACGCCCGCTTCCTACCCAAATCCTACCTGAATTACAACTACACACACTAATACGTACAGCCATCTCAATAACACAGGTTATCAGACAAATTCCACACACATCCAAATACATGATGTCGCAAAGCCCCTGAATGAATCAACAACAACATAATTCTCTTCCGCCAACGTCCGAGTTTCTGCTCCATATGTGACAATGGGATAGGATAGGTCATATAAATAAGAAGTTTTGCTCTTTATGCAACTTCCTTGTTCCAAACCAGATGTTTTATTGTATATATAAGGTGCGTTCAAAAAGTAACGAGCCGGAGGCATAATTACAGAAACCAGTACCTGTATGTTAGAAGTATTGGCCCTGGCTGTTGAGGCACTTGCCCCACTGTGACACGAGGCGGTGAATGGCTGTCTCATAAATTCCCTGGGCTGCGATGTGAACCAGTTCCGCACGTACAGCTGGACGTCGGCGTCCGAGGTGAATCGTTGGCCCCGCAGAGCCCTTTTCAGGGGACCAAACATGGCGTAATCACAGGGAGAGAGGTCTGGACTGTATGGAGGGTGGCCGAGAACCTCCCATTTGAATTTCTGCAGAAGTGCGGCGACTGTGTAGACCGTATGAGGTAGTGCATTGTCGTGGAGTGACACCACGGCGGCTATGGCGTTCACTGTCACTCGGCGGTCCTGGGTAATGCGTGCATCAACCAGCTGGACGTTGTTATCGTTAATGCAGGGGGGGGGGGGGGGGAGGGGGGTGCCCCTGACCGCGCATCATCGGCTAACGACACCCGTCCTTCCCTGAAGCGCTTGTGCCACGCCTTGACCCTTGCAAGGGACATGCAGCGTTCGCCGTACACTTGTGAAATTCGGCGATGAATGTCCGTTCCCTCTACTCCTTCCGCTGTCAGAAACCGAACAACACCTCTTTGCTCTTCGGTTGACGCCTCCATTTCACTGTGTCACTGTTTGCAATGCGACTGCCAGCGTTGGACGATTGATGCATGCTGCTGCTCGCTTTGTATCGTCACGTGACGTGCACGCGTGACCTCTAGCGACGGGCCGTGACCTTCCACGCTCTGGTCGGAACCACACCTCGTTACACACGCCACGATTAGCCGATGTAGTTACCGGTTTGCGCATTCCAGCCTCCGGCTCGTTACTTTTTGAACGTACCTTATATATACATATATACAGTACATATGTATATATTGTACCCTCCCAAGTGGTATATAATCCAGTTATCCATAGCTGAATAGTTATTTTTAGCCTATTTTCAATTTTGAAAAAATAGGCTTATGTGATCACCCTTTGTCCGTGTGTGTGTGTGTGCGTGTGTGTGTGTGTGTGTGTGTGTGTGTGTGTGTGTGTGTGTGTGTGTGTGTGTGTGTGTGTGTGTGTGTGTGAAGTGTGTATGTGTGTGTCCCCCTAATAAATTCTAAACGGCTGGAGCGATTTCAATGAAACTCGGTAAGTTCATAGCACTATTCCGGGCAACCCCGAACGTGCCCTTCAATTTTTGTTACGTCTCACCAATCCGACATGGCGGCTGTGCGAAATATCTCACCAGCATTCAATATCTCCCAAACTATTACCGATATCACCCTGGAATTTATTACGGTGATAAAGGAAACTACTAGAATTTCACCTATGTGACTTTTGAAAAACTGGTAACTACAAAACCAACATGGCGGCCACGCAAAATTGCGACTTTTAAATAGACGTTTCTCGCGATTTAACCAACCAAACGCAATATAACTTGGTACAGTATATGTTTGTACATATTGTAATGCACCGACATCTAACTTCGTTCAATTGTTTACATAACCACAAGATGGCGGATGTGCGAAATATTTCTCCGGCATTCTATACCTGTGAAACTATTAGCGGTATCATACTGAAATTTTGTACGGAGATAAAGGGCACTACTGGAAGTTCATCTATAAGACTTTCAAAAACCGGTTAACTACAAAACGAACATGGCGGCCAAGCGAATTTGAAAATTTTAAATACACCTTTCTCGCGATTTAATGTTCCAAACGCAATGAAATCTCGTACAGGAAATGTTTATACACATTGTAATGCACTGGTATCTAATTCAGTTCAATTGTTTACATAACCTCAAGATGGCGGCTGTGCGAATTTTTAAAATTAAGTTTTTATTTCTTGTGTCGTAATCATGCGATCAAAATGAAAGTTGGAATAATGAACCTACGCAATGATTTTCCTTCAATGGTACATGACTCTATGGCCTATACATTTAACAATCCAACATGGTGACCATCCGAAATATTTAGACGGCTCTGAATATCTACGAATCTATTATAGCAATCAAACTGATTTTTTTACGTTCATAGGGGCTATGAACTTAAGTTCACCTACAGGACTTTAAATAACCTGGTGAACACAAATCCAACATGGCGGCGACGCGAAGTATAAATATTCACATGGACGTTTCTCGCAATTTAACCATCCGAGTGCAGTGAAACTTGGCACAGTAAATCCTTATACAAATGTTAATCCTTTGGCATCTAATTTATTTCAATTGTTTCCATAACCACAAGATGGCAGCTGAGCAAAATTTTAAAATCTCCTTGTTACTGCTTGTGTCCTAATCATGAGATTGAAGTACACAATAATTTTCATGTAACAGTACATAACTCTAGGACCTACATATATAAAATCCAACATGGCGACCATCCGAAATGTTTAGTCGGTTCTCAATATCTACGAATCTATTACAGCAATCAAACTGAAATGTAGTATATTGATAGTGGCAGTTAACATAAGTAGGATATATGAAAATAGGCTGTATAGTTCTTCACGGAACTACTTGTTAATAATAGTGAGTTCTACCTTCTCACATACACAACCAATTAAATTTACTAATTACATTTACAATGACGAAGGATCTCCAATAGTCGTTCAGCCGGTTCATAAATATTGACTTAGCTCACACCCTTCATAGGTTTGCCTGCCCTAGTCAATTTCCATAGTCGAGTGTTCAATAGCTTTATCGGATCTCTTTCTCAAATAACGCGATCCATGTTTCCCATAAATGTCGGTTGGCCGTCCTTCCACAAATTCTTAGCCTTCCTCCATTCACTTATCACAATCGTGTCACTATGTAAACAACATCCACCATACACTAATAAAAAGTCAAACAACATGACACTTCCACGTTATCAGGCTTAAACATGGTCGTGATCATCAAACACAATCAAAACATGGCCCGAATACACATATTCGAAAGCCCCAATATGGGCATGCCCTTCCGAAGGATTACAAATGTGCCCTTGTTTCCAAGTGAGATGTCAGCCAGAATCCGAAGATGGAAAAGGATCGCAGCAACTAGTAATATCCGGCTAAAAATACCTACCAGGGGCTACTGGCAAACACACACCGGAATAAAGAACACAAATATACCTTCAAATGCTAGAGTTCAACTCTACTGGGTTCAGACAACAAAATACTGGAAAGTGAGAATCTCTCGATTTTCGGGCGTAACGGGAATAGGTAGTACGTTCGAGCCACTAAACTACAACTATAACATTTTCACCTTAACCCCACTACGCTAAAATATAACGCAAAGTTATAGAAAAATTGCAAGCATGCGTGGAAGCCTCCGTGGCTTAGGCGGCAGCACGCCGGCCTCTCACCGCTGGGTCCGTGGTTCAAATCCCGGTCACTCCATGTGAGATCTGTGCTGGACAAAACGGAGGCAGACAGGTTTTTCTCCGGGTACTCCAGTTTTCCCTGTCAAAATTTCATTCCAGCAACACTCTCCCCTATCATTTCATTTCATCTGTCATTCATTTAATCATTGCACCAGAGGAGTGCGTCAGGCCTCGGCAGCTGGCACAGTTCATATCCTCGCCGCTAGATGGGGGCTTCATTCATTCCATTCCTGACCCGGTCGGAGACTGAAAACAGGCTGTGGATTTTCTTTTCGTAAATACGTGCTCGTCGTATTTGTTCAAAAGTCAAACTCCTCCACAATTAATAAAATAATTACATCAATAGGTTTAAAATCTCAACGAAATAAACTTAAAATCACTATCAACTAATAGTGTAACGCTATGAAACTAATAAAAGAAATTTCTGATACCTCCCTGCTGTGTCCAAGATTTCAGGATCGTCAATAAAAATTATTTAAATTCGACATAAAATGATGCCACATAGCGATGGCCGGTCGCTATTACAACAACTAAGTTTTACTCTATACACAAAATCCTGATTCCTGCTCTAATCCTAATTTCAAAATGATCATACTAAATTACTGTTAATATTTACATGTGTACAGACTTCAATGCATTTACTATTTCATGTGCTTCTATAAGACACCATTTCATTCATGAAAACAGATATTTCTACTAACTATAGTCGTTGTTAGGATTTATAGACAATGTTGGGATCAATAACCCGTTCAATGATGCCTAGATTATTTTACAATTGAACTTCCTTCTAGTCTCTGAAACTACAAATAATAATAATAATAATAATAATAATAGACGCTCTTAATATAAATACCAGAACCAATTACTGTCCGTTGACATTAAACCAGATGATCATACTATGCCCCTCGTATTATTACTGATCAGCTGTTTACTAATACCATGGCTTGTTCCAACCGTCTATCACAACAATTATCGCCTAACACCAGCGAATCTTTCATTCAATTAACGCACTTGCTTCCTTAAACAACTCATGTTTCATAATAATAGGCATTCCTCCTTATACAAACGGAATATCGTCTCCTAATAACCCTTTCAAAAACACAATTCCAACAATGTCATTGTAGCTCATTTTTGCCACACTTAAGAATGCATATCATCGTTCCTCCAATATATGGGAATACTTTATTTACCACAACATTCGATAAATACGTCGAATCTGTCTACAACTTATCAAGCCATTTACTGTAACCATAATGCTTCAAACATATCAGCTGATCGCCTATAAACAACACCATTGCTAATCAATTGGTACGTGATTCCTTTCAATATCTGGTATTTTAGGACATTCTCATAATAATAATAGCTTCCACAAATCGTTCTTGCTTTAATTTACCGTCACTGACAACATTATATGTGGCATATTCTTGTACGATGTTTCCCAAAAACATCCTTCTCGCTTCCGTTTATCATTTAAATATTCATTAAAATAATTCCATTATTTTAAAATATAATCCACGATGTCAATAATATTAATGTTCATTTTCATTATCTATTATTATTATACATATCGGACTTCATACGAGAAATGCTCTTCCTCTGACTTGTCATAATATTGACACTAAGCACGTCCTAGCGTCGATCAAGAAAATATGATCCTCTACCCAAACTCAATGAAATAAATTATGAAAATCTGAGAAACCTCAAATCAGATAAAACAGAATAATAAAATACGGAAATATGAAAAATCCGAAGACCTAAAAATACGAAAATATCAAAATTACGAATATCTCAATCGTGAAAATCATTACTCCAGAGAAATAAAATTTAATCTCGAAAGAAGTCGAAACTCGGACTCAAATCGTCCATCCTGAAAATATCTCACTGCTGAACTATCGTAAAATCAACCAAACCTGACTCAAAAAAAAGAAAGAAACTATTAAAATATCCTACAATAATACTGTAAAATATTCAATGTCGAAAATGGTCATTCAGATACTATCACAGGTCTCTATCTACCAAACTGGACTACTGAAGAGAATTCTTGTCTTACTTTATGTTGCGTCAAGATGTCTAGGAGAAAATAATGAACTACTCTCCATGATCCGGTTCGTGCGTCTGGCATTTTCCTTTCCATTCTGACGTTCACCTTACAGCACCAAGATGATATGCCTAACGCCACCAAGATGTTATGCCTCCCAGCTCCAAGATGGATCGCCTTACAGCACCAAGATGTTTAGCCTGTCCGACCTACATCGCTCGCCCTAGGTCTTCTTCCACTTTCAACTCCCGGTTCAGAATGTTCATTCTTGTTCTTCTTCCCGTTCAACTCTTCTATTCTTCTGTTCTTAATGTCTCCTACGTAGAATTCCATTCTCTTCTTAGATGTTCAGTCCATATTGTTTTATAAGTATGTGTGATCATTAAAGTTGCTCCGAAAATATCATCACTGAATATTCAATGTCACTATTCACATTCTATGTCACTCCTGATATTCTCGAGTCCATCTTGTAGGTCATATTTCCCTCAGAATAATTTAGCACATGACAACCATGCCCCTCTCAATTTCAGTTGAAAGCATTTCCATAATGACGTTGAATAAAGTTCGAATGTTGACGTCCAGTTCATTCACTGTTTCACGCTATGACAATGCTTCACAGCTCGCACTCCCAATGCTGTTCAATTCGCTGTGGCGCCGTTCAAACAACTTCGTCTGCCCACTTCTAGAACTACACTTTTATAATATGCACATCACCGCTTCTGAGCTGATTCTCCGCCAACACTCGTTACTATTCTCTCTCAGCTCACGTAGCCTAATAGCACACAATCTTATCACTGATACCTGTGTACACTCAACTACACGTTTATACAATTCACAGTTTACCGACCGCAGAAAACTTTCTATTGATCACTTTTGCAGTCGTCACTTTCAAAGCACGCACTCGCAGACCGTGGTTCGACACGTCCACTCCCCAGAGCGTCAACCGGACAAGAATCTTCGAAGACTTCGCTTGTCATCCCTACTCCACGCCAATTATTACGGCATCAGGACAATCCGCGCGCAGACTTGGCGGGATCCTCTTTATATCCATTTTCTACCGTTCTAGGACATATTCCTTCAAAAACCTTTCTCTGATAATTCTTCAAATTAATAATTGTAATTTTTCCAATCATAAAATGTTGTGTAATATCTCTTAATAACATTTTTGCAAGTGCGGGTAATTAGTTCTATGGAATTTTTCATTGGCTCAGAGACGATCGCGTGATATATCATTGCATCACTGGACACCTTCAACACCTACTGTATATTGGTAGTGCTAAAAGCCTACCTTGCCCCTAGCTCTCAGATATACACCTATTTCTGATGAGCGGGCTGTCTACCTTTCAGGAGTTCAAACAAGACCACTTGTCGCCGCCTCTGGGTTTGTTTTTCTACAAGCTGTTTCCTGATTGGTTCGGTGATTCACAAAGAGCTCGAGCCTCGCGACATCCCGTTAAACAACGCTCGACTCACTTTTCCAGCTTCAACACATTTAGAAAACTTATGCATTCTTATGGGCGAGAATAATATTACTCAAACCACAAATTCGAGTACAGTTCCGAACTCTACCCGAAATTACCTACCATCAGCATGTTGAAATCCCACGAAGATCACTGGATCGTAGAACCTGGAAAATCCCAGCTAAAAACCCCAAGATACTACCAACAAGAGACGGGGATAATAGGGCACAGGGTAACCTAACCAGGCAACGTTAAGAAAATCCATGGCTAAACGCTAAAAAGCAACAGCTCAAAGAACACGAGATCTACACAAGAGTGTAATCTCAGGCGTAGAAACACCTAGAAATACCCAGCGATTGGTTTTCTTAACGTGGCCTCCATTCACTTCTATAAATCACCATAATGTCGAATTAAAATTGGAACTGAAAATATTTATTCACAAAACAGCATAGCAAAGTACTATGTCTTCAGATAATAATCTGATGAACGTTAATATGCTTGACATGGTCAAGAATACATCACAGAAAACAAGGATCAAATCCAACACACACAAGAATGGGTTGTGAAATCCCATAAAAAATTATAGATCCACACAAACACTTATTGGATCGAATATCAGAACTGTTTCGTTCATTAGGTGATTTCCCCTGATACACATGTTAATAATGACCCCGAAAAAGAATGTATACACATATATTCAATTTGTTTCAACACCTCTCAGAATACACGATTGTACACCCTCCATGAGTGTAATTTGTTTAATTCAATTGTGGTTTCGTGGTATGTATGTATATATATATCATAGATATCTGGTGTCCCTCGGACCCAATACTCTTGTGAGAACAAGCAAAACATATCAAATTAATTTAACACTGATCCTAGAATTCATCAAAGGGATGATTATGTAGGTATTAGCATTGCAATAAAATTCAGAAATCGGATAATAAAGATCATTACTCAAATTATACGTGCTCGTGTCTAGAAGTGCACGTTTCCTGATAATACATTATCGCTATCTAGTTCGATATCTGTAAATCTATAATTACTTTAAGTCACACCTGACTATTTATTCACCTTCCATTCAGCAATGGATTTCATCATAATTATTTTAAACATTAATTAATTATTATATACTTCAACGGTGCCAATACCTGGTCTTATCCACATGATAAATCTACTCCACTGAGTATACATTATTACTGCTTCATAATTGTCATTTATATACTTATAATTATTAGTCACCCTCTATGGTGATACGAACGATTTTGACACTAATTTACTTTAATAGTTACAGTTTGCATTATATTTGCGTTTCTAGAATTATACAGGATCGTTATACTTCATATAGAGTATCTAAAATGTTATCTCTTATGTCTCCAAATAATTATTGGAATTATTGTTAATGCTCTTACAATAGTTTATTACAATCACACGTCTGTTAAAGGATATGCCTCCACATTCGATTATCTGAGATTCTCGTTGAAGAAGTGATTATAAATAATGTTCAGAATGTCTTTAATAGAGTATAATTCACATCGAAAGGTCTGAAAAATACTATAAGAACTGGATTTATATCAGCTCAACGTTAACGTGACATACGTGTGTCAAAACAATAAATTTAATAGGATAAAGATATCTCAAGCATAAAAAGAAATATTCCTGCTCGAGTGGGTTCTGGAAAATAATATAGGGTTCCTACACCATCGACGAGGGTGATCGTAACGATAAGCACCAACATAGTCGATTAGAAAACCCTACTGTTTCCATAGTACACTATAACTGGGAATATCTCTTAGCAAAAGCTAAAAAGATGAATCCTATCACACCAAGTGTGTGCTTAATAAATTCGAAACTATCTAACACGACGTAGAAAAATGTTCAAAAGAATATTCACAACTCTCCAACCAACAATCAGAACGATCTCTATAAAATAGATCCGTCGATAAATGCGAATGCGAATAAACGTGGCAAAAGAAAAATAATACCACAACGAAAATTCAAAACCACTATATTAAATAGTGAAGACTTAAAATTAAATCTTCCCCTAAGTTGATTCTCTTCACTACGACAAAAATGTTCCCATATAAATTACTATAAGTTACCATAAATTGTGTAAAAACACACTACAAAAATGGATGCATTCTTTTAAAAAGAATCAAAATCCAGTCGAGAATAGGACCAGCCATGAGTAAGACGTCAAGCCTAAATCCTACCCATCGACTACACTAAGAAAAATAAAAATAAAATATGATAGTTATTAAACATTACAATATTCATGCATTACTACTACTGATGAGTGTTAATTTGCTGTACCTTCTCGCCAGACGATGACGGAATCGAAAGCACTGATATGCCTCCCATATCAAGTCTTCCTTATACGTAGAAATGCCCTGGGTCATCCTGGAATGTCGATGTAATCGAACCCCGGATCGCCATTCACCAACGCACGGGTTCCAGACAGCCACCCGAACAGCACCGATTGTTACTGCAATCCCCGTACTGTCCGTATCGTTCCGAATAAGCATCTCGTCACAAAGTAGTAGTATTCGCCCGAAGCGATAATTGCATTTTAATGCCATCATGTCATAATGACCTGACATGGTAGAAGAAATTTAGCATTAGCGGTAACACTTTAAAAAAGTCAGCGTCCATTCCGTAGAATGCATGCTGCATCGCCTACATCGCAGTATTCATGTATAAGTGTTTTGCAAACCTTAGCTATGAGGTAATCGTGCATGTAAACTCTTCCTCCCGACATCTCGTTGATAATCATGTCGGTAAAATAAGAGGAATGAGTAATATAGTTCATGTAGTGCTCAAGTATTACAATACTTATGTCCATAGAAGTCGCACTATTCTGAAGTTAATGTTCTACTGCAGGTATTACAGTACACTTGCCAAAGTTAATGTTGCTCGTTGCATGGAGCTTGCCTTAATATATGTATGGCATGATTAAGCCGGCATGTTACTTGATACATATTCAGAGTAAAGATTGCACTTACTACTGAAATGCCTAGGGTAGAGTTTTTCGACACATAACTCTAACTTCCTAACGATGGCCTCGCACACGTTTACAAGTAGGCCTCGAACTCACGATACGTGTTGAATAATCGCGCTAGTAGGTCGTTCTTCTCTAGGCAGAGATGTATAAGGACCTGTCTTGCTCGAACTGCCCGCAGATTCACGAGGGTGAACATCCCCCACTCTCACGGTGCGTAGATCGATAAATCAAGACGTTGGCGCATAATCAAAATAGCTGTCATATATCATGAATTCTTGCCAATGAAATCAGCTCTTCAAAAGCTTGTACAATGTCAATACATCTTGGGTAAATGCTGAGCATCATAAATAAACTTCTCTTCCTCGTTATCATAGATGAAATGATCTTTAATTATTCAATCAATATCTTGAATCTGCGTGGAGCATAAGTTCTGAGTGCCAAGCTCACGCCTGCAACTTCGGAGAACCTCGGCTCGGCTCGGCTCGGGCCAGCCTAACGGGATCCCCGTCAGCTGTCGTGCCGCAAACTCGCCAGCCATGTGCTGCGTTGTGTTTCAAAACATATCCTGCAGATCACACTACTGCAACTAACGCTTGAGGGTAATGGTACAGTACCATGACAACATTTCCTTTCTAGTTGCTGTATCAACTTTCTCATCCCAAGATATCCCACTCGTCCATAGTTTTTGCAGCAACAGTGTAGGAAATTAACAATACGTGGCTGGCTATCCCTATAGGGTCAAAGATCTTCTGGGCTACTGAAAGAACTGTTCTTTTCGTCACCTCACCTAGCACAAAATTATCCAGCCACTCTAACTTCAACGACATTGTATCTGACACGGTATCCCACAGCAAACCTAATACTACAACCTTTGTACGCCAGGCAAGGCTACTGTAGTTGGACTGCCATCCCCTTAAATCGAATTTACCATCATCCATTACTTTACCAGCCTCACTGATAAATTTATTTAATTCAGACACAGATTCAGTACTAGTTACCACATTATCAACGTAGAGGCTTCATTTCAGTTCAAGCATAACCTCATTGTCATAAAGTGAACTAAGCATGGCTTGACTGACATGATAGTCAAGAACTGCACCCAAGATGAAAGGGCTATAATTCAACCCGAACACCACTCGCTGATGCCGAAAAACTCTAACCTTCGCCCTGTCATCATTATCCCACCAGAGCAAACGAACACTGTCTCTGTCCTCGTGTAGATTACTTATTTGCAGGAAGGCCTTTTCTATATCCGCTGTTACCCTCCTCTTCGGAATTTGAGTGATATGGATGGAATAAACTCAGTAAGGTTAGGCCCACACTTCAAACACTGGTTCAGAGAGGGTAAGCTTCTCTCTCTGGCAGAAAATCAAATACTGGGCGCACTCTTGCAGTGCTGTTCTCCTTAACGACAGCTCGATGTGGTAAGTAGTGCCCATAATCATCCAGTGCCTGAGGTGATACCATTTCAATTATCCCCAATTGTTCCCACTCGGTCAAAACTGCATCGTATCGACTAAACAAATTGCGTTCATGTAATTTTCGGCTTGTTGACTCTAGTCTCTTAAGTTCCAAATCCCTGTTACTTGGAAGAGGTAAGAGGTCCTCCTTCCACAACTTCGCACTTCGTACCACCCATCATCATTTCTGACAATACACGTCTGAAAATTCAATCGAATCTCCAGATCTCTTTCTTCTTTGGACTTCTGTGTGGCTGAGTCTGATATACCAATGACATCTAATCTCCACAGGTCACTAAAATAATTAATAAGTAGTGAAGTAACATCCACTGCCAAATTCACAATGTTACGTTATATTATATTATTTACGCCACCCGCGTATCTACAGGTTCTCGTTTAGTGAATAAATCTCACTTCGGTGACAAATCAGGGTTTATTGCAAGGCTGCTCAACATCATAGCACTGTACAATCATTACATAGGAAGCCATGCTGCTCTTATGCATTATTATGCATTATCGAGAAGAAGACCGTTACAAAAGGACAAATGAACATCGAGAATCGATAACACACACTACAAACTGCATGTGACACGGCGTCAAATGTGCCCTTACCCTTCACAGTGCCCTATCTCAAATCTACTCAAATGTGCATGCGAATCATTTTACACTAGTACAACAACACAATCGGCCGCAGCTCGATACTACGTTAATCCAAGATAACATAAACAAAAATGAAAAACCAAAGTAAACAAAATTAATCAAATAATTAAAACAAGTTTTAATAAAAACATGTCACATGAACGGCTGTAGTAACCTACCGTAAACATTGACTCTCAATAACGCCTTAACATTACTTGGTAACGACACAAATAATATATTAAACCAGGCTCCGAAATAACTTACACAAAATATTAACTTGAATATCTAAATCAACACAATGACAGACATCGTCTAGGACCGGTGATTTCTGTACCTTAACAGACCAGATCTTTTGAAGGTGTACTTAACAAATTGCCTCATAAGGGAGCTTCCATAGTCAATCTTCAAGACCGACGTTTGCTACCTCAGGGGCTCATCACGACGCTCCCTGACACTTAATTCACACAACAGCAACTTACCTTTCGGGGTTCCTCACGAATTTCCCTTGGAATAATGGAAAAAAATAAACAACTTAAGATTTGCAGATGACACGTTGTTATTCGCAGAAGGTCTACAAGATATACAGCGACTGACTAACAAAGTCGTGGAGGCAAGTAAACAATGGGGATTAACATTTAATGTCAGTAAGACACGTTTTATGGTAGTATCACGAACACAACATCAAGAGAGCTTGATAAGCAATGGGGAGACAGTACAGCAAGTGACAAAGTACAAGTATTTAGGAACAAATGTGAACTGCAACATTGACTGTACTGAGGAGATAAAGTCCAGGATCGGTCAAGCCAGAAATGCATTCAATAAAATGAGTAGAGTGTTCTGTAGCAGAGACCTTAATTTACATCTAAAAATTAGACTTCTGAGATGTTATATCTTCTCCACCTTGTTCTATGGAGTTGAGACCTGGACCATAAAGAAAAGAGAAATGGACAGATTGGAGGCATTTGAACTATGGACGTACAGAAGGATACTAAGGCTGAGTTGGAAAGAAAAGGTCACCAACGATGAGGTGATGAGGCGGATGGGAAAGAGAAAGTAAATATTAAATACTGTCAAAATTAGAAAACTGCAGTATCTGGGTCATGTGATGAGAGGAGAGAAATATCATCTGCTGCAGCTGGTCATTCAAGGGAAGCTACTAGGCAAAAGAAGACCAGGAAGAAGACGCATTTCTTGGATCGATAATCTGAAAACTTGGTTCAATTGTTCCACTATTGAGCTGGTTCGTGCTGCATCATCTAAAGCAAGAGTCTCTATGATGGTTGCCAACCTCCTGAGAGAAGATGGCACATAAAGAAGAAGAAGAAGAAGAAGAAGAAATCACACAGTAGTATGACCTCCACGTAACTTCCTGCATATTTACCTGTAATACACTTCCCCCACCCGCAACTTTTCTGATTTCACCATCATAACTTACCTGTCAAAACATCACTCCACTCTGAATTATGTTAATCATGTTACTTGACGTTAAACCAAACGGCGGTCATCTGACCTCTAATAAACTTAAAATAAATGCATACAAATAGCATCATAGAAATCCGCCTGGTGTATTAAAGATTCTAATCTCTTCACATCCCAGCCCTATCATTCTTAAATTACGTTACCAATATGGAGGCAATGTTCACCAAACAAACCCCGTTAGATGACCTCGTTACTCCACGCACAAAATAAAATTAAGATGGCATCGCTACACTACATTTAGTCAGCATGTCAATATTTATGTTTACTGCTACGTTAAACAAAATGCAACAAAATTAAAATAAGTCAAATATTTACAAAAATATTTTTTTCGCTAACATAGACCAATCCTTACTTAAATCAAACTATATGATTTGTGGTACTCAACCGATTCCTGTTCTGTGGTTCGTCATCCTGGCGATGCCCTCCGGATGATTTAGTCCATAGCTGCCATCTCGTACGTTAGCGTAGCGGAATACATCGTCTACTTCTTATCGTTGGGTACCAATTTCTCCGTCTTCTGGCTCCTTCAATGATGGAGGGAGGGAAACTGATGAATAATGATGTATTACTCTATCAATTGAAAGGACCACTGTTTTAATACAATATTGAGGTTACTGGCACTTGACCTATTATAACCCTACCTATGCTGCTAATTCAGGTACTCAATTCCCCCGAGATAATCACTGCGGCCCTACGCCACTGTGGTTAACCTAACCCACGCCAAATTTTCCTACTACACACTGATACTGTAATTACAAAGTATTTATAACAGGGCTCGAACTGCACACCTCTTGTTTTGACGAAATCTTTAAAGAAAGGATTTGTGAAATTTGTATTTTATATCTCAAAGCATCGCAGACTTCCGCGACATGCGCGCGATTCGTACTGGTTGATTTGTTCATCAGTAACCGAACTTTTATGGAATCTACTGCTTTCTCGCCCTGTAGTGGGGGTAATTTTTCCCAAATCCGTGGAAAACCACCTACAACCTCATGGGATATTTCACTCGATTCGAGGGGCAGATCACCTCGTAGTTCCGCCCCTTAAAACAACAATAACTAACTAACTAACTCACTCGATTCGAGAGACAGATGACCTCGTAGTTGCGCCCCTTAAAACAACAATAAATAACTCACTCGATTCGCACTGTTCCACATGTCTCAATAATGGCAATTTCAATCAGATTCGATCGTCCAATTGATTTTTATTTGTCTCCTAGTTCACCGATCACTTTCCCTCGCAAAACTTTGATTACCGCCGAAATTGCCGTCCTCCTTCTCATTGGTTGTTTCATTTCCGACTCCGCCCAATCAACATAAAATCTTGTAATTTATAGTATTAATTTATTATTAACTTTTATGGCATTGCCGGATAACGCTTGAATTTTAGATTACAATGGTCTCTTGCACGTAGTTGTTTGAGTCTTCATTCTTTTGACTGGTTTGATGCAGCTCTCCATGCCTCCCTGTCCTGAGCTAAACGTTTCATTTCTACATAGCTACCACACCCTACATCCGAGGCAATCTGTTTAACACATTACAACCTTGGTCTACCCCTACAGTTCTTGTCCTCGGCCCTTCCTTCCATAACTAAGCTTGCTATTCCTGGGTGTCTTAGTATGTGTCCTACCAACCTATCTCTTCTCTTCATTAGCCGTCGCCAGAAGCATCTCTCCTCCGCCAGAGGTCTTAATACCTCTACGTGTGTAACCCTATCTACCCGTCTGATCTTCATCATTCTCCTTCATCATTCTCTTGCACAAATTTCTGAAATCACGGGGCGCTAATTAGGTCAGCTAGATGCGTGTCTTCCCTATCTCTGTCCTCCATTTCATCAATCTCTCTCTCTCTCATACTGTCAAACTTGAGTTTTAGAAAATTAATCCCCTAGATACCTCTTCGCGGTCTGTCTTCTGAGGCCATCAGGGAGTGTATTTTATGGCCCTGCTTCACGTATATCGATGTCCGTACCGCCAACTCGGTGCCTGGCGGTTCATGGAGTATGGTCCGCCAGTAAAAAGACGATTGCTTTAATTTATAAACTGAACGCTAATGTCATATGCATTAAGTTAGGAACCATCCCGGTATTTGCCTGGAGTAGAAATGGGAAACTATGGGAAATACTTCCAGGAAGGCTGAGGTGAGAATTGAACTTATCTCTTTTCACGTTTGCTTCACAAGGCTGAATGTAGGCCTCGTTCCAGCCCTCCGACCAGAATTTAATTGCTTGGCTGAGCCGGAAATTGCATCCGCACCTCTTGGGCGATAGCCAATAATGCTATTCGCTACACCAGGAGGTGGACTTGTGCACGTATAACTTTTGTGACATCTTATATCTATATCTGCATCATTTTGCAATAGTAAAAATGTGCGCACTCCATTGTAAGTATGGATATTCATAGGATTAGGACATCCATCTCATTCATGCAGTTAAATTTGAAGCGCCTTGTGTTCAAAGGGGAGATTGTGTGTATACTGCGAGTGTAGAGCGGTGTCTTCTCGTAGTTTCTCTTGCCAGTCTCTCTGCAGCAACAGTGCTCAGTAGTACACACGCTATTGGATGACATGTTATCAGTTGTTCCGTTTGGTACAGGCAAACGTTCTGGATTTTAATATAGCCTACGGTATGCGTACCCCTTGCTAACATGTATTGCTCACACGTTTTGAGTAATGCTATTCCCTCAACCCCCATCATCTACCTACCCTACAGCACATATTGATCAGAATTACCAGTAGGCTATTTCTAACCTTGAAAACTATTTATATTATTGCATACACCATGACGTTGTGTACAACCACGTATTTATATACCGTATTAAAGGAAAGAGAGTTAGACCAATGCTTTTCTCCGTTTTTGAGGTTTGCGGCATTTTAGGCTACATTCAAATATTTAGAGCATGCAGTAGGCCGCTCGAGGTAGCACATTTATAAATACGGTACGCAAATGTATTGCGAAATATTTATTTCAATATTTAATAGCACAAGGAAACTACTTGTGCAAATGAAGGTAACTTTTGCATGTTACATATTATATCCAACGGATTTTTTTTTAAATGTCGAGTAAATATCCGCCCATGTAACTTAATACCAAAACCTCATCAAAATTTCACGCATAACTCTGCTAGATATCCTGGCAAAAGGCAATCATTTTACCGTTCAATATAAAGTCACATGCACACATATAAAACTAAAACCGTAAACTCAAAATTTCTTTTCGTCGGATTTTACACGGCGCGCCACCGCTTTGAACCAAGTGAACGCGAAGTCATTTTTATTGCAATAATGCAAGCCGCCTCCTTGCTGGTTGATTCATCAAGCGCTTCGTTGCATGAAACGAAGATACCAGAGCGTAATTCCCATAAGGATTACGCTCCCGGCTGACGCAAGTCCTCATACGCAACATTTGTGAGGTGAAATACTCTGCGAATCGTGTGGGCTGTGAGGCATTATACTTGCGGCTGTATAATTCCATTCGCAAGCTTTGATGTGTGGATTGTCCCCAGTTCTTTCGTAAGGAAGCTTCCTTGAAATTCTCCTAGCTGTCAAACGTACAGCGAAAACTTTTAAACCAGGTTAGAACTCCGTCTGCTAAAAATTTCTATAATAATCTCAATTGCCGTGACGCTGGTATTTCTTGGTCCGAAAAATAGTGCTCCACTTCCATTAGAAAAGGTTTTGGAGTGACGTCCCTATCGTCGTTATACCGTTGGGGATGTTCATCTTGCATCCTAATAACCTGTATGACTCTGGTGGCTATTGCACTGTCTTGCGGTGTAGAGGCGAGCTCCTGAAAGTTACGGAACCCGTCTATCACCTCCCTACCTGCTGTACCGCCTTTAGCTGGCTCGCTCAGGCCTTGCGTCTGAGTGTGGCAATCGTTTACGTTTCCGGCCTCGCTTCCATTCTTCCCGTTATCTTCCAAGCCTAGGATTATCTTCCTGCTTGAGTGACCTGATTTCGTTTTTTATAATCTTGCACTCCTGGCAGTCAAATCAACCCAGTATGTTTTTCTCTATGCTCTCGATCTTAGTTTGATTTGCCTCGAACTTTCGAAGACTTGTTAAGCGATCCTCCTTGTTATCGCTATTCAACCGCCGTCATAATTTTTCGATCTCCTTCTGAATTCCGTGGTATCGTTCCTCTACCGTCGCCTTATTCGCTTCCTGACTGACTTCTAACTTTTCCAAGCGCTCGCCTATCAGAGTGTTATTCGTGTTCAAATGGCCTTTAATTATGGCCTGTTCTGTCTCGACTCCGCTCCGTCTTTCGGCTGCCTGCATATCTAGCTTCTCCATGTCTTTGACTAACCCTCCCTTCTACGCCTCTGTCTAAGGATGTGATTTGCCCTTGCACTACCTTATTTTCTTCCTCAAATCGCTCAAACTTCTCCTGCAGAGCGCTTTGAGCCCGTTTCAACCCTTCCGAGTTCGAATTACACGCTGCATCCAATTGGCATCGCTTAGTGGACATCTTCTCGTCATTAAACGCGATGGATTTCTAAGTTTGTTTCCACCAATTTTATTTGCACTAATTGCTCGCTGTTATTCTCCTGCAATTTAGCTGTGATACTCGTTTGTATTTCATTTAAATGTTCGCCAGTGTTTAATTTAAGCTGAACTAACTGTTCAATCAACTGTTCGCTCTCAGTGGCCTTTAGCTGTTCTAAATGTTCTGTTAATTATTTATTACCCTCGGCCCTAATCTCTGCTTTCAGCTGTTCTGTCAATTGTTGTAACTGTTCAGCTAATCGTTGTGACTGTTGGCTGATTTTTTATTATTATCAGCACTCAACTGTTCTAACTCTTTTGCGAATGGCTGTGACTGTTCAGCGACGTCTGCTATCATTTGCACTAATCGCGCACTTGGCCTAGCGCACGCTTGCTCCACCACCAACATAATCTCCTTGAGTGGAGCCATCTCACCCACAAATACAATTCAATATGAGAGAATATGACATGCCTTATGATAACGACGTCACATAACGATAAAATGAGACATTGTTAATTACTCTGAACATAAGCTCAAATTATTTAAGTTACGTTACCCTCAAAACACAATTATCTCTCCAAGCTGCTATGTGAGCGTTCCTAAGTTCTGACCTGGAATCCCCGCTAGCCTTCATGAGTAAATTTCCGACAATTACCTTCCCCTTACGAATTATTTAATATTATTCCCGATTAATTAATGACTACTTGAGTTAATCTTCCGGCTTCTAGGATGGGACTCTCTTCTGGGGGGCCGCGTTCAGTCCAAGTAGTTTAAATAAAATTACCATCCTAGGATTTCATAAATGATCCCGGGAACTTATACTATACATTATTATTAATCGTGTCAGAGAACATACATCATAAAACAATCGAACAATTACATTTTGAACTATAAGAAAACCATGAAATCCCTGTACACATTGCATAATTGATTAAATATAATTATATTATCCACGCACTAATACTCAAATCAAATTCTGAGACCAGAATTTTGCCAACTCGTAAGCTTCAGGTGTTCCGCCCCTCAAATTCCGTGGAGAACATGTGATGGGACACAACCCGCAAACGAGGAGGTGACTCATAGTCTGCTCCTCACCTCACTCATACAAAGTCAAGTCACAGGCAAATCCCCACATTTCAAGTTCGTCTTTGACCTCCCCACTCCTGTGCGAAGCCTGTAGAGGGTCTTCCACGTTGACCAGGTTTCTTCGTGTCCAGCGGGCAGGTGTTCAGATGGAAGCGTCCATCCTGCAGAGTCGTTATATATGGAGCGCCAAGAGAGCAATCTAAATACTGATGGAGAGACTGTCAAATTTTCAGTGGCGTGAAGAAACCTCCTTCTTGATTTGAGTCTTTGAGCTGCAGTTAGTAACCATACAAAGTATGGGTCTGTTGGGTCAAAGCTTTAGATTTCTCTAATCTGGCTGCCGATTCACGGCGGATATCTGGAGGGGAGATACCCGTCAGATAGTAGATTTTATCTAGCGGCGTAGATCTGAGACAACCTGTAATAAGGCTGCAGGTCTCATTTTATTCAATGTGGCTATATCTGTACCAGACAGGGCATGCATATTCTGCTGTGAATAGCAAAGGTCTATGGCTAAAGTTCTTGTGGTGAGAGGCTGTATTCCCCCAAGTTGTACCGCACAATTTACGTAAAATATTGTTTCTTGCTGAAACCTTTTATTTGGTGTTTAGGCAGTGCGTTCTGTAGGTGAGTGCACGATCAAGAGTAACTCCTAGATATTTTTTAGTAAAACAGTTCACTAATTCTGTGCCTTCCCAGATCACCTGCTGCCTCCCTGTTCTTGAGATGAAAGGCACAAACTTGAGTCTTTGACGGGTTGGGTTTCAGCTGGTTGGCTCGGTAATAATCGCTGAAATATTCTAGAGCATTGGAAAATGTTTGTTCAACTTGTTTGAAACTTGCCTCTTGAACTGCAAGAGCGAGGCCGTCTGCATAGATGAAACTCTTCGTTCCTTCTGGGAGAGGCTGATCATTGGTGAAAATGTTGAAGAGTACCGTATAGAAGCCAGTACGTTTCCTTGTAGTAGGCCATTCTTAGAATTCTTCCATCTACTCCTTCGCCCCAGAAACTCAACGAAAAGCCTTCTATTCTTCAGAAAGCACTCGATCACTCTGGTTAGTTTATAGTCCTTTATTATATCATGCAGATTATTTAACAAAATGGAGTGATTGACTGTATCATATTCTGAATTCAAATCGATGAAAACAACACCAGTGATTCTTTTGTTTTCGTAGCCATCTTCTATATATTGCGTGAGGTGCAGTATTTGGGAGGTGCAGCCTGCTTGTTGTGGTATAAGTAGTGGTTCCACCTTTTCATATGACCTATCCAAGATCATTCGATCGAGAATTTTATAGAGATGGCACAACAAAGAGATTGGTCTATAGTTTTTGGGGTCGTTCCCATTCTTACAAGGTTTAAGAATAGCAATAACTGTGGATTTTCTCCACAATTTAGGTATTTTGCAGTTGTTGACACAGTTGTTAAATAAGTCCAAGAGCCACTGTTTACTAGTTGGTCCGAATCTTTTGATTTGTTCAATGCAGATGTCATCAAGACCTGCTGCCTTACCATTTCTGCATTTACTAAGCACCCTGTTCAGATCATCCAGAGTGAATGGATTAGAATGGAGGCTGCTGTTCTGTTCTCTCAACCTTTCAATTTTTTTCCATCGATTTGTGTGCAGTTGTATTTATTTTACTACTTATCACGAGTTGATTCATTGTGCTAATTCTTTCATCTAACATCTCGGAGAATTTTTGCCAATTTGCTTTTTTAAATTGTACCTTCTTCTGAAGTCGATGTTTTGTGGACGAACTGCTGATACAAGGTGGCACATAATTGGACGATGTTGTGTGTTACGAATAGGTGTGCATACTGACTTAACACTTTGTTCGACTAGTTTCCCACTCCTCGCTGACATCTACCGCTGTTGAATGATATGCCGGGAATAAATTTTAAAGGAAAAGCAGATAATTTATTCATAAACGTTTATGAAAAATTGTGATTTAAACCAAAACAAATCCCCTGAAATAAAAAACCAGCCGACCCGGAGTTCTAACCACAAACTCCAGCTGGGCGTATGACTAAACAGGCGGCTTGAATAAAATCAAGTCCACAAAAAAAACAAAAAAAAAACAAAACAAAAACAGGTTGAAATCAAAATCACGAACACTCTGCAAAGACTTGCTCAAATATACTAACTGTCTTCACTTGATTTGATGTTCAATTCGATGTACTCACTTTGTACTCTAATTGCACTGATTATACTCATTATACACTCATTTTATGATGATACAGTCTCGGTAGAATGTATTTTGTAAAATCTTTGCCTTTTAAAACAGATGTCCAGCAACGATTTGTTGTCGGGCATTGGCTGGTAACGAATGAACATAATTTACAACAACAACAAAAAACATAAATAAACACAGAAATCCGTGGAAATCCACCTGCAACTTCATGGGATATTTCACTAGGTTCGCACTGTTCCACATGTCTCAATAATGGCAATTTCGATCTGATTCGATCGTCCAGTTAATTTTTATATGGCTCCTAGTTCGCCGATCAATTTCCCTCGGAAAACTTAGATTACCGCCGAAATTGGCGTCCTCCTATTCATTGGTTGTTTCATTTCCGACTCTCCCCCAATCAACCTCAGATCTTGTAATTTATAATATTAATTTATTATTAACTTTTGTGGCATTGCCGGATAGTGCTTGAATTTTATATTACAATGGTCTCTTGTACAAATTTCTGGAATAACGGGGCGCTAATTAGGTCACCTAGATGCGTGTCTTCCCTATCTCTGGCCTTCATTTCATCAATCTCTCTCTCTCTCATAATGTCGAACTTGAGTTTTAGAACGTTCATCCCCTAGATACCTCCTCGCGGTCTGTCTTCTCAGGCCATCAGGGAGTGTATTTTATGGCTCTGCTCTTTGATATCCTCACGTGCATCGATGTTCGTTCCGCCAACTCATGGTGTATGGTCCGCCAGTTGCTTAAATGTATACACTGGAAACTGAATGCTAATTTCATATACAATAAGGTTCCAATATATTTATTTAATTTGTGTATTTGTTTGATTATTCCTATTGCATATAAATGATTGAGGATGTAAAAACCTACATGCATGGGTTGACTTGTTAACTGCAGAATGCTACAGCTGTATGGTTGCAAGAATATTATTGAAAGTTTGACTGAACTTATCCAATAGTTATATACACCCTTTATTGCTCTTGTTTCAGTAGGTTTGGGGATGAAATGTAATGCATTTTTATGTGACGTGTGTGTTTTTAAGGGTCGGTTACCCTACCTGTTGTCAACTTCATCAGAGGAGTTAATGAATTATAAAATGAATGACTAAACTGGGCTATAAACTGGCCTACTACAAGGTACCGTCCTGTTATTTGCCTGGAGTTAAGAATGGGAAACCGCGGAAGGACTGCTAATGGTGGGGTACGAACTCACTTGTGTTGCAGATTGCTTGGCCCCGTGACCTAACATTATGTTATAGCAAGCATAGCTACCGTTGTTGATGATTGAACTTATCTAGAAGCTAATGATAAAATTAGAGGCAGGTGCAAATCTAGAGGGATATTGTGGCGCCTACACTCTCCCCACTACCTCCATGCCAATACTCATCCCATTTTGTCCTCTATTGTCCTAGTTTCAATTCTTATAACATAATTTCATTGTTCTTGGTTGTAGGGGTGCCAAATTAATGGAAGAGATTAGATATAAACGAATCACAGAACGGCAAATAGCAGAAATAGAATATATAAAGCAAATTAGAACAAAGATGGACAGACTGAAAGCCGCTGTACAAAAGGAGAAAGATTTTGACTATCATTATGAAGGTACGTACCATAATACTGGAAGTCTTCACAGATACATTAGTTGATATGACCAGAAAGGCTTCTTGTGTACACTGAGTACACACCATAATTCTGACTAAAATGTTGATGTTAGCAGGAGCAAGTGAGCTAAGTATTCACACATTTTATTCTTCTATAAAATCATGCTCAGAATCCTGCCAATCTATTGATAGAGTCTTTGTTGCTTTTAATATATGTAGAATTTATTTCTACTTCAAATGCCGCTAATGGTACATGCAGTACTCGATTTCTAGAAATAGAGGTGCTGAAGGTTAAACACATAATGGGGAGGGGGGTTCCAAATGACTAGCCTGAAAAAAATATACAAAAACTTGAAAATTTTATTTTATTCCAAATTTGATTTTGCAAAACAAGTACACAATATGTTGTAGCTAATTAATAAAAGCAGAAAAAAGCACAGTTTCATTATTGTTTAAGTTGTCTGCCCATCCTATAAGATTGCGCAAAGCTTGAACATGTTTTCATACTTCTTGCCTCTTGAGCCTCGATGGGTAATGCCAAGTGGTACAGGACAAGAATCAAAATACTTAGCTGGGTTAAAGAGCCGAAGAGGAGGTCCATTGATCTTTACAAACAACAGGCCAGAAACTGTTGCAATATTCAGTGATGATCTCATTGGTGTGATAATGTGGTTCGTCTGTGGAAAACCTCCTTCACAATCACTCGACGATATGCCTTCGAATTGATATACTGTTTCGACGGGCTGAGACTTTCCGGAAGTACTCTGGAATGGAGATACTCTCGGAATCATCTAATTAATTGCCTTTCATTGAGTTTGAAATTGGTGGTAAGTATCCTCATTTCATTTTCCCCAAACGATACTGGGACATATTGTGGCCAGTTTTATTACTTTGATGGTGTCAGCAAGTTCAAAATCTTTTTAACTGAGCAGTCTTGTTTCAATAGAATTTTTAAGTGTCTTGCAAAACTTTTCGGAGTTCAAAGTCTGGTGTTCTTTCATAACTTCTTTTTCGTGGTGAGGAACTCCAAAAAGAGACAGGTTGTTTACTGCTGCTTGAGCCATCGTTGAGTAAAATCCTGGAAATGGTTTTTATTCCTCAAACAAAGCTGCTGTAATTTTAACTTTTTGTTACCATAGCTTAGATCAACGTTGCGATGTTGCAAACCTTCACTTCACTCTGAGTGCTCTTGCAAAGCATCACACATCAAGTTCAAGTCTGGAATGAAATTAGTTTCGGTAATCATTTTGAGGAGGTCTTCAAACTTACTATTTTCTTTTACGTCTCTGATTGGGTCATTTGAAGCTTCTTTAAAGCGAATGGCTAGTGCTTCATACAACCTCCAAACGGCTTACACAGATCTTAAACTAGACGCAACCTAACGTGTGCTCAAAACTCTTCTAATGTTTGAAAGTTCTTTATTTAGTAAACTTGCACAGGTTTGCAGTTCCTAGCTGTTCTTTTGTGAATCATGATACACAATATACAGTTTGTCGATGGAGGATTTAAATCTATCAACTCCTGAATCTGACAAGAAAGGCATCTTGGTTACAACTTACGGATCATGCAAATTAATATTGTAGAACTTAGACGATCTAAATGTCAATATCTCTCCCGAATACTTCTTGAAAACTATGTGAATGTAGCTGCTACACAGGAAACACATATAGATAATGAGGAAAATTTAAAATCAAGAGGGCGTGTTTCAGGATATGAAGTATTAGGAGCTACTTATCACCATATTTACGGCTGTGCTACTTACATTCGCTACAATATTGAAAATGCACGTTTGATTTCTGTAGACACCTCAAAAAATATTCACATTATCGTGATAAAAATGAGAACATTACAATAACGAATGTTTGCAAGCCATCCCCAGTAAACTGTTCTGCTGAAGTGATCCCAACTTTACCTCATCCTAGCATATATATCGGCGACTTCAATAGCCACCATAATATGTGGAATTACAATGAAGGTGATGAGAACGGTGAAAAACTTTTAATTGGGTTGAATCTAACAACCTTAGTCTAGTATTTAACTCAAAGGACAAAGGGACTTCTAGATCTGCGATCTGGAAGAAAGACTACAACCTTGACCTTTGTTTTGTTAGTCAGAACTCTAAATGTCAACCTCTTACCACGGTAAGGACAGTTCTAGGGGATTTTCCAAATAGCCAACATCGGGTAGTTTTAGTAAATGTAGGAATTCAAATACCTATAATCAGATCCATTCCAAAACCAAGATGGAACTTCAGAAAATCTAACTGGAGTAAGTTTTCCAATGAACTTGATAAAGTTATTAGGTGGATCCCCCCCCCCCCCCCCTGTGAGTGAAAAGTATGAAAGATTTGTCGGAGATGTCTCATGAACGGCAAGAAAGTGCATGCCAAGAGGATTTCGCAAAGATTACGTTCCAGGATGGAACAAGGATTGTGAAGAACTATACCAGTCTTACATAACCACCAATGATCATGACATTTCTATCGAATTGTTACAGAGCCTAGATAAAACTCGCAGAGAATCCTGGGTACAAAAGACAGAGAACTTAGACTTTACAAGATCAAGCAGAGAAGCGTGGAGCCTGCTGAAGAAATTGGAAGGATGTTCCCACCTAACCGTGATGATCCACATATAACACCAGATCAAATAGCCAATAGAATAATTTCTTTGTCCAGGGCACCATCGCATAAGCAACATACAAGAAAGATTAAGAGAGAACTAACTAATCTCAAGCAACAGGCAGTCCACCGGTCAGAATAATCCAATGGCTTCACAGTAGCTTGGATTAATACTGCACCTAAGGATGTTAAAACAGGTAAATCACCAGGGTTTTATGGCATTCATCCTGAATTTGTCAATTGTGGGAACAAGACTCGTAAATGACTTGATGCTTTCTTTTCTAATATAATGATCACTGGTAAACTACCAAAAGCTTTCAAGAAAACGAAAATCATAGCTGTATTGAAACCTGGTAAGCCAAAATATAAACCAGATAGCTATCGACCGATAGCTATCCTAAACTGGTGCTACAAACTTCTGGAAAGACTCTTTCTTAACCGAATTGGTTCGAATATTCATGAGTAACACTTATTGAACAAGCAGGCTTTAGACCAATTAGAAGCTTCACGGATCAAGTATTAAGTCTCACCAATCATAGAGAAGCAGGGTTTCAACAACAACTTAAAACATCTGTTGATTTTGTTGACCTTACAGCAGTCTATGACACGGTATTGAAGGATGGGTTACTCTACAAACTGATGCGTATCATACCATTTCAAACTATGAACAAGCTTATAAACAATATGCTGTCTGAAAGATATTTCCAAGTGGTTTTTGGGACCAAAATAAGTAAGCAAAAGAAACTGAACAATGGACTCCCACAAGGTTCCGTTTTAGCTCCAGTGCTCTTTAACTTGTACACATCAGACCTCCCTATAACACAATCAAGAAAATTCATTTATGCAGATGACCTGGCTTTGACAACTCAACAAAGAACTCTTAAGAAGAGCGAACAGATTATTTCCTCAGATCTAAGCATTATGAATGAATACTTCAAGAAATGGAGACTAACACCGAATCCTAGTAAAACTGAAGTTAGTTGTTTCCACTTAAACAACAGGTTGGCAAATACAAAGCTGAATGTCATCCTTAATGAGAAAGTCGTCCATCATCAAAATTTTCCAAAAACACTTCAGCAAAACTAATATCACGCAATAACACCCTTCAGAAGTTATTTAGAACCACATGGGAAGCTACAGCAACAACATTACGACTTGTATATTCAGCTGCTGAATACTGTGCACCGGTGTGGCTTAACAGTCCACATGTAAATCAGATTGATGTCCAATTTAATTCGGTGATGAGAATAATATCAGGTTGCATCAGGACCGCTCCTCTGTACTGGCTTTCACCTCTAAGTCACATTGCACCACCTGACTTACGTAGACAAAATTCTCACCTGAGGGAATATCAAAAGATTATTTCCACAGCTTCCTATTCATTCTGACCTACCTACAGTAAAGATAAGTCGCTTGAAATCCCGCCGACCACCCATCTTAACAGCGGAATCTCTACAATTAAATAATTCTCAGATTGACAACAAGTGGTCTGCGGTGTGGAATAATTTATTCCACGAGAAATGCAGAAACTTCATTGATCCTATCAAGAAACCAGCTGGCATGGAACTACCACGCCATACATGGAAATCACTTAACAGGATTCGAACGGGACATGGGGTCTGCACAGACAGTTTATACAAGTGGAATAAGGCTTCCTCACCTCAGTGCGACTGTGGATTTGAAAGACAGACCATCCAACATATTGTGGAGGACTGCAGCCTTCGAGTCTATAATGGGAACCTGAAAGACTTTCATGATGCAACGCAGTCTGCTCTTGATTGGATTTCAAATTTAAATATTACCTTGTAAATCTGAACATTTTATCTGTTGAATATGTGTCTCCTCATCAAAATTGATTTTAGTATTTATTGTTCTTTTAAATGCTAAAGTATAATATGGTTAATGTGTTCCTTAGCTTGTAATTATGTAGATGTACCATGCCATACTCTAAATAAATAAATAAATAAATAAATAAATAAATAAATAAATAAATAAATACTAACTTAACTACATCAGACCGTGTGGTTATCATAGTGCCAAACAATTATAGCATAAAGAAACACTATTTTAAATAATGCTCCAATCATAGTAGCAGCGCCGTCACATTTTAAGCTTGTTAAGTTTTTACTTAAAATAGTGTCAGGTATTCCATAGAGTGAATACAGTGAATCAAGGAGTCAAATATCGCCTAAGCAGTAACACAATCAAGTTCTATTACTGTAAATCTAAGAAGACGTTGGTGGAACCACACATTGGCTTACCAGTTTTAGGCAATGAACAACAAAATACAATCAAACTTGACTTGTTACTAAGAGAAGTTGATTTTTCAATTATCAGGCCAATTTTCGTAACATTCTTGATTATTTCTTTAACAAATTTTTTCTTCATTTCTTTACTTATGTGCAAAGCAATATTAGCATATGCTTTGTTTGAGTGTAAAATGTGACTCATGTGACATATGGGTTTTAAAGTGCCAGAGAAGTGACTTGGATAAAATATATAGAAACAATCATCTACAACACATCGGTATTGAGGTTTAGCTGTTCTACTGAAAAAAAAAGCATACCGCTATAGTATTTAACATCACATAAAATAAAGAGTCGCGTGATTGTTAATTAGTGTAATGTATTCTAATATTATTTAATATACGGTAATGCTATTTAACGTAAAAGAGTGGATTGCATGCAGCAAATGGGGCTTCTCAACCTTATGCATATAATTCTAAAATAAACAATCAACCAATTAATCAGCCCAATCCAACATGTCATTGTGTATGTCCTTGAGTTGCCTTCAGTTTGAGTTTCTATCCTCATTTTCTTGTCCACTGACTGTTTACAGGTTCACCTTATTATGTTTTCCTTTATAGATTGAAGCTAGGTACAGGATATGTTTTTTACCAAGTAATCTTGCAATTCGAGGATGTTTCATTCCAATACATCTGGTGAATATTGCAAGAGAATTTATATTCTCTATCTGATTCACTGTTGGATGGTATTATCCAAGAATACAAAGTTACCTAAATATGTAAGGTTATTGTTTAATTTGAGGGGCTTGGACATAGTGATCATTTATTTAGCCCCATATTCTCGGGTGTGTGTAGAATTTGTCTGATAACCTGTATTTTTATGGTGTCTGTAGAATTGTGTGTAGCCTATTTGTGATTCAGGTGAGAATTGGGAACGAGGCGAAGTTAAGAACCATCCCGGAATTTACCTGGAGTAGAAGTGGAAAACCACACAAAGCTCTTCCAGGATGACTGAGGTGGGAATAAAAAAAAGGACACCGGAAAAAAATGAGGCTGAGTGTAGCCTACCCCATTTCAGCCCTCAGATCAGAATTACATTGTCAATTACCGGGAATCAAACCCAGACCTCATGGATGACAGCTAGTCACTGTGCCATGAGGCAGATCCTAAAAGTAGTGCTGTAGTGAGAGAGCTGCTCCACTTAGGAAGTTGTGAGCCCCTGGCGGCCTTGGGAAGGAAGGAGTACTGCTAGGAGGGCGTGCTGGTTTTTTTTTTCGTCTCGTTGTGCTCTTTACGGGAATTTAGATATCGAAAAGGTGAAAATAGAGTTTTGGGTCTAAAAATGCGTTTTTCACATTTTTGCTAGTTTATGGAAAACCGAAAAAGTGATGATGACGTCTGTGATATTATTTTTTTCGTCTCGTCGTCTTCTTTACGGGGATGTAGGTATTGAAAAGGTAAAAAGCAGAAAACATGGTTTATTGGTCTAAAATGGGTTTTTGTGATTTTCCCTAATATTAGGAAAACTGAAAAAGTGATCATGACGTGTGTGATATTATTTTTTCGTCTCGTCGTCCTCTTTGCGGCGATGTAGGTATTGAAAAGGTAAAAAGCTGGAAACATTTTTTAAAATGGAAAATGGTTTTTTGTGATTTTTCCTATTATTGGGAAAACTGAGCAAGTGATCATGACGTGTGTGATATTAATATTTCTCCTCGTGGTCCTCTTTACGGGGATGAAGGTATTGAAACGGTAAAAAGCAGGAAAACTGTTTTTTTATAGAAAATGTTTTTTTGTGATTTTCCCTAATATTGGGAAACCTGAAAAAGTGATCATAACGTGTGTGATATTCTTTTTTATGTCTCGTCGTCCTCTTTACGGGGATGTAGGTATAGAAAAGGTAAAAAGCAGGAAACATGTTTTCTTATGGAAAATGTTTTTTTGTGATTTTGCCTAATATTGGGAAAACTGAAAAGTGACCATGACGTGTGTGATATTCTTTTTTTCGTCTCGTCGTCCTCTTTACGGGGATGTAGGTATTGAAAAGGTAAAAAGCTGGAAACCTGTTTTTCTTTTATAGAAAATGTTTTTTTGTGATTTTTCCTAATATTGGGAAAACTGAAAAAGTGATCATGACGTGTGTGATATTCTTTTTTTCGTCACGTGGTCCTCTTTACGGGGATGTAGATATTGAAAAGGTAAAAAGCTGGAAACATGTTTTTTATGGAAAATGTTTTTTTGTGATTTTGCCTAATATTGGGAAAACTGAAAAAGTGACCATGACGTGTGTGATATTCTTTTTTTCGTCTCGTCGTCCTCTTTACGGGGATGTAGGTATTGAAAAGGTAAAAAGCTGGAAACATGTTTTTTGATGGAAAATGTGTTTTCGTTATTTTTCAAGTTATTTGGCACCGAATTATGTGATTTTTATGACGGGCATGTTGATGTTTTTGTCTCGTCATCCTCTTTACGGGAATGTAGTATTGATAAACTGAAATCATGGTTTCCGTCATTTTTCGAGATATTTGGGGAAAACTAGGAAAAAGTAAGAAACCAGATTTGAAGTCACGTTGTGTTAAGCGCTGTGATGTTGGTCGAACACATACACATTATTATTATTATTATTATTATTATTATTATTATTATTATTATTATTATTATTATTATTATTATTATTATTATTATTATTATTATTATTATTATTATTATTATTATTATTATTATTTGACATGGCTTGCCTGTGCTCACACACAGAGAGAGACCTGCTTGATGAAATGAGAATTGGAAGCTTTGAGACTGGCCCACGGCTAGCAGACAGACGAGTGGTCTTATCATTGTGCGTGCTCCGCAACCAGAGAGATAAGAGTCAGGTATCATTATACTGTGTGTGGCTTTATACTGAGTATGTCATAGCCTTGCTGCATAATAGATTTATAATTATAAATGAGTTTTTTATATTTATTAAGAACCAAAAAAAAACTAATAGGTCATCCGCTTTTAGTATCTCGCTAATCAATTATCGGATTTAAACATATGGGGTGTCGTAGGACTCGTGGTGAACTCCCCTTTTCTATGGATGGGGTATATGCACTCCCAAATAAAAAACTACCATTACCCGGGGGTGAAATAGTAATATTTTTTGTATGCATGCACACTTGAAGTGGGCTTATGTAAGAGAGTGGGCTTTATAAATGATTATTTATAGATAAGTTTTTTTTTTAAATATTTATTAAGAACCAAAAAGACTAATAGGTCATCCGCTTTTTAGTATCTCAGTAACCAATAATCGGGTTTAAACATATGGGGTGTCGTAGGACTCGTGGTGAACTCCCCTTTTCTATAGACGGGGTATATGCACCCCCAAATAAAAAATACCCTTACCCGGGGGTGAAATAGTATTTTTTTGTATGCATGTGCACTTGGACTGGGCTTTTGTAAGAGAGCGCGCTTTATAAATGATTATTTATAGATGAGGTTTTTTAAATATTTATTAAGAACAAAGAAAAACTAATAGGTCATCCGCTTTTTAGTATCTCGCTAACCAATAATCGGATTTAAACATATGAGGTGTCGTAGGACTCGTGGTCAACTCCCCTTTTTTATGGACGAGGTATGTCCGCCCCAAAATAGAAACTACCCTTACCCAGGGGTAAATAATAATTTGTGTATGTATGCACACCGACGGCTTTAGTCAAAAGGGCCTAACTACAGTTTTGTTAATATTTTCTGAGCCCCTGATGGGATTTTGCCATAGGCAGCATTCTAGACCTTGGGGTGACGCCCCGTTTTTTTGAATGTATGAATCATTTTTGCCAAAAGGGCCTAACTACACTTTTGTTAATATCTCGCAAACCAATCATGCTAGGGTCTTGTATGAGGGGTCCTAGCACTTGGGGCGACGTCCCCCATTGGGGGTGAAACTACCTTCCCCCCAAAAAAATTGAAAATCGATATCTTTGAAACTAAGAACCCTAAAATTAGGCATGCTAGCTTTAAAAAATAGGTGATAACATAGGCTTTTACCTCGATTGGTCATTTCACCCCTAAAACAATAAATAGTCATGTTATGGGAAAGAAAACGTGTTAAACACTTAAAAAATGATAAATGAGCCTAGGATCTTTTGTTTTTGATGAAAAAATAGCAGGGAATTGGAAACTATCCCCAAATAGAAAAATTGATATCTTGGAAACTAAGATCCATAAAATTAGGTGTGATGGCGTAAAAAATTGGTCATTACATATGATTTTACCTGGATAGATCATTTCACCCCTAAAACATAAAATAGTGTTTTTACAGGGGGGGGGGGGGGTGTTAAACTTGTAAAAATGAAAATTGAACTTGAGATCTTTTTTTTTTTCATGAAAAATAGTAGGAGGTTAAATACTACCCCCTAATTGAAAAAATCTATATCTTGCAAATGAAGACCCCTAAAATTAGGTGTGATAGTTGAAAAAATACATGATGACATATGCTTTTACATTGATAGGTCATTTGACGCCTAAAACACGAAAATAGTCATGTTACAGTGGGAAGAGGTATTAAACACCTCAAAAGCATATGCGTTTTGTGAAACCATGTGGACATGTGTATGGATTATTATTATTATTATTATTATTATTATTATTATTATTATTATTATGTAATTATGGATTTAATATGTGTATAGGTATCTAACCAGTAGGCTAATAGTAAACATTTGTATGAGTTGTTGTTGAAGAAGTCTGGAAGGCCAACTCTTTGTCATGGCCCATGAATTGAACAAAAGTTTTACCTGTCAAGACTCAGTGTACCCTGTTCCAGCCCTTAGACCGGAGATAAATGTCTTGGTAGAGCGCTGAAATCGAACCTGGACCTCTGTCATGACTGCTAAGTTATAATAATATTATAATAAATAATGGATTTTATAAAGAGAGAGAGAGAGAGAGACACACACACGCTTTAATGCTTTCGCTAGCTCCAGTCTGCAAACATACACTAGCTTGCTGAACTAGTAAGACTTGCTGATAAGAGCTGTGCAGTGTTGTCAGATTTCTTGTTTGGTTGATTCTGCATCTTGAGTTTAAACAGAGCCGCACATGTCAATGCTTACCAGGCTCCACGCAGCATAACTGTAATTCAAATAAAGATCATGATCATGATAATGATAATAATGATGATGATGATGATGATGATTGTTGTTTTAAGGGGTGTTTACATATAGGTTATCGGCCCCTAATGGTTAAGATGAAAATAATATGTAAGCTATAAGTAAAACTAACTAAACTCTAATAGACAAGGAAAGAAATCGTTGACAAAAGGACAATAAGGCAAATAAAGGAATAAAAGCGCCCTCAAGAATGTGGATTGAGGGAGTTGAAAGGAGAGGCATGAAAGGCAGATAGAAAAGTAAAAGAGGAGAGGTTGTGCCCCAGAGGTAATGGATAAAGAGGAGGAAAACTGCACTCAGCTCAGAAATGCCTTGGGGTCGCCAACTTCCAAACTGATCAGCCGTAAGCCCCTTGAGGGTGTAGCCATATGTAGAGTGCAACACAAGTGGTGGGGCTATATACACCCTACCTTCTTGAGGGGGTTTAGCAAAAGATAGGAAATAACATGAAAATAAAAACAAGGCTGGCTCATCACACAAGTAGGATATCAGAAAAAATAAATAAACAAGGGCCAATTAAGTTGCAAAAGAAAGATACTCCATAGGCCTCGGATACTCTAATAATGTCGGGGTCGTTAGAGAACAAGAGTTGAGCAAGTGTGGTCGACAGCAAAGAAGAGAGAGAAGAGCACAAGTCAGTGGAAGCAATGACGAACTCAGATGGGACTCCGTGGTCGTCAACCTACATGACACTAGATATGACTCCCAGGGGTGGAATTAAAGACCTCTATTGTTTTATATCACTGGCTTTTAAGGACGGTAACATATGGCATGCCTTTATAATGCGATACTGGTCCTAGGGTATTTTTTTTTATTAGATACTCAGCTAATAATAGTGTGCATGACCATTATTATTATTCCTAAGTACAGTACATGGGACTGATGACCATGATTTTCCAAGCCCCTAATTAAGACAGAAAAATTATTTTCATTTTTCAATGAGTTGGGGAGAGGTGAGGTGAGTTTTCTATACACCAAACTGATGTGGTTTCCCACTTCTACTCCAGGCAAATGTACATTTAATGTTAAGAATAGTGAAATGGTTTGCAACTGTCCAATGCTAGGACCTGATTAGCGGCTTTTAAAATGGAATGGAATGGAGTACACTTCCCCCAAAACTAACAATAGGAGTGTTCGATCCCCCACAACAGCCATTCTTAAAGTCAATATAAATGGCTATGCACTTCAGGTCATGACGGTCTTCTGTTCAATCCTATCCCTTGGTGGTGAAAGGCACACTCTAATACAACCATAATAGTGACAGGTTATCTGTTAAATACCTAACTATCTCCATATTTACCTTGATTTTTTTTGTAAAATCCACTAAATTTTCCGCAAATTGACCCAAATGAAACAAAATTCTAACAGAATCCAACAAATGACTATCAGATTTATTGAAATTTCATTGTTTTACCTAAGAATCGTTTAAACTACCTGAAATTGATATAAATTTACATGAATATATATATGAAAATTCACTAAAATTTTACCAAACTTACCCTGACATAACCATGAAATTTATCCATTTTTTTTTTTGAAATTCAACAGATGTACTCGAAAATTACATAATATTGCCTTTATATGTCTGCTTTTATTGTTGTTGTTGTTTTGTTTACCACACTCCCTGCAGACAAATACCTGAACATGACTTTCTCTTAGGCTAGGGCATCCACATTGGACGTGATAGTTGAGTTTCATCTTCCATAAACTCGTCTCTGAGGAGGGATGTCAGAAAAGGCATTCAGCTGTAAAACCCACACCCTGACATAGACTTTAATAACATCTTACGTTGAAGTTCCTATCTATAACGGCATTGAATGATTGAACGGTTTCCTTTTCACAATTCCTGTCTATACTTTCCTCTTCAAGGTTGATAAAATGCCATTAAATTTAATAAATACCTTCAGATGGTTTGATTTGATTAATGATATGGTGTTGATGATTGATATATATGTTAAGACTAATTTTTTAGGTCTTAACTGGCCTTGCAATAAAAATTGACTAACCAAACATGAGTTACCTGTCAGGGAAGCATTTTGGCCACTATGTTGGTTATTGACCAATCAGTACAGTTCTAGTAATAAGACAAAAATTCAACACATACAATGAGTGCGCGCGGTGGCTGAGATTCATACGTACTGTCGGTTATGTAGCTATGCGGAATGTATATGACATATGGTTTACTTTAAAGTTTGGAGATACAATGAAAGATATTCCTACAATAAATTATCTTCAAATGGCCATTGTTTGGTGTGAAAATATGTATTATATGATATTTAATGAAATCAATTACGATTTATTAAATGTTTATAAGTTTACTGTATTCTTATTTAATGTATGCACTCGAGACACTATCGACCAAAATACAGCACTATATGGAATGTATATTGCATACTTAAAGGTTTGGTGATCCCATTAAAGGTATTCCTACAATAAATGATTTTTAAGTTGTCGTTTTATGGCATGAAAATATTTTACAAGTAGTTATTTTAATGACCAACAGAGTTGACTGTTAAGAAGGTAGAGCCCTATGTGAAATGTAGGATAACATGTAACATGTTATACATGATAAGTGACAACTGTAACGGTTGTGATTTTTAAGATGCCTTTATCCCTATATTAATCACCCAGTTTACAAGACTCATATCTGTAATGTTACGAAAAAAATTGAATCAAAACAAAAATCTGCATTGAAAAACCAAAAAGTGGTTGAGCAAATATATACTGGGAAAAAAGTTTTCTAAACACTGATGTCCAACAAGACTAATTAAATCAGTAACTGTCAGGGTGGCCGAGTGGTTAAGGCGTTTGACTTAAGATCAAATTTCCAAATATATAAGTAAGCAAGGTTTCGAACCCCTTCCCTGACATAACTTTTGCTTGAACATGCAAGAAAACAAGAAATATACACAAACTATGTCTATTAATTTAATCAAAATATTTCTTTTTACAAGAGATAGACACACAGAATACTGCTCTTTTTTGTTTATCATTTCTTTTAAACATGACACATGTTGAAAATTATTTATAGGGAATGGGGGGTGTTGCTACGTTGACCCATCACACAATAATAGCAGCTTTACGAAGTTCATCTTCTATATTTAATAGCTCTTCCTCATAACCAATATGACCAACCTAATTACAGGCATGCTAGAGCTGTAGACGTTCGACTAATATGTTAGGATCATTCCATTTGCTATTTTTTATGAATGGTTTCAAAAACTCGGGAAGCAGTTCATCATTATCACCATCATCATGGTTATCATCCTCATCATTATAATCATCTTTATAATGATGATTATCATCATCGTCATCATTACAATCATAATTTCCACCTGTGTCCACAGTCTGTTCAATGGTTTGAGTTGCTTTGATAGTGTTGAAAGCTTCTTCTTAGATGTGCTAGAGTGCTTTAACATTGTTATGTTATTATTATCACCATTACCATGCTTTTCACCTTTTCCACCAACTTCTTCATGGAGTGTGTTGTCTCTGATAGAATTGAGGGATTTTGAGATGTGGGTGGGTGTCTCAACATGGGTTTTACAGGAGGTGTTGAAGGTTTCTCATTAGACAACTCGCTAACAGCATGAGTGCGTTGTAGTGTATTAAACTTGAGGTTAATATTATCTTGAGCAGCACTCTCTTTTTCTTGAACTTGTTTTTTTGCTTTGGATTGGGTTTTCCTTACTTTTAGACTAGCATGATTATTAAGTTTACATTCATGATTGTTTGAAGAAAGTATGTCCAATTCTTTTGTCTTAAGCATTCTTCGACACTGTTTCAATCGTTGCTTTGAACAGCGCCAAATAACAGTTCCATTGTTATTGCTTTGTTTCACAATATATGCATATCCTTTGTAGTATGCATAAGGCTTACCATACCTAGTCACTGATACTTCTATATCAACTGTCAAGCATAAACTAATCTCTAGTAAAGACAACTTGGTAATAACAACAATAGTTTAATGTGGGAGCATATATATACATCCAAAACATGGGAGCAAATGTGGGGGTAAAAAGAAGTGTCAGCAAAAAGTGAGAGCAAATGTGGGCGCAAAAAAACTGTGAGCAAAAAAAAGTGGGAGCAAATATGGGATCAAATGTGGGAGCAAAGCAAATATAAAAATTGGGAGCAAATATGCTAAAAAATATGTCAACAAATATGCCAGCAAAACTAAATACACAAGTCAAGATAGTTTAAAGTGCAAAGAAAATATGAAAGCAGCTATGCGAGCAAAAGTGGTGTTTTTCTAAAACAACTAGACATAACAAACTTAGTCATAACCTAACCTAACCTCACCTAACCTAACCCAACTTCACCTAACCTAACCTAACTTCACCTAACCTAACTTGGCCCAACTTTACCTAACCTAACCTAACCTAACTTCACCTAACCTAACCTTTCAATTCTCAGATCAAAATTAAATTCTGGGCATAGTTAAGTTGGAACCCAAGACTTCAGGGATAACACCCAAATATACTAGCCACTACACCGCGAGATGGGCAAATTATCATGCAACAAAACATAAAAATAAAAGTTTCCTGTTGTGTAACTCATTGGCTGACAACCATAGTTGGGAATTCAAACCCAAAACCTCAGGACTTTTGTTTTGAACATTATCAGAAATATTATTCCATTTACATTTTGCTGCAGCTGCTGCTGCTTATAGTTATAAGAGTTGGCATTAATATGGGGAGCAAAAAAGTGGGAAGCAAATGTGGGAGCCAATATGGGAGCCAATATGGGGGCAAACGTGGGAGCAAATATGGGAGCAAATGTGGGAGCCAATATGGGAGTCAATATGGGGGAAAATATGGGAGCAAATGTGTGAGCAAATCAGCTCACCTCGGATATCACCAGTGAGTTCTCATATCCACTGCTAGGCAGCGGAAACATACTTTGCGTGTTGTATGTGACTATCTTACAAAGTTTGACTGCATGCAAAACGTGCTTGCATAAGCTGTGCATATAATTTTAATATACAATTAACCCTAAGTGTTCAGAACTAACATGTATAGCCTTGTCTAGGGTATATAGAATATCCTTAGCAAGAAAGACTGACTAACCCAGGAGTGTAAAGCCTTGCCATATGCAGTAAGCACCTGTTGGCAGAAAATGGTTTCTAATAATAACGGACTTAATGAATATGAAGCGTGTTTTGTGTGTCGTCTTAAATACTATTTTTTACGTTGTGATACGTGTAAGGATTTAAGACAACACTCAAAACACGTTTCATATTCATTAAGTCCGTTATTATTAGGAACCATTTTCTGCCAACAGGTGCTTACTGCATATGGCAAGGCTTTACACTCCTGGGTTAGTCAGTCTTTCTTGCTAAGGAGCCTCTACATACCCTAGATAAGGCTATACATGTAGGTTCTGAACACTTAGGGTTAATTGTATATTATAATTATATGCACAGCTTATACAAGCACGTTTTGCTTGCAGTCAAACTTTGTAAGATAGTTACATACAACACGCAAAGTATGTTTCCGTTACCTAGCGGTGGATATGAGTACTCACGGGTGATATCCGAGGTGAGCTGATTTGCTCACACATTTGCTCCCATAATTTCCCCCATATTGAGTTCCATATTGGCTCCCACATTTGCTCCCATATTTGCTCCCACTTTTGCCCCCATATTGGCTCCCATATTGACTCCCACATTTGCTCCCATATTTGCTCCCACTTTTGCTCCCATATTGGCTCCCACATTTGCTTCCCACTTTTTTGCTCCCCATATTAATGCCAACTCTTATAACTATAAGCAGCAGCAGCAGCAGCAGCAGCAGCAGCAAAATGTAAATGAAATAATATTTCTGATAATGTTCAAAATAATATTCCTGAGGCCTTGGGTTTGAATTCCCAACTATGGTTGTCAGCCAATGAGTTACACTACAGGAAACATTTATTTTTATGTTGTGTTGCATGATAATTAGCCCATCTCGCGGTGTACTGGCTAGTATACTTGGGTGTTATCCCTGAAGTCTTTGGTTCCAAATTAACTATGCTCAGAATTTAATTTTGATCTGA
Source organism: Meconema thalassinum (assembly GCA_946902985.2). Classification (NCBI taxonomy): domain Eukaryota; kingdom Metazoa; phylum Arthropoda; class Insecta; order Orthoptera; family Tettigoniidae; genus Meconema; species Meconema thalassinum. The sequence goes on from OX336392.1 coordinate 43,341,511, forward strand.
GAGTTGAAAGTTTAGGTTAGGTGAAGTTAGGTTAGGTTAGGTTAGGTAAAGTTGGGCCAAGTTAGGTTAGGAGAAGTTAGGTTAGGTTAGGTGAACTTAGGTTAGGTTAGGTGAAGTTGGGTTAGGTTAGGTTAGGTTAGGTGAAGTTAGGTTAGGTGAGGTTAGGTTAGGTCAAGTTGGGTTAGGTTAGGTTTGGCTATGACTAAGTTTGTTATGTCTAGTTGTTTTAGAAAAACACCACTTTTGCTCGCATAGTTACTTTCATATATTCTTTGCACTTTAAACTATCTTGACTTGTGTATTTAGTTATGCTGGCATATTTGTTGACATATTTTTAGCATATATGCTCCCCCTTTTATTTGCTTTGCTCCCACATTTGATCCCATATTTGCTCCCACTTTTTTTTGCTCAAAGTTTTTGCTCCCACATTTGTTCTTCCTTTTTGCTGACACTTTTTTTTACCCCCACCTTTGCTTCCACGTTTTGGATGTATATATGCTCCCACATTAAACTATTGTTGTTATTACCAAGTTGTCTTTACTAGAGATTAGTTTATGCTTGACAGTTGATATAGAAGTATCAGTGACTAGGAATGGTAAGCCTTATGCATACTACAAAGGATATGCATATATTGTGAAACAAAGCAATAAAAATGGAACTGTTATTTGGCGCTGATCAAAGCAACGATTGAAACAGTGTCGAAGAATGCTTAAGACAAAAGAATTGGACATACTTTTTTCAAACAATCATGATTGTAAACTTAATAATCATGCTAGTCTAAAAGTAAGGAAAACCCAATCCAAAGCAAAAAACGAAGTTCAAGAAAAAGATAGTGCGGCACAAGATCATATTAACCTCAAGTTTAATACACTACAACGCACTCATGCTGTTGGCGAGTTGTCTAATGAGAAACCTTCAACACCTCCTGTAAAACCCATGTTGAGACACCCACCCACATCTCAAAATCCCTCAACTCTATCAGAGACAACACACTCCATGAAGAAGTTGGTGGGAAAGGTGAAAAGCATGGTAATGGTGATAATAATAACATAACAATGTTAAAGCACTCTAGCACATCTAAATAGAAGCTTTCAACACTATCAAAGCAACTCAAACCATTGAACAGACTGTGGCCACAGGTGGAAATTATGATGATAATGATGACGATGATGTTAATCGACATTATAAAGATGATTATAATGATGAGGTTGATACTCATGAGGATGGTGATAATGATGAACTGCTTCCCGAGTTTTTGAAACCATTCATAAAAAATAGCAAATGGAATGATCCTAATATATTAGTCGAACGTCTACAGCTCTTGCATGCCTGTAATTAGGTTGGTCATATTGGTTATGAGGAAGAGCTATTAAATATAGAAGATGAACTTCGTAATGCTGCTATTATAGTATGATGGGTCAACGCAGCAACATCCCCCAACCCCTAAAAATAATTTTCAACATGTGTTATGTTTAAAAGAAATGATAAACAAAAAAGAGTTGTATTCTGTGTGTCTATCTCTCGTAAAAAGAAATATTTTGATTAAATTAATCAACATAGTTTGTGTATATTTCTTGTTTTCTTGCATGTTCAAGCAATAGTTATGTCAGGGAAGGGGTTCGAAACCTTGCTTACTTATATATTTGGAAATTTGATCTTAAGTCAAACGCCTTAACCACTCGGCCACCCTGACAGTTACTGATTTAATTAGTCTTGTTGGACATCAGTGTTTAGAAAACTTTTTTCCCAGTATATATTTGCTCAACCACTTTTTGGTTTTTCAATGCAGATTTTTGTTTTGATTCAATTTTTTCCCGTAACATTACAGATATGAGTCTTGTAAACTGGGTGATTAATATAGGGATAAAGGCATCTTAAAAATCACAACCGTTACAGTTGTCACTTATCATGTATAACATGTTACATGTTATCCTACATTTCACATAGGGCTCTACCTTCATAACAGTCAACTCTGTTGGTCATTAAAATAACTACTTGTAAAATATGTTCATGCCATAAAACGACAACTTAAAAATCATTTATTGTAGGAATACCTTTAATGGGATCACCAAACCTTTAAGTATGCAATATACATTCCATATAGTGCTGTATTTTGGTCGATAGTGTCTCGAGTGCATACATTAAATAAGAATACAGTAAACTTATAAACATTTAATAAATCGTAATTGTTTTCATTAAATATCATATAATACATATTTTCACACCAAACAATGGCCATTTGAAGATAATTTATTAAAGGAATATCTTTCATTGGATCTCCAAACCTTAAAGTAAACCATATGTCATATACATTCCGCATAGCTACATAACCGACAGTACGTATGAATCTCAGCCACCGCGCGCACTCATCGTATGTGTTGAATTTTTGTCTTATTACTAGAACTGTACTGATTGGTCAATAACCAACATAGTGGCCAAAATGCTTCCCTGATAGGTAACTCATGTTTGGTTAGTCAATTTTTATTGCAAGGCCAGTTAAGACCTAAAAAATTAGTCTTAACGTATATATCAATCATCAACACCATATCATTAATCAAATCAAACCATCTGAAGGTATTTATTAAATTTAATGGCATTTTATCAACCTTGAAGAGGAAAGTATAGACAGGAATTGTGAAAAGGAAACCGTTCAATCATTCAATGCCGTTATAGATAGGAACCTCAACGTAAGAGGTTATTAAAGTCTATGTCAGGGTGTGGTTTTTACAGCTGGATGCCTTTTATGACATCCCACCTCAGAGACGAGTTTATGGAAGATGAAACTCAACTATCACGTCCAATGTGGATGTCCTAGCCTAAGAGAAAGTCATGTTCAGGTATTTGTCTGCAGGGAGTGTGGTAAACGAAACAACAACAACAACAATGAAAGAATACATGTAAAGGCAATATTATAGTATTTTCGAGTACATCTAGTGTGAATTTCCAAAAAAAACGATAAATTTCATGGTCATGTCAGGGTAAGTTTGGTAAAATTTTAGTGAATTTTCATATATATTCATATAAATTTATATCAATTTCAGGTAGTTTAAACCATTCTTAGGTAAAACAATGGAATTTCAATAAATATGATAGTCATTTGTTGGATTTTGTTAGAATTTTGTTTCATTTGGGTCAATTTGCGGAAAATTTAGTGGATTTTACAAAAAAATCAAGGTAAATCTGGAGATAGTTAGGTATTTAACAGATAACCTGTCACTATTATGGTTGTATTAGAGTGTGCCTTTCACCACCAAGGGATAGGATTGGACAGAAGACCGTCATGACCTGAAGTACATAGCCATTTATATTGAGTTTAAGAATGGCTGTTGTTTGGGATCGAACACTCCTATTGTTAGTTTTGGGGGAAGTGTACTCATTCAATTCCATTTTAAAAGTCGCTAATCAGGTCCTAGCATTGGACAGTTGCAAACCATTTCACTATTCTTAGCATTAAATGTATATTTGCCTGGAGTAGAAGTGGGAAACCACATCAGTTTGGTGTATAGAAAACTCACCTCACCTCACCCCAACTCATTGGAAAATGAAAATAATTTGTTTTTGCCTTAATTAGGGGCTTGGAAAATCATGGTCATCAGTCCCATGTACTGTACTTACGAAAAATAATAATGGTCATGCACACTATTATTAGCTGAGCATGTAATACATTTTTTTACCCTAGGACCAGTATCGCATTATAAAGGCATGCCATATGTTACCGTCCTTAAAAGCCAGTGATATAAAACAAAAGAGGTCCTTAATTCCACCCCTGGGAGTCATATCTAGAGTCATGTAGGTTGACGACCACGGAGTCCCATCTGAGTTCGTCATTGCTTCCACTGACTTGTGCTAGGCTCTTCTCTCTCTTCTTTGCTGTCGACCACACTTGCTCAACTCTTGTTCTCTAACGACCCCGACATTATTAGTGTATCCGAGGCCTATGGAGTCTCTTTCTTTTGCAACTTAATTGGCCCTTGTTTATTTATTTTTTCTGATATCCTACTTGTGTGATGAGCCAGCCTTGTTTTTATTTTCATGTTATTTCCTATCTTTTGCTAAAGCCCCTCAAGAAGGTAGGGTGTATATAGCCCCACCACTTGTGGTGCACTCTACATATGGCTACACCCTCAAGGGGCTTACGGCTGATCAGTTTGGAAGTTGGCGACCCCAAGGCATTTCTGAGCTGAGTCCAGTTTTCCTCCTCTTTATCCATTACCTCTGGGGCACATCCTCTCCTCTTTTACTTTTCTATCTGTCATTCATGCCTCTCCTTCCAACTCCCTTAATCTACATTCTTGAGGGCGCTTTTATTCCTTTATTTGCCTTATTGTCCTTTTGTCAACGATTTCTTTTCCTAGTCTATTAGTGTTTAGTTAGTTTTACTTATAGCTTACATTTTATTTTCATCTTAACCATTAGGGGCCGATAACCTACATGTAAACACCCCTTAAAACAACAATCATCATCATCATCATCATTATTATCATTATCACGATCATGATCTTTATTTGAATTACAGTTATGCTGCGTGGAGCCTGGTAAGCATTGACATGTGCGGCTCCGTTTAAACTCAAGTTGCAGAATCAACCAAACAAGAAATCTGACAACACTGCACAGCTCTTATCAGCAAGTCTTACTAGTTCAGCAAGCTAGTGTATGTTTGCAGACTGGAGCTAGCGAAAGCATTAAAGCGTGTCTCTCTCTCTCTCTCTCTCTCTCTTTATAAAATCCATTATTTATTATAATATTATTATAACTTAGCAGTCATGACAGAGGTCCAGGTTCGATTTCAGCGCTCTACCAAGACATTTATCTCCGGTCTAAGGGCTGGAACAGGGTACACTGAGTCTTGACAGGTAAAACTTTTGTTCAATTCATGGGCCATGACAAAGGGTTGGCCTTCCTGACTTCTTCAACAACAACTCATACAAATGTTTACTATTAGCCTACTGGTTAGTTACCTATACACATATTAATCCATAATTACATAATAATAATAATAATAATAATTGAAACGACCCTAAGGTACAATACAAAACGAGGTCTGAATCTCTGCTACCGTGAATTGTATAACTTTAGATTGGAAGTGGAAGGACTGGGCCTTCTGACAACATAACCCAAGGTACATCTATTAGAACCGCGTTGTCGAGTTCAAGCTTAGAAGAAAACACAGTTACTCTGGTATGAAACATTCTATTGGCCAACAGATTATTTTTACAAAGTAAAAACAATAAACAATAAACAAATATCAAAATAAGACATGGAAATCACCCCCAATAGCCTACACCAGTTCCCATCAGAAACGCGTCGGAGTATAGTACAATAGTCAATTAAAACATTCCTGACATGATCTCATTCTCAAATAAGACAAATATTCAGATTTATTTATTTATTTATTTATCGTATGGCTTTTAGTGTCGGGAGTGTCCGAGGACATGTTCGGCTCGCCTGAGTCTGTAGCTGCTTCCAGCGGACACCCTAAAGGGCGAGCTACAAGTTCCGTTCAATTTCAAGTAGTTCCAACTTTCGCCACCAGATATCAATGATACCTAGAGGTGAACGTTGGAACTTTGATAGAGCGTTCTGACGAAATCTAACCTAACAAATTTTGCTTTACACAAGTTTAGTCTGTGAAAGGATCTTTAACATGCCATAAATCTATGACATGGGACCGCCGGCTTTACTTCCCCTCCGAAGGAAGGCATACTGAAGGATTTTTAACGCTCTTAAAAAATCCGACGACTCCGGCCGGGTTTGAACCCGCTATCTTGGGCATAGCAGTTCAGCATGCTACCGACTACGCCACCGAAGCCGCTTTAAACATTCCTGACATGATCTCTTCCTCAAATAAGATAAATATTCAGATGACAACAGATGACAGAATTACATACGGTATCTCGCATGCAAGGTAGGCCTACTTTACTTCACGACTAACACGACACGTCAGAAAACTAGATCAATATTACAACTGAAGATCAATGCCAATAAACAAAACGTTTATCATAGTGTGGATAATTACATTAAAATCAAACTCCTATTAATGACATGAACACAGATCTAGTCATACCAATCACCAAACCAGTGACATGGCTGCCTTCTTTCAAGTACAGTGCTACGTAATCAGCTGTTCATCGATAATGGCGTTTCGTTACGAACTGAAAATCACATCTAATTAAAGAACCTAACACCGACGTCATCACCATACCTCATAACTATACTCCGTACTGAATAACATCTAAAACAGATCCAAACTAGGATATCCTACAGTGATTAGAGTGAAATGAAAACCTTTACGTTACTTTACTAATTGAAGCTACTAACCACATAACAGAATGATAGTCAATCCTAACACGGTATCAAAATGTCGGTGACTCAATAAATTATAAATAATTGTACTTCAGGCACAGGCCTCACATGTGAACAAACTATGACACAACATGACGTACCTTTCAGTAGACCACTCGTTCACCCTCACAGACTGTAACAACATTTCGTCGAATACAATATTGCTTATATCCTCCGTCATAGAACGTGACATTCCACAGTGATCTGTATCACAAATAATAAGCAGAACATCTTTCATACGGCAGGTCATTTCCTCAAAAAGATGATCTTTTCCCGGATACCAAATGCTACATCATCGCTTCTAATACATGAGAGGTCCAATCCAGTCTTCCTGATTCTTCAATGCAATTATAATTTTAAATTCAAGGTTGTTAATTCCTTCTTACATTGGTACTTGTCATTACTCCGAACTAATGGAAACAGGGCAGAAGCTATTGAATAGCCCCAGGCTATCCCAGCCTCCTCGGGAACTCCAGTTATGTACATTGCATCTTATCGCCTTGATGATTTCAACATATCTCCTCTTGTATATCCTCAAAAGTTAACAATTGTCGTTGTGACGACGGACTACAAGGCCGACCTACCATCTTGTCAACAGACGAAAGATACACACTCTATAGAGTATCGCCCCTAGTTGAAGACTTCCTTCTTACCTGTTTGGTGGAGCGCTCTGACGAGAACCAGCATAAACATCATACTCGTAGAAGCAAAGTATACACATCTGATGGAGGTGAGAGTAGAGACGTGTCTAGTGCAGTAATAACGGCTCAATAATAATAATCCATTCAAATGTCCACAAAGCATGGTTTCACAAAACGCATATGCTTTTGAGGTGTTTAATACCTCTTCCCACTGTAACATGACTATTTTCCTGTTTTAGGCGTCAACTAACCTATCAAGGTAAAAGCATATATCATCGTGTATTTTATCAACTATCACACTTAATTTTAGGGTTCATCGTTTGGAAGATATAGATTTTTTCAATTTTGGGGTAAGTTTTTACCCTCCTACTATTTTTCATGAAAAAAAAAAGATCTCAAGTTCAATTTTCATTTTTACACGTTTAACACACTCCCCAGCCCCCTGTAAAATAACTATTTTCTATTTTAGGGGTGACATTATCTATCCAGGTAAATCCTATGTCATGACCAATTTTCTAAGCCATTACACCTAATTTTACGGATCTTAGTTTCCAAGATATCATTTTTTAAATTTGGGGGTAGTTTCCACTCCCCTGCTATTTTTCATCAGAAACAAAAGATCTTAGGTTCATTTATCATTTTTAAGTGTTTAACACGTTTTCTTTCCCATAACATAACTATTTATTTTTTTAGGGATGGAATGACCAATCGAGGTAAAAGCCTATGTTATCACCTATTTTTTTAAACATATAATGCCTAATTTAAGGGTTCTAAGTTTCAAAGATATTGATTTTTCAATTTTTTGGGGGGGAAGGTAGTTTCAACCCCAAAGGGGGACGTCGCCCCAAGTGCTAGCACCCCTCATACAAGACCCTAGCATGATTGGTTTGCGAGATATTAACAAAAGTGTAGTTAGGCCCTTTTGGCAAAAATGAATCATACATTCAAAAAAAACGGGGCGTCACCCCAAGGTCTAGAATGCTGCCTATGGCAAAATCCCATCAGGGGTTCAGAAAAAATTAACAAAATTGTAGTTAGGCCCTTTTGACAAAAGCCGTCGGTGTGCATACATCCACATATTATTATTTACCCCTGGGTAAGGGTAGTTTTTATTTTGGGGTGGACATACCTCGTCCATAAAAAAGGGGAGTTGACTACGAGTCCTACGACACCCCATATGTTTAAATCCAATTATTGTTTAGTGAGATACTAAAAAGCGGATGACCTATTAGTATTTCTTGGTTCTTAATAAATATTTAAAAAAACTCATCTATAAATAATCATTTATAAAGTTCGCTCTCTTACAAAAGCCCACTCCAAGTGCACATGCATACAAAAAATTACTATTTCACCCCTGGTTAAGGGTAGTTTTTGTTTGGGGGTGCATATACCCCATCCGTAGGAAAGGGGAGTTCACCACGAGTCCTATGACACCCCATATGTTTAAATCCGATTATTGGTTAGCGAGATACCAAAAAGCTGATGACCTATTAGATTCTTGGTTCTTAATAAATATTAAAAAACTCATTTTTAATTATAAATCTATTATGCAGCAAGGTTATGACATACTCAGTATAAAGCCACACACTGTATAATGATACCTGACTCTTATCTCTCTGGCTGCGGAGCACGCACAATGATAAGACCACTTGTCTGTCTGCTAGCCGTGGGCCAGTCTCAAAGCTTCCAATTCTCATTTCACCAAGCAGGTCTCTCTCTGTGTGTGAGCACAGGCAAGCCATGTCAAATAATAATAATAATAATAATGTAAATGGGTTTTACCAACATCACAGCGCTTAACACAACGTGACTTCAAATCTGGTTTCTTACTTTTTCCCCGTTTTCCTCAAATATCTCAAAAAATGACGGAAACCATGATTTCAGCTTTTCAATACCTACATTCCCGTAAAGAGGACGACGAGACAAAAACATCAACATGCCCGTCATAAAAATCACATGATTCGGTTTCCAAATAACTTGAAAAATAACGAAAACACATTTTCCATCAAAAAACATGTTTCCAGCTGTTTACCTTTTCAATACCTACATCCCCGTAAAGAGGACGACGAGACGAAAAAAAAATATCACACACGTCATGATCACTTTTTCCGTTTTCCCAATATTAGGGAAAATCACAAAAACCCATTTTCCATAAAAAAACATGTTTTCAGCTTTTTACCTTTTCAATACCTAGATCCCCGTAAAGAGGACGACGAGACGAAAAAAATATCACACACGTCATGATCACTTTTTCGGTTTTCTCAATATTAGGGAAAATCACAAAAACCATTTTCCATAAAAAACATGTATCCAGCTTTTTACCTTTTCAATACCTACATCCCCGTAAAGAGGACGACGAGACGAAAAAATAATATCACACACGTCATGATCACTTTTTCAGTTTTCCAAATATCAGGGAAAATCACAAAAATCCATTTTGGACCAAAAACCATGTTTCCAGCTTTTTACCTTTTCAATACCTACATCCCGGTAAAGAGGACGACGAGACGAAAAAAATAATAACACACACGTCATGATCACTTTTTCAGTTTCCCAATATTAGGGAAAATCACAAAAACAAATTTTCCATAAAAAAAAACATGTTTCCAGCTTTTTACCTTTTCAATACCTTCATCCCCGTAAAGAGGACGACGAGACGAAAAATGTACTATCACACACGTCATGATCACTTTTTCAGTTTTCCCAATATTAGGGAAAATCACAAAAACCCATTTTCCAGAAAAAGCATGTTTCCAGGTTTTTACCTTTTCAATACCTACATCCCCGTAAAGAGGACGACGAGACGAAAAAAAATATCACACACGTTATGATCACTTTTTCCGTTTTCCCAATATTAGGGAAAATCACAAAAACCCATTTTCCATAAAAAAAAACATGTTTCCAGCTTTTTACCTTTTCAATACCTTCATCCCCGTAAAGAGGACGACGAGACAAAAAAAATAATATCACACTCGTCATGATACTTTTTCAGTTTTCCCAATATTAGGGAAAATCACAAAAACCCATTTTCCATAAAAAACATGTTTCCAGCTTTTTACCTTTTCAATACCTACATCCCCGCAAAGAGGACGACGAGACGAAAAAATAATATCACACACGTCATGATCACTTTTTCAGTTTTCCCAATATTAGGGAAAATCACTAAAACCCATTTTAGACCAAAAAACCATGTTTCCAGCTTTTTACCTTTTCAATACCTACATCCCCGTAAAGAAGACGATGAGACGAAAAAAATAAGATCACTGACGTCATCATCACTTTTTCGGTTTTCCAAAAATTAGCAAAAATGTGAAAAAAGCATTTTTTGTCCCAAAAACCTATTTTCACCTTTTCGACATCTACATTCCCGTAAAGAGCATAACGAGACGAAAAATACGAATCCAAGCACGCCCTCCTAGCATTACTCCTTCCTTCCCAAGGCCGCCAGGGGCTCACAACTTCCTAAGTGGAGCAGCTCTCTCACTACAGCACTACTCCTAAATATTTAAAGTCATTGACAATATCTACTTCTATATCATCATCAACACTTTAATACCAAATGTTTATGTCTCGTTTCAGCTGTACAAGCTGGTGATTACTATATGTTTGAAGTATATGACGATGATCTTTTGGAAGTAGAAAAGCATAAAGAGTTTGAGCATCCAGATGATACAGCGCTCGATGATAAAATGACAATCTCCAAGGTATATTATATGTATTACTGTATATGTATATTATATGTATATTATATGTATATTAGTCCTTTATGTATATTAAGTACCGGTATAATAACATGCAGATTATTGCTATCAAGGCCCAACAATACCAGTCATGATACAATATGTATACGAGCTTGGCATGTCCATCATTTACTGTACCGTATATAACAAAGTAATTATTGTGTACTCATCTGATCTTAGGACCAGTGAGAGGAGGTTAATTGTTTCTAAACTGTTAGACTTGTTTGGCCAGTAACCATGACAATTGTCAAGGGGGGAAACAATCAACCAAAATGAAATTGCAAAGAAAAGGACCTAAATTGAGACACATGTGCTCGTATGTCCTAACGGGCAGCATGAGTCATCATAGCCCGTTTGCACCCAGAAGAATTGGAAAGAATTGCACAACTATATTTATTTCTCGGGCAACTGTTTATATTTATAAAAGGATTCACTCCACCATAATAATAAATAATTATTGGTTTAAAGTGGTTATAATTATAGTTCTAATAACTTTTGTTTTATGAATTCTCTAAATCAAACTGGAAGCTTTGAAGTAAGTATCGAAAAAGAATTTAAGGCTGCCTCATAATCCCTCAGTCCTGAATATTGACCAAGTTTTCTTCTGTAAATCTGCACATAAACCAAACTGCAGTTAATAGAGTTGAAGGACATGAGAAAGAGGAAAGATGTAAGACCAAGCACCTACTTATGGCACCATACTCATCAATATATACATTGAACACGCAATGAAGGAAATGAGAGGGAAATTTAGGAGAAAGTCTTTCAACTCTGAGATTTTCTGGAGACACTGTCATATTAGCCGATTCACCAGAGGATCTGAATGAGATTCTAATTGAATAGTGGTCTAGTGGCAGTTCTGCCGCATAACTTTTTGAACCCTCCTCGTATCGGCCCTTAATTTAATTTCTCTTGACCCAATGATCGAATTTTGACGTGTGAGGTGTCCTAGGACTCAACATGACCTCCTTTTCTCTAAATCCCACTCATTGACCTAATATACCCAAAACTAAAAGGTCATTGATTTTATCCCCCTTAATATCCGTGGAATCCGTAATGTTAGAAATACATGTTAGGACTTGCTTTGCTCAGGGTGATTGCCCCTTGTTTATGGGCTGAGTATTTTGACAATCTACTGAAAAGGCTTAACGGTATGGGAGGGTGGCTAATTTTATTCGCACGCGACGGTACCTTGCTTGGACCACGTGACTAGGGGCAAGTCACTGGCGTTTTTTTTTTCATGTGACTAGGGGCAAGCCAGCGGTGGTTTTAATTTGACACGTGACTAGAAGCAAGCCTGTGTTTTTTAATAATTATTTTTTAGTTAATTAACCATGAATGTTTTACAAATTTACCCAAAGGCCCTAGAGACATGTGAGGGTGGCCATCTTTTTTGAAACCGACTGTACCTTGCTTAGGCCACGTGACTAGGCGCAAATCTGTCTTTACAGCGGATGGATTTATTTTTTAGATTTATAGCAAAATGGCATAGCCGATAATGATTATTGGTTAATGATTGATCGATTGATTATTATTATTAGGCAATAATCGATGGATTAGTGGCGATAGCGAGTATTTAGGCGTGAAGAATGGCTATAGGAATACTTGTACCCGCTAAGTATTGAATATTTAATATTCACTTAGTACGCACTGCCATGTGACCAGTGAATAGGGTCATAGAGAGCAGCCTGCCATTTTGGTTTATATACAACAGATGTTTATACTGAAACGGAACGCTATTAGATACCCGAATGGTTTAATTTAAAATTATACGCTGATTTCCACAACAAAAGTTTAGAATTATTTCACTTACCTGAACAAACGATGGGAAACATTTATTTTTTCGCAAAACCGATGCCAATTTTATGACAGCATTCTGTGCTTTCTAACTTACTATAGTAGGGGTAACTGTGCCTAAGGTTGTAACGTGTTTTTCGAGGGTTTTTTATGCAACTGGCATAAGTCAGTAGGAAGCCATTCTATATTTATTTACGCGGCAAATTGTTCAGCCAAGATAATTTTTCATGTTAATTTATTATTATTATTAATTTATTATAATTATTATTAAGATATTTTCGGAGCATTTTATAAAAATTATAAGCATACAGATAGGTTTTCTATGTCTTAGAAAACGCTATCCAGCAAATTATTACGAACGACGATATCATAGAAAATTATCTGATTACGGAATTTTACGGAGTTTTGTCAGTTAGGGTATTTGAGAGACATGACTCACTGGGATTTCAAGTACAAGCTGATTCCTGTCGAGAAGTATTGCGCAAGGCTGGGTCGCAAGGTCTAGAAAAGGCGAATTGTTGAAACGGAAATCGACTTCTCCCTCCCGCGGAGTGTAATGAGGAAGGAGTGGGGATCTAGCGCGGAGGGTGCAGCCAATCAAGGAGGACGACGTAAGCTAGATGTCGGTACCATGGTAGGGGAGCCGGCGTGTGGATATATCGTTCGACGCGCCGTGAAACGTGGACAATCTGTATAGTACTTGACGAGTATGGATGCGCGTGCGAGTGGCTCCGATGTTCGGTGGAGTTAGCGACTATCTGTGTAGAACTTGCGGTGTACGGTCGCAAGTGCGTGTCGCTCCGATGTTCAGTGGAGTTAGCAACGAACTTTTGTAAAACGTAACCAGTGCGGTTTTACGCGAGTTTGGGTCCGAGGTACGGACCATAGAATTATATAATCTACCAGGATATCATCAAATTTCGACGGAGATGACGTCCAGGAGACTGTGGGAAGCACACAGCATCATCAAGAACGAGGGAGATGCTTTGGCAATTTCCAATGGTAAGCGCACATGACGCAGAAATACGCAATCTCTCATTTTCTTTGTTTTATATTTCATATTTCAGTAACTTCATAGCTTGGAAATAAGAGTAAAATCAATTTATCAGACTCCGTTTTCACGTAATTTTCTATCGGTAATATTCAAATCACAACGCTCCAATTTAAATTTTAAACTTATTATTATTATTATTAAATTTGCTATACTTGTTTTATATAATAAATTCATTTCTTTTACAATGCAATCTTTGCTTTCAGTAGGTAGCATTAGATATAGACCAATTCCTTCTCCTGATACAATTGTTTGTTGGGTTAATGATCAAATCATACCACGATCTGAGTGAATAAGAGTCTTGAATGTGTTCTGCCAGAGCTAGACGTTGTTAAATACAAATTTAGATTTCAACATTGCATTGAGGTCTTGGCGCCCATTAAAACAACATAGCTTAGGCAAAGGTAAACAGTTACATTTCTCACCCAACAGTGTGGGCTAGCGAAACCATTACATTTGTCGCTACCAACATGGGGCACTAACAAATAAACGTTACATTTGTCGCCGACAACTTGGGGCTGAAAACCTAATAACATTTGTGGAAGGAAAAGGGTATATATTTCTGTGCCTGTATTTTGGGGGTTATTTGTCTTTATCAGTGTATATCATTATGGGGGATGAGAAAGAAAGACAGATGAGGTTACGTAGTGGTCATCAACTGGAGAATGATGATACGAGCAGTATGTCGAGTGATGGTAGTACCGGGGTAGCGGAGGTAAATCCCGATACTGAAACAGGGAGTGTAGGCGGCCAACCAGAATTAAAAACTTTACTTCTCGAGTTCATGTATCAGAACAAAGTTAGTAGTGATGCTTTAAATGCAAAATTAGAACAGAATAATGCAAAATTAGAACAAAACAGTAGGGAAAATAAAGAAAGTACAGATGCTTTAAATGCAAAATTAGAACAGAATAATGCAAAATTAGAACAAAACAGTAGGGAAAATAAAGAAAGTACAGAAGCTTTAAATGCAAAATTAGAACAGAATAATGCAAAATTAGAACAGAATAATGCAAAATTAGAACAAAACAGTAGGGAAAATAGAGAGAGTAATGAAACTTTAAATGCTAAATTAGAACAAAACAGTAGGGAAATGAGTGACAAATTCGAACTGATTAGAGATGAGATCAGGGGGGTGATGGAAGAAAAGGCTAAAGAGATTATTGCAGATGTAGACAGAAAATTAGGAAAAGTACAGGAGGAGTTGGAAATTAGAATCAGTACACAGGCTGAAAATTTAAAAGAACTAGTGCAACTGGAAACACAGCAGGTCAAAAAGCAATTGGGGGGAGAAATTGACAAAATTCAGGTAGCTACTAAAGAGGTTAAGGAACAGCTGGGGGGTAGAATTGAGAAAGTCCACTCACAAGTAGTTGCAGAAGTAAATGATTTAAGAGAGAGTAATAGGGAAAGCATTAGCAAGATTGAGGAGAAACAAGCAAAGCTATATGATAAAGTAGAAGAATCAGAAGTAAACATTAAATTAACAGTAAACAGTATTGAGAGGAAGGCTGAGGAGAAAATCGCAGAATTAGAATTAAAATTAAAAGCTAGTATCAGGCAAGAAAATAGTCAGAATAGACCAGTTTTTGTGAATAGCACACACAGGGAGGTAGAACTGGGTAAGTTCAGCAATCGACAGGGGTGCCCAATGGAGTTCATGAACACTATAGAAAATAAATTCGGGGAGAGGTTGGAAAATGGTAGTATTGAGTGGTGCCAAGTAGTTGAAATTTTAGAACAAGTGTTTGTGGGGGAAACGAGGAATTGGTTTGCTGTCTACAGAGACAAGTTTACTGATATCAATGATTTTAAAATGAAATTCTGTGAAAAGTTCTGGAATGAGGTTATTCAGTCGCAGCATCGTGAGGGAGTAGTGTGTGGTAAATATAACCCTAAAGGAAGCTCCACCATGACCGAATACTTTTTAGGGCAGGTATTAGTGTGTAAATATCTGGATGGCTTGAAGGAGGAAAGTGATGTGGTAAGGTTGCTACTTAGGCACTTTCCCTATAGGATCAAGGAGGCTGCTTGTATCCAGAATGTAAAGACTATATCACAAGTAGAAAATTTGTTAAGCACATTTGATGCACTAGGGAGAGGGGGTTATGAGGACAATTTCAATAGGAACCAGGGTAATAATAATAATAGACCTAATGAAGCCAGGCATCAGGAAGTTCAAGGGAACGGTGGCGAAGGGGCCAATGCTCAAAATAGAAATAATAATAATCAGCTAAATCAGAACAGAGGAAATGGCTATGGTAATCAGTATCAAGGGAGGAACAATGATTACAGGGGAAATCAAGGGAGAAACAATGATTTCAGGGGAAATCAAGGGAGAAATTATAATGACAATAATTACAACCAGAATAGGGGTCAAGGAAGAGGACAGCCTAGTGGTAGTAATATACAGCCAAACAATGACAACACAACTCAGAACAACCAGACCAGTGCAGTAGTAACTAGTACTACGGCCAGCTGTAGCGGTTCTTTAAACGCGAACCAGGCTGCGAAGTAAGGTCAGAATCTCAGTCTGTAGCATGCCCTGTCCATACAATTATACAGGAACCCTATGACCTAAATGTAAGAAATGAATTATTACATGAACTAAATGATGAAGGTATTATTCAGGAAGTGGTTAGTAAGAGCCCCATAGTTAAATTTAACGTGTCCGAGGCGTACACAGATGTTTTAATTGATAGTGGTTGTATGAAGAGTTGCATAAGTAGTGCATTTTATGATAAAATGAAAGGAATTGGAGTAAATTTTGAGGAGATGCCAATTAAAAGCACTTTTGTTATCACAGCTGTTGGGAAGAGGTCTAAAGTAATTTCTAAGCAAGTTTTAGTAGACATTAAAATTAATAATCATGTAGAGAAGCAGATTTGCCTTGTAATTCCAAATTTAGTATTCAGTGTTATCTTGGGTTCAGAGTGGCTAAGTAGAGTGTCTGGTAACTTATGTTATGATGTAGGGAGTTTGAAATTTAAATGGGGAGATTCTGAAGTAGAAGTAGCGTTCAATGACCATATTCAGAGGAGTAGTATTGTAGGTGTGATTTGTACTTTAAATGAGATATCGCCAGCCGTAGAGCGGGGTTCTCCATGTTTTGTGGGCAGTGTGATTACGAACGGAAGTCTAGAGGACTCGTTACGTGAGGCTGCATTTCAGGGAAATATAGAGGATGAACAGTGTGTTCGGCTCTATGATGTGTTATGGTGTAATAGGAGAGTTTTTGAGGATCGCATTGGTATGACCAATTGCTATACACATTCATTGAACGTTATTGATAGGTCAGTATTCACAGGACATAGATATCCTGTACCTTTCGCTTATCAGAGTGCAGTTGAGGCACAAATTAACCAGATGCTTGAAGATGGGATTATTGAGCACTCGAACAGTCCATATGTTAATTCTTTGATCACGGTACCCAAGACCGACGGCACTGTTCGTATTTGTTTAGACGCTCGTTTGGTTAACAGTAGAATTAGTTCAGATCAGCTGAAATCTATGTCAATAGAGGAATTAATGCAAACATTTGAGGGGAAGAAGTATTTCACTTGTGTAGATTTGAGTTCCAGTTTTTGGCAAGTGCCACTTATGTACGAAGATAGACCATTTACAGCTTTTAGTCATAAATATAATCTTTATCAATTTTGTAGAACACCTTATGGGTTAAAGAGTAGTTCAGCAGCTTTAATTAGGGCTTTAAACATCGCATTAGGGGATGACACAGGAGAGTTTGTAACCATTTACATAGATGATATGGTAATTAGTTCACGCAGTTTTGAGGAGCATCTACGTCATTTAGATATAGTTTTTCAGAAGTTAGATCAGGCAGGGTTCACTTTGAAGCTGTCTAAGTCGTCATTCTGTCAGTCAGAAGTGACATTTTTAGGTCATAGAGTGTCGAGTAGAGGTGTAACACCAGAAGAAAGTAGGGTTAATAAGATACTTAACGCAGAGGTGCCACAGAATGTTAAACAATTAAAAACTTACCTGGGAATTTGCAACTTTTTCAGGAGGTTCGTTCTTAAATACTCAGGGTTGGTAGAACCATTCAGGGAATTGCTTAAAAGTGGGACTCGGTGGAGATGGGAGTCCAAGCATGATCAGGCTTTTAGAGCGCTGAAGGAAGGTTTTGAGAAAGCTGTAGTGCTGAAATATCCGTTAAAAGATAAGGAATATGTGGTTATGACAGATGCTTCACATATAGGCATTGCTGGAGT
The DNA here is from genome assembly GCA_946902985.2 of Meconema thalassinum. Classification (NCBI taxonomy): domain Eukaryota; kingdom Metazoa; phylum Arthropoda; class Insecta; order Orthoptera; family Tettigoniidae; genus Meconema; species Meconema thalassinum. The sequence goes on from OX336392.1 coordinate 43,359,311, forward strand.
ATTATGTCAGAAAGATGATGAGGGTAATCTGTGCATTGTATCTTTAGCCTCGCGAGGACTGACTGCAGCAGAGAAAAGATACACGATTACTGAGTTAGAGCTTTTAGGTATTGTTTTCAGTTTAGGGAAATTTAGAATGTATTTAGTAGGGGGGAAATTTGAGATCCACACAGATCACCATGCATTACTGTATATGAGGACTTGTAAACTCAGTTCTAACAGAGTTAGTAGGTGGATTCTTGCTCTGCAGGAATACGAATTCACAGTAAAATATATTAAAGGTAAAGATAACATTCTTGCAGACATGCTATCGAGGGACACTAATTTATGTAGGGATTATCCTGTGGTTAAAGCAGAGGATGGTATTTTAATATGTGCATGTGTGGACAGTAGCAACAGGGCATCGTTACAGACACTGAGTAATATGCTAGGTAGAGCAACGTGATGACGTTCATTTAAGGGAGCCACTTGCAAGGTTGGAAGCAGGTGACACAGAAACATTTATAGTTTCCAAACGTATTGGGAAAACAGCATATGTGCTGGAGAATAGTGAGGGAAACAGATTATACGGGACGTATAATATACATAGTCTGCGAAAATATGTGTCATAAAGTGAGTGTGTTTAGCTGGCGAGCCAGCCTATCAAATGAGTAAGTGTGGTATTTGGTGCGTGGAAGATCTGGTCTTAAGGCAGGCGTATCAGAAGTCACACAGGGGGGTAGTATGTAAGTAAATGAGAGTTTTTAAGGTACAGGGAAATATGACGGGATTGTCGGATGCTGTTGAGCACTAAATTGTCTCGATGCACCAAGGCCATTTTTGGCAGCGCTGATGGGTTCCCATTTATCTCCAAGAGATGGGGGAGCGCTTGAATAGGGCTTGTTAGCTTAAGGCGTCCACGAGATAAAAGATGGGCCATCAGAATGCGAGACAGTCCTTCATGAAACTCATACATATCTGCACACGTGATTTCTGTTTACGGCCTCGCCATGTAAGATTTGTAAGTGTGTAATTTAAGATAATTTGTACAATGGTATTATTTGTGTGAGGAGAAATGGTCTGTGTTGAGAACTAGTATTAAGTAGAATATGGTTAACGGGAACTTAACAAGACAGGGCGATTACGGCACAGAAATATTTGGTGTTATATGTAATGCGCATTTACTGTTTTTTTTTTCAGAAGTCAATATTAATTTAATCTACTTTATAGAGAGATTAAGTATTATGGTCACGAGGCGCTGCCACAATAGTGTGATCGTGTGCTCAGTGATAAGTGGAATTAAATGTCACCATAAGGAGGGGACCTCCAGTGAAATTAGGAAGTTCTATGGTGATATAAATATATCAGAACACCTTCAATGCGTGTGATATGACATCATAAATACATAGTGCTCACACATTTATTATGTCTATTTCTCCAACATAGAGGAATTTGAGAGGCGGAAATATCCATGGAACACTAATTTATATGTAAAACATTGGACTGGTTGCAAAGTGCAATCCATAGTGACAACAAACTTTGACGCAAAGTGCGTGAAGAAAAAATATGAGTGTATATATCTGTAATTTAGGGTGATTTCGTTTATGTAATATGTATTTTGGATGGGGTTTATTAACGTGTCTGGGATAATCGGATAATGGACCGTCGTCACGGTAAATCATCCGATGATCCGAGGCGAATATGTAACGTGTTTTTCGAGGGTTTTTTATGCAACTGGCATAAGTCAGTAGGAAGCCATTCTATATTTATTTACGCGGCAAATTGTTCAGCCAAGATAATTTTTCATGTTAATTTATTATTATTATTAATTTATTATAATTATTATTAAGATATTTTCGGAGCATTTTATAAAAATTATAAGCATACAGATAGGTTTTCTATGTCTTAGAAAACGCTATCCAGCAAATTATTACGAACGACGATATCATAGAAAATTATCTGATTACGGAATTTTACGGAGTTTTGTCAGTTAGGGTATTTGAGAGACATGACTCACTGGGATTTCAAGTACAAGCTGATTCCTGTCGAGAAGTATTGCGCAAGGCTGGGTCGCAAGGTCTAGAAAAGGCGAATTGTTGAAACGGAAATCGACTTCTCCCTCCCGCGGAGTGTAATGAGGAAGGAGTGGGGATCTAGCGCGGAGGGTGCAGCCAATCAAGGAGGACGACGTAAGCTAGATGTCGGTACCATGGTAGGGGAGCCGGCGTGTGGATATATCGTTCGACGCGCCGTGAAACGTGGACAATCTGTATAGTACTTGACGAGTATGGATGCGCGTGCGAGTGGCTCCGATGTTCGGTGGAGTTAGCGACTATCTGTGTAGAACTTGCGGTGTACGGTCGCAAGTGCGTGTCGCTCCGATGTTCAGTGGAGTTAGCAACGAACTTTTGTAAAACGTAACCAGTGCGGTTTTACGCGAGTTTGGGTCCGAGGTACGGACCATAGAATTATATAATCTACCAGGATATCATCAAATTTCGACGGAGATGACGTCCAGGAGACTGTGGGAAGCACACAGCATCATCAAGAACGAGGGAGATGCTTTGGCAATTTCCAATGGTAAGCGCACATGACGCAGAAATACGCAATCTCTCATTTTCTTTGTTTTATATTTCATATTTCAGTAACTTCATAGCTTGGAAATAAGAGTAAAATCAATTTATCAGACTCCGTTTTCACGTAATTTTCTATCGGTAATATTCAAATCACAACGCTCCAATTTAAATTTTAAACTTATTATTATTATTATTAAATTTGCTATACTTGTTTTATATAATAAATTCATTTCTTTTACAATGCAATCTTTGCTTTCAGTAGGTAGCATTAGATATAGACCAATTCCTTCTCCTGATACAATTGTTTGTTGGGTTAATGATCAAATCATACCACGATCTGAGTGAATAAGAGTCTTGAATGTGTTCTGCCAGAGCTAGACGTTGTTAAATACAAATTTAGATTTCAACATTGCATTGAGGTCTTGGCGCCCATTAAAACAACATAGCTTAGGCAAAGGTAAACAGTTACATTTCTCACCCAACAGTGTGGGCTAGCGAAACCATTACATTTGTCGCTACCAACATGGGGCACTAACAAATAAACGTTACAAGGTCAGCCAGCCCCCAGTAGTAAGCCATGTCGTGATATATTTCCCTGTAATACATTTGTTTATAACCTAACTGTCAATTAATTAGAGTCCCAGTACTCCGCCACCCTTGATTCAAATATTCAGACTAATGCTGCCCTCTACCGGGACTATTTGAAACTTCCAAGAAGAGACGTAGCTGCCTATCAGCATCATGGCAGTTGAAGAGCATGTGCAGTTTTGCCCATCGATTGAGAGGTCAGTATTATGCTTTCTCTTATCACAAATCGATCAATTATGGTTGTAATACAATAACAAAGGATGAAGTTGAAGTTTTTTCATGAACCTGTTGTGTTTCTGTATTTCCTAACCGACAATTTTGGGAGGCTGACTATATGGACAGTGGTAACATCAAAATCCAGTGCTCGGCCTAGGAGGCTGAGTACTGGTGTTTGGGCCCATTCAAGATATTGTTCCATGATGTTCATTGGTTGGAAATCGGAACTGGCCCTTTTCTATAGTGTGAAGGATATGTGCATGCCACTCAATAATACCAGTAGTCAGCCGCATATTAAAATTACGGCTGACTACTGGTGTGATGTTGACCAGTAGTCAGCCATGATATTTCCTTTCGGCTAGTTTCCTTTTTATTATATCATGATCTCTTTCTGCATTAAATAACTGTACTTTTTCTTACAGGGTCTGTAGCACGTGCATTTTATAAATATGCCAGGGACCAATAGGCCTATTTATCAGTATCCTGAAGATGCTCTCACACAAGCACTTCAGGAAATCCGAGAAAATGAAATGCTAATTAGAGAAGCGAGCAGGAAGTTTGCCCCAATAGGGACTCTACAAGACCGTCTTCATAATAGAGTTGCAGGGACCACAAAAAAAATGGGGCCTTGCACTATTCTGACTGAATTAGAGGAATTGAAGATAGTGAAATGGCCTGAGGGTTGTTTTTTTGGGGAGGTCTGACGGTGGGTGGATGAAGAGTGACATCTTTGAATACATTATTAATTGTGTAGACAAGTGGTTAGTTGACAATCTTAATCCCAAAACCCATTTTGTTACTTGTTGATGGCCACCGAACACATCTCACGATGGAATTAAGTAGGGAATGTTCAGAGTGAAACATCATTCTCTACTGTTTACCACAGAACACAACGCACATCATGCAGCCAGCAGATGTTAGTGTCTTTTAACCACTCAAATCGGAATGGAAAAAGACAACTCGAGAGTGGCAGAATGATCCTAAGAATGTCAATACACTTCTAACGAAGTCAAACTTCTGCCCACTTCTATTCACGATCCTAAAATTCGAAAGTCTCCCCACTTCAATTCAAAATGGATTCAGGAAATGAGGACTGTATCCATTTAATCCTAATGTTGTGGATTACTCGAATTGTGTTCAGAATCAATTGGAAAGCTTGGCTGACACAAACCCAGCCCCAGAAAATGTGCTACAACGTAAACATGTCAACATAGCTAAGAAAGTTATTCAGGAGTTGAGGAATGAATTAACTTCAAAAGGACAAGATGTTGATTCTTGAAACTGTTAACACAGTAATGGAAAGATTTACTGCTGAGAGGCCGGCCACAGTCAAATTGAAATTGATGGAGAGTTGGCTGATTTTTATATTGAACTGGGGGTATATGAAGTCCAGGGCACTTCTCTCATCAATTCTTGCACTGTCCCAGATCGCCCCCTGTCTACCCCTGGCCCATCAAGTTCAGTAACTTTGTCAGGTAATAACTTGGCTGTCGCATCTCAAGAAACACACACTTCATTTCTCGCCCTTCCTGAGAAAGTTTCAACTTCTATTACAGCAGAAAATTCTGATTGTGGTAACCCTGATTCATCCCCTTCCTTGCAGGTGTCACCTTTCTCCTCATCAGGAACCACACCTACCTCTTTAACTGCTAAATTTTCCATCTCCTATTCCGAAGTCCACAAAAGCGAAGCAGAAGAAGGCATTAGAAAGTGGGGAGAATGCATCAAAGACACCTCCCAAAGCAATTTTATCAATTGCATGGAGAGAATGTTATTCAAGGAAGGAACGGCAAAAGTAAGAGAAAGAAGAAACTTTGCTCAAGAAAAGAGAGGGCAGGAAGAAAATGGCAGAAGAAAGAAGATTAAATGAAACAAAAAGGAAAAGGAACTGAGTTAAGCGAGAGAAACTGTCTGAAACACAAAATAGAGACGCTAGTGATTATGGTGTTATTAAGTGTACAGAATGTCAAGAAGAACTGGTTAGTGACGTTGAAGATGACGATCTAAAAATGTTGGTTGTGACAACTGCCCAAACTGCTTCCATTTAAAATGCACTACATTCCAAGGTTTGTCACTTGACTCTGTAAATGAATCACCATTCCAGTGTAAAAATTGTTAAAACATAGGCTAAGCACAATAGGATATGTTTTTTTGTAACCATTCCATGCCTGAAATTTTCAGGTGTGACTGTTTTATTGTAGAAATGTGTTAATTGTCCTTTTTGTATTATTTTTTCCAAGATTAAAAATATAATCAAAACACTTACATTTTCAAATTTTTAAACTTAAATCTCCAGAACAAACACTGGCTGACTACTAGGACTAGAAAGGCTGACTACTGAAAATTAATGGCTGAGTACTAGAAAAAGTGTCAAGTATATTTATAGCAGTTACGAACAGTATTCATTTTGAAATGATGATGAAAAAAGTACATAACAGAAAAATAATTAATCATTCTATCACCCAGTTACACATCTACCTTAATGTGCTTTGGCAATGGCGTTCTGTAGTAGGAATAACCCACAAGTTTTATTACCTGGCTGACTACTGGCGCATTTACTAATGGTAGATGCTAGTCAACAGCAAGGGTGGTTCTAGGCGTAGTGCCACCGTGCCATGGCACTGCCCTCTAAGAGAATACGGTCGTAGTGGGGAGTTCCCATCAGGGTCTCCTGGCGTGGCTCCCGTTTCGACGGGAGCGAGACTCCTGCCGAGCCCTCTGGGGCTCTGGCGAGTCCTAATTTTTTTAAACCTGTGCATGGCCCCATGGCCGCTTGCCGAAGGAGGGAGCGTCGCGTCCTTCGCGGTCGCGTCTCCCGTCTTGGACCGTTGGTTGGCGTTCGCGCCTCCCACTGTCGTATGTTCTGCATTGGGTACCTACCTCTGGGCATTAAACCCCTTCCCCAAGCGGGTGGGGGAGCTTTCGAGGAGACCCGTCGGCCCGGTAGGCATAATAACCTCTGGACAACCGGCGGGCAGGTTTTGAATGATTGCCGCCCATGCACGAACCGCTTTTCGCTTTTGTGACGAGAACCCATTGATGCTCTTAATTCTTTTCCGAGGCCCTGTCACGAGGCAGGTCGCACTCTGGAAAAAAGAATTTTGATAAATGAATAAAAGTAGAACCCTGAACAATGGATCACTCGGCTCGTGGGTCGATGAAGAACGCAGCAAATTGCGCGTCGACATGTGAACTGCAGGACACATGAACATCGACATTTCGAACGCACATTGCGGTCTATGGATTCCGTTCCCGGACCACGCCTGGCTGAGGGTCGGTAGCTAAAACTGAACGCAAGTTCGCTTGTGGGAGCGTCGCGGTTCGTGCGGCTTCGATGCCGCCGCTGCGTCTCCTGAAATGAGCCTTCGCACCTCGCGTGTGTTTGGCCCTCGGATCAGTCACCGTTGAGTTGGGACCTTCGGCAGTCCGCGCAGCGGTAAAATGCTCGCTACCATGCGTCTCCTTCTCTCGGCGACAAAGACGATCCCCTTGGAGAGACCTAAAAAATCATTCTATTTCTGTTCACGACCTCAGAGCAGGCGAGACTACCCGCTGAATTTAAGCATATTATTAAGCGGAGCAAAAGAAACTAACAAGGATTCCCTTAGTAGCGGCGAGCGAACAGGGAAGAGCCCAGCACCGAATCTCGCAGGTTCACCCTGCCGAGAAATGTGGTGTTTGGGAGGGTCCGATTATCCCGGAATTGGCGAATATTCAATTAAATTCCCTAAAATAATTTTCAAAATGTCACCAACCCTCTTTAAACACCAAGTTTACGTGCCTGATGACCACGATGTTGCAAAGTTTTCAACACACCCAAGTATAAGAGGCTAATGGCCTAAACATTTTTAAGGTTTATAGTATATGTTGTTAATGAGTGATCACCGATATATCTTAATTTTATAACAGGCTGCTGATAACCGAAATGTCCCTAAACTTAACACACACACACACACTTAACCACACTGTTAAATGATTGAATTATTTCTATAGCGAACACACAACGAAGAGTAGTCCTAAACTTGGACTGTTGGGCGCTAGCACCAGTGGCTTGCTCGACAGTCACTGGTGATGCGTTTGCAGAAATATAATCCTTTTCGCTAGACTAATGACAAGATACAGCGAACATGCATGAATATTTTCATTACTCTGATGTTGTAACTTATTTATTTTCTTGTTGTTTGCCTCATTGCGTAGTAGCTACCATTGCCCCCAATAGTCTGGCTTTGACTCCCACTGAAACAGAGCACTTTATGGAAAGACAAGGCGCTATATCTTAGTGGTTATGCTGTATACCTCTTACCGCAAAGGCCAGGGTTTAATTTCCGGCTCTGTTAAGAAACAATATACACTTAACCTTGATAGGTAAAACTAACAAATGACCTTAAAATGCTTTTGGGATGATACCTTTTCACAGGCCACGGTAGCCTGTTTTACATTTTTTATTTTTTATTGTGTTGCGACTAACACTTTAGGTTGATACACGTAAGGTTTTAACTTGATTTCCGGCATTGAGGACTGAAATAGAGCACTTTATCGAAAGAGAAGACGCTATAGCTCCTAGTGACACTAGGCGCTTGGCTATGCTGATTGCCCTGTAGGTTTTCTCCTGATATTTCGGGAACTTGTAAACGTACAGACTTGTAAGGAGTGTTATATGACTCGAGATGAAGCCCTGTTTCTATGGACTATTTTTTTTCCACGCTAAGATAAAAACTACCCTTAACCGGGGCGGCGAAATAGTGATTTTTATACGTATTCGCACTTGCGACTGTTGCAAGATGGCGGGATTTTTAAATGATGATTTTTTATTTTATTAAAGCACTAAACTATAATGTTATTGAATTGAACACATAATTATAAAAAACGGATTTACGATTTAAATTAATGTAAGTAAGATTTTTTATTTTTTTATTTTAGATTTTAAATGTAAGGTTTATGTTTTTAGAATTTATATTTTTTTTATTTTAGATTTTTCATTTTTAATTTTAGATTTCAGATTTTAGATTTTGCGAAAAGACCAAACCATAATGTCATGACTTGAAATTTTCGGTAACTAATAAAGGGAGACATATAAGGATTAGTATTACTCGGAATTACATTCTCTTTACTAGGAATTTTAGATAACTAATTATAAAAGAAAGACATAAGTTGTAAGGAATTATTTGGAATGCCTATTTTTCGAAGTGGAAAAAAGATCTACAACAAGCGCTGTGTTTAAAATACTATAACAAGCAATGGTAAAGAGATAGAGATTTGTATTCAGTGTGTATGTATTATACAAATTAAATCAATAAATATATTTTAAGGGGATTGTTTGTTTTTCTTAATTGTTACCTGACCCCTCCACTTTTAATCCAATCGTTAACCATGGACAGTCTCTGCCAATGTTCAGAAAGAGTAGTCTTAAATAATGCACTTGATTTGTAGTTTTGTGTACCGGGTATCAAAATAATACAGTGTCGCCAATTAATGTTGAGGCAATAGTTATGTCGGGTAAGGAGTTCGAACCCTTGCTTCCGTATTTAGGAAATTTCAACCACTCGGCCAACCCAACAGTTACTAATTTATGTGTGGACTTGAGTGTTGACAAACCTTTCCAGTGCACATATAATCAACAACTTGTTCGTTTTTAAATGCGGAATTTTTGTTTTTCCATAACATTGCGGTTATCAGTCTTGTAAACTGGTTGTTTAATATAGGGTTAAAGGCATTTTAAAATTATTTTAGAAAACCTCTCAGGTATCGTGTAATGGGTTTTAGTTATGAGTCACCATCCATTGACTAGCATTAACCGTTACACATCACCGTTTTGGTAAGCTCTACATAAGTATCCTAATCGTTTCTCTGGTAGAATGTCTTGTTTCTGTAAAAAAAAAAAAAAAAAAAAAAAGCAAACATGGTCGCTCGGTTTCTATATAGGCCTAAGCATCTGTTGCATGTAATCCAAAATGGTAAACCGCTTTCTAGAACCCTCCTCACTTGTCAACAACATGTATAGTCTCCAAAGTGTTCCCTTACGTATGGTGTAGTAATCATCTGTCTACCTATATCACTGTGTGTAATATTAGTTTGTTTCTTTCCCAAAATCTAAAATCAAAAATTAAAATATAAATTATTAAATCTAAAATGTAATATTTAAAATCAAAAATCTAAAAATTAATCATTCATGGTAATGGAAATGTAATTCCAAGTAATACAAATCCTTATATGTCTTTCTTTAATAATTAGTTACCGAAATTTTAAAGTAATGACATTATGGTTTGTTCTTTTGGCAAAATCTAAAATCTAAAATCTAAATTCTAAAATCTTAAGTCTAAAATCAAAAAATCTAAAATCTTTCATGCATTAATTGTATATCAAACCCAGTCCACCTTTGTATTTGTAATTCAAGTAATAATTTGAAAAAGGGACAAGTGTAATCGGTTTTAAACATTATCCCTGATTTTTTATATGTCTGAGCACTGCCAGCAAGACAGTTTAGTTTAGTTTGTTGCGAGTGTGTGTATAGATTATTAGCCTTGTGTACTTAAAGCTCGTTGTGCGTTGCGACCATCTTGCCCAATAACCACTGAGCAAGTTTCAACTGTCAACCCATAAGAACAGCATGGGATAGTTGTGTGTGCTCCATGTACTTGGGTGTGTGCATTAGCACCATGCGCTAGCTTTACCTTACCCTCTATAGGTAGAGCGTTATCCCTTTCCTTTCGACATCACCAATGACAGCATCCACCCACGAGTTTTGCACTTACTGTCGACCAAAGTATTATGTGTACTCGAGTTTGAAGGTTGTTTGTGACGTAACCAATAGACCTACATAAAATCCAATAACATCATCATTTTCGTCGTTCTATTTTACGTGAGTTCATGTAGGTTTGGAATTTTTAGTTTATATTTTAATATTTTTTGTCGCAGTTGTAACACAAAAAGTGCCCGTTTTTAAGCGTGTTTCAACCATGCGTCACATTTGAGAATTATTATCTCAAAAACCCGTCATCGGATTGAATCGAAATTTTATCACAATATACACTGGAATGTCATACAACAGGATTATTAATTTTAAAATTTTTCGTGTCCAAGAAACAAAGTTTATATCATTTAGGTAACGTAACATTTTCTCGGCTTGGGGTGGTTGGAATATGTAGTTCTTGGTCACGTTGTAATCCTTATACATCAAAAGGTTATGCTGTATGACTTTAAAATACGTAAATTAATTCACTTATTTTATATCGCTTTGTATTTGAACGGGGAAATGAGACCTCGCCTCGCTCGGCAGTGATGGGCTCCATCTCAGCAACGCTGTACAGCTTACCCCGGAGCGGCTAGCCGGTGAATCATGCCTTATTTCCACGAACAAATACAAACCGATATAAAATAAGTGAAATAATTTACGTATTTCACAGTCATACAGCATTACTTCTTGATGCATAAGGATTACAACGCGACCAAGAACTATATTTTCCAACCACCCCGAGCCGAGAAAAAGTTACCTTACAAAAATGATAACAACTTTGTTTCTTAGACACACAACATTTTGAAATTAATAAACCAGTTATACAATATTCCAATGTATATTGTGTTAAAATTTGCATTCGATCTGATGACGGGGTTTTGAGATAATAATTCCTAAATGTGACGCATGGTTGAAACACGCTTAAAAAAGGGCACATTTTGTGTTCCAACTGCAATAAAAAATAATAAAATATAAATTAAAAATTCCAAACCTACATGAACTAACGTAAAATAGAACGATGAAAATGATGATGTTATTGGATTTTATGTACGTCTATTGGTTATTTCACAAACAACCTTCAAACTCGAGTGCACATAATACTTTGGTCGACAGTAGGCCCTTAGCTTGTTCTCGATTAGGTTTGGTCAGTTTAGGTTCGGTTTGGTTCGGTTTAGTTCGGTTTGGTTCGGTTTTGGTTCGGTTGGGTTTGGTATTGGTTCGGCTTAGTTTGGTATAGTTACCATCTTGTTTTTTCAGCTACCCTCTTTAACTGATCAATTAAAGAAAGTCTGCTCATAATTCTAGAATCGATAAATCGGATTTTGTGTACACCGTTTGTCATTTATTAACCCATGCCTGCAACCTATAATCCCTCTGTACTGCATTCAGGTCTGAAAACAAGTTCCAATGGTCAAAGACGTGTCAGTCACCATACGTGTAGCCTAAAATAACCCTTTCTCTACCTAGCTATGTTTCATCACTCACCGTAAACATCTAACATTATGGGTTTGTGATATATTGGGGGAAACAAAAGTCCATGACCTTGTCGTTTTGGGTCTTTCGGGGAAATTCATAAGCCATAAAAAAGCAGCGTCATGTCAAGTCCTAGGACACCTCATGTGTCCAAATCCATTTATTAGTTTATACAATCTCAGACCCTTGACCTTGCCGCTTTGGGTTATTTAAGTAAATGAGTACGCCACAGAAAAGAGGATGTTATATCAAGTCCTACGACACCTCATAGGTACAAATCCGATTATTGGCTTATAAAATCTCAGATCCATGACCTTGTCGTTTTGGGTCTTTTGGGTAAATGAGTGCGCCATAAAAAAGAGGGCGTCATGTCGAGTCCTAGGATACCTCGTGTGTCCAAATCCGATTAATGGTTAGCGAAATATTTAAAAAAAGCCGATGACCTATTAGTTTTGGGTCCTTTGATTAAATTAGGGGGGGGGGGCTATAGAAAAAGTGGAGGCATCACCCCAAGTCCTAGGACTCCTCATACACGTCTTTAGCATTATTGGTTAGCAAAATATTAAAAAGCCGATGACCTATTAGTTTTGGGTCCTTTGGTTAAATTAAAAAACAACTAATCCATAAATAATCAATTAAAAAGCCCACCATCTTACAAAAGCCACAAGTGCGCATGCGTACAAAACAGAAAAAAAAGTTAATTCATAATAGTGTAAAGCCTTATTCCTGTGATACATGCAGAACAAAGTTTACTAAAATGTTTAATCCCGGGTAAGGGTAGTTTTTATTTTGGGGTAAAAATAGGTTATTTATAGGAAAGGGGGCGTAACCTCAAGTAATTTGACACCTCGTACAAGTCTCTAGCATTATTGGTTCGCGAGATATCGGAAATCTTAATTGGCTGGGGCGCGCGCAATTTAAAAAACTGCTGACGTTAGTGGTTTAAATGCCCCGTAGGCATCTACGTATGGGGTTTGCAACATCAAAAGTAGTGGGATGACACGGGAGCTGCTTCCAAAAGTAAGTTGTGAGCCCCTGCGACCTTGGAATGGAAGGAGCCATGCTAGGAGGGCGTGCTTGGATTCGTTTTTTTCGTCTCGTCATGCTCTTTACGGGGATGTAGGTGTCGAAAAGGTGAACTTAGGGTTTTGGGTCAAAAAATGCGTTTTTCACATTTTTGCCGATTTTCGGAAAACGGGCCATGCTAGGAGGGCGTGCTTGGATTCGTTTTTTTCGTCTCATCGTGCTCTTTACGGGAATGTAGGTGACGAAAAGGTGAACCTAGGGTTTAGGGTCAAAAAAATGCGTTTTTCACATTTTTGCCGATTTTTGGAAAACGGGCCATGCTAGGAGGGCGTGCTTCGATTCGTTCTTTTCGTCTCGTCGTGCTCTTTACGGGAATGTAGGTGTCGAAAAGGTGAACTTAGGGTTTTGGGTCAAAAAATGCGTTTTTCACATTTTTGCCGATTTTTGGAAAACGGGCCATGCTAGGAGGGCGTGCTTGGATTCGTTTTTTTCGTCTCGTCGTGCTCTTTACGGGAATGTAGGTGTCGAAAAGGTGAACTTAGGGTTTTGGGTCTAAAAATGCGTTTTTCACATTTTTGCCGATTTTTGGAAAACGGGCCATGCTAGGAGGGCATTTTGGATTCGTTTTTTTCGTCTCATTATGCTCTTTACGGGAATGTAGGTGTCGAAAAGGTGAACTTAGGGTTTTGGGTCAAAAAATGCGTTTTTCACATTTTTGCCGATTTTTGGAAAACGGAAAACGTGATGAAGACGTGCGTGATAGTATGTTTTCGTCTCGTTGTGCTCTTTACGGAGATGTAGGTACGGAAAAGCTAAAAAGCTGGAAACACGGTTTTGATGTAAAAATGGTTTTTTGTGATTTTTCCTTATATTGCGAAAACTGAAAACGTGAGGATGACGTGTGTGATAGTATGTTTTCGTCTCATTGTCCTCTTTATGGAGATGTAGGTATGGAATAGGTAAAAAGCTGGAAACATGTATTTTTAGTCAAAAATGGGTTTTTGTGATTTTCCCTCATATTGTGAAAACCGAAAACGTGAGAATGACGTGTGCGATAGTATTTATTTCGTCTCATTGTCCTCTTTACGGGGATATAGATATGAAAAAGGTAAAAAGCTGGAAACATGGTTTTCTTATGGAAAAGGTGTATTTTTGTTCATTTTCGCGTTATTTGGAAAACGAATGAGGCGATTTTTATGATGGGCATGTCGATGTATTTGTGTCGTTGTTCTGTTTACGGGAATGTAGGTATGGAAAAGCTCAAATCATGGTTTCCGTCATTTTTTTTTTCGAGATCGTTGAGGAAAACTGGGGAAAAAGTAAGAAACCAGATTTGAAGTCACGTTATGTTATGCGCTATGATGTTGCTAAAACACTTATGCATTATTATTATTATTATTATTATTTGTCTTGGCTGGTCAGGGCTCACACGCAGAGAGAGAACTTGTTTCAAGAAATGAAAGCATTGTGGCTGACCACGGCGAACCAGACAGACACAGGTCTTATCATCGTACGTGCCTCGCAGGCAGTGAGAGATAAGAGGCAGGTGTCATTATATAGTGTGCGGATTTATACTGTGTATGTCATAGCCTAGGTTCATTATGGACTCATCATGCAACGCAAAGTTTGAAACAATGAGTGAGTGTATAACATCATGATAACAGATTGGCAAGGACTTGAACAAAGCGGTTATTGGACATGTAAGAAACAAAAGGGTGGGAATAATGAAAGGTCATATGATACATTTTTTGGAATTGTTTTCTTTTCTTTAAAATAATTAAATAGGGTTTTATTACAAAAAATTATGTTTATTGACCCATGAATTATACGTGGAAGGAAAACCTAACCACTTTACAAAATATTTTGCACCTTTGACTTTAATTACTCGTTCAATGAGATAATCGTTGGGATATAATGTTTTTTGCACTTCTTCATAATAGAATCGTCCCTGAATGGGTTGACCGCTCTCATCTTCTAAGAGATACGTCACTGGTTGACCTAGCTTGACTTGGCGAATTTTAAAAATTTCTGTCGACCATTGTGGAGTATACGATTTTGAAAACACACTTCTATGTTTACTAATGCGAACAAAATCTCCAATTTTAAGGCGATGTCGCCTTGGGTCTACCCTTTTTATAGGGTTAAACAGTCTATTGAGTCTGGGTAGGTTCTTGGTGACGAGGCGAGGTTTCATGCCGATGGTGGAATGAATGGTGTTGTTGTAGCGAGACACAAGTTGAGGTAACCAGTCTATCCATCGATAGGAACCATGTATTGTAAACTCTTTCCACATATAACTTTTTAATGTTCGATTGAAGCGTTCAACTACACTAGCTTTGAGATTGCTATAGGTGGTATAATGGTGAATATCCTTAGATTTGAGAAAACTGGAGAAATCCTTGTTGAAAAATTCTTTCCCCTGGTCGGTTTGTAACAAATGAGGTTGACGTTTTGATTGTTCAATAATATGTTGAAAGGCCTTTGTGACTAAGCTACCAGTTTTATTTTTTACTGGTTGAACAAAAGCCATTTTGGAATAGACATCAATGACAGTCAACATATAGCGTACTCCGTCGTTAACGTTAGAATAAGGTATCATTTCAACCAGGTCTGCCTGCCAAAGTTCATCGATTCCTTTGGAAATGACACGACGACGTTCATAAATGCGGCGGGCTGGTTTATGCAATTCATGAGCAATGCCCACTTTGATGGGTGATGGCTTATAAGATAATTTTAGCATCTCGGAGTTGTTGTTCAATGTGGGCGATTTCCGCCTCATGTCCAGTGTGACCAGCTTGTTTTGATGCATGAAGCAAGTATAAGCGCTCTACTAACTGATTGGGATTATTCCAAAAGGTTATATCTAGGTAGGGTTTTAATTTCTTAAACCTTACACCAGAGGCAGAGTGATGTTTTTGCTTACCAAAGATGTTTGCAATGATGGTTTTATATTTTTGGGATATATTGGCATTGACCTGCTGAGAGGATTTATAGTTTCTTTTGTGAGCGTTGGTGTCTAATAAAATGGATTTATATTTAGCAAGGTCCTCGGACGTAAAATCTTGTGGCGAGGGGGTGCGAGAAAATAGCAGCTTTAACAGACCTGGCGTTAATTTATAGTGGATCTTTTTAATGACAGCTTTCGTACGAGCAAATTTAATGGATGAATCCCCAATTTTAAAACTATCATTCTCATAGCGAACACCATACGTGGTATCTGTCTTTCCAATAAATAGAAGGGTCAGATACGGTTCCAGGGTTGCCCCATAATGTTTGATTAAAATGTTTTTGAGTTGAGCTTTATTTTGAGGGGTTGCCAAGACTTGTGAAAACGGAGACGATGTGGAGGAAGACGGTGTTGCCGCTATGACGGAAGATTTTTGTTTTGTTTTTAGAAACTGTTGAAGGGGTGAGGATTTTTTTTTCTTTCAGGACTAAATACGCTTTCACTTTTACTTTGTTCATGTTCTTCTTCTTCTTCTTCATGTTCTTGATGTTCTTGTTCACTAACATTAGAGGAGGAGGAGGATTTTACCTGTCGTGTGGAATCTGTTTGAGTAAATTTTGAACTTGTTATGGGTTTGGTTTGAGAGGTAGCAGCAGCAGCAGTAGCAGCAGAAGCATTAGGTTTGAATCTCATGGGATCAACCGATGATGGAACATGTTTTATCATGGGTAAAGGATTGACGTTTTTTAAACGTTGCAATTCACGAAATTTATGTCGAATCGTATTTCGTGCCTCAATAATACGCTGCATGATTTGAACATGTTTCTTGTACCCTATGGCGTTCGCCATGGTAAAGGTAAAGACACACTAACAGGAAATGTCCAACCCTGGGTCTTTTTAAACAGAAATAAAATGATCAAAACCCAAGCGATAACGTCCCTCACATCGTTCACTCTGTTTATTTATGACCAAACAGGCATGGGGATGATGGTTCCAACACGAAGCACACAATTGCGTGAAAGCTGTAAAGGACATATCTGGATTCACATGATCTTGAAAAATGTGATAGAGATTTCTAGAGTCTTGGCGGAAGAGAACGATGAGATTGGCATTGTCACGAATCAACTGTTTGGGGATTTTGGAATAGGTCTGAGCCAGATAAAACAATCCACTTGTTTATGGCGTCCCATACTAAAATACTCTTGAATAATGGCCTGTCGTTGAGTGGCAATATCATCAAAAATTATAATGGAATCTGGTTGAATGCGGTCCGGTTGAATGACATCTTGAGGTGAGGTGAATGTAAAATAACCCATGGCTTCTTTATTTAACGAAGACATAATTTGTTCCAGATACACGTACAGAGGCTGGTACAAGGATTTGGCAAAAATATAAATATTTTGAAATCGTAGGCCATGAGGCGCGGTAATAATGTTCAGCAAAACATTGGTCTTTCCACAACCCGAAGGCCCTACCATAATACAACGAACGGTAGATGGGAATAGGGTGCCATGACGTTTAGGTTCGCACACGGACAGTGATAGCTCTGAAACCAAATCAGAGACGGGCAAAGCATGGGGTTGTTTCATTAATTCCATTGTGTCGATGACTGAGTTTTTTCATGTGTGTATAAGGTTTATATATATAGGCAAGCGGTGAGTAGGATAGGTTAGTTAACGTCTATCACCATGGACGTGTTTGGGCGAGCTCGTGTAACTATGGCCACGACCGCCTCTTTGTCAAAACAGTCACGAGAGGTGGCAACAAAAAGCTATGTCGATCGCAAAGTGCAAAGTGTCTATCACATGGCCCCGAGACTAACCGCTGAGGGCTATTCAGCCAATCATCATCGTATTATTGATGTGCAAGAGCCTCGAGACGAAAATGATGTCTGCACGAAACGTTATGTGACCTATCAAATGAAAAGGCTTTATAAATTTGTCCCATCTGTATTTTTAGTGTACCTGTCAAATCAAAAACTGGACAATGACAGAAACCATTCCCCACCACCACTACCACTGGTGAATGATGATCTTACCTATATGCTTGCTTCCGGTTTAAGTCGTTATCGACTGCATTATGATGGTGTCATTCATATTAAATATGCCATGCCTGATGAGAAACATTTAAAAATACAACTAAACGGTGATAGAGTGTTGGCCCACAACCATCAAAGAGTAAATGTGGGAGATGAATTATCCTTTCATCTTATGCTTACGTTTGAGGAAAAGGAAGCTGGGAAAACGGTGAATGATTTCCCGCTTTATATAGAATTGGAATATACTGCTATGAAATAAGGTTCTCTACGTTAGTTGTTATCGAATGTTTGCTGTGAAAGGTTCACCAAGTAGTAGCATGGTGAAAAAAAGATATGCTATGAACATGAAAAAAACAAATCTCAAAAAGAGAAAAAAGCCAGGTCGGGAACCAAGTCGATCTGCCTCACACCCAGTGTTAAAACTTAAAAAAACTAAAAAAAAATCTAAAAAGAGTGGCTATCGAAAAAGCTTTACAAGCGGTGCGATTGTCTACATCTCCGAAATCGCAGCATCATGTATCGATAAAAAGAAAAGGAAGAAAGCAAAATCGTGGACGAGTCATTCCTGTTGCTTAGCGTGGGGGTTTTTTGCCGGCTTTATTTGCAGGGTTGGCAGCTTTGGGGTCCCTTTTGGGTGGTGCCAGCGCTGTAGCGAAAACCATAAAAGCCGTCGAGCAAGGCAAGCAACAACTCAAAGAAAGCGAGCGACACAATAAAACGTTAGAAGCCATTGCGATGGGAGCTAGAAATGGCAATCCTTTAAAGCCAGTCTTTTATCCACAAGGTAGTGGCCTACCGTCTAAGAAAAAAAAATGTCCATCATCGATAAGCGCTTAAGGCAACTGCCTCGTCATGCCATGACCCATGAAGAAGTGGAAAGCTATGCCAAACAACTAAAGATTTCCCATTTTCGAGGTGTATTTATGCGAAATGAATTACCCAAAGCACCGTGGAAAGAAGAACGAGTCATGATGAATTTAGATGATGATGCAGGACCAGGAACCCATTTTGTAGCCTATGTGAAACAAGGTTCCACAGTATGGTACTTTGACAGTTATGGAAATTTACCACCCCCGATCGAGTTGCTACGTTATTTGGGAAACCGGGTAAAGATATTCTATAATGTGAATCGTCAACAAACCTTTGGCAGTCAAGAGTGTGGCCGTTTGAGTTTACATTTTTTATATAAGAGCTCGCGTTAAGCCAACAGTTTCATTATTATGAATGTCAATGCCAAGACCTTTACCGTGCACAGTCGCGGGCCTGAAGTGTCCCTGGATTTCCCCCCCCCCCCCATTGAATTGCAACCCGAACAATCCTATGTGCTAGGATTAATTTCTTTGGAAAGTTACAACAGAATTTACAATATTCAACTGGATATTAATGACAAATTTTATTATGATGATTATATGTTGACACTACCCCCTGGAGGTTATACCATAGACGATGTGCATGAGGCCATTAGTGTGTCGATGATAAAACAATTTGGTGTCAAACCATTTGCGGATGGGACACACAAATTTGAACTTACAGCCAATACAATAACTCATCGCTGTCGTATTTTCTCTACGTTTAACATTGACTTTGAAACACGAGTTCATTCTATTGGTCCTTTACTAGGATTTAAACCAAGAGTGTTGGCAGCTCACCATCCCCATGAATCAGATTATCCAGTGAAATTCATCGAGGACCATCACATTTCTGTAACTTGCAATATTATTAGAGACGTATTTACGAATCAAGAACAAAGCCATTCCCTGTATGATTTTATTGTCACCTCTCCTTGCGGCTATATTATTCGTGAAAACCCTTCAGTGGTTCTCTATCATCATGTGTGTGTCAGTGATATTAGTAATATTACCTTACGCTTAGTGAATAGAAACCAACAACTGATTGCTTTGGACGCCAACACCCCTGTGACCTACAAGTTGGTTTTAAAGACGCTATGAAATTTATCTATAAAGCAACAACAACGTCTACGAGGTCGGTTAGTTGCCCCCCGTGTATGAAACGGTTGACACGAGTAAACCAACAACGCTTACAACGCCTTGGTTATACGCTACACCCCAATCATGAACAAAGAGCTGTTGCAAGTGTTAAATCCCATACAAGTGGAAGATGGCGTCGTGCGCATTGATATGCATTCCTATCAACCTCAAGCAACAGGACTGAATAACAATGACGAGATTCAATTCATCATTAACAATCAAGATATTTTTACTCTACCTCATGAAAGTGTTCTTCAAATTGAGGGTAAATTGATGAAAGCAGATGGCAGTACACCCACAACGTCTGCGTTGGCGAATCATGGTTTGGCTTTTCTGTTTTCTGAAGTACGTTATGTGATAAATGATATTGTCATAGATATGACTCGAAATGTGGGCATGACTAGTCTTATGAAATTATATCCATCCTATAGCGAGGAGGAAAGTAAAACGCTTTCTATGGCAGGATGGTGTCCCAACAGTAGCAATAACTGGCTAGTTCATACCGATGGCACTTTTACAGGCTTCCTACCCTTAAAATTACTCCTTGGCTTTGCCGAAGATCACAAGCGTATTATTTTAAACGCAAGACAAAGTTTGTATCTGGTGAGAGATCGCAGTGATTATAATGCACTGAAAGGAGCCTCTGACCAAGTGATAGACTCAAAAATTCAACTGCTTCGATTACTATGGAAAGTGCCCCATGTGACGCTATCGGATCGTAAAAAGCTAAGCATGTTAAATTTGGTGCAAAAAGATAAAGCCTTGCCGATCGCCTTTCGAAGTTGGTGTCTTCATGAATACCCCTTGCTACCTACCACAGACACTCATAGTTGGAGTGTCAAATCGGCTCGCTCTACCGAGAGACCCCTCTATGTTATTATTGGTTTTCAAACCAATAGAAAATACCAACAAAGCAAAGATGTCACCTTGTTTGATCACATTCACTTGAGAAATATACGACTATTTTTAAATAATGTTTGCTTTCCCTATGAGGGGTTGGAACTCAATTTTTCAAAATAAAGTTCGGTCCCCTTTATGACATGTTCGCTAAATTTCAATCGTCTTATTATGAAAAACAGGATTGTCCTATGTTGTCGCCACAAGGGTTTAAAGCAAAAGCACCACTGATTGTTTTCGACTGTTCGTATCTAGAAGAATCTATGAAAATCACCACCATTGATTTAAGGGTAGATTTTGAAACACAAGAAAATGTCCCAGACCATACCAGTGCCTACTGTTTGATTATTCATGCTAGACAAGTGAAATATCATCCTTTGTCCAATTATGTCACCAGCATGTAAGCCATCTGTGCTCGAGTGGAAAAAAAAGATCATCATTCATAGGATTAATGATAAGCGTCTGCATGCACAGTATCTGTTGCGCTCTGGCACTGTGCACACATACGACAACAACAAACATCATGTGTCCCTCAATAAGCAACAGCAACAACAACAACAACAACGTGACAGACAAACCATGGATTTTAAAATGTGAATTTAATCGTTTGAAAACTTTTGAAACATGGACAGTTCCCTTTATGGATTGTGGAGAATTGGCTGCGAGCGGATTTTATTACTTAAAACGTGGGGATGTGGTCAAGTGTATTTTTTGCAACATTGAAATTGGAAACTGGGAAATAGGGGATCGACCCTTTAGCGATCATCAGCGATGGAGTCCATCCTGCCCTTACCTCAATCGCTATGATGTGGGCAATATTCCATGGAGTTTGAATTATCCTGTTATTGTACCAGACCCTGCAAAACTAGGAGATACCTGTGGACCGTATGTGCAAACTATTCATTTGAGTGCTGTTCCAAATTAAGCCAACAAACTTTTTGTAATAAGTGTGTAAGTGTTTTTTTTTTGTTATGAATAAAACCTCAAAAAAATATTTAGCTGTTGTTCAATTCATTTGTTCCTTTTTCTTTCCCTAAAGTCCTTTGACTTTGCCATGTTAAACCATGGCATGGGTTAGTTGTTGATTAGACGTCAATGAGGTAACAAGTAAAAATAAAAATAAAAGCATGATGCGTACACTCATCGTGGATTGTCAGGGGTTTAAAATTGCAGACAACAAATTTATATTTAAGGAAGTCGCTTTTATCGATTGTAGTACGTTTTGGGTGTCCAACCCTATTCATTTGGTGTTTAAACCTCCCTATGCTTTCGAGTTGCTTAGTGAAAAAGATAAAAAACAGAGCCAATGGATTGAAAATCATTTGCAGTTAGCATGGAACAAGGGTGATATTTCTTACAAGTATCTTGACATTGTCATGAAAGCCCATTTGTCCTTGGCCAATGTCTTATTTGTTAAAGGGAGTGAAAAACGCCAGTGGCTTCAACCATTTCTACCCTCTCACTGTCAATGTATTGACCTTTTAGATCTGGGTTGTCCATCCCTGCAAACGCTCATGGACACTTGTCCTTGCGACAATATTAAGAATAAAGCCTTAGCGCATGCATGGCAATTGTTTCATTGGCTCAGCACGAGTGCATGTTGGGAGTTGTTCAATAAAATTAAAACTGAAAGTGTATCGTCCAATGATAGCAGTGAGACGTGTACACGTGAAGTGATAACATCAACGTTATAGACATGGACGCCACTACAATCGACAAGGCTATTGGAAAATTCTTTGTGTGCAAGAAAAAACTGATTAGCTTTACACAACATGAATTATTAGCACTACCTAAATCATTTCTTTTTTATGTTGCTGCCAACGCTGTCAAAGAAATTTGGGGAAAGGCGCCTGCCGAGTGGACTAACGACTCTGTATTGAGTGAACTACAACCATGCAGTCATTTTCCCCATCACAAGCAATTAACCATGGCAAAAATACCATCCATTCGACAGTGTGCCACATGCCAATTAATGAAATTATATCATGGACATAAAACTCAGTGTAAAGACATTGTTTCATCATTCCATGGCTGTCATGCGGAAAACAACCACCACCTACCATGCTCGTCAGCAGTCGCCGACAAACAACAACAACAACAACAACAACAGCAAGAACAAGAAGAAGAAGAAGAACAACAAGAAGAACAACAACAAAAGTGTTTTTCACCGATTGAAACCTCTATGTCCCAGGTGTACTGGCCGTGGAATTATTGATAACATTATTAAAAACTTACCATTCGAAGCTCACTTACCTGCTTACAGCTTTTGCGGCCCTGGTACTCGTCTTCAAGATCGTTTGAGGAGAGGGGATACGGGAATCAATGCTTTGGATCATGCATGCCTTATTCACGATAAAGCCTATGAAAACAGTGATCCCACACTAAGACGCATTGCCGACAAAGTCTTGTTAAGCATTGCCAAGCAACGATTAACAGCTTCAGATGCCAGTCTAGCAGAACGAATGGCAGCATTTGTAGTGATTGGTGCTATGAAGAGCAAATTACTTTTATCTAGATATGGACTTTAACGTAATGAATTTATTTAAAAAAGATGTATAGTATCACTGTTATCATGACAAAAAAAAAAAGACAAGAGTCCATGTTGTGTTTTTTTTCCATTATTATTATTCACTCATAGTTTCATTATTATAATTATAAATAAAATGAATAAAATGTTATAAATGACAAACAATAAAAAAGGGACAGCAGTGCATCGTTAAAAAATATTACTAATTGTAGTAAATCTATTTTTTCAATCACAAACAATAAAAAAGGACAAAAGTCCATTATTTTAACTAATAGTTTCATCATTATTATTATTATAAAAAATTATATATACATGGTAATTGTACTAAACCTATTTTTTTAAATCACAAACAATCAAAAAAAGGACAAAAGTCCATCATTATTCATTAGCTTCAAATGCCAGTCTAGCAGAACGAATGACAGCATGAAATCTTTATCTACTCTAGAACCAGTTTTTTTTGTTAAACGCTTATTATTGAATAAAATAACATGTTACTAGAATTTGATCATTATAAATTATAATCAATATAATAAAAATTGCTTAAAAATTGCTATAAATACTATTTTAAATCACAAACAATAAAAAAAGGACAAAAGTCCATCATTTTAACTAATAGTTTCATTATTATTATAAAAAATTATATACATGGTAATTGTACTAAACCTATAAACAAAAAAAATTCTACCTTTAAGCATAAGTTTTGAAAATTTATTTTTATTATTATTTATCATGGTAAACGTTGAGCAACAATTAATAAACGTCAAACTGTTGAACACAAAAAAATAATTTTATTTTACTATAGTTATTGAAGAGTAGGGCATGAATAAACAAAAAGTCACGGTTAGCGTACAATGATTATTCGTTTTCAATTTTTACAAAACGAACCATGCATCGATTATTTTTTTCACCCTCGTAAATTAAATAGACAGGGTGAATACTGGAATTGACATCTTCCATGACATTATCAGGTAGGTTATTAAATCGTGTGGGAAGAAATGTCTCAAAGTCTTGACAAATGCAAAGAGCTCGTTCACCAAATTTGGTTTTCAGTTTTTGAATTTTATGTATGCGAAAGGGTGTTTGCGTAGGCAATTCACTCATTTTCTTGCGTGCAAAGTCACAATCTTGACCAATGGCGTTCAAGGCATCCATGGTTGTCTATAACCAAAGAAAAGAGTGTTACTTTCTAACACTCTCGTTCTTATATTACAACAACAATAACTTTGTACATCAAAGTGTGTTGTTTTTTTTAATCCTGAATGTTTATGACCAGAATTTGTAGATAGATAGTATTGGATAAAAATATAATAATAATGTTTGTATCATTTTTTCAGTCAAAACATACATTTGGAAATTATTTAATAGGAAATGTTTTATCAAAATTAAGTGTGTGAATCATTTTCAAGATCTCTCCCTTGGAGGTAAATGCATGTCTCTGTTGTGAATGGGAATTAGCCTATCATTCCCTTGTCGAATGACTTGTATTCGTTTGCTCTGTTGTTGTGCAAATTCACACAACATTCTGTTAAATAAATAGTATCAATAAATACTAAGAGCAAACATGTGAATGCTTTTGGTAACCTATAAAAGGCAAAGTTAACACGCTATGCATTTAATAACCATGTCTACATCCAACAAAACAAAAATTCAAAACTACAAATTTAAACCAGTCTGTATGTGTTCATCAACGTGAATACACGATAAACTAAAACAAACAAACAAACAAACAAAATAGCCAAATGTATTCTAAACGTCAAGTATGCACCTGAAAGCCGAATGTAAAAAAAGCGATAATCATGATATGATGTTGTTAGTTTCTAACAAATCTCATTGTATGAGGCGAATATTGATTGATAGGTAAGCCAAGACAAAGTTGGTGAAATGCTTGTTGTCGATACGAAGTAATTGGTTCCTCAGCAGGAAATTTATAAAAATGAAAACAAAACATTTGAGAGGTTATTGGAAAATAAACATTAAACAGGGGTTTTGTACATATTGTACACCAGAAATCTGGAAAATGATCCTCGTCAGCTAATTTAACAATCACTTGATTCATGGTTAAACCGTGCCATGCTTTATGAATCACTTGCGTGGATACATTATTTTCAAAGCCAAAATTTAGCATGCAGGATTTACAAAAGTGATGCCCTGGGTCATGAAACAAATCATCATCATTATCATCTAGATTCATGAAGCTGTCATAAAATGTGGTATCAATGCGTACTTTCGTGTTTCTATATTCTGAAGGATAGGCCACAAGTTGAGAATTATGAGACATCATCGAGGCATATTCATTGAACGTGGTGTGTTTTGTGACGATAAAACAATCTTCACCGTGGCTCATGATTGAATCTGAAAAGTAGTCGTTGCCGTTTACTAAGTGAATAAATAAAAAAAAACAATGTACTATATACACTGTCTGTCCCCTAAGTCAATGGTAAAAATAAAATAAAAAATAAGCAAAACACAAATAAATAACCATTTGTCTGTTGACTTCTTTAGCTGTAGGCGGCAAACATAACATGCAACAGGTTAAAAAAACAATTTCTGTTCAGATATTGGACTGGTGTTGTTTTCAAATATATCACCACTCATAACTCTAGCCATAAAGTGAGAGATTGTGCACAGTAAAAGCAGCAGATTATTATTATTATTCTTTTGTTCTTGCATGAGACCTACTAAGCCACACCCTAGTTGGCCTATTAAGCTGTGCCTACTGAGAAAGTGCACTCTTTGCTGAAACATGAGGCCTACTAAGCGGCAACAATAGTGAGGGTGGCTACTTGTTTGTTTTTTTCCTAACCTAACCTAAAAAAGTCAACATGTTTTTAATCTAGCCTGTGCACAGTGAACCATGCAAACGTTGATGCATGGCTCTCTTTATGCGTTGACAGGCAAATAGCACTAGACATACAGTTTATATACAACTATGTACAGGCATTCACACATCCATGCATACATTCATGCACGCAGGTTAAAAAACAAAAATTATATGATACACTACATTTTTTTATTTTTATTCCGAGGCTCAAGATGGCATCTCGCATTTGATAGTAACCAAACCAAACACTTGCCGTGTTGGACGACAACAATAGCTACAATCATTACTGGTTGTAACCAAATGGGACGCTTGTCATCATATCCTGACACCACTGTCTCTTGTCGTCTAACAAAGCGAGTGTTTGTTTTCGCTGCTTCATTAAAAATAAATCATGATTTTTTGAGAGAATCCTAAACTGACTATGTGCCATGGCTGTGTGGGTCTGAAGGACATGTAAATAATCATCCACACAGAGTCGTTTAACCACATGCTGGCTAATCCCTTTGGCTCGCATAGATTTGCATCGATCCACCTGTCGAAAACTACACATTTTCGGAGCGAGACCTACAAACTCAGTCATCATGGTGTCTGAACACTCATCTTTCATTAAACCAATTTCTTTTTTGTTCAGACGGGGGATATCGAACACGTTCTTCTCACTAAACGAGGACGTGTCAAACCATTTCGGGTTTTGTTTCATAACGACATACGGATCACAGTCATGGATATGGTAAATAAAACTATCCGTGTCTGTATATAACAAGGAAATGATACCAAATCGCTGTATTGCAAAACCATAATGGAATTTATACATGTGCAATTTTGAAAAATCTAAAATGACTTGGCCTAAATAGATAGGCTTATTCATGACCACTTTAGTTTTGGCAAGTTCAATAGTCAGTAGATCATGATCAATAATGTTTAAAGATTTGAAATTTGGTTTTGCAATATATTTTTGAGCTCCCCATTGTCCATGCCATGTGTTGACCAATTTAATGTCCCTATACTGCCGTACATTTTCCAAACTCTTGCCATAGATACAATTATTCATCAGTTTAAAAAAGTTTATTTGAAATGGTTGAGTGGCACTTTGTCTGTGACTGGTATTTAAATCCATGTATGGTTTCAACCACGGTTTCTGACAAAAAGAAATACCTCTATGGATTTTTTTCAGGGTTAAGCCCTGGGCTAAACATTCTACCAGCATGTCAATATGCAACACATAGTGATTTTTATCATACAAGGTACCCATCAATTTCTTATGATTGCCCTTACTCTCGGGCGGCACCATTTTCTCTATGCAAAAGGGGAAATCACCATGTCGCTGTCTGAGATGGGGGGGATAAGCTAAGTCGACGTCAAGAACATACCCTACGTCCTGTTGCTTGCTAGCGCTATGCACATTAAAATCCTTAATTTCATCCTCAGACAGCCAGACAAAGTTTCTGTACGGCAGTGGTCGACTCATAGCGTGACCGTATAAATTATTTACGTCGAAATACATTAGATAGGATTCTGGTTCTTCGGGACAATAATCAGGCATGTAATGATTATTTGCCTTGGCATGTCGCTGATTGAGCGATACGAATCCCCCACGAATCCCTTTTTCCATCATGAGTACCATATCGGGATCCGTCAGTAAATGAAGCTCAATGTGGGTAAATTTGAGGGCGGCGTCCCAACTTAACCCTGGACTGGTATAGTAGTGGGCGGGGTCAAGGCCATAAATCGTGTGACATAGCTGACGAAACGTTTCAAAAACGTCGGTCAACAACAACACGTCTAATTTTAAGTAGTGCATAGCATACTGGCCCATGGTTTCTATGCCAAACACTCGCCAAACATGCTGTGCGTGGGCATAGTCTTCTTCACTGATGGTGCTTTGTGTTAACTGAGAAAAGAATTTTTCTCTTGGCGGCAAAGTCGTTTCTTCAAGCACCTCGTAACTTTCCACATAATCGTATGGAAAATGGCCTTTACGAACACACAATTTAAATTGATTTGTATCCGTAAAGTGGGAATGGGTATGTTTCAACTCATCTTCGCTTAAGCCTTTCACAAGACTATCCAGCGAACTAGACATAAACTTGAATGAGTCGAGAAAGCGAATGCTCATGCTTCCTTTTCTCCATGAAAGTGAGGTAAAGCTCTCATGGTTCTTAGCCAAAATGCTGAATTTGCTCTTATCTACATGAGCAAATTGTTTTACAATAAAGTGAAGGTCATACCGGGAGAAATTGTGTAAGAAGACAGGGAGGAAGCGAGGTGTAGAGTACTTCAAATTGCATTCGTTATGAGCAGCACCTCTAAAATGACCTGTCCTGTGGCAGTGGTCTCTTACTTTTTTTTCTCCGCCTAAGATTGGCTTTTCACATATGTGGCAGGTGGTGGCTTGATCATATTCTCTTTGCTGTACGTCATTCATTTGAATTGGTACAGAGTTGTTCAAAATAGTTTCTACTTTGCCTGCTAAAGCCGCCATTTGATCAACAAACCACCGCGCACAATCCTGACCTGCATGACTTATATACTCACATTGTAAATTATCATAGTGACAGACAACATAATAGGCTACAGCAAAAGGCTCATGTTTCTGCACTGGATAGGTTGAGCTTGTATGGGGGCTTGGTTCACATCCCTGAATTGGAACAGTAAGGGCCTCAAAATCAGCGTAAACAGTAAATGGTACCATGTCTTGTTTATTAGTGGCCTTAAATTTTAAGAGTGCGTCATTCCCTTCGGGCAAGACTAGCTTTACTGCCGTCTGCCCTTCACAGTCTTCTGTATGTCGTTTCAAAAGTTCATCAGTTCCAAAATACTGAAGGCAGCGCTCGCAAATGTGTTTTGCACACTTATCTTTAGACATTTGACTGCTCACCAATTTACTTAAATTCTTTATCCAACAATAATGGCTTTTATCCCCATCAGACAGGAAAAGCAGGTGAATGTGATGTTGCTTTACCTGTTTGGTGGCATACAAGGGGCCCACAATATTGGATCCGTCGATGCCATACACCATGAAGGAGAAATTTGGATTATCTTTCTCAAATAAAGGAATTTTATCTAGAGGCATGGGAAATGAAACACGCTCGAGATTGAGAGTTTGTTTCATGTGGTTAAACAATTCTTTGTACTGCCCTGGTTTATGACCATTTCTGTCTTGACAGGGTTGCAGACAGCTCACTATACTCCACAAAAAGCAGTAATCGTCTTTGTTGCGTATGTTGATCACTGCCTTTCTGGAAGCGATAAAGCTCGGTGTGGCAATATAGCTACTGCCTGCATTCAATGGATTGTATTTACAAATATTGATTTGCAAATGGGCAATGCTATCGAGAGCCAAGCCACTGGGACCCTGTTGCAACTTATCAAATTTAGAGATAAGCGCTTGAATAGCTTTCTCCTGATACCACGTTTCCAAATTATCGGCTATCAGTTCTTTCTCCATTTTTGTACAAAGGTTGAAGGTGTGTTTCTCTTCAACATTATTTTTTATCAATGTAAATTCACATAGTAGTTCGAAGTTTATTTTTAAAGCGTGATGCAATCTTAAGCCTTGTTCACATTCACTCAAAAAAATGGGGAAACATAATTCCACAAAATCTTTAGGCGACAGACAGTGAATCGCATTGTAAATTCAGCCTGAGCATACTCGCGTTTTGAAACATTTGGCCAAAGGCTGCCACACTAACACTTCACTCTCTGATATAGACATGATTATAAAATGGACTAATAAACGTGCAACCCTTACCTTAAAATAGGTTAATCCAAAATCTGCAATTCCAAACGGCCACACTTATCGCTTTTTTTTTTACTGACTGGCACACAATCTCGTTCACAGGTACACAATGGTTGTAGCAATTGGGCCCCCAGCAGGAAATGATCACCAACAAGGTTGCTGTAGTTTTAATATTAACGACAAGGTTTATTTTGTTTTTTTTTGTTTCCAATGATTTATCTGAGAAAACAAACCAATACAATCCGTTATTAGTCATGGTTATATACATTAAACATGTGCATTCATTCATTCATCCATCCATCCATTCATTCATTCATTCATTCATTCATAAGACTTGCTAAAAACAAAAGGTTTCAAGTGTGCACACATAAATAAGACACTCACTCGAAAATAACAAGGTCATTTACAAAGAAAAGAATTAATCTATATTCATTGCTCACCTCTTTTTTTTAAATATCGAAAGCGTCAAGGTAGTTAAAACCTATTCACTCCATATATATCTTCATTCTGAAACAATAATAAATACACGCCATAAGTTTATAAATTTCCGTGAAATAACTGGCATACATTTAACATCAACAACAACAACAATAAAAGTAATGGAACAACATGTACTCACCATATAATGAATTATAATGCTTTCAGCAAATGTGCTCTTTGCCGCCACTGTCACTGTCTGTGTCACTGTCTCTCTCTGTCTGCTTTCCCAGACTTAATGACGTTTTTTTTAAATCTGCAACAAACGAAATCCCCAAAATATACCATCAGTCACTAACTTACTTTTCATGCATACACAAAATAACAATAAAACCAATCATGCCATAATTAACAATAATGAACCTACCTTAGTACAAGTATGGCCGCGGTTCACGTAATATTTTACAAAGAGCATAAGGCACTTGCATCCGTCACCTTCAGAGATGAACACGAGAATGATGAGTCTCTCTTACCCTCAGAACATATATGTCTCCTCAACAAGATGCAAAGTTAACACTTTATTTTTTTTGTTCCTACGAGTAGGATGTCATGGAGCGCACAAGTCAGACTGATTCTCACAAGCTTTTGCAAACTCTGCATGAGTATGCGTGGGAATGCAATGATCAGCTTTTCGACAGAGCAGTATGTCCTTCATCGAGATATCGAGTAACACGTCTGGGTCAGATAACAGCCACCTGCATGCGAACAACAGGCTGTTATCTCTCTCTGCTTGCGAGGCACGTACGATGATAAGACCTGTGTCTGTCTGGATCGCTGTGGGTCAGCCTCAATGCTTTCAATTCTCATTGCATTAAGCAAGTTCTCTCTCTGCGTGTGAGCTCTGACCAGTCAAGACAAATAATAATAATAATAATAATGCATAAGTGTTTTACCAACATTATAGCGCATAACATAACGTGACTTCAAATCTGGTTTCTTACATTTTCCCCGTTTTCCTCAACGATCTCGAAAAAAAATGACGGAAACCATGATTTCAGATTTTCCATGCCTACATTCCCGTAAACAGAACGACGACACAAATACATCGACATGACCATCATAAAAATCGCCTCATTCGTTTTCCAAATAACGCGAAAATGAACAAAAAACACCTTTTCCATAAGAAAACCATGTTTCCAGCTTTTTGCCTTTTTTCCATATCTATATCCCCGTAAAGAGGACAATGAAACGAAATAAATACTATCACACACGTCATTCTCACGTTTTCGGTTTTCACAATATGAGGGAAAATCACAAAAACCCATTTTTGACTAAAAATACATGTTTCCAGCTTTTTACCTATTCCATACCTACATCTCCGTAAAGAGGACAATGAGACGAAAACATACTATCACACACGTCATCCTCACGTTTTCAGTTTTCGCAATATAAGGAAAAATCACAAAAAAACATTTTTACATCAAAACCGTGTTTCCAGCTTTTTAGCTTTTCCGTACCAACATCTCCGTAAAGAGCACAACGAGACGAAAACATACTATCACGCACGTCATCATCACGTTTTCCGTTTTCCAAAAATCGGCAAAAATGTGAAAAACGCATTTTTTGACCCAAAACCCTAAGTTCACCTTTTCGACACCTACATTCCCGTAAAGAGCATAATGAGACGAAAAAAACGAATCCAAAATGCCCTCCTAGCATGGCCCGTTTTCCAAAAATCGGCAAAAATGTGAAAAACGCATTTTTAGACCCAAAACCCTAAGTTCACCTTTTCGACACCTACATTCCCGTAAAGAGCACGACGAGACGAAAAAAACGAATCCAAGCACGCCCTCCTAGCATGGCCCGTTTTCCAAAAATCGGCAAAAATGTGAAAAACGCATTTTTTTGACCAAAAAACCCTAAGTTCACCTTTTCGACACCTACATTCCCGTAAAGAGCACGACGAGACGAAAAGAACGAATCCAAGCACGCCCTCCTAGCATGGCCCGTTTTCCAAAAATCGGCAAAAATGTGAAAAACGCATTTTTTTGACCCTAAACCCTAGGTTCACCTTTTCGTCACCTACATTCCCGTAAAGAGCACGATGAGACGAAAAAAACGAATCCAAGCACGCCCTCCTAGCATGGCCCGTTTTCCGAAAATCGGCAAAAATGTGAAAAACGCATTTTTTGACCCAAAACCCTAAGTTCACCTTTTCGACACCTACATTCCCGTAAAGAGCATGACGAGACGAAAAAAACGAATCCAAGCACGCCCTCCTAGCATGGCTCCTTCCATTCCAAGGTCGCAGGGGCTCACAACTTGCTTTTGGAAGCAGCTCCCGTGTCATCCCACTACTATTAAAGTTGTTATAACCGTCTAGTTGTGGTATTTAATATCATGGCTATTAGGTGTGTTATGTATCGTGGTAGTCCCATGAACTTTGTGTTTAAGAGGGTTAAGAGCAACTTAAAATAATTTTAGGAAATTGAATTGAACATTAGTTAATTTATGGTAACCATGCGTATGTGTATAGTAATTAGTCAGTGCCTGTTAACTAGCATCTACCGTTACACAACTACGGGTTGATAAGCTCTACATGACTATCCTAATCGTCCCTGTTTTCGTTAAAACCAACATGGTCACTTGGTTTCTATATAGGCCTAAGTATCTGTATTATATAACACAAAATAGCTGGCCGCTGTCTAGAACCCTATTCACTAATCGAAAACAGGCATAGTCGCCAAAGAGTTCCCGGGTACATAACTCGTGTCTGGCTAGCAAATTCTTATCGCAAGGCCGCTCGAGACCTAAAATGAGTAGTCTTAACGTATAGTGTAATAATCTTTTCACCTACATAGCCGTGTGTAAAAAATAGGCAATATTACTTTGATCTTTTAGCAAAATCTAAATACTAAATTCTAAAATCTAAAATATAATTTAAAATCTAAAGATAAATAATTCATAGTAAAGGGAATGTGTTTCCAAATAATTCCTTGCTATTTCTGTCTTTCTTTTATAATTAGTTATCTAAAATTGCTAGTCAATGACTTTACCTTTTGGTCTTTTGGCTAAATGTAAAATCTAAAACCTTAAATCTAAATTCTAAAATCTAAAAATTCCTAGTAAAGGGAATGTAATTCTGAGTAATACTAATCCTTCTAAGTCTCCCTTTAATAATTAGTTACCGAAAATTTCAAGTCATGATATTATGGTTTGGTCTTTCCGCAAAATCAAAACTCTGAAATCTAAAATGAAAAATCCAAAATATAAAAAATATAAAATCTAAAAACATAAACCTTAAATTTAAAATCTAAAATCTAAAAATTAAAAATTCTTACATGGGGTGACTATGGCCCAATATCCACTCTCTAAAACATTAAGCTGAGTGGTTCATCTTCTTCACACAAATATATGCAAGTGTGAAGGAACTCTTATTTAGGAGCCCAATATGGTGAAAAAATACTTAGGTTTTATTAAATAATAAATATCATCGACTTTCCTTTGGGGTCAATTTCACCCCAATAAGGAGGTGACTTTGACCCATCATTACATTTCACCTTGTAAGGCAAGGAAATTGAAAGGTGGGTTATATTAACCCCAATGGAGAGTGAATGGGATACCCAATTAACAACAAAATATATTAATCATAATTTTTATTTTCTTGCAATGGGGTCGAAAAAAATCACAAACATTTTCATCATTGAAACCTTACAGACATTCCTCCAAATCACTTATATTTTCCAAGTGACTAAATTTCAAGAACATTTCAGTTTGTTGGATTCTTGATTCCATTCAGTCAGACAAAAGTTTCGAGTTCTGGGCCCTATAAAAGCCTCTCTTACTGACCTGTATAGGTGGATTTATCTTCCTTTTAACATCACACCATGCGTATCTCATCCTATAAGCCTTTTCAGGCCATCTCCAAGCCTTATTCCCCTTGACCATACAATCAATCAGTCCTGTACCGGCAACTATGCCAGGATTTTCCTCACGATCGTAAATGACAGTGACAAATTCACCACAGGCAACACTTTCACAACCCAAGTGTTTCGTATGTAGTTGTATTTGACCCTGTTGTTTCTTCCTGATCGTCTTCCGAAAAGGATATTTCACTTTTACCCGATGAAGCACACGAAAAGTGGTCATCTTCATTACAATCTGAACTTTCTTCGTCAGAGAGGTATGATTGCTTCTTCAGCCTACCATTAGCCTATCCATTTTCCTGGTCTTGATTGGATTACTTGCCACATCAAGATCAAGAGCAGCAGAGCTATGAATACGTTTTTTAGGTCTTCCTCTTTTCTTTGGAGTTGAATCGTTTCCATCAGATATGTTAACATGAGGAGAAGGGAAATCATCTGAAGAAATGCGTTTTCCAGGCGGTACTTTCAGTTTCTTCTTGCGTCCTCGATTGGTTCCATTAGTTGCACACTCATTCTGCTGTCGAGACAAATGTTCTATGAAAGAGTCGCTGACCAGACCCACCGGAATATCTCTTAAATCTTGGGACGGGAGGCGGTTTAAAATTGGTGTTTTATCAATAGGGAAGATTCCACATTTCTTAAATCCTGCAATGAGATTATCTGGCGCATTCTCACCGGTAGTCTCCATCAGTTTTCTGAGGAGTGGAGCAAAGTGCTCTTTCTTTAATGTTGCACACCTTCTTCCTTCACCACTGTCCTTCCAGTTACTTAGAATCTTTCGCCACGCTGTCTTCAATGGAGAAAACAGTGCTACATCCAAAGGTTGGGTCAAGTGGGTGGTATTTGGGGGAAGGCACACAAAACTTATGTCGTGTTCCTCACACAGTTGAATCACCCATGGATTTATGTGCGAAGAAAAGTTGTCACCAATAATCACCTTTCTCCCTTCCTGTCTCTTCAAAATAGGCAGAAGATGAAACTCAAACCAGTCTTGAAATGTAGCGGCATCAAACCAACCATGTGACGTACGATTGTACATTGCTCCCTTTGGTCCGTTTTCACACCACTTATCCCATAAATGGTCAGATTTATAAACCACATAAGGTGGAAGCAATGCACCAGCTGCGTTACCGCAAAACGTCACACTTGTTGAGCTTTTGCTGAAGTTTACAACACGTTCTGGATATTTAGAACCCCTTTTAGACAAAACGCCGGCCCCGTGGTGTTGGGGTAGCGCGCCTGCCTCTCACCCGGAGGCCCCGGGCTCTATCCCCGGCTCCGTCAGGGATTTTAAAACTGACGTGAGGGTTGGAACGGGGTGCACTCAGCCTCGTGAGGACAATTGAGTAGCTGTCTGACAGTGAGACAGCGCCCCTATCACGAATACCAAGATTAACGGCCGAGGGGACCCGACGCACTGATCACGCGTTACCCCAATATCTGCAGGCCAAATGGCTGGGCAGCGGTCGCTTGGTCGGCCTTAGCCCGTCATGGGCTGTATAGTGCCAGGGGTTGACTTTTTTTTTGTTTTTTTTGTTTTTACACAAAACCCTTTTGTTCCCAGGGTCATCTGCCAGATTTGTTTCTTTGTAATTCCACAAATTACAGGCAGGAACACCTTCAGTCGCGTTTTCTAGATTATCGATATAATCACTTAATCCTTCAGCAGTGGCACCTGCTCGCCCTCTTGATATTAGCCGCAAACCGCATGGAAAGAATGTTATGGCTTTTAATAAAACTTTTACTCCACTCATATCCTGGTGTGCTATTTTTGAATCTGGTCACTTGCCTACCCTGTTTGACTAAATATCCCTTTACAATCTAAGTTCTAATTCAGTAATGGGGAAACCAAATTTTGACAACTTCAAGGTATGGGCCACAAAAGGTTTTTCTTCTGCCTGGGTGAACACTGACTGTCCTCCTGGTCGGAAAGATTGAATTGACCCCTCACGGTTCTCCTGCAATTTCTTCTTGAGCGTGCTTCTTGGAATCCCATATAAATCACAAGCGATTCTTTGTATCGCAAGCATGCATTTTTCCAAAGTCTCTAACGTGTAATTCTGATACGGTCTGCTTCCCAATCTTCTTTTGTATGTCCTAGGCATTGTTGACAGTTTTTGATTCTGTAATAAACAACCCAGATACTATTAGATCAATATAACTACAAATTTACAGTAAATGAACTGACAATGAAAACATAACCTAAAATTTGGGCTGACATTGGCCCGGGCCACTCTCATCCCAAAATCTGCCTAACTGCGACAAAAA
Source organism: Meconema thalassinum (assembly GCA_946902985.2). Taxonomy (NCBI): domain Eukaryota; kingdom Metazoa; phylum Arthropoda; class Insecta; order Orthoptera; family Tettigoniidae; genus Meconema; species Meconema thalassinum. Next base: position 43,395,470 of record OX336392.1, read on the forward strand.
TTATAGAAGCATGTCTACAAGCAAACAAAATAAAAACTCTACATATGTTATAATGCCAGTAGTCTCAGAACATACAAAAGTGTAAAACCAAACACCTACCCGATTCTTCCAACAACTGAACAATTCTCGACATGCAGAAGTTTCCAGAGAGTAATTATGCGGACCTGCTCAGATGTGATTAAAATCCAGTGTAGCCAACTAATGAATTTTTAAATTGCGTACATTATTCTTTGGAATCACTATATGGGGGTTCTACCTGTATGTTATGACAAAAGACTTGCTAATATTGAGACAAAATTCCACGAAACTAAAATGTGAAACTTTTTACGTATTTTGGGCCATAGACACCTCTTGGTACATTAATTTAAATCGTAAATCAGTTTTTTATGTGTTCGATTCAATAACCTTATAGTTTAGTGCTTTAATAAAATTAAAATTAAATAATAATCATTTAAAAAGCCCGCCATCTTGCAACAGTCGCAAGTGCGTATACGTATAAAAAAATCGCTATTTCACCTCCCACCCCCGGTTAAGGGTAGTTTTTATCTTAGTGTGGAATAAAATAGTCTATAGAAACAGGTCTTCATCTCGAATCATTTTGTGTCTTTGGGTTTGAAAGGGCACAACATAACACTCCATACAAGTCTGTACATTTACAAGTCCCCGAAATATCAGGAGAAAACCTACAGGGCAATCAGCATAGCCAAGCGCCTAGTGTCACTAATAGCTATAGCGTCTTCTGTTTCTATAAAGTGCACTATTTCAGTCCTCAAAGTCGGAAATCAAGTTAAAACTTTAAGTGTATCAACCTAAAGTGTTAGTCGCTATACAAAAAAAACAGGCTACAGTGGCCTGTCAAAAGGTATGGTCCCAAAAGCATTTTAAGGTCACGTGTTAGTTTTACCTATCAAGATTAAGTGTATATTGTTTCTTAACAGAGCCAGAAATTAAACCCGGGCCTCTGCGGTAAGGGGTATACAGCATAATCTCTAAGCTATAGCGCCTTGTCTTTCAGTGGGAATCAAAGCCAGACTATTGGGGGTAATGGTAGCTACTACGCAATGAGGCAAACAAGAAAATAAAGAAGTTACAACATTCAGAGTAATGAAAATATTCAGGCATGTTCGCTGTATCTTGTCATTAGTCCAGCGAAAAGGATTATATTTCTGGAAACGCATCACCAGTGACTGTCGAGCAAGCCACTGGTGCTAGCGCCCAACAGTCCAAGTTTAGGACTACTCTTCGTTGTGTGTTCGCTATAGAAACATTTCAATCATTTAACAGTTTTGTTAAGCGTGTGTTTGTTAAGGTTTAGGGACATTTAGGTTATCAGCACCCTGCACTTTAGTGTGTTATAAAATTAAGATATATCGGTAATCACTCATTAACACCATGTAGTATAAAACTTAAAAATGTATAGGTCATTAGCCTCGTATACTTGGGTGTGTAGAAAACTTTGCATCATGGTGGTCCTCAGGCACGTAAACTTGATGTTTTGATAGAGTTAGTGACATTTGAAAATAATGTTAGGGAATTTAATTGAATATTTGCCAATTTAAAGGGACCGTGTTCATGTGTATAGTAATTCGTTAGTGCTTGTTGACTAGTATCTACCGTTATATTATAGTGGCAAGTTAAAAAGCACAGAATGCTGTCATAAAATTGGCATTCTAAGCCTCGCCTTCCCTAATACCGGTGGTTTTGTGAAAAAATAAATGTTGCCCAACGAATATCAACAAAGAAAAACGTTTGTTCATGGAAGTGAGTAAATTGTCAAACATACTTAGCCCATGAACAAAGGGGCATCACCTTAAGTAAAACAAGTCCTAACGGTCTTTCTAACACTACAGGTTCCAAATATATTAGGGGGGGGGGGGGGTAAAATCAATGTCCTTTTAGTTTTGGGTATTTTTGGTAAATAAGTTAGCTATAGGGAAAAGGATGTCATATTGAGTCCTAGGAGACCTCACATGTCCAAATCCGATCATTGGTTCAAGAGATAAAAAATTGAAAGCCGATACGAGGAGGGATCAAAAAGTTATGGGGAAGAACTGCCACTAGACCACTACTTAATTGGTATGGACACAGTCTTTAGAAAATATTTCATGATGAAAACCAATGTAAAACTAAAATAAGGCTGTTCTATTCAGCAGTATGCACCTGTTTGCTCAGAACGTCCAGCCCCCTCACGAAAGATACTACGTTTGAGGTTTCTCAAAAACTGTCAGATCTATTACTAACACACATAAATCACTAAATCGTTTGATTACTACTAACCGCTAAGTAAGTTAGATAAAACAGGTAAAAATAATAACTAAATTCATAATTATATCGGAGGGTTATTGAATTATGCAGACTATTAAAAAGAGCTTCACTTGTAGATGTCGTAACACTACCGTACTTATCTGTCCACAGAAGATGCTGAAAATGTTCTCTTTCAGCTGACAGACAGCCGTTGTACCGTGTAAATAAATTAGCGTTTACACGTTGTAATTCCCTTCTGTTGTGAGGGATATCTGCTGCCGTATATTGTTCTCCAGCTTCAATAAGCACGGGTAATTGATATGTACACTTTATATTTTAAATTACCCCACACTTAAACACGGTACAACGCCTATCTGTCAGCCGAAATAGAACATTTTCATCATCTTCTGATCTTTAATCATCATTTGCTGGTGAATTTACCATTAATTAATGTACTCTGTTACGTTCTCTACCTCCGCGCAATCTGTGGCCTGAGTTTGGTTGGCTGGCGAAAGGTGGTTATGTGATGAACAGCCCAAATTCATCAACATAAACGGGAGGACAGCATCAGGCTTAAAGCCTGGACAAAATAACTTCCTTAAGAGAAGATTAGACTGAAAGGATTGGGCTAAGGAAATGCGGCCTGGTTCTTTCAATACTAGACTGAACATTGAGAGTAAATACAATACTTTTATGTTTATGGTGAAACTTGTAAACACATTAATAAATAAGCCTTAATTAAAAAATTAGTTATGCTGGCCCGCCTGGGGCAATTTCAAATGTTCATTAATTTTATTTAGGTTGGCACAGCCATGTGCTATTATTCAAAAGTTCATTCTGCTTGATGCACACACAAATTTAATATTCTTGCACTTGCTAGCAAACACTTAAAACGAAGATGATTAAGATAATAATAAAAAAAGGCACAAACTTATCTTTAGTGGCGATGACTAGAAGCATGCTGACGGAGACTGCCGTGGCCAACACTTGATTTTTTGGTAGTAGAATTTGAGATGTCCAGCATCAGGAAAATAACTTCGCCAGGGCGATCTTCTTCTTCTTCTTCTTCTTCTTCTTCTTCTTCTTCTTCTTCTTCTTCTTCTTCTTCTTCTTCAACAGCGCTGTACATTGTTTAACATTGTTAGGTTTTGATGTTATTTCTTGAATGCCAAATAACATGGCATTTTAGAACTGCGATTTGATGCAGCTTCTTGCGGTTTGAAGTAAAATGTAGAATGCACTTTCTCAGTGCTGAAGCTCTCTGCTGTTGCGTTTCCTGGTAGTTTCAATCATAAATGCAGATTAGGCCCGAAGTTTAGAAGGCCCCGGAGAAGGGCGGAAGGCACGAATGCCTCTCGCTAGTTGACCGTAGAAGGTTTGAAGAAGGAATGCTGATGGAGAGCAAAACGCCGCCACTTAAATAATAACATCATAGAAACGTCTGGAAGCCAGGCTGGCGGGCGATGATTGGCCAGGGAAAGCTGTGACGTCAGTCATACAGGAAGGCAGCAAGCAAGTCGACACCCTTTTCAGTATGCGAGCGTATGCTGGAGGCGCATGACCGTTAACATGCTGAGGTAAGAGTCTTAGATATATATATAGAGAGAGTAAACACTAGTAATAAACATTATAATGTTAACAGAAATGAATGAGTACATATGTTTTCGTTCGGTGGTCTCAAAAGCATTTAACTGACAAATGCGGCACGAAAGAAAAACGCACTATAAACATCACGAAAGTGATCAAAAGGTGTGCGCGCACCTGGTAGCTGGCCGCTGGCCCCACTCCAGCAAAACAATCACCCTGTAGAATTAGGCAACACTGAAAAGTGGTTTTTAATACTTCAATAGTTACACTACAGGTTGTGGAGCAATTGGAAGAAAATTCCAATCAAGACCATAGGGGAAGTTTAGGAGAAAGGGACTGACCCCAATAAGCAATTTATTACAAAAGTGAAAAAGAATCAACAATAGACAAACGAGTTGTGGGCTTTGACACTCTTTTGCTAAGTAAGAACATCTAAAGGGTAACTTAGAATTAACCTCTGAACGAATCAGGCGAAATAGTGCCAGGCAAGGGTGGAGCTCGTAGCTTATTTACAAATCACTATTAGTGTAGTTATTATGATCACAATTATGATCAACTAATCAGAGTAGGTTACTCGACAAGCATGCTAAATCCATAGGAGAAATGGATAAGAGAACAAAAGCAAAAGAGCAAAAACAAACAAAGTTAACGTGGCCCAAATTACACGGGTAATTGATCTGTACACTTTATATTTTAAATTACAAATTGCTGCCAAGTGAAGTTTGCCAATAGTTACAAAGGGGAATTGCTGAATGTAGGTTTTAGAACCAAAGCAATCATCTAATATCGGTGCGCAAGAATAGGAGACAGCCGTGGCCGAGGGTAGAAATTAGTTATAACGAGGAGTAATCTCAAAATGAGGATAGTTGTTGTGCTCGGAATACACTAAATTTTTCACCAACACTAATAAAAAAAATACCAAGAGAATGAACGAACCAAATCTTGATTGAGGAAGAACGACAATCAAGATTCATAGATTGCAATGAGCATATGTAGGAAGTTAGCTGAGCGAACTATACCAGCATTTCATCATCATCATCCATTCTCTGCTCCAGCAAGCCGGGTGTGGTTATAAATGAGCCTCTTCCAGTTTGTCCGGTCCTTCCACATATTGTGCTCCAATTTCTTCCGCCAATCTGCATCCCTCTTGGCCAAGTCTCTCCAGATTTGCTTCTCCCAAATGTCTTCGTTTGGTCTCCTACCTAGGATGACCTGGTCAAGATATAATTTCGGTAATTCTTTTTACATGCCCATACCATTTCAATTTAGATAGTTCTAGTGTGTCAAGCAGACTTCTTTCCAAATTGAGCTGTTGCCTAATTTCCCCATTTCGTATTTTATCTCATCCTGTCTTCTGGAGACAAGATCGGAGGAACTTCATTTCAACTGCTTGAAGTCTGCTACTGTCAGGTGCTGTTAAAGTGGCTGCTTCAAGTCCATAAGTCAATATTGGCATGAGATAGGTTTTTGTAAAGTGTGATTTTGGATGTTAAAGGAAAGAATTCATCCCACAGTAAATTGCATACAGAGTGATAGAAATGTGATACCGTATGTACTCTATTCCTGATTTCATGTGTAATGGTGTTGTCTGCAGAGACATGGCTGCCCAAATACTTAAAATTATCAATAATATTCATACTGTCTTCACCGAGTCTGAGATGGATTTCTTCGGGTTTCCTACTAATTACCAAGCCAACTGTCTTCTGTCGGCTGATGCTTAGTCCCTTCTTATCGAACTATGACTTCCTGAGATCTAGCTTCGTTTGTACTTCCGTTTAAGTCTCGCCCCATAACAAACGTCATCGGCAATGACTAATGATTTTGTTGTTTATATATCTTCTTTACCTCATTCATAATATTAAGGGCCGATAGCCTAGATGTTAGGCCCCTTAAAACAACAATTATCATCATTATTATTATCATAATATTAATGAAGAGTAGTGGGGATAGACAACTACCTGGTTGAACACCACTCTTGGTTTCAAACCACTCTGATCTGTTGGTTTGGACTTGAACACAGCACCTTGTCTCCTGGTAGACATGTCTGGCACGGGTAATAATATCTTCAGGCACTTCCTTTCGCTACAAGCTTTCCCAAATATGTTTCCGTGGTATATGGTCATATGCCTTTTCAACATCAAGGAAACCAGTAACAATCATCTTATTTTTCTCCCAGTATTTCTCAAAGAGCATTCTGATCGCAAAAATAAGGTCAGTAGTTGATCTGCCTGGTCTGAATCCATGTTGTTCTTCTTCTAATTTAGGCTCTACATGTTTCCTTATTTTGTTTTCAAGAATGGACTCATAAATGTTCAAGCCGCGAGAGAGCAGAGTACTCCCTCTGTAATTGGCACACTGTTTTCTGGGTCCTTTTTTAAACAATGGAATGATCTCTCCAAGTTTCCAATCGTTGGGGATCCGATTGTCTTCCCACAACTTCCTCAAAACTGTATACATCCAATGAATTCCAATTTCTCCAAGTATTTTGACCATATCAATGTTGAATTCATCTAATCTAGGTGACTTGTTACATTTCATTTTCTTTACCGCAGTTTCCACATCAAGCCAGGTTAACGTCTCAGTAGTAGTAGGACCACCGTTTCAGGTAACTGAAGGATCATTATTGTCATTGGTCTTATCATTTCTGTTTAACAATATGTCAAAATGTCGCCGGAACTCCTGTACTATGGCTGTTTCATATCTTGTAATCTGACCATTTGGCTGCTCAACTGCTCTGATGGTTTCATAATTCCTTCTCTGGTTTCGGATCATGCTATACAACAGCTTTTCACTTCCATCCTGGCCCCATTTCCATGCAAGATCTTCCTTAGATTTCTGTTTATCGGTTGTGACAATTCTTTTGACCAATAGCCTCTGTTCTACTCGTAGATAAACAACCAATTTCTCTCTATTTCACTTGGGTTTCCATTTATCCTTGTTTTGTACAAAGCTCTTCTTGCTCTATTCCTATTTGTGATTGCTGTTCTTACATCATCGTTCCACCATACGATTTCCTTTCGTTTTCTGAATTAATTCTGCCGTCCACAGACTTTCGCAACTGTGTTAACAATAGTCTCCTTAAGTATATCCCATTCTTCGTTGGCAGACTTAACATCGTCGTGAGGAATCCTTCTATGAATAATGGTAGTAAATTCTTTCTTGACACCATGATTTATTCTTGGTATTCTTTTATTTTGAATTCTCTTTAATCCTTTCTTTCTTGGTTCAGCTACTAATGGTCTGTGATCTCCACCCATACTCTCACTTGGTATGACATTCACATTATTCAGATTCCTCCATACCTTCTGATCTGTTAAGATGTAAACGATCATTGTTCCACTTCTCTCATCCCAGCTATACCGTGTAATCTTGTGAGTCCCTTTTTTCAAACCAAGTGTTACCCACAATTAAGCCGTTTCTCATACACAGATCTAAAAGTTGTTCGCCTTCCATGTTTCTATTCCCAGAACCATTAGGGCCCAAAATGATTTCATATCATGTTCTCTCATGGCTTCAAGGGATCTCAAGGTATACTTCGTTAAAACCCTTCTCCGCCACAATAGACACCCCAAATATCTGGGTGTTACATTCGATAGAACACTGTCGTTCCAAGAACACCTGAAAAAGAGCGCTACCAAGATTCGGACTCGAAACAGCATCATTCGAAAACTATGTGGTACTCCTTGGGGTGCAAGTGCAACTACTTTACGTTTCTCAGTTCTTGGCCTGGTTTACTCTACTGCAGAGTATTGTGCCCCTGTCTGGATAAACAGCCCTCATGTGAAGAGAATAGATGTTAAATTAAATGACACAATGAGAATGATCTCAGGCACGATCAGATCAACTCCTGTTCAGTGGTTGCCTGTATTAAACGATATTCCCCCACCCCACCTCCGCAGATGCAATACTTTGAATGAATACAAGAAGATCCAGATTAATCAAAGACTGCCCATTCATGAGGATATCCACCACCTACATATAGATAGACTGAAGTCAAGATATCCACCCATCTGTACGGCGGAGAATCTTGTAATGTGTAATTTCAACCTGACTGAGAAATGGTCTAATGAATGGAGTCAATTCGCCCCAGCAGAGTCTTTCGGAATGCCATGCATCACACAGAAGGTACCTGGCTTTGAACAACCTCGGAAAGTATGGTCCAAGCTAAACCGGATCCGAACTAACCAAGGTGTGTGTGCTGATCTGCTATACAAATGGAAGAAAAAGTCATCATCTTGTTGCGACTGCGGTGCGGAGAGGCAAACTGTGAAACACATCACCCAAGAATGCCCGCTGAGTCGTTTCAATGGAGATAGAAGTGAATTTTTCCTGGGGACGCCACAAGAGATTAACTACCTATGTAAATAGTTTATGAACCTTCCCAAATGGGAATATGATGTTAATTTCCGTTTGATCAGATATATTATATCAATTAATATGATAAAATTGGTCCGGCCAATTGGTCCCCGTGTGGGTGCGGGTTAGAATACACCCACGGTATAATCTGCCAGCAGTAGAAGGCGACTAATAGGGCCGACAAGACCGACTGACATGACTGACTTTGATTTTGGAAGACCCACTGTGGATGGGGAGGGCAGAATTTAACGGCGGTATCCCCTGCCTGTCGTAAAAGGCGACTAATAGGGGAGCCTTATTAAGGTCTTTTTCGACTTCTGGTCCCATTTTTGGTTTGATCCGTAGAAATGAACGTGCACGCTACCTGGGGAAGGGCCACCAACTTGACCATCTGGCCAGAAAGCCTAGACGGTGTTCCCCATCCCGTCAGGTGTATGCGCCATGTAACCTTGCAGTAGTATCTGCCTCACAACGGAGGTCCCTGCACGGCCGAATACTTGCGCCGAACATATCGCTGTGCATGCCGAGGGGTATGAGCCTGTTCAAGGCACTTGGACCCCGGGCAATACTTACTATCGCCAGGTAGGTATTGCCTTGGCTGGGTGGCGCCCACAGTGATGGCCCTCGTTCGGAGCAGGTAGTATTCGGGGAGGATGATTCTGGGATGACGCGAAGCGGCCCAAAAATTCATCAGAGGGTGGCCCCCTTAAAAAGCCGTCTCTGGAGTGTCGACCGAATCCTAAGGTGTATCCACCTTGGGATGAGGCATTTTGCAAGAAGTTCCCTGTTGACAGGTCTCCTCGCTGCCTGGTAGCTACCAGGACAGACGGGGGAGATTTTAAACAGGTAAAATCGATCCTATTTTCGGAGGAAATCGAGGGGAAATATCGCGACCTTAAAGGGGATTTCCAAGTTCCGGAACGGGCAGCTCCTGCTCCATACCGTTGACCGGCAGCAAACCGAAGCGTTGCTGGCATGCTCGCATTTCGGTGAAATTCTCCTTAAGGTTGAGAAGCACGATACGCTGAATGAGGTCCGTGGAGTTATATTCCATCGCGACCTCATTTTAAATAGCGACGCGGTATTGATGCGGGATCTGGGGAAGCAAGGCGTCACCAGGATTAGGTGCATCACCCGGAGAATTGGAGATGACAGCATCGATACTGGCGCTTTCATTCTCCATTTTTAGGGTGATGTAGTGCCTAAGCAGGTGAAGGTCACGTAATACCATTGCGACGTTAGACCGTACATCCCTCCATCTATGCGCTGCTATCAATGACAGAAGTTCAGTCATGTTTCTGCCAGGTGCACTGCCAAGGCCGTGTGTAGCGAGTGTGGCAAGGGGACACATGAGGATGAGAAGTGTACTCCTCCACGACTTGTCCTGTCAACCAAGTCACTCTCCGCGATCGAAGCAATGCCCTGAGTTCTGTAGGGAAGAAAAGATCCAAGTAATCAGAACATTGGATCGGCTTTCATATCATGACGCTCGAAAGAGGTACCGTGATATGACTGCCCCCGAATTTCCGCTATCTTTTGTGGCTAAGGTGACGCCATCTATCACTTCTGCCACTTTCGTTCCCCGTGCTGTGCCCTCGACGTCGAAATACTCTGCGATCGTAAAATCTCCCCTCTCTGTCCAAGCGAGACCTGTCAGCCCGAAGGAGGTCACACAATTTTCTTCGGCCATTGTGAAAAATGCGCCAGTTATACCATCAACCGGCAAATCGGAGAAGAAGTCATCTTCTTCTTCGAAACGGTCGGAGAAGAAGTCTTCCCCTGCTAAGGGGGCAAAGAAGACTTCTGCGACCGGGGCTGGATCGTCATCCAGCCCACCTGATACAACAAAGATAGTGAAGAAGAGGGAGACAGTGTGGAACTGTCCCTCTCGCCCTCCAGCTGATGGGATAGCTCCTGCATCTGCTGGCCCTTCCGCTCCCTTGACCATCAAGGGAGCGATGCCGGCAGAAGCCAAACCCATTACAGTGTATGAACTCCCCTATACTAAGAATAAATCACCGGCGGAGAAGAGAGAAACGGTTCAGCCTCTTCTGTGGACAAGGCTGCTCAGCCATCTGCTGGCCATTCCGCTCCTACCACCACCAGAGGAGCGGTGCCAGTTGGAGTGGCCTCGTTTTGCAACTGACGTCTGTGGGGAAGGGACCACCTACTTCCCCGAATAGACGTCAGCGCTGGTCGAGAAAGAAGAATGTGTGGGACGTGTCGGAGACGGACACCCTGTCTTCGGACAGGGAGAAGGTCCTTCGCCACCGCTCTCACTCTTCCCCAAGAGCGAGAATGGTAGGGTCCGACGAGGACCGCGCTCCACCCATGAGAGCGCCCCCTCCATTTTCTTCGTCTTCGGACGGAGATGTAGAGATCGAGTTGTTCTCTCCTCCCCCATCATCTCCACCTAGAGATGGGGATGGGTGGCAAACGGTCAAGCGTAAGTAGAATACGAACTTCTACTTAAGTCCACATTATGCCACTATTTCAATAGAACTGTAATCGCTAATCTGGTCATCTCGCTGAGTTACGTTACTTATATCTTCGTTTTAGGCTACCATTGTTTGTCTTCAGGAATCCTGGTTTCGTCCTGGACATGAGACAACAATACGTCACTTCAAACTCTTCTCTAAAGTCCGTGTGGACGGAGCTGTGGCCGTCGGTGGCGTCTGCACTCTCGTCCACTCCAGCATTTTTAGTGAAGAGGTGCCTCTGCGTACTCAGCTAGAAGCAGTTGCAGTTCTTACTTCGTTGCCAGTAATGGCAACAGTGTGTAACTTGTACATCCCACCTGATTCTCAACTGGATTACAACCAACTTGTAGATCCAGTCTCTCAGCCTCGCCCTCCGTTTCTCCTTCTAGAAGATTTTAATGCCCACAACACCAGCTGGGGCTCCGCTACCACTAGCGGAAGAGGGACAGATTTTGAGAGGCAGATCAGGCGGCTGGACCTGTGTTTGATGAACACAGGGGAACCTGCGCACCTATCTATTGCACACGGCACTTATTCAAGTGTCGACATCACCTTGTGCAGTCGTACGTTGGTTCCCCTGCTACAGTGGGGTGTACACGACGACCCTTGTAATACTGACCATTTCCCGATTATCGTTACTCTTCCGGACCAGAGAGCCATCGAGTTACCAAGTCGATGGCTTCTCCGTCGGGCTGATTGGCCAACATTCACAGCACTTGAGTAGTGGTTTTTGGATGGTTCGAGGCCCTCCTCCTCCTCACACTCCTCCCAAGATGGCGGTTGGATTTTAACAAATGAGGTGTCGTAAGACTCGGGCTGACACCCCCTTTCCAATGGATAAGATATTTTAACCCCAAAATAAAACCTACCCCTACTAGGGGTGAAATTGTAATTTTTTTAGAAAATCTCGCTTTCCATGTGCAACATGCATGCAGTTTAACGCTATAATGAAATTAAACGTTGTTCCACATGAAACGCATGCATACAACTGGATGCCACTAACATTTGACATTTTTGGTTTTTACGCATACCCACTCATGGCTTTTGTAAGAGGGCGGGCTTTTTAAAGATGGAGGCTGTAGTGTAACCTAACCTAACCCATTCCACGAGGGGTGAACAAAAATATTCCAAGTGGCGCTTGTCGATAGGCAAACCAATAATCAAAGAGGGGCATGTCAGGCCTTGAGGTGATAGCCCCTTTTGATTGATCCCTGTTGATTTGTCCCTTGGACTAGCCCGTGTTGACTAGCCCCTTTGGTGTATTTTTGGAAATACACGGAAAGAAAGAATTAGCTTTTGCTGTTCTTTATTACTTTATATCAGTCCATTTATTTAAATTTCTTTCCCGCACACACCAACATCGAACTGTTACCTCCTGTTTGCCCCGTGCATTTGTTCATTTTTTCTGTCAGTTTTTTACAGAAACGCATATTCCGCTGAACCAGCCTGACAGGGTCCCATCGCTGCCTTCCGAACTTCCATTGCTTCAAACCATGAAGACTTCTATATTAATCCGCAGGGCGTCGTGTTCTTCACCAACCAACTACTCAGTGAAGACACCGCTCCAAGAAGAATTTTGTTTTTGTAAAGTTTTTTCATGTTTATGTACAACCTCTTTGTTTCCTCCCCTACTCGCCCGCTTCCCCATCTTCTCCCCTCCTCCTACTGCTCTCTTCTCCGCGCGCGCTGCCCGCTCGCTCGGTCACTTCACTTCTACACTTCGTTTCGACTTGTCTCCGTGTCGTGAGCAACCGCTCACCCTCTCAGTGCACTCAACTTCTTGTTGGACATGCCGTCTAGGCCAGTGTACTTTCTCTGCGTCTAGCAGCCTTCACTTGTACGTCGGAAGTCAACCTAGTCATTCGGAGCTTTACTAAAGCTCGTCTCCTCACCTCGAGAGACAAACTTTCAAATCTTCGCCATGTTGTGAATTCCTGACTAACGGTCACCTAAGGATTCATCGTTCATCAGAAATGAGATAAGTACTACTTCTACGTTCTTCAACTTATTTTAATTGATTTTAAATAGCTACATACTTTTTAATGATCATTTTATAGGCAGTGTGAGATTTCTGTATTTGGGGCAATAATCATCCTTCGCGGGATTTTCTGTGTTGGGCTTTTGTCTATCTAAGCCAATCTTAACATGAAGCAGCATTTCTTATGCTTATTAAATGAGAGATTTTCTCACAACGTGGGACACCATTAAATTACCCACTGTCTATAAAATACTTAGCTCGTTCCACCGCTGGACTAACTTTTGCCCTATTCTGCAGTCATGATTGTCCTGGATTTTTCCATGCCAAACAATTTATCTACGAGTTAAACCTTCTAGTACTTTCCACTCACATATGGGAATACTTTTTCATACTAAGGAATCTTCCTTATTAACTGCTAATCAATATCTAATTTTTCTTCCTCCGTTGGGATTTTTTTCTGTGCATTCAACTATAACCTACAAGTTTCTCAAGCAATAGACTCTCGCAAATCTAGTGTAACTAGTTATTTTCCACCATTGCAATAACTTTCTTTGCCATCAACTTTTTGTGCTACTACAGTGAACTTTTCAACTATATCAACAGACTATAGTGAAAACAGTGCCTGTTCAACTTTCATCCGCGTCGCGCTTGTCCGAGTATAATAAATACGGCCATGAACACTTTTCCACAATCCCATTTGATCTTTCCCAAATCCTTTACTAACAAACCAAAAAAAAAAATTGTTACTGTAGGTCTTTTTTCATTGAGGTGTCACTCTCAATAAGTGCCCTCCTTCACTTGTTCCACGTACAACGAATTAATGTCTGTAAAACTTCGTGTCTAGTACACGCCTCAAATTATATTGTTCCTCCCTTCTAATGAGGGAATCCAATTCTTTCTACTCATAAGTGAGTTATCTCTAGGTTTCACGAAAGGGAAACTTGCCCCATTTTCTCGTGATCCCTACTTAAACATAGGAGTTCTAGAAACTTCCTTTCAATTGTTCTCTTCAGGTTTCACAATAAGTGACCTGCCCTATTTGTATAATCTTCTATGTATAATCTACCCACCTGTTTTTTTTTGTTACTTTCAAAGTTGTTATTATTTCTAAGATACTTGTCTAGAAATCCTTAAAGTACACACCTTGTACTTGATTTATTGTTTAACTTTAATTACGTAAGTTATCTTTAAATTTTTCATTTATTTATCTCAGCCATTTCAAAATATTACGAAGATTTTAAAGCATATAAAAGGTTTAAAACCAAAAGAGTTATCAATTACCTGGCGCAAGCTTTAGATGTTTTCGGAGGTCTGCGACCCCAATTGTTTATACAAATTCAAAATTATATATTTGTTACAAAACTTACTTCCTTTTACATTGTTAAATAAATTAAAGATTTGTTTTTCGCTTTATCATTTCTCTAACATAACGGCTAGGCAAGATCCTGTCTTCCTTGACTCGTCCTATTTAATAAAAATAAATCTATTGATAAGGTTTGCACTACTTGTTGCATTTGAGCAAGAACTCTTAGTTATAACTTCTGTAGGACTCTCGTCCTATTTCTCCATCCTTTTTCTCCAGTCCAAAACCCACTTCCTTTTCTTTATCATCTTCCCTTGGGGGTTAGGTTATTCCCAAGCTAATAATCTACCCACCGTTTGGACGAGTCCATTTTGAAGGGAGTCATTTTGACGGATCCTTTTTGACAAGTTCTTTTTGACGGGTCCATGTTGACGGGTCTCTTTTGACGGGTCCCTTTGGACTGATCCCTATGGACTGGCCCATGAATTTATCCAAATTATGTCAAAGGGTCTAACTACATTTGTGTGTAAAGCAGTGTGTTGAACTGACGTTGTTCGCCAGCCCTCACTATTACAATCTGATAACGATATGAAAGGAAAATGACGAGATATATGTGAACACGTGCGAGATGACATAATTGCTGGCCCTCTTGTAAAAACCACATGTAACCGAACAATTCACATTCTGTTTTGGTTTGTACGTGAGAAAATGCATGTTCATGTGTAATATGACTTAACGCACCTGTGCACGTGCACGATAAGATCTAACAAGTCACATTCTGTTTGGTTCGTACGTAGCGTTAGGGCTAATGCACACACCCTAGTACACGAGGCACATGCAATTTGAGGACAGGTCAAGGGACCTAAGTGCGAAACTTGGTGGATGTGTTCTAAAGAGTCATTTGTAGTTAAAAGAGAATAATACATTTTCTTAAGATGTTAAAACTGAAGAGATTGTACGTGCAGTAAGACGTCTTGTTCCTTCCGGTGTCATGTTGCTGACATGGTAGAGAGCGCACAGTTCTGTTGCTATGACTAACGCTGGAGTAATTTGGAACCGCAGGAGTTCATCAAGACAATGGGTGATGATCATGAAAAGTTAGCAGTCATTGGATATTACACAGGTGTTCCTTCCGGTGTCATGTTGCTGACATGGCAGAGAGCATACAGTTATGTTGCTATGACTGACGCTGCAGTAATTTAAAACCGCAGGTGTTCATCTTGACAATGGATAATGCAAAGTCAGCAGTCATTGGATATTACACAGGTGTTCCTTTTGCACTTTGGACTCTCAGCTGTACTGGGAAAGGAATTGCAATGATCTGCAAAAAACTGCTGACACGAGCGATGAGAGTTTATATAAGAGAGGTGCCATATATTTCCCTACTGTCAGTCTTTATTACTCGCTTTGAGTGAACAGTGCTCTATTACTGCTCAAGAGTTGTAAAAAGCCTTTTGCTAGAAAATCATTAAATTATTTTGCAAGGTAGGTACTTATTATTAATGGATTGCAGTCTTTTATTACTAATTGATGTTGAAGTTATTGATTGGAATGTATTTATTTATTGATTGATTTATTTGTTTACAGATAATTGGGTACCTGTAGGTTAACAGATTCCTACAATCTGTTCAATCAGTGACAGCAGTTGATAAATTATTAAAGGGAAGTACCCCCTCTAATAACTTTTAAACTGCTAGAGCGATATTTTCCAAAGTTCAACACTAGATGTCAGTGACAATGGTATATTTGGTAGTGGATGTTGGAACTACTTGACCATGGTGTGTAAAGCTAAATTTGTAGGTTAGATTTTGATTACCGCTCTATTAAGTCCGAATTTTCGTTGCTAGGTGGCAGTGGCAGAGGGAATATTTAAAGACTTAACCTCAGTTCACCTAACATAACCTAACTTTACCTAACTTAACCTTGTCACTTGACATGTTTTACAAGTTTAGACTAGCTTTCAGACAGGCTATGACGTTACGCTTAGCTCACATAACTGGCGACCGCTGGTTTCTATCACGTGACATGTTCTACCCGTTTAGACTTGCTTTAAGACTGGCTATGACGTCACACTTAGCTCACTTAACAGGCGGTCGCTGGTTTCTATCACATGCCATGTTCTACAAGTTTAGACTTGCTTTCAGACTGGTTATGACGTCACACTTAGCTCACATAACTGGCGGCCGCTGGTTTCTATCACGTGACATGTTCTACAAGTTTAGACTTGCTTTAAGACTGGCTATGACGTCACACTTAGCTCACTTAACAGGCGGTCGCTGGTTTCTATCACGTGACATGTTCTACAAGTTTAGACTTGCTTTAAGACTGGCTATGACGTCACACTTAGCTCACTTAACAGGAGGCCGCTGGTTTCTATCACGTGACATGTTCTACAAGTTTAGACTTGCTTTAAGACTGGCTATGACGTCACACTTAGCTCACTTAACAGGCGGTCGCTGGTTTCTATCACATGACATGTTCTACAAGTTTAGACTTGCTTTAAGACTGGCTATGACGTCACACTTAGCTCACTTAACAGGAGGCCGCTGGTTTCTATCACGTGACATGTTCTACAAGTTTAGACTTGCTTTAAGACTGGCTATGACGTCACACTTAGCTCACCTAACTAGCGGCTGCTGTTTTTTATTATTTAAAAACAAGAGATCAAGTAAAATATGTGTTTAACGTTCTATTAAATTTGAACGTTCGCCGCTAGATCTCAGTGACAATGGTATATTTGATAGCTAAAGTTGGAACTATTTGACAATGGTGTGTGAAGCTAAATTTGTAGGTTAGATTTGCTTACCGGTCTATTAAGTCTGAACGTTTGCTGCTAGGTGTCGGTGACAATGGTATCTGCTAACTATAGTTGGAACTAATTAACAATGGTGTGAAGCTAAATGTGTAGGTTAGATTTGATTAACGCTTTCTCAAGTTCCATTGTTCACTGCAACGTGTCAGTGACAGTGATATATGTTGGTAGTAAAAAGTTGGAACAACTTAAAATTACACTTAGTATGAGTTCACGAACGATTAAATTAAATACCCTGCTATAACCATTGACTGTAATTTTCATATAATAATTAAACTATTTATATTTTACTTTGTTTTATATTTTATTAACAATAATGATTTCTTTCTTTTACAGGTAATTTGAAAAGTGACCAGTATGTTCAAGTGTGGTGAATGTAATAAACAGTTTTCAAGACCTGACAACCTTCAACGGTACGCAAGTGCTAAACATAACTTTAAAATGTTTGCGTGCTTTAACACCAATTACAAAAAACTTAAAATGAAAAAATCATGTTTCGCAAATATGAACTTTTGACATACCGTATATAAAATTAAAATAAAATGTGTAAACAAGAAATTGGATAATCCATGCTTCCATATCATGAAATTCAAAAACTTGAAACTGACATTTAAAAAAAATGCAAGGGAAAATTGACAAATTGCAATGTGTGAAATGTAAAAATGAACAAATGGCTATCATTATTTTAAAGGAAGTGGTTTAGTCAATGTATACTGGAAAAAGTTTTGTAAACACTCAAGTCCACAAGACTAATTAAATTAGTAACTGCCAGGTTGGCCGAGTGGTTAAGGTGTTTGACTTAAGATCAAATTACCTGTACAAGGCAGCAAGGGTTCGAATCCCTTATCTGACATAACTATTGCCTTAACATGGCTTGGCCACACTGTATTATTATTATGATACTCGGTACACAAACCATAGATGGAGAGCATTGTTTAAGACCACTCTCTTTCTGAACATAGTCAGAGACTGTTGATGGTCAACAATTGCATTAATAGTGGGTCATGGGGATAGCAATTAAGAAAAATAGACAATACCCATACACTATTTTTATTTATTTAATGTAAGTACTTGTACAATAATTATATAGTAAATACAACTTTCTTTTGTCTATTACTATCTAGTCCTTTTCAATCCACTTGCATATCAAGGGCAGATGACTTTGTAGTTCAGCCCCTTAAAACAACAACAACACTACCTCTTGCATAGTCTGTGATGTTGATGACCCTTGAGACGTGGGAGATGGATTAAACATAACTTTACAACAGGGGATAAATGTTGCTCAATAGACAATGCACTATTTTGAGTAGCAACATCTTTCTCTTGTACTAACTTTTTAGCATTCTGATGATTTTTGTCAACACTAGTGTTTTGTCTGGAGCACTACATTGATGATCACTCACACTTATAACCACACCATTTCTACTTTTCATGTCGCCTCGACATCGTGTTGACCTCTGTTTTGAGCATCGCCAGAATATTATTCCTTTTACATTTTGTCGTCTATAGTTATAGGAGTAGCCTTTATAGAGTACACGTTGTTTACCTCGGTTAGTTGTAGTAAGTTCCATAGTAGCAACTAACCTGTTAGTATGATTTGCACACTACAAAGGTTATAACTGTTCTGGTAATAGAATTATTTAGCGTTGGCTTTTATATTTAATATGTACAGTTTGAAGTGACAGCAAAAGTGAGAGCAAAGTGATAGCAACGTGGTAGAAAATATTACATGGATTGATAAGAAATAGTTTAAGCGGTTATTTGGATCCATTACATAATAATTTTGGCATGACGAAGCTTATTTTCTATATTCAACAGTTCTTCCTCATATTTAGTATCACTAGCCTGTTTACAGGCATGCAAGTGCTGAAGCCGCTGGATTGGCTTACTGGGATTGTTCCAATAAATAAATTTAACAAATGACTTTTTAGGGGTAAACAGAGCATTACCATTACCTTTACCATCATCATCATCATCCTCAGCATCTTTATCACTATTATTATAATCACCATCATTGCGATCAACATTATCCTCAACATCACTAAAACTATTCAATTCCTTTTTTTTTTTTTTCCACAGAGACCTCTCCCATAGTCTGTGTTGACTTTGATAGTGTTGAGGGTTTCTTAGACGTTAACAACTGTCCTAACATGACTTTTTGAGGACATGATAAGTACTTTTGAACACACGCTGTACTATCTTGAGCAGCAATATCGTTTTCTTGAACTTGTTTTTTAGCATTTTAATGATTTTTTGTAAACAGCAACCGTGGTTTGTTTGGAGCACTACATTGATGAACACACACACTTAAAACCTTTCCATTTTTACTTTTTAGATTGCCTCGACATTTTGTTGACCTCTCTTTCGAGCATCGCCAGAATATTATTCCATTGACATTCTGACGATTATAGTTATAAGAGTAGCTTTGATAGAGTGCATGTTGCCTACCTTTATTGGTTGTAGTAAGTTCCATAGTAGTAACTGACCTGTCAGTATTATGATCTTCACACTACAAAGGTTACAACTGTTCTGGTGATAGAGTGACTTACCATAAGCTTATATATTGGCTTATGTTTTGGCTTTTATTTTGGCTTATGTATTGGCTTTTGTGTCGGCTTTTGTATTGGCTTGCGTATAGGCTTTTGAGTTGGCTTACATATCGGCTTTTGTGTTGGCTTATTTGACAAGTTATTTTTTTTTACCTATGCATGTACTAAAAAGTATGTTGATATATACAGCTTACGACGTATCAAAGGAGATTATGACATGCAAAATAAACGATGGCTTGTGTGTTGACTTTTATGTTGGCTTATATATTGGCTTTTGTGTTTGCTTTTGCGTTGGCTTTTGTATTGGCTTATGTACTGGCATTTGTGTTGGCTTATATCGGCTTCTTGTGTGTTGGCTTATTTGACAAGTTATTTTGTTAATGTATTTAGTGGATTTTTTATTTAAAGACTTAACCTCAGCACACCTAACATAACCTAACTTTGCCTAACTTAACCTTGTCACGTGACATGTTCTTCAAGTTTAGACTTGCTATAGGACTGGCTATGACGTCACACTTAGCTCACCTAACCTTAGACCCATGGCAAGAGAGCGATGAACCTATGCAAGAACATCAGCGCTGGTCACCCGCCTGCTCCTACCTGTGCAGAATGGAGGTGGGTAATATACCTTATCATTCAAGCTATCCCTCACTCGTGCCTCTGAGTGATGAAAAAGCAAGTTACGATACGTGTGGTCTGTATGGTGTCAATGGTGCTTCGGTGGGCAGCTCACCGTCAAAAACGTCTAGTTTAGAGACATTGGGACATCATCGGTGCTATGAACGTTACAAACACAAAAGACTGTATTGTTGTATGAGTTGGTATCGTCCCTATCCCAATATGACTAAAGCTGGTAAGACGTGTTATGATAATAAAATGATGTAATAAAAAAATTGTGGTTGTTAATATTATTTCTCATGTCGCCTGTCCTTTCCTAACCTCAATAGTGAGTAGTCAGTGATTTATTTAATTTTACTAGAATGGAATGTAAGTAAATGTCATGGGTACACCTTACTCGACGATCGTCAGTCTGTGGTCAGTTGGACTTGGTCCAGACAAGAGTGAACATGTTGCGCACACTGATTGTGGATTGTCAAGGGTTTAAAATTGGAGATAACAAATTTATATTTAAAGAAGTGACCATCATTGACAGTTCCACTTTTTGGATATCGCAAGCTACCCATTTAGTGTTTAAACCACCCTATGCGTTTGATTTGTTGTGTGAAAAAGACCGTAGACAAACCCAGTGGATTGAAACTCATATGCAACTAGAGTGGAATCAAGGAACCATTTCATATAAGCCCCTGGACATGGCCATGAAAGCCCACTTGTCCTCTGCCCATGTGGTGTTTGTGAAAGGTAGTGAAAAACGTCAATGGCTACAACCATTTTTAACGCTTACTGTCAATGTATCGATTTAATGGACTTGGGCTGTCCCTCGCTGCAAACACTCATGGACCGCTGCCCCTGTGACAATATAACTCATAAAGCCTTGGCACAGGTGTGGCAATTGTTTCATTGGCTAACCACCAATGCCTGCTGGGAGTTGATAAATAAAATTAAAACTCTAGGTTTACCTGTGAATGACACCAGTGAGATTTCTACAAGCGACGTGTAAACATCAACGTGATACTATGGTGAAGGGGGATTCTACCGATAAAGCCATTGGCAAATTCTTTGGGTGTAAAAAGAAATTAGACAGTTTTACCAAAGAAGAATTATTGGCTCTTCCAAAATCGTTCATTTATTATCTGGCAGCAAATGCAGTGAAAGAAATCTGGCAAAATCATGGACTCAAGACCCTGTGTTAAGTGAATTGCAAACATGTACGGATTATGATCACCATAAGCAAGTGGCCTTGGCAAAAATACCCCCTATGCGACAGTGTGCTACTTGCCAGCTGGTCAAACTGTACCACGGTCATAAAAGTCCGCGTAAAGACGTTGTTTCTTCATTCCACGGGTGTGATGGAGAAAAAAACAGCAACAACAAACATCATCCACAGAGGAGGAGGAAGATCAAGCCTTCTTTTTTTACCATCGATGGGAAAGGATATGCCAGACCCGCACTGGCAATGACGTCATTGACAAAGTAATTCAATACTTGACTTTCGAAATCAACCTACCTGGTTATTATTTGTGTGGTCCTGGAACCTGTCTTGAAGGGCCTTTGCAGCGTGGTGATATACCTATTAATCCTTTGGATCAAGCGTGTAAAGAGCATGACCTTTCTTATCACCACAGTCATCCTGTATTAAGACGTGTAGCGGATAAAGTATCGTTGAAAATCTAAACAACGTTTGACATCCTGTGATGTCTCAGTGGGAGAGAGGTTGGCAGCCCTCATTGTGATTAGTGCTATAAAAAAAGTTAATGATGAGTGGACATGAACATTGAAAAGATTGAGGAATTGGTATTTCTTTGTATTCTATTTTGTAAAGCCCTATTTGTTGTGAAATAAAAACAAGGTTTAAAAGATCACAATGTCTTTTAATTTTAAAAATGGTGATAGCCATTTCTTCATTTTCATTTTTTCACACATGAATATTTACAATTTCCTTTTTATATTTTTTTACATTCCCCTTGTTTTGTTCACACATTCTGTACATTTTTTTGTTGTGAAATAAAAGTAAGGTTCACCAGATCACTATATATTTTAATTTTAAAAATGGTGATAGCCATTTCTTCATTTTCATTTTTTCACACATGAATATTTACAATTTCCACTTTACATTTTTTACATTCCCCTTGTTTAGTTGACACATTCTGTACATTTTTTGTTGTGAAATAAAAACAAGGTTTACCAGATCACAATGTCTTTTAATTTTAAAATGGTGATAGCCATTTCACTTTTTCACTCATGGATATTTACAATTTTCACTTTACATTTTTACATTCCCCTTGTTTAGTTCACACATTCTGTACATATTTAAAAATCTTTTTCGTAATATAAAAAAGCAAACATTTTACACTATAATGTATTACTTATCTTATGTTTACTAAACTACAGTAGCCTAACATTATACATTCTACTTACAGTTTTTACAAAAAATATTACAATATAAAACACACTACAAATATTACATTATAGTGATCATTAGACTTAAGTAAAGTAATAGTCGTCAATGCGACTGTTTCCCCAAGCAAGAGTATCAAATGTGTTGGGTATAATGAATCGTTTGTTGTCTTCATTACTTAAAGCAACTTTGTTCAGCAAATTGGTATGTAGCTGATGATTTTTGCTTTTAAATACACACATTTTCTTATATAATACAGGTGGGTTATTAACTATACAGTTTTTATAATCATTTATATCTAACTTTTTACTAACAACATTCTTTTTCACTCCTTTTATTTCTTTTACTACTACATCATCAACTGTCATATAGCTGTATGATTTAGATTTTGTGCCTACAAAGGTGTCTATAACAACACCAGCACATTCATCCTTAAATTTCCCAAGATCCTTTTTTGTTTACTAGAGGTAAATGGTAAAAATTATCCTCGGGATAGTCACTTGTATCAAACCTATTTAGCTCAGTTTTGATATCCTCATACAAATCATCAGTTTTAATCTCATAAATAAAAGAATCTGTGTCTGTGTAGAGTAATTTAGCATTATCATGATAGTTTTTCTTTACATAATCATAGTGAAATTCATACATAAGTGTTTTTGATAATTCCAGAATGGTGTAACCCACATATATGGGTTTGTTGTAAGTTACTTTAAGACGATTCATTTGTATTACAACTAAATCCTCATGAATAATTGAACAGTTATGAAAGTTAGGCTTGCTTATTAAGTTGCTAGCACCATACCTTTCACCATCATTCTCCCAATTTGTTATCAGCTTTACATCAACTCGCTTATCAACATTCTGCATAGTCTTTCCAAATCACTATTATTCATGAGTTTATAAAAATCTTTTTCAAACGCGTTTGTCGACTGTGTTCTTAAATTATTGCTTAGATCAATATATGGTTTGAGCCATGCTGACTGATGAAATTGTAATACGGGATAAATGTTAGTTAAATTCAATCCATGCTGTAGACACTGTTTCAAGTTTTGATAATGTATTACATATTTGCATTTATCATTCAAATTAGCAATTAACATTTTCGTTCGTGATGTGATGTACGGGGATTTCATATTCTCAGGACAAAATGGTAACTCATTATGTTCATCATTTGACATAATTTGGATAAATGCATGGGCCAGTCCATAGGAACCAGTCCAAAGGACCCGCCCACAGGGACCCGTCAACAAGGACCCGTCCTCAGGGACCCGTAAAAAATGACTCCCTTCAAAAAGGACCCGTCCAAAGGGGCTAGTCAACAGGGACTAGTCAACAGGGACAAATCAACGGGGATCAATCAAAAGGGGCTATCACCTAAAGGCCTGACATGCCCCTCTTTGATTATTGGTTTGCCTATCGACAAGCGCCAGTTGGAATACTTTTTGTTCACCCCTCGTGGAATGGGTTAAATGGGTTAAAATGCCCACCCTCTCACAAAAGCCATGAGTGGGTATGAATAAAAAAATGTTAAATGTTAGTGGCATCCAGTTGTATGCATGTGTTTCATGTGGAACAACGTTTAATTTCATTATAGCATTAACCTGCATGCATGTTGCACTTGGAAAGCGAGATTTTCTAATAAAAATACAATTTCACCCCCTAGTAGGGGGTAGGTTTTATTTTGGGGTTGAAATATGTTATCCATTGGAAAGGGGGTGTCAGCCCAAGACTTACGACACCTCATTTGTTAAAAATCCAACCATGGGTACGCGGGATATTGCGCCGCCGCCATCTTGGGAGGAGGGTGATGAGGAGGAAGGATTCGAACCATCCAAAAACCACTACTCACGCTTGGTTTTTGCCGAAGATACCTTTGAGAGTCTCGATGATCATACCATTCACATAACGAATGGTATTTAGGCTGCGGCAGAGGAAACAATTCCTTCCTCATCCTGCAACTCCCGCCGGAAGCTTGTCCCTTGGTGGACAGCCGAGATTGCAGCAGCCATCGTCGACGTGCTTTCAAATGCTATCGGAGGCAGAACACCATGGCCAACCTTCTCAACTTCAAAAGGATGAGTGTTAGAGCCCGATATCTGATTAAGGAGGGTAAGAAAACGACGCGACGTGGGAAAAGTATGTGTCATCTATGACGGCACATACGCCTTTATCTCTAGTGTGGACTAAGCTTCGTCGGATCTCCGGACTCCCGACATCATTGACGATACCCGGAGTCTCATTCAACGGACACATCATCACGGACCATCTCGCCATTGCCAACAATATTGAATCGCACTTCTCCGATGCATCCTGCTCTGGGAGTTACGATCCAACTTTTCTGACTCTGAAGTGGAAGCCAGAGGCTCACCCCTTGTCCTTTGCCACTGCTGCTTCGGAGTCCTATAATGTACCTTCTCTCAAAGAGAAAATTCACAGTGCGCTTGCTCTGTGCAGGAATACGGTTCATGGACCGGATAACATACATAATCAAATGTTAAAACATCTGTGTGACTCCAGTATAAAACAATTGTTTATCCTCTTCAATCGTATATGGATTGAAGGGGTGATTCCTTATCAATGGCGAGAGGGGTTCGTGATACTGATTGCTAAGTGTGGAAAGGATCCTAAGCTTGTCAGTAGCTATAGGCCCATTTGTCTGACAAATGGCCTGTGTAAGCTGCTGGAGTAGATGATAAAACGTCGACTGGTGTGGTTCTTGGAGGAGAGAGGTCTCCTGTCTAAGTACCAGTGTCGATTTCGCTATCATAGGTCCACCACCGACCATCTGGTGCGACTTGAGAGCGCCATACAGGAGGCATTTATCCGAAAGCAGCATGGTTTTCTGTGATCTCGAGAAAGCCTACGACACCACATGGCGCTACGGTATCCTTTCCACCCTTCACGAGTGGGGACTCCGTGGTAATTTACCAATCTTTATTGCGAAATTTATGTCCGTCTGACTCTTCCGTGTAAGAATCGGTAGGACATTATCGCAATATTACACTCAAGAAAATGGAGTTCCTCAGGGTTCTGTGCTGAGTGTCACCTTGTTCGCGATTACCATAAACGGCATTGTTGCCGCCGCCGGACCCACGGTAGTTCCATCGCTGTATGTAGACGATTTAGCTCTGCATTACAGCTGTGGAAGTATGACAATCGTGGAACAGCAATCGCAGCTAGCTATTAACCGGGTCGACAGGTGGGCTCACGACCGGGGTTTTCGTTTTTCACCTCCGTCGTCCCTTTTTGTCGGCTCCGGAGACTACATTTACAAAATGAACTACATCTCAGGAATGCTGCGTTGCCGTTGGTTGACACTTATCGCTGCCTGGGGCTCCATTTTGATAGCAAATTAACGTGGCAGCACCATATATGGCAACTAAAAACGGCTTGTCTCAGGAAACTGAAGATGCTCAAGTTTCTTCGTGGCACTACGTAGGGGGCTGACCGTGCGGTGCTGCTACGTTTCTACAAAGCCCTCGTCCTGTCCCGGCTTGACTATGGTTCTGCGGCATACGGTTCAGCAAGGCCGGCAACCTTGAAAATGCTGGACATTATCCACCATAGTGGCGTTAGGCTGGCTACCGGTGCCTTCCGGACCAGCCCGATACCCAGTCTACTCGCCGAATCAGGTGTTCCACCTCTGAATTATAGACCCCAACAAATGCTTTTAGCATATTCTGCCAATGTTCGTCAAATACCACAGAACCCGAGCTATCGAGCACTGTTCAGTACCCAATACCACCAGAGGTACGCCAACCAGCCTCGTGCCACTCGGCCGATTGGTACAGTATTAGACTCGGTAGCTCGTGTAGTGAAATAGGAAATAGTGGCTGTAGGTCCCTGTATGATCCGGACAGCTAGCCAGGTGCCTCCGTGGCTAGTCCCACGTCCTGAAATTCGGTAAGATCTACACCAAGGACCTAAGGTGAACATGGATGCCTCCGTTTATCGGAGTTAGTTCCACAGCATAGTTCAACAATTTCCGGACGCTGGCATTCTCTACACGGATGGTTCGAGGGTGGACCAGAAGGTGTTTTGTGCTCCCGTTATTGATGGTGAAAATACCAAAATCTCCTTGCCTGAAGCCTGTAGTGTACTTACTATGGAGCTTGTTGCCATCTATGAAGCTCTGCTGTTTGCACTACTGAATACACGAATCCACTTTCTCGTGTGTACCGACTCTTGGAGAGTTCGTTGCAGTCAATTGCTACATGTTTCCCGCAACACCCCCTAGTGCAGCGAATCCACGACCTACTAGCCGGGTTGTGCCGCGCTGACTCTCGAGTCACCTTCCTGTGGCTTCCAAGCCACATGGGAATTGCGGGAACTGAGTCAGCGGATCAAGCTGCAAAAGAGGCGGTATCACTACCACCTCGACCAATGGAGGTACCCGCTAGAGATATTCGCTCTCAGTTACGCCGACAAATACTGGCAATTCAGGAGAGTCAGAGGCTAGCTGACCCACTGCCCAGTAAACTGAGAACGATCAAGGGAACTACTTGCCTGTGGCGGAGCTATTTCCGGTCACGGAGGGAGTTCGTCATTTTGTGTAGGCCAAGGTTAGGTCATACAAGATCCACCCACTCATACCTAATTAGAAGGGAATACCCCCCATTTTGTACCTGTGGAGCCGTTATCACCGTGGCCCACATTTTAACGGAATGTGTCTATCATGCTGACTTATGAAGAAGCCTTGGTTTACAAATAACACTCAAACTTATATTAGCCGATGACGCGGTGGCTGCTGATCGCGTGATTCGCTTTATAAGTGAGAGCAATCTAAATTTTCAAGTGAACATTGACTCAACGACTTGTTCGTTTTTGAATGATGTTTCTTTTGTTTTTCCGTAATTTTTGTTTATTTTTATAATTATATATTTTTAAAATTAATTTTCGGTCTTTTCAAATTTAGGTATCCACCTCTAAATTATAAATCCTAATCCAAATTTGTATAATTGAATCAGTCTTAAGAGGGGCAGATGACCTCGTAGTTACGCCCCTTAAAACAACAATAACTACCTAAATAACTAACTTTATAGGATTTAACGAAGTTTAATAGGATTCCCACGTTGCTCCATTAACACAGTTTATGGAGAGATCCCGCGATGCGTCCGAACATAAATTGCAATATCTCATAGCTAGAAAATCCCACGGAGCCAGCTGACAATTAAAACAAGTAGAAGCTATGGCATTACCAGTAATATGCAGTTTTTAGCAATTGGTTACTAGCCGGCTAGGTTAAAATGGTTTTTTAAACTCTTTAAAACATCCCCAATGCTGTATTAAAGCAGATTGCAGCGGGCGTGTGGTGAGTAAGTCAGCTCATGACTTAACACAAAATGTCGAACGGTGCTATCACCACCAGCACATAGACCAAGTGAGTGTTCCCAAGATCACACGACGAGTGACAAGGCGAACAAGCTGCCGAGGACGCGAGAAAGGTGAGGGAAAGTGAGTGGGAAGTATGACGTGAGACACAGAGAGTGCAACATATGAAACAGAAAGTCATTGCAACTACAGAAAATTCTTTCTTGAGGTTTCTTGAGGTTAACCCCAAGAAATGATGTTTGCCGAGTATAAAGCGAGAAAGTTGCCATCTGGTGGGGATGAGCTGAACTTGTAAGAATTCTTCATAAGCAGCTGGCAACCAATAACTTCAGCACTTTGTCGTATGAAGCGCTGCAGGGAGAAGCTTGAAAGTTGCAGCTAAGCAAGGAGAAATTACTCAAACGCTAGAACACACTTTCAAAAGCCATGAGAGAATGCAAAACAAGTGAGAAAAACACAAAAAGTATGTTAGTGGTTGAACGGAAGAGAGAATTAATGGGAAGTAAAAATCAAAGAAGACCCAAGGGGGTTGAATAATTACTGAACTTTTAATGCATATTCAGAAGGAATATACCAGGTTGAGAACCTACAATAACAATGGCAGGCTGCTGTTCAGTTGTGGCAATAAATACTTTGTTCACAAGAAATGAGCCACCGTACGATGATACGCCTCAAAAATAACAATACTCTTTATAGCATTTTTCAGCATGAATAATTATCGCAGCAAGGCAAAACAACATAAAATTATGTGAGAGTACATTGATCAGCCTTACTGAACAAGTGTCGTACCAGTCAGCAAAGATACTTTGGTGTAGGGATTTAGGCCCACTAGAGGTGTTGTAATGTCTCAAAATATCTCCACAAAGTGCTTTCTCTAATGGTAACTGCTGGGGGCAAAAGAGTAAGAGGGGTTGCAATAGTAGTCACCACTCGTGATAATGTTAGGGGAGACATTCGGCGTTTAACACTAGGCTTAACAATTGTGCAAATTGGAGTGAAGTTTTCACTGGTGGCTTAGTGTGTCACACCATTAAAATCATTTATACTTGAATATAGAAAAACAAATATTACATCAGTAGCATTAAATTGTTTTGAGAAATTTCCTGTAATTTAATAATCTGATATGACACTAAACAATGATATGCCAATGTTTTTAGAATTCCGGGGGGGGGGGGGCTTTAGGGAAAAGGGGATATTAAGCTCACTGGTTTATTATGACCTTTTATAGCAAATAATGTTATACAAATGTGTCTGGTGTGATTATATGTACTTTTTAACGTTTTAGTTCTTGTCGTCAGCCATGCAGTCTTCTGATATTAAGGATGTTGTGGTCAAAAGAGACAAATCTGAAGAATTAAGAAAGAGAACTCATGACTCACAAAAAGATGTAAGTTCCTATATTCATTTTCTTTACTTTTTATTCTTTTTAGATCTCTTTTGTGGGAAAATTGATGATATTATTGTTGTTGTTTCATTTAGGGCTTGTAACTTCATGGTTATTTTATAGTGGGCCTAGACGGTCGGCCAACCTGGGGCTGAAAAGTTACAATTGTCACCCAACCGTGGGACGATCTTTAATAGAGTTATCGACAGTTTACAGAATGTTTATACGAACGTAAACAAACAACTGCTTTTAATGTGTAATTGAGCGTTTTGCTCAAACTTTTCTCTGTTTAAGAAAATAATAGACGATAAAAAGAAAACTATTTACAATTCCGTAGAGCTTTATAATATTGATATTTTCCTAAATGTAGAACATAACAAAAGAACGAAGTCAAGTGCATCATGTCACTCGGCCGATTTTGAAGAAATATGCAGATCGGCGTTTTACATAAGGAAGATTACTTTTATCATGCCAGTGAGTATTCTTTTGTACCTGTGACGTAAATAATAAAATGTACTGCCAAACCAACCTAATATAAATAATTTTGAGTTTTTAAAATGTATATACTGTATGTTAAGGCTACCCTTAAAGAGGGGAAAATTAGTCTTCTTGTATTCCATAACTGGCATTATTGTTAATGTTGTTGCTTTATTTGGGAAACAGGCAATGGCGGCTCATGAATTTTACCGAGCGGAGACTCAACCGTTTAAGATGTAAGCCGTTTTTTGTGATGTTTATCCAGTAATTGACAGAGATGATTTCATACATGAATTGTGTTTCTTCTTCTCACATACTTTTGTAGCTTGATTTCCTTATTTCGTTTGGACTAGACACTACTGTTTTTAAAGAAATAACAAAGGTATTAAAAATATTTGCTCCCAGTCACTGGAAAAAGAAGAAAACCGGACCCAGCTCAGGAATCCATCAGGGTTGCCAATTCCAAGCTCACTAGCGATGAGCCCTTGAGGGTGTATCCCCACCACAAGGGTTCACAACTAGGCCTAGTGGGACTTGGGTTGGAGACCATTGGACCCCAGCCGAGCCGGTATTATTTCCACTTGTGACGGGCTCTTCTCTGTCATCTACCTGTCGACCTCCATTAGTCAACTCTTGTTCTCTTCCAACCCAGATAGCATTTGAGCATCCAAAGTCTAGGGAGGCATTCATTTTCCTGCCGTAACTGAACCTTATATCATATATCCTGATACCCCCATTCTTCGAGGGGTCAGCCCTATTCTTTTAGTTTCATAACATCTAATACCTTCTACACAAGGCCCTAAAGGAGGCAGGGTGTGTGAA
The DNA here is from genome assembly GCA_946902985.2 of Meconema thalassinum. NCBI lineage: Eukaryota > Metazoa > Arthropoda > Insecta > Orthoptera > Tettigoniidae > Meconema > Meconema thalassinum. Next base: position 43,425,809 of record OX336392.1, read on the forward strand.
GCTCCATCACACGTAATGCACCCTGGATAGGGCTACACCATCAAGAGCTCAGCTTTTGAGCTCGAGAGTTGGCGACCGTGATGTGTTCCGGAGCGAGATCCATTTTCCCATTTTTGCTTTGACTTGGGGGTGGACCCTCTCCCATTTCCCTCTTCTACCTGCCTTTAATGGCTCTAGTAGTTTCCAAGTACCTCAATACCCATTGTTCGAAGATTGATTCTTGGTTTAAGAGGATGAACAGTAAGGTCATCTGCCCTTCGAAGATAGAGGGCATTTCTTTTCCATCATTTATTTCCCTTATTCGTTTCTTTCTTTTATTATTGTCGGTTTCTTCTTCTAGTACATAAGTTAGTTGTAAGTCAGTAATTAGTTAAGCCTAGCTGTAGATTTCATTTAATCATAATTTCTCACCATCACCTAAACCACCAAGGGTAGATGACCTAGATATTTCACCCCTTTAAACAACAATTATCTTCATCATTGGGGGTGTATCGATATCTAATGTGCAACGTGCATGGTGGGACAACACCCACCTTACCTCTTTTAGGGCCTCTTAGAGAAGGCAGAAAAAGGACAAAATGAGGTCTGATCCTACAAAAATTAGGGCATCTGGAAAGAAAAAGACAAGAGCCAATTAAGGCCTCCGATACCCTAATAACGTTGGGGTAAGAGTTGACATGAAAGATATTAGAGAGGAGCTCAGATCAAGGAAACTCAGCTGGGGTCCCATAGTCGCCAACCCACATCCCCCTAGTAACCAATTTGATAATAATTTATGTGATCTGAAGTTCTCAGGAAGAAAATGACGACTACACGCAACAGAGCGATCAGAAGGTAACCATTTGCTTCCTCTCTTGTCACCTTCTCTGGAAATTCCACGTAACCACTTCTCACGCAATGAATTGTCCGATTGTATCTCATGAAATTAGATTCCTCGATATTCTAACTTGCCCAGTTCTGATTTACAAAAGGGAACGCAGCAGTGCAACATTATAAAATCATTCAGAATGCATTCCAACTTCGCCATTAACATCAATACAAAACTTATGTCTGCCACATTGACATGGTGCTGCTTCCTAGCGCGCCAGGAGGGAAGCTATCCAGTGGCCACATCAGACTCAGGAAGACACATTTCGTGACGTAGCGCGTGAGAGGATGGAGAAGGGATAAGTGGAGGTATTCGTTGTCATGGCAACGTAAATTACAAGGCGGGCGATTTTTGATGAGTCCTCGTGAGTATCCGGTGCGCTCTATCGACAAGGAGAGGAACTACACACATTTTGTCACGATGCCAAACATTAGGTGCGAGGAGAGAGAATATTAGGGCTGATGATGAGGGTGGGAGGGCGGCGTCCTTGAGTCCAATATCACCAGCCGCCTCTGGAAACAGGTTTAACTTCACCCCATGTAATGACTGTAAGTGAAATTTATCTAATAACCTGTGTTGTGTCAGTAAACGAGTGTGTATAAGTTATGTTATTTTAGAGTACAGTACCGTAATTTTGAGACGAGTGCCTCGGTACATGAAACATGGTACCAACGTTTAATGTAGAAATGGTTTTGTACAGTTTTACAGAAATTTCGCCACCCATAAAACCTGCCGCCCTGGGCAGTTGCCCAGTTTGTCTCCCAGTATTTATTTAATCGTAAGGTGAGTACAACAAGGAATTCATAAGTCCAGGTCCAAGTTCTTCAACCACACAGCAGCACTTTCTGATAGATGAAACAGGTCGCTGGGACTTCCGGAGCAGGCATGAAGTGGGCAACGCAGGATGACATGGTCCATGGTCTGTTCCTCTTCACTGCATTCACACATTGGAGAATCCATCCAGCCCCACTTACGCCCATGCCCAGTTCTCAATCTGTTGAGGCGACACCATAGTTTCCTTGGGAGGTCAAATCCATTCATTTTCCGAGTTGGATTTATCTCATGAGCATTAGTACCAGATGTTGAGTTTGACCACTTTTCCTGCCAGCTCCGGTTTAGGTTAAAATTGTCCCTCAAGAGTTGGCCGGCCAATACACTTGCTGGTCTCCTAGATCGAAGTCGTTGTGGCGATGGGTAACAAAATTCCTGGTGAACTGGTAATGAGGCAGATGACCGGATCTTCTTTGCTTCTCTCAGCAGAGCTTCCTTTCTCCTCAGGTGGGGTGGTGGGATATGACTAAGAACGGGTAACCAGTGGCGAGGTGTAGACTTTACAGTACCAGTTATGCAGCGCATGGTTTCATTCCACTTAGTATCAACTTTATGCCCATGTGCACTTTCCAGCCATACAGGGGCACAGTCCGCTGCAGAGAAGACAAGACTAATACCCGTTAATCGTAAGCAGTCAGCCAAGGTTCCCCATGAACTACCACAAAGCTTGTGTAGGATGTTATTCCTTGTAGTGATTTTGTGAGAGAGCTTGGTGAGATGTTCTTTGTAGCTTAAAGTTCTGTCCAGGGTCCAGGGTGACTCCTAGATATTTCGGGAAAGGGTTGTACTTTAGTTTATCACCAAGGAATAAAACAGATGGCTCGTAGTTTGCGAGTCGGTTGCTAAGATGGAAGAAGCGCTTGGGATCAATCGCCAAAACTTGAAGAATGTAGTCATTTTGTCCAAGTCTGCTGAAAGAATGCCTTCTCCATCCTCAAAATTTCTGCTTTGAGCTCCCAGTGCAATGTCATCTGCATAGATAAGCTTAGTAGCTGAGGTTGATGGCAAGTCATGGATGTAGAGGTTGAAGAGAACTGGGGCCAATACTGATCCCTATGGCAAACCGTTATTTAATTTTCTTTTACGACTTCTAGAATCACCTAGGAATATTACAAACTCTCTCTCACGTAGCATGTTGGAAATTAGGTTTGGAATTTCCAAGCAGGGAATTACTTCCAGCATTTTAAGAATTAGCCCATGTCACCAGACAGTGTCATATGCACTTGTCAGGTCAATAGAGACAGCTGTTGATTTTAACTTCTTTTGGAAGCCTGCCTCGATGTGAGTGGTAAGAGCCGAAACTTGATCAGTACAGCTACGATTTCTTCTGAAACCAGCTTGTTCTGGAGGGATTACATCTTCAATGAGTGGTGCAATCCTAGTGAGGAGGACTCGTTCCAAGAGTTTATAAATGCAACTAAGAAGTGCTATTGGACGGTAGTTTTCAGGTCTCTGCTCCGACTTTCCAGATTTCAGAATGGCTATCACTTTTGATCGTTTAAACTGCTTTGGCAGTTTGTTAGTCTGAAGGATGTAAGAAAAAAGAAGTGATCCACTTTATACTATATGGACCCATATATCGAAGGAATTCGTTGTAGATATTATCTGGGCCAGCATCCTTACCGGTCTTCAGCATTTTGATAGCAGCTTCAACTTCCTGAATAGAAAATGGCCTGGACAGATTCTCATTCTTCTGTGATCCATGTTTGAATACAGTAAATGATCCATTATTGTAAGTAGGACCTTACAGGACCAGTGTCTTACTAGTCAGCAAAGAAAACCGTAGTTTTCAGTTGGAGATCTGCTAGCGGTGTTGCTATGTCAAATATCTCCAGAACATGCTTTCGTATCGCCACTGCCGAAGTGGGGTGGCAAATGTAGTAGCCACTCGTGATAGTTTTGGGGAACCATAGGGTATTTAACACTAGGCATAACCATATTGAATATTGACATTAGAACCTTTAAAAAAATGTATTACAGTACATAGTGTACCCGTTTTTAACGGAGGATGCTCAGTCAGACCTCGGCTTGGCTACTGCGGTTCGGGGCGCGTTACGTTCCCTCCACCCTGACTTAACATCCGATATGTAGGCACAATAAGGTTGACAAGATTTTAGGAAAAACTCACCATTATAATTTAAAATAATTATTTATTCAATAAAAGAAAAATCAATTCACTCAAAACATGTAAACCACAAAAAGAAAATCACTTGGAATTTCCTTTTCAAGTGTCACACAAAAATAATCATTTCAAAAACATATAAAATTTAACTCACTTGGGATTGTCTCTTCAAGTAGTATTCATTTCACAAAAATATATTCACGACTAGAATCACTAAAATTCACTGTAATTTCATTTCATTGTTCTGTGAAATTTCGCGGATACTTTGTCTTGCTTAAATTAAATCATAAATATTTATTTAAATATTATTTCACTTAGGCGTCGAGCGCGCCTATCATTTAAATCTAATACTTTCTGCAAGGCTTTGGATATTTATATTCGTTTCAATTTACCCTTCAGGGTTTCTTTACTATTTATGTTACTTTAATATCTGTTTATTCACCATTTATTTAGTCCTTTGGACCTTCGAAACAACTCTTCTCAAAGCCTTAGATGTTAAACATAATACCATACTGTACAAAAACATGCCATGTCTGTTGATCGAACTCGTAACTCTCCAGTTACCCTCCATGCATCTAGGTGATTTTGTTCTGTGGTTTACTGTGCATTGTATTGTTTATTACTGTGGGATATTTATTTATAACAATGTTCCATTATTCCTTAACCCGTTATTTATTTATTCATGAAAGAAGGAATTTTCTTTATCAACAATTTATTTTTGACCAATCCGTCAATCTTTTATATAGCCTTTTAAACCTTGGCTTGGGATGACATTTTCATCCCCATAACAATTCTACAATTAGTTTTACTTGCACCCTTTTATTTTTAAATATTATAATTTCCGTGTAACAATTTCCTTTCCATTATTCTCGGCACGCCCCTCGTTTACGGCCGGACTCATAAAGAGATTTCATCTTTCTCCCCACAAGGGCAAGGTCGTCTACACAAGTCGTCCCCTCCTCCTGTGGTGCTTGACAATAAGATTTACGATAGCTGGCCGACACTTCCTGCATTCATGCCAGGGTAGCTTTTAACCATAAAGTTTCCAAGATTTAAAATTCACTTCAATACGGATATTTGCTCCGTCCAATTCTTATTATTATTATTATTCCGTTCCCAGGATATTGATTTTTTTTGATTCGGAGAGGCCATACGGTAGTTTATTATTATAACCTTTTCAAGACGCTGATAATGCCTCTTACAACAGTACTTCATTTCAACAATGCCTCACGACAAGAATGCATATCATATTGCAACAATACCTAGCTGGGATATTCATCCTACAGCGGGAGTTACATATAACAATATACGACGACTCATTCATCTTTTAGTGGGAATTTATACCTCCACGATACAACACTATACGACGATTCATTCAACTTTTAGTGGGAATTTATACCTCCACGATACAACAATACACGACGATTCATTCAACTTTTAGTGGGAATTTATACCTCCACGATACAACAATACACGACGATTCATTCAACTTTTAGTGGGAATTTATACCTCCACGATACAACACTATACGACGATTCATTAGGCAAAAATTTACGAGGCTTCTACAATATAGTCAGTGGGAATTTACCTCCACGCATTTCGAAGATTTTACTACTTTTCCATCTCGCGATTCAATCTATTCTGGCTTAACGTATATTTATATTCAACTTTACTATACTGTATCATTTTTATTGGCCCTTCCGGCAATGCAACTTGCTTGGATACTTTACAACAATAGCCTGATTTCGGCATTCCTACAATTTAATTTTACAGCCATGGCACAGTGGCCTAACAGGTAATACATTCGTTCTTGGATATTTTATTTTTACCATTTACTTGGATATTTATCATTTCTTTAATTTATTAACATATTATTTCTCGCTCGAATTGTTACTTTGAGTTTCTAGACACGGATCATTTAATATAACTTTATTCCCCTTTCGATTATAATTACTTGAATTCTTATTATTCACATTTTACTCAATCTTGTTATAACATTTTATTCTCTTGGCATCTGTTATTTGATATACAAATTAACCCTTTTTATTTAACTTATCTCTTTGATTTATATTTATTATGGTGCGTGTTTAATTCCTAATTTAGGCAATAATTTCAGCCATTTGAACCATTACTTTATTCCTTCTTTCAAATTCATTTTTTTATGTATTACATATTTCGTTACTGGGCTTTATTTCTTTATTTTAACTAATCCCAATAATGCTTTGTTTCCACTGAGGCGGTCCTCGTAATTGACCATCATCTTTTTCAATATTTCAATTATTTGCATATTTATATTTTCAATGAGTCATTCGTCTAACTCCCTAGTTGACGAATGTCTCAATTGATATTAGCACAGTACAACACAAAGTCATATTAATTATGTTTCATCAACTCACCCAGGCGACGACTCCATTCCCAGACAGATTCACCCATCGTCTGGATATCTTAGTCTTCCATTTCAACAATTTTTCCTGACATTTCTACACTACACTTATTTATAATTTTCATGACACTTAAAAACATATTGTAACACGCTGACATTATAGAAATTTTAACACTAAAACACTTTTTCTTCTAGCACACACCCATATCTCAAAGCTTTGGCACTGATTTCTCGCATTGGATGGTTCCTGACGATACCTCGCGTTTCTGCTTTGGACGTGCTAATTGGCTCCTTCCTTGTTTACCGACGTTCCTGATTTCCTGTTCTCCGTGAAAGTCTCTAATCCGCATTCCTGCTCACTCGATCCTATTTCTTCCTGAATATAAATGTTCCTCGTGTTCACCCTTACTCGTTTCGTGATCTTTCTTCGTTCTACTGATATAGTCCCTAGCTTGTTTATCTCGTATTTTTGGATGCCTTGTCTTGAGTATCAAACCCGCAGTCTTCTAGGTCCCTACTCATATACTTCGCGATTAATACTCGTTGGTATTATTTCTTTCTAGGATTCACTGTTTATGTTGTCTTTCTTTGACGTAGTGGATTTATATTTCGTGTCCCTGAGACACCAATTTATAATTTTTAAATATTGTCTTTTCAAAATTTAATGTTCCGTAACTATCACTCTTATTTTGCGTCTTTCTGTATACTTTCGGCTTTGCGTATTTAATAATACTGGCCCGCACTTTTGACGGTATTAGTGTTCCTTCACTTGACGCTATGTAACTGATTTTCGTCGTGAATTTTACTTGATCGAACGCCAGGCGCTATAGTGATCAACTTTGAGTAACGACACGATGACCCGTAGGTTCTGTTACGGTGAGTATACTGTACTTAATGGTCTCATGCTGCGATCCAGCATCCTTCCTAAATTGTGATCTGAAGTGTGACGACCAACACATGAACTTTCAAAGGTTCGTTGTGGAACTGAGTACTATTGCGGAACAGCACGGCTTCCTTCAGAAGTCCGTGGTCGACTGATTGAGTGCGAACGGTACCACACGCTACTGCATGGGTTGTAGACTGAATGAAACTGCCTTCTATGATCCAGCGTCACGCCCCCTCTCGGGCTGTCCGAAAACTGAATGCGATCCAGCACCTACGCTCAGGAGTGCTCTTAAACTGCCTGCTTCCTCTGGCTAACAGGCTCAATTTATATGATTTACGAAAAATAAACAAAAATGGCCTCCTTCTTGAAATTATCTCCCAAACCATCCGTGGTATTGTTACGGCTGTGAGTTTGTTTCGTCGCTCGCCGCATGAGTCACGGCTGCCCCCGGGCTGGGCAGTGCTCTGTCTCAGTGTATTGCGTGCGCCTTGCGCAACAAGGACTACTAGGACAAATGGATGGTCCAGAATATTCGTGACCCAGCCAGTGATGGAAACCTCGAGAAGCCGTGAACCCTGGATGGGTCTAGAAGCATTTATTGAGTCACCAGCCAGCTTATATAAGCGGCCTCCTCAGCGAGGGGACGGAGTTTTTCTGAGGACAGTGTTTCTGAGCTAGTGCGTGTTTTTCCTGAGCGACGTAAGTGTGGTGACGTGACTTCCGAAACCCAGTGAGATTCCTTCCGAGCCGCGGAGCAGTGTGAGGAGTGTGTACTTGCCTAGGGCGACAGAGACATTGTGGTGAATTACGAAACGCATTGGGGAGTTCCCTAGCCAGCGGTCAGCGAGGCAGTGTGTGGTGGCGAGTGACTGGCTATCATAAATAACTGTAGTTTGCGTACAAGGAAGTGGACAGGTATTTCGGTGAGTGACAGACCGGCTAGACACCGGCCAGCCAAAATAGTGAACGGACAGCTGCTCGAGAGAGTGAAGGGGAAGTGACGGCAGCGAGAGAGGAACTAGAGTGAGATACTAGTTGCTTGCATTTGATATTTGTGTGGTGTATTTTCTGGCCCGCAATAAAGCCAATACGTTTCTTTAAAGCAGTAATTGGTATTGTGCTTTCTACCCACCGTAATCCAGTTAACAAAAGTGCCACTAGGGGGTGGCACGTAACAACTGGTGTCAGAAGCCGGATTACGAACTCAAGCACAACACCTGAAGGTCCTGGTTTCAAAATCCGAGCAGGTCATTTTACCACAATTCTCTAATTTTCCTGTGAGTGCATGCCCTTTACAAGACACACATCTAAAATGGAAGCGCAATTTGCAGCATTGCTAGAAAAGTTAAGTGGCATGGAAGCCAGGATGGAGGACGGCCAGACGAATTTAGCCAAGGACCTAACTTCTAAATTAGAAGATGGCCAGAAGAATTTAACCAAGAAGATAGAAGACGGCCAGAAGAAGATGGAAGACGGGCAGAATAAGTTAGCACAGGACCTGAAGAAATTAGAACTGGGTCTGCGTGAGGAAGTCACGGCAGTGGAAAAGAAGTTCGACGCCTTAAAAGAAGAAGTTGCCGAGCTACGCCGACGCCCGCTGACGGGGTTGGAAGAGAGATTCAAAGCCCTACAAGACGAAGTCGCCGAGCTGCGCCAACGCCCGCCGACGGGGGTGGACGAGAGAGTCAAAGCTCTACAAGAGGAAGTTGCCGAACTGCGCCAACGCCCACTGACCGGGGTGGAAGAGAAATTCAACGCTCTACAAAGGGAAATTGCTGAGCTGAGTCAACGCCCGCCGACGGGGATGGAAGCGAGAATCAACGCTCTTCAAGAGGAAGTTGCCGAGCTGCGCCGACGCCCGCCCACAGGTATACCGTGAATATCAGGAGCGGGACAGAGCAGAGTGACGCCCCCAACCTTCGACGGAAAGGTCCCGTGGAGCACCTATTTACGTCAGTTCGAGGCAGCCTGTTCCATAAACAACTGGAACAGCACGGAAAAGGCTACAGCACTCATTGTAGCGCTGAGAGGGGACGCCCTTAACGTCCTTCAGGCCATCCCGACTGGATCCCAGGACTATGCTTCACTAATCGCCCATATGGAGTCCCGATATGGAGATAGCCATCTTCAGCAGGCCTACCAGATGCAGCTCCGGACCCGGGTACAAAAGAACGCGGAAACCCTGCAGGAGTTCGAGATGGACATCGCACGCCTCGTAAGGCTCGCCTACCCAACAGCGCCGGCCGACTTTCTGGAACAGATATCGACGCAGACCTTCACCGACGGGCTACGGGACTCGGACACTCAACAGGCGCTGCGACTCGCGCGCAATAAGACCCTGGCAAATGCGCTGAGCCACGCACTTGAGTTCGAGACGGCAAAACAGGCATCTAGAATACACCCGCGGGTGCGTCAAGTGGACGTCGACGAACCAGTAAAAACCAACGAGACCAAGCCCCTGGCCGACGAATTGATGGAGGCGCTAAGCCGTTTCTTCGATAGTCGCGGCGCCAACGACACCGCTGGAAGACAACCGGAGAGACGGCCCGGAAGAGGATTGCCGACCTGCTGGACCTGCGGTAAGAAAGGCCACCTGAGCAAGGACTGCGGTGATCACCGCCGCCGAGGGTATCCGACGGGAAATCAGTCGTCTGAAAACCGCGCGGCCCAGGGAAACGAGTATTAGCCAGCCTTGGGGGGGCAAAGGTTGGCTTGTGACAGTCGTCAAGCCCCGGCAGTCCAAGTTCGTGTGACGAAGTTACGGAGGGACAATAGCAGCCTGATGGTCGACGGAGTCATCAACGGAGTGAGCTGGCCCATGCTGATCGACACGGGAGCGTTGAGGACCATCATTAATCCCACCGTGATCCCGAGGTGGAGAGTGCAACCCACACAAAGGAACGTCCAACTAATAACCGCGACAGGAGAGACTGCACCGGTACATGGCGAAGCATCACTTGAGTTCGTCATTGGTCGACGGGCGGTGAAGCATCCAATGCTTGTGGCTGACGTATCAAACGAAGTGATCATCGGACTGGACTTTCTGGACCAGAACGACATCATCTTGGACCTGAGTACCAACACTCAGCACTTCGGAGGTGAGGAACTTGCTTTGCAACCAGCACACGAGGCCGTCACCGCACGACGAGTAAGACTGAGAGAGGATGTCATCGTTCCCGCCAGGACGGAAGTCAGCGCTGCCGTATTTGTTGACGGGACTGCTGAGGGAGTGGCGGCTATCATTGAGCCAAAATATGAGGACATCCAGACAAAAGGATTGCTAATTGTCAAGACTCTCATCAACACGACGTCTCGGTCGTACGTCCGCCTGTCCAACCTCAACGACTACGACATTACGGTTCACCGGGACACCAACCTAGGAGTCTGCGAGCCCGTTACCTGGATTGCCCGCATCACAGACACGACGGACGGACACCTGCAGACGGGCAACCGAAGAAGACGCGCCCTGCCAGAAGAACTACAAAAGCTGTACCAAGGATCCCAGGACCATTTAGACGAGGAACAATCACGCCAACTTCAGGACCTGCTACGCGAATTCCAGGACGTCTCCTCCGTGGGGAGCAAAGACTTCGGCAGGACAAGCTTGGTCCAGCACAGAATCGACGTTGGGGACAGCGCACCGATTAGGGCCCCATTCCGACGTGTCCCGCTCGCCAAGCAAGCCGAAGTCGACCGGATGGTAGAAGAGATGAAGGGGCAAGGGGTGATCGAGCCATCACATAGTCCTTGGAGTTCTCCAGTCGTGCTAGTGAAGAAGAAGGACGGTTCCATCAGGTTCTGCGTGGACTACAGGCGGGTGAACGACGTCACGAAGAAGGACAGCTACCCTCTACCCCGGATCGACGACACGCTGGACACCATATCAGGATCAAGATGATTCTCCACCTTAGATTTGAAGAGTAGCTACTGGCAGGTGGAGGTCCACCCTAAGGACCGCGTGAAAACGGCGTTCTCTGTGGGCAGCGGGCTATGGCAGTTCACCGTCATGCCATTCGGTCTGTGCAACGCCCCTGCGACCTTCGAAAGGTTAATGGAGTCCATTCTGAGGGAACTACACTGGAAGACCTGCCTGGTCTACCTAGATGACGTCATTGTTCTGGGAAGAAGCTTCGAGGAGCACTACAGCAACCTGAAGGAGATCTTGATGAAGCTACGGGCTGCCCAGCTGAAGTTCAGCCCCAATAAGTGTCAGCTCTTCCAGAAGCAGGTCCAGTACCTTGGGCATATTGTCTCCGAGGAAAGGGTGCCCACCGACCCAGAAAAGACTGCAGCTGTGAGGGAGTGGCCAGTTCCGAAGGACAAGTCCCAACTACGAAGCTTCCTGGGACGCTGCACTTATTACCGTCGCTTTGTAAGAGGATTCGCCGACATCGCTAAACCACTGCATCGACTGACAGAGAAGGACCAACTCTTCGCGTGGACTGCAGAATGCCACAGTGCCTTCGAACAAATCAAGCAAGCTCTGTGCACCGCACCTATTCTGGCCTACCCCAGACCTGGAACATGGTTCATCGTCGATACCGATGCCAGCGACTTTGGTATAGGGGGAATCCTGTCGCAAATAGTGGACGGCGAGGAGAGAGTAGTGGCCTACTTCAGCAAAGCCTTGCCAAAGCCAGAGAGGAACTACTGCGTCACCAGGAAGGAGCTGATCGCCATCGTGAAGACCATTGAACACTTCCACAAGTATCTGTGCGGGCAAGAATTTCTCATCAGGACCGACCATGCATCCCTGCGGTGGCTCCTGAACTTTAAGCAGCCCGAGGGTCAACTCTCGCGGTGGTTAGAGAGGCTTCAACAGTACAACTTTGAGATCCAGCACAGGAAAGGCCAACTGCATTCTAACGCCGACGCCCTGTCACGAAGACCGTGCCCCGAAGACTGCACCTTCTGTGCCCGAAGGGAGGAGAGCACCGGGATAAAGTGCCGAAGGACTACCGTGGAAATTCAAGGGAGCTGGAGCCGCGAATCTTTCACGCGGGCGCAAGCGGACTGGGACTGCTAGCCGAATGGAAGAGGGCCTGTGTCCCCATACCCGGGTGGAACATTGTGAGTGACTGCAGCCCAAGGTTTAAGTCCTACTGGGCGCAGTGGGACTCGCTGGTTGTAAGGGATGGCCTCATCTGCCGTACCTGGGAGAGCACCGACGGGAAGACATCTCGGGAACAAGTCGTCGTTCCAAAGGCTATGACGGAGGAAGTCCTGAAGGAAGTCCATGGAGGATCATCTGGTGGACACCTAGGGATAAAGAAGGCCCTGGGGAAGCTGAGAGAGCGGTTCTACTGGATCGGATGCCGAATAGACGTGGAGAACCACTGCGCGAGGTGCCACGATTGCACAGCCAGCAAGGGCCCAGGACGAAGACGACGGGGTCCATTGAAGACCTACAACGTGGGCGGCCCCATGGAGAGAGTGGCCATCGATATTGCTGGGCCATTCCCGTTGAGCGAGGCAGGGAACCGCTACATATTGGTAGTCAGCGACTACTTCACCAAATGGCCAGAGGCGTATGCGCTCCCTAACCAAGAAGCCGCGACAATTGCAGAGACCCTGGTGAGGGAATTCGTCAGCCGGTACGGAGTACCCCTGGAGCTGCACTCCGACCAAGGGAGGAACTTCGAGTCGCAGGTGTTCCAGAAGCTATGCCAGCTGCTGGGAATCCGGAAAACAAGGACGACGCCGCTACACCCTCAGTCCGACGGGATGGTAGAGTGATTCAATCGCACCATCGAGAACCATCTCCGAATAGTCGTCAGCGATCACCAGAGGGATTGGGACAATCATCTTCCACTATTTCTCCTGGCCTACCGCTCCGCCGTGCATGGAGCCACCGGGTGCACACCAGCCCGGGCCATGTTTGGGAGGGAGCTTCGTCTACCTGTCGATCTTGCCTTCGGCCGACCTGGGAATGATCCGGTCCAAGTAAGCCAGTTTTGTCAAGAACTGGTCGACCAACTGGAGGACGTGCACGCGTTCGCGAGGAGGAAACTGCGAATCGAGACCGACCGAATGAAGACCCGATACGACCAGCAGACGGATGCCGGCGGATTCCACGAGGACGACCTGGTCTGGCTCTTCAACCCATTACGGAAGAAAGGCCTGTCACCCAAACTGCAGAAGTCCTGGGAGGGCCCGTACCGAGTCGTGAAACGGATCAACGGAGTCGTCTACAGGATCCAGCGGAGCCCGAGGGAGAGGATGAAGATCGTGCATCGAGATCGCCTGGCAGCCAAAGGAGGGACACAGACGGACCAATATTGTTCGGGACGATCATCCTTTTAGGAAGGGGGTGGTGTTACGGCTGTGAGTTTGTTTCGTCGCTCGTCGCATGAGTCACGGCTGCCCCCGGGCTGGGCTGTGCTCTGCCTCAGTGTATTGCGTGCGCCTTGCGCAACAAGGACTACTAGGACAAAGGGATGGTCCAGAATATTCGTGACCCAGCCTGTGATGGAATCCTCGAGAAGCCGTGAACCCTGGATGGGTCTAGAAGCACTTATTGAGTCACCAGCCTGCTATATAAGCGGCCTCCTCAGCGAGGGGATGGAATTTTTCTGAGGACAGTGTTTCTGAGCTAGTGCGTGTTTTTCCTGAGCGACATAAGTGTGGTGACGTGACTTGCGAAACCCAGTGAGATTCCTTCCGAGCTGCGGAGCAGTGTGAGGAGTGTGTACTTGCCTAGGGCGACAGAGACATTGTGGTGAATTACGAAACGCATTGGGCAGTTCCCTAGCCAGCGGTCAGCGAGGCAGTGTGTGATGGCGAGTGACTGGCAATCTTAAATAACTGTAGTTTGCGTACAAGGAAGTGGACAGGTATTTCGGTGAGTGACAGACCGGCTAGACACCGGCCAGCCAAAATAGTGAACGGACAGCTGCTCGAGAGAGTGAAGGGGAAGTGACGGCAGCGAGAGAGGAACTAAAGTGAGATACTAGTTGCTTGCATTTGATATTTGTGTGGTGTATTTTCTGGCCCGCAATAAAGCCAATACGTTTCTTTAAAGCAGTAATTGGTGTTGTGCTTTCTACCCACCGTAATCCAGTTAACAAAAGTGCCACTAGGGGGTGGCACGTAACAGTATTTTTATGAAAAATATATCATCTTACAGCCTTTAATCTAAACGTTTTTAGTCTGTTTATTATTTAAAAATCGCATCGTGAGAACCTATTTTAATTAATTTAAATCGCTCCTCCAATCGCGTGGGTAGACGTTTCTTTTTGCCTTACTCCCACTTCGTGAGTCGGTGAAGTTCCTTTAATATATTGCTGACATGGCTTTTCTGTTAGGCATAACTCTTAGAAACTTTTATCATTCTTAAAATTCTAACTTCCAAAATAAGTGTTATCTGCGGAAAGATCCTTTAATAATATTGCATATTTTAGGCAATATCAATAATTTTCGCTAATTTCCTGCTTGCAGCGTTGCCATTTTATCGCTGAGTTCGTACTTCTCTGTTTCATCTGCTGTCTTCGTCGTGAATGGAAATTTTATAAGGTCCTATTTATAATCGTGCGTCAACTCTTTTCTGCATCACTAGCAATGGCATCATATGCAGCTGTGCCTTCTTGCTCAACTCTAATCTTTATTGCTTTATGCGTCATCTAGACGTGCGTTTAGCATTAACCCTTTCGGTTCTTTTAAATTTCTACCAAACTGTATATTTCCTTGGTTCTCTTGAGTTAAACTAGTGCGGGTTTGACGCCTGTACCAAAGTTCACTTGGGTACAATAGGAACAACGAAATTCGACATGCAAGCTACCCTCTGGGTGTCAAATAACAAAGCTTGCACCCGGCACCCGAGGCCATACGATATTATTAGTATTTTATTACGTCAGCAACATTAAAGAAATTTTCTGTATTAACACAGTTGTCAGTTGACTACCAGTAACTTCCATTTATGAAATAAACTTTTGTGACAATGAGTAATCGAATATCAACATTCTCGGAAATCCAGCGGGGGCATGAACCCACCTTGCCCTCTCCCCCCCCCCCCTCTTTCGGGCGCCCATGTATACCCTCTATTTTCTCAATCAAGATAACTGCTCAAACCTGGTAATCTAGATAGTCTATCTCTAGACTCACCACGCTCAAAATACAGGGCGTAACTAAATATTTGGGAAAGCCCCGGGGATTCGATAGAGGACTTGACAACAAGCAACACATATGGTGTATGTGCGTTCGTTGCCGTGTTACAAGCATTGTTTGTGGTGTACATAACACAGACGGCGGCACGATGCTAGTT
This sequence comes from Meconema thalassinum, assembly GCA_946902985.2. NCBI lineage: Eukaryota > Metazoa > Arthropoda > Insecta > Orthoptera > Tettigoniidae > Meconema > Meconema thalassinum. The sequence continues at coordinate 43,441,159 of OX336392.1, forward strand.
GGTCATTTGTGGAGGGCACACAGGCCACTTTTACGTTTCGTCGCTATTCAAGTCTGTGTGCATTTGTTTTGCATTCAAAGCCACGTGATGGCAGGTGCTTAGCAAACTCGTAATCACGTCCACACAGGTTATAAACTAGAGTGGAGTGGAGTGGAGTGTTACGTGTTGTCAGTTGTTATTGAGTGGACCGACAGTACACTTCGTTATACAATGGGGTACTCGAATCCGGAAATGGAAGACACGCATCTTCTGTATGAACTGTCGCAGTGTAACGCAAATGAAGCACGGTGTTTGTATGCGGAACACTTTCCTAATAGACGTTTACCCAACACCAAGACGTTCCAAAGAATACACGCGCGTCTTTGCGAAACAGGCTCGTTTATCAGACGTGTTGCTGATAATGGACGACTTAGGAGCACAAGAACACCTAACAGAGAGAAACGAGTTCTCAACCATATTAAGGAAAATAACAGGAGCAGCACAAGGGAAATAACGGTAATTGTAAATGTGAGTCATATCACAGTGTGGATAAATCTACGAAGACAGCTCCTTTATCCATATCACCTTCAAAGAGTCCAAGATCTTAGTGCAGCTGACTTTCCACCCAGAGCAGCATTTTGTACCTGATTACGACAGGCGTGTGTTTGGAGCAACAGCTCCTCGCTGCTATTATGTGTACCGATAAGCGAAGTTTACCCGAGATAGAGTGCAGAACTTTCACAATACGCATGTCTGGGCTGATGCAAATCCCAGAGAAGTTGTGCAAACCAGACATCAACATCAGTTCAGTATTAATGTGTTGGTGGGAATAATGGGTGACACATTATTTGGTCCTTTCGTATTACCAGGAACATTACCAGGAGCGAGTGATTTAACTGGTTTGTTGCAAGACGTTCCACTGGATTTAATTCATGTGGCTCGTGCATTAAGGAGCACCGCCTCATTTTGCTCTTGCTGATAGAGCAATTTTACATTCTTCTTCTGTCTTATCCGATATGGAGGTTGGCTACAACATGGCTAACACCTTCTTATCCTGTGAAATCCTGAAGAGTTCTATGGATGACAACCCAAACCACGTTCGTAAATTATCCATCCAAGTTTTTTGTCGCCTTCCCTGTCCACGCTGACCTTCAATTTTACCCTGAAGTATAACTTGGAGCAGACGGTATTTTGGATTCCTCATCATGTGTCCCTAGTATTCCGACTCCCTCTCCTTAATTTTTTTTAACAGCTCAGGTTGGCTGCTAACACGCTGAAGAACCTCGGCATTACTCACATGTTCTGTCCACGAGATTTTAAGAATCCGCCTGTATATCCACATTTCAAAAGTTCGAATCTTCCTTTCTGTGGCTACCGACAAGGTCCAAGCTTCAACACCATACAGTAGGGTGGAGACAACATAACACTTCACAATTCTTTTCTTAGCGTCATACTGAGATCTCGACAGCATAGTAGTTGTTTCATTGTCATAAATGAGGATCTAGCCTTCTCTATATGGCATCTTATTTCAACCGAAGGATCCCAATAGGGATGTATAGAACTAGTACCGATAGAGCGCACTGCTGTTGTACTGGGTAAGCGCAAGGCGCTCTTCATTTGTCTCCTGTGTTCTCATGCCGCTAATATCCACGAATTTAAGTTGTTTAAATTGCTATTTTCGTGACTATGCCGAGCTATTGCAGTGTTCCTCTTTGCAAAAAATCAGGGCAGCCCGTTTTCGTGTCTCCAATTTTCACAAAATAAAGAAATGAGTAATAAATGGTTACATGCTATTAGAAGGAAACATTTCGGTGAAGAAAATCTGACCGAACATATTAAAGTGTGTTCCCATCATTTTCAACTCGATGACTTCACGAAAACTGTGTTGGGCAAGCGTGATTTACAAAGGGAAATAATTCCTACCTATAAACTGATTAGACATTTCGATAACAACCTCTGAATTTATGCGTTTGTATTTGAAGGTGAGAGAGCAAGATTAAAACCGGGCACTGTTCCATCGCTTTTTCCGTAGACCACGAACACAGCCAAAATAAGGAAGAGGCCGCACACAAGAAAATTGCTGGTTTACCACAATAAGCCTACAATATCGGATCTGCATAAATTATCTCCATTGAAGTACGGTACGGGAAGAAATCGTCAATATGCAGGAAGAAGTGAATGTAACATTTGTGACTCCCATTTTCAAAGGCATCAATACTCGGACAAATACTTCAAGAATAAATGTCACAACATTAACAGCCAAAAACGTATTATGGTTGGTTTCTTGAAATCAGAATCAATCGTCAACTTCCATCTGCTCGACGGAGAATGTAGTACCGGTAGCGACTGACTTCTACATTCTTGAGACGTAAGTTAGCCAGATGAATGGAAACAGTTCGTGGCCCTAAAGCAGGGATTCACAAACTTTTTAAATAAGTCGTTTCCAAGGGGTACGGAAACGATTCGTAATAAGAAATTGACGAAATTACATAAGAACCAAACGTTGCGATGCATTTTGAGGTATATAATACCGGTATCAACTTTCTTTGATTATATTTACCTTAAAACACGACAGTAAGCTATCAACAAAAAAAAAAAAGAAGACATGAATCGAAGCAAGGGGAGCAAGTGAATATTTAAATCTCTATTTATAAAAGGAACATTGTAGTTTTTCGTGACCGTTAATCTAGAGATCATGAGCCACGGGACCTCCTCTTTACGTGGAATCCGAACAACAGGGCATGGCATTTCACTTTGAAAAACTCACATGCATTGACCGGGAAATCTCTATTTATGATTTAAGCCTTATGGAGATAAATTTATCAATATAGGCCTACAATACTCAAGCATTCTGACTCCTATTCAATATTTGAATAATAAAGAGTGTTTTGTTATTACCGCTGTAGCCTATTAATTCTTCCTTCCTCCCACTAGTTTTAGCACCCTTAGTCCGTAGCTCATTTAGCAGCTGTTTAATGCTTAAACGCTGAAAATCGTTCATAATATATTAGAGGATATACCTATAGAATTAATTAATATAGTCTTGGAGTAAAATTAGAGAAGATATAATTTACTTTAGCTTAGAAAACTCGGTCACAATCTAGACATTCCTCGCAGCTGACTGGGGGAAACATAGGACGATCGCTTTGCGCTTACCCAGTACTACACGAGCGCTATCTGGCGCGAACTTTCTCAGGCTACATCCCTATTCTCGTTACGGTAATATTCCGTCCTAAATACACCAAATTCTTGACTCGCTCAATCTGACGTCCATCGACCAAAATGACTTGTGATAATGCTGGTTTTCGCGATATTATCATATATTTTGTTTTCTTAATGTTAAAGTCTAGGCCATATAGTTTACTCTTTTTATGCACCATAGTAACAATCTCTGTAAGTCCTTCAAAACTATTTGCAATCCATACAGTATCATCTGCATTAATATAATTACCATTTACCTCAATACATTGTTGAATGCCATCAAGTGCCTCCGAGAAATTCTGCTCTGCATAGATATTAAAAGGAAGTGGCGAAAGAATGCATCCTTGTCTCAAAACACGCATTATTTCCACCGATCTCGATATATGTCCATCATTTTTGATACTAGCCTTTTGACCCCAGTGTATATTAATGATGATCCGAATGTCTTTCTCATTTATTCCTGGGAGCTTGCCACGGTGGGTGAGTGGTTAACGTGTCGGTCTACTAACCCCCAAGCTTGCAGGTTCGCTCCTGGCCGTGGTAAGTGATTTTTTTTTTGAAAGGCGGCAAAAATTACGACACCATGCCATACGATGTTGGCATGTCAAAGAACCCATTTGAATTCAGTAGGCCGAGTTCATAATGGCAAAATTAATCTCGGGAGTTTCCGCCAAGACAAAGTTCCTCATTTCTCTGCTAGAAAGCGCTATAGTGTTCAAGGAGCTTAGATATCTAACCTCCTTGACTTACATAGTGCTTCAAGGAACAACGAAATTCGACATGCAAGCTACCCATTGGGTGTCAAATAACAAAGCCTGCACCCGGCACCCGAGGCAATATGATATTATTATTATTATTATTATTATTATTATTATTATTATCATCTATTCCTGGGTTCTTGAGTTCATTATACAACTTATCATGCTGACTGTGCCGTTATTAACGACACATTTTATTTTCCTACCCTCGTATACTTCTATTTTGTAAATCACTGTAAGTGAAGAAGAAGTTAGTTCGCTGATTCACGACAGAGCGCTGCACTGATAAAAGGTAATAGAAACACTTCGTGATATGTTGGGACGCTGTTAGGAGTGCGCATCTCAACTAGTGTCTGCAAGATGGCAGCTTTGTTATTGTTATTATTAAGTTTTTCACATCAACTTGAGAGAATGAAAAATGTACTCGACCAGAATGGATGTAAAACACAATAGCTAAGAGTTCCCGTGGGGGCTGGATAGCCTAGGGCTATTCTCAGGCTTCTACGTTGCTTGATAACATCGACAAGTAACCAGTACTAAGTATTATGAAGAAACAGCAAATTTAAATTGGGTGATTTATTTGATGATTGTGGAAAACTGAAGATATGGTTTGTTCTCGCATATTTTGGAAGTATGGTTTGGTGTTGTAGAACTGCGAATAGTCATCTGTGGAAAGGAATATCTGCAAAGTTATGTACTTCCTTTATTATTATTTGATAGTAAGTGACTATTGGTTGCTTTGGAGAAGTTGCATTCGACGGCAGATGAAAGTGAAATGATTGGTTGGCCATTCGAAGGTATGTAACACCTTATTATATTCTGATGTGTGTGAGGCTGGTGCCATATGTGTTCTATTTTAAATACGTCGACTAAATGATATCTCGTGTAGGGGTCGACTAACATGTTGTCTGGTGGATTTAGGATTTCCTTCATTACTGTAATTTAAATATAACTTGTTTCCCCTCCTTATCCATAGTAGAATGTCCGTCATTGGATCTGCATTTATTTTATTTTATTTAGCATACCTTTGTATTTGAGATCTCAAGCAATGACGTGTTGCTATTATGTTTTTCTTTTGTTGATATTTAATCTTCTGTTGACCGAGTCCAACCATAGTCGATAGTCAGCTGATAGCTGTGACAGTAGAAGATCGTGAGTAGCCATGATGAGATAATAGCTGTTCTAAAAGATTGCTCCGTGCTTTAAAAATTAATAGGAGGAAGATATAAGGTTTATCTACGCTATTAAGAAAGATATTTAATGTCAGAATTAGGAGAATGTTTTGAAAGGTTGATTAAGTGATTGGCAACGACCGTATTGTGATGATATGGGCAATTTCGTGATCTTAGATGGTGTAGGCTATTCGTATACTTGGAGTTGGCTATTGGAAATAACATACGGCTAAAAATGAAATATTACTCTCCTCTCGTCTGGAATATTAGTTGGGAGATATGGTAATAAAAGGTCAACGGATTATCTGAAGAAATAACATGAAAGGCTATTGGTATAATAGCTTGCCACGGTGGGTGAGTGGATAGCGTGTCGATCTACTAACCCCAAGGTTGCAGGTTCGCTTCTGGCCGTGGTAAGTGATTTTTGAAAGGCGGCAAAATTACAACACGCATGTCATACGATGTTGGCATGTCAAAGAACCCATTTGAATTCAGTAGGCCGTGTTCATAATGGCAAAATTTATCTCGGGAGTTTCCGCCAACACAACGTTCCTCATTTCTCTACTAGAAAGCGCTATAGTGTTCAAGGAGCTTAGATATCTAACCTCCTTGACTTTCATAGTGATTCAAGGAACAACGAAATTCGACATGCAAGCTACCCTCTGAGTATCAAATTACAAAGCTTGCACCCGGCTCCCGAGGCCATACGATATTATTATTATTATTATCTTTATTTACTCAACTTACAGTCGGTACCATGACTCATATCGGTACATTACGTACAAGAAACTGAGTCAAGTAACACTTAAGCCTATAGCGAACATTTTCGAACTATACGGTATAGCATAGACGTTTGACAGTTAATTTTGTTTTCTCTTCTTATCTTCCACGTCTCTTTTTCACAAGAGGGTCCAAAGAAAAATCTTAATGTGTTTTCAAAAACCCTCTAACGATGCTGCAGGTTTTTAGAATTGCAGCCTTTTGTGCAATAGTATGGGTGAATATGAGAAGATTATTATTATTATTATTATTATTATTATTATTATTATTATTATTATTATTGGTATAATTTGTCGAAATTGGACTGGTTGTATTTAGTTTGAAAGCAGATGTTACAAGGATTTTACTCTCCTAGGAGTAACGATATCTCAAAGATCCTCAGGTTGGTGTAATTTTCCATGTCTTGTTTGTATGTTATTTATGTTTTTGTTTTGTATATATTTTGTGAAATGTACTCTGAATTGTCAATAGAAATTTGATCTTACCAGAGTACCAGTGTATTATTTCTAGACCTTAAGCTTAATAGCATAGCCTCGATAAGTGTCTCGTGTTATGTTTGCAAAAGTGGCCTGGCAGTTTCATACACCAGTAAAAAAGGGAGAGGGTGAGTCACTGACAACGGTCAAAGGCTTTTGCATAGTCCAGAAAACATGCATATAAATCCTGAATTACCTCACGGCATCTCCGGAAAAGAACTTGAAGCACAAATAATGCCTCACGAGTTCCTAGACCATTGCGGAACCCAAACTGCGTGTCACTGATATTCATCTCGCACTTCCTGTATATGCGATTATGGATAACTTTGAGAAATATCTTGAGCACATGGCTCATAAGACTGGTTGTCCTCAAGTCACTACATGACTTAGCCATAGGTTTCTTCGGAAGAGCAATAAATGTAGACAGGAGCCAGTCTTCTGGTAATATGCCCGTCTTGTATATCTTGTTATACAATGTAGTGAGCGTCACAATGCTATCATCATCCAAGATCTTCAATAATTCCACTGGAATGTCATCATGATCAGGAGCCTTACCATTTTTTGCTATCCTAATCGCATATTTCACTTCATCCAAGGTGATCAGGGGTCCAACAACTGAAGGAATTTCGGGTCGGGAAGAACGATGATCATCATTAAAAAGCTCTTGTATATAGTTCTCCCAAACCAGTAATTTTTCTTCTACTTCAAATACTGCGTTACCCTGACTATCAACTAAATTGACTGTGTTTCTTTTCCTGTGTCTACCTGAGACTTCTTTGATTTTCTTATGGACCTGGAAAACATCATTATCATATTTCTTTTGTGTTGTTTTTATTGGAATCTGTTTAGCCGGACACAGATTCGGCTAATGAGAGGATTGTGGTCAGTTCCATCTGCTCCTGGATAGGTTTTTGCAAAAATCACGCTGTTTCTAAATCTGTTTTTAATTAGAATGGATTCAATTTGATTTATTATTATGTTGTCTGGACTATCAGCAGGTTCTTTCCATGTATAAAGTCTCCTGGCAGGACGCTTAAACCATGTATTAGCAATGACAGGCAACTCCGTCAACTGCAAAACTGCACTAAACGATCCCCTCTGTCGTTTCTTTGTCCGAGACCCCACTGGCCCACAATGTGTTCTTCAGAACCTTTCACAACCTTTGCATTAAAATCTCCCATAACAAGGATTACATCATGTTCTTTGGTGTCTTTGAGGACGGTCTGAATTTGGGCATAGAATTCCTCAACATCTTCATCGCTTTTGTCACTAGTAGGGGCATTAATGTGGAAAGGTATACCACGTAACGTTAACATCATTACTCTACTGGAGAATGGTATACAACTGATAACAGCAGACTGCAAACCCACTCCATGCAGATGCCTGGCATCATAATTACCACTGCAATATACAATGCAATCGTCCACATAATTATCTCCTGTTCCCGGCCATCTCATCTCACTAATACCCATTATGGACACATTCATCCTCTTCATCTCATGAATTGTATTATGAATCTTTCCTCCTTCAAACATACTCCGTACATTCCACGTTCCTGTCTTCAGAGCTGACCGAGTGATTCTTCGCACTCTCTGACCACTTAAGGTCTGCCCGGGATCTTCAGCCATGAAGATTATCCTGGGGAAAAATAATTGAGGTAGTTTCCCGTTGCCTTCCTCAATGCCAATATGGCAAATTTTCAGCCGTCCTTCTTCTTCTTCTTCTTCTTCTTCTTTCCCTTTGTACCGTTAGGTGTCGGGACATTTCAGCCATTTATTGAAGTTTCCTCTGTCGTGCGCCATTTTCTGAACATCACCCAAGGTCTTCCCTCGCGTCCTGATCAGTCCCAAGATGTACTCCTCCCATTCAATCCGTGGCCTTCCTCTTGTTCTTCTTCCTGTAGGTCTGGCTCGCCACATCTGCTTCGCTTTTCTTTCATCTTCCATTCTTTCTAGGTGACCAATCCAGCCCAATCCTCTCCTCTCAATGGTATCCATTATTGGCTCCTGCTGAAGCTCATCTCACACTGTGGTATTTCTAATATGGGCTCTTCGAGTTTTCCCGGCAACTTTCCGCACGTATCTCATCTCAGCTGCGACCTAACGACTCTCCAGTTTTTTATGCACTGTCCAACTCTTTGCACCATACAGGAGGGTTGGCAGGTACACAGCATGATATACCCGCATTTTTGTTTTTCTGGTAATTTCTTTCTTCCCTATGATTGTGTTGTTTATACCATAGTAAACTTGATTGGCTTTTCTAATTCCGTTGTTTATTTCTGCCTCTAATTTTCCATCCTCTCTGAAGATGGTGCCCAGGTATTCTATTTGTTCTACTTGCTCAATATCCTCGTTGTTCCACTTGATCTGAAGCTGTACTTTTTCTCCTTTGGTGACCTGCATTACCTTGGTTTTGCTCGCGTTCACTGCCATCCCACGGTCCTGGAAGGCATAAGCCCATTCAGTAAGAGCTTCTTGGAGATCCTCCTCCTTCCCAGCCAAAATAAGAATGTAATCTGCATAGACCAAGGATTGGACATAATTTGGTCTCATTTTCCAGTTGCCAACCTTAATTCTTTTGGTTCTTCTTCTACACTGTTAAATGACTTGGTTCATGAAGATCACAAAGAGAAGAGGGCTCAAGCTGTCACCCTGCTTTACTCCCTTCGCCATTTCAAATTCCCTAGAGCATTCACCAACTATTCTCACCACCCCTTGGACGCTATTGTACATGCTCCTAAGGCGGCACAGGAGAGTCTTCCTCTTCAAGTGCTGCCCAAAGCTGTTCCCTAGGGATCGAGTCAAATGCGGCCTTTAGGTCGACAAATGCAGCTAGAACATCCTTCCCACGACTAAGTTGTTTCTCTATAACGGTTCTTAGTGTGTGTATATAGTCGTGTGTTTGTCTATTTTTCCGGAAAGCACATTGTTCTTCTTCCAATTTTTCCTCTACTTCTTGTCTCAGCCTCCTCTCCAATATGCGAGAGTATATATTTCCGGCCACACTGGAAAGACAAATTGCTCGATAGTTTGCACATTTCAGAGTGCTGCCCTTCTTATGGATATGAACAATAATGTTCTTCTCCCAATCCTCTGCAATCTTTTGAATGCTCCATGCTTGTTGGCATATCCTTGTCACCCATTTTACCACAGCCTCTCCTCCATACTTCATCAATTTCGGTGAAATTCCATCCCAACCAGCTGCCTTGCCCACCTTCATTTCAGCGATAACCTCTCTTACTTCACTCTGCATAATCGTCTCCCCTTCTTCTAGTTCTTCTTCTGCTCCATTACCGGAATCGTCTTGTGAATTCTGGTCTGCACGGAACAAGTCCTCATAATAGGTGCTCCACGTATCAAGATGGCCTCGTTTGGATCTTCTGGTTCCTGACTTTAATGTTTCTGATTCTCTTTCCAATTTTGCCTTGGAGGGATCTTAATATTTTCAAAAACTTCTTCTGATTATTTCTGTATTCTGATTCCATTTCCTCCCCAAATTCCTGTCAGTTCCTTGCTTTTGCCTCTTGTACTTGTCGCTTAGCTTCATTACGTGCTTCCACATAATTCCTCCAGTTCTCTACCCTTCTTGTTCTCATGTATTCCTTCCATGCTGCCTTTTTCCTCCTTACACCTTCCTTGACCTCCTCGGTCCACCACTTTGTTCGTTTCCTTCGTGTATTTACTGTAGTTTTCCCACAGACCTCTTCTGCTACTTTGATAATATCCGTCTTAAATTCCCTCCATCTCTCTTCGAAGTTCCAGCCTCTCTCAGGTTCTTCCCTTTCTGTTTGCTGAAGTTTTTCCCCCAACTTCTGAATCTAGTTCTCCCTTACACCTTCCTCTCTGAATGCAGAAATTCTTATTTTCTCAAACCGAAGATGAGAGGGTGTGGGTGTAGCCTTAAACCTTGTTTTCATAACCAGAAGCCGATGTTCTGTACTCAGTTCAGCACTGGAGAAGACCCTTACATGTTCTTGGTGTAACAAAAGTAATCAATGCGACTCTTTGCTCCTCGGTCTACTGCCTCAAAAGTTATTTTATGAAAAGGTGTTGCCAATCCTTAGCTCATTATCAATACAGAATTCCAACATTATTTTTCCATTGGTATTGATGGTACGTTCTGCTCCATGTTGGCCCATACATCCATGTCCTCGACGTAACCTGTTTCCAATCCTAGCATTCCAGTCCCCCATCACAATAACATGTCTTGTTCTTTCCCTGGCTTTGCCTACAGCTTTTTGCATTTGAACATAGAATTGCTCCTTATCTACTTCTTGCATATCTTCAGTGGGGGCATAGACATGCACTAGCGTAATACTTTCTTCCAGTTCCACATCCACTGTGATAAGTCTGGAGTTAATAGGTTCCCATCCTGTCACTTGGTTTTCCACTGCTTCGGACATAATGATGGCCACTCCTTCTTTTGCCCGTTCATTTCTGCTGACTCCTGAGTATCTCATTACATGTCCCTTATCCAAATTTATTTGACCGCTACACTTTCTCTTGGTTTCACTGACTCCAAGTATGGCGAGCTTGTATTTCTACCTCCTTCCCTGACAGCGAGGTCACATTCCAAGTAACAATTCTCATATACCGTTTCGCGCCAGGTTGTATCCTTAATATTCGTCCGGCTACTCTCATGTTTCTCTGAATTGTTTAATTTCACTCCACGTGGGTTATTGACCCTACGGAAGCATGCTAGATAGCATGATGAGGGAGCTGCCCTCTTAGCTGTCATGCCAGCCCGTTTTCTGTCAGGGTATCTTCCCTTAGCCTTTGGGGTCCTCTCCCTACCTGCAAGGCAGCAGTTGTGGTTAGCAGTTCCTCTGCCTACTCCGCCGTTGAGGTGTTTACAGGGTTCCTTCCTCAGCCTTCGTAGCCATTGACTGCCAACATCTGATGAATTTATGTGCCATTTCCTGCACAAATGCTTCATCTGGCCTCCAAAAGCGGTACTCCTCCGCCCGTAGCCGTTGGTCCCCTCTCTGGTTGTCAGAATTGGTAATGGCCGCCTGACAGTCGCAGGTCGTACCGTCTGCTGTCACATAGTCCTGACCTGACCGGCCTTAACATAGGAAACAGACGTTGCCTCACTGAGATACAGACGTTAGGTTAAATATCTGCTCCCCGACAGAGGAACAGATACTTTTCACTCAAATACCCGAGCACTGGGTGCCCCTTCCGCCAACAACACTGTTACGAAAATCCATTTTCTCCACTGTAGTTGCCGTTGAGGACTTCACTCATAACCCTGAGCTTGGGCCCTCCAAATTTATGACCCCTGGAGAGAGGATGTCCCTGCATTTTAAAGCCCCCAGGAGTTGGGCTGCTTGTTGGTCCGCGGGTTCATTTCCGAGGTATCAGAACCGGCCCACACTACAATCCGCCACCTGGGGACGCGCCCTCTAGGTGTTAGCAGGTGATCACTTTCGTGATGCTTCACGTGTTGATTTTTCTGTAACTTAGCTGTCGCATTTGCTGGTCAAATGCTTTTAGTTTCCGAGACCACCGAACGAGTAATATTCATCTATTTATTTATTAATTTATTTATATTTCTGCTTGTATTATATTCTTAATTGCTAGTGTTTATACCCTTCAAAAATCTAAGACTCTTATCTTAGCGTGTTTAATGTTATGCGTGTCCAGCGTCAAAAACACAACTGATAGGTGTATTCCCTCACCAGCTTCTAACCTGCTGGGCTGACGTCACATCTCCCGCTATAGCCAATCATCGCTTACCAGCCTGTGGATTTCCACATCCTTCTATGGTATCACTATTTAAGCGGCGGCTTTCGTCACCCAGAAGCTCATTCTTCATTCTTCAACAAGACGTTCATTTGGTACACCAGCACTTCCACGATGCAATACAACGCTTCACTTCTACGGTGTACTTCCGCTGTATGACTTCTCTGCGCTGGCGGCAGCATAACACCACATTTCTACGGCATGACACATTGTTCGTCATCCTCGCATATGATCAAAACAAGTTGAGTGGTGGTCAGCCTAGATCATATTGTGATCCGCTATACAAGATGGGATCTTGTTCACTACGCTTCAGTGACCTTCTACAAATGGTACAACTGAATTACCAAAGAGAAAACTTGCTCCAAGCTGGGCCATCATTTATGGATGCTGGACATCCTCAACGCAACGTCTAGTCACTTACAAACCAAAAGGTTCCGCCATCCAGCCAGCAAGCTCCAGCTACGGCCGACCTGCCGCGCCAAAAGTCTGTTCTATTTTCATCACCGCAAAATTTAAGTGTTTTCATTTTAAACATTATTTTAATCATCTCTCACCTCATTTTTAAGTGTTATTAACATCTTTATTTCAAAGTGCAAAACCAAGTTATGAACTCTTGAAAATAGCACCAGGTTGTGCCAACATAATTACTATTTTCAATTTTCAATTTAAAGTGTTTTTTCTCTATTTATGAATACTTAACAAGTCAGATAATTTAATAAAATTTATATTGTGTAAACGCCCAAATGTTCATGTGTGAAACTAAAGAACCAGGCCGCATATCCTTTGGCCCAAATATTCAGTTTAATAGCTCCTTCCAAAGTGGTTATTTGGTCCAGGCATTTTGCCTGATGCTTTCTCGGGCTGTTCTCCACATAATCAGCAGGCTCCCCCGAGTGACTTTTACAGTACATTAGCGATTCCCAAACAAATGGATAAGGTGTGAGGGACCAACATAGTGGCATGCTCGTGCTCCTGATCTCAACCCATTAGACTTCTACTTATGGGGTCATTTAAAGGCCATTGTGTATGCAACGCGTAATCATAACGTGGACACGCTGCGTCAGCGAATAGAGCAAGGATGTCAGCAGATACAACAGACGTCGGGAATATGGGAGCGTGTGAGACAGTCAATGATGCGGCGCAATACAGCTCGTGGTAGCCATTTTGAGCACCTTCTTTAGAGAACTGTAAGTAGTAACGTGCACTTTATCAACACAAATGACCAACCTACATAGTGAGGCGGTCTGAGTTATGCACTCCACCAAACAACACGGAAACGAAAGCCAATACATCATATGTTTACAGGATATGTTTTGCTTGTTGTCAGGTCCTCTATCGAATCCCCGGAGCTTTCCCACACATTTAGTTACACCCTGTATAAAGACACTTCTTCTTCATTTAACTCGAAGGTACTAAGCATTCGTATGTGGGACTAGGCAACCGAAAGATTGAAATGCTATGCGTCATTCATTTCTAATATTATTTGGTGTTCTGTGTGAAACACTTAAGTCAGAGAACAAGTTCATAAGGAAATGCGCTGTACGTAAGGATACGGTACTCTAGGCTCATGAACGTGCTCTCTGACTTGTGTTTCACTTGTTGGTAAGCCGACGATCACCTAACAATTTTCCCACTTAATTGCCACCTTATTTCCCTATAACTGCCACCTAAACACTTGAGTGCCACTTAAGCCTACCTGCCCCTTTGTCCTTAGCTGCTCCATTACATTTTTGCCATAATATTTACAGACAGCAAAATGCAAGTAAATGTGCATGATGAATACTGTAAATTGAAGTATTTGTCTATTTATATTTTTAAACTGGAGTATCGCCTACGCTACAATAATTCCTAGAACAGGACCCTTTTCATTTTCAGATATAATGTGTCACTATGCTACCTTCATAATAATTTAGTTGAACTGTGTGTTGGACAGGTCAAATCATCACTAGAAAAGAGTGAAGGGCCTGAAATACCAGGTGAAGGAAGATGGTCAAGCCACACTTCTGAACCAAAGAAAGAGAGTAAGTATTATACACTTGTATTAAATGGTGTAACTTACAAGTGAAACACTAAGTGAGAGTGTACTATCCTGAAGATGGATCCCAGGTCAGTTCCCAAGCGGTAATAAATTGACACTTGTTGCAGATGAGATGACATAAACCACCTAGTGGTTTAGTGGCTAGCATTCTTGGCGTTCGGCCAGGAGGTCTGGGTTCGATACCGGCCCTGCCAAGAAATTTAATTCTGGTATGAGGGCTGGAGCGAGTTACACTCAGTCTCGTGAGGAAAAACTCAGAGTGGCTTCTTTCCCACTTCTGCACAAGGCACTTAAGGCCATGGTCGTCTGCTTCCCAACCCTCACAGGAATTACAAATACACACACTACTACTGACACCAGTATAGCACAGGTTATCAGAAAAATTCTGCACACACCCTAGTACACTGGGCTAAATGACCACGGTGTACAAGCCCCTCAAATAATATGACATCAACAGCAACAACAGAAATTATGTATCTCAAAAACTAAACCGGATAAGTGAATGAAATTTCCATTGGCTTATTCACCAAGTCTACTTCCATAGAATTCCTGCCAGTTAGGAAACGGTGGATTGAAGTGTTATTCTAGAAGGCTATGATTCTATATAGTTTGGTTCTTTGATCAGAAAATAATAGGGGTATTTGGCTATTATTTGACACGAGTTTAGTTCCTGAAGGCAGGACCTTCTACACTACCGGCAGGGCCGGATTTACCATAAGGCAAAATAGGCACGTGCCTAGGGGCGCCGCAGTCCAAGGGGTGCCACAAGGCGCCCCTTCGGTTAGGCAACCGGCAATGATCTTTACTGGAGGCGCCCCGAAGGGCACCGCCGTCAGGCGCCCTCTTTGCTAGGGCTTTAAATGTGCTAAGTTAGGATTATAGCAGTATACATGCTAAAATAAATATTGAGAAATGAGCAGACACATTTAGAAATAATATCTTGTCTTTGTCGCATGCCCTTCCACTTCGCTCTTCGTTATACCGCTCGACGCCCTTTCGTCCCGACAAGTGTGAGAGGGACGGGGAGGCGTAGCTGTGCTGCGCGCGCTGTTGTTGCGGTAGCTGGGTTTGCTTGCATTGTAGCAGCATCGAAGTGCCCCGCGCCCCACCCCCCTTGCCTGGCCTATGTGCGAGTTCGAGCTTGCGTTGTGTTGTTTTGTTGTGTTGTGATCTGCAAGTAAATGTTTTAAACTATGGGCAGTTAAAGGTTGTCTGGTTACCAAAACCGTGTCCGCAAAGTTGAAAAGGATAAGAAAGCCGAGGTTATACAATCAAAATGTCGGAAAATAAATGAAATGTTTTGTGCGCGTGTGAATCCTACACCTCCAGCGACAAATTCGGATAACAATAACAATTCTTGCTCTGCGGTTCACGACATTGACTGCGATGGTGTTCAGCAACTTGAGGTAAGCTACCGTACACGAATTACTTTACGCAAAGGCCTTTCCCAATAGGCGATTCCTTGATACACTGTTGCACAAAGTGACATACGTAAAAACTCAGACTGGTTTCGAGGCCTGTGATCGAAATTTTAAAGAACTTTATTGCGCGCGTACTAAAAAGCCTGTCAGTGACTCGTTGGTCGGCACGATATGACGCCTGTCCAGCTCTGAGGGAAGGCTGGTGTGGCATCGTGGAAGTTCTTGAGAGTATAGCCTACACGAAGACAAAAATCAAAAGGCAAACACTCGTAGTGAAGCCAAAGGCATCTTAAGCAATATCCTGCAATTAGAAACTGCTTTCCTAGTTGTTTTATGGAGTACCATTATAAAAAGATTTAATACTGTCAGCCAGAAGCTCCAAAAAGTTAGCACTAATTTGAGCACTGTGGTAGAATGTTACGCTTCGTTAGCGGAATTTGTTCAACGTTTAGGAGATAATTTCGATGTCTATGAGAAAGAAGCCAAACAATTAAGCGGTATTGCTCAATATGTTGTTGTTTAGGTCTTCAGTCTTTTGACTGGTTTGATGCAGCCTCCCATATCTCCCTGTCCTGAGCTAATCGTTTCATCTCTACATAGCTACCACACACTACATCCGAGTCAATCTGTTTAACATACTCTAACCTTGGTCTACCCCATACAGTTCTTGTCCTCGACCCTTCCTTCCATAACTAAGCTTGCTATTCCTGCGTGTCTTAGTATGTGTCCTACCAACTATCTCTTCTCTTCATTAGCAGTCGCCAGAAACATCTCTCCTCTACCACTCGTCTTAATACCTCTTCGTTTGTAACCCTATCTACCCATCTGATCGTCATCATTCTCCTGTAACACCACATTTCAAACGCTTCAATTCTCCTCTTTTCTGCTGCACCAATAGTCCAAGTTTCACTTCCATAGAGTGCGACTCTCCAGACTAAGGTTTTCAAAAATATCTTCCTAATACCTAAATCTATATTCTATGTCAACAGATTCATTTTCTGTAGAAATGCTTTCCTTGCCTGAGCCAACCTACTTTTTATATCCTCTTTGCTTCGTCCATCCCTGGTTATTTTGCTTCCTATGTAACAGAAGTCTCCTACTTCTTTTAGTTTTTCCCCTGCAAATTTGATGTCCATAGAGATTTCTGATTTATTGCGGCTGCATTCCATTATTTTTGTTTTACATTTATTCATTTTCATCATGAATTCTTTCCTCAAGGCGGAGTCCATACTGAACCCTTATTAATCTGTGATAAATAAGTATTCATGATTTATTATTATTATTACTGCGGCCCAGGCAGTACTCGTGGAAGTTGACACAGAGGAAGGCAAGTTAGCGTGTTGCAATGATTGCCACAGAAACAGAGCTTGGTAGCTATTCTTGAGAACGGCCGGGTAAGTTGAGTTCAAGGCCAAATTGTGTAACAACATGCACCAGAATTGGAGTCATGAGAGGAGGGTCACGAGTTAGTTGCAACCTATCTACGATTGAATCACCCAATCAGATGAGACCAAGCCTAAACCACGCGATGGGTGGCGTCACTGGTAAAAAAAAGCGCGCGGAATTGATTATCTAAAGAACCGCCGATCCGAAATATCTCCGCATGAGTGCGCTGAGACGTTTGAATTAAATGATGAAGATTGACACTAGTCCCATGTGTGTGAGATGAAAACTCTAGAAAATTTTTCTTAATTCACCCCACTCCTCACTCTGTCAGTTTCCAATAAATTGATCGACGAGACGCTATTTGAGGTCATTCGTTTTGAGCTCTGGTGAGCTAACTTCACGCCAGTTTGCGTAGTGATTTTTAAAGCTCTAATATTATTTGAAGTCTAACGTTTTGAGCTCTGGTGAGCTAACTTCACGCCAGTTTGCGTGGTGATCTTAAGTACTTAAATATTATTTTGAAGACAACTATTTTCAGCTCTTAGGGGCAAGACTTGAGTAACATTCCAATTAGCGCTCAACGCGAGCGAAGGTTCACAAGAGCAGTAGAGATTACCGAGCGAGATAACGACTGCGAGACGGTCAAATTTAAAACTTGTATTGTCAAGCCAGTGACGATGGGTTTGAAGTGTATAGTTCATGTAAATTTTATTGTATTTTTTCAACTGTTGTATTGTGCGTGTGTAAGCGAGAGCTAGGGAAAGTCTTCGTTGATTAATCGCATAAGACAATTGTGGGCGAAATTAGTAACTCACAAGCGATTATAGCCAGGTCAATTTATAATAACATTGAACTTTTCTGTCAAAGAGACTACACCAAGATGTCCGACGTGTAGTCAGGAGCCGGAGTGATGTCCAACGCTTCTACGAAGACAACGATGGAGGGCTGATTTCCCTTAGGGAAATCAGCCGAGATGGAAGTTATATGTTCTACAAGCTGATACGGTGATGTACAAAAATTGATTATTCAATATGTAGTTAGATACGGCGGGGGAACTTTGTAAATAGTTCATTTTCTTCTTTTTCTTGTTTTAGATTGTTTTTCTTGCACCGACACTAAATGTTTTAAATGTACGTTGGTGCGTGGCCAAAGTTGTTTGTTGTGTATTATTTTTCTTTGGAGTCATATTTAGTGTACACGGCGCGTGTACGTGATTTTTATCCATGCGAATGCAAAACCCGTTACATTCGATAAGTGGTGCTTTATTAAAGTTCATATTTTTGATAGGAAAGGGAGGTAATTACTGTAAGATGTTTGCTGAACAGGTTATTAGTCATATTAGGGTTGCCGAGCGCAACAAATTAAGATGTAATTGTAGAACACCTTAGTTCTAATTTTTTTTAGATTTTTTTTGAGTCCTTTTCAGGTTCGATAGTCACAGGCATAGAACGGAGGCGCCAGCAGGTGGAAAATATTTATGTCATTTTATTTCAGGGTCTGTCAAACCCATACGTGTGATTCTGTGTGTGTTATTGTGTCAGGTGTGTGTTTTGATTCTACGTGAAGAGGGGTAGAGGTCCTACCGCCCTCATATTTTGTTGTTGTTGTATTTTGATGGAAAGGCAGGGTGCTCCGAGGAGACCACTGTACCCTGTCCATATGCTGATTCTTGGATTTCCTAGGGGAAATGCTGAGATATATTTTGTTCTGACACACACACACGTATTATGGTGCTTTGGGGCACGCTTCTTCGAGACTGGATCCCATGCCTTGGGAGGTCGAGGTTATGTTGACACGTGGATTGACAGATATGCAGATTTCCACGAATCGCCCGTCTAGCCCTGGTGACTTATTTTGTTAGGCAGTCCTGTTGTCCGACTGGCCCCTTTAAGCTTTCATTTAGCAAACCTGTTCTTTTGTGATGGTTATTTTTGAACCATAATTAATTGGGGAGTTCGCCATGTTTGTGACGGATTATTGCATGTCGTATGGATGGGATGTTGTGTTAATGATGTAAATGTTGGCTTTGAGCCTAGTGATTTGTTCTATGACTCAGTTCATGTAAGTTAGTGTGTGGCACCCGTGTGGTGTAGTGGTATTATACTTGTAAAAATGACGGCGGTCATATGTGTATTTTGTTTTTGTTGGTCACGTGTTAGCTTACTTGTGTTGATTTGTGAGAAGTCCTAATTTTAGGCAGTAATGTTTTGCTACGGCTGTTTTGATTCCAATTTCATGCGGAAATTATTGTGTTGTTTATTTTAAGTATAGGAAGTGTCGGTTTAGTTTTAAGTGTTGTATAGTTGTTCCCCGCGTCTGTCTAGCTCTAAGTAATGCGGATTCGTCTTCTGAAAGTTTATTCCGGATGATGACGAATCATGCATTCAATTGTACTCGTCGTGAAGCATGTAGAACGGCACTCGCGCTTACATTGTCTTTTTTTTTTTTTTTTTTTTTTTTTTTGGGACATTTGGTTCGAGTAATAATCTCTCCTGAGATGTGGCCTAGTTTTGGCAATTTAATTTATTCAGCGGGAGTCATTATGGGAGTTTTGTTTGTTAATTCATTTTTGTAAATAGATGATCTGTCATTAAATTCATTTGTTATAACCCTGGCTTCACTTTTTCCTGCATGTTATTTTGTTATATGTTACCCTGCATGTTAATGAAGCACTTTAACAACAACTTACGATATGGACTGTTACACCCCCCGAAACTGAGTCTCATAAGCTTCTTTGCAAGGGTTCAATACCATTCAAAAACTCATTCAAATCCTCAGGCGTGTCGGGCAAGATAACGATGTCATCAGCAAATCTCAGAGTTGAAATTATTTCTTCTTGAATCTCCACTCCCACTTTAAATTTCTCTCTAATTTCCTTCATTGCTTGTTCAATGTAAAGACTGAAAAGTATGGGTGATAATATTCCTACGATCTAAAGAGAAGACCGGAACGAAAGACTAGGAATGATGAGACAAAGCAAGGAGAATATGTACCGTCAGAGGGCTCAGAAAATGTTCGCGTCAATGTATTTTATGTAATTCTGGATGTACTAAGTCTGAGCTGAAGAGGCGAAGTTACGCTTACAAAGTCCTCCATAAGAGATTTTATTTTCTAGAAAACCTGTTAGACCTAAATGGACCAATGATAAAAAAAAATCGCTGACGATCTCGCAGAAATGTATGTGGATGACTTAGAAAGTGCACTGGCTGACGAGTGCTTGCATTTAAAGGAGCATTTAAAAATTGCAGATTTCAAAGGTAAGTCAGCCTCTGAGCTCAGCACTTTCCTTCATGAAAAAGATTTACACGATATGTACCCGAACGTAAACACTGCTTTACGGATACTTCTCACCATTCCAGTGACCAATTGTTCTGGAGAAAGATCGTTTTCGGCACTGAATCGCGTCAAGAACTATTTGCGGTCAGTCTCTAAAGAAGAAAGGTTAAACTCTATTGCACTCCTAGTGATTGAAAAAGATATGACGAAAAACTTGAACTGCGATGCCATAATTAATGAATTTGCCGAAAAGAAGGCAAGAAGGAAACTTTTGAAGTAGTTCTCGTTGTGCTTGAGGCAGGCCCCGTTATGTCTTCATTCATGTTTTTAATCTGCACTTTAATTTCTCTAAAAGATATTGCAGGAAGATATGCAGTTGGCCTTATTTGTATTTTAGAGTCGCTTTGTTCAATTTAAAATGTCGTTCGTACCACTGCTCTTAATGCGTTTTAAAATTAGTGTGTGTTCTACTATTTTTTTACTATATTTCGTGCTACCGCAGTTCATTCAGTTACAGCAGTAAATAATGTTTTTATTTTTGAGGCTAGTCTTCACTTTTGTTGTATGAATTAAGGCTAGACATTATTTTTGGAAAGGGTATTCATAAAGTGTTTTGGTTGCATAAAAGTTAAACTGTTCATGTTGTTTTACTCCAAGCTGTTATTTTTATTGAATTGACTATATTTCCCTGCGTAAAAATTCAAGCATAAACTTATGCTGTCAGCCATAATATATCTGTTTATTCTTTTTTCCGAACCTTACGTCATGCGAGTGGCTATGCCTTATCATAAAACTCGGGGGGGGGGGGTCAAGTGAGGAGGAGCGCTCAATGGAAAGGTGCCTATAGCGTAACTTTGGGTAAATCCGGCCCTGACTACCGGACCACCTGACACTGCAATCCAAGATGGCCGCCGTAATTGGTGGTCGGACATCAAACGCATGACGTGTGTCAGAATCCAACACAACACAAAATAATATCATGACGTGATTTTGTCTGCTGTTAATTCATTTTAAGGGCTTGGGACATCTTGGTCATCAGCCCCGTGCAGTTGGGTGTGGGTTGAATTCCCCCGATTACGTGATGACTAGACTGGAGAAGGACCCATGAAGACCAACTATTCATGGACAGGAAAGGTGGCGAGGGCTCGTTAACAGCACCCGGGCGACTGGAGCTGGTATTTGATGATGATGACGTGATGACTGTAGTAGTGTGTGTAGCTGTGTAAGGGACAGGCATGAGCAGGTGCCTCGGGAGTTAAAATAAGGTACTACCGAGTTCCATCAGGAAAGGAATAAAATAAAACAATGTTGAGGCCCATAGGAGAGATCTGCAGAATATCTTGGCTGAGTGGACAGGGAAAGTTGTAACTGTTCTGTAGGAATTTCAATTTCTTTTTAGTGCATATTATTCTTAAAAATAAATGTGACCAACCAGGTGGTATAGTTCTTGGTTGTCACTTCTGGGGTCCATGTTTGATTCCTGACTGTCAAGAAATCTAACTCTAGTCTGAGGGTAAGAACGGTGTACACACAGCCTAGTGAGGTACCGGTAAACCGGGAAATGTTGGGTTCGATTCTCCGCTTAGCCACCCAGCAAGTGGTTTACCATGGGTTCCCACACATACTGAAGATAAATGCCTAGATAATTCCTATCATAAGGACACGACTGCCTCCTGTAAATCCGTAAACCGTAATCTAGTCGTATTCATTCATTTCTAGCCATGAGATTAAATGGCGCTCTGTAAAATACAAAATATACCAGTAGACAATGAAGGCCTATTTGTTGAACATCTGAGAATATAAATCAACTGTACATACAATAATTTACCTCCATGTAAATACCTAAACATGTAAGCTAGTCATATTCAAATAATTAAATAGCACTCTGCCGAATGAATCGATACAAAAAAAAAACATAAACATGTGGGCTAGTTCTATTCATGAGATCATAATGGCACTGTACACCGTCCACTTTAATTTTCGGGCAGACCATTCCATTCCCTGCATTTAAGCCCTTTGGCACAAATCTACATAGTTTCACAGATCTGAACCAAACTTTATGTACTTAACCCTTTGGAACTCTACGAGTAACATTGTCTATTTGAAATTTCGGACAGACCACTCCATTCCCTGCATTTAGGCCCTTTGGCACAAATCTACACCGTTTCACTGATCTGAACCAAATTTTACAAACTTAGGCCTACCCTTTGGAACCCAGTGGGTAACAATGCCCACTTTAAATATCAGCCAGACCACTCCATTCCCTGCATTTAGGCCCTTTAGTTCAAATCTGCACCGTTTCACCTAATTGCACCAAATTTTACATACCCTTTGAAACTCTGCTGATATTTTGGAGAACCTTCTCCTCTCCCTACATTTAGAATAACAGACAAGAGGATCTTGAAAACCACGTTTTAAGGCCCAAGAACCATTCATGACCGTAGTAATGTAACTGTAAGAATATTTTAATAAGTCCATTGTTGGCTGGCAATGCGGGCTGCATCACGCCGCGTCTATCCGTGTTCTGGTGCAGAATTGCAAAAAAAAAAATACATCTTGCGCTGCTTATAAATTGCACTCACGGGGAGAAATTAGTGCAGATTTCTTAGGCCCCTTAAAACAGTTATCATAATGAAAATATTATGCCTCTGTATAAGTGCGATGGTGTTGGTGCAGTACATTGAGGTTATCAAATGCAGTAAGCGTTGGTGCTTTCAAATTTACTTTCATTTATTCCGATCATCCTTGAGCGCTAGGTGGCGATAAATATCACTATTGCTACCTCAGGAGTTCGGGACAGCCGAAGTTTTCCAAAGTGCTCTGATTATTTTTCTATGGCGCTATTTGACAAATGACGACACTGTTGGTCTCTACATTTCTAACAGCCAATGAGACATAGGCCCTAGGCAGTGTCTTTTATTTCACTTACTCCTCTTTCTAATCATATTTTTTCAATTCGTTTTTAAATTACATGTGTCAGTTCTGTAGTTCATTGTTCCCTGTTCATTGTTAACATTACGGGGAAAAATATCTGGATGTTACGTCCATTATACTGTACTACTTATCATTCGCACTACCACCACCACAAAAAGTTACGTTATACCGTATATGTTTTTTCCTGTTAGTTTAAGTATCATGTGCCAGTTCTGTAGTAGTATTCATTATCATCCATAAAACAAATAAATCCACCGGGCGAAGCCGGGCACTACTGCTAGTATCATATAAAGAGATTTAAAGCATTAATGATATTGACATCTTAACAAACTTCTTCAACCCAGCTTGTAGAACAGAAGGAACGCTTTTCACCTTCGCATGTAGTGCTGGGAGAATAGCAAAAGTAGTTCCTCACCAAACATGTATCACCAAACCCTGATTGTGTAACAGAAAAGGTAATTATTTCACCTTGTAGGAGCAGATGACCTCACTTTTCCGCCTCTTAAACCAACTTACTAACTGACTAACTAACCAATGCACCTTGTGCAGTTGTCTTCCTCTCCTAAACAGTAGATTTCGTTATCTCAATCTTGGTTCTTACTAACAAAATATAATTTGGCTAGAATAGTTCACAGTTAAATTTTCAATTACATTTCTGCAATACATTGTAAATATTAAAACAGTGTATTGAAGACATACACGGAAAACACTTGAAGGCTACCTCAAAGTGCGTCTACACATAGAATATGTCATCTACTGTATATAGGCAAAGTAATCGACGGCGTAAAAGGTTGTTCGATCGCTATTATTCTCCTCGAATATCTTGTTCCTCATAGGTAGGTCCAACAATCTGATATGATATGTAGCGGCGAGAATGAGTATTGCTCGAAGTAGGTAAGCCAAGAACACTTTGTACTTATCTAAGTAAATGAGTGCCTCAACGTAAAACGTTGTTAGTGATTTTATGTGATTTAGGAGTACCCTTTTTACATGTTAAATGCAGAATGAACAAACATACAATATTTTCTCTTGTTAGGGCTATACGTTGGGTCCAAAGGGACCTTTATTTTTACAATGTCAGGTGAAGAAAAAGACGGAGAAGAAACTCGCTGTCCACCAGCACCGAATAAACTGTGACTCATTAATCAAATAATTAAGATGAAACGTTCAATCAACCCCCTTAGCAGGGTGATGACGCAGATGTCTGGAACATTGACACACATATGGACAAAATACAACATGGTTATAAATTAGGCGTACTCATTCACACAACACAAAATGCTTTGCAAATGAAGCATATCTCATAAATAATTGGCATAGACGTATGTTACTCATACTTAGGAATAATTATACTCAAGTTATTTAAATGTCTCTACCTCACACACCAACACACACCACAATAACATAAAATTATCACATGCAATATTCTAAGTTGAAATTCAAAAATTCACACAGATTTGTAATTTAAAATTTCGTACAGCATTGAATGTTGATGGTTATGTGAAAAACTAAACTAACTTGCCGTACACTAAGAAGTTAAAAATTTACTTCCAGGTAAACTAGTAACATATTCCAAATTCCTATGCGTCTTCATAGAAAGTATCATGGAATCAATTACTGCCCGTCTGAATGATCTCTCCAAGGACTATCGTTTTGTTATGAGGGTTATTGCTGCCGAAAAGGTGCGGTTAAAGGTAAGTGTTCCATATCTATCTCACTTTACTATTGAGGAGTATCGGTGTAACTCACAGGTATCAATGATACTATTTCAAGTATATGCAACTGAGTACCGTATTGCATTAAGATGAATATCCAAAAAGAGTACATCTTTTCCTTCCCTTATTATTATTATTATTATTATTATTATTATTATTATTATTATTATTATTATTATTATTATTATTAATCTTGATTGGTCACATTGGACCACTTGAGTCGTTCCACAATCACTTCTTCTTTGAAGGTAGTACTGCTTGGTTCTTGCTCTCTTTCCAGTACCTTTTCATTCTCTCAGATCGGGATTTTCTCAACTCATCTGAAATCTCCATAGGCTTTCTATGTATCATTTCTGCAGAAAATTTGTGAGTTTTAAGAATGGTGTTAATTTTATTTTTCTCCTCGGCATCTGTTATCTTGAGTCCAACTGCTTTGAGATGTTGTTGGATTTCTTGAATCTATTTTCCTCCAGATTTCTTTCCTAGATTTCCCATGACTAGTTCCCATATAATATCTAATGAGTCGCCTTTTATAAAATTTCATATTTTGAATTTTGAACCGTATATCAGAGAGATGTGGGGGACAAACACATGTTCGTTTGGATAGACGAGGATTCTAATTGTCATGAGAAAAAAATCGTATGTCGTTGTATGTGTCCGTGTACATGCAAATGACACATGATTCCATAGCCATAATTTTTCTTCCCAATCCAATTTCACAGTATCCGTGGCCCTTAGGCCAAAGGGTAGCCCACAGCATGCAGGAGTAAGGCATTTTCCCCTGAGGCTCAAAAGAGTGGTTGTTAGAAAGTTTATCAATATTTTGAGACAGGGGGCTCATTTTTCAGTCTGAATGTGCATACTCTTCTGTCTGATACGATAAGTAAGTTCATTTTAATTATTGCAACAAAGCGGCTTCGGTGGCGTAGTCGGTAGCATGCTGAGCTTCTATGGCCAAGATAGCGGGTTCAAACCCGGCCGAAGCCGTCGGATTTTTTAAGAGCGTTAAAATCCCTCAGTATGCCTTCCTTCGGAGGGGAAGTAAAGCCGGCGGTCCCATGTCATAGATTTATGGCATGTTAAAGAACCTTCCACTAATTACACCTGTGTGAAGCTAAATTGGATAGGTTAAGAATGTAAACAACGCTCTTAGGTTTCTACGTTCGTTGCCAAGAGCTGACTGCGGTGGCGTCTAGTAGCTAAGTTCTGAACTTGGCCTAGTAGGCGTTGACGGTGGCGCTTGGCGACAAAAGTAGGAACTATTTGAAAAATTCTAATTTTCAGTCTGTACTTAAATTAAAAAACAGATAACACACACTAATACAGCCATCACAATTAACACCGGTTAACAGACAGATTCTACACACACCCAAAGTACACGGGGCTACATGACCGCGTTGTCGCAGCCCCTAAACTTAAGAACCAACCAATTATTGCAACAAAAGGTCAATTTTCTCAATGTACAATGGATAGAGAATTTAGATATTAAATTATAAATTTAATGACTTAGTTATTTTTTTTTAATATTTATTATGTTGTAATTCAGTTTTGTTATTGCCATACGCTAAATAAATAAATAAATAAATCACAAATGAATGATAGAATGAAACTAAAATAAGTGTGATTATGTTTGCAGGAAGAAGGAGGTATAGTAGGAGGTCATTTGAGGGAAACAAAGATTTGGCCGAGCTTAATTACATCAAGGTGAATTCTGCATGTTATTATTATTATGATTATTATTGTAATTATTCTTTCTTCGATTTCGCCATCTATAGACCACGTGAAATACAGTAACTTTATCGTGAGTTTGCCCCCTTTCTTAATTTTAGGGTTTTCCAGTAATTCTTCGTGCTTTCACCGTTCTTTCCTTATTTCTTCTGTTCAAAGAGTTGAGTGCTTTTTTATTTTCAGAAAACGCCCGAAATTTCTAATCTTATTTCAAAATGTAAGTCTGTCTAGAATATCCTCTTTTGTAATGTTCATATTTGTTAAATCCCCTTTCACTTTGATGAACCAACTAATTTGCATTTTTGATTTTTCTAAAAATGAACAAATCATTTTTTATTTAATCTTTCCGGGTTATTTCGGACCAGGTGACAATTAAAAGGAATTTCTGTTTCTGAGAGCGTCTCGCCTTTGAAACCTAGCTGGCTGAATATGTTCGCATTCCATGTCTGCGGGCAATCAAGGCTTTTCCA
Organism: Meconema thalassinum; assembly: GCA_946902985.2. Taxonomy (NCBI): domain Eukaryota; kingdom Metazoa; phylum Arthropoda; class Insecta; order Orthoptera; family Tettigoniidae; genus Meconema; species Meconema thalassinum. The sequence continues at coordinate 43,468,237 of OX336392.1, forward strand.
GCTCGATGGCGCAGTGTTGTCAACTCTCCACGACTTGTTTCCTCCCTAGTACTGCCTCATTTTGACTATTGCGATGTCATGTCTGCTACTCTTAAAAACAAACTCCAACTAGCACAAAATGCCTGTGTACGCTACATATGCAACTTACGGTATTACGACCACGTCACCCCTGCGTACGAACAACTCAGCTGGTTACGACTAAATCAACGCCGCGATCTTCATTCTTTATGTCTTTTCCGACAAATACTCTTAAGTTCCTCTCCAGCTTACCTGCATTCTCAGTTTCACTGCCTCTCACACGAACATAGTCTTGGTACACGGTCAAAAAATGATTCACTCATGCTCATACCTATAGACCGCACGGTACGCTACACTAACTCCTTCGTAGTTTCCACTGCACGACTGTGGAACAACCTGCCGCGCTCTGTCAGAGGAGCAACCCCGTCTAGCTTCAGGCAGCAATGCCAGCTGTACATATCACAAAAGAAATGAAACCTGAACTCAACACGTCAAATATTTGAATCCTTATGCTGAGTTATATTCGTGTTTCTAATTTACATTTTATTTATTTTCTGTTTAGTTACCTAAATGTTTTCTTACATCCTTTTAAATGCGCATTGCAAAATTAATATTAGGCTATAGTAATAACTCATCCAAGATGCTTATCATCATCATCATCATCAACATCATCACATCATCATCAGGTTCTGTTTTATTAGTGTTTGTGTTTCTCTATTATTTCCTTACTTTACCAATAATCAACTAATTGCAATAATTTTTCCTACGCCATGCTTACCTGCCATTGTATGTATTGTGATCGGATCTGAAATGTATTCCTGTTAGATTTAAGTACCATTGTTAAGTTCTGCAAATAATGTAATAATGTATTAATTGTAAAATCTGGTTAGTTGGAAGAGAGGACCCATTGGCCTTAATCTTGCCATACAAAATAAAGCTATCTATCTGCCACTGCGAGCAAGCAGCGAGACCGGACAGAACTGCGTGCAGCAGTGTAACACTGGAGACCTGATACGCGAGTAGGTAGCCAGGACTGGAGTCTGGACTCCACGTGGAGAGCATGCTATTGGTCAAGGACTGTCAGTGATTGGTCAACATGAACAATGGTTATTGTGGGCGCGTGCTACTACCTAACGTTTGAGTCGCCGCTCGTTAACGAAGGAAAATGAGAGAACTATACAGTGGAACGTGGCTAATTCGAACTTCTATAATTCGAAATCTTCTTTAATTCGAATTTTTCTCTTGGTCCCTAGCATTTTATATACAATCAATGATAAAAAATCGTGGTTAATTCGAATTATATTTTGGATAATTCGAAGTTTCTACGTGTAAAAAGCCGATCGGGAGCCAAATAGTTGGGTCAGGAATTCCCGAAAATTGACGTTGTATCATTGGCATGCAACCCCTACTCGATTGTTTTGCCTACGTGACTCCGAAAATCAAGATGGTGACGACGCATCTGGCGATGAACTCGTGGAGAAAGTTCCCGAAAAAAATGTTCCAAGTGCAACCCAAGCAACAAACAAAATCACAGAGCTTAGGCGTTTTTTTTTTTTTTGTAGAAATGACGTACGTGATTTTGCTTTCCGTTCCTTAAATTTGTTATATTCTTTTGTGATGGCCGAGAGACTTAACTGTAGGAAACAGGTAAAAATCTCAATTTTATTGTGAAAAAAGTAGATTTCTCTAAGACTTAACTAGATTGCTGGATTACTACTGTCGTTAAATAGGTGAATAGTAGGCTACAATTTAGTTTTATTTTCCATTTGAATCATTTGAGGTTATTCACGATACAATCAATCAATCAATCAATATTTATTGTCATTTAACAACTTATCGTTGTATTAGACTACGTCACATTGTTAAAAATACATTTTCAATTTACAATAAAATCACAAAGGTATGTATAATATATTACAAGTATTATTACCAGCTTACTGAATTCTATAAAATAAAATAAGAATAGAATAACACGAATACAGTAAGAAGAAGTTGATCGTCTATAGTCCATCTGGGTAGAGTGTAATTTTCTCTTCAAATTCGACCAAAGTGTAAATACTGCTGTTAATGAGCCATCGCTTAATGGAAGCTTTGAAAATGTTTATAGACTCCTGCTGTAGTTGTGTTGGTAGTTTGTTGAAGATTTTAATTCCATAGTATTTGTAGTGGTCTTGTGTTTTCTTTAACCTGACATACGGTGTATCTAACTGGTTTCTTATTCTTGTGGTGTGTGAATGCACATCCCTTCGATTTTTATATACACTGAGATTTTCTTTAATATACACTAAGCTATGGAATATGTATATTGATGTAAGAGTCATAATTTCAAGTTCTTGGAAGTGATTTCTGCAGGATTCTGTACTAGGCTTGCCTTGTAGACATCTTATTGCCTTCTTCTGCCATCTGAAAACATCTTGTGCCCCTGTTGAGTTTCCCCACAATATTATACCTTAAGTTAAATGTAAATGGAAAAATGCATAGTATGCGAGAATCATCTGATTAGCACTAACTGATTGTTTGAGTCTTCGCAATAAAAATAAGACTCGTGCTAATTTTGTACATAATTTTTGTGTGTGAATGTCCCAGTTTAATTTAGAGTCTAAATGGATTCCCAACAACTTAACAGAGCTGCATTCATGACTACTTGTAGCGAATTTGACTAAATGAAAATAGATTTCTTCTGTTTTGTTACTGTTTAGAAATAGTCTCTATAAAGTACCGTTGTCTGTTAATCTGCTTTGTTGAACGTAAATCATTATGTAAACGTAACACAATATCTTTTCTCTACCCTTTTCAAAGAACTTTCTTAATTCGAATGTTTGGACAATTCGAATTTTTGTACTGGTCCCTTGAGGTTGGAATTATCCAAGTTCCACAGTAGTAGCAAGAGAATGTATATTCAGGACCATCTCCACCACTGATGTAGATTTCCCTTGAAGATTTTCCCAGAATTGCTACACGAAAAATTACGAATTTCTGGAGCTGGTTTCTGAAATTCACCCAGACCCGTCCTGAAGAAAATCCAGAATTTCCTGGAACTGTTTCTGTATTTTCCCGGAGCGTGTCTCCCGTCTCTGTTTCTGGAATTCCTCGAAGCTGTCTTCCGAAACTGGAAATCCCCAGAGCTGTCTCCCGGCTCTAGAATTCCCCTAGTGCTGTCTCCCGACTCTGGTATTCTCCAGAGCTGTCTCCCGACCCTGTTTCTGGAATTCCCGCAGAGGTGTCTCCCGACTCTTGTATTCTCCAGAGCCACTTCCCGGAAAATTCCCGAAACTGCCAACACACAGAACTGGAATTTCTCGACGCTGCTTCTGTTTAGGTAATTTCTAACGCTGTAATTGCAACACCCCCTAGAAGTTTCAGTTGCAACTGCAATCAACCAGTGCTGCAATTCTTCTGCTAATTTCCAACGCTGTCGTCAGAACTGAAAAAGTCCATCTCCTGGTGTACCGGCTAGAATTCTTGACTCGACTCTGCCAAGAAATGTAATTCTGGTCTGAGGGCTGAAACGGGGAACACTCAGACTCGCGAGGTAAAACTGAGAAAAGGTAGGTTCGAGTCCCACCTCAGCCATTCTGGAAGTGGTTTCCCGTGGTTTCCTACTTCTAATCCAGGAAAATGTCGAGAAGCTTCCCTATCTAAGGATACGGCTGCCTCCTTCCCAATCGTCATTTGAATTAGAAATACACACACTAATACAGTCTTGAATTCTGGCGCAGTCAGTTGGCATTTGAGGTGCGAAAATGTGAGGGAGCCGTGTCAGTAGATTTACTGGCACGTTAAATATCCCATTCGAGCGTGATGGCGCAGTGGTTTAGCTGCTCGTCTTTCGCCCGGACGGCCGGAGTTCAAATCCCGGTGACAGCGGGGTGGAATTTTCACCTGAAAAATTACGTGGCGTCAGGAAGGGCATCCGACCTTAAATCCCCGGCCAAAGCTAAAATGAGCCCTGTTGACTCCGGGGACCCCAATTAATTGGGTTAAGCTGTAGGAAGTAAGTTAAAGATCACCTTTGGGGCAAAATTCCGGCACCCCGGCGGTTCTAAAAGCCTCAAAAAGGGATGTAAAACAAATAACATTATTATTATTATTATTATTATTATTATTATTATATACTGCTACAGACACAGGTTAGCAGACAAATTCAATGAATGAATAAAGTATACATACAGTATATAATTATTAGGGCTCGGATTTTAGGTGCTAAAATTCGGGGAAATATTTATTTTTATGAATTAAAAATAGCCTACCTGAAATATGTGACAAATAAGTAAAAATTTTAAATTATAATTTAGTTTATTAATGTGAATATAAACAATATGCAGTACTCACGAATGCAATTTATGCTATGTCTAAGGATGCGTGCTAGAGCCCGATATCTGATTCGGGAGAGTAAGAAAACGACGTGGGAAAAGTATGTGTCGTCTATGACTGCGCATACTCCTTCATCTCGAGTGTGGACTTATGCTTCGTGTGATCTCCGGACTCCCGACATCATTGACATCATAACGGACCATCTCGCCATTGCCAACAGTATTGGATCGCACTTCTCGGATGTATCCTGCTCTGTTGGGAGTTACGATCCTATATTACTGACTCTGAAGCGGGAGGCGAAGGCTCGCCCCTTGTCCTTTGCCACTGCTGCTTCGGAGTCCTATAATGTACCATTCTCTGAATGGGAACTGCGCAGTGCGCTTGCACTGTGCAGGGATACGGCTCCTGGATCGCATAACATACATAATCAAATGTTAAAACATCTGTGCGTATCCAGTATAAAACAACTGTTGGTCCTCTTCAATCCTATATGGATTGAAGGGGAGTTTCCATCTCAATGGCGAGAGGGGATCGTGATACCGATTCCCAAGGCTGGAAAGGATCCCAAGTTTTCAGCAGCTATAGGCCCATTTGACAAATGACCTATGAAAGTTGCTGGAGAAGATGATGAACAGTCGGCTGGTGTGGTTCTTGGAGGAGAGAGGTCTCCTGTCTGAGTACCAGTGTGGATTTCGCTCTCATAGGTCCACTACTGACCATCTGGTGCGACTTGAGAGCGCCATACAGGAGGCATTTCTGCGAAGGCAACACCTAGTCACGGGTTTCTTTGACCTCGAGAAAGCCTACGACACCAGATGGCGCTACGGGATCCTTTCCACCTGCTAGGGTTCTGCTAGGGTAATCTACCGAGCGTCATTGCGAATTTCATGTCCGTCCGACTCTTCCGTGTGAGGGTCGGTAGGACTTAATCGCAATATTATACCCAAGAAAATGGAGTTCCTCAGGGTTCTGTGCTGAGTGTCACCTTGTTCGCGATTGCCATAAACGGCATTGTTGCCGCCTCCGGGCCCACGGTAGTTCCATCGCTGTACGTAGACGATTTAGCTCTGCATTACAGCTCTGGAAGTATGGCAGTCGTGAAACGGCAATTGCAGCTAGCTATCAACCGGGTCGACAGGTGGGCTCACGACCGAGGTTTTCGTTTTTCAGCAGCGAAAACCTCCGTCGTCCATTTTTTGTCGGCTCCGGAGGCTACATTTACACCCTGTATTTGGTCTCAGGGATGCTGCGTTGCCGTTGGTTGACACTTATCGCTTCCTGGGGCTCCATTTTGACAGCAAATTAACGTGGCAGCACCATATACGGCAACTGAAAACGACGTGTCTCAGGAAACTGAAGATGCTCAAGTTTCTTCGTGGCACTATGTAGGGGGCTGACCGTGCGGTGCTGCTACGTTTCTACAAAGCCCTCGTCCTGTCCCGGCTAGACTATGGTTCTGCGGCATACGGTTCAGCAAGGCCGGCAACCTTGAAAATGCTGGACAGTATCCACCATAGTGGCGTTAGGCTGGCTACCGGTGACTTCCGGACCAGCCCGATACCCAGCCTACTCGCCGAATCGGGTGTTTCACCTTTAATTTATAGACGCCAACATATGTTTTTAGCATATTCTGCCAATGTGCGTCAAATGCCGCAACATCCGAGTTATGGAGCTCTCTTCAGTACCCAATACCACCCGAGGTACGCCAACCTACATCGTGCCACTCGGCCGGTTGGTATTAGACTCGATAGCTCGTGTACTGAAATAGGAGTGGCTGTAGGTCCCTGTATGATCCGGACACCTAGCGAGGTGCCTCCGTGGCAAGTCCCGCGTCCGAAAATTCGGTTAGATCTACACCGAGGCCCTAAGATGAACACGTTTATCGGAGGCAGATTCACAGCATAGTTCACCAATTTCCGGACGCTGGCATTCTCTACACGGATGGTTCGAAGGTGGACGAGAGGGTGGGTTGTGCTTACGTTATTGATGGTGCAAATACCAAAATTTCTTTGCCTGAGGCCTGTAGTGTGTTTACTGCGGAGCTCGTTGCCATCTATGAAGCTCTGCAGTTTGCACTACAGTATGCACAAATCTACTTTCTCGTGTGTACCGACTCTTTGAGTTCGTTGCAGTCAATTGCTACATGTTTCCCGCAACACCCCCTAATGCAGCAAATCCATGACCTACTAGCCGGGTTGTGCCGCGCTGACACTGGAATCACCTTTCTGTAGCTTCCGAGCCACATAAGAATTGCGGGGAATGAGTTAGCGGATCAAGCTGCAAAAGAGGCGGTATCCCTACCACCTCGGCCAATGGAGGTACCTGCTAGAGATATTCGCTCTCAGTTACGCCGATTACTTGAAGCTACATTCCATCAGTCATATGGTTCAGCAACCTACATTCGGAATTCTCTTGCCAGTGCTCACCTTATCTCATCAAACAATGAGGACAGTATTTTGAACATCACAACACAGGTTAATGATATAATAATAACTTAGTGAACGTTTACAAACCTCCGGCTACACCTTGGCCTGACAGTGTTCTTCCAGCCTTCACTCATCCTGTAGTATATGTGGGGGATCATACTCAGTGGGGATACAGATCCAGTGATCAGCTTTCTGAGTGGGCAGAACTGAACAACATTCACCTCATCTTCGACACCAAAGATAAGGGTACTTTTAAGTCTGGTCGGTGGAACTCTGAGACAAATCCTGATCTATGTTTTGTTTCAAGTGACCAAGATGATCGCTGCTTACCTGTTTTCCGTAAAGTACTTACAAACTTCCCACACAGTCAACACCGTCCTGTACTCCTGGAAATTGGAATTCACCCTCGTTCCTCCATTCGCTAGGACAACAGATTATCAATCTGGGTTCTACAATCGCTCTGCTCGACTTTGGAATGACCTGCCTCATGCAATAAAAGACCTTCCTCCACGACAATTTTGCCGCAAAGTGAAGGCTCTAAAGGGACTAAAACCCGATGTTAATTGAATTTATGTAATGTAACTTTGTGAGTGAGTGGGAGTGTGTGCGTGCGTGTAGGTATGTATGCATGTGTGCGTGCGTGCGTGAGTGTGTGTATATGTGTGTGTGTGTGCGTGCCTGTATCTTTCCTTTTAGTTATTAATTGTATGATATAGATGCCGTGTTCAGCAGATAATAATATTATTAATAATAATAATAATAATAATAATATCTGATCTTCTCCATTCCCGCGCTGGAATTTTAGTAAATACAACTGGGAAAAGTATTCTGCTGAACTTGATAGCAATGTAAGATGGATCTCAGCAGATGTGAACAATTACAACAGGTTTGTAAAATTATTAATATCAACTGCTAAAAAGCACATTCCAAGAGGAGTGAAAAAGGATTATATTCCTGGCTGGAATGAAGCTTGCGAAAAGCTCTACAGTGACTTTCAAGAGTATGGACAAAGTGATGTAGCCAACGACCTCCTTCATAATCTAGACGAAGCTAGACGGAGAAGATGGATGGAGACTATGCAGACCACTAACTTCAAGCATTCCAGCAGGAAGGCCTAGAGCCTTTTGAAAAAGTTAGGTAGAGTGCCACAGATACCTCATACTTCACCTGATATATCTCCACATCAAGTAGCTAGCCGAATCGCAAGCAGATCGAAAGTGAAACCTGACAAATATATCTCAGAAGGACAATCAAACAGCAGTTGTCACATATGAAGAGGCACGGCCATGAAACATCAAAGTTTTTAACTACATTCACAGCTCTTGGAAGCACTCAAGGGGATGAAGAATGGAAAGGCTCCAGGATTTGACGGTATTCATCCCGAATTTATAACACACTGTGGGAAGAACACAAGAAAATGGCTTTTACAGTTTTTTTTTTCAAATATCATACTGACAGGAAATCTCCCTCCAGAGTACAAACGGACAAAGGTTCTGTCCATCCTGAAACCAGGAAAACCTGCCGATAACCCAGAGAGCTATAGACCAATAGCCCTGACGAGTGTTTGTTACAAACCCCTGGAACGGCTCATATATAATAGGATTAGCCCACAAATATATGGTATTCTCCCTCTTGAGCAGGCTGGTTTCAGACCAAATCGGAGCTGTGAAGACCAAGTGCTAGTGCTGACGACGCATATTGAAGCAGACTTCGAAAAAAAGATTGAAGAGTGGTTCAGTGTTTATAGACCTTACAGCTGCATACGACACGGTTTGGAGTGAAGGTGTTGTGTACAAGTTCCTTAAACTGACAGGCTACAAGCTTATGGCACAATTACTAAACAACATGTTATCAAAGAGAATGGTACAGGTTTTAATGGGTGGTGAACGAAGTAAAGTTGAAGTCCTCAACAATGGTCTTCCTCAAGGCTCTGTGCTGTCTCCTCTTCTGTTCAATTTGTACATCGCGGACATACCACTTACCACCTCTCGTCAGTTCGCTTATGCTGATGACCTGGCGATAGTAACTCAACATTCCTCTACAGAACAGATTGAGGAAATTCTTAATGCAGATCTCTCTACCTTGAGTACCGGGTGAGTTAGCTGTGGTCGTTACGGCATGACTGCTGGCAGTCGCTCACATCCGGGAGGCGAGGAGGTTCGAATCCCCCCGCCGGCAACCTTGAAGATGGTCTTCTGTGGTTTCCCATCTTCCTTCCAGGCAAATGCCGGGGTTGGTCCCTAACTATAGGCCACAGCCGCTACCTTCCAACTCCTCGTCCTTCCCTTCCAACTTCCCTCCCCAACGTTACTTGTAGCTCACCCATCGGGTGTCCGTCTTGAAGCAGCTACAAAACACTGGCGAGCCGAACATGTCCTCGGGCACTCCCGGCACTAAAAGCCATACGCTAAAAAAATCTACCTTGAGTGATTACTTCGGAAATTGGTGTATGTGACCAAATACCACCAAAACAGAAAGTTGTTTTTTTCATCTCAACAACCGACAGGCAAATGTTGCTTTAAAGGTCTCACTTCATGGTTCACCACTACCTTACAACCCTCACCCAAAATGCCTGGCAGTTTGTCTCGATCGCACGCTATCTTTCAAGAAACACCTGAACAATAGTGCTGCTAAACTACAGACTAGGAACAACATCCTCCACAAACTCGCTGGTTCAACATGGAGAGCTTCTGCATCCACTCTTCGAACATCAGCAATGGCGTTAGTGTCCTCTACAGCAGAGTATTTCTATTCAGTGTGGCTAAACGGTTCTTATGTCAAGAAGATCGACGTAGTTTTGAATCAAACCATGCATATCATCAGCGGCACCGTTAAATCTACTCCACTGTTTTGGTTACCTGTGTTGAGTCATATTGAGCCTACAGATATAAGACGCCTCTACAACCTGGTAAGAGAGTACAGAAAAATAACATCAAACACAGCCCTTCCTATCCACCAGGACTTAGCTGTAGAATTCAGGCGCTTAAAATCGAGATCTCCACCAGTTCACACGGCACAGTTGCTCATCAGCAGAAGCTATAATGGAAAAGCAGAATGGCAATCTGTTTGGAACGCAAAGCTCCGAAGGAGTGGCAGCCATTATTTAATATCAAGCACCCTCCGGCTGGTTTTGATCTCCCACGAAGAACTTGGGTTGCCCTCAACAGAATCCGAACCAAGCACGGGCGATGTGGCTCACTGCTTCATAAGTGGAGCATGCCAACTTCCCCCAGCTGTGACTGTGGTGCAGTGAATCAAACCATCCACCATATTGTAGCAGAATGTCCGAGGAGGGCGTACTCTGGATCAATGGACGACTTTCTGGTGACATCTACTCAGGCCATACAGTGACTAGACGAACTGGACATACAGCTGTGAAATATGTAGGGCTAAGTTGATTGTTGTAATGGTTTGTTCCTTTTTTTTGTATATATATGTAGGCTATATATGTAAATAGTATATCGTTTTTGTGTACAATGCCATAAGCATAAATAAATAAAAAGTTACGCCGACAAGTTCTGGCATTTTGGGAGAGTCAGTGGCTAGCTGACCCACTGCCCAGTAAACTGAGAGCGATCAAGGGAACTGCTCGCTTGTGGCGGAGCTCTTTCCGATCACGGAGAGAATCCGTCACTTTGTGTAGGCTAAGGATAGGTCATACAAGATCCACCCACTCGTACTTAATGAGAAGGGAAGACCCCCACTTTGTACCTATGGAGCCGTATTCGCCGTGGCCCACATTTTAACCGAGTGTGTGGATCTTGCTGACTTACGAAGAAACCTTGGTTTGCCGATGACACTCAAACTTATATTAGCCGATGACGCTGTGGCTGCTGATCGCGTTATGCGCTTTATAAGTGAGAGTGGGTTAGGGCAAGCAATCTAAATTTTCCAGTGTACATTAACTCAACGATTTTTTCGTTTTTGAATGATAAATTTTTGTTTTTCCGTAATTTTTGTTTATATATATATACACCGCGGACAGGCCAACAAGGACCACGCAAATATCACTTATTTATAGGTCTAGTTTCCTTCTTTCTCTTCCAGAAGTCTTTCATCCTGGTCGACTGTGCAGCTCTTCTTTCAGCAGTCCATTCTCCTCTGTTGAGATTTTTCTTTTCCCCGACAAGAATTTTGAGACCAACATTTTTTTTTCTGTACTCTATTCGATTTAGACAATCATCTTCAGTAATTTTGAATTTTTGAAGTTCTTCTTTCATTTGTTTTACATAGCCTCCTTGTCCTTTATAGTTCCAGATTTTATCAAAAATTTGTTTGTTTTACCTTGAGCAATCCATGCGGACCATATGTCCGTAGAACTGAAGTCGCCGTTTTCTGATCATCACTTCAAGGTTGTCGATTTTACTATAAATTTCTGCATTCGATCTCAGTCTATAACCTGAACCCTTCAGAATAGCAGTGTTTATATGCAAGAATTCTTAATCAAGGGGTCGCGCTCAGTTCCTATGTGATGTTTACGTTCGCCAAACAACATGCTCTACTGAGGTAAGGGTCATAGGATTAAAACTATAATTAAGAAAGAAAGGTGACAAGATAAAAAATAATAACATGATTTAATGACTAATAGTGCATAAAGAGAATATAAACAACAATAATTAAAAAAATCCTCCCTGAATTTTCCCATGACAGGAATATCTATCTATGCTGAGGAGTCAGACTGATCTCCCCTTTATTAAAATGTGGATCCTGGTTCCACTAACTTGCAATTTGGATTTTATGTACGCGTAATGACTAACTACGAGGAATGAGTACTTTGGATGACTGTTCGTTTTCAGCGGGTTAACAGCCACGATGCTCACGAACCATCATCTCGTAAATCAACGTTTACGGATATGGAACATGACACTAATAAAAACCCTTAAAAATGTAATGCTGACACACACACTAAAATCTACTATTTACAGGTATCTCTCTCGAGACCCTCATTTAGCGCGATGACGCACTTGACAATGAGCTGCCAACACCGGCCAATTGCTCAATACACAAGCAAGGAAATACAGCATCGCACGTGACTTCACGGGTCACTGAATGGAATATAAACATGGACTAAACCAACAACAACAAAAGCCTGACCAGCTGATATTACTTTATATGAACAAAACTGCATGTTAAGCTAACGCTTCGGAGATTATCGTGATTCGTAGGCAACTCCCATTTATTTAAACAATTTTTTTATCATTGATCAGTTCTTAATTCTGTATTTCAAGTAATTACGGTGCCACAAGCACTCTCCACTAATGACCTCGCTAGCAACCTTCAGTCCGTCTTGTGAAACATCTCCCCCTTTCCTCAATACCTGTCATCGTCCCAACTCCAGTGTGTAAAAATAACTGACCAGCTGTGCCGTTATCTCAAAGAATCAACAGCATCAAATCTCATCCACCTCAACATATGGTCAGACATTAATCAAAATATCCACAATTGCCCTCGCAAGGTTACAATAAGGACCTGGCACCAATCTGACAGAAAATCAGTCTACGCTGAAATTTCCGCTTGTAATGACCACAAATACACACATTCACACTTCTGGGAATGACATTACTTATTTTCACACAGGCCGGCTGAATAGGTGCTCGCAAACTATTAAAAAAAACTATTAAAACCTACGATAGAGCTGACTGCTCTTCGTCACAAATCACATTGCTCCAAAGGCAATAATTTCACTGAATCTGATCAATAATAAACCAAAAAAAAAGATTAATTACCCTCCAATCTACTGTATAATTATATTACTTCAGTCCTACTTCTGAAACACAACATATCTCCGAGAGACGTTTTTTTAACCGCATTGCGTAACATATGCAAACACGGTCGTCCACATAGCTACGTTAGTTAAAACAACAAACAAAAACAAGAACCTTCCACTAATAACATAAGCGAGCTGTTTCCATGCAAAAAGTGTGTCAGACCAAAACTAAATATACTACGTTAATCACACAAGCAAAATATTTACAAAACAAAATATGTCCCATATACCATAAGTTAATCTATCAGATAATAAGAATATTATTCAGTACTCATCCTCAGCTAGTCACCCGTCAAAGGACATCCGCAGCCATCTCCCAACTGGATGCTTCTTATCTCATTTCAACCATCTTGACGGAGTGTTGATAGTTCCAGGCTCCTTCCATGGTAAGCGATGTCATCTCTCGTGTTGATTCAAAAAGTTAAATTATTATACACTTGATATCTGACTACTAAATTCGCCGTTTCAGGTACTACTTTCCCCGGAACTGTTCGTTGGCGAATTATCGATGATACTGCCCCTACAAAATATAGTACTATGACTATCTAACACTGAATTTAACACATTTATTAATAATTTCTGTGTCCTTGCATGACACGCAAAAGTATAAGTGCTTCCGTCCTCAGACGAACAAAAGTAATACGCCCTACGTCCTCAGACGTACAAAAGTAATAGCAATGTCTTGGCTCTTCACGCCACTTATAAATGAACCGGCCCTAGGTCTTGATAGAGGGGGAAATCATATAAAAATTTCTCAAAATAATAGTGGTACAGGAATGAAATAAATATCACTGAACTCGAAAAATAGCGCAGGTCAAGAATATGCCCATTAATCCTAGAATCGATCGTAGAGATGTTGTCTAGGCGATCTCCCACGTTAATGCTAGCCATAGCGTGCCCAAGCTAGCCTTGCCGCGCTGGTAAGCATTCTTTTCCCATTGGTTCCACATTTTCTGTAACTTGGCGGTTTTTATCAGACCTTGGCCTAGTAGGAGTGTCTAGTATTTTCATCAGCCACTCACGTTACTGCATCAAATTCTTTCTAGGCGCGAATATTACAATGAACATACCAGAAGCGCGTCTCACTGCGCGTCGCTTCTATTTTGAGGTGGCCACCACCTGTCCTTCTGAATCATTGCTAGGTCTTTCTTTTCACAATCCTAAGTATTTAGCCTTTTGTCAAACTGCTGCAGGTATTTCCCCATTGTCTCCAGCAAATGCTTGAAATTTCCTCATCTCCGTCTGGCTATTTTCATGATGCTGGTGGAAATATTTATTAATTGAAGAAATAAAACATCGAATCATTTATCCATCAGAGGTTAAAGGGTTCACAACTCCTCCACTCACAAAATTTCGAACTTCGGAGAAAGTCGATAATTTAAAAAAAAACATCCGTAGGCCAATTTGTTTTATTTCGGAATCACCCCTTTTCTATTACTTGGCCTAGCCGCTCCTGTCTTGAATGGCATTTACTCGTTACATTTCCTGCTTGTAATGACCCTCTCAACTGCTTGCATGACGCGCTGGTGCCTTAGGCAACACTCTGCTCGTCTCGTTAATGTTTGTCAACACCCATTTCACTTCCTCCTTCACGTGCCGTACTCAACTGCTCCCCGTCCACTTGGTTGATATTAGGACGTCCATATATTCAAACTGCATCATTATTTCGGCGCTCTCATGGATCGCTTCTTCGATACTTTTTTAAGTTGGCTGCATTTTAGACCGACATTGTTCCTGTGCTTAACTCTTTCACTCTGTATGCATTATTTCCAAGGTTTCTTACAATAGAATAGGGTCCTATGAACTTTTCGCAGAATTTGCTGAAGATCTTCTTCTCTGGATCCGATGTAGCGGGTCGTTTCACCAAAACGAGCTGGTTGATTTCAAGATCTTTGTGAAACCTCTTATTTCTTACTCGCCGTAATCTGCGATCTGCTTGTTTTCTCATGTAGGCTCTCGTTCTCTCAATTCGCAGGTCAGGTGCTATCATGGGATCTTGTGGGCAGTTAATGATGCTTTTCCACGTTCTCACTGGATACTCGTTTTTGTGTAGGACCATAGGGATCTGTCCTGTTGACTCGTGCCTGGTGGAATTCATGCATGTCTCTACATCCTTAATTTTATCCACCCATTTATGATGTTCATTTGGAATGAAGATTCTCAAGTATGATGTTACACATTTTATTGCTCTCTCACTTGGATTAGCTTGGGCATGTCGGATACTGCTTAAAACGTGTTTTATACCCATGTCCTCCATACCTTTCTTGAATTCGGCGCTTGTAAAATAACTGCCATGATCTGACAATATAAATTCTGGTTTTCCAAGGATTGGAATAACTCTATTTCGAATACGACTGAGTACTTGTTTCGATGTAGTTTTCTGAATGGGGCATAATACGACAAACTTAGAAAATACATCAATGCACACAAGCAAGTGACGGCAACCTCGCCTTCCTTTCGGAATTGGACCGAAACAGTCTAGGGCCAGTAGCTCGCAGGGTTTCTGAGGTAGCAATGGTCTAGGATACTGCCTCATTAAATAGTTATTGGGCTTTGTTCTCTGACAAGGATCACAAGTCGTAATGACGTCACATATAGTTGTTCTCATACGTGGCCATGTAAATGTCTCTCCTATTGTCGCTTCGCACTTGTCTAATCCGACGTGTCCGTAACTTTCGTGAGTATGCCATGTCAGTCCTCGCTGTAATGATGCAGGTACTAATATCCGTAACTTGGTGTGGTCATTATCTATCCATTTGTGCAGCTAATTGTTGACATAAACATATCTTCCTTCTTTGGCTTTCGCTTCTCGAAATGCAGGTGTTCCTGTAGGTAGTTGCTTTCTGAAATATTGAATTAATATCATCATCCATGGTTCCGCTTCCTGTTCTCGCTGTATCTCACGTAACTCCTCCAAGAATTCCCGGTCCTTCGGTGTTAACTCCAAGTGTTGTACCATCGCTGTTTCTTCGTTATCAGGCTCTGGGTTCCTGCTGAGTGCATCCGGAATCACGTTCATCTTCCCTGGGCAATGTTCAATCTCAATGCTGAACTGCTGAATATATATAGACCAACGTGTCACACGTTCGCTTGCCATCGACGTCTTAAACAAGAATGTTAATGCCTTGTGATCAGTCCTGACAACAATGGGGTAGCCATAAATTATTCGTTTCCGATGTTGTAGCGCATGAAGAATGGCCAACAGCTCTAGTTCCGTTACAGTATAATTGCGCTCGTGCTTACGCAATTTTCGGCTGACAAATGCCAAATATGTTTTATGTTGCAGGTTAGCTGGATCTTCTTGGTAGAGCATAGCACCTATACCAATTAGTGAAGCATCCGCTTGGATTATAAATTTGTGCTTGAAATCTGGATATCCTAACTTAATGCAGTTTTCCAGTAGCTGTTTTGTTGCTTGGAACGCCTTCTCACACTCCGCATTCCATAACCATTTATTATTCTTCTTTAGCATTTCCTGCATTGGAGCTACAGTCTCCGTGTAACCTGGACAGTTTTCCTTAAAGAATCCCGTTACGCCTAAGAAAGCCCAAATGTGCTTGACTCTCGTTGGTGTAGGGAAATTCTTTATCGCTTCGATCTTAGCTGGATTTGGCTTCACCCCCTCCTTGTCAATGATGTGACCCAAATATAAGATCTCGCTCTTGAAGAAATGCGATTTCTTCAGGTTTACTTTGAAATTTGATGCATTCAGGTTGCCTAATACTTTATTTAAATTTTCCATGTGAGTTTCAATGTTGTCGGATGCCAGCAGAATGTCATCAATGTAGCGTACCGTCATCTCCTTAACTTCCTCGGTTAGATTCCGGTCCAGGGCTCGGATTAAAAACAGCCCGCTGTTTTGACTCCAAAGGGCATTCGAACGAAGCAAAACGTTTGGTTATCGAATAAGAAGCCAGTTAGAAGCTGTGACTTCTCATCCAATTCAATATGGTGGAACGAGCTCGTCAGGTCAACTGATGAATAAATGCTTTTGTTTTTAAAGCCTTTTAATACGTCTCTGATAATTGGCGCTCTGTCATACTCAGGAAAAATGAGTCTCATGTTGAGATTTCTGGCATCTAAACAAAGTCTAATAGATCCATTTGGTTTTGTGACTGCCAAAATCGCATTTAGATAAGGTGTAGGTGTCTTCCTTATCACTCCAGCTTGTAACATCTCATCTATAATGACCTTAACTTGACAACGATATTTTTCAGGAATTGGGTACAATCTACTTTTGAAAGGCGACCAATCCTCGACTTGCATAGAATATTTGAAATTTAATATTTTCCCAGGTACTGTATCAAATACTGTTTTGTGCTTCCTTAAAATCTCTTCCAATTGTTTTCTGTGTTCAGTCCCAAGTTGAATGTCATTTAGCCGCTCCTGTAGTAACTCTTCAAATTGTGCATCACTGTCGTCTCCTTCCGTTAATAAAGACCATATCTCCTGGGATTCACTCTCCTCATCTAGTTCCACAACAGCTCCTTCTATGATGTTATCTTCTGCCTTTCGTATCTCCTCTTCCGTCTCTTCCGATATTGCTTCCAATGCCCAAGAATTTACATCTCTTCCGGTAGTGATTTCATCCATATGCAATCCCACGTTCTTCAGCTGATCATACTCTCTAAAACTGACTGTATTCTTGTGCAAATCTATCACTGCTTGATAGTCACAAATGAAATTTGCACCAAGAATTATATTGAAATTCATCTTTGCCATGATAATGAATGTTTGCCCAAAAGTGTGTTCCAATATGTTCAGCTCTAAGTATGCCTGACGTTTACAAGTGACGGTGCGTTCAGGAATAACACCCCTCACTTTGAGCTGTGGTACGGGAATTACAGGAATATTCTGACTCCGTCCCAACTCTCGAACCAAGGCCTCCGATACCAGACTGATCTGCGACCCCGTATCCAATAAACATCTTATATTAATTCCACCAATCCTCGCGTAAATAATGGGTAACTGCCTAATTTCATCGTTCCGTGGTTTCACCGTCTCCTCCAGGCAGTCTTCTGGCAAAGCAATCCATTCTTGTATGTTCGCTACTATCCATCCATCTTCAACTACCGACTGTTGTGTTTGTAGACTGTCTTCTTTATCCAAATTTAGCATTTTTTTTTTAGCTCCGGTGCGACTCCCATCATCCGTTTGTCGCCCATGCCCTTGATATTCCTCTTGTCTCAGTAGACTTCCAGCTTCCTCAGTATGTGTGTCTGGATTCTTCATGTTCCCAATGGCTTTTTCCCATCTTCCTAGCTCTCCACCTTGACTAGCGTGTAATTCCTCTAGGTAATTTTGTGATTGAGCGTGCCTATCATCCCAGTCATTTCGATAATTACGCGCCTCTCCTTGATTTTGATCTCTTCTTCCTTTCCATCTTTGATTAACATTGTAATCACCGTATCTTCCATAAGGCCTGTCATTTCTTCGATTTTCACGCCATTGCTGATATCCTCTCTGTTGATATCTATTGTTGCCTTGATATGACCTATTGTTATAGTTATTCTCGTTACGCTGGTATGGTCTGTTTTCTCCTTCTTCCTGGTTTCGCCTAGGTGTGGACGTGCTTGTATTAGTACCCTGCGTTTTAGTGTTTGCCTGCTTTGGTTTTATGACCTCTGTCGTATTGACTAACTCCAGCTGTCTTCCTCCTCTATAATGATTATGAGATGTAGTCTCATCTATCTGGCGTAATATCTGCTCTGCATGTAAGGCCGTACTAACGTTCGCTGCGACTAGTACTTGTTGCACGTTGACTGGTAATTGCCGCGCTATTGTCATCACCAGATCCGCTTCATTTAAAGGGAAATCAAGGTCGCGAAATTTTAGCATTTGCATGTTAAAGAAATCTGAGTATTTCGTTTGCTGGGTAGTTTGGTATTTTCTAGAGTAAAGCTCCATCCTTAGACTCTGTTGTATTGCTGGCGACCAGTATTTGCGCAGAAACGCTAATTTGAAATCTGACATGGTTCCAAATGTATATTTGAAGCTTAAAAACCATGTAAGGACATTTCCTGATAAAAATCTCTCGATCATCCTCAATCTACGTGCTTCAGGTAACCCAGTATCATTGTAATGATCTTCAATTTCTTTAATAAAGGCTTTAGGTGTCACCCCTGAATTTTCCGTGTATTTCTGCGGTTTATAATCGTTCGAGCGAATTACTTGGATAAGTTGTGTGGGCTGATGACCGTCTTGTGGCGTGGAACTCGTTTCAATATTCTTGCGAAACCCTTCCGTGTTTGCTGTTAATGGGCTCTCTGTCTGAGCTTGACTCCCTGCTGTGCTTTCCTCCCCGGGGCTATTTGAGTCTTCCTGCTTGTCTTTCAATGTTCCCGTTTTAAATATCGATGATTGTTCTAACGACCTCAGTTCGGCTTTAATGATCCTGTCTGTTTGTTCTTTAAGTTTACTCTTAATTTCTTGCTCTAATGCTTGAATACGAGTATGATTTTCGCCTACTGTCTTTAAGATGGTTGATCTTTCCTCTTTAGAATCGATATTCATTTTTCGCCAATCTTTCCTTATTTGCTCCTTTATCGTGCTTACTTTCTCTTCAATCTGGCTTTTAGTGTCATCCTGATTGCTTTCTATCTGGCTCAACCTTTCGTCGATGGTATTCTTTAATTGATTCTGATCCGCTTCTAGGCTTTTCCATTGCTCCGCTGATTTTATTTCGAGACGATCCATATCTTTAATTATGCCGGATATATTTTCATCTACTGCTGATAATTGTTGTTGAATGACCTTGCCGCTCTTTTCCATTTCCATAAATCGTCCTTCTAACTTATCATGAGCTATCTTGACCTCGCTTGAATTCATAGTGCACGCTAGTTCAATTTGCTCTAATTTAGCTAACACCGTTTCATCCAGAATGCTAAGTTTTTGATCAAAAATACTTTCCATTTTCTTAATCTGATCTAATTGCTTTTCATTATTTTTACTAACATCGAGGGCCAGTAATACCATCTGTTGATTAGTGTGATCCTTCATCTCTGCGGTTAACGAAGCTAATTGGTTCGTGTTTTTGACATTCTGCGCCTCTAACTGCGAATTTATAGTGTCATTGATTTCATTTTTTAGTAATCTAGCTTGTTCCGCCTGATATTCATTTTGTTCAATCCTACTGTTATTTAATTGTGTCCGCAATGATTCACTTTGTTCGGATAATTTGTTTATAGACTCACTTTGTTCTAACAAACTATTGTTTATTTGTTCAGATAATTTCGCGTTTAATGCTTCAATTTATTCTAACATACTATTGTTTAATGATTCACTTTGTTCGGATAACTTCGCGTTTAATGCTTCACTTTGTTCTAACATACTATTGTTTAATGATTGACTCTGTTCCGCCAATTTAGTGTCCAACAATTCCTGTGTTCTCCTAGCCGCGCTCTCAATGATTTCTTGAATCTGTTCCACCGTCGCCATCTTATACACTTTCTATGAGACATTAGGGAAATGGCATAAAGCAATGCCCTTTGACACACACATACAATCAAATGCACATTTAATTTCTTTACCCTACTCAGTTCATTTGTTTTTACATTTAATCCCACTAGTCGATTTCATCTCTGAGTAGTTCTAATTTTACTCAATTTAATTTAAACCCAAACATATATTTAGTCATTAAATTGTTATCCTGATCTGATATTAACACTGACTAATTAACAAAGTATTAATTGTCATTTAAGGCTACCAGCCTCCTAACATTTTCATGAGTTTGACTTTCTAAACAAATCTAGTTTTAACTTTAATCATTGGGCGCCCGGTATCACGTATATTAATTTATTTTAATTCAATAGACAAAAACGTGAACCGTATTTTACATTGCAAACTCCTGATTTTAATTTATATTTCACACATTTGGCGGTATCCACTTCGCCTCAATTACTTTTAATAAAATATCACTTTCCGGTGATTAAAATACTGTCATATCTGCCTTCACTTGCGGCATGTCAGTTTTACTCAAATACGTCAACTAAATGTGTTCCAGCAGCGAACCAGCAACAAAATTACACCTTCATTGTTGCGTCAGTTTGACAACCCAACTACGCTTACATTGACATGTGCAAAATCTTTGCCGTAACACCACAGTGAACCGCCCCACGCTTGGCCGCGCCAGTTTTACTCCTATGAACCCTTCAGAATAGCAGTGTTTATATGCAAGAATTCTTAATCAAGGGGTCGCGCTCAGTTCCTATGTGATGTTAACGTTCGCCAAACAACATGCTCTACTGAGGTAAGGGTCATAGGATTAAAACTATAATTAAGAAAGAAAGGTGACAAGGTGTAAAATAATAACATGATTTAATGACTGATAGTGCATAAAAAGAATATAAACAACAATAATAAAAAAAATCCTCCCTGAATTTTCCCATGACAGGAATATCTATCAATGCTGAGGAGTCAGACGGATCTCCCCTTTATTAAAATGTGGATCCTGGTTCCACTAACTTGCAATTTGGATTTTATGTACGCGTAATGACTAACTACGAGGAATGAGTACTTTGGATGACTGTTCGTTTACAGCGGGTTAACAGCCACGATGCTCACGAACCATCATCTCGTAAATCAACGTTTACGGATATGGAACATGACACTAATAAAAACCCTTAAAAATGTAATGCTGACACACACACTAAAATCTACTATTTACAGGTATCTCTCTCGAGACCCTCATTTAGCGCGATGACGCACTTGACAATGAGCTGCCAACACCGGCCAATTGCTCAATACACAAGCAAGGAAATACAGCATAGCACGTGACTTCACGGGTCACTGAATGGAATATAAACATGGACTAAACCAACAACAACAAAAGCCTGACCAGCTGATATTACTTTATATGAACAAAACTGCATGTTAAGCTAACACTTCGGAGATTATCGTGATTCGTAGGCAACTCCCATTTATTTAAACAATTTTTTTTTATCATTGATCAGTTCTTAATTCTGTATTTCAAGTAATTACGGTGCCACAAGCACTCTCCACTAATGACCTCGCTAGCAACCTTCAGTCCGTCTTGTGAAACATCTCCACCTTTCCTCAATTCCTGTCATCGTCCCAACTCCAGTGTGTAAAAATAACTGACCAGCTGTGCCGTTATCTCAAAGAATCAACAGCATTAAATCTCATCCACCTCAACATATGGTCAGACATTAATCAAAATATCCACAATTGCCCTCGCAAGGTTACAATATGGACCTGGCACCAATCTGACAGAAAATCAGTCTACGCTGAAATTCCCGCTTGTAATGACCACAAATACACACACTCACACTTCTGGGAATGACATTACTTATTTTCACACAGGCCGGCTGAATAGGTGCTCGCAAACTATTAAAAAAAGCTATTAAAACCTACGATAGAGCTGACTGCTCTTCGTCACAAATCACATTGCTCCAAAGGCAATAATTTCACTGAATCTGATCAATAATAAACCAAAAAAAAGATTAATTACCCTCCAATCTACTGTATAATTATATTACTTCAGTCCTACTTCTGAAACACAACATATCTCCGAGAGACGTTTCTTTTTAACCGCATTGCGCAACATATGCAAACACGGTCGTTCACATAGCTACGTTAGTTAAAACAACAAACAAAAACAAGAACCTTCCACTAATAATATATGCGAGCTGTTTCCATGCAAAAGGTGTGTCAGACCAAAACTAAATATACTACGTTAATCACACAAGCAAAATATTTACAAAACAAAATATGTCCCATATACCATAATTTAATCTATCAGATAATAAGAATATTATTCAGTACTCATCCTCAGCTAGTCACCCGTTAAAGGACATCCGCAGCCATCTCCCAACTGGATGCTTCTTATCTCATTTCAACCATCTTGACGGAGTGTTGATAGTTCCAGGCTCCTTCCATGGTAAGCGATGTCATCTCTCGTGCTGATTCAAAAAGTTAAATTATTATACACTTGATATCTGACTACTAAATTCGCCGTTTCAGGTACTACTTTCCCCGGAACTGTTCGTTGGCGAATTATCGATGATACTGCCCCTACAAAATATAGTACTATGACTATCTAACACTGAATTTAACACATTTATTAATAATTTCTGTGTCCTTGCATGACACGCAAAAGTATAAGTGCTTCCGTCCTCAGACGAACAAAAGTAATACGCCCTACGTCCTCAGACGTACAAAAGTAATAGCAATGTCTTGGCTCTTCACGCCACTTATAAATGAACCGGCCCTAGGTCTTGATAGAGGGGGAAATCATATAAAAATTTCTCAAAATAATAGTGGTACAGGAATGAAATAAATATCACTGAACTCGAAAAATAGCGCAGGTCAAGAATATGCCCTTTAATCCTAGAATCGATCGTAGAGATGTTGTCTAGGCGATCTCCCGCGTTAATGCTAGCCATAGCGTGCCCAAGCTAGCCTTGCCGCGCTGGTAAGCATTCTTTTCCCATTGGTTCCACATTTTCTGTAACTTGGCGGTTTTTATCAGACCTTGGCCTAGTAGGAGTGTCTAGTATTTTCATCAGCCACTCACGTTACTGCATCAAATTCTTTCTAGGCGCGAATATTACAATGAACATACCAGAAGCGTGTCTCACTGCGCGTCGCTTCTATTTTGAGGTGGCCACCACCTGTCCTTCTGAATCATTGCTAGGTCTTTCTTTTCACAATCCTAAGTATTTAGCCTTTTGTCAAACTGCTGCAGGTATTTCCCCATTGTCTCCAGCAAATGCTTGAAATTTCCTCATCTCCGTCTGGCTATTTTCATGATGCTGGTGGAAATATTTATTAATTGAAGAAATAAAACATCGAATCATTTATCCATCAGAGGTTAAAGGGTTCAAACCTTCCTGTGTTTTCCTAGGACCATAAATCCTTCTTAAAATTCTTCTTTCTATCTTGAGCAAATTCTCCATTCCGGTTATATTTGTAGTTTCCATGCCGTACAAGATGACTGGTCTAACAACAGTATTAAAATGTCGTAATTTTGCATTGATAGACAGGTTCTTTTTATTGTATATATTTTTTGTACAAAAATTTAATCTTTCCAATTTCCCTTTTTTGTTCTCGATTGCCAATTTATCCGTCCCATTGCTACTAATTATTTCTCCAAGATATTTAAATCGGTCAGTGACCCTGATGCTCCCATAATTTGTTTTTATCATTTTCTTAGTGTATTTCTGATCACTTGTCATCATCTCTGTTTTACCAACGAAATCTGTAAGCCCGCTTTTTCCGCCGTTTCTTTTAACTGATCAATTTGGTTAATAGCTTCTTGTTCTGATTCAGCAAACAACGCTACGTCGTCAGCAAATGCTAAACCTTTGACTTTGAGGTTCTTATTCTTTGTACCAATTTTAGCACTTGAATCGTTCTTCTCCCAAAACGTCCTCATGACTTTATCCAAGACCAAATTGAAAAGCAGTGGTGATAGACTGTCCCCTTGTCTTAGCCCAGTTTTTACCTCGAAGGGCTCGCTAACTTCATTTAAAAATTTGACTCTGGAAATCGTATTAGTTAATGTAAGTTTTATTAAATTTATGGTTTTTTGATCAACTTGGTATTCCTTCAATGTGTCAACCACAGTAGCCCTATCCACTGAATCATACGCATTCTGACAATCAACGAATGAGATAGAGATATTCTTTGGCCTGTTGTTGTAATATTTTAATATCAATTTTAAACTAAGAATTTGTTCTGCACACGATCTATTCTTTCTGAAACCTCCTTGGAACTCGCCAAGCTGTGGTTCGATCTGTGGTTCAAGTCTGTTTAAAAGTAATTTGGCAAATATTTAAAATGTGACAGACAACAATGAGATCCCCCTATAACTATTGACATCAATTTTTGAGCCCTTTTTATGTAGTGGATGAATTAAGGCGATTAACCAGTCTTCTGGAATTGCTTCCTCAATCCAAATTTTCTGGAATAGATTTGTCGTCGCTATTAAAATTCATCATCTACAAGCTTCCACATTTCTGCGATTATTCCATCCTTGCCTGAGGCTTTATTATTTTTAAGTGAGTTGATAATACATTTAACTTCATTTACATCTGGGGGCGTAGAGTCAAAATTTTGTGTTGTAAATTTGAAACTCAACTTGTCTGTCGGTTTTGGACAATTTAACAATTTCTCAAAATACGCAGCCAAGATATCACAATTTTCCTTGTTGTTTAATGCTGGCGTACCATCTTCCCTTTTGAAATTTAAACTCGGCGCTGAATATCCAGTGATTTCATTCTTAAATGCTCTATAAAACAATCGAGTGTCATTTTTCTTAAAATTGTCGTCCATTTCCATTATTTGTTCCTTCATATATTTTCTTCGAATCGTTCTTAAAGTCTGGTGGGCCATTTTCCTTAATCTTTGTACTTCCTCTAAATTTTCTGGAGTCTTGTTCCCGTTCCACTTGTGCCAAGCACAATGTCTTTCTTTGATCACTCTTTCACATTGTTCATTCCACCAAGCATGTTTCCTATAAAAGTTCAACGGTGCAATTTCCTGAGCTGGTTCAAGAAGGTTATTAGTAACATCATTCCAATTGGTTGGTATTTTAAGTTTTCCTTGAAATTCTATCCTTTTTTCATTTGTAAGAACCTCTCTATTAATTTTCGGAATTTTAATTCTAGTTGTATTTTGTTTGCGTGTAAAAGGTATGAAATTCATCTTGATTTGAGAATGGTAATGATCTGAAGTTACATTAAGGGGAGGTATGACTGAAATTTGAAACTTCTACAGTTGTCATGATATCAGTACCAAATTTTAAATACACATGTAGATAGATATCAGTATATCATGTACCAAGTTTAATACATTTATGCCTACTGGTTCTCAAAATATCCTTGTTTTTAGTGCATAATAATTAGTCGCTTGAAAAATGCTCCTTGCGATGCAATTTTCAGGCTGCTGAACTGAAATTTGGTAAGAATGTACCTTACTAGTATATTAACAGTATTTGCCCTCAACATTAAAATCTGTTGAATATTGAACTGTCTAGAATTTTTCTAAATTAGTATTTTTATTTTTTTTAAATTAATGCTGCAACATTCAAATTTAACAAGCCAAAAAAAAATACTAATATACATTTGACATAAAAACTGAGAGCAAATTCATATTCCTACCTAAGCTGGAGCATGCAAGTAACTTTTCAGCTAATTCTGATTTAAACTCTGTCGCAAGGAGCATTTTGTATACAGCAAAATGCGTTGAAATTTGTAACTGAGAAAATTGCATTTAAAGTTTTAGTACCATGGTCTTACCTTAGAACTGCCCTGCTCCATATGTATCCCCCTCAGATGTCTTTTTTCTGTCTTCTTCTGATATTTTCATCCACTTTTGTAGTTTCCTGGATTGTTTTTGGTGATTTGATCTCCTTTTTTTACTCAAGGTGACACGCCGCATATCCTGACTTTCGCTGCCAAAGTCCGCACAAGCAGATATAGTTTCCCCTCGGACAGAATGAACAATTTCCAGTGTTTTGAGACAACCCATGTTGAACTCACTGACTGCCTTAAGAACAGCAAGTTCTAGTTTTTTCCTCGATACAAAGACTTCCTTGGGGCATTTCGTCCAAACAACACTATGAAGACATTCGTTCGCATTTTGTATTCTCCCTTGGGTGCAACGTTGTAACAGCTGATCTGATGCAAGCCTGTGGTATGCTGGCATGATTTTTAAAACTACTGTAGGACTTAATTTACAACTCATTTTACTATGGCTATCCACTGGTTTCCCTTCCGCAATTTGTCGATTATAAAAACACCATGATGTTAAAGATTTTTGACATGTGCCATGTTGGGGCTTAGTGTCTGTGGACATGCAGTGTCCAAGAGTGGCATAAACTGCCCTCTTCATTTCAATAACATCAGGAATATTACTAGCAATGGCATGCCTGTAGTAGTTTGTAAGCTTTGTAATGGTGGTCTCTTTTAAACTGCCTTCTTTACGACCACCCAGAGTGACACCTTTAACCTTCCACTCCTTAACAATGTTCCGAAGTGCAGTACCAAGTCGTTTAGCCACATGATTGATGCACTCATCTTTTTCGATGACTTGCTGAGGACCATACACTTGAAGAGCATTCAAATGGGCATGGGTTTTGGCATCACCATCAGACAACATCGTAGCGTACCTCATCCCTCGGTCAGCAATAGATCTTTTCCAAATAATTTCCCCAATGTCTTTCTCCATGGCATTAGATGAGCCATTGTAATTTCTCTGGCATTCCCCTGAAGCCTTATGCCCATTGAACCAAATGTCAAACTCTACACTATTTTTACCCAGTTCCTTCTCAGTCCTTTTACAATCAACACAGCATTTTGACAGTACCTCATAATCTAACACAATGCCTGTTTGGATGTCAATAGCAAAGCCAACCCCATAGTTAGAACTGTGCCTTCGTTTATGCCACGTGGCATCGTAGGAAACACCAATGTCAATTATTTCATTGTCATCCCCATTATGAGCTTTGCGAACTGCATCAGCTGCCATACGAAGGACCTCTTTCTTATATATTTTCCCCTCATCCACTAACAAGTTCAAATGTTTAATATAAGGTCTCTTTCCGAGAGTATTCATGCCCATGTTAGAAGAGAATTTCTGCACTGCTTGATGACCTTTTCCTATGGCACTAAATGTCTCCACTATAGTTTTATTCACATGAAAAGGAGGTCTTTGACTCTGTGAACTGGATATTCGAGGAGAACTATACTCACTAGCAGCCACATACCCACAGTTCCTACAATTAACTACTATTTTGCTGCAGAAACCATGACTTTCTCTAAATTCAACTATCACAGACTTTGTCTGACATTCACTACATAGTAAATCTTTCATGAGATTATCCCATACACTTGTGTGAACTAAGGTATAAATCACACGACCATCATTTATAATTGGGGGCCCATACTGTGTTGAGCATTCTGAAAATGAATTTAATTTACTCTCACTGCTAGAAATATCATAATTTTGTTCTGCTACAGAGCTCAAACCACTGACAGATGCTGCACTAGAAATACATTTTGTATCTAAATTACACTGTAGTTTCTCATTTGTGTTTTCAGCCTGGCCTACATTTAGGCCTAAGTTTTGAGATTTCTCATAGGACAATTTACCTGCAATACTTTTCTTCGAAGGGCGTTTCTTTGGCTTTCTATAACTACTTCTGGGAGTAGATAGTCGCCCCATGATGAATAAAGAAACACAAATCACAATTCAACACAATTTCGAACGCGCACAAACAATTTTTCACACTTTGTATTTGTACACCAACACGTTACACTGTTTACAAACACCAAGCAACCATGTTGTACTACTCAACACATTTAAATCTAATATTTCACATATAAAAACATCATACACTTAGAATTCCTGGCCAAAAATAAGGTAGTCATTTAACACAACCCTTGATATAATTTTACAAGTTACAAGATTCTTAGAGAATAATTTCTAAATCGCTGTGGAACTTAGTCTCTGTTTTGAACACAAGCAGACAAAGGAGCATCACGATCCACACCGCTTCCAACACTAGATTCTTAGCGGAGTATTTGAAAAGAACTACGAAGTAAAATCTAGGCCTAAAACAAATATTCTGCAGTACTGCAAGTGAGTGGGCGTGCACCAGAGCATTAAATACCCATGCATCACCTTTTAAAAATGGCTACCACGGGTTAAATAAATGGCGCATAGAAAAAAATATACCATTTTCTGATAGAGCACACATTGTAATATTTTATTTTTAATAAAAATAAAAATGACTTTTTTCAACAAAATATCAAATATTTCAGTCATACCTCGCCGGCGCTGAATATCCAGTGATTTCATTCTTAAATGCTCTATAAAACAATCGAGTGTCATTTTTCTTAAAATTGTCGTCCATTTCCATTATTTGGTCCTTCATATATTTTCTTCGAATCGTTCTTAAAGTCTGGTGGGCCATTTTCCTTAATCTTTGTACTTCCTCTAAATTTTCTGGAGTCTTGTTCCCGTTCCACTTGTGCCAAGCACAATGTCTTTCTTTGATTACTCTTTCACATTGTTCATTCCACCAAGCATGTTTCCTATAAAAGTTCAACGGTGCAATTTCCTGAGCTGGTTCAAGAAGGTTATTAGTAACATCATTCCAATTGGTTGGTATTTTAAGTTTTCCTTGAAATTCTATCCTTTTTTCATTTGTAAGAACCTCTCTATTAATTTTCGGAATTTTAATTCTAGTTGTATTTTGTTTGCGTGTAAAAGGTATGAAATTCATCTTGATTTGAGAAAGGTAATGATCTGAAGTTACATTAATGGATTTTATTTGAAACAATTTCGAGAGATAGCTACATGATCTAGTTGAAACTCACCCAGCAACGCATTTGGGGAGACCCATGTTTTCTTTTTACTTGGTTTTGCTTTAAAATGTGTGGACATAATCTTTAAGTTTAGATGTTCACAGAGTTTAACCAATCTCTCACCATTCCTGTTGGTTCTATTGTGAGCGGGATATTTACCTATTATATCAGAAAATTTTCTCTCAGATCCAAGCTGAGCATTGAAATCTCCAAGTAAAATTTATACATGATTAGAAGGAATTTTGAGAATTTCGGCTTCTAACTCGTCCCAAAATTCATCAACGTTCTCTGGATTCGTTTTATTATCCTTATTTATAGGAGCATGGGCATTGATTAGCGTGTATCTCTTATTGAGGGATTTTATAGTTAGAAAATATAGTCTGGCATTCACACTTCTAAAAGCGATAACTGCGTCCAAAAATTTCTTGTTGACCATAAAAGCTGTTCCAAGATGTGGCATGTTCTTCATCACTCTCTTCCCAACTTTTCCTTTGAAAATTCGTAAGTTGTCAGATTCAAAGGTGTCCTCATCCAAGAACCTGGTCTCTTGAAGGGCTAATATTGTAATGTGATATCTATGAAGTTCTGTTGTTAGTTGTTTTAATTTTCCAACCTGAATTAAGGAATTCACATTGTATGTTCCAAAAAAATATTTTCTCATTTTCTTGAATCTTGAACTGTTTTGGTGGTGCTCCGATTCACCATAATGTAACCCTAAACTGCTAGGCACCCTGGAATCCGATTTACGCCTAGCATTGTCTTCAGGGTAATCATGACCATTAGAAGCTAAATCCATGATATTAAAGTAAATGTGGGTTGGACAAAGTCCAACGTTATACAACTAAGATTGTGAGTCCTAGAGGTTGCCTCAAGATGTGTTCTGGCTCTTATTTTATGGCTTAAGCCAACCCTCCTCCTTTCTCCGGGCTTGGGACCGGCAACAGAAACTACTGAGCTACTCAATCCACCCAGTAGATCCTGCAGGCGGAGTTGTAATTTTTGTTTATTTTTATAATTATTAGTTTTATTTAATTTTTTGTTTTATCAATTTTCGGTCTTTTCAAATTTAGGTATCCACCTCTAAAATTTAAATTCCATTCCAAATTTGTATACTTTAATCCGTGTTAAGAGAGGCAGACGACCTTGTAGTTCCGCCCCTTAAAACAGCAATAACTAACTATGCTATGTCTCACTGACTGCTGAAGCATTACAATACACAACGAGATACATCTTCAGCTTGTCGATCACAAATGACCAACGATTATCGCGAAACACTTCTTCTGAAGGCGCGAAACTGCGGCAATGTGTTTCTTGCCCTTGAGGTGTTGTGTAACTTGAGGTCGCTGTTCAGCCTTGATTGCTTTCCCACATGGTTGGCAGAACAGAACGCCTCCATCAGAAGTAAAATTATCTTTAAATTCTGCGACAGACGATAACTTGTAGTTGTTTATAATTTAGGCGTCGTAGAACTGCCTTGCCCCAATTAATGTGAACGGAGAAACACTGGAATATGTTGAAGAATATGTATATCTCGGTCAGAACATGTCATTTTCAAGTCGTTCAGAGAAAGAGGTCAAACGAAGAAGAGCTTTTGGTCCCTAAAGTTTATACTGGCTGACAAGACCCAAAAACTCACCATAAAAGCTGAAGTTCTGGAAAATTGCGTGATACCGGTGTTACTATGGTTGCCAAACTTGGGCATTAACATCGAAACAAAGACAAATGATCCAGAGATGTCAACGAAAAATGGAAAGAAAGATACTTCATGTCTCACTGAGAGATAGAACACGGAACGAAGATATAAGAAGGAGAACCGGCATGAAAGACGCTATGACATCAGCAGACCAGCTCAAATGGAAATGGGATGGACATTAGATCCCAACCGATGGACGTACAAAATGACGATCTGTGTGAATCCGCTCTCCCAGTTTCGTTGTTCCAGACCTCGTTCAGAAAGGCAGACGATGAGCCTTGCCGTAGACGCAGCCTTCACACAGTTCGCTGTCCACCTCAACGCGAATTCCCAGCTCTTTGTTTAGGTGGGATCTCCGTGTCGCTTGTTCTGTTGTCCGAATTATTCATGGTAAAGTTGGAGAAGGTTGTCCTTTTCTGTTGCATTGACTTACTTGAACGCAGTGTGGGACCCAAGACCGCGTTGTCGCAGCCCCTAAACTAAGGAACCAACGTCAGTTGACCGAGTCAAAGGAGGGGCTCATTCGGCGTGTTTTTTTAGAACGTAGCGCAGAACTTCAAAAACCATAATTGACTGAGCGAACGATCCATATTGACAGCGAAAACAAATATCTCCACGAGTCAATTAAAAATTTCATTCCTGGACAGTAGTTTTCCTTCAAATCGGTTGACACAATTATCAGCCAGGATGAGATAGTCAACTATCCCACAAAATTTTTGAATTAGCTGCAATTACCTGGATTACCACATCACAATTTGCAATTGAAAGTAGGCTCTGTCATCATCATGTTGCGGTAACATCAATCAACCTCGACTAGAACGAAACTGGCTGTGAAAAACTTATGAACAACGTCATCGATGCGATGATTATCAAGGAAAAGTACAAAGGAGAGGATGTTTTGATTCCGCGCATCCCGATGATTCCAACGGACGTACCATTCGATTTTAAACGGTTGCAATTCCCCGTGCGTCTGGCCTTCGCAATGACCATCAACAAATCACAAGGCCAGTCGTTGGAAGTTTGCGGAATTAACTTGGAGTTTCCGTGTTTCGCACATGGACAACTGTACGTCACGTGCTCGCGTGTCGAAAAGCCGCCATCTTTGTTTATTTACGCGCCGGAAAACAAAACAAAAAGAAACGTAGTTTACCAGAAAGCTTTGCATTGAATATTAACTGCATGTATATTTCATGTAAATAAAGAACATTGAATTAATTTGAATTTCAAACAAGATTCATTTAATAACCAAACGAAACTCAAACCGTACACGATGCGGCCAATATTATCGATCTTAATTAATTGGAGTAGGAAGTTTACCGGGTCATCTAGGGCCTGGTAAAATATAAAAATGCTTCTCTCTCTCGCTGTTTTATAGAAGCACTACAAAATATCCCTCGAGTCCTCTGTTCGATTCTTGATGTATTAGAAAGCTCAAATGCCCTGAAAATTTGCATTTCTTCATGAATCCTTTTCTCATTACCAAAACTCGACTTTCATTCAGCAAATAATGGGTTCGGTACAAACTAATAGAAAAAAGTGACAGACTTAAAGACTAGACTTTGTATCATTTTAAATGCTACAAATGCTGAAAAATGCTAGAAAGACTCTTGACATGTTAGAAAAGTATGTGCATAATACTCATCTTGCTTATCTTGTTTCGAATTACTCGCGAACGGCAAGTGCAAACCAAGGGCAAAGCAAGCGGGATGCCGCACGCTCACCCGAGGGCGCGCGGGGACTTGCCCCTTCCATCCGGTCTAAAAACACTTTTAGTGGGCGATGTATTGAAGATAGAGATATGCTCTCGCGGACGTTTTTGAAGAACGTTTCATGCTGACCTATTCTTACGCTCATAGTATATTGATATTTTTAACGGTTTGCCCAGCCTAAGCTTTAGAAGCGCACGGACGCCAAGTTTGATTTCGACTTTTTCACTGAAATTGTTACTGCTTTGCTTCCTTTGATCATACATAAATATATAAATACATACATATATAAATATATACATATATAAATATATAAATATATATAAATATATAAATATATAAATATATAAATATATAAATATATAAATATATAAATATGTAAATATATTCTACCGAATCTTTCCTCGAGATATCCTTTACAGAATGGTGGAAACCGCATCAAAATCCATCCAGTGGTTCTCGAGATTACAAGTGACATTCAAGAATCGGGGATTTTTGTCTTATACAACGAAGTTGAGATTGTCGGGGTACACATGCACCAAGCGGTACTATGACGTCACACACCTCAGTGCATCTGAGCGACTGAAAATGAACGTAACGTAACGCCAGACCCCAGCGTAACGACAAAGTCGACAAGATCATTTAAAATGATAAAAAATATTTTAAAAAATCACAGTCGAGGAAGATTTATGTGGTGGTGATTAGTAGAATAGAACCAGCAGCGTAGCCAAGCTCCACCAATTGGGGAGGGGGGAGGAGGGAGTGGTATACGACGTGCATTCAAGTTATAACAACTCCGATTTATGGTGACATTTTCATTATAAGAACATCATTCGTTTTCTCCATTTGCGTGATGTGGCACCGATTGAAATTCATCACCAGTTGAGTGAGAATTGTGATGATTGTGTCCAATGTGCGTTCGTAGGTGCGACAGTTCAAAGAAGGCAGAACGTCGTGTGACAACCAACCAAGACAACTATCCGGTCTGATGACATGATCGAGCGACTAAGATAGTTGTTTTGAAGGAACGCCGAATGACAGTGGGACACATCACCTCCAAATTTCGCATTTCCGTGTGATTTGTGCACATAATCCAGCATGACGACCTGAAAATGCGAATTGTGTCCTCCAGGTGGGTGCCAACATTGTAGGCAATGTGTCCCACAGTCATTCTGCGATCCTCCAATAACCCAGCTGCAGTAGTGTAATTGCCACGGTGGGTGAGTGGATAGCGTGTCGGTCTACTAACCCCAAGATTGCAGGTTCGCTCCAGGCCGTGGTAAGTGATTTTTGAAAGGCGGCAAAAATACGACATGCATGTCATACGATGTTGGCATGTCAAAGAACCCATTTGAATTCAGTAGGCCGTGTTCATAATGGCAAAATTAATCTCGGGAGTTTCCGCCAACACAAAGTTTCTCATTTCTCTACTAGAAAGCGCTATAGTGTTCAAGTAGCTTGACTTTCACAGTGATTCAAGGAACGACGAAATTCGACATGCAAGCTAACCTCTGGGTGTCAAATTACAAAGCTTGCACCCGGCACCCGAGGCCATACGATATTATTATTATTATTATTATTATTATTATTATTATTATTATTATTATAGTAGTGTAATTAGACTGTACGGTATTATTAGGGTTAATAATTGGGGTAGTGCACGGTAACTTGAAATAAGGTACAATAACATAATTTCCCTGATGTAGTGAGGACAATTCCTGGGGAGATTCACACTCATAATGGTTGCAGTTAGTGCTGGGATTCGAAATTCAGATCTCCAAGCTTGTAGATCCCTATTGAAGTTGTGGGTCGTATTTCTGTAATGAATTATAGTACAGTACGTAAATGACATGAACACGCATAGAGCAGATTCTTTATCGCATGGATGCACTATAGTGGTGGTATTAGTAGTTGTGGTGTAGAAGTTACGTTACATTATCAACCAGGAAGCTGGTTGGATCTTCAATAGGCACCGCTGCAGGATATAGGCCTATGTATAGAAATCCCAAAAATCACCGTTGGTGGTATGAGACAAACTAGGCACGGCGAGGAGTAAGGAAGTTTGCCATTCCTTTCCTATTCAGCCAATGCAGCCACACTAACCCTATGAGTAGGGAAATGCAAAGATCATGCGTTCAACAATGACATGCAAAAAGATGTCCGCCAGGGGTAGGATCACGTATATTGGAGCTGCGTCTTATGTCGGCTTATTAGGCCGATCCTACATTGGAAGCGGAATTTCTCCCGAACAGACGGTCTGAGCGGGTCTGGTCAGGTCTGAAGAAAACAAACACATGACGCACCGTCCTTCCTCCTACACTGGAGCCAGTGCTCGTTCCGGGGAGGGGAGTCGGGTCTGAACTGGTCTGACAGCAATCAAACAGGTTTGTTTTTTCTTCCAGTTGCATGGAAGCTTTGGTCGAGGTGGTGCGTTTTAACATCATCTATTGAACTTGGGTTTTGTGTTTAATTGTGCCATAATGGTAGACAAAGGAATGTTAATTGAATTAGTGCGTGAGCGAGTAGTATTATGGGACCAGAGGGACAAACAGTACCACAACCGCGATTTGAGGTCAAAACTGTGGAGGAAGTTACTCCACTTCCGTAGGTCTACTTCTATGTGCGACAGAATGTAATCAAACGTTTCGACGGTTATTCTATGATATTTTTTGAATTTATCGGGGTGACTACGCATAGGTAGGCGAGTTGTGTAAAATTCACTTTAATGGTGGTCTTCATTGAACTCTTGAACCCATTTT
The DNA here is from genome assembly GCA_946902985.2 of Meconema thalassinum. NCBI lineage: Eukaryota > Metazoa > Arthropoda > Insecta > Orthoptera > Tettigoniidae > Meconema > Meconema thalassinum. The sequence goes on from OX336392.1 coordinate 43,503,251, forward strand.
CTTTTACACGAGGTTAATAATAAATTCCTGTCCAATAACATGAAACCAATTAGTTCCTCGTCCATTTTTCAACTGTAATAATAGACAACTTTCCTCGACGAGAGTTGACACATTATTACTGGTTCTTCCGCTCCTGGCTGAAAACTAGCTGCAATGTTGGCGCGCCAAGTCTGGACTGGTCTGATCTGGCCGGGTCGGGTCTGGTGGCCAGATCGACTCCGCTTCCAATGTAGGATCAGCCAGGCTGCCTGCTACACACTAGCAGACCAGATCAGACCAGCAGACGTGGACGAGCAAGTTGCTAGGTCGGGGGACGGCTTTGCATACACACCAACATACCAGACCTCCAGTCGTCCGCCCAGTAATAAGTAACATGGTTATGTTATGTGTATTGTAATTTTGTTGAGTATTTAATAATTTAATAATTGCCAACAAAGCGTTGAAGCCTTCGTGTCTTGCAATTTTATTCGAGTAACTATCACTTCTAATGTCGTACAAACATCTATGCTCCCGATACACTTCTAACATTTGCATGATAGTATCCGCCTCATGATCGCCTACTTCAATATCATCGGCACTCGCGTTGTTTCTATGCTGGGAATATTGAGACATGGCGACAGAATCTTGTAATAAGACGTAGTGCCTCTCTGTTCAACAGTAGAATACGTACTGAAACTGCTGCAGATCGCGACGGAGTCCGCCTGTCGGCCAGACAGCGCTATACACAACGCAGACCAGACCAGACAGGCGAGGGGCAGTCTGATGGTCTGAAGGTTTTCCAGCCAGACCGTCAGACAGTCTGCGCAGACCGAATTGGTCGGCAGGCAGGCCTACACACTATCGAACTGCCCGTCCATCAGCTACTTTTTCCGACCGTCTGCTGGTCTGGTCTGGTCTGGTCTGGTCTGATAGTGTGTAGGCGGTTTTATACAGAAGAACTGTACTTCCGATGAGTAATAGTTGTCTTGCGTGTGGTGCTAAAGGTGTGTTAGTGTTATCTTGTGAATTTGTTCGAGGATAATAGTGTTTTTGTGGTAATATTTAATATGAATTTTGTACCATAAATCTCCGCCATCTTGGTAATTGCGACAATCATTCCATAGATAACACTATCTAGAGTATGAATGTAGACGCATCGATATTACTAATGGATCCTCTTGAGGGTACTTCCGGCAACGAGGAAACAATTATGACCATGGCCCCCGCCCCCAATGCGGAAACTTCTTTGTATCTCGTCGCGGAGTTTCTATCCACATAAGTACAGCCCATCCTGACGTACATCGAAATGTTCTTGTACAACGCCAGACGCAATCCACGCAGAATGAATGGACCCATCCCGAATTGTCTGAAAATGAACAGCAGGAGCTAGCACCCAGTGGACCACTGAGCAAATATAAACAAGAACTTGCAGAATGGAAAGCACGTTTTAGTTGCACCGGCAGTGACCTAAATTTTGATGAATCAGTCCAACAATTCGTCCACTTCTAGGCGAATGCCATCGATCTTATACCCGGCCCAAAACACCCCGATAGGAAGTATTATGAAGCCAGGAAAAATAGCCGTAACATAAATACTCAAAGAACTATAAGCAAAGTTCTAATCCTGAGAGGCCTACGAAGAAGGACAGAGAAAGACGCCGTGATAAGTATAAACATCAGCTAGCACAATTTAATTACTACAACCAACATCAGAAAGTAATTATATCAGTACTTATGAATGATAAGCCTAGTAGTGAGATTGATGAGGGAACCGTGTACGTTTTAGTTGCACCGGCAGTGACCTAAATTTTGATGAATCAGTCCAACAACTATCTCTAACCCCAATGACAATGTCAAACAAGAATACATCTCATCGCTCAATGATACTGAGAGAATCACTTTAGATGATACACACGTAACAACTGTAAGTAAGGAAGAAATATCCATCGCAATAAATACGATACAATCTGATACTGCCCCTGGCTCTGATCACGTCTTACCTAGAGTTGTGAAAGATGGAATGGCGATAGAAATTATCGCTCTAATTCCCACAAGAATGCTGTAGACGGAACACGTTCCTCCTTGCTTTCAGTGAGCCAGAACGGTATTGATTGGTCAACGGGGGAATTCAGATGATATTTCGAACTGGAGACCAATCACAATTGTTTCCGTAGTTCGTAGAGCCGCCATCGAAAGAGTCCTAGACAGTCGTCTCATTCAATGAGCATCAGCGTGGATTTACTCGATCACCTGGTACACTTATGAACACATCATTTCTTAGATCAACTATGGTATCAGCCAAAACTCCGAAACGTAACGTCACTATCGTCTTCTTAGATATCAGAAAGGCATTTGAAAACAACGAACCTGCATTTAAATAAATCACTTGAAGTATCTCCTGTACCTTCTAAATTAGCCACTATAGTTCTAAATCTGCAATCTAATAACCAGACTTGCGTGGTAGTTAATCGTAGAAAAACAAAACCCATTGTTCTAGGACGTGGCGTAATGCATAGGTCTTCACTCTCGCCCACATCATACAATTTGGCCACAGATCACATACTAAATGAATTGTCTGAAGAATCAATTGCCAGCGAGTTTGGATACAACCTAGTTCCGAGTTTAAGACCAGTAACAGTGCTTGGCTTTGCAGACGACACGGTTCTGATAGCTAAGGATGAAAAATCAGCTTTGGAGCTTACTCGAATGGCCATGTCAAGATTCCAAACTTCTTCTTCTTCTCCTTCTTTTGAGACCACAAAGGATCACTTTACCCAACCATTAGTTCGTCGACTTGTAGGAACTGTACGAGCCTTGCGGTCCTCCCAGTACTTCTTCATGCGTATTGATCGTCTTGCCCGTTCTTCGGCGGAAAATATTCTTGTAGGAATTCTCTTCTTTGTGAGTGGAAAATGAAACGTCATATTTTTAAGTGCTGTAGTTAAACTTTTCTTATTTGCAGCATCTTCTGTTGTTAGGCCAATTTCTTTTAAGTCCTCTCTGATTTCTTTTAACCATCGGCATCCAGTTGTTGTGTTTTTTGAAGCAAGATTGTACTGCACTAGTTGTATTAGAAGACGTGAATCTGGCATTCTCATGATGTGCCCAAAGAATCCTAGTCTTTTCTTTCGCATGGTATTAGTAATGGGTTCTAGGTTGTTATAGACCATATTGTTAGGTATTATTCGCCATTGCCCATCTTTTTTATATCCTTTATTGATACAAGTTCTTCCAATTCGCCTTTCCAAACTATTGGGTTGGAAATAAATCTTGCAAAATCTGTAGCTATCAATATTTGCAAAGGATAACTAACTACCAACCACCTTGATATCTCGCCAGACACCGTTATCTCATACATATCTTCTGACGAATGCGTTCGATACCTAGGCATAATGTTTTCTGACATTTGCCTTTTCAAACCACAAGAGGCCCTGACGGATCTGAAAGACATACTCGACCTCTTTTCGTCTAGCCCGCTATTACATCCCGACCGAAAATTCTGTATTATGAACACTTCCATTTGTCCATCCCTCATCTATACGTTCCAGGCAATGCCATTAAAATCAATTCCAATGAAATTTCTAGACGATGCCAACAAAATGATAAAGGGAGCTTTGAAAGATATAATTCAATTACCCACAGATACTCCAGGCGCAATGGTCTATACTCACAGAAAGTACAAAGGTTTCGGATTATTTAGGATGCAATGGGAGGCTGTGCTCCAGCAAATAATTAGTTTACGAACTCTCAGAAAAACACAAAATGAATACATTCTGAATACGAGTGACATTGGAAAAGTGGTCGACGTTTGTTTAACAAAACTTGGCATAGGTGGACCACAAACATTTCTTGGTCCTCGAGATAACTTTGTAGACACTCAAAAAGTACGGTCATATTTGAGATCAATAGTTTGAAGCGTGGTGTCGGTTAACTTTGAAAGGAAAAGGGGTCTTTCTCTACAAGCAGTTCACGCCGCCTAATAAATGGGTGTGGCACCACAAGGGTCTTTCCAGCTCTGGAAGGATGGACTGAAGCTTGTATGTAACGTAGCCGCAGTACCAGGCAGAAGCCGGGACGATAACTGTTGTCACCTCTGTGGCAACGAGATTGAAACCCTCCCACATGTCCTTGGGTTCTGCAATTATGGTGAGGCTCTACTTAACATAAGACATCACTCAGTACGAACCATCCTTGCGGAGAGTCTGAGAGATGTTGACTTCGTGGTGCATGAAGAAGTTTCAGGGCTAGCCACGCAAGGCAGTTCCAGGCGCATTGACATCATAGCCTACAAGGAGCATAAAAAGAAGGGTTATATATTGGATCCAACCGTGCGTTTTGAAACACATGCCGACCAGCCAGATGAAGTGAAAAATAAAAGAAGGTTATATACGAGCCTACAGTCCCTTTCTACAAATAAAAATACCACCTTCCAGAAATAGAAGTTATTGGGTTATTGGTGGGGGCTCGGGAAACAATACCTTCTCTTTTTGCTGCAAAGTGTAGAAAATGTCGTATCTCAAATGCCACCATTAATACCATAGCAGTAACAGACCTTAAAGGGCCCATTAGTATTTTGAGAAATCACCTATAATCGTAAATTATGTGTATTTTAAGGCTGAATAGCTATTTTAATTATTTATTTTTAATTTCTTTTTGCCCACTCTTCAGTTCTTTTATTCTAATTTATGTGTGTGTCAAACATTTCATAGTTCATTAGTCGTATTTTGTTAACCTTCTAATTTTTCTTCTTTCCCCTCATTATGATTGTTCAGCTTTGTATATTAGCAGCCTTGTAAGTCGAGGAAGCATAACAAATCAAATACAATACTAATTAAGCTGAATCCCAAATCCAAAAAAATTATTAATTCATTTTACTCTTTCTTTACTTCTAGGCCTTCGATTTACTCTGTATCTTATCGAAAGGTTCCTCCTACAAATAAAAGGTAAGAAAAGTATTTTATTTTATTTTTAGCCTACTTTTCACATTTTGCAAAAATGAGGAAAAAGTAGTCTTATGAGATCGATCCGGGAAAATGTGTGTCTGTCTGTCTGTCTGTCCTTCTGTCTGTCTGGCTGTGTGTGTGTGTCCCCCCCCTATCAACTCCTAAACGGCTGGAGCAATGGAAATAAAATTTGGTAGGAGTAAAGATCTATACCTGAGTATCTCACGGCCATATTTGAAAATGATGTCAGTGCTACCAACTGCTGAAAAATCGCAATTGAAATTTGAGCTCCATGTTGGATATCTTGGAAGGTATGAATGGGAGCTATTTCAAAATCGGCACACATATAGATAATAATATTGCAGTTTCATTTCCAGAAGGCCATACATGGCAGTGTTGCCAAAATGATTATAAGCCTACTGATAGGTCCTATATTTAGATGCATATAACTTCTACACTATCAATTGGGATTCAACCAAATTTCGTATGTTGTATGTGTACATAACCAGATATGACTGAACGTATTCTTATGAACCACCAGTGCTGCCAACTGTTAAAAAATGCTCTTAATTTCTTTTATCCAAATACCAATATATATGAGAAAGTATGCAAGCCGACAGCTTTAAACTATGCACACGTATAGTACATGACATTCTATATTAATTTGGAGTAACTTATATACGTCAGTGCTACCAACATGATTCCAAGCCTGCTGAGAAGTCCAACTTTAAATACATGTAACTTCCATACTATCATTTGGATTTCAACCAAATTTCGTATGTGCTATGTGTACCACAACAGCTATGACTATGCGTATTCTTAAGAGCAACCAGGGCTGCCAACTGTTAATAAATGCTGTCTCTATTTTTGTTACCCTAATATGAATATATCAGAAAGTATGCAAGCCAATAGCTCTAAACTTTGCACACGTTTAGTACCTGGCATTCTAGATTACTTTGGAGTAACTAATACACGTCAATGCTGCCAACATGATTCTAAGCCTGCTGATAGGTCCAATTTTAAAATGCACGTAACTTCTATACTAACTAAAGGATTTCATTCAAAATTGGCACAACAATAGATCACATTATTTCAGATTATTTCTGACCAATACATGCATGACACTGTTGCCAACATGATTTTACGCGCGCTGTTAGATCCAATGTTTAACTGCATGTAACGTCCATGCTATTCATTGGACTCCAACCAAATTTTGTATTCTGTACCTTAAGAGATGGAACTAAGAATATATTCAGTCACCAGGGCTGCCAACTGTAGTTCTCTATTAGGCTACATTATGCCAGGTATACAGTATTTCGAACTAATTAGAAATTTCGATATTACCAACTTAATTTCGTCATTATTCTAGATAGATCCATATCGATTAATCATTGGCATGAATGTTAAATTTTAAGAAAAGTAGGCTCTTTAGTTCGTCACGGAACTTCTTGTTAGTTAAGTGTTTAGTTGAGTTAAGTTTTAGATTTAGTTTGGTTTGTGTGTTGTGTGTGTTTATGATGTGTTCTGTGTTTTGGTTTTGTGCTTGTATTTGTATTGTTTTTGGTGTAAATACCCAAAATACAAATACAAATAGTGTAAAACAGGATTGGGCCACGCTTCAGAAGGTCATCACGGAGTTAGCTGAGGAAACAATTGGTTTGTGAAGAATAAACGACAAAACTGGTTTGATGAAAATAATTATGAAATTATGCTTCTGATCAATGCCAAACGGCAAACTTCCTTTCTTCAAGATCCGTCTTCCCGTGTGAAAAAATCACATTTCGTGCAACTTAAGGGGAAATTTCAGGCACAAATCTGGGAAATCAAGAACAACTGGCGGCAGCAATAGACTGAAGAACTGCAAAGACTATCTGCTGCCCGTGACATGCAAAACTTCTATGCCGGCCCAATCCGATCTTCATCAGGAACATTGAAGACTGCTGACATTTCCGTCATTTTAACTGATAAAGGACAACTTTTGGAGCGTTGAAAGGAACATTTCTTTGCACTTCTAAATCCTGCATCAAATATTGCCAAGGACTTTCTTCGCAACGTCCCCCAGCAGCCCGAACAACCATGCATGGCAGTTCCATCCACATTCCGAGACTTCACCAAAACACTCAATCAATTAAGCCGAGAAAGGATCCTGGTCCTGATAACATTTCTCTGGAATGGTTACAAAGTGGAGTTTTGACCTAGAAGACTCTACTTTTTACACTTATCCTCTTGATTTGGGAAGCTCAGGAAGTACCTGGCGACTTGATGAATGCTACCATCATCACTATCTTCAAGAAAGGCGATCGTAGTGTATGTGAGATCTACCGTGGTATATCGCTATTATCTATTGCAGGTAAAGTTCTCGCAAGAATTCTACTTAGTCGGCTCCAAATTATCTCTGAGAGGATTTTGTCTAAGTCTCAATGTGGTTTCCTACCCTCCAGGGGCACAACAGATATGATAGTATGTGCCAAGCAACTCCAGGAAAAGTGCAGAGAACAACAGGATCATCTGTATTTAGTTTTCTATGTTCTGTAGAAAGCCTTAGATTCAGTACCAAGATCTGCTATGTGGAAAGTATTAACGCACTTTAGATGTCCTGATCGCTATGTGGAATTAGTTCAAACTCTTCATGATGGATGTCTGGTAATGTTCTTCACTGTAACTATGTATCCGATTCATTTCCAATCACACAGTTTTGAAACAAGGCTGTGTACTTGCTCCACTCTTTGCATTGTGCATGGCTGCCATGATGTATGAACCATCTTCCAACAACCCAGGCATGGAGATTAAGTTTCGCTTCAATGGAGGTCTTTTCAATCTGGCAAGACTTCGTTCACAAAGACATACCCAAGTTGCCTGGCTGACAGAACTGCAGTATGCCGATGACACCGCATCTACTGCTCTGACACCTGCAGAGCTACAAAAATCGGTCAACCGCTTCAACACTGCGTGTGATCACTTTGGTCTTACCATCATTGCAAAGAAAACTAAGGTAGTTGCACAACCTGCCCCAGGATTACCTCTTCCTGAGTTCAATATCTCCATCTTAGACACAAAACTGGAGCAGATTGATCACTTTTTATATCTTGGAAGCATCTTGTCCGGTGTGCCTGCGAACAGTATGTTGATAAAATCATTGAGGCTGCCCATCCAGCCTTCGGCCGGTTAATGTACAGAATCTTCATGAATAAGGACCGAAAGATGCATACCAAACTCATGGTGTACAAAGCTGTCGTCATTTCGACGCTACTGTATGGCTGTGAAACGTTGACACTCTATCGCTGTGATATCAAAAAACTTGAGCGCTTCCACCAACAAAAGACGAGATACATCTTGAATATTAAATGGTAGGACTGTGTGACCAAAACTGCAGTTCTCTAGAAAGCGCATCTAAATAGCTTTGAGGCAACCATCATCGCTCATCAACTCAGATGGTTAGGCCATGTTCACCGTACGAGTGATACAAAACTTCCATGATAATTCCTTTATGGTGAACTTTGCTCCGGTGCTAGACCTCATGGGGACCCTCTGAACCGTTTTAGTTAGTTAGTTAGATATTTATTGTTGTTTTAAGGGGCGGAACTACGCGGTCATCTGCCTCAGAACCGTTTTAAAGACCAGCTGAAACACTTCATTACGACGACTGGCATAAATATCCAATCATGGGAAACATCTGCTGTGGACCATTTACTGTGGCAGAAAACTACATCGACTGCTGTCACTTATTTGAAGAGAGACATGGAGAGACCAAGCGACAAGCAAGAAAGCTCCGTCAATTACAACCCCGCCCTCACCCAACCATTCAGCGCAATTTATGTGGGTGCATGTTTTATGCCAGGATTGGTCTGTTCAGTCATCGGAAACATATTCAAAAGCTGGGTTGAAACGCTCTTTTAATGCAGAAAGAAGTTATGTGTACTCGGAATCGAGTTGCAGACGACGACGACTCAAAGTAATTTGTATGATTCTAAAAGAATCACATGATAGGGTCCGATTATGGCACATACGTCTCTTTAGTGTTACGGTATGTATCGATATCAATTTTGTCTCAACTACATGCAGTGAGAAGAGCGAGGTGATGATGCCCTGATTTTGTGAGTCAGTAAACACCCTTCTTGTTCGATTCTTTTTGTGGTAGAGTAGAATAGAGTAGTTTTGTAGAATCAACCGAACTTTCGTGACAGCCATTAGGTAGGATTTTGTATTTTTAGCACTCATTTTTGTCTTTCACTTGCAGTGATTGTGAGACACCCTGTGATTGAACCCAGTTCAATCAGTTGCATTCTATTGGACGTCAAAAGATGTCAAGTCTTTTCGCTTACTAAACGTGATTGTAGTCTGCTGTACTACTTTGTTTAACCCTGGCATGGGTGATTTGTGTATAGTTTTCTTTGACATGACGATTTGCCGTCATGGTCAATGTCATTTTCATGACACCCTTTTATTTTAAATGTGTGTCACGCCACTGATTTTCTTTAGATTAGACCGTATCAGTAGATGGTCTACTGTAACCATCAGTTACGTAACTTTGCTAATATTTCATTCAGATGAGCTTGAGACCATCCAGTTCTCAGTGAAGAACACAGTCAGGGAAGTCTATTGTATGCAGGAAAGCATCGAACCCTGTACTCAACGTATCATTAGCAAACTCAGCGAATGTGAGATTTTGCGCCCTTTTCTATATTTGTTTGTGTCAGGTGATCAGACACATGTTTTTTTTGGTTATTAAATACTAGTCATTCATGAAGTGACGTATCTGTGAATTGCAAAGACATTCAGATCATGTAGCATTGCTACCTTTTACTTTTCTTTGCTTGGAAAGACGTGCTACGTCTTCTGGTGTATATTTTCATGGCGTGCTTTTAAGCATTACTATTGTGTGATTATAATGTTATACTGGGATATTTTACAAGGCCAGTTTCTCATAGGACTTTCGTGAAGAGAGCTGCCGCCTTCTGTCAATTCTAGTGTGTTTGTTATAACAGTCCCATTGTGACAGCAAGTTACAAGCTTAGCTCAATGTCACGGAGAGAGGATGAGAGTTCCCAGCATGCACCGAGCACACTCATATGTGAGACAGACTCATTTAGACTTTTGACAATTGCTTGAGGCATTCTTTACTGTTAGCTTTTGTATTTCATTTATAAGTCAAGGCCTAGGCAGCCATTTTGTGTTGATCAGATGTTTTATGTTATGATGATTATTGGCAAACGCCACACGCTTGATCGCTACTACAGCGAATACTTTTTGACACTGTTTGAGAGTGTACATTATTATATTCTGTTGAAGGTTTATTCTTGATTATGAGGCTAGAAATAGACGCCCTTGTTAGAGGCTATTCATGTATTTAGTGCTTGTAATGCACTGTGTCCAGACTTCGTTCTGTAGACTTGTTATTTACGGGAGGTAACTGATGTGTAGGCTATTCCAGGCCTACCCAAGGTTATCCGAGTGAGCCGTGGAGAAGTATAAATTCTGTCCTAAAACTTCCCCATACGGGAGAACGAAACGCATCAGGCGAAAGCCTGGCCAAAATAACTACTGTGGTCAAGAAAATTAGACTGAAACGGTGCGGGGATATTGAGCATGAAATACGTGACTAGAAAACCAATATAGGGAGCAATGCATTAACAATTTTTATTCCTAATAATAAATTTATAATGAACAAACAAATTGCACTTAAGTGCTTATTACAGAAATTAACAATTATAAATGTAGCAAAGTGTGAGGGCCTGATTACAGAACCCAGATTATAGAAAGGTCCATGAAAAGCTTGCTTGATTGTAGAAAAGTTGAGCTTAATATAAAAAATGCAGTTTATAAAAAGAGAGAACCATAAAAAATAATTAAGAGTGTAATAACTGGTATGATATAAGCTCTTTATAAAATTGAACTTATCTTTGAAGAGAGTTGAAGAGAGTTGAAGAGCCAGCTCCTTAAAAAGTTCCAGCTAGCACACGTTGATTTAAAAGTCTTCACGGTTTACTTGGAAGGAGGCGTACATGGCCTAGAGTTATGTGCACCATCGATAAAATGTCAACTTTCTTTCCTTGCGCAGGAATGACATTTATAGTTTCTAAGAGCTGATCCAGAGATATTTTGAAGGACGATTCCAAGTATCCCCTCTAAGGTGATGTTGAAGAGTACAGCGACTGGCAATTATTCTTGCCATCTTGAGCAATACGTCATGGTGCAGATCTTGTGACGTAACTTCTTGCTAGCGTAGATATCAGCGATGGTGTCATGAGAGGTAGCGGTGACCAGCGGGTTGAAGTGATTCAGAAGTGGCGGTTGATCCGAAGTGATGAATCGGAAGTGGTGAAGAACGCCAGCAAGCGGCGTCTTAAATAGGGACCATAGAACTCTCTCGAAGTTTGGAGATCGCCCGACCAGACAAAGACCTGCCATTGGTCGAACGAAAGTCAGGGTGACGTCAGTCGACACTACTCAGCAGACAGTGGATCAACCAGTAGATGTCTGGTATGTCTTGAGTGAGGACGCCTGAGATAGCGAGACTGAAACACTCGAGGTGAGAACTATAATATCTATGAATAAGTGATTGATAACAAGATTATGCATATGGTTTAAGCAATTAACAATTGTAAATAAATAATTACCATTCGGGGATCTCAGTAACAATAAATAAAATTTGACCGACAAATGGGCCAAGCTAAACATTGAAAATATCACAAAAGTGATCATGCTCCGAGAACTCCGAATGAAAACAAACAAAAGAATCAGTCAAAGCAAAACATGGATAACAGACGAGGAGAAACTAAGACTCGAAAGGCAAAACAGAAATAGCAGAGATGGGTCTAGTATAACGACCTTTACTAGTTAAAACATCAACAACTCTGACACGTTTATCACGGCCAAAGTGGCAGTGAATAACTCTACCTAGGTTCCACACGAGAGGCGGAGATGGGTCTCGAAGAAGAACCATGTCCCCCACTCGTACATCTGGTTGAGGAAGCCGCCATTTCTCACGCCTATTTAGCATGCTGAGATATTCTAACTTCCATCGGCGCCAAAAAGAACAGCGCAAAGATTCTACTTTTCTCCAAAAGATAGGTAAGTTAGGATCACAGCGTCGAACCAGCAAAGGCGGAGTAGCAGCAAGCGAACAGCCAATCAGGAAGTGACTGGGTGTTAAAGGTAAAAGATCCTTAGGATCGTTTGAAAGAGGGGTCAGAGGTCTGGAATTTACAATACCTTCAATTTGAATAATCAAAGAGTTGAATTCCTCATAAGAAAGTATGGTAGGACCAAGAGTTTTCTTAAGCTGTCTTTTAGTAAGTTTGATGCAGGACTCCCATCGGCCCCCATGATGGGGAGCATAAGGCGGGGTGAAATGCCATTTGAAACCTTTAGAATAGGAAAAGTTGGAAATTTTTTCTTTAGCAGAAGGGGAGCTTAACACTTTTTTCCAGAGATCAGAAGCGCTTACAAAAATTTTTGCATTATCTGAAAAAACTTCAGATGGAACACCCCTTCTAGCAGAAAATCTAGAAAAGGCGGCCAGAAAGTAGGATAAAGAAGCGTTCGTAACCAACTCAAGGTGGATAGCTCCCGTCACCATACATACAAATAACGAGATGTAGAGTTTACCTAAGATTTTGCGCTTAGATGAAGAGGGATTGGTCTGATATATGTAAGGACCTGCGTAATCGATCCCAGTAAGAGCGAAGGGCTTACTAGGTTCCGAACGAAATGGAGGTAAATTACCCAAAATCTGCGTGGCGGGCCGTGGTTTAACCTTGAAGCAAGGTATACACTTTTTGACAACAGAAGAAACCTCGTGAACGCCATTGATGATCCAGTAGAGTTCACGAATTAGACAGAGCAAGGTGCGAGTGCCAGCATGAAGGTGTTTATAATGAAACTTTTTTATTATAAGGGTAGTGATAGGATGCTTTGAAGGAAGGATGATGGGATGCTTTTTCCCATCCTCACAACTAGACATAGCTAATCTTCCACCCACACGTATTATGCTGTCCCGGTCTAGAAAAGGAGTGAGTGGTGAAAGCCTGCTAGACTTGGGTAAATCTTTACCACTTATAAGAGCTTGCTTTTCAGGAGCAAATACTTCCTGCTGAACAAGTAACAAAATCTTGCAAGTAGCAAATTCTAACTCTACTCTGGAAAGAAAGGGTTGAGGCTTCAATGGTTGATCAATTACTAAATATTTCCATCGGAAGATATAAGACACTACACGAATCAATTTATCAAATGAAGAGTATCTATGAAAAAGGCTAGTAAAAGTAGAAGTAAGATGCGACGTGACAGGGTTATTACGGGCATCAGGTATTTCTTCTACAGATTGATTAGCTAAGCGAGGCCAGCAAGATGATTCCTGATTTAGCCAAGGAGGACCATTCCAGTACAGGTCTGAAGAAATCAATTTTTTAGGTGTGCAACCACGTGATATTATATCCGCGGGGTTTTCACGGCTAGGAACATGTCTCCATTGTTCAGAATGAGATACTTCATGAATCTTAGAAACGCGATTTGCCACAAAGGTATTCCAATGAGAAGAAGGCTTGGAAATCCAAGCTAATACAATAGAAGAATCGCTCCAAAAAAATGTGCGGGAAAATTTTAACTTTAAACTGACATTAAGTTTAGTAGCTAATTCTGTTGCCATTAAAGCAGAGCATAATTCTAATCTCGGCAATGATACTGTTTTAAGTGGAGCAACCTTAGATTTAGCGAACACTAAATTAGAAAATCCAGGGAAAGTGTCTGAGGAACGTCCTACTATGTATGCACAACAGCCATAAGCTCGTTCTGAACTATCAGAAAATACATGCAGGTCATACTGCTGGTATAAGGGATTAGAAATTAAAGGGCGGGGTATAGAAACCTTGGAGAGATCCAGCAAACTGCTGCGATACTCTAACCATTCTTCTACAAGAGGAAGGGGGAGATTTTCATCCCAGTCTGATTTTAATGACCAAAGCTTTTGCAAGAACATTTTTGCAACAATAACTATAGGAGCAATATATTGCAAAGGATCAAAGATCTTTGCGATTTCTGACAGAACTTGTCTCTTAGTTACAGGGGGAGATTCTGACAGATGTACCAGATAAGAGAAGGTATCAGAAGAAGGACGCCAAAAAACACCCAATGCTTTTACGGCTGCTTCATCAGTAGGAATGGCAACAAATTCATCAACTGGGACCTCTGATGAAAATTTTGATATAAATTCAGTGGAATTTGAAGTCCATTTATGGAGCGGAAAACCACCTCCTAGGAGTAGGGATTTCAAATCTTCGCACACAAGGAGCGCTTCAGAAATATTAGGGAAAGAGCACAAGAAATCGTCGACATAAAATGCCGTTTTTAATGACTCAGAGGCCAAAGGATGATACAGATGACCATCTTGCTCGGCTAACATGTGGAGAGACCGAATCGCAAGAAAGGCTGAAGGCTTCAGGCCATATGTCACAGTCTTCAATCTAAATATCTTTATGGGTTTGGAACTCTCATCGCGCCACAATATTCTTTGCAGATCTTGCTGCTCAGAATTTACGAGAATATGCCGATACATCTGCTTAATATCTGAGATTACAGCAATAGGAAACCTTCAAAAATTAAGCAAAACAGAGGTGAGATCTGTTTGAATCGCGGGACCACATTGCAAGGTATCATTTAAAGAGATTCCATTGGAATCTGGTGATGAGCCATTGAAAACTACTCTTATATTGTCCTGTGTTAAGGAATTTTTCCATACCGGATGATGATTTAAATAAACTATTTCATTTAAAGGATGGTCAATTTCTTCTGATTTAGAAATTACCTCCATGTGATTGGATGATTCGTATTCCTCCATAAAGGAAGCATACTGAGTTTTGACAGAAGCATCTTGTTTGAACCGATTTTCAATAGCAAATAGTGCCCTAAGTGCTCTGGAATGCGAGCCCGTAATGGCGGGAGGATTGGGAATACGAGGAAGAGTTACTATAAATCTGCCTTCAGTATTACGGACAGTGGTTTCCTTATATAACTTTTCACAAATTTCGTTAGAAGAAAAAGAAGAAGAAGTAGCCTGAACATTCTCAAGATCCCAGAACTTGGTTAGCTCTTGGCTCAAATCGGTACCAACAAAATAACAATTCGATACAGTTTGAATAGGATTACGGTATATTTGGCCAGTAGCAATCCAACCAAAATCAGTTTCGCGGAAGAAAACATTAGGAGCAATTTTTACTTTATTGGAATGAAGACATTGCCAAAATACGCTTGAGCTGAAAAGAAGCTCTACGGGTGAAGCTCTGTTGAAATGAGGGTCAGCTAGCTGGACAAAATTCGGGATATTCCAACTTTGAATAGAATAAGAAGTGCCAGGAATATTGTTGCCTATAGACTTGATAATCAAACAATCTAATTGCAACTGCGTACCAAGATTATTAGAGTCCTTCAGATCCACTTTAGCAAAGCTTAAGGATTGTGATTTAGAGCAGTTTATTCCTGTAACCTCTATTGAGGTAGGATGTTTTGGAAGGCCTAACTTTTGTACCAACGATTCATTAATAAAATTGTTGGTAGCGGCATTATCCAATAATCCCCTAACAGATACCCATTTTCCGTGAGAATTTTTCAATAGAACCTGCACGGTAGATAATAAAACCTGGACTTTGCCAAGCGAGGTAGAACTTTGAGCATACGACTGCGCACTATTTTGAGAAGTCTCCGAGTTAGACTTGGTATTGGAACTGCTTGGTCCTGATAACCGTGGTCTTTCATGCCTGTGCAAAAGTGAATGGTGTCTTGCCCTACAATGAAAGCATAAACGTTGTGAACGGCAATTGTTTAACATATGCGTTCCTGACAAGCAGTTGAAACAATGTTTTTTGTTCGTAATGAACTTTCGTCTTTCATCTACTGATAAAGATTTAAATTCATCACAATTGTATAAATTATGCGATTGCTGACACAGACCGCACGTTTGCATTTGGTTAGGTGACCGAGCATCAACAGGAAGAGCCTGTGATCTTAAAATTCTTTGATTAGAACTGCTAACCTTATGTTTTGAGAAGGCTTTTGAATCTGAACTACTAGTTTTTTGATTAGCTATGGCGGAAAAGACTTGGCTTCTGGCCTTCAAAAAGTTAATAATCGCCTCATAAGTGCATTGCAAATTCTGGGAAAGTTCTGTTTCCCAGGCTTTTAATGTATTTGCATCCAATCTTGCAGAAATGAGGTGAACTAGAAATAAATCCCAGTGATTTACAGGTTGGTTTAAATTGGACAATGCTCTGACGTGTAACTCAGCGGTGTCAATCAACTTACGAAGTGATAAACTGTTATCTGCTTGCACGTTAGGTAACTCGAATAAGCTTTGTATATGGCGTTGAATAGATAAACGAATGTTCCCATATCTATCCTTAAGAAGATTCAGAGCAACTTCATAATTATCACTGGTCAAAGAAAGTGCTTGAATCAGGTTAAGTGCGTTGCCTTGAACTGCCAGACGCAAGTAGTGAAATTTTTGTATTACTGGTATAGAAGTATTCTCATGTACTAAAGAATTGAATAATTCAAAAAATGGTTCCCATTCTATGTCTTTACCAGTAAATTTGGGTATTTCTAATTTGGGTAATATAATGCGTGAAGAAGATGTAGAAGATGCTGCAGAAGTTTGATCTTCTTGTTTTTCTTTTAAAGTTAAAGCCCTAATAAGCTGTTTAGCTTCAGCAAATCCCTGATAGTATAATTTTTCAACTTCCAACCTATCACTTTGCTGGTCCGGATGCTGAGTTTCTATACTGCATTGTATCTCATCATATTTCTCAAAGGCTTGTTCATAATTCTTAAGCCTCTGCGAAATTATGTCAAGATTATGCTCTTGGGGTTCGAGTTCAGTTAAGAAAGTACGAAACCGTGTGAGCTTGCCCTTACAAGAGGCTCTGGAGTTGCTAAGTTTTTCATCAAGGTTAGGCATATTACAAGTTGTTTGTTACTCACGTCAATATTGTGACTTCGAGTACTGGAAGTCAGAGGATGACAGCTTGCTATGTAGTAAGGTTTAGTCTGATGCGGAAGAAACCGGCTTAGCTTACGTTTCTCTCCTCTGCCGCACATGCGCCTTAAGCTGAAACGTACAATGTGAATTAGTGTTGAAACACAATGAACAAAAATTGTTAATGCAAAATTCACAATATTAAACTTATATAGGGATCCAGGGTGCAACAGATATGTTTCCCGGGTTTCGGCACCAAAACTATGGAGAAGTATAAATTCTGTCCTAAAACTTCCCCATACGGGAGAACGAAACGCATCAGGCGAAAGCCTGGCCAAAATAACTACTGTGGTCAAGAAAATTAGACTGAAACGGTACGGGGATATTGAGCATGAAATACGTGACTAGAAAACCAATATAGGGAGCAATGCATTAACAATTTTTATTCCTAATAATAAATTTATAATGAACAAACAAATTGCACTTAAGTGCTTACTACAGAAATTAACAATTATAAATGTAGCAAAGTGTGAGGGCCTGATTACAGAACCCAGATTATAGAAAGGTCCATGAAAAGCTTGCTTGATTGTAGAAAAGTTGAGCTTAATATAAAAAATGCAGTTTATAAAAAGAGAGAACCATAAAAAATAATTAAGAGTGTAATAACTGGTATGATATAAGCTCTTTATAAAATTGAACTTATCTTTGAAGAGAGTTGAAGAGAGTTGAAGAGCCAGCTCCTTAAAAAGTTCCAGCTAGCACACGTTGATTTAAAAGTCTTCACGGTTTACTTGGAAGTAGGCGTACATGGCCTAGAGTTATGTGCACCATCGATAAAATGTCAACTTTCTTTCCTTGCGCAGGAATGACATTTATAGTTTCTAAGAGCTGATCCAGAGATATTTTGAAGGACGATTCCAAGTATCCCCTCTAAGGTGATGTTGAAGAGTACAGCGACTGGCAATTATTCTTGCCATCTTGAGCAATACGTCATGGTGCAGATCTTGTGACGTAACTGCTTGCTAGCGTAGATATCAGCGATGGTGTCATGAGAGGTAGCGGTGACCAGCGGATTGAAGTGATTCAGAAGTGGCGGTTGATCCGAAGTGATGAATCGGAAGTGGTGAAGAACGCCAGCAAGCGGCGTCTTAAATAGGGACCATAGAACTCTCTCGAAGTTTGGAGATCGCCCGACCAGACAAAGACCTGCCATTGGTCGAACGAAAGTCAGGGTGACGTCAGTCGACACTACTCAGCAGACAGTGGATCAACCAGTAGATGTCTGGTATGTCATGAGTGAGGACGCCTGAGATAGCGAGACTGAAACACTCGAGGTGAGAACTATAATATCTATGAATAAGTGATTGATAACAAGATTATGCATATGGTTTAAGCAATTAACAATTGTAAATAAATAATTACCATTCGGGGATCTCAGTAACAATAAATAAAATTTGACCGACAAATGGGCCAAGCTAAACATTGAAAATATCACAAAAGTGAACAAGCCGTGAGCCACTGGTAACTTGTGTTATTGTTTGTCCGAGCGATGGGAGCTCGATGAAGGTATTTCCGACTTTTATGTCGATGTGACAGCAGATAATTGATCTCGCACGAGACGCTACTGCTGAGCCCAGGGGTCTAGGAATGTCAGCAATATCGCCATAAACCGACGATGAATTAAACCTACGCAGATAATAATCAAGCGCATGATTATTCTAAACAAGCTGATAACTAATTGTTTATTGCCATTAAACTTGAAACACATGCAGTTTGGACCTGCTGACCAACGCCTTGTTGATGTTTTACATTTCCTGATGGAAATAACCTAGGACAGATGACACTATTTTTGATCGACGGAGTGTTGCTTAACAGTTAGTTCGTAGCTGGCGGAGCTCAACACTCATGCGACATAAGTCGTAGTTTTAACTACGCCATCGCCAACCTAAATGACATTCACTTAGATGACACTGGTTTACAAAGAGTAGTCCAAGGTGCAGGCAGGAATATAAGATGAATTTGGTCTTGTGTTTTATTTATTATCATGTGTGAAATACCAATGTTTACCTTGTTTGTGCTGATGAGCACCTAGTTGATAAGAGTGTATTTAACATTTTTGTATGGCTTGCCATGTAGCTTTTGATGTAATTGTTTTTGCTGTACGGACGTCATCGCCGTAAATTTTGTATTAATTGCCAGGACTAAACTAAATTGATTAACTTTAAATGTAAATGAGGAAATGGTATCATCGTAACTTAGATTTGTTTTTGCCACTCTGTTAAATGTAAATTCCGTTATTAACTTAAACTTTGAAATTTGAATTAGGGTTTCTTTTCGTACCATTTTCCTAGCGTTGCTGTTGTTGCTTATCTTTGTAAATTAGATCTTTCGCGAGGGTTTACCGTAGTTTACAGGTAGGGCCCTGTTCTTTATTTGTCTTTAATAGTTTTTGCGGATTAGCCGATATAAACCCTCCGAACTAGGATAGGTGCTTGCATATTTTATAATGAATGTTTTTACAAGTTTTACATAAGTCTGGATGTTTCCTTTCTCAGTCTAGTTTTCGTAGGTGTACTTTCTTGGGCCGTCTATGACTTTTAGCCACCATGTTACCACAGATCCCTTGGATGATAGTTTCTCGTGCTGCTGTGGCCTATAAGAAATTCACCTGATCCTCTCGGCACATGGGTCCGGCAAGTGAGGTGTCGGGGAAGTCATTTCGGTTATTGGCAACCCTGATAGCTCCTCTGACGGGCACAGTAGATAAGAATTTAGTTTACAGGACAGTAATCTTTTTAAAAGAATCTTAAAACCTTTACAACACTGAAAATGTTCATTACCCTATTCAAATGTTTTACAACACAGTTAGGTGACCCAAATGGAACAGCTCGACAGGGTACTGCATGTTCAATTACAAAATTTACACCATCCAAAGAAAAATAAAACACTGGCTCGGGAGTAGGTCTTGTGAACTACACCTTTTGGGTGGCTTGCATGTCAACGGTAACGTACCAGTAGGCCTACCTCAGTGACTTCGTCAGGAATCGAACCTAGGTAAGAAGTTATCCTCTCCGCATGAAAGCTACTGTCGGATATTTTATCGTGGATACGCAATGTTCCTTGTTTCATTCCGCGTTAGGCTATTTAAACCAATTATTCTCAAGTTCAATATGTTTTATTTTTTTAAATTTGTGGTACTACTGTATGTAAAATTGTCCGGGATTTTGGCGTCTTTTCTAGGAACCGCTCACTTAAAAATATATACATGGAACACTACTTTTCTGAGGGTAATGGAATTGTTATATGTTATAGGCACAAGTAGTGGTAGTGTAAAGTCAAGTTTAAGTTTTTTACAACTTCCCAATAAAAAGTTCTTGTAAGTTTTCTAAAGTTACTTTTTCTCAGCCCAGTATAAACGTACAGCAGGAAACTTGGCCTCATTCGTGAAGAGTAATATTGATGGGAGGTTGTGTGCGCCCTGGTTCGTGTGATTATAAGAAGGCGGGCTGATGATTTCAGTAAGTCATAAGTAGGGGCCGTATTTTTTGGTAATAGCGATACGCGCGAACTTTTTTCATATCTTCTTTCTTGCCTATATATGACCTTGTAGGTACTTAAAGTAGCATATTTTAGCAAAATGAACTCGCGAAATATCACGAAATCTGATTTATTGCACGAATTGCACAAATAATTAGGAAATATACTCCACTTGGTACGAAAATTCTAAATATTATCGAAAAACCTCTCCAATACACGTTTAAATGCTTCTGCGGAATTGACCGTCCTGGTTTCCTTCTCGTTTGATTGATAGTGCTGCGCCGGAAGTATGTGTATTCAGTTCCGCGATCTCTAAGGCTATTGATGAAAATGGATATCTGCTATGGATTACATCAAATGGCGTTGTGGTCGTAGATACAGCAGTGCGAATTCGCGACTGATAAAACTATCGGCAAACATCCAGTATTTAAGTATAAAAATGCCGAAAATTAAAGTCTCAACAGTTTTCTCGAAGGCCGAGGAATACAACAGTGAGGGGTTACTTCTATATATTTGACGCTGCAAGAAAGTTTCTAATGTGTAAATACTGCAATGTTCGTATTCAGTAGGAACGAAAAGAAACGTGCGATAAACACTGCAGGGATTCAGAAACGCATAAAAAAGAGGAAGAAAGAAGGAAATGAACATAATTCTAAGCGGCAAATAACATTCGGCGATACTGTACACATCGCAAAAAAGTTGAAAAAAACCCTTAACACATAATTTGGTAGATTTTCCCCATACTATAAGGAAGATTTCAGAAGAAACATCGATCATTGTGACAATTTATTTCGCGAAATACGCACCGAAATAGCGTCAGTTTTAACACCGAAATCAACAGTTTTATTTCACAAAAAATAAGGCCCTTAGTCATAAGGGGAACCAATATCAAAGGTTGAACGACCTTACTTTCTCAAAAGACCCAAGTGTCTAGGCTCGGCAGACGAAGGCAGTTCGAGCCACTCGCTAAAATGAATGCCGGGCGTTAGCGCATAAATTCGTTCCTCTTTAGCAGCATAATATAGTCTAAAAATGTACCGTAAAATATATATCACTTACGATGTATACATCAATCAAATGTATAAAATACGGATGAGAGCGAACAAAACAATCCTCACAATATCACAGCTAATCGTCACAGGAGCTCATGTCACCACTGAAATTTAAACGATGACTGAGGCTATTGGAGCTGAGCCTTATCCTACTCGCGGAACTGTACCTGTCAACGAAGTAGGCTGACAGCGTGACACGTGTAGGCTAAACAAAGAATAGTTTCCATCTCGACCGCCGGTAATCAAATCTTGAAAGACTAAATAATAATCACTTCCACTCAACATGCCAGTCCATAAATCACTGCGTTTTATTGATATACTAGCTGTTACCCGCGGCTTCGCCCGCAGTAACATTGGGAATCCCGTTATAACATAAGTTATATAAATAGATAAGGATGGGTCCTAGTGGAAACCTGAAACCAAAAATGCATGGGATGAAAAAAAAAAAAACATCAAAATATCATGTTGGTTTCGGACCCTAAAAGATGTGAAAAATATAATAAAAGTATTAAAAGAAACTATTTTTTGAAATTTCATTCGAATCACTTTTTACGTCATTCCTGGGACTTAGAAAATTCCGGCCAAAAAGTACAAAATCATTAATAACTCCCTAAGTATTCGTCGTATGATGAAATAGCTAGAGACAAAAAAAGATGTAATGTGTTATTGTCTACAACATAGGCCATGTATAATTTTCCACTCAGACATATTACCTGTTTCTTTTTCAAGAATTTCACCCCTCCCCATGGGCCCCATAAATTGGATTTATGAAAAAACTATCAAACACCTATTTATTTATTTATTTATTTGTTATGCTGATTTTTTTCCGCTGAGTTCCAAACTCCTCGCCTATGTCGTTTAAGAGATACACGCTCCTTTAGGAATCCTTCAATCCCCACTTTTCACCCATTTCACCTCATAATATACACCACATAGAAAAACCCTCAGACACGTGTCTTCTTATTTTTAATGATGAGTTTATATGCCGAGTATCACATCCCCGCTGAGTTCCAAACTCCTCGCCTATGTCGTTTAAGAGATACACGCTCCTTTAGGAATCCTTCAACCACCACTTTTCACCCCTTTCACCTCATAATGTACACTACATAGAAAAACCCTCAGACACGTGTCTTCTTATTTTTAATGATGAGTTTATATGCCGAGTATCACATCCCCCAATGAAACCAATCGGGAAATGCAGGTCTACCCCCTTAACACCCCTTTAGAACCGGAATATCCAAAAATCCTTTCTTAGTGGGCGTTTGCGGCCCTGGAAGAAGCTGCATACCAAATTTTATTCCAATACGTTCGGTGGTTTCTGAGATTTCATGATGAATGAATGAGTGGTATTTGAGCTTTATATAATAGATAACACTCTGCTCTGTCCGCCTCTGTAGCTACTGATATCGCGCCAGGAGATGTCAGTCGGGTTTGAACTGCAGTTGTCTTCCCGCTCACTGCGTATCGCGCATTCCAAAAACATTAAGTTGGTCACTGTTTCCATTACTGAACCTGATACTGCCACACTGTTATAAGTAAACACTAAGGCTTGTAAGAATATCGACAATAGGAAGGAAGGTAACAATACACACACACACGTGAAGGCCGATAACAAATTACCATGCAGGAAGTAGCAGCAACTAACTGCCAGACGATGTATTTAGGATTGGAATAGGCGTGCCGCGCACGCGTAATGTAAGACTCCCACCCCTTACCCCGTCGCAGCTTGTTGAACTGCCATCTCCTGGCGCGATGACATTACGCGGTTCGATTTCCAACCAGGCCTTGGGGATTTTACTCTCCTAGGGTTAATACCCCTCGTTCGAGGACTGGGAGTTTCTGACGTCTTCAGCGTCATTCATCTCCATCACAACGTGCAGGACGCCGACGGGCGTCAAATAAAGAGACCTGCACCAGGCCTCCCAGGAAGTTACTCGTGATTTCCTTTTGCTCTGCCCTATTCATCTGAGTGCATGGTCTGGTGTGTCTAAGGTAACGTAAGAAATTAATTTGCCCACCTGAAATGTAGGAGATTTTGGTTCGAATCCTGACTGTGGTCTTATACAACATATACCAACAGCGGTAGCTAGCTATGCTATGCTTGTTAAGGCTATGAGACCAAGCCATCTGTGAACCCGGTAGACGTGGATTCAAACCCCACCATCGCCCGACCTTCAAATGGTTTTCCAAGTTTCCCCCATTTTTAAGTCCAGGCAAATGGTGGGACGGTATCTCCTAATAGGTCACATTCACTTCCTTCCAAGTCCTTGCCCACTTCCATTCATATTCAATAATTGTATCTGATAACTCAAGTTGGCGTCGGTAAGGGCCTCCGGCCGTAAAACCCACCAGCCAAATAGAAACTCATTGCATATTACCCCCGACCCCATAAACACGAGAACAATAAGGCGCAGACATGCTCAACTGTTATTTATTTCAATTTCAGCTCTTTCATATAACAACACAGAAAAAAAATTGTTACCTACACGTGCTTCACCCTGTATATCTACAGCAGGTTATCTGCCACGTTATCTAAGTCTGGTCTGAGAGCTTTTCGGCGGATTGCTCACTTCTACTCCAGGAAAATACCTAGCCTCCATTACACTACCACATACACCACAATAACACAGATTATCAGACAAATTTTACTCACTTCCTAATACACGGGCTGATGACCACGATGTGTAGGCCTCTGAATGAAACAGCAATATTTTACTATGGATGATTTTTGAGAGTATTAACAACATTTAAAAAAAAAGATAGTTTTGTGACTCACCGGTGTTGACTGATATAAACATTTCTTTTGTTCTGTTATTTACAGTGGTGAAGATCACGATGGTGATGAAGAGGTTCTGGATGTATCTAAACAGTCCCCAATCGTCCGATTACTTTTGGCTATATGGTTCATTATCTTTTCACATTCAGAGTTGTTATGCTATCTGATGATCTTCGTGAATCAAACAGCTTCTGCCACAATTCTATCGCTTCCTCTTCCATTGATGGTATTTCTGTGGGCAGCCTTAAGTGTACCTAGACCTTCTAAAACCTTCTGGATCACTGTCATTGCATACACACAGGTATAGTTTCTCATAATTCTGTATGAAAGGGTGAGTCAGTCTTCCTGCATAGTGAAGACAAAACATGGAGTCTTAAAACAGGGATCTATGAAACTTTATGGGAAACGAATGGATATTTCATACTCCTAACGTACAGCCCTATTGTACAGCCTCTTCCTCATTCCACTGCTGACCAAGGAAAGGAGCGGAACCCTTGATAGTGCCGGACGCAGTTTCCGGTGAAACGTCGGGAGATATCCTGTCTGGACCACGGCCTACAAGCCCGAAAAACTTGTACTTAATTATGAACGCCGGCCGTGAAAGCCTAAGCTGTTACAAAAGAAAGGTTATTGTATTGACATTTGGGATCGTTTATGGCGACACCTGGTGGCCAGCTACCAGGGTATAAACAGCGCGCAACGAAGTCAGCTAGCTTGTGCGGGTACCAGACCAGACGAATCAAAAATCAGGCTACAAAAATGTATCACAGAACACGGAGGACCAAGAATCCTCTTATAATCACGTTGGGTAATTACCAGGACACCAGGTGTCGTCGCCATAAACGATCCCAAATTTCAATAGAATAACCTTTCTTTTCATTACCTTGAACACTCATGCTACTATAGCAAACTACTCATTTCACCTTCTGTAATTTCACAAGTGCCTAATGCACCAGGTCATATCCTGGCCAAATAAGATATAACGGTAATTACCCAACACCCACAACCAAATCCTTCTCGGTCGTTAATATAGGATATAGCATTTAAGGCCTCCGGGGCATAATCAGCGCGCAACGAAGTCAGCTAGCTTGTGCGAGTACCAGACCAGACCAGAACTGTTGCTTTAAAGCATAGGTCTCCGACTCGTACCTTCGATCAGCAGCGCTCAGCGCTCGACTTTGTATATCCCCTACCACCTGCCTGCCTCGCCTTACCAGTGTAATGGTTGCGCTCCCACTTCGGTGACTAAATGTAATGTTTTTGCTCTTATTGACAAGCAACAACAGCAAACAAGACCTACTGTTGGACGACAAACGTAATGATTATGAAAGTTGTGGCTGCCAAATGTAATGCTTATCACCTATTGATTTATTTTCCTGAGGGGATGTGGAAGAACCACAACAAAGTTCCACATATATATATATCAAATATAGGAGTTTTTAGAAGTATAAGTTGGCGCCATTGGGTCCATCAACATGTGAACACCAAAATAAAATACCGTACCTTCGCACATACCATGCAGACTCTTTATCTCAGCCCGTGGGGAAACTAAGTTTATCATCAAGATAATACTCGTTTCAGGGAATAGTTGTGACTTATAGCTATTTATAACTACAGAAATGGAAACACGGAGGATGAATTTAAGATATCAAAGAATTTAATAGAATAAAGCACGACATGATAATAATAATAATAATAATAATAATAATAATAATAATAATAATAATAATAAAGTGTGAGGAAGCTAATGTTTACGATGTGGCCTAGAAAATGTGGAAATGAAGTTATGAGATCAAATATTATTACCAAAGCTAATGAATTTAAATTAATTTCCCAAAACAGATTTACGTGAAAGTACAGACTTGCGTTTTATGGTTAGTTCGCTTACCAGTGATGCAATCTTGTAGATTCGTTTTACTTAAGAGTAGGGGGGTAGTGGTGCTTCCAACTCACTCCAGAACCCTCTTTGCCCCACTACTAAGCCTCAGCCATATTAAATATCTCTCGAACGCATGGTCCGATTTTGACAAATGAGGTCTCATTGGACTCGAGCTGACGTCCTCTTTCCCATGGACCACTCGTTATATTTTTGATTTCTTTTTGAAAATTTTTGTTTTCGAAAGTTGGTGATAGTTTGAAAACCAAACATGGTAGAACGTTGTGCCATGGCTTAAACGAATGGTCTTTATGATCTTTATTTTTTGTAATAAAACTTTTTTATTTTTTATGTTTTTTTGAAAACACTCGAATTTTGAAAATTCTATATTTTGGAAACTAGGAAGTTTACAAAACAGTTTGTTTGACATAAATGAAATTTCCCTATGCCCTCTACCCCCAAAATAAATTTCAAGTCTCTAGAGCAAAAATTTGTGTTTTGTAAGTAGTGTGGTAACACGGGTTCTGCTTAAAAAAGCAAGTTATGAGCCCCTGCGACCTTGGAATGGAAGGAGTCATGCTAGGAGCGCGTGCTTGGATTCGTTTTTTTGTCTCGTTGTGCACTTTACGGGAATGTAGGTGTCGAAAGGGTGAAAATTTGGAAACATTTTTTTGGGGGTAAAACCGTGATTTTAAACTTTTTGCTATATATCTCGAACGAATTATGCTAGAGGCGTGTACGACGGGTCCAAGGACTCGGGGTGACGTCCTCCTTGCTATGAAACACTCGTTATGATTTTTAAAAAATTTGGAAACTCGATTTTGGGGTAAACACGTGTTTTTTGTGATTTTTGCCGATATTTCACGAACCAATAACGCTAGAGACGTGTACGAGGTGTCCTAGGACTCGGGCTAACGCCCCTTTTCAAATGTGGTAGATATTTTTTCCAAAATATAATTCACAAAGGGCCTAACGCCATACATGTTGAAAAAACTTTTTCTTTTTCTTTACCTGTTTATAATGTTTATGAAACGTGGTGGTTGAGAGAGACGATACGGCTGGGTGTGTGTGTTTCAACGAACCTGTCGTTTAGCACAAGGACCATGCTTAATAGAACAATCGCTATTTCGGCGGGTCGGTGTATGAAAGAGCGAGCGTGCGTTTTTCTGATATTTTACCTTTAACAAGTAAACGGTGATGAGAACTTGGTTCTATGTTGGTCGAAGCGAGTACAGAAAACAAACTTGCAGAGGAGCAGGAGGTGAATGTCATTTGAGCTTATTGGAATGCTCTGATCTGACTTGACAACAAGTGCAATGGAAAATGTCAAAGACGCAGAGAACACTTGAAGGTGAAATAATCTGACCATCGTGGTGGCAGGGAAGAGCGAATACACGTGTGAGATGACATGCACGCTAAACAAGTTACATCCTGTCTTGCTTGTTATCTTGGACGTTATCTGTCCACGTGCACGACAACAGAATGTTCAAAGCGTGGGAAAAAATGATTATACATGCAACGTAGCATATATAAAGACATGTCGTTATCATTTCCACTCTCACTTGGGTGGACTACCTTTGAACATACTGCGTTGCATGAATCACTTGGTCTTGTTTAACAGTTTTGGTGTTGGTGGAAAATACTTAACCTTGTTGTGGGGTAGGTATTTATTTATATATTTATTCATTTATACATTTATTGATTCATATATATATTAACAAGCAATTATTTATTGATTAGGTAATTAATGATTTTATTTATTTATTTGTTTGCAGATAACCGGCAAACCTTACATGTCTGAGGGAGAAGAAACCATTGCACTTTTGAGCCCACTAGAAGGGAAGAGCAACAAGTCACTGCAAGTAAAGGTGAGATGATTTTTTAAACTAACTTGTTTCATTATTTTGTTTTATGTTTTATTTTATGAAATGTATGTATTAACCTGAATTTAGGTATTTATAGCGGTTTATTTTATTTATTTTTAGAAACTTGGAAAGAATAGCCTTACCGCCGTAGCAGTCGCTGAAAAAAAACCGAAACGCACTAAAGCGAAACCACTGCCAAAGAGTGAACTGTTTAAAACTCAGGTAAGTTCAACTTAAAAATGCTATTCCATTTTACCACTACTGAAAACTGGTAGACAAAAAAATTCATTACCTGTACATGACTAGGACGATGATTGCTTTCTTGATTAATGGCTATGTTGTTGTTGACTGGGAAAAGTACAAGGCCGTGTTGGATTTTCTAAAAACAAAAATTTAAATTTAACTGACATGTCGTTCCCTATAATAATAATAATAATAATAATAATAATAATATATTAATAATAATATTAATATCGTATGGCCTTGGGTTCTGGGTGCAAGTTTTGTTATTTGACACACAGAGGGTAGCTTGCATGTCGAATTTAGTTGTTCCTTGACTATAAAAGTCAAGGAGGTTAGATGTTAGATATCTAATCTCTTTAAACTCTATAGCGCTTTCTAGTAGAAAAATGAGGAACTTTGTACCCTATGAACTCAACGAATATCCACAGGTTTGAACATGATAATGTGAACAAACTGACAGCCTTTCATTTTTGTTTATATATTGGTTAAAGGGGGGTGTAAATGACTAAAGCTTTATAAAAAGAAAATAAGTGCATGGGTTACTGTTAGTGCCAACATACAGTTTATTTTAATGGTGTTTTGATATATTAATGCCAATTAACGTTAAAGTTTTATTTACAAGTATTGATTGATTGATTGATTGAGTGATTGGTTATTTTGTTTGCTTTTAGGTGTCGTCATGCGCCATTAACGTAATGAACAGACAGTGAACAAGCATACATTGTGCTTTAAAGTACTCTGTGCAACGTTAATAACTTACAATAAGAAAAAGTTTTATTATAACACATGGCGTTAGTACCAAATACAACAAGTGAGCAAGTTGGTTTACCACGTGGATTAAATTTAAAATCAGAACATGACCGTTGGTTAACATTTGAATCCTGGCCTGTAGGCTTTTTGTCGTCACATGAACTTGCAAAAGCCGTTTTTTTTACTTGAACCGAGAAGATGTGGTGCGCTGTGTGTTTTGTCGTATTGAACTTTCACACTGGGAAGAAGGGGATTATCCCTTAAGAGACCATTTGCGGTGGTCTCCTTGTTGTCCTTACATGCCTGGAAAACAAGTGGGTAACATACCTGTGTATTCATTTTACCGAACCACAAGACCATTGGCCGCTACTTACGTTGCTGAATCACAAATAAATAATAATAATGTATTACCAGCCAACAACGGTAGTGTCGATATATGTGGTCCATATGCCATAGACAGTGTTGAATTGGCATGTGCTTTTGAAAAATTGGGAGTTTGCAAGACTAAAGCACTAGCACAAATAGAGTACAGCTCTGTTGAAAAACGTTTAGAATCTTATAAAAATGTTTGGCCATTAATATTAAAACACCTTACCAAACAGGTAAGTGAAGCTGGATTTTTTATACTGGTAAAGGGGATAAAACAATATGTTTTTATTGTGGATTTGCTTTAAAGGATTGGCAAATGACTGATGACCCTTTTGTGCAACACGCTCGTTGGTTACCTAACTGCAAATACATGGTGTTGCTTAAAGGTCAGGAATTTGTGAACACTATTCGTAAAGAAAACATGATTGCAGCACAAGACTTAAAAGTGCCTTAAGAGTTAGAACACGCGGAGCAAATACACGAGGCTGAAAGAAAAGACTTGTCTCACGAACAGATACAAAAGTGTGACCAACAATTATGTAAAATTTGTTATCAAGATGAACTAGGTGTTGTACTTTTGCCTTGTGGACACATGATAGCCTGTGAGTGTGCATTAGAACTCAACACTTGTGCTATATGCAGAAAAGCAGTATCTGCTACAGTTAGGGCATTTCTTGCATAAATAGTAAAATTTATCAGCCATGCATAGTGCAAAATCCCAAATTGCACAATATTATTAAAGCTGTTTTAGATATGCTTTTCTTTTGTTTATAGACTACTACAATGAATGTTTTGAATGCTGTGGGTCAAGCATGTGGCTTAGAGACAAAGAAGCTCAGCGAATTGCCAACGCATATTCCCTTCCACATTATCAAGATTCGGAAATTGAAAACAGCATATGGTGATCGTGTACTTTGTGTATGTGAAAACTTTGAGACATTTCTACCTATACGGTTTAATGATATGTCGGAGAGTGTTTTTGATGAAGTCAATAATGCTGTGCAACCTGTACATTTAATTTATGAAGGTTTTAAAAACAATAGGTGCATGGTTCGTTTTAATTAAATAAAAAAACAAATGTCAAATAATAATAATGGAAGATATAAGTGATGACAATGGACTGAAAGAAAAATATGTGTATAGAATAATAATGTTTTAGTTTTTAGTATGGTCTTAAAACATATTATCATGAAACCAAAAACATGTATATAAAGTTTGTAAATAAATGCAAAATGATGTTACAATGCTGTTTTATTTTATACAAAGTTAGTATATTTAACATTGCAGAGTATACATGATTATGACAATAGATGCACACCGAATACAAGCCTTTCTCTCTTAACAATAGTCTGTTATAGTTTTAAACACAAGGCTTTTTGTAGATCATTTTATAGCAATGTCCATTCACTGTTGTTTTCGAAAACTGGGGAAGCCGCAATGGTTTTATAGGCATAAAAACCTTATTGTTATTACTATTTAGTCATTTTTATCCTCTTGCATATCAAGAACAGATGACCTAGTTGTTCCACTCTTTAAACGACAACAATAACACTACCTCTTGCACTGCTTGTGATGTTGATGGCTCTGGCGACGTGGTAGATGGATTAAAAATAACTTTTAGAACAGGGGTTAAACGTTGTTCATTAAACAATGCACTATTTTGAATAGCAATATGGTTTTCTTGATTTTTTGTCGACGGCAACTGTGTTTCATGCAGTACACTACATTGATGATCACTGACACTTAAAACCTCACTATTTTTACTTTTTAGGTCATCACGACAATATTTGGAACGTTGCTTTGAACAACGCCAAATAACAGTTCCATTTTTATTGGTTCGTTTCACAATATATGAATATCCCTTATACTATGCGTAAGGCTTACCATACCTAGTCACTGATACTTCCATGTCAACTGTCAAGCATAGACTAAGCTCTAGTAAAGTCAACTTGGTAATAAGAATAATAGTTTAATGTGAGAGCAAATATGGATCCAAAGAGTTCAGGTAAAAGTGGAAGCAAATAAGCAAATATAAGAACCAAGAGTGGGGTTAAAAGTGGTCGCAAAGTGGTAGACCCATTACACAATAATTTCAGCACGACGAAGCTCTCGTTGAATTTCTTTGATTTCCCAATCGTGACCGGTATGCCCAGCTTGTTATAAAGCATGCAATTGTCGAAGCCGTTGAATTAGCTTACTGGGTTTGTTCCAGTATACAAATTTAACAAATGGATTTTAGGTGTAAACAAAGCATTACCATTATCATCATCATCATCATCATCATTATCATTATCATGATCATCATGACCATCATCACTATTACTATATAGTCCTTTTTGATCCTCTTGCAATACCACTTTATTTATAGTCTGAGTTGATTTTGATAGTGTTGAAGGTTTCTTGGACGTTGACAACTGTCGTAACATGACTTTTTGAGGACATGATAAGTCCTTTTGAACAAACCCTGCACTATCATTAGCCGCAATATCGTCTTCTTGAACTTGCTTTTTAGCATTTTGATAATTGTTTGTAAACAGTAAGCGTGGTTCGTTTAGAGCACTACATTGATGAACACTCACACTTAAAACCTTTCCATTTTTACTTTTTAGATTGCCCCGACATTTTGTTGACCTCTCTTTTGAGCATCGCCAGAATATTATTCCATTCACATTCTGGCGATTATAGTTATAGGAGTAGCCTTGATAGAGTGCACGTAGCCTACCTTTGTTGGTAGTAATACGTTCCATAGTAGTAACTGACCTGTCAGTACGATGTTCACACTACAAATGTTACAACTGTTTTGCTGATGGAGTGACCTACCATAAGCTTATATATTGGCTTATGTGTTGGCTTTTTGTGTTGGCTTTTGTGTTGGCTTTTTGTGTTGGCTTTTCGTGTTGGCTTTTTGTGTTGGCTTTTTGCGTTGGCTTTTCGTGTTGGCTTTTTGTGTTGGCTTTTTGTGTTAGCTTTTCGTGTTGGCTTTTTGTGTTAGCTTTTTGTGTTGGCTTTAGTATTGGCTTTTGTATTGGCTTATTTGACAAGTTATGTGTGTCAATGTATTTAGTGGCTTTTTTTTCTTTGTGTTGGAAAGTAGTTGAAAGAGAGGGAATATTTAAAGACTTAACCTCAGCTCACTAACCTAACCTAACCTAACTTTGCCTAACCTAACTTAATCTTTCAACTCTCAGATGTTCATTAAATTCTGTGCATAGTTGAGTTGGAACCCAAGACCTCAGGGGTAAAAAACCAATTATTTTTGATGGCTTGTTTTGGTAACTTATTTTGATGGCTAACCTAACTTTACCTAACCTAACCTAACCTAACCTCAGCTCACTTTGGATATTACTAGTAAGTGTTCATATCCTCCGCTAGGTAGCATGCTAGTAGTACAGGTAGTGCTCATATTTACCGCTAGGTAGCGGAAACATACTGTTTGCTTTCTCAAATTGTTGTTGCTGTTGTTGTATTCTGCCAACAGGTGCTTACTGCGTATGACAAGGCTGTACACTCGTGGGTTAGACAGCCTTTCTTGCTAAGGGTCTCCTATATACCCTAAACATGGCTATACATGTTAGTTCTGATCATTTAGTGGTTAATTGTATATTGAGTTTAAATAGAGAACTTATACAAGCACGTCTTGCATATGGTTAAATTTCACAAGTGTCACATGCAAGACGTGCTTGTATAAGTTCTCTATTTAAACTCAATATACAATTAACCACTAAATGATCAGAACTAACATGTATAGCCATGTTTAGGGTATATAGGAGACCCTTAGCAAGAAAGGCTGTTTAACCCACGAGTGTACAGCCTTGTCATACGCAGTAAGCACCTGTTGGCAGAAAACAACAACAGCAACAACAATTTGAGAAAGCAAACAGTAGGTTTCCGCTACCTAGTGGTAAATATGAGCACTACCTGTACTACTAGCATGCTATCTAGCGGAGGATATGAACACTTACTAGTAATAGCCAAAGTGAGCTGAGGTTAGGTTAGGTTAGGTAAAGTTAGGTTAGCCATCAAAATAAGTTACCAAAATAAGCCATCAAAAATAATTGGTTTTTTACCCCTGAGGTCTTGGGTTCCAACTTGACTATGCACAGAATTTAATTAACATCTGAGGGTTGAAAGGTTAAGTTAGGTTAGGTAAAGTTAGGTTAGGTTAGGTTAGTGAGCCGAGGTTAAGTCTTTAAATATTCCCTCTCTTTCAACAACTTTCCAACACAAAGAAAAAAAGCCACTAAACACACTGACACAAATAACTTGTCAAATAAGCCAATACAAAAGCCAATACTAAAGCCAACACAAAAAGCTAACACAAAAAGCCAACACGAAAAGCTAACACAAAAAGCCAACACAATAGCCAACACAAAAAGCCAACACGAAAAGCCAACGCAAAAAGCCAACACAAAAAGCCAACACGAAAAGCCAACACAAAAAGCCAACACAATAGCCAACACTAAAAGCCAACACGAAAAGCCAACGCAAAAAGCCAACACAAAAGCCAACACGAAAAGCCAACACAAAAAGCCAACACAAAAGCCAACACAAAAAGCCAACACATAAGCCAATATATAAGCTTATGGTAGGTCACTCCATCAGCAAAACAGTTGTAACCTTTGTAGTGTGAACATCGTACTGACAGGTCAGTTACTACTATGAAACGTATTACTACCAACAAAGGTAGGCTACGTGCACTCTATCAAGGCTACTCCTATAACTATAATCGCCAGAATGTGAATGGAATAATATTCTGGCGATGCTCAAAAGAGAGGTCAACAAAATGTCGGGGCAATCTAAAAGGTAAAAATGGAAAGGTTTTAAGTGTGAGTGTTCATCAATGTAGTGCTCTAAACGAACCACGCTTACTGTTTACAAACAATTATCAAAATGCTAAAAAGCAAGTTCAAGAAGACGATATTGCGGCTAATGATAGTGCAGGGTTTAAAGTGGTATTGCAAGAGGATCAAAAAGGACTATATAGTAATAGTGATGATGGTCATGATGATCATGATAATGATAATGATGATGATGATGATGATGATGGTAATGCTTTGTTTACACCTAAAAATCCATTTGTTAAATTTGTATACTGGAACAAACCCAGTAAGCTAATTCAACGGCTTCGACAATTGCATGCTTTACAACAAGCTGGGCATACCGGTCACGATTGGGAAATCAAAGAAATTGAACAAGAGCTTCGTCGTGCTGAAATTACTGTGTAATGGGTCTACCACGTTGCGACCACTTTTAACCCCACTCTTGGTTCTTATATTTGCTTATTTGCTTCCACTTTTACCTGAACTCTTTGGATCCATATTTGCTCTCACATTAAACTATTATTCTTATTACCAAGTTGACTTTACTAGAGCTTAGTCTATGCTTGACAGTTGACTTGGAAGTATCAGTGACTAGGTATGGTAAGTCTTACGCATACTATAAAGGATATTCATATATTGTGAAACGAACCAATAAAAATGGAACTGTTATTTGGCGTTGTTCAAAGCAACGTTCCAAACATTGTCGTGATGACCTAAAAATTAAAAATAGTGAGGTTTTAAGTGTCAGTGATCATCAATGTAGTGTACTGCATGAAACACAGTTGCCGTCGACAAAAAAATCAAGAAAACCATATTGCTATTCAAAATAGTGCATTGTTTAATGAGCAACGTTTAACCCCTGTTCTAAAAGTTATTTTTAATCCATCTACCACGTCGCCAGAGCCATCCCATCAACATCACAAGCTGTGCAAGAGGTAGTGTTGTTGTTGTCGTTTTAAAGAGTGGAACAACTAGGTCATCTGCTCTTGATATGCAAGAGGATAAAATGACTAAATAGTAATAACAATAAGGTTTTTATGCCTATAAAACCATTGCGGCTTCCCCAGTTTTCGAAAACAACAGTGAATGGACATAGCTATAAAATGATCAACAAAAAGCCTTGTGTTTAAAACTATAATAGACTATTTTAAAGAGAGAAAGGCTTGTATTCGGTGTGCATCTATTGTCATAATCATGTATACTCTGCAATGTTAAATATACCAACTTTGTATAAAATAAAACAGCATTGTAACATCATTTTGCATGTATTTACAAACTTTATATACATGTTTTTGGTTTCATGATAATATGTTTTAAGACAATACTAAAAACTAAAGCATTATTATTCTATACACATATTTTTCTTTCAGTCCATTGTCTTCACTTATATCTTCCATTATTATTATTTGACAATTGTTTTTTATTTAATTAAAACGAACCATGCACCTATTGTTTTTAAAACCTTCATAAATTAAATGTACAGGTTTCTCAGCATTATTGACTTCATCAAAAACACTCTCCGACATATCATTAAACCGTATAGGTAGAAATGTCTCAAAGTTTTCACATACACAAAGTACACGATCACCATACGCTGTTTTCAATTTCCGAATCTTGATAATGCGGAATGGAATATGCGTTGGCAATTCACTGAGCTTCATTGTCTCTAAGCCACATGCTTGACCCACAGCATTCAAAACATTCATTGTAGTAGTCTATAAACAAAAGAAAAGCATATCTATTACACTCTAAAACAGCTTTAATAATATTGTGCAATTTGGGATTTTGCACTATGCATGGCTGATAAATTTTACTATTTATGCAAGAAATGCCCTAACTGTAGCAGATACTGCTTTTCTGCATATAGCACAAGTGTTGAGTTCTAATGCACACTTGACACAGGCTATCATGTGTCCACAAGGCAAAAGTACAACACCTAGTTCATCTTGATAACAAATTTTTCATAATTGTTGGTCACACTTTTGTATCTGTTCGTGAGACAAGTCTTTTCTTTCAGCCTCGTGTATTTGCTCCGCGTGTTCTAACTCTTAAGGCACTTTTAAGTCTTGTGCTGCAATCATGTTTTCTTTACGAATAGTGTTCACAAATTCCTGACCTTTAAGCAACACCATGTATTTGCAGTTAGGTAACCAAGGAGCGTGTTGCACAAAAGGGTCATCAGTCATTTGCCAATCCTTTAAAGCAAATCCACAATAAAAACATATTGTTTTATCCCCTTTACCAGTATAAAAAATCCAGCTTCACTTAGCTGTTTGGTAAGGTGTTTTAATATTAATGGCCAAACATTTTTATAAGATTCTAAACGTTTTTCAACAGAGCTGTACTCTGAGTGTGCTAGTGCTTTAGTCTTGCAAACTCCCAATTTTTCAAAAGTACACGCCAATTCAACACTGTTTATGGCATATAGACCACATATATCGACACTACCGTTGTTGACTGCTAATACATCATCATTATTATTCGAGTGTCCTTTACGCGCATACAGAGGCTCTATAGAAGACTTACACTGTGTCTCAAGCGAAGCCCTTCTTTGGCTCTCAACTTTAAACATGGAACTTTAGTTATGAACTTGTGATGGTAGTTGTACTGTATATATTGTATATAATATTGTAATCATCATACGCTAAATAAATAAATTATTTATTTGTGATTCAGCAACGTAAGTAGCGGCCAATGGTCTTGTGGTTTGGTAAAATGAATACACAGGTAGGTTACCCACTTGTTTTCCAAGCATGTAAGGACAACAAGGAGACCATCGCAAATGGTCTCTAAAGGGATCATACCCTTCTTCCCAGTGTGAAAGTTCAATACGACAAAACACACAGCGCACCACATCTTCTCGGTTCAAGTAAAAAAAACGGCTTTTGCAAGTTCATGTGACGACAAAAAGCCTACAGGCCAGGATTCAAATGTTAACCAACGGTCATGTTCTGATTTTAAATTT
Source organism: Meconema thalassinum (assembly GCA_946902985.2). Classification (NCBI taxonomy): domain Eukaryota; kingdom Metazoa; phylum Arthropoda; class Insecta; order Orthoptera; family Tettigoniidae; genus Meconema; species Meconema thalassinum. The sequence goes on from OX336392.1 coordinate 43,540,387, forward strand.
AATCCACGTGGTAAACCAACTTGCTCACTTGTTGTATTTGGTACTAACGCCATGTGTTATAATAAAACTTTTTCTTATTGTAAGTTATTAACGTTGCACAGAGTACTTTAAAGCACAATGTATGCTTGTTCACTGTCTGTTCATTACGTTAATGGCGCATGACGACACCTAAAAGCAAACAAAATAACCAATCACTCAATCAATCAATACTTGTAAATAAAACTTTAACGTTAATTGGCATTAATATATCAAAACACCATTAAAATAAACTGTATGTTGGCACTAACAGTAACCCATGCACTTATTTTCTTTTTATAAAGCTTTAGTCATTTACACCCCCCTTTAACCAATATATAAACAAAAATGAAAGGCATGTCAGTTTGTTCACATTATCATGTTCAAACCTGTGGATATTCGTTGAGTTCATAGGGTACAAAGTTCCTCATTTTTCTACTAGAAAGCGCTATAGAGTTTAAAGAGATTAGATATCTAACATCTAACCTCCTTGACTTTTATAGTCAAGGAACAACTAAATTCGACATGCAAGCTACCCTCTGTGTGTCAAATAACAAAGCTTGCACCCAGCACCCGAGGCCATACGATATTAATATTATTATTAATATATTATTATTATTATTATTATTATTATTATTATTATTATTATAGGGAACGACATGTCAGTTAAATTAAATTTTTTGTTTTTAGAAAATCCAACTTGGCCTTGTACTTTTCCCAGTCAACAACAATATAGCCACTAATCAAGAAAGCAATCATCGTCCTAGTCATGTACAGGTAATGAATTTTTTTGTCTACCAGTTTTCAGTAGTGATAAAATGGAATCGCATTTTATGTTAGGCTTACCTGAGTTTTCAATAGTTCACTGCCTGGAAACAATGGTTTCGCTTTAGTGCGTTTCGGGTTTTTTTCAGCAACTGCTACGGCGGTAAGACTTTTCTTTCCAAGTCTCTAAAAATAAATAAAATAAACCGCTATAAATACCTAAATTCAGGTTAATACATGCATTTCATAAAATAAAATATAAAACAAACAAAAAATGAAACAAGTTAGTTTAAAAAAATAATCCCACCTTCACTTGCAGTGGTTTATTGCTGTTTCCTTCTAGTGGGCTCAAAAGTGCAATGGTTTCTTCTCTCTCAGACATGTAAGGTATACCAGTTATCTGCAAACAAATAAATTAAAAAATCAATAATTACCTAATCAATAAATAATTGCTTGTAAATATATATAAATCAATAAATGAATAAATGAATAAATATATACCTACCTCACAACACGGGTAAGTATTTTCCACCAACACCAAAACTGTTAAACAAGACCAAGTGCTTCAGGCAACGCAGTGTGTTCAAAGGTAGTCACCTAAGTGAGAGAGGAAATGATAACGACATGTCTTTATATATGTTACGTTGCATGTATAATCATTTTTTCCCACGCTTTGAACATCCTGTTATCAAACACGTGGACAGCCAAAGCCCAAGGTGAACACCTGTGGCAGATCAAATTTCACATGAACTTGCATTTTGTCACGTACAAAGCAAAAACAGGATGTAACTTGTTTAGCGTGCATGTGGTTTCACACGTATGTGCATGCATTTCGCTCTTCCCTGCCACCACGGTGGTCAGATAATTTCACCTTCAAGCGTCATGGTCATTTTTCCATTGCACCTGTTGTCAAGTCAGATCAGCGCCTTCCAATAAGCTCAAATGACATTCACCTCCTGCTCCTCTGCAAGTTTGTTTTCTGTACTCGCTTCGACCAACATAGAACCAAGTTATCATCACCGTTTACATGTTAAAGGTAAAATATCAGAAAAACGCACGCTCACTCTTTCATACACCGACCCGCCGAAATAGCGATTGTTCTATTAAGCATGGTCCTTGTGCTAAACGGCAGGTTCGTTGAAACACACACACCCAGCCGTATCGTCTCTCTCAACCACCACGTTTCATAAACATTATAAACAGGTAAAGAAAAAGAAAACGTTTTTTCAACATATATGGCGTTAGGCCCTTTGTGAATTATTTTTTGGAAAAAAATATCTAGCACACTTGAAAGGGGGCGTTAGCCCGAGTCCTAGGACACCTCGTACACGTCTCTAGCGTTATTGGTTCGTGAAATATCGGCAAAAATCACAAAAAACACGTGTTTACCCCAAAATCGAGTTTCCAAATTTTTAAAAATTATAACGAGTGTTTCATAGCAAAGGGGACGTCACCCCGAGTCCTTGGACCCGTCGTACACGCCTCTAGCATAATTCGTTCGAGATATATAGCAAAAAGTTTAAAATCACGGTTTTACCCCCAAAAAACATGTTTCCAAATTTTCACCCTTTCGACACTTACATTCCCTTAAAGAGCACAAAGAGACAAAAAAACGAATCCAAGCACGTCCTCCTAGCATGACTCCTTCCATTCCAAGGTCGCAGGGGCTCACAACTTGCTTTTTTAAGCAGAACCCGTGTTACCACACTACTTACAAAACAAAAATTTTTGCTCTAGAGACTTGAAATTTATTTTGGGGGTAGAGGGCATAGGGAAATTTCATTTATGTCAAACAAACTGTTTTGTAAACTTCCTAGTTTCCAAAATATAGAATTTACAAAATTCGAGTGTTTTCAAAACACATAAAAATAAAAAAGTTTTATTACAAAAAATAAAGGTCATAAAGACCATTCGTTTAAGCCATAGCACAACGTTCTACCATGTTTGGTTTTCAAACTATCACCAACTTTCGAAAACAAAAATTTTCAAAAAATAATTCAAAAATATAACGAGTGGTCCATAGGAAGGAGGACGTCAGCTCGAGTCCAATGAGACCTCATTTGTCAAAATCGGACCATGCGTTCGAGAGATATGCGCATTTCATCTCATAGCGTATAACCCTTAAAATAAACAACAAACAATATAGTGTGTGTTTACGCTATCAAACAACAACAACAAGGTCATCTGATGTATGAACAGCACACTCTCCTACGTCTAGGCACCAAACAAAATTAACCCTAAATATTACTAACCCCTAAAAGCCTTGTAACATCCCATACTATTACAAGGAGTAGACGTTAGCAAGAAATACCTCCCATGCTTATCAATCACGTTTCCTGACGAAGAAGAAGAAAAACTACACATAAAATATAAAATATAACACTAAAATATAACACTAAGAAAAATGAGATAGAAGGTTGTAATGGCGGGTCAGTGAGGTCGTGTGTAGGTGTGCTCCGTGAAAATTATGCTAATAAAGTGAAATAATACGTTGAATGAATACAGACTCGATCGACGTGCGCAGTAAGTAATAGCAATCTCAAGTTCAATATTGTTTTGTTGTTAAATTGAACTGGTAAAAGAAACTGAACGTTTTTATATGAGATTAGATTGCAGAAAATAAAGAACTGTTTGGGCTTATTGTAGTACTGCCAACTTAAGAACTTGAAGGAGTGCATCATACTCTCGGACCTTCACCTCTCGATATTCGCAATAATGGGTGTTTTCAAGGCATGCAATAAACCAGTTACGAAGCAGGATGCATCAAAAATCCAATGTAGTGAATGTCAGTTTTGGTTTCATGTGAAGTGTGTGAAATTAAATGAAAGTGATGTTAAACATTCGAAAGTCAATGTGCGTGACTGGCGATGTGGTGACTGTGTGGTGCTGACACCTGACGGTGTGGAGCGGCAACTAACAGGTACAAGAGCACTGCCGTCCATGCGGGAACTGTATGAACTGATAATGAGCATCAGATCTGACATTGTGGAAATGAAAGGAGATATTGCCAACATAAAGGAAAGAAATTCCCAGACCGAAAAGGACCTGGGCAAGTCTTTAGACCTGACCCATGAAAAATTGGATGAAAATAGTAGACTGATTAAGGATCAGAGTGAGCAAATCAGGGCTTGTATGAACCAAATGGACGCTTTGAAGGAAGAAACGTCAGCACTGAGAAGGCAACTGAAAGACACGCAGCGGGAAGTCGAAGATCTCAATCAGTACGGAAGAAGAAATACGGTCGAGATTTTTGGACTCCCAGAGACACCTAACGAGGATACCTACGAAATAGTTAGGAGAGTTGGACAAGCACTAGATGTCGCTATTGATGCTGACAAGATTGATATCTGCCACCGCTTGAAGAAATCCCCACAAAATCAACAAAACACCCCGTCGGGCGTAGTTGTGAAATTCGTCAGGCGAGCAGATAAGGAAACATTCATCCAGAAACGGAAAGTAAAACGCAACCTAAATACAACACATCTAGGTTATACTGTTAACAACCCCATTTATGTTAACCAGAGTTTGACAACACTCAGAAGGTAGGTGTTTAGCCTAGCTAGAAAAGTCAAACGTGAAAGAGGCTATACGTTCCTGTGGATAGATAACTCTGGTGCCATTAAACTGAGGAAAAGAGAAGGAGATAGATTTGTTCATGAACTGAAATGCATTGAAGACAACTTAGGCCTAATGTAAAAATGAATAATTCTAATCAGTTTCTTTCAATTTATTACCAAAATGTTAGGGGTTTGAACACAAAGCACATAATTTCTATACGAGCATATTGAGTAATAGGCACGATGTCGTGCTCGTGACAGAGACTTGGCTTTCGGAATCAGTATACTACACGGAGCTGTTTGACGACTACTACAATGTCATTAGGCAAGACAGAGTAGGGAAAAGAGGCGGTGGAGTTTTAATTGCAGTGAGACATGACATAAATTATAATGAAATTTACTCTGAGCATGGAAATTATGAAGTGTTAGGTATTAGAGTGCTGATGAATAATAAGGCTTATTATATTTTTAATGTTTATTTTCCACCAAATTCTTGTCTTGATACTTATAATAAATTTTATATACTGCACATAAAAATTAAAGCACCACTTTTTTCAAAGGCCACCAAATTTTGAAAGTTGACCTACAAGCTCGAAATCTCAGTATGACGTTTGTCCTGACGCCTACCAAGCATATGCTTCAGCACAACTCCCCAACTTGAGTAGTTTCGGGGTAGCACCCCGAAAACCAGCCCATTTTCGAAAACCGCAAATTGAAGTTTGCGAAAAACTCTGCAGGACTTGTCGCAGGTTGCCAAAGCAGTCGAAAATGAATGAGTCTTGCTCTTAAAGGTTCCACAAACACGTTGAAATCGTTACATTTGACGTTTGGGCATTTTCAACCCCCTTCATCATCCCCTAAACATGGACTACCATTGGGGCGTCTGAGAAGGTACCGGGTGTGTTTAACCACCTGAAAACCTGTACACCGTCCTCAGTTGCTGATTGCGGTAAGTTCTTAAGGCCTCCGGCAATGTCCACACCCCCTAACACCCTCAACTGGCATGGGACCAAACCACCCCTTCTCGATTCACCCCTAAGGAAGGTTTTAATCGAGATGTTTATCAGTGCTGCTAATGGGGGGTCTTCCCCTAACGTTTCAAAAAAGGAACTGTGCATTTGTCACACCCCCTTCCCCTGCAACCCCCGTTTGTATGATTTTTCGAATCAGGCCCTTTTTAAGGGCTGAAACGACGTCTCAATCGCTGAAAGGGCTGTAAAGGTCCTTAGAAGTAGTGGTGACACGAAATCAACCCCTTCCGATCGATGATTGACATTCCGTCCCCCAAATTCGAAATTTTTGCACCCCCAACCCTCCCTGTCTGGACGCGTAATGCGTCATGGCAGAGTTTTCAGAGTTGGATGAAAATGAAGCTTATGTCCTGCAATGGAGCCCAAAACAGCAGGCTGGATAGAAATTCATCGGTAGGTTGGGAAACGGGACCAAAATTTTTCAAAAAAGTGTACAGCCTACAGTAAGTACGCCCATGCATAGGCAACCCACATCACGTCCGTGCGTGTGGGTTGCCTATGATCGGCAATAGGTTACAAAGTTTGGCAATGGGAGAAAAATGACGTGATGTGGGTTGCCTATGCATTGGTGTACTTACTAGAGGCTGTTAACTTTTGTGAAAACTTTTTGGTCCCGTTTCCCACCCTACCGATGAATTTCCATCCAACCTGCTGATTTGGGCTCCATTTCAGGCCATAAGCTTCATTTTGATCCAACTCTGAAAACTGTGCCATGACGCGTTACGCGTCCAGACAGGGAGGGTTGAGGGTGCAAAAATGTCAACTTTGGGGGATGGAATGTCAATCAAACATCGGAAGGGGTTGATTTCGTGTCACCACTACTTCTAAGGACCTTTACAGCCCTTTCAGCGATTAAGACCTCATTTCAGCCCTTAAAAAGGGCCTGATTCGAAAAATCATACAAAAGGGGGTAGCAAGGGAAGGGGTGGCGACACAGGCGCAGGTCCTCTTTTGAAACGTTAGGGAACGAGCCCCCCCCCCCCCATTAGCAGCACTGATAAAAATCTCGATTTAAACCTTCCTTAGGGGTGAATCAAGACGGGGTGGTTTGGTCCCTTGCCAGTTGAGGGTGTTAGGAGGGGTGACCATTGCCGGAGGCCTTAAGAACTTACTGCAATCAGCAACTGAGGACGGTGTGCAGGTTCTCAGGTGGTTAAACACATCCGGTACCTTCTCAGGCGCCCCCAATGGTAGTCCATGTTTAGGGGATGATGAAGGGGGTTGAAAATGCCCAAACGTCAAATGTAACGATTTCAACGTGTTCGTGGAATCTTAAGAGCAAGACTCATTCATTTTCGACTGCTTTGGCAACCTGCGACAAGTCCTACAGCGTTTTTCGCAAACTTCAATTTACGGTTTTCAAAAATGGGCTGGTTTTGGGGGCGCTATCCCGAAACTACACAAGTTGGGGAGTTGTGCTGAAGCATGTGCTTGGTAGGCGTCGGGGCAAACGTCATACTGAGATTTCGACCTTGTGCAGTCAACTTTCCAAATTTGGTGGCCTTTGAAAAAAGTGGTGCTTTAATTTGGTTGAGCAGTATATTAATCTAGGGGAACATTACAATGTTATTGGTAGCAATATTATAATCGCAGGTGACTTTAATATTCCCACAGTGAGGGGTGCTAATCAAGACCTTCTGAATGGTGATTCCCAAGAAAGAGCCTTATTCAATTTTATGTCACTACATAACCTACATTCTCTAAATGATATCCAGAACATAAATTCCAGAACTCTAGACTTGGTACTCACTGACTTACCCAAGATCGTGTCGGTCAGTAGGGGATGCATCCCCTTAGTAGGAGAGGATAACCACCATCCCGCATTGTCTATTGAGCTAAGTCTAACTAATGTACGCATTGGTTCTAGTAAGGCCACTTATACTATGATTTATAATTTTAAACGAGCAGATTTCAATAAAATGTATAGGTTATTGAATGAAACTAACTGGGAATATCTTGATACATTTCATGACATTGATAGGGCAGTTGAGTATTTCTATGACAAAATTTATGGAGTATTTAATGACACTGTACCTTTCATAAAAACGCATAGAAAACGTTCATACCCTAGTAGGTTTAATTTAGATATCATCAAAAATTTGAAATTGAAGGAATATCATAGAAAGAAAATGAAATCATCTTCATTCCACAAGGAAAATTTTATCAGATTAAGAAAGATAACCAAGGCTTTGATTGACACTGAATATAAGAAATATATAAATGACTCTGAAAATTTAATGCAGGAAGATTCCAAACAATTCTGGAATTATATTAAAAATAGAAAGGTAAGAACTAGGGCGAATTATCAACAGATGAAACTTGGCCAAAACTTGTTAAAAACGAATAAGGAAATCTCAGATGGATTTGCAGATTTTTTTAAAGCAGTATATGAAGGTAAAACAACATCTTATGCACTTGATGAACATACAACAATGATCCCAACTATCACCTCTCATTCATTATTCATAAAAGCCATAACCATAAAAGAAGTTGAAACTGCCATCAAGAAATTGAAGCATAAAAAGTGCAGTGGTCCGGATAATATACCTCAATATATTATAAAGGCCTGTGTTGATGTCATAAAATATCCACTGTTTCTCTTGTTCAATCTCATTATAAGACATAGCACATTTCCAGCAATATGGAAATTATCCAGAGCATGTCCCATCTTCAAATCCGGTGACTCCTCTCAAATTGAGAATTACAGACAAATAACGATCATCTCTGTACCTGCCAAGGTTTTCGAACAAATTATTTATTATAGAATTCTCAATCATGTAAAGCCATATATAAGTAATTTTCAACATGGCTTCGTTCCAAACCGATCTACAACTACAAATCTGTGTAACTTTGTACAGTTTGTCTCGAATGCATTAGATTCACGATATCAAGTTGATGCCATCTACACTGATTTTTCAAAAGCCTTTGACAATATTAATCATGGTATATTATTACGGAAATTATCAGCCTTAGGATTCTCGAATCAAATGTTAGAATTAGTGGCATCTTACTTATCAAACAGAAAACAGTATGTGTCCTATAGTGAAGCTAATTCCTACACCTACATTGCTAAGTCTGGCGTGCCGCAAGGCTCAAATTTGGGTCCGTTATTTTTTGTGATTTTTATAAATGATCTTCCCATTTCTATTAAAGAATCAAAATGTATCCTATATGCTGATGATCTAAAAGTGTACAGAGTTACTAAAAATGAGCAGAATGTCCAGAAATTGCAAAATGATATAGATAACATTCACAAATGGAGCCTAGACAATGACTTATTGTTTAATATAAAAAATGTAATTTCATCATCTTCAGTCGGAAAAGACAATGCTTGGAATCGAGCTACAGAATGGATGGAAATCTTTTAACTAGACTGAATACGGTCAAGGATCTAGGGTTGTATATAAATCATGATTTGAGTTTCAAATATCATATTGATAAGGTAGTGAATGATGCACTTAGAAGTCTGGGCTTTATTTTTAGAAATTCCAAGGTGTTGACGAATGCAAAAACAATCATTACGCTCTTCAATGCATATGTGAGAAGTAAACTGGAGTTTAATGCGGTAGTCTGGTCTCCAATGTACGAGTCACATATAAAAAACATAGAAAGGCTGCAAAAGAAACTGTTACGCTTCCTATATTACAAGAAGTACTCTGTATCAGCCATCCGTTGTAGAATTCCTTACTCTAACTTGTTGTCAGAATTCCAAATGACTAAACTTTCAACACGCAGGATTATTGATCAGCAGATATATTTGTATTAAATTATCAGACACGAGTGAAACTTTAGAGCAAATAAATTTCAATGTGAGAAAGAAATGTCTCCGAAAACGGGAACTCCTAATAGTTAAAAAATGTAATACAAATTTCCATAAAAATTCACCGATATTGAATATGTGCTGTACTTACAACAGGCTCTCAGCTGACAACAATTAAGATTTTGGAATGTCCTTGCTAAATTATAGAAGGCAATTACACGTAGTTTTAGATGTCAAATGATTCATTATAACGTAGATATTAAATTTAGGTTTCACTTTCTTACCATCTTCCATTGCTATTGTATTAGTACCTTAAGATATGTATCTAGTTTTACTTTATGTGACCAAATATTGAAAATCATGCTTCATTTACTGTTATTGCGACTTGAACTTGTGTATATTACTTGCTAACAATTTCTTTTTTTTTTTTATTTAAGTTTTAATTTTCAATTATCAATTTTTAATTTTCAATTTTTATTTTGTATTCTAATGTATTTTTATCTTGTATCTTAATGTATTTTCAAGTATTGTCTGTGTGTAAACAATTGTTTAATTGTTTGCTACTGTAATTGGGGCACTGCCCTGTTGTGGCAATAAATAAATAAATAACCTGAAATAAAATTACAACCCAAACAACAACACGATTCATCTCTACGTTAAGTAATATACAAATAGGAGGACAATAAATAATAACCCATAAACCAAAACAGGACAATCTCAAATCTAACCAGAAGGTCGAAGAATCAGGGATACATTAACACTGAAAGAAGGGAGGACATGACTTTATTTCTTCTTCAGAAATGCAATTCTCCGAGCCTTGCTAACACCAAGATAAATAAGGTATCACTTAGCTTTGCTGGAGACTATCAAGAAGTTCACAGAAGATACTCCCTTCGGAAATAATAGCCATATACATTTCTCTTATAGCCAGAGAATACAATCAGCCATTCCCACGTGTCTTCACCAACATCTTCTTATGCTTTATGAATAATTTAGCATGGTAAACGAAACATTTTGAAGGACCATTTACAGAATCCAGACATGTCGACAGACCATCCGTTCTTCTTATTGTTATTGCGATCCTCTCGTCATTACAATAATACTGGTCGAGTTCCATAAATACATAGCTTAAACTCCTCGGCGGGTGCGTTCATTCACATAGATGCGAAGTCGCTTCAAAAGGTAACCCACAGATGGCACCCTATATAACATCGCGTATTGTCGATCATGATCTAAAATAGTTATGTATCAATAATAATAATAATAATAATAACTCCTACGGAGTTTATCTCTATATAAACCCGTCATTTGGATAATATTACATCAAGAGGACTGGCTCATTCTGATCTGTGGCAGTTCAGAAACTCTTCACAACTCTCCAGCACAATCTAGCTCTTTCATATAGGGCATCTAGCTCGCTCATACATAGATTAGCAGCCCTGAGCTGCCCAGAGTGCAGCTGAGGTGGAGACCCATGTTTTAAGGGGGCCTAATATCTACAGTAGGTTATCAGCCCCTAATGATAACAATGGTTATTATTACTACCAATAATCACTTACAGGTGCTACTAACTTACAGCTGTTTGTAAGCCCTTTGGGGGAAATATTAATTCATGAGAGGAACAGAGCAAATCGTCTTCAGGAGCACTGATTGTAATGTAATAATGTATTATTAACCAGCAACTGGAGGAAGGAAGGAAGGAAGGAGGGAAGGATGCTTGTAGTGACTGTTAATGTCACGATCATGAGCCACGGGCCCTCTATTTTTACGTGGAATCCAAACATCACGACGTGATACTTCACTTCGAAAATCTAACATGCACCTAATGGAATCGAACCCGGCCCTCCTTGGTGAGAGACCACTGCACAACCATGCCCCAATGAAAAGAAGAAGACGAAGAAATAAAGAAAATAAAATGAGGAGAAAAATGCCTACGAAACTTAAAGAATGAGAGATGAGGCACTTTGAAGGAAGTAGGGCCATGAAAATAGATTGGAAAGGGCAAGAGGCGACGGTCTAGCTGTAAGTCACTGAAAAATGGAAAAATCAAAGCCAGCTCAGGAATTACTCGGGGTCCCAGTGTTCCGAACCTAACAGTCAGTAGCCCCTGAGGGTGTGGATCACTTATTGTTATCCATGGTGTTGGCCTACCACCCATGACGAGCTAAATACACCCAGCCTTTGTAGTTGCGTCTTGTGACTGGCGAGGATTACTGTGGGATTATTCAGTCCCCACCCATAGGGGGCAGAGAGGAAACAGTAGGTCGATGTCTCAAAAATGTAGTAAGACAGAAAATACAAGATTTAATTAAGGTGGAGAAATAAAATATACCGAAGGCCTCAGAAACCCTACTACCGTTGGAGTAGTAAGAGAGTAAGAGTTGATCAGGGAGATCGATAAGTAAAATGGAAGAGACGAGAGGGCACAAGTAAGTGAAAGCAATGCCAGGGTCAGCTGGGGACTAGTGGTCACAAACCCATGTTCTACTATAGTATTTGCGAGCCCTTTGTGGGGGAGATTTCATGAGCGGGACAGAGCAAAACTGATCCAAGTTCATACGTCTGTTTTAGAAGCACGTGTGTAAAATGTCATAATGTAATTAACCAGGAATTGTAGCTATTGGCAGGTGATTTCTTTAAACGTTTCTTTTTTAATAGTCCATCATCTCTCGACATTGATCTCCATCTCCAGTTCTCAACCATGTAGAATTAAGAACCACCTCCCTTGCACAATAAGTTTTGAATTAGTACGTCAGTAATGCACCATTGTATGCAAACTTGTTGTGGTGATTGTTGGATTAACGGGCAGAACAGATGACGTAAGAGCCAGCACTCGGGATTTAATGGAGCAAAATCAGTCGTAGCGTCTGACCCGGAGCGAGCGGCTACAAATGGCGTCTGCACTCCAGGTTAGGGGCGGCTAATGTTATATGTAATACTTGCATGATTCATACATCCACCATCTTGAAACTATTTGACTGATAACCTTGTAGTTTGGGCAAAAGACGCTTCTCACATTACGGTATATTGTTGCAACATTTGGTCGAGATCGGATGATTACGTTAGTCGTAATTTGATTTAAGCTCTGAACATTTGGGTGGGCACCACTTTTTTTTGTTATGATTGTGGCGATATACAACATGACACTGAGTTGTCCCTTGCTAGTGCTACCTCTGTACCAAGGTGGTTATATTTGGTTTCGTTGTGTTTGAATTGATAGGGGGAATCAATTTGCACACATATGCCTACACGGCCGCCATCTGCAAACTATTGGCCTGATGACCTTGAAGTGTGGTCAAAAGACGCTTCCCACATGAAGGTATGTTGTTGAAAAATTTGGTAGAGTTCAGAAGTTTAGGTTAGTCGTAATTCGATCTAAGAAAAAAGAGTATGATTTCACTTCCTAATAATAAATGTCTTATATCCTACAAAATGTTCAACGTGTCCATATTCACGAATTTCATATACCACTATTTAAAAATTATTTTTATTACACGGTTCACTGTTGATCACTTGGATTAACACTCAATTAGTTTTACATCAACTAATGCATTTTTAATAGCACTCAGTTATTAATCAGCTGTTCATAAATCATCATTATGAATCGGGAAACACTTCAGTTATTTACAAATTGTCACAAATTGTCGTAATGAATTTTAATCAATTAATAGGCTAAGCATATCAGATATTAATTATGATTAGTGCTCCGGTAAATAAACCTCCCATTGATATTTCAGATCAGTGACTAGCTCAATTATTCACTCATTATTCTGAATTTAACTATAACAGAAATCATCAGGTTTTATGCAGAAAGTATGCCTTTCGCAAAATATAAATTTTTAATGCTGTAGTGACATTACCAAGCTTCGGATAATTATGCACTTGAAAATGCCAAAATATGCAAGCAAATATGCACTAAAAAGTGTCTAAATAAGCACTAAAATATGCATTAAAAATAAACATATATCTGATATCAATTAGTGGTTTATATTACAAGAAATCAATGTTACATATTAAATATCGCCAAAATAAAGAAAATCACTTACAGTACTACAGTAGATTGCTCCAGTTTGTCAATAAAATTTACAAGTCTTAATTACACTTAATAACTGCATGATGTAATAGGTTTTCAAACACAAACTTGCACCCATTTTCACTTAAAATGACTTTGTACTCAGAAAACACTCTCTCCACATCACATGCCGCAATTTGAGCATACTTCAACTAAACGAAATCAGAGACCTCTAGTATCGATGCACTGTCAATTATGTCTTTGCCTTGGATAACACCACAAATGCTTTTAAGTTTGAGGAGACCGGAATTTTTCAGCACTACATTCTGCAATTTTTTCAAGAAAACATGATTAGTTGGGTTCTTTAGGGATCGATCGACTTCTTCAACAATTCCAATGCTAACGTGAAGAGGCAGTCCTATTTCTTGCAATTTCTTGATGGCTGAAGTATGCAACGCAAATTGGAACGAATGAATATAAGTTGCTCACGAACACCATCTTTGCTCGAGACTTTTTGAGCTTCTTTAATAGAAGCAGCTTCTTCAGAATCGAGGTCTTCAACTACCTTTTTTTACTACCTCGAAATAATTGGCATAATAAACAGCAGCTTCAAGCCACGTTCCCCATCTTGTATGAACTGGTGAAGGCGGGAGCGGCACATCATGATCTGCATCAAAAGATTTTTCTTTGCGACTTGGAGCCTTCAGGAACACTCTTTTCACTGTGGAGATCAACTTGTTTACTCCAGGAAACGAAGCCCGGACTGCTTCAGCGACTCGATGAAGTCCATGTGCTACACATGTGACGTGTATCATCTTGGGATATAACATCCCAAGACCACCGATGGCTTTACACATGTAAGGTGCGGCATCCGTGCAGGCCACGATAACATGATCGTAAAGAATGCCCGATGGCCACATACAAGAAAGTGCATCATTGAAAAATGCAGCAACTGTTGAGTGATTCACCGTAGGCAACACAGCCATATTTAGTAGATATGATTTGTCTCTCTCTTCTTCTTCTCCTAAAATTCCAAACATGAGGTTAGCTGCATATCTTTGATCTACGTCCGTTGTTTCGGCTAGTGAGACCCAAATATATTTTCCATGAGCGTTTTCCCTTAGTTTACCTAACGTTACATTGTAAAGCTCAGGAACGTAATTCTTCCTAATTGTTGATTCATCTGGGACTGGTTGTTTCGTATACACCTGCAGAAACTGAACTAAGTTCTTATTGTTTAGTTTAGCCAACGGTATATTTGCCGAGAGAAATGCTTTATACAGATCTTCATTGAATTTACTACGTGTTGGTCCAGGTTTAACTAAAGCAGTGGTTACAAGAGCCTGGTGTTTTTGGTTTCAGGTTTACTTCTTTCAATTTTATTGTGTTTCGTTGTTTGAAGATGTTGTTGAATTTGATACTTTTTAGTTGCGTTTACGACTGTTCTACAGTATTTGCTAAACAATACACTTCCGTCAGTTGAAAAGTCTTGAAACTCTCGTGCATACCCATTCATTACCTCATTAACGGTTCTTCTCCTTAGGCATCTTAAATACAGTAGCTATTTAACGTGCTATGAACCACAGCCTGTTTCAACTCAAAAGTAAGTAAGACTAGAACTAATTGTGCATGAAAGGTAACTATTTACGGAATGAGGAAAAGATAACCTGCTTTACGAAAAATACCAAGAATCAGTCCCCACGTAATTGCATTGCAGGTAGACAAAGCTATGGCCGGATGTAGGGCTAGTGTTGCTAAATTTAAAAACTATGCAAACCCAGCACTGTTCAACATTCCTGTTACCTGAAATGCATGTAAAATAATCCAAAAGTGTCCTGCAGAAGCTGATGTCTACACTCAAGTTTATGAATGTTTTTGAAATATGCACTAACAGGAGGAAACCCCTAAATATGCACTGTTAAGTTAAAACTGTCCCAAATATGCAATTGCATATGCAATATGCAAAATGCATAATTATCCTAAGCCTGGACATTACTAATAGTAGAAAACGCTGTGCTTCTATCAGAAACTATGCATTCATTATCTTCCACTTTCATAAATAATATTACTAATTCTATAACAACAATCATTTCCTAATGACGGTACACTCAAGCCACACTGTCTGATGCCCAATAATATTCCATATGACGGTGCTATGTCATCGACATGCCCGCTTCAAATGAGGCTACCGCCTGCCTCCACAGAATGCAAAAACTCCAACAATAAATAATTGGCACGACTCCTCTTAAATAATTACGGTACTCAGAAAATAGAGAGATGTTGATTATCTGATTTTACAGCATAATAATAATAACCCAAAATCGTCTTCAGCCATTCAGTTCTCAGTCACTAGATGTTATTTATTTTAACTATTATAAACCTGTGATTATTATCATCATCTGTTATCACATTGCATATCATAATAAAATTTACAACAAATTTGCTAACTCCCTTAGCTCAATTTATCAACGTTATTATTTATGATTATTATTATCACTTGACCCAATTCAAATTATCAACTAGGCTCATATGCATTTATAAATCCTCTTAACGGCACAACAATTCCTGTTCGAATAATCACTTATTTCAAATATATATTCAGGAATAAATTCAAAAATGAATTCATAAAATTATTATGAGTCAAGAAGCGCACCCGGTAAATTGCGATAGTATCCGCAAAATATTCCAGCTAACTCAAACTTGACAATAGTCAACTAAAAATCACACCTGGTTAATAGAACCATCATTTAATCATACGATTTGTTAGGACTTCGTAGAACTGAACCTAAAATAAACTGAACTAAATGTTTGGGAATACGACATGACTAGACTACAACGACTACCAAAGCATGGTGTTATCTTACTTTATGTCAATCTTGGATGTCGATTATGCCATCTGCAAGGCGATGAATGTTGCAGTTTTGGTTCCTCCATGTGATATGAGTGCCTCCATGGATCCATGACTGCTCTTGGCTTGGATCGCCAGCGACCTCGGGAAGCGCTCCATTTATCGGCCCCATCCTGGTGTTCCAATGGTCTCCAACATGGCCTGAATCGACATCTTCCTTCTTCTATCTTATTCAGCTAACCCATCTCTGACGTTCAATGCATGACGTAGGAAAGTCCCAAAATACTGTTCATCTGATAACCGTAATGTTCCGCACACATTTTAGGAATGCCCATACAAGAGTGTCCTTCACTGTCCTTAAAACACTTGGCTAATGGCTCCATTAATTACTGTGCCTCTCCAATGTCCTTAATACACTTGGCTAATAGTTGCATGAATTGTTTCTTCAGTGTCCTTAACACACTTGGCTAATAGTTGCATGAATATATATGCCTCGCCGATGTACTTAATAGATGTAACTTACAGTTGCATGAATTAATAAACCTCTCCAGTGTCTTTAATACGCTTGGCTATTTGCATTAAATTTGTGTGTCATGAGCTAATATTTCCGATATGTTGCCCGTCACTCAACATGTGATACAATTCAATGTTGAATATTTAGCACTAGGTTTTGGGATTTGAATATGCGCTCCACAATAAATCGTAACACAATGGCTCCTAACATGTTCTGTCACTTCTAAATTCTCACTGCCTTTACATGCCGCAAACACATTTCGCTCTTCATTAATAATGTTCCCAACTCACATAGAAAAATGTAGAAAAATGTTGTTGTTGTTGTTGTTTCCTATGGCTAGCCCGGATTCCAATCCATCAGCTTTCTTGCGTTCCAATAGAGTTGTGTGTGGTTTCGTGAAGTTCTAGCAGTCACATCAAGTTTGTTGCAATGTAGCAGGTGCCCCTTATCCATTTTACTTCCAGGTTCGTGACAAAGTGTGCATTCTTCAGATCTCAGGAT
The DNA here is from genome assembly GCA_946902985.2 of Meconema thalassinum. Lineage (NCBI taxonomy): Eukaryota > Metazoa > Arthropoda > Insecta > Orthoptera > Tettigoniidae > Meconema > Meconema thalassinum. The sequence goes on from OX336392.1 coordinate 43,557,390, forward strand.
GTTGATTCGTTTCAGATGAGCTGCAAGGCAGTCATGGCCAGTGCTTAGTATGAAGAAGGCTACAGCTTCTCTTCTTGGTGTTAATTTATATTGATCCCATTTAGCATCAATGTCCTTCCATAATTTGGTTTCTGCTGTTTTCAATCACTATAATAATCACTTCAGACATCGAATACTCTTCCGAAAAGATAGTTCAAATAATATCAAAGTCTTATACAACTCAAAAGAGTTCGATACAACTCAAAGTTCCAGCCAGCACTTCGCATTTGAGGCGGGCGTGGCCTGCTAGCACCCGGTTCCGAACCGTACTGTTCTCGAACTTGTCGCGCAGCGATGACTCGTAGCACAATGGGACAAGGTAATATGACCCCAAATGTGTGTCCTCTCCCTCTGTGACGTAAAGCTCATTTCATCTACCTTCGTTAATATCTTGAGAACGCGTAACGCTATTTACATGATTCTTCTTGTATATTCATTATAATTTGACGGGCAACTTTATCTTGTAGTGTTCTTATTTCTTGGGCATATTTGTTCCAGTATGTTCGATGACGTGCTATTCGCTAAGACTGCGTGCGTTAGCCTCTGACTGGCTCCCCGCATACAAGCGCTAGTTTGAAATATCCGCTTGGCGATCCTTTCAAACTCTCTAAACGACATGATGCACATGGGGCCCGGGTACAGTACGGTATATACATATATTGCATTGTACAGGTATTACAAAATCGAGAAGCTCACAAAAAAAACTATGATCAGTTTTTGAATAACGTTCTGCAACCTGCAGAATTGCTCTATACTCATTGCACAGCAAAGGGATATCACAACTAGACACGACGCAATAAAAATCCACGCATTGATCCACAATCAATTGCTAGCGCCAGCTTTGGAGAAAATGATCAGTTATGCGTGGTTTATCGCAAACTTATTGCCAACACGTGACACGTTAGTAATGTTAACGACGTTTCTTTCCCGAGTGGCATTCTTACCCGGAGTAAAAATGTGACAGACCTCCCTTCTCGCGATGTTCGTGGTGTGCGAAATTTCTATGTTTCGAATGCTTCTACGATGGGTAGGGGGGGGGGGGCAACACCTTTAAGCTCCAAAAAATGACATATTTCAAAAATATCATATTCGAATACAACAACAATTTCTCTTTCATTCAGTGAAAGAATTGGTTTAATATCTCGAATAGAACGGAAGTTATAGTAAAGGTACGATATGACTGGCATATCCCAGTGAAAATTCAATTTCCTGCCAACGCCCATTTTAATGAGCAATCTCCATTCCTCAAAATTGACCCTTTTAGAATATTCACTTTATCTATCGAATTATGTTGATAGCACTGGCATTATAAAATTTGCACAATATATAGCTGGAATATTTTGGTCTAATAGTTGTCGTTGTTGTTTGAGTCTTCAGTCTTTTGACTGGTTTGATGCAGCCCTCCATGCTTCCCTGTCCTGAGCTAATCGTTTCATCTGTACATAGCTGCCATACCCTACGTCCGAGGCAATCTGTTTAACATATTCTCACCTGGTTTACCCGTACAGTTCTTATCCTCGACCCTTCCTTCCATAACGAACTTTGTATTCCTGGGTGTCCTACCAACCTATCTCTTCTCTTCGTTAGCATTAGCAAAGAAAACTAGTTTTAAAAGAAATAAGAGACTATGACTGTAGGAAAAAAATGAGAAATCCGGTGAGGAAGGACCAGTTTATGCGGCAGGGGAATTTTAGAACATCCCAACCCTGTGAAACTTTCGTCGCTCATTTCCCGTAAGTTCATATTTTTCATTCCGTTTCCCAAATAACTTACAAAGATATTTCAGTGAAGTTTTGTAGTCACATTTCTACGATAGTTATCAACAAAATGTTCTAGAATGGTTGCCCTAACCATTATAGTTTATTAATAATAAATTATTTACTATGGAAATTTTGTAGATTTTTAGACCCATTGTTTAAAAAATCTCAAAATAATATTTATTCTTGAAATATTTCAATCATTCTAGTACATTTTGTTGCCTTGACATCTAGGACCACATTAAAAAACAATAATTAAAATGTAACAATATTTCCGAGAGTTACTAAGCAAACCCCATTCTTGTGTAAAATATACAGCAGTATTGTATGTAGACTGTGTTAAGTGACAACTCCAAACAGTTTATCAGTGCAAAGAAAATAAATATTTAAAAATCACTATGTTGTTGCTGTCGAAGGTGTAGGTCCCCCCCCCCCCTTTTTAATATACTAATGAACTTACAAAACAATGTAATCCCTGTACAATACCATTTTATATATATATATATATTGAACCCATGGGCCATAGGGTCCATGGAAGGTCGAACCCATGTCCTTAAGAAAGAAATGAAAGAAACGTATAGTTTCCTAAAGGAACGGAGAGAGATTTTAAGCCAGGATTATAGCTTAACATTGTGCAAGCGACTAGGGACAGATGTTCCTTAGATGAGATCACCCCACTCGACATTCAAGAGAGGGCTGGTCACGAGTATTAATAACTGAATGGAAATTTCCACCGTGATAGACAAGGAAGCCTGAATCGGAATTCGAGCTGACGTTGCTAGAAATTGACAACGCCGCTTATGCGCCAGAAGAGGAATAATTAAAATTAACACGTTTACGAGCATAATAATGAGTAAACAAGCACAGTACAGTGAATCATTTTGAATGAGAGATTTTTCAGTAAAGAGAAACCATTTAATAATTGCGCAGAAAAAAACTGCCGACGTAAGACGACGTCATTGGGGAATTACCTAAGCATCTGTGGAGGGGAGAGAGCAAAAGAAATGCAACACCCACACAATTGAGGACGAGAAATTAATTAATATCTCCGAATTGCACGATCGATTCTTAGGTGCAAAAAGATCATTTGACATTGAGAAGACGAGCTTTCGGAAGGTATAATTTTTATATTTGTGGCACCATTATTTTAGAAGTTGACCACAGAAAAGGCTAGAGTCTTATTTTTTTTAGTAAATAATCCAGCACATTATTTATATATCCCCATGTGCCCATTTAGCAAGAAATATGCCAATCACAGTATACCAGCGTAGCTCAATTCGGGATTTCGGGGCAGCGGTAAGTTCCCCCACTCTGTGACTCACATATTTTGGATTAATTAGAGGATACACTTGCAAAAATAACAACAAAATCAACTCCTATTTAAACACATTTAATTAATAAAATTAATGGCGCTAAAAAACATTTTAACAATTTAATTACTGACCCAATAATCAACTGCTTGTTCCAAATGAACAAGGAATCACAAATATAAACAAATATTGTATTCAAAACCTGTGGTTTCCACATAAACCAACAATTCTTACTTAGTCTCACTTCCATAAAGCACTAACATTAAGTTTACATAACTCCGAGCTCTTTGGCTCCATGCATTTACATTATTATGGTGTCATTCTTGTACACCTCAAACACTATCTTTTATATTTTCTTATTTCTCAAAAACAAATATATAATTATATTTAAAATCTATGTTAATTATCTAACTCAATATTTTGGGCATGTCCACACATTCAGTTGTTATCATCTCTCTTTATTTCACAAATATATTAAGGTAGTCAGAAATCAATTATGTACTCCAGAGCGTGAAGGTACTTGACACAGTCAAAGAACTATAGTTACTCCCGAACTCAGTTGCCTTCAATCAACTCGTGGAATCCCACGTCCATACATTATTACAATAGGGATTGTTATTTATCTCTTATGTCTTAATAGACCATTATCATATAAGAAACTACGATCTGAACCGGCAAACGAAAATATCCATCTACTAGGACCTCGGTTCATCGCCCGGGTCGTTAACAACTTTAAACACTCCTGGTGTATTCATTCTCTTTACAACAGCTTACGAGACGGTCTCTGTTCCCTCTCGCTTTAAGAGAGCTAGACTCTACTACTTGGGGTGCGATTTATGACCACGTAGGGTGACGGCGACTCCCTGTCTGACCCAACGTTAGTAGCTTATTTCCAAGGCTTTCAAAACAAACCTTCCCATTATATCCAGTTCTGGGGAGACCGGGCTTTACTGTACCGTATACATTCAAACAACTATTCTTTGGTTCAAAGACCATTTTCGTATCCTTGGCATTTATTAATTATGAGAGGGTCCTCATTGATTGGGAAGATTAATACACATACGACGACGGAGAATTTAAGGGGCTTTTATCATAAGAAGATCCTGCATTCGAATCTCTTCGTGTGCCTCGGGAACCAATCCCTTACAGAGGACTTATACAAAATGCGATTTAGAGTCGGCCGTGGCCCATATGACATACGCTCAATAATACCATATATTAGCTCCCTTTTTAAATACATACACAATGCCTCGTGATACTATGTCACAAATAGAGGACTTATACAATTATCAATTCACTGCAACCAACTACCCTCCATAAGTAATGTACCAAGTATTTTAACCACTACGCGTTCCTAGCGTGACACTTTAATATTATATTTGCGCTCATTATGCGCTATGCATTATTTTAAGCCGAAATGTCTTCCCAAGAACTGATAAATCTCTTTAGTAACAATTCATATTATTTTAATTCACATATTAATCCTTCCGTTGTCGATAAATCGCTCCCTGGCTTAAAATATTCCATTGAACATCATATCTTACACATACGTTAAGGCTTAACGTTCTTATGTTCATATCAATTTATTTGATTTTTATTTAACATTTCCATATTTAATTATTCTTATTATCTTTATTCTTTATACAAGCTCAAAAGCTATTTCTTTCATATCTCAACTTTACTTTATTTCAATATCTTTCATGATAATTAATGATATTTCGCTTGCTCTTATGACATTTGTTAAATACATTAACCCTTTATTCACATATTTCCTCTACGGGATTTATTCTTTACATAATTATTTATAATTTCTCAATTTTATTTATATTTGTTCAGACCGTGTTCTTGATTATTCAGTATTTATTTATTAAAACACATCCCTTTTCACTCAAAAACTCCGGTGGGTTTGTACACAATCAATTTCCGACACCAAAATAAAATGAATTTAGTACTCACATGTTTCCAGATCATCCCATGATCTTTAATCTGGTGCGGTGCTTCATTTTTGGGCCCACTTTGAACTTTTACTCCATATTAAAGGAATTCATCTTACTTAAAAACACTTTTTGATATACATTTAAAACACTTAACATTGACGACATTTTTATATACTGATGTGTCCCTTTTGAACACATAATAAACACTAAAAATATTAATTTAACACACAATCTTGATTATTTTACACTTCACAATTCTCGATCACTAGGCCGTATTTCTGAGCCTATCACACGTGATCTTCTTAAATTCCCGTTTCCAAGGGTGAAATTTATTCGATGTCGGCTTCCTATCCTGCAGAATGCGAAAGTCCCGAAACATCTACTGTTCCCTGGAGTCCAATTCTGCTACTCCTATCCTGGATAACCGGCTATTTATCTAGTTTGAACGGCTTCTTTGTAGATCTGTCTATCGATCCTAACGAAAGTCTATACGGATCGAGGTCTCCTCTAAGACCTATAGATTCAGTTTATAGCAGCTAGCACTTCTCAATTCTAGTATTTTTAGAATAGTTCGCCTGCTTTCTGGAGATAATGTTTATAGTCTCCTATCGTCTTTATTTGAACTGTTTTATTATTCTGTTCTTCCCTTTTAGGTTTCTTTAATTTAAATAACAGTTTATCTGTCTGGTACGATACTTCCGTACGTTATGATCTATTCGTTCGTACATTTAACGACCTATCGCCTTTAAGTCCGACGTTCGCAGCCTGCTCTGACTATATCTTACGAATTTTCACTTTAACTTGTATACAGTCGGGCCTAAATCCTATAATTAGGATTTTCCTAATATTTCACTACGGCGATACTTTAAAATTTCGTCTTGACCACTCCTTAGGGAGGCAAGCAAGTCGTTAATACTGCGACGCCTGTGGCTATCGGATCTTACTTCTGCGGTGTAACACAACGTTTCTCCCCTCAAGGAGTACTGGTAGCTGTTTTTCAATGTAACGCAGAATTACGTTCCCTCACGGACTGTCGGAATGACTACTTCTACGTCGTGGTGCAGCACTTCCCCTCACGGAATGCTCGTATGACTGCAAGTGCTGATATAACTTCACGTCCTCCTGGACGGATTCGTACAGTGTGTCACGATCATCATTGAATGCAGTCTTGAACAGCCCGAGGGGTGTTGCCACGCATCACGCAGTACGAATCCGTCCAGGAGGACGTGAAGTTATATCAGCACTTGCAGTCATACGAGCATTCCGTGAGGGGAAGTGCTGCACCACGACGTAGAAGTAGTCATTCCGACAGTCCGTGAGGGAACGTAATTCTGCGTTACATTGAAAAACAGCTACCAGTACTCCTTGAGGGGAGAAACGTTGTGTTACACCGCAGAAGTAAGATCCGATAGCCACAGGCGTCGCAGTATTAACGACTTGCTTGCCTCCCTAAGGAGTGGTCAAGACGAAATTTTAAAGTATCGCCGTAGTGAAATATTAGGAAAATCCTAATTATAGGATTTAGGCCCGACTGTATACAAGTTAAAGTGAAAATTCGTAAGATATAGTCAGAGCAGGCTGCGAACGTCGGACTTAAAGGCGATAGGTCGTTAAATGTACGAACGAATAGATCATAACGTACGGAAGTATCGTACCAGACAGATAAACTGTTATTTAAATTAAAGAAACCTAAAAGGGAAGAACAGAATAATAAAACAGTTCAAATAAAGACGATAGGAGACTATAAACATTATCTCCAGAAAGCAGGCGAACTATTCTAAAAATACTAGAATTGAGAAGTGCTAGCTGCTATAAACTGAATCTATAGGTCTTAGAGGAGACCTCGATCCGTATAGACTTTCGTTAGGATCGATAGACAGATCTACAAAGAAGCCGTTCAAACTAGATAAATAGCCGGTTATCCAGGATAGGAGTAGCAGAATTGGACTCCAGGGAACAGTAGATGTTTCGGGACTTTCGCATTCTGCAGGATAGGAAGCCGACATCGAATAAATTTCACCCTTGGAAACGGGAATTTAAGAAGATCACGTGTGATAGGCTCAGAAATACGGCCTAGTGATCGAGAATTGTGAAGTGTAAAATAATCAAGATTGTGTGTTAAATTAATATTTTTAGTGTTTATTATGTGTTCAAAAGGGACACATCAGTATATAAAAATGTCGTCAATGTTAAGTGTTTTAAATGTATATCAAAAAGTGTTTTTAAGTAAGATGAATTCCTTTAATATGGAGTAAAAGTTCAAAGTGGGCCCAAAAATGAAGCACCGCACCAGATTAAAGATCATGGGATGATCTGGAAACATGTGAGTACTAAATTCATTTTATTTTGGTGTCGGAAATTGATTGTGTACAAACCCACCGGAGTTTTTGAGTGAAAAGGGATGTGTTTTAATAAATAAATACTGAATAATCAAGAACACGGTCTGAACAAATATAAATAAAATTGAGAAATTATAAATAATTATGTAAAGAATAAATCCCGTAGAGGAAATATGTGAATAAAGGGTTAATGTATTTAACAAATGTCATAAGAGCAAGCGAAATATCATTAATTATCATGAAAGATATTGAAATAAAGTAAAGTTGAGATATGAAAGAAATAGCTTTTGAGCTTGTATAAAGAATAAAGATAATAAGAATAATTAAATATGGAAATGTTAAATAAAAATCAAATAAATTGATATGAACATAAGAACGTTAAGCCTTAACGTATGTGTAAGATATGATGTTCAATGGAATATTTTAAGCCAGGGAGCGATTTATCGACAACGGAAGGATTAATATGTGAATTAAAATAATATGAATTGTTACTAAAGAGATTTATCAGTTCTTGGGAAGACATTTCGGCTTAAAATAATGCATAGCGCATAATGAGCGCAAATATAATATTAAAGTGTCACGCTAGGAACGCGTAGTGGTTAAAATACTTGGTACATTACTTATGGAGGGTAGTTGGTTGCAGTGAATTGATAATTGTATAAGTCCTCTATTTGTGACATAGTATCACGAGGCATTGTGTATGTATTTAAAAAGGGAGCTAATATATGGTATTATTGAGCGTATGTCATATGGGCCACGGCCGACTCTAAATCGCATTTTGTATAAGTCCTCTGTAAGGGATTGGTTCCCGAGGCACACGAAGAGATTCGAATGCAGGATCTTCTTATGATAAAAGCCCCTTAAATTCTCCGTCGTCGTATGTGTATTAATCTTCCCAATCAATGAGGACCCTCTCATAATTAATAAATGCCAAGGATACGAAAATGGTCTTTGAACCAAAGAATAGTTGTTTGAATGTATACGGTACAGTAAAGCCCGGTCTCCCCAGAACTGGATATAATGGGAAGGTTTGTTTTGAAAGCCTTGGAAATAAGCTACTAACGTTGGGTCAGACAGGGAGTCGCCGTCACCCTACGTGGTCATAAATCGCACCCCAAGTAGTAGAGTCTAGCTCTCTTAAAGCGAGAGGGAACAGAGACCGTCTCGTAAGCTGTTGTAAAGAGAATGAATACACCAGGAGTGTTTAAAGTTGTTAACGACCCGGGCGATGAACCGAGGTCCTAGTAGATGGATATTTTCGTTTGCCGGTTCAGATCGTAGTTTCTTATATGATAATGGTCTATTAAGACATAAGAGATAAATAACAATCCCTATTGTAATAATGTATGGACGTGGGATTCCACGAGTTGATTGAAGGCAACTGAGTTCGGGAGTAACTATAGTTCTTTGACTGTGTCAAGTACCTTCACGCTCTGGAGTACATAATTGATTTCTGACTACCTTAATATATTTGTGAAATAAAGAGAGATGATAACAACTGAATGTGTGGACATGCCCAAAATATTGAGTTAGATAATTAACATAGATTTTAAATATAATTATATATTTGTTTTTGAGAAATAAGAAAATATAAAAGATAGTGTTTGAGGTGTACAAGAATGACACCATAATAATGTAAATGCATGGAGCCAAAGAGCTCGGAGTTATGTAAACTTAATGTTAGTGCTTTATGGAAGTGAGACTAAGTAAGAATTGTTGGTTTATGTGGAAACCACAGGTTTTGAATACAATATTTGTTTATATTTGTGATTCCTTGTTCATTTGGAACAAGCAGTTGATTATTGGGTCAGTAATTAAATTGTTAAAATGTTTTTTAGCGCCATTAATTTTATTAATTAAATGTGTTTAAATAGGAGTTGATTTTGTTGTTATTTTTGCAAGTGTATCCTCTAATTAATCCAAAATATGTGAGTCACAGAGTGGGGGAACTTACCGCTGCCCCGAAATCCCGAATTGAGCTACGCTGGTATACTGTGATTGGCATATTTCTTGCTAAATGGGCACATGGGGATATATAAATAATGTGCTGGATTAATAACTAGAGGAACACTTAAGTCGGTCATATCATGTAAAATTAAAGTAATGATAAGAATAGCTACAACGTAAAATATTAACTGACCGCATGGGTCCCTGGAAACTCATACCGAGCAGCCCTGAATTATATATTATCAAACCCCCTAGCAAACATTACTTTTTGGCGCCCAGTACGCAGGGCCGAGTTTTCCTAGGGAAAACCCGAGTTTTTCTCGAAAAATCAAAATTTTCATTTTTGAAAAAAAAAATGGTTTTTCGAAATTTTGAATTTTAAACACTTCCATAAAGGTTTATGAAATTGAATAAAAGTAGTAAAAGGGTACGTTGTAAGTGAATACCCGTACTAAAGTAATATTTTAAAGAAATTGGGACATACTGATTCAGGGTATCATCTCTCAAGCATGTACTAGTGTGGTGGCATTTGTGGCCCACTGTATTCTCATAAGATGGCATTAAGTGAAGAGATGCAACGGCTTTTGGAGGCTATCAAAGCCGATAGCAATGAGAAGTTGGAGGCTATAAACAATACATTGGGTCTCCAAAAGGATGAAAACAACAAAGTGTTCGAATCCATAAATGGAAGTTTAGAGTCACTAAAAACTGATAGTGCTAATATGGGAATTAAATTAGAAGCTATCGAAGCTAAAAGTGATACCATGGGAACTAAATTAGTAGATATCGAAGCTAATTGTATCAAAATGAACGATGAAGTGAAGGCTGAAATTAAGGAAATAAAAGAGGGGTCCAAAGGTTTAGAAAAAACAATGAATGACAAATTTCAAGATTTTGACACTAGGTTTGTGAAGAAGTTAAGTGAGTTAAAAGATGAAAATAAAGGATTTCATTCAGGATTGCAAGTCCAAATAAATACCTTGAACGATAGTACGGTAAAATCCATAAATGAATGTCAAAATCATTTTAAAATGATCGAGGATAAAATTGGTTCTATGGAAACAACTTGTAAACAAAATGGGGACGAATGTAAAAAGGAACTTGTAACCCAGATCCAAGGTGTGCAGAAAATTTTAGAAGCTCAAATAGAATCGAACAAAAGTATTTGTGAAAAATCCCAGGGAGAGATAAAAAGTAGTATTGAGGCGTTAGGAGACAGGTTTGGAGGGATGGAAAAGAAAGTAGAAAACCTCGAGGGGAAAGTCGAGAAAGTACAGACAAAAATAACTGAGGTTAAGAAGCAAGGTGAGGCCGATGCCAACAAAAGGGAATTGCAATTTAACGTATTCACGGGACAGGTGGACGAATGGTTAAGAAAGCATGAGGGGGATATAACTACGAAGTTAAGCGAATACGAAGGGAATCTTAAGAAGGAAAGCACGCAACGAAAAAGGGATCGTGATGAACAACTTATAAAAATAGAGAAGATAGATAAAGGGGTTACTGGAATTCAGGAAACCGTAATAGGATTAACAAAACAAATGGGAGACACAAAGGGAGAGATAGATAAGGTTATGACCGACATAACAATTATATTCGAGGAGCAAGGAAGGGCTCGAGAGGATATGAACAAGATCCAGGATAAAGTCTACAAAGGACAAAAAGAAGTGGAGAAGCAAATAAAGGAGATACGAGAGGGCCTGGAGACCATAGGTGACGTTAAGCCAGAAATTATAGACCAACAGGCTAAGATCATTAAGAAAGAGGTAGAAGACCAAATAAATGGATTTAGGGATAGCTTCAGGGATGAGAAATTCCAATTCCAAAAGGTAGAGGAAGATATTAAAAGGAATCAAGAAAGAATTCAGAATGAATTAAGATCCCGATTGGAGAGGACGGAACTTAAGAATAGTCAAATGGAAATCCAACTCATGGCAAATGAAGAAAGTGCCCGAAGAGAAAGGAAGTTAGAATTCGAAAATCAGGAGGAGTTTCCAAAGACAGGATGGGTAGATTCCCGTGAACAAGGCACAGATACGGAGAGGGACTTAGGAGGGGAGAGCCCTTATAAGAACCCAGGATATCCAATGGCAATGTCAACCCCGTACACGAATCAGACAAATGGCCAAATAATAAACATTATTAAATCCAATGAGGACAGACCAGTAAAGTTTACGGGTAATAACATGTCTATTACTCCAAAATACTGGCTAAAAGAAGTGGCAGAGTATCTAAATGAAATGAAGGTTCCTCAGGATCGGAGACTGAGAGCTATTGAAAAGCTGTTGGCAGGTGATTGTCTCACCTGGTTCAGAAGCTTCAGATACACTTTTGATACGGTGGAAGGCTTTAGGGAAGCATTTTTAAAGCGATATTGGGCAGCAGATGTCCAAGAAAATTTAAGGCTAGATCTGTACTCTAGGAAGTACAGCACCAATGCACCGACTAAATATTCGGAATTTTTCACCGCTCAGCTGTGTAAATTCCGCGAACTGGATATTGCTCCGGCAGAAAACGACCTGTGTGCCGCCATTGCAAGACAGCTTCCATATGATATTCAGAGGCTGCTAATCTCATCCAAAGCCAGAAGTGCTGTGGAAGTGGAGAGTGTATTACGTCAGTTAGATATGACGACTTCGCACGTAACTCCTCGGCATCAAAGACAAACTGAGCAAGTACACATGGCCAGCAGTCAGGAAACTGGAGAAAAACCAGCGACCAGGAATCAGTCCACCAGTACGGATACTCAAGGACGAGATCGAGAGTATGGGCACCAGGAGCCTAGAAGGATACAGCCATATTACCGGGGAGGATATCGAGGAAGAAATCCTAGAACGACGGGTTATAGGCAACAGGAAAGCCGCCCCTATAACAATAACCAGCAAAGGCCGGACAACAGAAAGAAATGGGAGAATTATCCCAGGAGAAATGTAAGGCCAGACGATAGGGATGATGAATATCGGGCCGAAATAGAAGAAAGATATCAGGAGAGTCTTCGTTATATGAACGAAAGACCAGATGAACCTGATAGGCAAAAAGTCCGTTGGAGTGAGGCAATCAAGAACCGGAAATCACCCGACCGACTAGACGGAGCTCAAAGCTTGGAACTACAAGCTCAGCTAAAGAATGAGGGAAAAGGGAGCCCTCAGGATAAAAAAAACTCCAAATTTAAATTGTCAAAAGTGGAAACATACCAGGAGCTGGGAGGAGGTAGAAATTGTAAATTGGATAGCTAGACCAGATGAACTAATTAACGAGGATGCGGAAGGAATCCCACCTGTTAAAAGAGAACTACCTATAATTATGCTTAGGATAGAAGGATTACTGGTCAGAGCATTGATTGATACTGGATCCACAATAAGTTTAATTACACAAACCCTTTTAAATGAATTGGAAACAAGGGGCCGAGTACTAAAGATTCCCACATCAAGTGTAAAGATTAAGGGAATTATCCCTGAAAAATCTTTGACATGTAAATTTCAGGTATACATTGATTTAATCATGGGTAACGCTGAAATTTCGCAGTGCTTTTTGCTGGTAAATCAATTACCGTATAATGTCATATTAGGTATTGATTTTATCCGTGAGAACAAGGTCATTATAGACCTAGCGCAAAACTGCATTAGAATTCAAAGAGAGGATGTGGATGAACAAAACATTAACCTACAGGAACAGGATGCGAAAATAGAAGAACAGGTATGGCATATGGAAGAAGTGAGTGAGGAAGATTATAAGGACATAGAAAGGATATTTGAAGTCCTCAACATAGAACTCGAGGATAATGTGGAAAATGAGTTCGAGACCAACCTGTCAGGAAAAGTGGAGGAAGCTAAAGTCAGCCCCGAAATTAAGGAACAGTTAAAGAAATTATTATTGGATTATAGGGACGTATTTGATTCCAAGCCAGGGAAGATTGAAAATTTTAAATACGCGTTCCAAGTCAACGATTGGGCACCGTTCAAACAAAAACCATACCCGGTTGCGGAAAAACATTACCCACAAACCAAGAAAACACTGCAGGAGATGATGAATGCAGGTGTTATAGAAAAGATGGCGACACCATATGTTAGTCCATTAGTGATTGTGAGTAAACCGGATGGCTCAGTAAGGGTGTGTTTAGATGCCAGAAATTTAAATGCAAAAATCATACCAGAAAATGATTCGGCACCACCCATAAAAGAAATACTGAGGAAGTTTAAAGGCAAGAAGATTTTTACAAATATTGACATGACTTCTTCGTATCATCATCTTGAACTGGAAGAGAAAACCAGCTTGTTGACTGGATTTCAGTTCGATCAACAAACATACTGCTTTAGAAGATGTCCGTTTGGATTAAAGACTGCAGGATCGGCATTAATAAGAGCGCTTGATCGAAACCTGTCAGAGGAAGTGAAAGATTGCACTATCCGATACGTAGATGACATTTTGCTTACCTCGGAGAACATTGATGAACATTTAGAAAATTTGAAGAAATTATTAGAAGACCTAAGAAGGGCAAATTTTAAGATAAATTTAAAGAAATCGAATTTTTGTCAAAGGCAAGTGACATTTTTAGGGCATGTGATTGACAAGGATGGTGTTAAACCAAATCCATGCAAATTGGAATCGATAAGGGATTTTCCAAGGCCTTTGAAAGTGAAGAACGTTCGCCAGTTTTTGGGATTGATTGGGTTCTTCTCAGGACATTGTCCATCATACACCAAAACTGTTGCACCACTACAGGACCTTCTGAAGAAGGGGGGCAAGTGGAAATGGACGGAGGAAGCAGAAAAAGCATTCGTGGAGGCCAAGGAAATGCTCTTAAATTACGTGAAGCTAGGATATCCTGATTTTAATCAGAGATTTATCATTCAGACAGACGCATCCCAGATTGGAATAGGGGCAATGCTATATCAGGAGAACCCGGAAAACCCTGATAAGAAGAACTATCTAGCTTTCACAAGTAGGAGACTGAAACCACACGAGAAAAATTATACGATCAGCGAGATCGAGCTGTTAGCGATAATGCACGCGTTGCAATATTGGCGGAAGATCGTATATGGGTTTCAGGTCATTCTAAGGACGGATCATAAAGCCTTAACCTTTTTGATGAAGACTGATTTATCCAGTCAAAGGTTGATGCGTTGGGCTTTATATATTCAACAATTTGATGTCAAGATAGAGTACTGCCCAGGAAAGGAAAACATAGTTCCAGACTACTTAAGTAGACAGCCAGAGTCCATAGAAGAGGAAGTAATGGCTATAGATTTGGAAGACAGGGATCAGCGTACTCTTAATGAGTTAAGAAGCATTAGTCAAAGACAACGGGAAGATCCATGGATGAACATGCTCATATCATTCCTTGAGGGAAGCTTGATAAGAGGAACACCAGCGTACACGGAAGCTGAGAAGATAGCACAAGACTACACGTTTTATAATGGGTTATTATATAAGTTTGTGGACTCTGACCATACGAAATTAAGGATTGTTGTACCTGCAATTTTGCAGAGGAAAATAGTATGGTTAGCCCATAGATCGTTCGGATATGGGAGTCGACAAAACAGTCTCGATGCTGAAAGAAGCATTTGTATGGCCGAGACTGAGAGAAACTGTAAGGGACACGCTAAAGACATGTGATCTATGTCAAAGGATTAAACCTAATGCATTTCTGATGAGACAGAAGCCTATACCATTGTTGCCCGAAAGGCCCGGCCAAATCATATCTATCGATAATTTTGGACCTTTGCCAAAGGCAAGAAGAGGAAATCGACACATAATGGTGGCTATGGATGTCTTCACTAAAATGGTTGTTCTTGCTCCCATACAGAAGACTAGTACCAAACAGGTGTTAAAACGACTTAAAGAAAAAGTGATACCGATTCTGGGGAAACCTGAGAATTTGTTGTCGGATCACGGCAGTTGTTTCACCAGTGTAGAGTTCAGACGAGAATTAGAAAGACTTGGAATACGTCAAATTTTGTCAAGTATTCGCCATCCTGAGGCAAACCCTGTAGAGAGAGTTATGAGAGAAACGGCCAAGTATTGTAGAATATACTGTGCCGAAGAAAATTGGAAGTGGATAGATATTTTGGATATTATTGAATTTTGTATAAATAATACAATCCATGAATCCACAGGAGAGATACCCATAACGTTACATCGGAATGAGCAACCAGAAAGACCTTGGAATCTGGTAATTCCTAGGCCAGCAGACGCTCAGCCGGGAAGAGATGTACGAATTAGGAGAGCCTTTGAGCATCTAAAAGCTCAAGCCGACAGGAGGCAGAGAAGAAATAGGCATAAGAGGTATCATCGACCATTATTAGCAGGAGAAATGGTGTTAGTGAAAAGACCAGCCATTTCGGATCCAGGGAACCGTGTGTAAAAGAAGTTCCAGAAAATGTACCACGGACCATATCAAATAATCAGAGATTTGAGGAATAACGCATATAGAATTCGGCACTGTGAAACGGATCACGAAGTGACCATGAATTCAGCAAATTTGAAATTATATTACCCTCCCGAAGATTTTGATGAAGAAAATGAACAAGCCCTGGTCATGGAAACATTTAGAGATGAATCCGCTTTTGACATAAATAAGAATAAGGAAGAAATAGAAAATAGAGCTCAAGCATTCGAGTGCGAATGCGAATTGGAGAAAGTATATTGGGAAATTAAAGAAATAATTGAATTTATTGAAGAAGAAAATTCCAATTTAAGAAAAGAAAATGATGAAATAAGGAAACGGGTAGGGATAGACCAAACCCGTAAGGGAGAATGAGGTTCTGGGAACTTAAAGTCCAGACAAATAAAGAAAGAAAGAAAGAAAGAAAGAAAGAAAGGGTAGGGACAGAGCATACCCGACCTACACAATTACCGGATACAACTTTAAGGAAATAAAACAACAGTAAATACGGATGACGTTATGATGGCTTCGACGAATAAAGAAATACAAATAAAATTGAAATAAATTTCCTCAAGAATTTTCGAAAATTTATTTACCTAAGGAGGGGAGAATATATATAATAAAACATAACACTTATTGTGAAACTCAGCTGTAATTTTACAATAGATATAACGCCCTTGTATCCACTAACTTCATGAAAGGAACATCCGTGTAGTCAACGGACATCAGCAGATTTAAAAAAAATCATTATTAATCGGGATTTGAACACGGGGCGCAAAAGTGCAAAGCCGCGCCACCACGTCAGTTGAACCTCTTATGCGCTAAAAGGCACGTTAAGCACGTCGGACACATTTCGACCGTCATTTTCTCTGAAACGGTCGAGTGTCTACGGATAAGGCGAAATATACGTTCGCTTATTTTGACCCCTCTTTCACTGAGCGAAGTTTCTGGGAAATCCGGTTGTTACACTAGGCGTTTTCCCCCTCGTAAGTTTAGTAGACCTACCTGTTGAAGGGCGTGGAGTGACCATCTCCCTTAATCCGGGTTGAACTTCAAACAGAGACACAAGCAGGAAGTGGAATGGAGAGGTCTTCTATTTCACCCTAACGGAACGGTATGAGCCAATTCTCAAGGCCCTTGAAGACAAAAGAAAATCCTTACATAGCGCAGAAATTTCGCATGCAATACAGTGTTATGTCCACTGTTTCCTCATCCGGCCCATAACCCATATACACTTTAGATGGAAGGTTCTGTAGAGCGGCCCTCGCTATGACAATGCACCCTATGAGACTGCCAGGAACTTGAGATAGGGAATTCTTTTTCAAGATTCTAGGAAGGAAAACCACTTATTTTAAGTAGAATTTCTGTAAATAAAATTAAAGTAATTTTGGAAGACATTAATTTAACAAACGTTGTGTAATAAGGCCTAACGGCCCTGGGTGGGCGGGGCCCCTTTGCCCCGTAATAACGCACCACCCGTGATGGCGGAGATACGAGCGATAACTAAAAGAAACCTATAAATTGACGTTTAAGGGGGATGGGGAATAAAGTACAAGGGGAAGGGGTGGGGACGTTTTGAGGAAATACTCCTCTAACTAGGTCTTAACTACTGGGGGGGGGAAATCAGATTGTCTCTAATCTCTTCCGGCAAATAAATTCATTGCATGGGCTATTTTAACAATTTTGTTTAATTAAGTCATGTTTATTTTTATAGAGCTCACTAGCTGTGAGCCCCTGACGGAGCAGACAGTTTAGTATAGCCCAGTGTGGAATGCAGAGTGGTGTAATCACTTGGCCATAGAATGCCCTTTTATTATTATCATTATTATTATTATTATTATTATTATTATTATTATTATTATATCCCATAAGCTGTGAGCCGCCGGAGCAGTACCACTTCCGTATTTTCCCCCCTCAAAATAGTTTTGCTACTGACATCTCTGACCTGGATAGATATCATTTTGAAAGAAAAAAATAACCATTTTGTGCCATGTATGAGACCTTTGAATCATTCTGTATTTAATAAATAAATTAAAATTAAATTAAATTATTATTATTATTATTACTATTATTATTATTATTATTATTATTATTATAATTATAGCTTGCCACGGTGGGTGAGTGGTTCGCTCCTGGCCATGGTAAGTGATTTTTGAAAGGCGACAAAAATCACGACATACGTTGTTGGTATGTTAAAGAACCCATTTGAATTCAGTAGGTCGTATTCAATGGCAAAATTAATCTCGGAATTTTCCGCCAACACAAAGTTCCTCCATTCTCTAATTGAAAGCGCTGTAGTGTCAAGGAGTTTAGATATCTAACCTCCTTGACTTTCATAGCGTTCAAAGGAACGACGAAATTCGACATGCAAGCTACCCTCTGGGTGTCAATTAACAAAGCTTGCACCAGGCACCCGAGGCCATACGATATTAATTAAAATTATTCATTATTATTATTATTATTATTATTATTATTATTATTATTATTATTATTATTATTATTACAAAAACAGAAATAAGCAACTCATTATCTCTTTTATAGATTTCAAGAAAGCCTATGATAGTATTCATAGACTGACACTGCTAAAAATCCTCAGATCATACGGTCTCCATCCTAAATTGATAAAAATCATTCAATTAACATTAACAAACACAAATTCGAAAGTTAAATTTAGGGGAGAAATATCAACAGCTTTCACAGTAAAAACTGGTCTCAGACAAGGTGATGGATTATCCCCTCTGCTTTTCAATGTGACTCTTGATTATATCATGAAGGTTTGGCAAAAGGAAAACCCTCCTAAGATCAAAATTGGAACAAAACCATCAATAAAAATAAACTGCTTAGGATTTGCAGATGACTTGGCTCTTTTAGCACTAGACAAGGAAGAGGTTTGTACTCAGATCACTAGTCTCCAATAAATTGCTCAAGGGATAGGATTACAGATATCCTTTGAAAAAACTGAGATCATGCCTATGAAACCCTTAGATATAAATGAAGTCTATATAAATGATCATAAAATTAACCTAGTTCCTCAATTTAAGTATCTTGGAGAAATTATAACACATAACTTAAACGAAAAAGTAACTTGGATAAATAGAACAAATAAAATGAAAAAGGCACAATCTCTAACCTGGTCAACATATAATAAAAAATGCCTATCAATAGCTACTAAGATCCAACATTATAAAACTGTAACTCTCCCTGAAGCCACTTATGCTTGTGAAACACTGTTCCAAATTAAAAATGAACAAAGAACTGATCAGCTCCTCAAAACGGAAAGAAGAATCATTAGAACGTGCATAAATAAAAAGTATCAGGTTGAGGGAGTCTGGAGGATTCTTCCAAATGAAACTGTCTATCGTGAGATTGATCCAATCACCAGCACAATGAAGAAAAGAATTTCATATTTTTTTCACATCTTACGGCTTCCAGAAAACAGAATTGTACGCCAACTGGTGATGAGAAATCTAGGAAAGAAAACTGGAGGAAAATGGATCCAAGAAATCCAACAAGATCTCAAAGCAGTTGGACTCAAGATAACAGATGCCGAGGAGAAAAATAAAATTAACACCATTCTTAAAACTCACAAATTTTCTGCAGAAATGACACACAGAAAGCCTATGGAGATTTCAGATGAGTTGAGAAAATCCCGATCTGTCAAGTTGGCCAATGTGACCAATCAAGATTAATAATAATAATAATAATAATTATTAATCTTGATTGGTCTCATTGGACCACTTGAGTCGTTCCACAATCACTTCTTCTTTGAAGGTAGTACTGCATGGTTCTTGTGCTCTTTCCTGTACTTTTTCATTCTTTCAGATCAGGATTTTCTCAACCCTTTTAGGACAGAGGAGTTAGATTAGAAAACAACAAGCCATGAAAGGCAAGAGAATTGTCATTGTGCTTTTTCGTTTACCGTGCTTCTGCCCGCCTTTTCCATCCATTGATTGTTAAAATGTACTGAATTATATTCAAAGAAATCTTAACTGGTTGTCGTAATACCGCCAAGCTTGGCAGAGAACTAGAGTTGACCTGATGAGGTGAGATTAGAGCCTTGCACAAGTGAAGGCAGCTGAGTCCATGGTCGTTAACTGAAATCCCATAAGCTGTGAGCCCCCGGAGCAATACCATTTCCGTATTTTCCCCCCTCAAAATGGTTTTGCTACTGACATCACTGACCTGGATAGATATCATTTTGAAAGAAAAAAAAAACATTTTGTGCCATGTATGAGACCTTTGAATCATTCTGTATGCAATTTAAGTGCCTTAAATAAATGAAGGTCTCGTTTTAAGAATCAATGAACAGGAAGAGAAGGATTAAAACTCAGAAAAAGGACGAACACAATGACTGGCACGTGTGGACCGAGGGAGATACAGGGTAAAAAGAAGGAACAAGGCTCGAAACGGACAAGGGCAATCTCCGCGGCCTGTTTCATCTCTGTCCTCAAAGGTGAGTATTCGCGTATCAATCCAATTAAGAGCTCTTCAATGCTGTAGCCTCTGACAAGGTTGTTTTGACCTCCCAGTCTCATCAGGAGGGTGGCCAGCGAGCAGTTTTTCTGTCGCTCAAAATATTGTGTAGCAGGGGGTCATTCTTCAACAATCTCTCCTGTTTTGATGTATGTTGAAGTGGAATCTGGACATGCATAAGTGGCAATGCAGTATGAGATGTTATGTTGTCTAATTTTCACTCCATCCTGCATCGTTCACTTCAAGGCAAAAGAAAATCTCACTGAAGAATGCCCCCACCTAAGCAATATTTTGTGTGACAAAAGAACTCTTTGTTTCCTGCTTTCCTGATGAGGGTGAGGGCTATAGCGAGGAGCCATTGATTGGATTGGATTTGCAGACGTTTGTGTGATGTCTGTGGAGAATATCTTTGCCCGCTTTGAGTTTTTCTTCCTTATTTTTCTCTTTTACCTCTCCCATTACCCACACCTTCCTCTCACTGTTTGTCGACGTTCTGTGTTGGTTGGTTGGTTCCTCAGTTTAGGGGCTGCGACAACGCGGTCATGTAGCCCCGTCTATTTTGGGTGTGTGTAGAATCTGTCTAATAACCGGTGTTAATTGTGATGACTGTATTAGTGTGTGTATCTGTTTTTTTTAATTCAAGTATGGACTGCAACTTTGAATTTTTCAAATAGTTCCTACTTTTGCCGCCAAACGCCACCGTCAACGACTACTAGGCCTAGTTCAGAACGGTTACGTCTCAAAACTCACGAGTCTCAAAAGTCACGAGCTAAAATTAGTAACAAATAGTCTCATAACTCACGACAATAAACTAGTAGCTGAATGAACATTATAATAACAGTCTCAAAACTCACGACTCCCGAGAGCACACTGCCCTTCAACTCATGTTTGTCCACCCAGTTTTAGAATGGGATTTCGTTTGTATCGTACAGATGTCACAGTGACGCAGGTTATCAGACAAATGCTATGCCCACCCAAGTACATGACCACGATGTCGCAAAGCCCCTAAAAGAATCAACAACAACATCTTGATGATGGTCTGGCTGCGTGGCTCAGGGGTAACGTTCTCGCTTGCTGAGCCCAAGGTTGCAGGTTCGAAACCTGGCGCAGTCAGCTGGCATTTGAGGGTGCGCAAATGCGAGGGAGCCGTGTCAGTACATTTACTGGCACGTTAAAGATCCCCTTCGGGGCAAAATTCCGGCACCCCGGCGTCTCTAAAAGCCAGGGTTGTTAAAAGGGACGTAAAACCAATATTATTATTATTATTATTAACATCTTGATGAGAGCGGTGCCAATTACAAGAGGGCAAGCAGTTCTGGCTGGCTCTAACAATGGACCTTTTCGCAATGAACTGGCTTGGTGAAACTGGCCCAGGTACAGAAAGCGGTTAGTACCTACTTTTACTAACCCTCATCTTGAAATTCGTGAATTTTGAGACTCGTGAGTTTTAAGACTCGTGAGTTTAGAGACGACACGGTTCAGAACCTAGCTACTAGACGCCACCGCAGTCGGCTCTTGGCAACGAACGTAGCAACCTAAGAGCGTTGTTTACATTCTTAACCTATATAATTTAGTTTCACACTGGTGTAATTAGTGGAAAGTTCTTTAACATGCCATAAATCTATGACATGGGACCGCCGGCTTTACTTCCCCTACGAAGGAAGGCATACTGAGAGATTTTTAACGCTCTTAAATAATCCGACGGCTTCGGCCGGGTTTGAACCCGCGATCTTGGGCATAGAAGCTCAGCATGTTACCGACTACGCCACCGAAGCCACCGACGTTCTGTGTGTTATCCTCATTTTCTGTCCATTGATTGATTGAGTGAGTGATTGTATGTCTACCTTGTTGTGTTTTAACTCACAGATTAAGTTTATTTTAATGTTTGTGCAGGCAATTGTTGTGATAAAATGTTTGTTTCAATTTGACGTATTCTCATGGAATAAACCATCTACCGAATTACCAGGATTGAGTGCAGCACAAATACTCGGCATTCAGAAAGGGGCTAATTATGCTGTGTATGACCTTCTACTTCTTCTGTTTCTCTTCATGCATCGGTAAGTCAGCTTCAGATTATTTCAATAAGGCATCCAATATATAAGGTGCGCTCAAAAAATAACGAGCCGGAGGCTGGAATGCGCAAACCGGTGACGACATCGTCTAATCGTGGCGTGTGTAACGAGGTGTGGTTCCTACCAGAGCGTGGAAGGTCACAGCCCGTCGCTAAAGGGCACGCGTGCACGTCACGTGACGATACAAAGCGAGCAGTAGCATGCATCAATCATCCAACCAAGACCAAGACAGTAGGCCATTCAACATGCTTCCTGGTGTGGTTAAAGACTGTGGGGCACCCATTGGGCACACACTTGGCGCAAGTGCATTCGTTCCTTAATGATGGTGTGCACACTTCCGACGCTCAATCCGACCACGGCGGCTATGGCATTCACTGTCACTCGGCGGTCCTGGGTAATGAGTGCATCAACCAGCTGGACGTTGTCATCGGTAATGCAGGGGGGTGCCCCAGACCGGGCATCATCGGCTAACGACACCCGTCCTTCCCTGAAGCGCTTGTGCCACGCCTTGACCCTTGCAAGAGACATGCAGTGTTCGCCGTACACTTGTGACATTCGGCGATGAGTGTCCGTTCCCCCTACTCCTTCCGCTGTCAGAAAACGAACAACACCTCTTTGCTCTTCGTTTGACGCCTCCATGTCACTGTTTGCAATGCGACTGGCAGCGTTGGACGATTTATTCATGCTGCTGCTTGCTTTGTATCGTTACGTGACGGGCACGCGTGCCCTCTAGCGACGGGTTGTGACCTTCCACGCTCTGGTCGGAATCACACCTCGTTACACACGCCACGATTAGCCGATGTCGTCACCGGTTTGCGCATTACAGCCTCCGGCTCGTTACTTTTTGAACGCACCTTATAGTTATGTGTTAAGAAGTTAGTTATCATTGCTTTTACGGGCGTAACAGCGAGGTCATCTGCCCCGAAAGAAGTTAAAAATGCTGAGTGCTTATATTTATATTTATGGTGTATGCAAGGTGACCCCCTCAGCCCATTCTTATTTAATGTTGCCACTAATGATGTTGTTCGGATAATTAGAGAAGTATCAAAGGAAGTAAGGATATATTTATACGCTGACGATATGGTTCTAGGGTCGCATGGCATCAATGAATTACAAATGGCAGTAACTGTACTGGAAAATTGGGCCAATGCAAATGAACTAGAAGTGAATGCCGAAAAAACTGAACATATGATATTTAGGAAGGGTGGACGGCTATCCCCACATGATAGAGTACTTTTCAAAAAAGAGGCACTACACATTGTAAATAGCTTCAAATATCTTGGCCTTATCTTTCAGACAACGACTAAAACTTTCCTACTACACACAAGATTCAGAGCAGCAGCAGCTACGAAAGCTATATACGATATCAAGTTCTTAAATATTTCTCAAGTCTGCCATGGCATTATTTCATGCAAAAATATTACCTAATCTTGCTTACGGAATAGCGATTACATGGGCTAAACTAACTAAGAGGGATCTCTTCACTTCGGAAAAAGTCAAGGCGAGATTTTTAAAGGTCGCCCCTGGCGTATCTCGATATATACGATCACGGCTAGTCTATGAGCTTGCTGGGGAACCTTCCTCATAGAGGATTTGAGGTTCAAGTTTGGTCTACTTTCTACGGATGGCTGGAAGGAGCTATTGGGAGAAAGGGAAATAAAGCGTAAGGACATCTGGCTACAGTTCTACTCTACTGAAGCCATGATGAACAGGACATGGTCAGATGCGAACCAGGACCTTCGACACTTCATTAACTCCATGGCCGTGCATGGCTATCATCATAGAGTTTGCAAGCTCAAGTCCTATCATGAGCCGTCAGCCGATTGTGTTTGTCAACTGTGTGATCAGCATTGTGAACGGTACCGTGTTATACAGCGACCATGCTCTACTATCGATTATTCCACACAAGTAATGTGAATACTCTTTTGTTTGAATGCACAATTTGTATTTAATAAATTTATTATATATACTGTAGTAATAATAGGCTTTTAGACACACTAACTTCTTTTATGTTTTTTTTTTAGTATGTCGAGTTGCCAGACTTTTATGTATGCAGGATTTCTTGTATGTGCCATGAAATCCATGGACATGATCGTATAAGATTACATTCATTTACTATATGACTGAAAGTAGATCGCCTCCTTGGGAAGGTTAGCACTCTACCACCTGAGCTACATATGTTGACTCTTATTATTAGACTATTATTATTATTATTATTATTATTATTATTATTCTTTAATCGTATCGGCCAACTAAGGACCACGTTATTTCAACTGGCTTCTCTGGGCTTTGATCTTTGCCCAGTGTTCCTTCATACGTTGCCGGTGTTGCTCTTTTCTTTCTTCCGTCCACATCTTTCCCGTCTTCAACTTCGGTTTTTCTTGAAAACCCTGGTGGTCGTGTAGTTTCTTCCTGAGGGGATTGCGTTCTTGAATATCCCCACAGGTAATTTCCATCTCTTGCAGGTCACTTTCCGGTTCGTCAATCGTGTGGGTTTCATTCTAAGCAAGTGGCCATAAAATGCAATCCTCCTTTTCCTCATTACATCAGAGATCTTCTGGACATGAATATACAGCTCATAGTTATGCCGTCGTCTATATTTACCGTTGTCTTTAATCGGGCCAAGAATTTTCTTCAAGATCTTTCTTTCCTTTATCTCCAATTTTTCTACCAGGCCTTTCTTGTTCATGGTGAGGCATTCCGCTGCGTACAGAGCCTCTGGTCGTATGACAGTGCAATAATGCCTAAGTTTTGCGTTCAGGGATATTGACTTTTTGCTGTAAACTTCCTTGGTGAGTTGGTACGCCATTTCCATTTTGTTCATGCGTGAAGTGAAGGTTTAGCTCCCTTGGTGCTGGCTTGATGTTAGTTATGAAGTGTGTTTTCTCCAAAGAGATCTGAAGACCAACTTTTGTTGCCTGTACCTGTAGCTGGTTAATTTGTTTTGTGGCCATGTCTAAAGAGTCGGAGAAAATTGCAAGATCATCTGCAAAAGCTAGGCAATCAATAGAAAGGTTCATGTTCTTGTAACCCAGTCGTACTCCATTTTGGACCCCATCGTTCATTTCATTGCGCCACTCGCGGATGACTTTTTCAAGTGCACAGTTGAAGAGCAGGGGTGAAAGCCCATCTCCTTGCCTAACTCCTGACTTAATTTCGAAAGAGTCTGAAATTTCTCCTCTGAACTTGACTCTGGAGGTTGTGTTAGCTAAGGTCTGTTGAATGATTGCCCTGGTTTTATTATCCAATCCAAATTCCTTTAGAATTTGAATAAGATCTATTCTATCAATCGAATCATAGGCCTTCTTGAAGTCGACGAAGGTTGCCACAAATTTCTTGTTCCTTTGCTTCAGATAGAAAAGGATGGATTTCAGATTCATAATTTCTTCGGCAAATGAGCGCTCTTTCCTGAACCCTCCTTGGTGGATCAAGTTGTTGTTCTGCCTTAATCTGCAGAGCTTTTGAAATAATTTCGTAAGTTATCAGTAGGAGGGAAATGCCGCGGTAGTTGTTAAAGTCCGTTTTGTCACCTTTCTTGTGCAGGGGATGAATCAAGGGAGAAGTCCAGTCACGTGGAAGTTTCTCAGTTTCCCAAATCTCCTTGATAATGTCAGTCAATTTATCAATCATCTTTTCACCAGCCTACTTCCACAATTCGGTTATTATCGAGTCCTCACCTGGTGCTTTGTTGTTCTTAAGTGACTGTATAATCTGTTTGATTTCTTCTTTCGTTGGAGGGGATGAATCCGGGTGGACTTGTATGTTGTCTTCAAATGAGAAAGTGGAGTTTGGAGTCTCACAATTAAGGCGGGATTCAAAGTATTTCTCTAGAATCTGGCAATTTTCTCTCTCACTGTAAGCTAGTCTCCCATTTGAGTCTTTGAACTGTAGACTCGGAGGATTGTATTTGCTTAGATTGCGTTTGAAGGTTCTGTAGAAGTCTCTTGTGTTGTTCCTCTGAAAGTCTAGCTCAATTTGAGTTAGTTGGCTCTTGTTGTAGGCACGCTTTACATTGCCGATGATTTTTGCAGCGCGTTGTCTCTCGTTCACGAAGTTTTCCCAATTATCTTGGTTCTTTCCCGAGTTCCATTTCTGCCAGGCAAGTTGTCTTTGCTTTACCACTGAATCACATGCATTATTCCACCACGCATGTTTCTTTGACTTCGTCAGTGGAACTGTCTCCTGTGCTGTTGTGTCCAAGGCCTGTTGTAGTTCATCCCAGTTTTCGGGATTCCAAGATTCCAGTTTTTGAGTAATTTCAGGGCACAATCGTAGTTTTTCAGTATCAAATCGATTGATCTTTTTTAAGACGGCCTTTCTGGTGTTTCTAGGAATCAGTTTAACTTTGATTTTGGATAGATAGTGATCCGAATCTAGATTGGCATTTCTTAGAACCTTCTCATTCTGTATTTCTCTCTGAGCTTTACGTGCAATTGCGACGTAATCTATTTGAAATTCGCCGATATTTGGATTCGGAGATGTCCAAGTCTTCTGTTTTCTGGGAAGGTGTTTGAACGCTGTGGATTTTATAACAAGATTGAAAGCCTTACATAGTTCTACGAGCCTCTCACCATTGCGATTTGTTCTCTGGTGAGCTGGATAGTTCCCGATAATGTTTTGGAACTTTCTTTTCTTACCCAGCTGTGCATTGAAATCTCCAAGAAGCATAATCGTGTGTTTGTCTGGAATCTTACTGAGAACATCTTCAAGGTCTTCCCAAAATCTATCCGTTCCTTCCGGGTCTCTCTTATTCGCTTGATTGATTGGCGCATGTACATTCACAACAGTATAAACTTTGTTTGTGCTCCGGAAGGAGAGAGTTGAAACTCGACTGCTAGGCGAGTTCAAAGCCAATGATTGAATCCAAAATCTTCCTACTGACGATGAATCCTGTGCCAAGGTTGGGAACTGTTTTTATTACACGTTTACCAGTTTTACCTTTAAAAATTCTGTAGCCTTCTGACTAAAAGGCTTGTTCATCTGTGAATCTCGTTTCTTGAATTGCTGCAATCCGGATTTGATGTTGGGATAAGGAATCAGTTAGTTGTTTCAATTTACCAATCTTCCGAAGGGAATTCGTGTTAAAGGTAGCAAAGAAATTCCGGCGTTTGTGTTGGATCTTTCCTGGAGTCTCCGATACCTTTATGCATGTCGGCGCAGGCTCCCCAGATTCCGAAGGCCTGCATGCTTCGTTCAAGGCGAAGGTGGATTGGTTACCGCCTGGGGTTGTAGCTTTTGCTGAACTTCCCTCCATGCTTTGAACAGTTGAAAAACTGTAGTTTGGAGTCAGTGATGTTTCACACCGACCAGGGTACTACCAAGGTTGTGAGCCTTGGAGCCCCCAGCACTGATCGGCTCACCGACCCAGTTTCCCGCTGGGATTGGTTACCCAACCTTCCACTGAGTTGCTCGGCTCAACAGGGGCACCTCTTGTAGGTTATGTGCTGGAGTTGGAGTGAAAGAGGCTAGTTGGATTCTCTTGCTGAATCCAATATGTTATGGCTGCAGATGACAGGCAACGACGCATTTCACTCCCATTTGCTCAGAGCCACAAGGACTCCTCCCAGGTTTCCTGGGACCTATTATTATTATTATTATTATTATTATTATTATTATTATTATTATTATTATTATTATTATTATTATTATTATTATTATTTATGCAGTACATATAACACATTGCTGGTACATTACAACATAACTATACGGGCTTCAGGGAACCAAGTACAGTTACTGAAACAGCAACTTCTACACAGGAATTTCGCTACCCATGAGCTTCCTAACGATTCTGGTTGTTGATAGAACTACTGCCTTCTGCATTCGTTTGTACAGTTGTGTATCCAAATCCAGTTCTTTAAGGCCTTGGAGCAAGGTACTAGGGATCACGCTCGTACTTGAGACAATGATAGGTATGGTCTTGACCCGTTCTACATGTCATTGTATTTTGATAGGGTCGACCAAATCACTGTATTTGCTGATCTTTTCTATGTGTTTTGACTGGAGATTCTTGTTGTTAGGAATCGCAACATCAAGGTAGTTTGCTTGATTTTTTTGCTGACAACCACCATATCCGGCCTGTTGTGTGATACCGATTGATCAGTCAAAATAGTTCGGTCCCAATACAACTTGTATTCCTTGTTTTCAAGAACACACTCTGGCTGATATTGGTGGTACGGAACTTTCTTTCCTTTTAGAAGCTGAAACTTATCAGCCAACTCCTGATGAAAGATTTTAGCAATTGCATCATGCCTTTATTTGTGCTTCGTTGCCAGGAAATAGGCTATCTACATGCAGATGCAATATGCTCTATTGCTTCTGACTGTTGACAGCCGTAGTGGCACTTATCATCTGGAACAGCGGGATCTTTTACAATGAATTTGAGGTAGTTCCTTGTAGGGATGACTTGGTCTTGAATTGCAAGCATAAAACTTTCAGTTTCTGGAAAGATCTGTCCTGAAGTGAGCTAGTAGTTTGACGCAGTTATATCAACATTTGCTTGACTCACCTCATGTGGATGTCTTCCGTGCAAAGGTTTTGCTTTCCATGCTTACATCTTTTGAAGGTCAGTTTGTTGGTGGTTTTGAATCTCTCGGTGACACAAGACCAGTGGCGTTGATCTGTCCGCCTCACTGATGGCTCTGCGAAGGACGAATGACCTCGCTTCTGCGTAGAAGTACTCCCTAAGGCTGTCTATCTGTCGTTTCATCTGGTTATCAATTTCAAGGATTCTGGGTAGAGTCATTCACTCCATTGAAGATCATGGGTGGTGTTTCCTTCCTTTTGTGAGCATCGTTCTCATTTTTCGCTCAAGACCGTCGATGTCCGTTTTACACCATTTGAATATGCCAAAGGACTAGCTCAGCACACGTACAGCATACAGCATTTACTTGGTTTTTGCTGTTCAAGTGAGTTTTTATGATTTGTTTTAATCTTTTGACGAATTCACAGGACAGATATTTCTTTATTGACACAGGGCCAATATGCCTAGCTTGGTATACTCCTACGTATTTGTAGGTGCCTTCTGCCAACCTAGCCTTTCTGACATTACGGCTTGGTAAAATATCGAGGGAAATAAAAGTCAATGGCCTTGCAGTTTTGGGTTATTTGGATAACTCAATGGTCCATAAAAAGGGGTCATTGCACCAAGTAAAACAAGCCGTCACTCAGGTTTCTCCGATTATGGGTTCGCGAGATATCGGGGGAAATAAAAGTCGATGACCTTTTAGTTTTAGATTACTTGGCTGAATTAATGGACCATAGAAAAGATGAGAAAAATACCCTTAATACGAGCCGTCACATGTCCATCTACGATAAATGGTTCGCGAGATATCGGAAATCTTACATAGCTGAGGATGTGACGGGTGACGCAGTATTCTTACCTCTCCTCTACTGTTTATTTTTATCCCAGTGACACAGGACTTGTTTTGAGAGGTAGAGGGGGGTAAATACCTTTGGTTTAAGTCAAACATACAACTTTCTGCGATTAATAGTATTGAAAATATAGCCTACTTTCCAAATTGAACTTTTTTGGAAGAATTCTAAAAATTCTAATGTTTTGTTCTAACGATAAAGGATAGTACTTTCGTTTAAGCCATTGCACAACGTTCTGCGATGAATAGTTTTAAAAATATAGCCTACTTTTCAAATTAAACTTTTCTTATTTTGCAATAATCTGCAACAAAAGAATGATTCACAGTAAAGATCAGCAAATATACCATTTAAACGAGCCGTCACACACGTATGTACAATAAATGGTTCGCGAGATAGCCGTTCGCAATATAGCCATGAGTATTAAGGCACACATGCGACTTGCGACAGAACTCCTACAGTTCCTCTACTTTGGCTGAGTTATAAATTTATGTTCAAATAGGCTGGGATACATACGACATTTGAATGTTACTGGCTCAATTCAAACATGCCAGGGGTTGGAGAGTTTGTGAATCCCCGCCCTTGATTAACGCGTTCTATAAAGGGCGCAAAATTAGAGCAAACCAGCGATCGTTTCAGCATATGAGTTATAGATTCGGGACCAACGAAATTAGTGCTGAGTAATGAGACCACTCCCCATATCGAAGGAGGCTTTTACGTGGAGCGGATGGTGTGAACACATTAGTTGTTGTTTAGCGAGCGAGATTTTGAATTTCGGTTTGCCAGTTTTGTGAATCCCGATCAGTTGAATCGAGGAAGTTATGTTTTCGCACATCGCATGCAAGTGGGTTAATTTAAGTCCATCATTTGCCTACTATGCAGAGTACTGATCACCAGCCGAGATGATCGTCATAACGTAATTTACCATGTTGCAATGAATGTCGTATTTTAAGCCGCTCAGAAGCACTTAGCTAGTTCCAGTTAGGAAGATTTATTACAGGCCATGCCGCGGTCGTCTCCACTAGGGAACCGCCGGGATAGCCCTGGTGAAATTACAAAGGGTTTTATTTGCCGCGAGATTCTTATAATCACCCAAATTGTAGTGTGGGAGTGATTTGATATGCATAATAATGACGAGTGCTTGTGCTTATGTAAGTGTACCATTGTTTATGTGGATGCCATTGTAATGTAGAGCCGGTTCAATTGCAGGCTCTTTTATATTTATTTTTATTAAGTTGTGTCCCCGTGCAGTTGGATGTGATTTCGCCTGCTCCGATGTCAATATCATCCCGATTTAGTGACGATCCGAGACTCGAAGCTAAATCACAGGAAGGGTACTTAACGTAACTTGTCTAATATTTGCGTAACTCCATAATAAAATTTATTACGTACAACTGCAATTTTGAGATATTTTTGTGTAATTGATTTGTGTTGAAGCAGTTCACGGCCACGTGTAACTTAGGGGTCATTCCCCCCACTCAGACCAGCTGATAACGTAGCTTGTTTACATTTGTGATTGAAACAGTAGGTAGTACAGTTGTATTTTTGATCTTTGATTTTGATTATGATTTGGCTTAAGCAAGTTGCAACACTGGGATATAAATTTTTATTTGTGTTTTAACCTAAATTAGCTTAGTTTTCCTTTTCGTTTTTTGTTTGTTTTTTGTTGTGGCCAACCCTAGATATATTGTGTTGGGTTTATTTTTACTGTATTTGCTGATAACCATGACCTAGGCGTTCTAAGACACCCGGCATTGAGCGGGCGGTGTTCATGTTAAATAAATAATATCTGGCGAACTCATGGTCGGATTTTAACAAATGAGGTGTCGTAGGACTCGGGGTGACGTCCTATTTCCTATGGACCACTCGTCATAT
Source organism: Meconema thalassinum (assembly GCA_946902985.2). Lineage (NCBI taxonomy): Eukaryota > Metazoa > Arthropoda > Insecta > Orthoptera > Tettigoniidae > Meconema > Meconema thalassinum. The sequence goes on from OX336392.1 coordinate 43,588,892, forward strand.
TTAAAAAAATGATTTTGAATGTATGCGATAGTTTTGAAACCAAACATTGTAAAAAGTATTATATAGGCTTAAAAGAAATGTCTCTATGTCATTTATTTTTTATAATATTTTTTTTATTTTTTACATTTTTTGAAATAAGTCCAATTTTGAAATTCTTATATTTTGGAAACGAGGAATTCTACAAAAACGTTTGTTTGACATAAATAAAAGGTCCTTACCCCTCTACCCCCAAAATAAATTTCAATTATCTAGGACAAAAATTTGTAGTAGTGTGGTAAGGACAGTTCTGCTTCCCAGCCTACTTTCTCGCGAACTTTGCCGATATCTCGCGAACGCATGATCGGATTTTTGATGCGTGATGTGTTGTAGGAGTCGGTGTGACGTCCTCTTTGCTATGAATGAGTGGTACTATTTTTAAAAGATATTTTTGAAAATTCTTGTTTTTGAAAGTAGGCGATATGTTTAGAACCAAACATTGTAAAACGTTTTATATAGGCTTAAAAGAAAGGTCTCTATGTCCTCTATTTTTTATAATAAAACTTTTTTTTTGAAAATAGTCCAATTTTGAAATTTTATATTTTGGAAACTAGGAATTCTACAAAAAAGTTTGTTTGACATAAATGAAAGCTCCCTACCCTTTCTACCCCCAAAATAAATTTCAAGTCTCTAGGACAAAAAAAGTGTAGTAGTGTTAATTTAGGAAGTCTCTTGCAAGTCGCGTGTGTGTGCTTGAATACGTATGGCTATGCTGCAAAAGGGTGAAGGAATACTCGTACAGGGCCTGCTTGGTATCGTTTGAATGGTATTTTTCCGCTGTAACTGATGGTGATGTTATTTTTTAAAATGGATGGAATTTGGAAACGAGATTTTGGAGTAAAACATGTTTTTTTAACATTTTGGTAATATCTCGGGAACGCCTAAGACCAGAACAAAAGTTGACATGTCATTATTTTCGTCGCGCTGCCTTATTGCTGAGGGTGCCTGTGTGGAGTAGGAGCTAAACCCCATTATGGGGTAAAACAGTGATTTTAAACTTTTTGTTATATCTCGCGAACCAATGATGCTAGAGGCTTGTACGAGGTGTCCATGGACTCGGGGTAACGCCCTGTTTGCAATGTGATAGTTATTTTTTCCAAAAAATTACAAAGGGCTTAACGCTGAAACATTAATTTTTAAAAACTTCGTTTTACCTGTTTTTTTTATTTTAAATGAAAAAGTGGAATTACACAAAGAGACGGTACCGCTGGATGTGTGTTACAACCAGCCTGTCGCCGGCCACAGTGGTGGTATTCCTAATAGAGCAAATGGCTATTTCGACGGGGCGGTCAACGACGGCTCGTTTCTTTGATATTTCCTATGACGATTGGACGGAGGCTAACATTTGAAAATGCGTGAAGCGTGTCAAATTTTTTTTAAAGACTCTGAAAGAGATCTTTAACATGTTAGTAATGAGCGAATTGACAAATAATAATTGTTTGATGCAAATAAAGGTGAGTTGATAGGTGACAACAAGAACTTGGCTATGTCTGGCTGCAATGGAGACCACGAAAGAGAAGAAAATCTGCTCGAGCTGGCTAGCTGGCTGACAGAATGTTTATCGCGGTTTAGGAATGCGTGGACCACACTTCACACCACCGCTTGCTTACGATAAGAGGTTCAAGGAACTGACAACACTGTAAGACTGTTAACAGAAGTGAGCGACAGACAGGACAGCAGCGTGCTTGAGCGGGCAGGAGCGGGGAGAGGGAAGAGGGGTCACAAAAGAGAGAATATGGAATCACGTGACCACCCCAGAGCCTGCCAAGGGCAGTGAGAGGTGATGTAGGGTCAGGGAGGGGTGGGGACGTGAGGGGAGGAGTGGAGAACCCATGACAGCCAATAGCCGAACGAGTAGTGTGTGAACAGGGAGTTGAGGGAGGGGGGGGGGGAGAGGGGCGGGGTAAGAGAGAGAACACAGGTGGAGAGAGAAAGAAAGTTGTGATGCTGATAACATGTGTGGACATGCATGAAGCCCCTGAGTGCTGTACACAGGGCTGTAGTGCAACATGATTCAATAAATAAATAAATAAATAAAATAATAAATGACACACAGGTTCATACAACATTTAATTTATTTATCCAAGAATTAAAGGCTGAGTTAAATCCCAGCCATTTCACATACAGTTTATTCCTTTTTTGTTTCAACACTTTTTCAACAACGTAATATTTTGGAAATGCTGTCATTAGAGGTTCATGGAGATAAAACCTGCCTTTTATGGGTTGATGGTTGAGGTCCTCGAGTAAATAGGTAACTGGACTGTCTAGGTTGACTTGACGAATTCGAAATAGTTCGGTCCCCCAATTCGATGTGTAGTCCTTATGGAAGGCAGACTTTAATTTGCTCACACGAAAAAATCCCCAATTTTCAGTCGATGGCGTTTATGGTCCTCTGTTTTTATGGGGTTAAACAGTTTATGCAATCGCGGAATATTTTTGGTCACGAGGCGTGGCTTGGTTCCAATCATTCTGTGCTTGGTGTCATTGTAACGTGACACTAGCTCAGGTAACATGTCCAACCAGCGATAAGTGCCCTGAGCAGTAAACGCTTTCCGCATATGAGTTTTCAATGTTCGGTTAAACCGCTCGACCACACTGGCTTTGAGATTGTTGTACGTGGTGTAATGGTGAATATCCAAAGATTTGAGAAAACTAGAGAAATCCTTGTTGAAGAATTATTTTCCCTGATCGGTTTATAACAACTGGGGTTGACGTTTGGATTGTTGAATAATATGTTGAAAGGCCTTGGTGACTAGTGGGCCAGACTTGCGACGCACAGGTTGAACAACCGCCATTTTAGAATACACATCAATGACTGTCAACATATAGCGTACACCATTGTTAACACTAGCTTAGGGTACCATTTCCACCAAATCGGCTTGCCAAAGTTCATCCACACCTCGCGAAATTACCTTCAGTCGCTGATAGTGACGCCTAGCTGGGCGATGCAACTCGTGAGCAATGCCCACTTGAATGGGTGAGGGCTTAAACAATAATTTTGGCATTTCGAAGTTCTTGTTCAGTATCTTGAATTTCTAAATCTTGACCGGTATGGCCAGCTTGACGTGAAGCATTCAACAGCTGTGGCCGCTGGACGAGCTTATTGGGATTATGCCAGTAGGTAACATCCACAAGGGGTTTTAATGGTTTAAATGTCACTCCCGAAGCGGACACTTTACGACGAGCACTTTGACTGGTTGGAAACATTTTTGCAATGATGGTTTTATATTTTTGAGATATATTGGCATTCACTTCTTTAGTGGGATCATACTGTCTTATGTGGGCATGGATGTCCAATAAAATGGATTTATATTTGCCAAGGTCCTGTTGCGTATAATCATGGGAAGATGGTGTACCATAGAACAGTCTTGGTGTTAATTTATAGTTGATGTTTTTAATGACAGCTCTAGTACGAGCAAATTTAATCGATGAATCACCAATGTTAAAACTATCATTCTCATAGTGAACACCATACGTTGTATCTGTGTTTTCAATAAACAGATCGGTGAAATAGGGTTCCAGTGTTGATCCATAATATTTTATTAAAATGCTTTTCAGTTGAGCTTTATGTTGAGGGGTGGCCAAGAGTTGTGAAAACGGAGACGATCTGGAAGGGCAAGGTGTTTCGACCATGACCTATGATTTCTTTGTTTTTAAAAACTCTGCAAGGGTTGAGGACTTTTTTTGAGGCGTAAACACTTCATCATTATCATCCTCATCCTCAACCTCGCTATCACTACTCAAATCCTCCTGTTCCTGTTCCTCTTCCTCTTCCTCAGGGTTCTCGTGTAGCGTCTGCGTGGCTTGTGAAACAGTGGGTAGCGTTTCACATGGCTTGAAAGAGGGTTTAAACATAGATTTTAGCGGAGGTGCAAAATGTTGTTGAATAAACAATGCATGATCCGCACGTGATCGTTTCAATTGACGAAACTTTTGGCGAACAGTATTTTTTGCTCTAACAATATGCTTTTTCAATTGACTCTCTGCTAACGCCGTGGTTTCTTGACAAATGACTTGAGAGGGAATGAGACAGTGCCTTAAATAGCAATAAAATGATCAAACCCTAAGCGATAACGTCCTTTGTTGAATTCACTTTGCTTGTCAATCACCAGACAGGCATGACGTTGAGTGTTCCAGCACTTGGCACACAATTCAGTAAATGTTTGGAATGTCGATTGACATGTTCATTATAAATGTGGCGACTATTCCGCTCATCCTGGCGAAATAAAGTAATGACATTGGCATTGTCCCGAATCAAATGTTTGGACGTATTCTAAAATGTCCAAACATTTGATTCGGGACAATGAAATGTGGATTTTCATTTCATTGTCCCGAATCAAATGTTTGGACATTTTAGAATACGTTTGTCCAAGACAGAAGCAATCGATATGTTTGTGACGACCCATGCTGAAATAGCTTTGAATGATGCCTTGTCGTTCAGTGGATACATCATCGAAAATCATGAGTGAATCAGGCTTTAGCCCATTCGGGGCAATAACGTTTTCTTGCATGGAAAATGTGAAATAACCCATATTCTCTTTTTGTAATCCAGACATGACTTGTTTCAGAAATACGTAGAGGGGTTGGTAGAGAGATTTTGCAAAAATATAAATATCTTGAAAAAGCAGACCATTGGGCGCTGTGATGAGCGTCAGGAAAAGATTGGTCTTTCCACATCCGGAAGGCCCCACAATGATGCAGCGAATGGAAGATGGAAACAGTGAACTATGGTGTTGTTCACGTGATGTGGGATGGAGATGGGAAACCATGTCCCCCACGGGGAATGACTCTTGCTGCTTAATAATCTTCATATCAACTAAGGCTAGCAGGCTGTCTATATACATGGAACTGAGCCTTGTCATAGAAACAGTAGACTCGTACTACAGGTTGACGATGGATGTCTTTGGGCGTGCGTTGATGGCCAAAGCTAGGTCTGTTCCCATACATGATCCTAAACAAGAAACAAGTATGAGAATAACAAGGTGCACGAGTTTTATGACAAAGTGCCTCATCTTACGGTGAATGGCTATACCGGTAATCATCACCGCATTATTCATGTAGAAGACCCACAAGAAGAGGACGATGTCTGCACGAAACGTTACTTGACCTATGAAATGAAAAGGCTTGATAAATTTATCCCATCCGTATTTTTAGTGTACCTGACAAATGAAAAACCAGTGAATGACAGAAACGATTTATCGCTAGTCCATGACCAGCACCTGACATAGGCTATGTGCTTTCTTCAGGTTTAAGACACTATCGTTTGCACTATGATGGAACCATCCACATGAAACAATCCATGCCTGATGAAAACCATTTACATGTAGAGATAAACGGTCATAGGATGTTGGTCCATAACCATCAAATGGTCAATGCAGATGATGAATTATCCTTTCATCTCATGCTTACATGGGATGAAAAGCAAGCGGGAAAAACCATAAACGATTTCCCACTTTATGTGGAATTTGAATATTTAGCCATCAAATAACAACCTCTCGTTAGTTGTCACTTAAACTTTCTTGTGAAAGGTTGATGGTCATCATCATGGTGAAACAAAGATATGTGGTGGAAAAGACTAAAAAGAATACCTTGTCATTGTCAAAGCATGGGCTTAAGGCATTAGTGGACAAGCCCTTGCGAATGAAAAAAAGTAAAAAATTATGTGTTGACCATAAGAAAAGCCCTTCGAGCAGCACAGAGACGTGTTATTCCAAAACGTCAGCGATAGGGCAGAAAGACGTCACATTTTAGACAGTAAGAGGGCTTGTTTTTGTTGTCTTAGACAAGGCCATCAAGCCAAAAGGAGCAAAAGTCGACCAAAGTGTATTGTTTGTGGCAAGTCACATTTTGTGATTGTGATACCCTACCTCAGGTGCTTGACAGACCTGAAGACAAACACTCAGAATAGTCCTACAGGGTCTAAACTATAGCATGATGAAGCACTCACAAGTCTATCAAACAGTTGTAACGTTCAGATGCAAACGCTTGTAGTCAATGTAAGAAGTGACAATGGTAATCGTCCAGCTAGAGCATTGATAGACACCACTTCTCAATGCTCATATATTCTTTCGAGCACGGTGACAGAAATGGGCTACCAATCGAAAGGCAAGGAAATAATCCAGCATTCACTTTTTGGGAGTACTAGTACGGGTGTGGTCCAGCACAATGTTTTCAGCGTTCTTCTCTCAAGTTCAGACAATAAGTATAGATGTAATTTTCAAGCATTAGATCAAAGTAGAATATGTGGTTATATTTCTCCAGTCAAACCAGGACCATGGATTCACGAGCTTGCTAAGCAAAATATCAGACTCAGTGATTTGCAATGTTCAGGGCCTATAGAAATTTTAATTGGAGCTGACATTGCTGGTAAAATTCTCACTGGAGGTAGGAGAATGCTCACTTGTGGGTTAGTAGCGATCGAGACCAAACTTGGGTGGACATTAATGGGAAGGATTCCAGCACAACATCATTCCAAAGATAACCTTGGCATGGTTGTAAAAAATATGTTTTTTAATGATGCTGCGTTATCAGATCTGTGTACACTAGACACCCTTGGAATCACAGATCCTTCTGAAAAGTTGAATAAGATGGAACTTCAGGCTGCAGTTCAGCAACATTTCATTGAGACTGTGACTCAGACGAATGGCGCTACGAACTTCACTTACCCTGGAGTACAGGTCATCCAACTCTGCCTGACAACTACGACTTAGCTCTGAAGAGGACGAATTCTACAGTGAAGAAATTGAAAGTCGAGGGATTGTTTGAAGCTTACCAACAAGTTTAGGATGAATGAATTTCAGAAGGAGTCATCGAGGAAGTGCCTTTCCAAGATATGAATTTGCCAGGACACTACCTACCCCATCGACATGTGGTGAAGCCGAACAGTACAACACCTGTACGTCCCATCTTTGATCCCTCTGCTCGGAATGGAAAGAACCCAAGCCTTAATCATTGCTTAGAGAAGGGACCAAATCTGATTGAGAAGATACCTGCTGTCCTCGCTCGGTTCCGTCTCAAAAAGATAGGAGTAGTTGGGGACATCCGGCGTGCCTTCCTCCAAATCAGTTTATATCCTAATGACCGTAATTTCCGGCGGATTTTATGGATAACGGAAGGAGGCGACCTTAAGGTCTACAGTTAGTTAGTTAGTTAGTTAGTTTAGACACAGTTAGTTGTATTTGGGGTTTCTGCCAGCCCTTTCCTCTTTGAATCCTGCCTGAATCTTCACCTTGAGACCACATTAGCCCATTGTAAGGAAGGAATTTTAAAGGGGCCCATTTTGTTGGTTGAGGAACTCGCTCATAGATTTTATGTTGATAATTGTGTGTCTAGCATGGATGATGAAGAAGAAGCACAGAAATTCATCAATTAGGCTACTTCAGTCATGCGTGAACGACAATTTGAACTAAAGGGGTGGGAGGTGACTTCCCCTGTACACATTTCCGCACCTGTCAATGTTTTAGGGCTTTCCTCGGAACCGTCTCCAGACACACTGGAGATAAATATGACAAGTCTTTCTTCTTTAGATACAGAGCGGGTCACTAAGAAAACCATGGCGAGTGCTGCTCATAGAATATTTGACCCCATAGGTGTTACATGTAGTGTCACACCAGTACCCAAACTTCTATTGCAGCAAACTTGGAAAAGCGGTATTAGTTGGGATCAAGAAGTTGATGCTTAGTTACAGTCACAGTTCTTATGTTGGATGAAGAATGTACCCGATCTCAAACAAATTAAGATCTCTCGATGGTTACCTGGATGCAATGAGCGAGACACATGGACATTGCACATTTTCTCTGATGCATGTCAAACATCTTATGCAGCAGTGGCATTCCTGCCTGTGGAACTGGAAGGGAGTGTCAGGGTCCAACTTGTGATAGCTAAATCAAGAATGTCTCCTATCAGCAAACTCAACAAGACGACGACTATACCAAGACTGAACTATTGGTTGCTTCAATTGCAGCAAGAATGTACACCATCATTGTTGAGAACTTCGATATGGCAAAAGTTGAGACTATCGTTTGGACGGATGCAACTATAGTGCTGGCATGGGTTACACGTGAGGAGCCCTGGGATATTTTTGTTTCTAATAGGGTGAAGGAGATTAGGGAACTAACAGGCAATTGTGAATGGAGACATGTTCCTGGACACATGAACCCAGCAGATCTTCCATCGAGAGGTCGCACAGCTAAGAAATTATTGGAATCTCGTTGGTGGTAGGGACCTAACTGGCTCCCAGACACTGGCCTAAGGTAGATCCTACGTATGATGAAGAAGAGATCGTGGGAGAAAGAAAGAAAACTATTGTATCTTCTATGGTATGTGAGTATGGAAATAAAGACTGATATTACAATTATTTCTCACACTACAAGTAAATTGTCCGTTTAGTAGGATGGATTCTACGTTTTGAAATGAATAGCAAGAGGGCTAGGTTTGATCGGATTCATCAGGATCTAACTGCTGATGAGTATAAATTAGCAGAGAACAAAGTTGTTTTTCTCATACAAGAAGAAGCTTTTGCAGGAGTTTTTGATCCAAGGCTGTCCAATTCCTTCCTTTTATTGATGACAATGAGGTCATTAAATTAACGACAAAAATCTCCAACAAGAGGGATATCAAAGAATTTCGTCATCCAGCTGTCCTTCCAAACCACGACCACCCCGTTGTCAGACACATGATCAGGGATGTACACCAGGAGAGCTGTCACGCAGGAGTACAAATGATCATGTCTATACTGAGAGAACAATTTTGGATTCTGGGAGGCAGGCGAACTGTGAGAGCAGTTGTTAATTCATGTGTTCGATGTAGGAGGCACACTGCCAAGAAGATTGAAGCAATACCTACTCCATTTCCAGAAGAAAGAGTGCGCAATGCAAAGGTATTTTGAGATAACGGGAGTGGACATGGCCGGTCCATTATACCTAAACGCAGGAAGAGATGAACATAAGAAGGCATGGATTTGTCTTTTCACGTGTGGTGTGTATAGGGCAGTGCACCTAGAACTTGTGTCTTCGCTTTCAGAAGTTTCATCAGTCGAAGAGGGGGGCCTCACACAGTATACAGTGATCATGGTACTGCACTCGAAATTATGAGTAGCCAAGAGAAAGTATCTAACCGAGATTCGAACGGAGAGCCTGAGAAAAAAGTGTATAAAATGTTTCGTGATTTGAGCTATATTTACACATAGGAAGGCAGATTATGTGCAAGGAAGCAATTGGTAAAATTTTAGTTTGTAAAAAGATTCGTATTTGGTGAAGAAATGGAAAATTTATAGTCTGGAATATTTTAACCAAGGGAGTATCATTAGAACAGTAACCAGGAAAGTGCACAGTTTTGTGAAGTTAGCAGCGATTAACCAGTTTTGGTTAGCGAGTTAACTTGGCAAGGAAATTTGGAGGTCAGACACGCGCCAAGTATCGTTAGGAGGGGATGGCGCGTGAACAACAAATTTGATAACATGAGAGCAGCCAATCACAACGAAGAAATATTACGAGGGAATATATAATTATTAGAATTATTATTTTAATATTCTAATGAATTGGAGTATATCAAATTCACAAGGAAGGAAGAAGAAATTTAATTGGCAAAACAGAAATTAAATTAGATGACTGTGAGAGAAGATATGAGTATATAAGTGAGTTTATTCACTGGTGTGAGGCTAGCGCGGCAAGTTTGAGAGGGAATCTGAACTCAGGAGGCTAGCGGAAGACAGGGAACGAGGTTCTTATTATTCGAGTATTCAACGAGGTAACACGTACAGAAAATTACTCTACAAGTTGTATGCAATGGCAACCAAGAAAAGTATTAGTCTTCAGAAGGAAGAACTACAATGTTAATAAGGAACTACAAGAGTAAATGAATTGATATTGGAAATAAGAAGGAATATAAAAGGAATTTAAGGGATTTATGTACAGAAATTTATAAAGCTGAATTGAAGAAAATATACGTCGCGATACTCTATAAATATTCACTATCTCATTAGTCGAACTTTTACCTGACACTCTACAACGCAGAAGACAAGAAGTTAAATTCACTGCAATATTTTAGAAAAACATATACTACATATTACAAGATGTTTTTAGAGTAGGTCAGAGGGGAAAAGTAACAACTAACAACTGTACTGAACGAAGGAAGATGTTCTAATTTCAACATGATGGGAGGTTGAACCTACACTAACAAGCGAAGTCCAGCGATGATCAAAGCAATGCAATCATGGAACTTAACTGCAACTTCATCAGCAGTACGTTTGAAATCCACAAACAGTCTACTACAAAGAAAAGAAAGTCACATGGGAATGTGATTTCTCACCGCAAGCATAATCACTATCTACACACTAACATCAGGGAACGTCGGGAGAGCAGCCGAATGAAGAATAATCCAGACAGAAGCGTATGCAGAATCTAGGCCATCTGACCGTGATGCAAGAAGATGCGAATGCGAGCAAGGGTCGTTGACTGGGGACATGGAGACAGGCCAGCGCAGATCAGCTGTAAACCCTCACCTGCAAGCAGAGCATAGCGGGACAGAGCGGGAAGAACGTAGAGAATGCGGACGCGTGCTGGGAGGCACGTGGCACATTCCGAGCGCACGTGGGGAGATTCCTCAGCTGCCAAAGTCTTCAGGTTCTGTTACGAGCACTTCAGACTCAAGGGAGAACAGTGATTTTTAACACCTATGTAGTTAGCACTTGTTATGGGTTATTCCAGTGTTTGACCAACATCTGACTATTTTATTCCTAGTTCGTGTTATTGTTGTTGCTATAAGTTTTTTGAGATTTTTCTTTAAGTCAGTGAATATCGTTTGTGACATATTTTTCGAACGTTTATTGTTAATATTTTCGCATTAACTAAATTTTTATTTGAGTAAGCTAACGTCTTTAGAATTTTCATTAATGTAATTTATGACGGTGAGTGAAGTTAATTTCGTTAACGTGGTGTAGCAAATGAAAGGAAGTCGTAATGAGTTATAACAAGCGAAGCTTTGTAATAAATGCAATGAGAGACATAGAAGGGATATTGTTATCCTAAATAAAGCTAATTCGTTAGAGCAACGAAATCTAATGTATCGAGAAACGTTAACTATTGTCAGGAGTGTTCAACAATGGCGTTGTAGACACTCAACTATAGACAGAAAGAAATATTGTAAAACCCAGAAGTTTATTTTGAAAGTATAAACAGTATGCGTATTTTCAAAAAATAGCTGATGAATATAAGGAGAGATATGATGTTACAGATCAATCTTTTGTCATTAGGAAGTCATGAAAGACTACAGTAAATTTATTTCATATCAGATGAAAGTAAGAACGTGAGGTAAAGTGTATTTTATTAAGTAACGAACACGAGCAGACTTAAATTCAGAGAGAAGCTATATATTGTAACAGAGATGTAAAGTAAAGGAAGGAAGTATGACATAATTTATGTGAGTAAATTATAAGGAAGTACTACGAAAGTATTGTTGTGTGGAACGAACAAGTAAAGTATAGCAAGGAGTTGTATAATCGACAGTATTGATGTACGCGGAGGTAGTTGTATCCATGAAAGGTATTACAGTAGTAATATTTATTAGGGATACTGATTCTCTTACTTTGTCGAAAGTATTTGAGATGGTCTTAGATTTTTGTGAACGTGCTAAGGAAGAGATATATGCGACGGGTTATTGTTGAAAGAAATGTAGTAAAGACACGTTAATGTTATTCACTGAGAGTGTGAAATAAAGAGATTACAATGAGGAAATATGGAAATACAGTATGTCAGTATCAGTAAGTTGGAAAATGTATTTGTGAAGAATTGGAAGTGTGAGTAGTGAGGGTTCAATGCCACGCACACGTAAAATGTTGTATAAAGCTAATCTGAAAGTCTAGCATCGTAGTTCGAAATGATATTACAGTTATTATAAACCAGATATGGAAATAAGTGAAATAGTAATGAACTTAATTGTTTGAGACACATGTTCACATGGACGTAGAAATGTATATTCTTGATCAAACAAATGATATTGTGTGAGATAAAGAATAGAGGAGTGGAATGAAATTTACACAGATGAAGCAGGAGGAGAAAATCCTGCAGGTCGCGATGATGTACATAATTAACACATGTAAATAATAATAATTACTATAGTAACTTTATTAACTTTTCTACACATAATTAATCGTTTTGACGCTATAATGCGGTTAGAAATAACACAATGTATTATGCAGGGAGAACGTTTGTAAATTGCTATAGAACTGAAATGAATTATTTTAGGATTAGACACACGGTGTTTAAGAAAGTGTATTTTATTGTTTTAAAATCTTTCTAAGAAAGATCCATCGTTATTAATACAAGTCTTGGTGCAGGGAGACTTATAAAGTCGCATCTACGTCCAGTCTGGACACAAATGTTTAATTTGAGTGTTATTTTATTTTCATTTAAAATTTTAGGGACATATCTGTAGGGTCCTAGATGAATAAATCTGCAGGCACTGTTTAGTTCGCCTGTTCCGTTTTTATAAGATCTGATTTTCATTCAATGCTGAATTACGTTATAACGATACTACTAGTTCGATGCAGACAGTTTTTTTTTGGACATAACTTACAAGTTAGTTCTAAAGCCACTATGAAGTTGGCGTATAAAGTAACAACACCGTCTAGGAATAGAGTTAGTTGTTTGCCACGTGAATACACGTTAATATCTAAGGACAAGCAGATTTTACGGCATTTGGGTTGCCACGTCAACCCCCATGATGAATTCTACCCTAGAGGTAGTGAACCACATCGAGGAGCAACAAGGGGTGGTACGAATTGATCCCTATTCCTATCAAGCTCGAACACCAGGACTGAATAACAATGATGAAATTCTATTTGTTATCATCAATCAAGATATTTACACCCTACCACATGAAAGTGTCATTCAGATTGAAGGTCGGCTTACCAAAGCCGATGGCTCTACACCCACCACATCCAAGTTAGCCAACCATGCTTTTGCCTTTCTGTTTTCTGAGGTGCGCTACGTAATTAACGATATTGTGGTAGTGGCACTCGAAAAGTGGGTATTTCCAGTGTCATGAAACTATACCCCTCTTATAGTGAGGAAGAAGGTAAAACACTTTGCAAGGCGGGATGGTGCCCTGACTCGACCAATGACTGGATGGTACACACCGATGGCACCTTTACTGGATATTTGCCTCTTAAACTGATTTTAGGCTTTGCCGAATATCACCAGCACATTGTGGTCAACGCAAGGAAAGTGCTTTATCTGGTGAGAGACAGGAGTGATAATAATGCACTCAAGGGAGACGAAAATGCCCCCATAGATTCAAAAATTCAACTACAACGCATGATATGGAAAGTACCCCATGTGACCTTTGACGATAGCAAAATGCTATACATACTCAAGATTGTAAGAAGAGAGATGCCTCTACCCATAGAATTTAGAAGCTGGGCACTACATGAGTACCCGCTATTGCCCACCACCAACACGCACAGTTGATCTGTAAAAACAGCCCGCTAATCAGAGAGACCTCTCTACATTATCATGGGTTTTCAAACGAATCGCAAGTATCAACAAACCGAAGATGCCACGCAATTTGATCACCTGCGATTGAGAAATGCACGTCTTTTCCTCAACGGAGCTGTGTTCCCCTATGAAGGACTGGATTTGGATTTTTCAAAAAAAGTTTGGTCCCCCTGTACGACTTGTTTACTAAATTTGGATGGTCGTATTATCAAAAATAAAACTGCCCCATGCTGTCACCCCAAGCGTTTAAGGCAAGAGTGCCACTGATTGTCTTTGACTGTTCTTACTTGAAGAGACTGTCAAGCCATCCAATATTGACATCCGACTAGAATGCCACCTTATTTCTTCTATTATACCCGAATTATGATGAAATGTTTCTGCATTTTTGTGCATTTTTAGGGAATTTTGAAAAATGATATTTTTTTCGAAGCTCCATATCTCGGTAACGAATTAACATTCAAACATGTTTGAATAGTCAAAATTGTAGAAAATGTAACGTTCTACAAAAACGCATAAGAATGCATTTGCCGTAGGACGTAAGGGAAAAACGTAATTGAAGAGGAAGTTCGAAACTTTTACAGTTTCCTCCCCCCTTCTCTTTTAGCACAGGGTCCTCGAGGTCCAAAACTTGAGAAAATGTTAACTAACCATCCCTCAATAACATCCCTAAGTTTCATTAAATTCCGACCTTTTTCCATCTGAAACTACCTGTCGACTGGGCTCTCTGTCACATTTAAAATTAAAATAATAAAAACAAAACTAGGGTTGCACTGGGCTTTTAAAGAGCAAAATGCCTAAGTAGTTTTCCTCTAATGACAGAAATCAATATTTACAAAATACAAAATACTAAATCTACTAGTTACAAAAAACCATGTCCCTAAACCATGAAACAGAAAAATCACATCTCCTCGTCCTTGTGGTCATAACCCCATGGTAGGCTGGAGAGCTGGTCATCAGCCCATACACGTTTGTTATACATGGTGGCGGGGGTGCGTTTTCTCTGTTCTACAAGATACAAATTATGGTTGCTGGATTGTATCCTACACTATTTATGTGACAGCATTACCAGTTTGTAAAACCGCTAGGTAGTCATCTACACGTAGCGATTTTACCACTGCCCTACCTACACCTTTTGCTCTTTTGGCTTCCTTACAGTCTAGTGTGCGATAAGCATACATTTTGGAAGCCAATCCTACGAATTCCGCCATAACGGAATCACCACATTCATCTTTTAAAACGCCCATTTCCTTCTTGTTTTTGATGGGCAGCTGAAACACGTTGTCAACGCTATACGAAGAGGTGTCGAACCATTTACTATGTTGCCTCATTACGTTATAGGAGTTGCAGTGGCGAATGTGGTAAATGAATGAGTCCGTATCCATATACAAAAGAGATACGTCCTTAAAATTATGTTTGGCAAACTAGTAGTAGAATCGATACATGACCGATTTGGAAAAGTCTAAAATGACTTAGCCCGAGTAAATGGGCTTATCCATGGTCACACTGGTCTTATTCAATTCAATGGTGGCCAAATCCTCGTCGATAATTTTGATCGATTTGAAATTTGGCTTGGCAATGTACCACCGGGCACCCCATCGCCCCTCCCAGACATTAACCAATTTAATGTCACGGTATTTGCGGACATTCTCCAAGGTCTTTCCATAGATGCAGTTGTTCATTAATTGAAAAAAAAATCAAACTGCTGTGTTGCCATTTGTCGGTTCTCTGTGTTGAGTTGCATGTATGGCTTGAGCCATGCTTTTTGTGCAAAGGAAATATCTCTATGGATTTTCTTCAACCGTATGCCTTGGTCTAGGCATTGCACCAACATTTGGATATGTATCACGTACCGATTTTTGATGTAAAGTGTGCCCAAGAGTTTTTCAATTTTCACTTTACTGTCAGGGGGAACCATTTGCTCCAGGCAGAATGGAAAATCGTCATGTTTTTCATACATGGATGAGGGATATTCAATATCCACTTCTAACACATATCCACGGCCTGTTTCTTGGCTGGCCTTGTACACATCAAATTCTGACACTTGTTTCTCTGTCAGTCAAGCAAAATCCCCACAGGGCAAAGGCTGGCTCTTGGCATAGCCATACAAATTATTCACATCGTAGTACATTAGGTACGATTCTGGTTTGCCTTGTGAATAAGAGGGCATGTAGGAATTATTCGCCTCGGCATGGCGCTGGTTAAGTGACACAAAGCCACCGCGAATGCCCTTTTCAAAGAATAAGACCATGTCTAAATCCGTGAGTAAATTCAATTCCACGTCAGTGTATTTTATAGCTGCATTAAACGAGAGCCCAGGACTCGAATAATAGTGAGCTGGGTCGAGACCATAGATGTGTTGACACAACTCACGGAGCTTTTAAAACACATCTGTGAGCAGGCAAAGCATATTCACCCAGCGTCTTCATAGAAAACGCTCGCCAAACTTGCCACGCATGTGCATAGTCTTTATCGGAAACGGTACTGCGTGTTAGTTTTGAGTAAAATTTCTCTTGTGGTGGGAGAGTTTTTTGGTTTAAGACGTCCCAGTTGTTGCAAAAATAGTAGGGAGAAATACCTTTCCGAATGCACAATTTAAATTGCTCAGGATCTTGAAAATGCATTCTGGTGTATTTTAGTTCCTTTTCATCCAAGCCAATGACCAAACTATCTAGCGAGGATGCCATCAACTTGAAGGAATCCAAAAATCGAATGCAAAAGTTGCTCAACCGCCATGTCAAGGTTGTAAAACGTTCTTGGTTTTGGGGGATAATTGAAAATGAGCCCTTGTTCACATGACCCAATTCACGATTCAAAAATTGAATGTCATAATTTGCCAGATTGTTGAAAAATACACTGTTAAATCGAGGAGCTGGAAGGTTCAAATTGCATTTGCTGTGCGCAGCTCCTCGAAACTCTCCCGTAATGTATGAATGGTCTCTGACTTTTTCCTCTCCGCCTAAAATAGGCTTTTCGCAAATATGGCATGTGGTTGTATGCTCATACTGCTGCAGGGTGGTCCAGTAACTCTTGAACATCAAAGCCAATTTGACAGGTTGGTCCAAAACCATCTGGCATAATCTGATCCCCGATGGGAATCGTAATAGGATATTTTCTGGAGTTATGGGCACACACCACATTAAATCCTATGGCAAAGGGTTCATGTTTTTGAATGGGTGTGGTTGAGCTGATGGTGGGATCTGGTTCACATCCCACCATGGGTGTAGTGAGAGTTTCAAAATCTGCATACACCACATAAGGGAGAGTATCGCGCTTATGAATGTCCTTAAACTTTAACACAGCGTTGTCCCCTTGTGGCAATATCAGTCTCACCTCTTCCTGAGAAACACAATCTACCCTATGTCGTTCCAAAAGCGTAGGGGTTTGAAAGCAACGGTCGCAAATATGCTTTTTCCATTATTATTGGACACTTGACTGCTTAGCAATCTACTCAAATTCTTAATCAGACAATCGTGATTGACCTCTCCGTAAGACAGATATAAAATATGAATGTGGTGTTGTTTCTGTTCTTTTTTATCATAAAGAGGGCCCACAATGTCATCACCATCAAGGCCATACACCATGAACGAAAAGTACTGGTTATCTTGTTCAAACTTGTGGATCTCGGTTAAGTCCATAGGGAACGATACTGTAGTTAAATTTAAATTTTGTTTTAATTCTTCAAACTTGGCCTTGTGCATTCCTGGTCTGTAACAATGATGTTGTACTGGCTGCAAATACGCAGCCACATACCACAGGAAACATTCATTGTCACGGTTCTTTATGTTGACCACAGCCTTTTTCGATGCTATTGCTGGTGGTGTTTTAATAAAGCTAGACACAGCATTCAACGCGTTGAATTGACAAATGTTGATTTGTAGGTGATGGATTTTGTTTAAGGCGAGACCACTGGGTCCTTGTTGCAGTTTATCAAATTTTGTTAGCAAAGCATGGGTCACGTTGGATTGACACCACTCGTTCAGATTATCGGCTATCAAAAGCTCTCGCATTTTACTGCAAATATAAAATGTTTTTTATGCTCATCATCCTCTTTTTTATATATAAAATCACACACTAGTTGTGTATTGACCTTTAAAGCCCTATGCAACCTTTGAGCTGTACAAATTTGATTTCTAAAAATTTCGAAACAAGATTCGACAAAGCATTTTGGGATTAAACTTTCCCCAACATTAACCATGCGGCCAGAGCAATCACGGGATTTGAAACATGACTCAAGGGGTTCCCAAGTTAAGCTATCGGTAACGGCAAAAGACATGATTTTATATAAAAAAAGGAACAATCTTACCTAAGTTTTTTAGCGGTAGACTCTCCAGCAATGGTTCCCAAACAAACAGCACTGTAAAAAAAAGAAGTAAAATAAACCACCATAAGTATATCAATTTCAAATAGCACCTTTGTACAGCCTAAAACAAAAATACAATCAAACAGGTTATATCAACAAAATCTTACCTCAGTTTTGTAAAAAAAAAAGCCTTGCGTTTGCCTTCTCTCGTAGGCTCCAGTGGAATGGTTTGCCTCTCTCTCTGTCTCTCTTTGGCCACAAAAACAGGTATGCAAATTAACTAAAACAAACAAAATAAAACAATCCATGAATAAAATTGTAAATCAATAATAATTTAAACATCCATTAGCATTAAAAAAATGAAAAAATGTTAATGTTACACTTAGTCTACCTGTAAATATATAATGGGTGATATGAATAAAACTGAGTATAAACTTCGAAGTATGTACTTCGAGCATGAGCATCAGTTTTGAGTATATACTCTTGTTTGTTATGAATAAAAGATCTTGAGTATCTACTACAATTTCCAATCCTTTTGGAGTATATACTCCACTTGTGCCACGATGTTACTCTCGTTTCGTCGACGCACGTTTAGTCAGTCAACTGTTTTACATGCCATTTGTTAATGCAAACCAGTCGTCTGCTGTAGACTTGCCTTGTTGATTAATTGAAAGTTCCTGGTTAATTGAAATGTATGTTAGTGGGGATGAATATGAGTCGTCCAGTTGCAAAACTCCACTTGTGAATAAGGATCATGTCGTATATTTATTTATTTAATTATTTTACTTTATTTTATTATTTTATTATTTTTTTATTTTGTTTTGTTTCATTTTATTTCGTTTTATTTTGTTTTAAATTGTTATTTTTTGTTTTTGGTTTGGCTTGTTTTGATTTATTTCTGTTTATATTTTCTTTTGTTTATTTTGATTTTGTTTCGTTTATTTTGTTTTACTTTAATTTGTTTTGTTTTATTTTGATTTTCCAGGAAACAAACACAAAAACAAAAAACACGAAGCAAAAATCAAAATCAAAAACAAAAGCAAAAGCAGAAACCAAAAAACTCAATGCAAAAAGCAAAATTGAGAAACAAAAGCAAAAGCAGAAACCATAAAACAAGAAACACAAAACAAAAAGCAAAATTCAAAAAGAGCAAAAGCAGAAAACAAAAAACAAGAAACACAAAACCAAAAGCAAAATTCTAAAACAAAAGCAAAAGCAGAAAACAAACACAAAACCAAAACCAAGAGAGAAAATCAAAAAGTAAAATTCAAAAGCATAAGCACAAAGCAAACACAAAACAAAAAAACAAAAAGAAAAAAAGTAGAAAACAACAAACTCAAAAGATACGGGAGACAAAGTCCAGAGAAACGTTTCTCATGAAAATGATTCTTATTCACAAGTGGATTAAACGAGTTTTGCAACTGGACCACTCATATGATCATATATCAAATGTTTCCGATTTGGCATTTGTAAGGATTGTCTGTGACTATCTTTCAGTATTTGACAAGTCTCAAACACCTAACTCGCGGAAGGAAAAAAGCGAATGTTTAAAAGCTAGAAAGATTCGCTACGCTGGAAACTTTGGCAAATGTATCACAAAAAGTCAAATACTGAAGACAATAAGTTGATTTTTACAGCTTTTCCTCTTGTTTCCGTGTATTTGCCCCAAAAGTAATCAGAAAGCCATAGAATATTATCTACCTTAAACCGGTATAATGATCTACAGTCCCTCTCTGAAACAGTTCTTCGTAATTTATACATTTTCCTAGCCCGCAAGTTATTTACATCTACAAACATAACCTCAACCATCTTGAGATTAGACAGCTGAGCATGGTAATGGCCAGACTTCAGAAATTTTGAATATATACTTCAGATTTGTAGCATATACTTCTTTTATTCATACCACATTTGAGTATATACTCACTAACTGAGTATTTACTCCCACCTTTGAGTATGTACTTCTCAGTGAGTCTAAACTTCAAATTTTTATTCATACCATTCTGAGCATATACTACAAAATTGTTGAGCATGAGCATATACTCCGTTTTATTCATATCACCCAATGTATCCAATATGCACACGAATCCAATTACTTTTACACAGATAAGGCACAGCCTATGTTTGCACTGCAAAGTTTAAAACAGTAATGACACGCTACACGCATTGACCCGACAAGTGTCTGTTACCCAGCCGCTTCTCGCCCCCTCCCCTACCTCCCCTCTCTCCGCTCTTGACAGGCTCTGGGGTCATCAAGTGATTCCATGTTCTCTCTTTGTGTTCCCCCTCTCCCCCTCTCCCGCTGCTCTCCTCTGCTGACTTATCCGTTATCACTCTTACAGTGTTGCAACCTCCATCCACCCTATTATCGCAAGCCAGCGGTATACCAAGTGTGGTCCACGCATTCCTAAACCGCGATAAACATTCTGTCAGCCAGCTCGCCAGCTCGAGCAGATTTTCTTCTCTTTCGTGGTCTGCATTGCAGCCAGGCATAGCCAAGTTCTTGTTGTCAACTATCAAGCACGCCTTTATTTGCATCATACAATTATAATTTGTCAATTCACTCATTACTATCATGTTAAAGATCTCTTTCAGAGTCTAAAAAAATCTTGACACGCTTCACGCATTTTCAAATGTTAGCCTCCGTCCAATCGTCATCGGAAATATCAAAGAAACGACCAGTCTTAGACCGCCCGGTCGAAAAAGCCATTTGCTCTATTAAGAATACCACCACTGTGGCCGGAGACAGGTTCGTTGAAACACACGTCCAGCGGTACCGTCTCTTTGAGTACCACCACTTTTTCATAAAAAAGGGTATTTTTTAAAATAATTTTTTTAGCGTTAAGTCCTTTGTAAATTTTTGGGAGAAAATAACTATCACATTGGAAACGTGGCGTTACCCCGAGTCCTTGGACAACTCGTACACACCTCTAGCATCATTGGTTCGCGAGATATAACAAAAAGTTCAAAATCAATGTTTTACCTCAAAATGGGTTTTCGCTCCTACTCTACACAGACATCCTCAGCAATAGGGCAGCGCGACGAAAATAATGACATGTCAATTTTTGTTCTAGTCTCAGGCGTTCCCGAGATATTACCAAAAATGTTTAAAAAAATGTTTTACCCCCAAAATCTACTTTTCAAATCCCACCCATTTTAAAAAATCACCGCACCATCCGATACAGCGGGAAAATACCATTCAAACGATGCCACGCAGGCCCCTGTACGACTATTCCTTCACCCTTTTGCAGCATATCCATACGTATTCAAGCACACACGCGACTTGCAAGAGAACTCCTAAGTTAACACTACTACACAGTTTCTTTGTCCTAGAGACTTGAAATTTATTTAGGGGGTAGAGGGGGTAGGAGCCTTTCATTTATGTCAAACAAACCTTTTTGTAGAATTCCTAGTGTCCGAAATATAAAAATTTCAAAATTGGACTGTTTTAAAAAAATAGTTTCATTATAAAAATAAAGGACATAGTGTACCCATGTGAGTAATCTCGGTGGATAATATGCATCCGCCTCCAACTAGCATCAGCTCTCAGGCGTGTACGGTAACCCCAATTTTTCAGTGCATATTTTGGATTTGAGGCTAAAAGGTATCAACTCTACAATGATAAAGCACAACTCTATTCTAAAACTTTAATTCATTAAAATAAATCATGGCTTCAAACACAAAACAATACCCAAAAAGCATAAAATAAAAGCAAACAAAATTTTTACTTCCACAATCCACAAATAAACAAATATGAAATCACAACAAAGTCATACCTAGCCATAATGCTTTACCCTTCTGTGAACTTCACAAGGATATACTAGTGCGCTGATGCACCTACGACTTCAAAACACACTGTCCATTAACATAACAGTCATACAATGTGACTTCTTTAATATTACAACAAGGATTATTCCTTAAACCTCTTTATGTTAAACAATTATGTGTGCCGTGCGTGTTTTAATATTTTTCTTCTCACCAATGAAATGCTTTGCATGCATTTACCTATTTGGACGTTGCACCAAAATCAACGTGCAACTCCATAATTATGTAAGCTACCCCCGACACATCCTTCAATTATATGGTTTCACCGCATGCTGTCTGTGATTCCTAGATAAAACGTTACGTTATAGCTTATGTCGGATTGTACGATAGACTGCCTCGCGCTCATGGCGGTTGGCATCTAGTAACCAACTACATGACTTGGTTCCAGTGACAGTACAAATATATCATGTAACTATTCGTCAGATAGCTAAATTAATGAACCATCAGGATGAACTATAATTATCCATGTGTTCACAAACCACATGGCTATAATACTCAACATAACAATCTCGCATTATATGTCATTTTAACAAGGTCTAGAATCTCTTCCCTTTATAACTTGCCTGAGCGGTTCGAGTGGTTGGCACCGACCCTCGGCTAAAGAAATCGCTACACAATAGAAAGTGGGATGGGTCGTTCCACCAATTATCTCGACCTTTCTAAAAGTTTGAAAGCTTCCCTCTCTAAGCAGTGGAGATTTACAAGACAAATACTGTGTCCTAACCGGCACACATGTTCCCAAAGGATCTTAATTGACTATTATGCCAACAGGTATTGAATGAGCTTTTGTAATTATTCCTACGTCGAGGATAACGATTAATTAATGGCCTCGCATGGGTCCATTCAACATGAAGGTTCGGGGTTCGTAATGCATGAGCCTGGCGGTTGACCAATGTCTCAAGTATAATATAGGCGCACAAAACCACTGTCGCCATGAGTTTTCGCTGCCCACGAGCGTAAATAACTCATCATAAGTTCTCGGGAAATCATAGAGCTGCGAGGTGTCCTTGTTTCCTCGACTCTTACAAGATTCCAGCCCGGAACACATTTCAATCCTTTTCTTCAGAGTTAGGGTCCATTCACTAAAACTCCGGAATAAATAATGTCTCCAACAATGTCCACGACATAGGAGAATTCATACGTAGAATAGACTATCTGGCCCCTAATGCTCCATGCTACGACATTCCGACCTCTAATATCAAGAGAAATCTAACATTTACTCTATAAGCTTCTCAATTAAGCTGCAAATTCAATCCACTAAAAGCTCTTTCATTACTGGTATCATTACTGAATATATGCAATATTCTGATATAAAGCTTCTTTCCATAATTACTGAAATGTAATCTCACTGTAACATCTTCCTGCTTAGATTGATAAGTCTTGCACTTAGCGTTAATAATTCTCGCTTACAACATTTATTTGTTTCCTGATGTGTTCATTCATACACTTAATAACCATTATTATTATTATCATCATTTCTCACTGACATAAATGACCAAAATCATCCTTTATTATTATTATTGAAATCTCATTGACATAAATGACCAAATCATTATTTATTATTATTCTCACATAAATTACCAAAATTTCCGACATAGCTAAACGTTTTAAACTCGAACAATCGCGTTCGTTACATTTACATAACTGATTGCCATTCTTAATTCGTAGTGGGAATAATTACTCCACTTAATGATGCAAATCATCATTTCAACTCTATAAAAATCAACTCAATACTGATTAAACATGGAGGATCAGCCTCCTAACTGACTTTTACTGGCATCTATAAGGAATTCACAATACCTTTACGGAATCACAGACATGCATCGGTCCATACTTCTACATAATTATAACCATAATTTGTGGGGTACTTACATCTCTATAGGCATCTAAGGTGGCTCCAACCAATCATATTCTTCCATGTCGCCCGCCATAATGGGTTTAACGCGACATATTTCTCTTGTTTACACACATTTGATTATACATAATTTCTATCACCAACACGACACGTTGCATACCTTTCAGGAAGTTATCACTCCCCAAACATGTGAAACACTTCATCAAACACTACTTTAAATGATATTTTTACATATGCATTACACTGAACACTCGTCACTTTATACACACTTCATTGCTGAGATTCCCTAGCAGAGATCGAAATTGCAGGTGTCGACGGCATCTTACGTTATCAACTCCTGATTGAAAGTCTGGTTATCTGCTCTCGGAACTCTCCAACAGTTTTTGTGACGATCATTACTCCTACAGTAAGCGTTACCATCTGGTACTCTCATGGCAATACCAAACACTTAGTAGAGTTTCTTTAGCGCATTCTATCGTAGTTACACATATACGATTAGTTCATACAATACACACTGCGCTTAATAAAGTTCAACACTTTCACAAATAATTATATACAATAATGCTACCGTTAGTCTATACGGTGCTTCATAACTGAACACGTCATAGTTCGTGCGGCTGATTATGCCTGTATCACGACTATTATTCATACAAACATATTTTCTGTTTCTTTTACACATACCAGTCTTTGTTCGGCGTCTCGATGAATAGAATCGTCATGCGTTTTGCCTTGACGAACTTGCTTCACCCTGGCTGTAGCTGACTGAAGTTTCACTCGAAGACTGCACGTAGCTTATTTGAAGACTTCTGTCTGCGGCTTACACGCTGTCTCGTACTGCTGCATATTTGCTGCATACTGATTGCAACTTATTTCCATTGTGCTACAATTGACAATTGAGTAAAACTGTAACTGGCTGTAACTGCGCTTGGCGGCATGTAGACTGAGCTTGACTGAGTTAGAACAGAGTGAGTTTCAAAGTGAGTAACAGAGTAACACTGAGAACAGAGGTTCAACTGAGATTCAACAACTGAGATTCAAGTAGGACTGAGATTCAACGACTGAGAGCTCCTCCTGGGGTCTACTCCCTTATATCGGATTTCCACAGAAAGTAGAGCAACATCTTCCCGCGTAATCTTCGCTCCTCTCACAGCATGATTCAGGTCTTCAAACCATGATCATTGTGTTCCTCTCTCTTCACAGGTCCCAAAACTATATGTGTGCAAAGGAATCGCTCGTTCAATTAATTTATATTAATTCCTTTCTCCATGGCGTGGGACGCTACCTAACCGGGAACTCCCCGTCAACATCTTCACATCCCTCCGCGAACAATGGTCGCTTCACAGTCCTTACGCACATCACTAAATATGCACCAATTTCGTAGGTAAAAGACTCTAAAATTATCTTCTTGCCAAGATATTCACCTGTGTGCAACTCTCATCTCGATTCGTTACTCCAATCACGAGTAATCAATGATTTTTCTGGGCATTTCACCGCCCCTCCTCTACATCTATTCTCCGTCGGGGAATAACTGTGTCATTTTTCAGGCCTCTCCCCTGCTCCAGACGACATAATGGGGTGACAGAGATGGACGTGGCTCCACTGGGACCAACCCACAATTCTGGGCCGATTAGTAAATGTCAGCTCTGCCCTCCTCTCTGCTTCAAGCCTCCAATAGCTTACACCAAATCGTCTTATAATGATATAATCCGCTCATTATTTCCTACATTATTTTAATAAATAATGCCATTTCATTAAAAATCACACCAGTGATTAAATATACATCTCTTTCGAGGGGTTTTTTCCAAGAAACTCCCTGTACAGATCTCTGGTTCGCTTCCTGGCGGAACCTTTTTTTACTGAGATCACAGTCTCTGAGAACCATGTTCGATTCCAGTCAGCATAACCCCATCGGGTTCATGTTCCCCTTGCAAAACTTATAAAAGTCCAATGCAAGTGGCTTATATAAGTAACCAGCTGACTGTCGACCACCGTCTGTGTTTACGTCTAGGGTCCTTCACCTTGTCTGGCTGCGAGTGGGTTAGTAATGTTCCCCCTTCCACACTCGGCCTTGTTTCTGAGCTGTCTATTCTCCCTGCGAAGGGTCGCGTTTACAGCCTCAACCTCTCTAGCCATTCTGACCATTTCTTCATAGAATTCTTGCAAACACTGGCATTCTTTCTGCTCTCCGCTTACACTGGGTAAACTGTCTGCTTCTCGTCCCGTCTCGCCGTTCCAACATTCAGGTCTGCCTGCTTGGCTGCCTCCACTCTCCACGTTGAGTTGGGTGTGCGTTACTAATTCTTCTTCTGGTTCATCGAATTCTTCTGGCGAGTAATAAATTTTTAAGTTGGCTATGTTCATAACGACCTCGTTTCCATTCTCTAAATGCCTTAACCTGTATGCATTGTTCTGGAGGTCTCTTATCACCTCGAACGGGCCGTGGTAAGAAAAATTAAACTTCTTATACTTCCGTGCCTCTGGATCTGAACTGGCGGGTTTCTTAATTAAAACTTTCTGTCCCACGAGAAGCGGTTTATGATACCTCTTCGCACGATTCCTTCTCTGACGTCTCTCCGCCTGTGCTTTGAGATATTCAAAGGTTCGTTGGATCCTCAATTCTCTACCGAGCTGTGCGTCTACTGGTAATGGAATAACACCATTCCACGGTCTCTCTGGTCTCTGATCCAGATGTAGAGTAACGGGAACCTGACCTGTCGCCTCATGTACAGTATTATTTATACAGTATTCAATGACTTCTAGAAAGTCAATCCAACGCCAATTCGCTTCAGAACGGTAGATCTTCATGTATTTCTGGATCTCTCTCATTACTCTTTCAACGGGACTTGCCTCAGGATGGCGAATGGTAGATAAAATCTGCCTAATTCCTAGAGTTTCCAGTTCTCGACGAAATTCTGCACTAGTAAAGCAACTTCCGTGGTCCGAGAGAATGTTATCCGGCTTCCCAAGAATCGGAATAACTCTCTCTTTCAGGCGCTTCAAGACCTGTTTTGAACTTGTCTTTTGAATGGGGCACAACACCACCATTTTCGAAAATACATCCATGGCTACAAAAATGTGTCTATTGCCTCTACGTGCTCTAGGCAATGGTCCAAAGTTGTCGATACTCAATAGCTGCCTTGGCTTCTCTGGTAACAACGGGATAGGTCGTTGCCTCATTAAAAAGGGATTCGGCTTTACCCTTTGGCAAAGATCACATGTTCTAATAGCATTTCTCACCGTTTCTCTCAATTTTGGCCAAGTAAATGCTTCCTTCAACAGAGCACAGATTTTATCAATCCCCGGATGGCCAAATGCTCTGTGGGCTAGCCATACTAATCTCCTCTGCAAAGATGCAGGAATTACAATCCTTTGACGTGTGTGATCCACATCGTCCCACTTGTGTAATATCTGATTATACCATACATATTCTGTTGCCAATGCCTCCGCCTCTCTGTATATCGCAGTTCCCCTTGCTAATCGTCCCTCAAAGTAATCGATTATCATCTTCACCCATGGGTCTTCGCGTTGTAGGTTGGTAATGTTCCTTAAGTCATCCAACGTCTTCTGATCTCGATTCTCAATCTGGACCGCTAGTACTTCTTCTTCTCTAGGGTAACGACTTAATATGTCCGGTATTACATTCTCTTTCCCTGGACAGTATTCTATTTCCACATCAAATTGCTGGATATACAGGGACCATCTTGTCAATCTCTGACTAGACAAATCTGTCTTTAACAAAAATGTTAAAGCTTTATGGTCTGTTCTCAGGACTATTCGGAAGCCGTACACGAGTTTGTGCCACGATTGCAACGCGTACAAAATTGCGAGCAATTCTATCTCTGTGATCGTGTAATTTTTCTCATGGGCTCTCAGTCTTCTGCTGATAAAGGCGATAAAAACTTTCTTCTCAGGCTGGTCAACATTTTCCTGGAATAGCATCGCTCCAATCCCAATAAGTGATGCATCCGTCTGTATGATAAACTTCTGGGTATAATCTGGGTATCCCAGTTTCACATATTCCAAAAGCATTTGTTTTGACCTCACGAATGCTTCCTGACATTGCTCCGTCCAATTCCATCTGCCGCCTTTCTTCAATAGGTCCTGCAGTGGTGCTACTGTCGCAGTATAGTTTGGGCAGTGGTTCGAAAAGAATCCAATTACTCCCAAATACTGTCGGACGTGCTTTACTTTCGTGGGTCGAGGGAAATTCCGAATTACCTCCAATTTATCTGGGTTGGGCTTCACTCCATTTGCATCAATAACATGCCCTAGGAATTTAACTTCCCTCTGACAGAAGTGCGATTTCTTGATATTGACCTTAAAGTTCGCTTCTCGAAGGTCATCTAGCAACTTCTTCAGGTCTCTCATGTGCTCCTCCAGAGATTCTGATGTGAGTAGAATGTCGTCTACATATCTGATGGTACTCTCTTTAACCTCATCTGATAGATTGCGATCTAACGCTCTTATCAGGGCTGAACCAGCTGTTTTCAACCCAAAAGGTAGCCTTAAAAATGTGAATGTATGTTGATCAAACATAAATCCTGTCAACAGACTAGTTTTCTTCTCTAATTCAAGATGGTGGAAACTGGATGTGATATCCAAGTTTGAGAATATAGTTTTCCCTTTAAACTTCCTGAGGATCTCTTTAATAGGTGGCACTTGGTCAAATTCCGGAATAACTCTCAAATTTAAGCGTCTCAGGTCCAAGCAGACTCTGACAGATCCGTCTGTCTTTGGTACAATTACCAACGGACTTACATAAGGCGTAGGTGTTTTCTCAATAACACCGGCCTCCAACATCTCCTGAATTGCCTCTTTCACTTTAGCATAATGCTTTTCAGCTATAGGGTAGGGTTTCTGCCTAAATGGTGTCCAATCACTGACTTGGAAAGCATAAGTGAAGTTCTTTATCCGACCAGGTCTCGAATCAAAGACTTCCTTCTGTTCCAGCAATAACTGCTTTAAATTTTCCTTCTCTTTTAGCCCAATTTTCGCTTCTTCTAGCTTCTCCGAAATGTATTCTTCCAATTTGGGTTCCAGATCTTTTTCCAAGTCTGTGGCTAGTGTTTTGAGCTCCGCTTCTAACTGCTCAATAGCTAACACTTCTTCATCAGCCACATCTCTGTATGTATGCCATACTTGTTCACTGGATCCTGGTTCAATTTCATTGAGTGCGACCTCTAAGCCTTCAGCTTCTTCATTCACATGGAACATAACCCTGTCCTGTGCTAGGTCAATTATCACTCTGTATTCCCTTATAAACTCTGCCCCAATAAGTAGGTTATAAGGTAGTTTGTTTACTAACAGAAAACTCTGTGAGAAAATAGAGCCTCCTATCTGTAAATCTAGGAATACCTGGTATTTACATATCATTGTTCTGTCTGGAATTACCCCTTTAATTTTGACACTGGAGATCGGTATCTTCAAAATGTTCTCTCTCCGGGCTATTTCATTATATAGAGCTTGTGTCATCAGGCTCACTGTTGATCCTGTGTCTAGCAGACTTCTGACTTTTAATCCTGCCACTCTCACAATTATAATAGGCAATTCTCTCTTGACCATGACCTGTGGTCCTCCTGTATCCTCAATCAATTCTTCTGGTTTGGCTATCCAATTGACGATGTTAATAGACTTCCATCCATCAGTCTCGAGCTCTTCTAATTTTGGCGTTTTTTTTTTTCTTCAGCGCCCGCCCCTTTGGAGTTCCTTCTCTCCTGTTCGCTGCGCTGTAGTTCCAAACTCTTAGCTCCATCTCCATATCTGTCTGGCGATGTCCTGTTCTGCATGACTTCTTGCCAGCGGACTTGTGATTTCTGGGGCTCATCTCCCCTTTCTTCGAGGTATCGCAAAGAAGCATGATATCGCTCTTCTGCCTCGTCATCGAAGTTATTTCTTCTCTCTTGGGGTCTCCAATTTCTATTATTGCCTTCCTGGCCATTATTACCTCCATTGTTATGGTACGGTTTGCCCCTGTTATCGTGTTTATTCCACGAACTTCGACCTCTTCCTGCTTTATTAGCATTTCCTTTGTACCTTGACTGCCATTTTCTGGGTTCCTGTTCCCATTGCCGTCCATAGGAATCTAAAGTTTCTGTGCTCGTGGCCTTGTTGTTCCTTGGAGCTTGCTGTTGGTCAGTCTGTGTGTTGGTCACGTGGACTTGTTCCACGGTTCGACTCTGACGCATAGTATTTGCTGTGGTGAGGTCCAGTTGCCTTAGAACTGTCTCCATTTCCATAGCAGTTTTCGCATTAGCCGAGATTAGTAGCCTTTGGATCTCGTATGGAAGCTGTTTGGCGATAGCAATGCATAGCTCCAGTTCACTAGGTTTTTGATCCAGCTCTTTAAAACGACACATCTGCGATATGAAGAATTCTGCGTACTTCGTCGGGTTGTTCGTGCTGTACTTTTTGGCATACAAATCCAGCCGTAAATTCTGCTGAGTCGCGGCGTCCCAATACCTCTTCAAGAATGCCTCGCGGAATTCCTCAACAGTATCAAAAATGTAACGGAAGCTGCGTAACCATAATGCGCACTCCCCCTCTGTTAACTTCTCTATAGCACGTAGCCTACGCTCCTGCGGTATTCGTGCATCATTGAGATATTCAGTCACTTCCTTTAACCAATATTTTGGTGTCATACTACAGTGACTACCTGAAAACTTCCTAGGTTTTTCTTCGCTTGCCCTAATGACGTTTATCACCTGGGTGTGCATCGCGTTTTCATGTGGCGTCGATGCCGCAATTGGTACACCTGGCGTCATGTAAGGACTTTCTCCTGCGCCTGCAGCGTTCCTGCTTATAGGTTGGGTTTCTAGGTCTGCCCACCTTGTTTTTCTTATATCCTCTATGCTGCCTTCACTTGACTTAGGATATTTCAGAAGTGTCTCCTCCTGTGCTATTATCCTAGTCTCCATTTGGTTATGGCGCATTTCTGCTCTTTCTAGGCGAGTAATGACTTCTTTCTCTATTCGTGTAAGCCTATCTCGGTTTTCCTCGGCTACTTGAAAAATTTTCACCTTGTCTTCTTTCAGACTTTGTTTGATATGGGATATTTCATCCTCTACGTCCTCTTTAATTTGAGCAAGGGTCTTGTCGCTTGCCTCTGTTTTCTGGCCTTCTCTCATTTCGAGTTCTTCTCTCAGACCTTTAATTTCATCTTGAATGTGTCCATTGACTTTAGACAATTCATTCCGGACCTTGGTGATCTCGCCTCTGTTTTCCTCTTGTCTTTTATTGACTATGACAATATCACTTTGCACTTGGTCCAGTTCTTTATGAACTTTACCCATCTGACCTTTCACGTTGCCTACCAGCTCCTTATTTTCCTGAGCGATAGCCTTAATTTCGCCTATTTCCTGGCATTGACCTAATATATTCTGGTCCTGTTTCTTGAGGTCACCGTTAATTGCTCTAGCGTAGCTTTCCAATTTCTGATCCCATTTGGAGTCGTTCTCCTCTAATCTCTGGTCTACTGTTTTCGTAAACTCTGCGAACTGTTTCGCTTGGCGTTCGAGATTCGCCTCATTTTGGATCTGAATATCCTTGATATCGTTAGACAACGCCTCTAATTTACTGTTGGTTTGCTCCTGAGCATGCCTACACGCTTGCAAATTACCCTCAAGTTTGGCTTCTATGGCCTCGAAACGTTTGTCAGTATTTACCTGCATTTCCGATACAATGCTTACAACAGTATCTGTTACTTCGGTCTTAATAACCTCTTGCATTTGACCTAACTTATTGTTTAATTCAGTCTGGTTATTATCCATTGCAACCTGATTTGCATTAATTGCCTCTAATCGATTGTTTATTTCAACCTGAGTTGCATTAATTGCCTCCTGATTGGCATCTAACCTGTTATTTAACTCTCTCTGGTTCTCATCTAACCGAGTGTTTATACTATCCTGGAACGCTTTGGTTTCCAGTTTACTCTGCTCATGAGCAGCATCAAAATGTTGTTTCAGTCCTGCAATAACTTGCAAGATCTCCTCCGTACCTGGCATTTTACAATAACACACTTAAATATGCAGGCAGGCTTCCTGGAAAAATATGTGGATACGTTTCGAAGAGAAACATCAAACACTGCACACATATCGTGAAGTCGTACAAAACCTGATAATATTTTAGTAGATTGTGGATTGGGTATGTAACGCTCGTACCCTTAGGCCATTCTCTTCTCAATAGAGAGATTCTGCGTTACCTCAAAAAGCCTACTGAATTCAAAAATCACTCAAACATAGTTTGAGGCAAAACAATTACTATGGTTTTCCCCATGAAATACCATAAAAAATCTATGGGTTTTCCCTAAATCCCATAAGTTCCACGTATTCTGGGCGCCATGATAAATTAATAGAGCTTTTACTACTATAGACTCCACAGATGGGCGTCATGATAAATTATATCTGTATCTATCGTTGCCCGGTTCGTGCAATGCCAACATCGCTCATATTGCACTGACGCAGGCGGTTCCATAAAGAGTTAATACCGTCCCACGCTGCTTGGGCCATGATAAATGAGTAGAGATAAGCACAATCTATCAAAATTTATATATACGTATCGGAACTTAGCTATGGATTAGGAGCGGTCACACCCTACTTCGTTAATTCTTACTTTAATAGAGTTGTGTGCATTAAATCTGACCGACTTTAGTCGTACCTTTAGCTCAAATCACAGTATAGGACATCAATTTCCATGTACCCATGTGAGTAATCTCGGTGGATAATATGCATCCGCCTCCAACTAGCATCAGCTCTCAGGCGTGTACGGTAACCCCAATTTTGCAGTGCATATTTTGGATTTGAGGCTAAAAGGTATCAACTCTACAATGATAAAGCACAACTCTATTCTAAAACTTTAATTCATTAAAATAAATCATGGCTTCAAACACAAAACAATACCCAAAAAGCATAAAATAAAAGCAAACAAAATTTTTACTTCCACAATCCACAAATAAACAAATATGAAATCACAACAAAGTCATACCTAGCCATAATGCTTTACCCTTCTGTGAACTTCACAAGGATATACTAGTGCGCTGATGCACCTACGACTTCAAAACACACTGTCCATTAACATAACAGTCATACAATGTGACTTCTTTAATATTACAACAAGGATTATTCCTTAAACCTCTTTATGTTAAACAATTATGTGTGCCGTGCGTGTTTTAATATTTTTCTTCTCACCAATGAAATGCTTTGCATGCATTTACCTATTTGGACGTTGCACCAAAATCAACGTGCAACTCCATAATTATGTAAGCTACCCCCGACACATCCTTCAATTATATGGTTTCACCGCATGCTGTCTGTGATTCCTAGATAAAACGTTACGTTATAGCTTATGTCGGATTGTACGATAGACTGCCTCGCGCTCATGGCGGTTGGCATCTAGTAACCAACTACATGACTTGGTTCCAGTGACAGTACAAATATATCATGTAACTATTCGTCAGATAGCTAAATTAATGAACCATCAGGATGAACTATAATTATCCATGTGTTCACAAACCACATGGCTATAATACTCAACATAACAATCTCGCATTATATGTCATTTTAACAAGGTCTAGAATCTCTTCCCTTTATAACTTGCCTGAGCGGTTCGAGTGGTTGGCACCGACCCTCGGCTAAAGAAATCGCTACACAATAGAAAGTGGGATGGGTCGTTCCACCAATTATCTCGACCTTTCTAAAAGTTTGAAAGCTTCCCTCTCTAAGCAGTGGAGATTTACAAGACAAATACTGTGTCCTAACCGGCACACATGTTCCCAAAGGATCTTAATTGACTATTATGCCAACAGGTATTGAATGAGCTTTTGTAATTATTCCTACGTCGAGGATAACGATTAATTAATGGCCTCGCATGGGTCCATTCAACATGAAGGTTCGGGGTTCGTAATGCATGAGCCTGGCGGTTGACCAATGTCTCAAGTATAATATAGGCGCACAAAACCACTGTCGCCATGAGTTTTCGCTGCCCACGAGCGTAAATAACTCATCATAAGTTCTCGGGAAATCATAGAGCTGCGAGGTGTCCTTGTTTCCTCGACTCTTACAAGATTCCAGCCCGGAACACATTTCAATCCTTTTCTTCAGAGTTAGGGTCCATTCACTAAAACTCCGGAATAAATAATGTCTCCAACAATGTCCACGACATAGGAGAATTCATACGTAGAATAGACTATCTGGCCCCTAATGCTCCATGCTACGACATTCCGACCTCTAATATCAAGAGAAATCTAACATTTACTCTATAAGCTTCTCAATTAAGCTGCAAATTCAATCCACTAAAAGCTCTTTCATTACTGGTATCATTACTGAATATATGCAATATTCTGATATAAAGCTTCTTTCCATAATTACTGAAATGTAATCTCACTGTAACATCTTCCTGCTTAGATTGATAAGTCTTGCACTTAGCGTTAATAATTCTCGCTTACAACATTTATTTGTTTCCTGATGTGTTCATTCATACACTTAATAACCATTATTATTATTATCATCATTTCTCACTGACATAAATGACCAAAATCATCCTTTATTATTATTATTGAAATCTCATTGACATAAATGACCAAATCATTATTTATTATTATTCTCACATAAATTACCAAAATTTCCGACATAGCTAAACGTTTTAAACTCGAACAATCGCGTTCGTTACATTTACATAACTGATTGCCATTCTTAATTCGTAGTGGGAATAATTACTCCACTTAATGATGCAAATCATCATTTCAACTCTATAAAAATCAACTCAATACTGATTAAACATGGAGGATCAGCCTCCTAACTGACTTTTACTGGCATCTATAAGGAATTCACAATACCTTTACGGAATCACAGACATGCATCGGTCCATACTTCTACATAATTATAACCATAATTTGTGGGGTACTTACATCTCTATAGGCATCTAAGGTGGCTCCAACCAATCATATTCTTCCATGTCGCCCGCCATAATGGGTTTAACGCGACATATTTCTCTTGTTTACACACATTTGATTATACATAATTTCTATCACCAACACGACACGTTGCATACCTTTCAGGAAGTTATCACTCCCCAAACATGTGAAACACTTCATCAAACACTACTTTAAATGATATTTTTACATATGCATTACACTGAACACTCGTCACTTTATACACACTTCATTGCTGAGATTCCCTAGCAGAGATCGAAATTGCAGGTGTCGACGGCATCTTACGTTATCAACTCCTGATTGAAAGTCTGGTTATCTGCTCTCGGAACTCTCCAACAGTTTTTGTGACGATCATTACTCCTACAGTAAGCGTTACCATCTGGTACTCTCATGGCAATACCAAACACTTAGTAGAGTTTCTTT
This sequence comes from Meconema thalassinum, assembly GCA_946902985.2. Classification (NCBI taxonomy): domain Eukaryota; kingdom Metazoa; phylum Arthropoda; class Insecta; order Orthoptera; family Tettigoniidae; genus Meconema; species Meconema thalassinum. Next base: position 43,623,745 of record OX336392.1, read on the forward strand.
AGCGCATTCTATCGTAGTTACACATATACGATTAGTTCATACAATACACACTGCGCTTAATAAAGTTCAACACTTTCACAAATAATTATATACAATAATGCTACCGTTAGTCTATACGGTGCTTCATAACTGAACACGTCATAGTTCGTGCGGCTGATTATGCCTGTATCACGACTATTATTCATACAAACATATTTTCTGTTTCTTTTACACATACCAGTCTTTGTTCGGCGTCTCGATGAATAGAATCGTCATGCGTTTTGCCTTGACGAACTTGCTTCACCCTGGCTGTAGCTGACTGAAGTTTCACTCGAAGACTGCACGTAGCTTATTTGAAGACTTCTGTCTGCGGCTTACACGCTGTCTCGTACTGCTGCATATTTGCTGCATACTGATTGCAACTTATTTCCATTGTGCTACAATTGACAATTGAGTAAAACTGTAACTGGCTGTAACTGCGCTTGGCGGCATGTAGACTGAGCTTGACTGAGTTAGAACAGAGTGAGTTTCAAAGTGAGTAACAGAGTAACACTGAGAACAGAGGTTCAACTGAGATTCAACAACTGAGATTCAAGTAGGACTGAGATTCAACGACTGAGAGCTCCTCCTGGGGTCTACTCCCTTATATCGGATTTCCACAGAAAGTAGAGCAACATCTTCCCGCGTAATCTTCGCTCCTCTCACAGCATGATTCAGGTCTTCAAACCATGATCATTGTGTTCCTCTCTCTTCACAGGTCCCAAAACTATATGTGTGCAAAGGAATCGCTCGTTCAATTAATTTATATTAATTCCTTTCTCCATGGCGTGGGACGCTACCTAACCGGGAACTCCCCGTCAACATCTTCACATCCCTCCGCGAACAATGGTCGCTTCACAGTCCTTACGCACATCACTAAATATGCACCAATTTCGTAGGTAAAAGACTCTAAAATTATCTTCTTGCCAAGATATTCACCTGTGTGCAACTCTCATCTCGATTCGTTACTCCAATCACGAGTAATCAATGATTTTTCTGGGCATTTCACCGCCCCTCCTCTACATCTATTCTCCGTCGGGGAATAACTGTGTCATTTTTCAGGCCTCTCCCCTGCTCCAGACGACATAATGGGGTGACAGAGATGGACGTGGCTCCACTGGGACCAACCCACAATTCTGGGCCGATTAGTAAATGTCAGCTCTGCCCTCCTCTCTGCTTCAAGCCTCCAATAGCTTACACCAAATCGTCTTATAATGATATAATCCGCTCATTATTTCCTACATTATTTTAATAAATAATGCCATTTCATTAAAAATCACACCAGTGATTAAATATACATCTCTTTCGAGGGGTTATTTCCAAGAAACTCCCTGTACAGATCTCTGGTTCGCTTCCTGGCGGAACCTTTTTTTACTGAGATCACAGTCTCTGAGAACCATGTTCGATTCCAGTCAGCATAACCCCATCGGGTTCAATAGAGACCTTTCTTTTAAGCCTATATAACACTTTTTACAATGTTTGGTTCTAAACATATCGCATACTTTCAAAAACAAAAATTTTCAAAAATATTTTTTAAAAATAGTACCACTCATTCATAGCAAAGAGGACGTCACGCCGACTCCTACAACACATCACACATCAAAATCCGATCATGCGTTCGCGAGATATCGGCAAAGTTCGCGAGAAAGTAGGATGGGAAGCAGAACTATCCTTGCCACACCACTACAAATTTTTGTCCTAGAGACTTGATATTTATTTTGGTGATAGGGGGGTACATACCTTTCATTTACGTCAAACAAACTTTTTTGTAGAATTACTCGTTTCCAAAATATAAGAATTTCAAAATTGGACTTATTTCAAAAAAATGTAAAGAATAAAAAAATCTTACAAAAAATAAATGACATAGAGACCTTTTTTGTAAGCGTATATAACACTTTTTACAATGTTTGGTTTGAAAACTATCACTTGCTTTCAAAAACATTTTTTTAATATGACGAGTGGTGCGTAGGAAAGAAAAGAGGACGTTAATCCGAGCCCTACGACACCTCATTTGTTAAAATCCGACCATGGGTTCGCCAGATATTAATTATTTAACATGAACACCGCCTGAGCAACGCCGGGTGGCTTAGATCTCTGGATAATTAACAGATTTCATTTAAGCTTTGTGTATGCCATCTCAGTAGTATTAGATGCCTGTTTACAACCCTAGGCCTTTAAGTTAATATTAATGCAATGAACTGATAACCCCCCGAGACCCCATTTATCCAAGGCCTAGAGATACCCAACCGAGCACACTACATCGAAACTTTCCATAGAAACTTTCTCGAAATGCAATGTTAAAAAGTAATTTGTTCTGTCAGAAAACTTTTATGCTCACAAAGACATAGGTTTGAAATAAAAATGTTTCCAGCATTGTAAAATGTGCTTACTTTAGTGTACTTATGCTGTTCTTCTCCCCTCACCCAGAATGGTCTCCTCTATGAGTTTGTAAATTAAGATTTTTCTAGAGATCTCGTGGAATATCAGTTTCCTTGGGACCAAATTAGAAGGGGGTCTAAAAATTCCTCCTTCATTCACATTTACTTTACGTTTTTACACTTTCATACAAACCTTGTGTGTGTTAGGTAGTCAGCCTGGAGGCTGGTTGGATCCTCAAAAAGCACCACCATAGGTTATGTGGAAGAAACCCACAAAACCGAGGCAGCACTATAATGTGGCGGACTAGGCAAGGTGAGGAGTGAGGCTATTTGTCATTACTTTCCTCACTGAGTCAGTACAGCTGTACTAACTCTATGAGCAGAACCTTTCGCAGCATCCACAGGCACTAGCTGCGCCCTGAGTCTATTACTCAGCACCATTCATACCTCAGTAGCATCCATATAATCACAGCCATGAGTGAGACTGAGACATCGGTGAAAAGCCACATTTTACTCTGCCCTGTGCCAACAGACAAATGTACTGCATTCATCAAGAGATGGCAAACAGGCCAAGTTTCACCTTGACTTGCATTTATTTTGTAGATTTCTGTGTAATTTTATTGATATAAAGTAAATGAGTGTTTGCTTTTGGGATCGTGATGAATCAGTGGCTTAGCTGCTCGTCTTCCACCCAGACGACCGGGGTTCGAATCCCGTTGACAGCGGGGTGGAATTTTCAACTGAAAAACAAAAAAAAAAAATCACGTGGTGTCAGGAAGGGCATCCGGGAATAAAACCGCGGTCAAAACCCCCATAATGGGCCTGGTTGGCTCCGGCGACCCCAATTAATTGGGAAAAAGCCGAAGAAAGTTTAAATGTATGTTTGCTTAGTAAACAGTGATGTACGAAGATTCGCAATGAAACGAAACCAAACTATGCTAGTACAAAGAGATTAGTTTGGATGTATCGGAGACCCTCGCTAGCCCGCTCACCCGCGGCGTGAGCCTGTCTCCCGCCACGCACTTTGCCGTTATGCGGCGCCCGCGCGGCACTGAGTTATTGAGTATAGGAATTTGTATTTACCTAGTTCACAGCTGGTGCTGAAAATGTTCGCCATTCACTGCTACACATCGCTGGCACCTTTTTATGAAACTGGCATGTGCTCTCTAAAGTTCCTCAGTACCGATTGACTGTATTTCAGCTGTAATATAGTCTTTAAGCTAATTTATAGTGGAGGGTTTCTCGCATACACTCTATTTTTAAGCGTCCCCCACAAATAAAAGTCACATGGTGATAAGTCTGGGCTTCGCGGGGGCCACACGTTCCGAATTATAATCCTAGTACCAAAAATGCGACGCAATTCTGTCATGGATGCGTCGTCAGTGTGAGCAGTGGCAGAATCTTGTTGAAAATAAGTTGACAATCGCTCTCCGTAAGTCAGTTCGTCAAAAAATTGGTCAAGGATCACATTGAAGTACAAATTTAAGTACAAATTCTTATACTCAATGACTCAATGCCGCGCCAGCGCCGCATAACGGCAAAGTGCGTGGCGGGAGACAGGCTCGCGCTGCGGGCGAGCGGGCTAGCGAGGGTCTCCGATACATCCAAACTAATCTCTCTGTAGATAACAGTTCCGACCAGGTGTTTTACGTGACTTAAGTGACGTGCTGACAACAACCGTCAGCCAACCCATGGGGGCAGTGTGCCTGGCTTTATTCACTTTGTAGCTGGGAGAGTCTTTCGAGTTCGACTGAGCAAAAGAGGTGCCGTGCAGCATTTTTGCATAAACCCACAGCGTGTATGGAGTCTTCAGTCCTAGACTTAGCTTTTAATTTCGATGATGATTCTTGTTTTAGGGGGCAAAACTGCTAAGTCATCTGTCCACTTTGAATTTCACATTAAAATGTTGGCAAATATTGTTCACAATACGTTGCACCCAAACCAGAAATCTTGTGATAAATATTAGAAAATGGGGGTTGGAGAAATATATATATATATCCCAAGCCATGTTTCAAATGTGTTCTTGATTGTGTATTCTGTACAACTCATTTAATATCTTTGTACTGTCAACAGATATAATTTAAAAAGCTTGGGTCTATGGACGAGCTTCGAAGATTCTGATTATGAAGAAGAGGAATTGTTTTATGAATCACGTCGAACACTTGCACCTGTAATGGCTGGAGTTACCAGGCGACTTGCGACAACTGGAACATCCATAAGGCCCAGTAGCAGGAAAAGTGCCCCGTCATTATCAACTCCTTCCTACCCCAACATGAGTTCCCGTACAGAAAGGACGCGTCTTGTTGTTAAAAGAGAAGAGGAAGAAATTTGTAATCTCTGTCCTAAGACCTTGCCATTGAAGTGAGCATTATACGAGTGATTCCGTAGAAACTGTAGCATTACGGTATTTAGTATTATCACGCAATCATAAATTCTTGCATCAATAATGATTGTTAGGTCCTATTCGAGTTTCGTAGGCTGCAGCTGCACCACGGCCGAAATAGGCTAAGTACGCTGCAGCCTAGAGCAGCATATTTTCAGGGGCGGCAGTTTGGCAATTTATTCAAAAGCTAAAATGAAGTATTTCAGGCGTTAATAATATTTTCGTCGCCTCCGTAGCGTAGCGGTCAGCATGGTTAGCTGCCGCCCCGGAGGTCCTGGGTTCGATTCTCGGCTCTGCCACGAAATTTGAAAAGTGGTATAAGGACTGGAACGGGGTCTACTCAACCTCGGGTGGTCCAAATGAGTAGAGGGGGTTCGATTCCCACCTCAGCCATCCTCGAAGTGGTTTTCCGTGGTTTCCCACTTCGTCTTCGGGCAAATACCGGGATGGTACTGTACCCGTAATCCACGTGGTCTTACCTGTTGAAATCCGATGGAAAAGCTGGATCGTAGATTCTGGAAGTTCCCGGCTGAAATAACCCCTAAAAGTCTACCAACTAGGATCAACCAGGGATTAGGATACGTCGATATTAAAGAATGCGATACGAAGATGCCAGTGGTGTAGGCTATATATTACAATGAAACGAAGCTCTTCAAAGAACTCGAACAAGAAACTCTAAAAGAAAACGAAAGTATCTCGGGCGTTAATTTTAAACAAATTCAAGAAAAAAAACACCCACTGGTCCTCCTAACGCACTCCCTTTTCAAATAGAAAACACCAGTCGTTCAAAGATTTTTTTTTAAATTAAATTCAGTTTATTAACTGGCAAATGGTGTATGTCTGTCAATTAGACAAAAAATGAAGAAAGCTTCTCTAAACCAAATGACGAAAAAAGTTTCAATAAACGCCTATAATAAGGCCCCAACTTACTGCTCTAAATCGCAGTATTTAAATATCTCATTCATTGAACACATTACATGAAAAATACAATATTAAATCATGCACTGATGCTATACCCTTATTAAAAATTTATACATATCTTACATTTTATATACAGATTATATCCTTAGTTAGGATTTTGTTATTATCGCTGCCCATTTCCATTTAATTCGACAAGTATATCTCAAGGTTATAATTCTCTTAATTTGTTGCATTCAACAATCAATTAAGATAATCGAATAGTGTTACAAGTTGGAAAATAGTTTATTAACTATCCAGATGCTTCAATGAATGCAGTATATTTTTGTTAAAATCACTGAAATATCAAATGTATTATATTGCATGAATTAATTAAAGTTATTCGAAAAGTGGCTGTGTCACTTAAATATGTGTGTCACGATATAAGCAATCCATCTCTGGCAAATCTTAATAGGCAAGAATAAAAACGTAGGGTTACTTGAATTAATACTGGCATTTAAGAGAAACATTCGTGATTCCAATTCACGTTCACAACAACTTCCTATTCAAATTAGTGATAGCTCAAAAGCTAATTTCACTCTTAAAAAACGAAATGACATAAGACTTCGAGTACATTATACAATATTAATGTTGACCATCCAATGATGTCAAATATTCGCTCCATTAGCACAATAAATTCGTATTCATTAAATTGCAATACATTAATTCAGCTTTCCAAAGCTGTCAAGAATTTTTCCCAAACGTAATTAAACTCAAAACCTTTCAATAATTACTCTGAAGATATCACGCCTTATCGTAGACGAATATAGAAGTGTCACAGAGTACCTCTTTCCCAACTTCACTCAACAAGTTGCAACAATTTATTAGATAAGTTGTATTATCTACTTCCATAAATTATCGTCATTTAAGTCTATGACAAATTCTGTTATACTTGTTTGAACTGTTAATTTAGTTCACTATTCCTATATATATGCATAATTATTTCCATAATAACTTATATATTAAAAAATCGTAGATAGACACTAGTAAAATAGTCGGTTCAGTTTCGCCTATCCAAACTCGAAAAACGGCTTAACTACTCAGAAGAAAACACGTGAGATTTACACCATGGAAAGGAGTCTATTATCGTATCAATAGATACACGCAAACCATTAAATCAAACGATGATCTAGCCAAGAGCCTACCAAAAACGAATTAAAATAACACAAGCTGAAGACTGAACGAACTAAAGTTTCAGTTAAAAAAAACTCTAATCTAAAAGAAATATGAAAGTAGGCTACAAATGCCTCGACAATCAATTCACAATTGTTCTCGCTGGACGATTTCTACGATTCCATACCCATGGAAAATAATGATGAAAATGAACTATCATTTCTAAAAGAAAGAAATGTCTACTAGAATGTCATAAGTCCAAACGAAGAGTATCACTGAAATATTTTTGGAATAGTTCAAGTGCACGTGTGTGTGGCCATCTTCTTCCTAATCGCTATTCTTATACAAAAATATCGTCGTCTTGGTCCTAATTATGCTGCAGATGTCTTCCCAACAAAATTCAATGCTTGGTTTTATTTCCAAAATTTTCAACAAAAAAAACACAAGTAATGCTCTAAATAGCATTACGTTTACTGTTAACTACTAAATAAATTACACTCTCCGACATAAATGATACAAGGAACCAAATCTAGACTTCGAATGAATTTCATACTATTTAATAAAATATTGGTGAAAAGTGACGAACTAAAAGCGACAAAGTCTACTGTCTACAAGAAAGAAAAGTTTTCCAGCTACCTTGGGCGATGTTCTGGTTGAGATTGAAGAAAGTAAAGGAATATACATTCCTTTCAGGAATTGGACCCTCATCCCTGAGTAGTCCATGGCTGGAGCTGTAAGTCGTCGAACCAACTTCCTCCTAACTCGAAAACCACTGTCTACGAAACGGAGTTCCTACATATTACTTGTACAAGGCTCCCTCGACGTTATCAGTAAAGTAGTTTCGTTCATTTGGAGTTGTTTCTTCATTCTCATGTACTTCAAAACCACTGGATCAGAACGAACGCCTACAATCGTTTCTTTTTCTTCATTGTAGTATTTATAAGGTTGTCATTCCAAATGATCAATCCTGCCTCTGCATTGCATTCCTGTACTATCTGCTTAGCCCAACATTGCTACAGCAGCTAGATTCTCACAATAAAGTCCAGTCGTATTGTTCTTGATAATACTAATGCTTTCCTGCATTTCAACCATATATGTAGTAGATTTCCTCATCGTGGAGTTTGTACTGACAAGTCCATGCAATAACTAAGCTCACTCGCATATATCTATTTTCTGGGTTATGTCAAACACGCCAGAAATACGAACAACCGCATGTTGCTATGAAGCAATCCGCCTGTTCGCTCCGCGCCGTGATTAGAGTACTCTCGTACGACTGCGTGTTTAAAGAAACTTTTCTTACAGAGCCGATAGCACGTTCACTCCGTGTGTCACAAAACTCAAGTGTCTGTTATTTCAGAACTGCTCGCATACACGCCACAGCTGGCAGTCTACCCATGATACATCTCTCCTTGTATCTAGGTTGACAATCGAACTCTGTCGATTATCATCTTATATATGCATCAGACAGTTGCAGAAATAAGTTAGTGAGCATGTCCTGTCCACGTGATCAAGAGCATGGCGGGATTGCCTATCTATCTCCTAAGTGAATGACGAGTGTATTGCTCCTCAAGCCTGCAGCCAAATTAATGCCAAACAATAATTTCAAAATACGTCTCGCTGTCGTATCAGGTTCAAGTATACAGCAGAATACTGGCTCATCCTCCTCCCAACCTAGCTAATAAAAGTGTGCAAATACTTTTATTACACCATTCTAGGTATTCGTTAATGAACAGTATTTTGTGTTTTATTCCACTCTCTTAAAATACTTTCTGAGGTTCTTCATAATATTTATCCGGAATGGGATACAGTTTGGCCTGGTATGGAGTGTCAATGTTTAATCTAATCTGATACTTGAAGTTTTTAATTAGGCCTGGCTTATCATCGAATATATCAGTAAACTCCTCGATCAAGTCTTTGAATTCTTTTTCTATTTCTGTAAATCCCTCGACGTAAAGTGCATAATGCTCTCTTTCCTGCTCGGTATGGTTTATTATATTTTCTAAAACTTATTCCCTGATCAAATTTTCCACATCCTCATTGGAATCAATATCTTCAGGTACTATCTTCCTAATAGTTTTCTCTGGGAACCTGATAATTCTCCTGTCCATGTCAATGGTGATTCTGGCACGGGTAATAAAATCAATCCCTAGGATTATTTCGAAGTTGATATTTTTGAGCACCACAAAAATATGTTCAAAACATTTTTCATTTATACTGAACTTCATCTGGACTTGTAATTTACATTTCATCGACTTATCCTGAAATAGTCCTCTAACTTTGATCGATGAAGCTGGCAACGTGGTAAATTGTTGTTCCTTTTCTAATTTCAAAAAGCAATCTTCGGACATGATTGAAATGACCGCTCCCGTGTCTATGAGAGACCTACAATGTTGTTTACCCACAGAGATTTCAATGATAGGCAATTCAGCTCGTTCGCTCACAATTCCTTCCTTTTCTTCGTACAACAAATCTTCGTCCGTGACCTCATAACATCTTGTATAATTATGTCAAATGGAGACGGCTGGCTGTTTAATCCTTCCGGGATTTCGTAATTGGCGTTTTGTTTTCTCTTGTGAACCCCTTTCATTGTCACTAGTATGATGGCTAGTGTTAGGTTCTGGCTCACTTTCTGTGTCCCTTCGATCCTTCCTTTCTTCACGCCTATCCCTGTCCTTTCTAGACTGTTCTTTATCTTCCTGGTTATGATAGTTCTTGTCTCGGTAGTTTTTGTATCTGGCAAACCCTTGTTGACCTCTGTTCTGTTGCTGATACTGGCCTTGTCTATCCCTATTATCGTAGTATCGGTTATTGTTCTGATAACCTCGATACCTGTTGTTCCTAGGTTGGTATTGTTCCCTTTCCTGATTTCGATTAATATACCTGTCATTCCTATTTCTACCTTCGTAAGGTTTATATCTTTCTTGATTACGATCTGTTTGGTTAGGACTATCTCGGTCTCGGTCATATCTCTGTTGGTAGTTTCCATATGGTCGCTGGTTGTTTCAATCATCAAACCTTCGAATATACGTTCTACTGTTCCTCATCGGACCTTCCCATCTAGATTCTGTCCTATTTGACCTTTCTGTTTGTTGAGTTTGATCAACGACTACCGCGTTCACGGTCTTGGTTTCCGTCCTTCTGCTTTTGACTATGGTAGGCGACATAGAAGTATGGTCGAGCCTACGCAGCAAGTCATCCATTGCCGCTAAATCCTCTACGCCTGATGAGATTAAATTCCTTCTAACTTCCACCGGTAACTGGCGTGAAATTTTCTCGAGAATTTCCTCCTGTCTCAGTGGGGGTTGAAGATATCTAAGGCGGGCTTACTGAGATGTGAAGAATTCAGAGTAACTGGTGGGTCCAGTACTACTATACTTCCTTGAATATACTTCCGCCCTCACTGCGTGTTGTATCTCTATCGACCAGAATCTTTTAATAAATGTTTCCGAAAACTGTTCGAAGTTATCGAAAGTGTATCGGAAAGCGCGAAACCAATTTAGCGGTGCATCTGCCAGATGCTTCTCAACAATCCGCAGTTCTCTGTCCCTTGTAACATGATGTTCCGCAAAATGATCCTGTAGATTTCTAATGAATTCTATGGGAGTTAAGCCCTCCGTATTTGAAAATTTCTTAATTTTCTCCTCGTAATTCCTCACTATCATGACATTAGATCTGTCATTAGGCGTTGATGTCCTAAAATCTCTGGGATTTATTTCTGATGTAGCCTCATTCGGGATCTCTGATCTAGCCTGACTCTGTTCTGTTTCACGTGCCTTATTCAACCTCGCTAAATAGTTTCTAGCTGGAGTGGTGGTATCCATCCTGTCCCTTAAATAGTGTACCGTTCCTTCCCCATCGGAATTTATAGGTTTCCCCAACGCGTCCAATTGTGACTTGATTTCCTCTCTTAATTTATTTATGTCTATGTGATCCTTTAAACTGAACGTTTGCAACTCTTGTCTAATCTCGTTTAATTCCGATGTTTTCTTTTCACGCTCTGAGTTTAGATCTATCTTAACTTGGTTTACTTTCAGAATTACGCCTTTAATCTGCGTTTCTAAATCCTCCCTAAGAACAGTGACGCTTTCGACCTGCATAGTCTGTACTGAATCGATTCGTTTATCAGTGTCTTTTCTAGCCTGGGAAATATCTTGGTTAAGTCTTATTTCCGTTCTGTTAATCTTTAATTCAAAATCTGACTTAATACTTTTAATGACGTCTTCATTTATTTTTGTGATTTCCCCCCTTAAGATGGTCACTTGATCGTTAACAATAGCCTTGAGATCGATCTCTATATCCTTTCTCAAGACCTTGTTGTGTTCTTCAACCTTTTCCTTAAGTTGGGCCATATCACCCTCTAATTTGGCTAGAGTTTCTTGCGTTGTAATTGCTTCGTTTGAAAACTGCAATTGCAATGCATCTAAGCTATTTTTATTTTATTTTTGGTTACTGTCTAGTTCCGATTTAATATTTCTAACATCCTACTTTATGGTAGAGATACTAGATCGTTTACCAGTTACAATGTCTTCTGTTAGGTTAATTTTAGCCTGGGTGGCATCTGTCTTTTTCTCAGTCGAATCTATTTTATTTTCAGTTGAATTTATTTTATCCTGCATTGCAGTTATATCAACTTGAGCTGCATCTAATTTGCCTACAGTTGAATCTAATTTATTTTCAGTGCTTATGGCTCTTACTTCTAATGATGCAACATTAGATCTAACATGGCTAACTTCTACATTAATATTACTAATATCAAGTTGAACAAGCCTGACATCGGCCGTCACACTGTCGATGCCCGTTTCTATATCATCTATCTTTTCTTTTATATCTTTAGTTTTAACTGAAATCTTGCGATTACTATCTTGAAGATATTTGAGGGACAAGTGCATTTGACTAATCTCTGCCTTCAAATTCTCCCCTACAGATTCCTGAACTAATTCAGTATTCTTATTGACAATGGCGTTGATATTGTCAAAACTAGTTTGGCAGTTACTCCTGATCTCAGCTAATTCATTGGTGTGGCTGCCCATCTTCTCCTGTATTGCCGTCAACATATTGGCAATGTCCTCATTTGACACAGCTGTCATGATAAATACAATTATAGAAAACACAGGAGTGCAATACATAAATAGAAGAATTGACACATTTAGAATGACCCTTTTCACCAATACAAGCATTGTATTTCGTTTTGCTTCTAAACTTATTATATAAATTAAGTCTATAAGAAAAGAGGAGGAATGCAACGACGTTGATTTATATTAGAAACGGTTTAAATTAAAGTTGAGATGCTGAATTATTTATTTTATTATTAAAGAAAGTGATTCTATTATTACAGATGATCTACAAATAATCATCGCCGGTGACTAACACGAAATGGCCGACAAGCATGGAGTGAAAAATGGCCCCATGTCATGTCCCATCTGACCACGCTGATCCATAAAAAATTCCTAGAAATGTCTTTTATGATCATGTCGTAATCAATCAAATTACATTTTACTAGGCACACACAAAACAAATAAATTTAAGCAATGGCGATAATTCTATCTGTATGCCAGGTAGATTGAATAAACTCATCTTCACGTTTTGAAGAAACGTGAATTCCCAACGAATTCGACGTGTATAATCGTAGCAGTGCCAAAAAAAATTTGCTAACTACTACATCGTTCGAAAATTGCTAAACTCAATAACCTCATAAAAATGGATTCTCACACATGGGTTTAGCATTGGAGAACTCGAGAATGACAATTCGAAAGCCCCATAGGTTGGGACACCATATATATATATGTTCCCGTAATCCACGTGGTCTTACCTGTTGAAATCCGATGGAAAAGCTGGATCGAAGATTCTGGAAGTTCCCGGCTGAAATAACCCCTAAAAGTCTACCAACTAGGATCAACCAGGGATTAGGATACGTCGATATTAAAGAATGCGATACGAAGATGCCAGTGGTGTAGGCTATATATTACAATGAAACGAAGCTCTTAAAAGAACTCGAAGAAGAGACTCTAAAAGAAAACGAAAGTATCTCGGGCGTTAATTTTAAGCAAACTCAAGAAAAAACACCCACTGGTCCTCCTAACGCACTCCCTTTTCAAATAGAAAACACCAGTCGTTCAAAGAATTTTTTTAAAAATTAAATTCAGTTTATTAACTGGCAAATGGTGTATGTCTGTCAATTAGACAAAAATGAAGAAAGCTTCTCTAAATCAAATGACGAAAAAAGTTTCAATAAACGCCTATAATAAGGCCCCAACTTACTGCTCTAAATCGCAGTATTTAAATATCTCATTCATTGAACACATTACATGAAAAATACAATATTAAATCATGCACTGATGCTATACCCTTATTAAAAATTTATACATATCTTACATTTTATATACAGATTATATCCTTAGTTAGGATTTTGTTATTATCGCTGCCCATTTCCATTTAATTCGACAAGTATATCTCAAGGTTATAATTCTCTTAATTTGTTGCATTCAACAATCAATTAAGATAATCGAATAGTGTTACAAGTTAGAAAATAGTTTATTAACTATCCAGATGCTTCAATGAATGCAGTATATTTTTGTTAAAATCACTGAAATATCAAATGTATTATATTGCATGAATTAATTAAAGTTATTCGAAAAGTGGCTGTGTCACTTAAATATGTGTGTCACGATATACGCAATCCATCTCCGGCAAATCTTAATAGGCAAGAATAAAAACGTAGGGTTACTTGAATTAATACTGGCATTTAAGAGAAACATTCGTGATTCCAATTCACGTTCACAACAACTTCCTATTCAAATTAGTGATAGCTCAAAAGCTAATTTCACTCTTAAAAAACGAAATGACATAAGACTTCGAGTACATTATACAATATTAATGTTGACCATCCAATGATGTCAAATATTCGCTCCATTAGCACAATAAATTCGTATTCATTAAATTGCAATACATTAATTCAGCTTTCCAAAGCTGTCAAGAATTTTTCCCAAACGTAATTAAACTCAAAACCTTTCAATAATTACTCTGAAGATATCACGCCTTATCGTAGACGAATATAGAAGTGTCACAGAGTACCTCTTTCCCAACTTCACTCAACAAGTTGCAACAATTTATTAGATAAGTTGTATTATCTACTTCCATAAATTATCGTCATTTAAGTCTATGACAAATTCTGTTATACTTGTTTGAACTGTTAATTTAGTTCACTATTCCTATATATATGCATAATTATTTCCATAATAACTTATATATTAAAAAATCGTAGATAGACACTAGTAAAATAGTCGGTTCAGTTTCGCCTATCCAAACTCGAAAAACGGCTTAACTACTCAGAAGAAAACACGTGAGATTTACACCATGGAAAGGAGTCTATTATCGTATCAATAGATACACGCAAACCATTAAATCAAACGATGATCTAGCCAAGAGCCTACCAAAAACGAATTAAAATAACACAAGCTGAACGAACTAAAGTTTCAGTTAAAAAAACTCTAATCTAAAAGAAATATGAAAGTAGGCTACAAATGCCTCGACAATCAATTCACACTTGTTCTCGCTGGACGATTTCTACGATTCCATACCCATGGAAAATAATGATGAAAATGAACTATCATTTCTAAAAGAAAGAAATGTCTACTAGAATGTCATAAGTCCAAACGAAGAGTATCACTGAAATATTTTTGGAATAGTTCAAGTGCACGTGTGTGGCCATCTTCTTCCTAATCGCTATTCTTATACAAAAATATCGTCGTCTTGGTCCTAATTATGCTGCAGATGTCTTCCCAACAAAATTCAATGCTTGGTTTTATTTCCAAAATTTTCAACAAAAAAAACACAAGTAATGCTCTAAATAGCATTACGTTTACTGTTAACTACTAAATAAATTACACTCTCCAACATAAATGATACAAGGAACCAAATCTAGTCTTCGAATGAAATTCATACTATTTAATAAAATATTGGTGAAAAGTGACGAACTAAAAGCGAGAAAGTCTACTGTCTACAAGAAAGAAAAGTTTTCCAGCTACCTTTGGCGATGTTCTGGTTGAGATTGAAGAAAGTAAAGGAATATACATTCCTTTCAGGAATTGGACCCTCATCCCTGAGTAGTCCATGGCTGGAGCTGTAAGTCGTCGAACCAACTTCCTCCTAACTCGAAAACCACTGTCTACGAAACGGAGTTCCTACATATTACTTGTACAAGGCTCCCTCGACGTTATCAGTAAAGTAGTTTCGTTCATTTGGAGTTGTTTCTTCATTCTCATGTACTTCAAAACCACTGGATCAGAACGAACGCCTACAATCGTTTCTTTTTCTTCATTGTAGTATTTATAAGGTTGTCATTCCAAATGATCAATCCTGCCTCTGCATTGCATTCCTGTACTATCTGCTTAGCCCAACATTGCTACAGCAGCTAGATTCTCACAATAAAGTCCAGTCGTATTGTTCTTGATAATACTAATGCTTTACTGCATTTCAACCATATATGTAGTAGATTTCCTCATCGTGGAGTTTGTACTGACAAGTCCATGCAATAACTAAGCTCACTCGCATATATCTATTTTCTGGGTTATGTCAAACACGCCAGAAATACGAACAACCGCATGTTGCTATGAAGCAATCCGCCTGTTCGCTCCGCGCCGTGATTAGAGTACACTCGTACGACTGCGTGTTTAACGAAACTTTTCTTACAGAGCCGATAGCACGTTCACTCCGTGTGTCACAAAACTCAAGTGTCTGTGATTTCAGAACTGCTCGCAGACACGCCACAGCTGGCAGTCTACCCATGATACATCTCTCCTTGTATCGAGGTTGACAATCGAACTCTGTCGGTTATCATCTTATATATGCATCAGACAGTTGCAGAAATTGCCTATCTATCTCCTAAGTGAATGACGAGTGTATTGCTCCTCAAGCCTGCAGCCCAATTAATGCCAAACAATAATTTCAAAATACGTCTCGCTGTCGTATCAGGGTTCAAGTATACAGCAAAATACTGGCTCAGTACCTACTGTAAGGCCACGGCCGCCTCCTTCCCTCTTCCTAGCCTATCCATCCCAATCTTCCATCCCTTCCCATCCCTCCCGGGGCCTCTGTTCGCTTTGCAGGTAAGGCCGCCTGGGCGAAGTGCTGATCACACCTCCCCAGATGCATCCATCCCGACCAGATGTTCCAAGCTCCAGGACACTGCCCATAGAGGTGGTAGTGGTGTGGTCCTTCGCTGAGTCGGTGGGAACCACCAACCTAGAGGGTAAATTGAATAATAAAATAATAATAATAATAATATTTTCATATCTTCAACATCTCGGTGAATACCAAATTGATCATGTTGCCATCTCCCATGCACACTATAGAACCATCCATGACGTTCAAGTCCAACGAGGGGCAAACATTAATTCTGACCATTATCTCACAAGAATCAAAATAAAATTTTCACCTAAGAGGATTCATTAAAAAAAATATTACATCCCAAGATTTGACACATCCAAAATTCAAGAAACAAAAATCGCAGAAGAATGGGATAAAGAACCAGTGAACAATTGGACGGACTTCTGCAGCAAAATTATCAGAAAAGGCAAAGAACTGATTCCACTAAAAAGAAAGCAAAACACCCCTGGTGGGATTCCAACTGTGATCAAGTCATTATTGATCGCTGAATCGCATTCCAAAAATACAATAGCCACAAATCTCCAGACACTTTACAACACTTTCTCGGCGTCCGCAAACAGGCAACCAAAATTATCAGGACAACTAAACGTAATTTTATAACTAAGCAACTTCAGTCAATCGAGGATGACTTCAGGAATCACAACAGTCGAGATTTTTATAAAACCTTCGGGAACAGAATTAAAGGTTACACACCGCAAAATTTGACTTTCAAGAAACAAGACGGAAGTCTCGCACTCACTAACCAAGAAAACTGTGAAGAACTAGCTCGTTATTTTTCTGACCTCCTCAATTGTCCTGAACCACCTGAGCGATTTATACACACAGTTCCAGAACACATACGTCCCGAAGCCAAACCACCAACGCAAGAAGAAATCCATCACCACATCGAAAAACTCAAGAACGGAAAGACATCAGGAGAAGATGGAATCATCGCAGAACTATTAAAAAATCTAGGATCACGATCACTACAGGAAATCACACAGATCATTCAGGACATTTGGCGAAGTGAAAAACTACCGGACGAATGGAAATGCGCACTCATCCACCCACTCCACAAGAAAGAAGATAAATCTAATGTAAATAACTACAGAGGAATTTCCCTCTTACCCATCGCTTATAAAATCCTCTCCGCCTGTCTTTTACAACGCACGCAAGAACAACTCGAGCCACTCATCGGTGAATATCAGGCTGGCTTCAGACCAAACAGATCAGCCGTCGAACAAATCTTCAATCTGAAATTCACCTTGAAACTTCGAGCCACACGAAATGTCCCAACCATCTGTACATTTGTCGACTTTCAGAAGGCTTATGACTCCATTGATCGAAAATCTCTTTTTAATGTACTCGAAGAAAACCATCTCGATCCGAAGACGAGACGACTCATCCAACAAACCTTAACCGACACAATTTCCAAGGTCAAATTCATTGGAGAGATCTCCCAACCTTTTCCCATTAAAACTGGTGTTCGGCAGGGTGATGGACTTTCTCCATTGCTGTTCAACATCGTTCTCGATAAGGTCATCAAAGAATGGGAAAAAGAATTAAAAAGTCGCAACATATGGAAACCTGTCGTGTTAGGAAGACAGAAGGATAATATCAATGTTACATGCTTAGCGTTTGCTGATGATTTGGCAATCCTCTCCGGAGATGAACGAACGACAATTCACCAGATTGAAGTCCTCAAAGAATGTGCTGGGAAAGTAGGAATGCAAATCTCCTTCACAAAAACTGAATTCATGGCTACAAAACACATTGAAACCCAAACTTTGGTAACAAAATACGGTTCAATCAACAAGGTTAATCATTTCAAATACTTAGGTGAGATTATTGAACCTACAGGCACAGAAAGAATAGCACAAAGAACACGTGAACTCAAAATGCGGAAAGCATATGGGAAAACCGCAAACATCTACAACAAAAAATGCATGAGCATTAACACTAAAATTCGACATTTCGCGACGGTCATCAAACCCGAATCACTCTACGCCAGTGAGACCTTAAACCTCAATTATAAAGGGGATCTTGAAAACATCAAGAAAGCTGAAAGGAAAATCATCCGAAAAATTCTTGGCCCAAGACTTACAGATTAAGGATATCGTTCACAATCGCACAAGATCACAGAAAAATATTCAAATATTGAAACCGATTTCCGTAAACGACGCTTGAAATTTTATGGACACATTATGAGGCTAGATGACAACCGATTAACAAAGAAAATATTGATGTACTCACAAAAATTAAAGACGACAACGGTTTGGATTAAACCAGTCCAAACTGATCTCAATAACGCCAACATCACACCCACAGACATCGAAAACAGCAAAACTTTCAGACATAAGATCTACACTTGGGAAGCTGCATCAGAAGATAAGCCCAGCAGACCTAGGGGAAAATGGGCTGACGAACGTCGAGCTAAACATAGCGTCATGATGAAAGAATTCTGGAAGAACAAGAAAAATAACAGCAACAGATCATAACTTGCTTTATGTGATCCTATATGGGTCGAAACATACCAAATAAATAAATAAATAATATTTTCTGTGCGAATTTAAGAATACATGTTATTTAAAAATATGTGTTAGTCCTTCTACATAGCCTACTTTCTAAAACTATAACATAATACAAATTCACAAATACAACAAAAACACTTTCATATGAGTACATTATTAACGAGTTTACATTAAGAATTCTAGGTAAATTTTAACATCAAGATTACGTCGGTTGAGTTGTTTTAGAGAAGTTTGTATATTTTTCAACAAATAAACCAGTGATTATCTACATTTTGTGTAATTTCATTTCACCGTGTAGGACAACTTAATTAAAATTGAACACAGTTCTTCAATTACGAAAAATATAGTCATTAGTATTAAAATATGTGTAAAATAGTGATCACTGATCTCCGAAAAGAAATTAATTAATGAAGTTTGAAACCCATTTAATTTTTAACGAAATTTAAAAGAAGTAAAAAAAACAAGTAGAATACTAATTTCATTATATAATTTATTATGTAAAGCATTAAAATTGTAGTTTTATATGAACTAAATGAACTTTATGTTTAAAAAAGTTGAAAACGCCAATGAACTCTATCCCTTTGTTGTATAAAGCAAATATCAACTATAGACTTTAGCCTATAGGCGGCGTACTCTTAAATCCGGCCCTGAGCTGCACCACAACTTGATTCTTCTCGCTTATCGTTAATCGACACGTTCCCGATGAAACTCAACTGTCGGTGCACAATGCGATGCCCCGAGTCTCAAAATAACATAAAATGTTAGAAATGGAAGAGCAAGGATACATAAATACGTAAATTAAACAGAATTGCATGCCATGAGTGCCATGATAATACGTATGATGCAATCTGTAAAGAATACGATTATCAGACTGGAAACTAGAATTCGAATACCAGGCAGTTGTTTTTGTTACACGTTGTTATTCTACAGTGTTATTGTAAAAATTAGTAGTCGCTTTCTATAGATATAAACGTTGATTTCAGCCATTAGGCCGCTTCGTGGTTATGTAAATAGGTGGACATTCAAATACTTGAGTCTCTTTCTTTCCCCTCCTAATTCTTATGATGTGCTCGTATGCTCGATTACATATCTGTTATCATGCCGCCATCCTCCCCCCCCCCCACCCGGTGACCTGTAAACAAGTTCTTGGCTGAACTGACAAAAGTATTGTCAGAAAAGAATACATGATTTCAATAACTATTTATATTCGGCAAAGGAACGCCAATCCACAGTCATTGGAGAGCAACTCTTGATGGCAGCTTTTCCCCAAGGGTTCAAATTCTCGTAATCGCTGACAGTTTGCTTATGGACAGCCAGGAAAGTATGTAACCCGTGTTAGCTCCTTTGTGAGTTCTCAACCAAATGGTTGTCTTCCTCAATAGAAGACCCAGATTCATCCGGTGCTTAGGGACTGTCCAATTTCTCCAGATGCACGCCATTGTCATATTAACCTAAGCAAAATATCACACCGGAATATTGTCTTAGGAACGTTATACTCGCCAGTTTGGCTGAGATTCAGCTGTGCTTTCTTACCGTTTATGAGTAATCAAATTACCATGGAACGAGTGTTTCAACCGGTTCCAAGATTCCCAATGATAAATCGGATTCATTGAGATGTCTTTGATACCTGATGTCCTTATGGAGCTTTAATAACCTTAGCTGGTATACTGATCCTACACATCATTCTCTACGTTATATTAGAGCGTATCCTAAGCACTCATTTGTGTCATAATATCGAGGTATACATAGCGAACATGTGTGGTGGACATTACTATCAAGGACTGATGTAGATGGAATGGTAGAGTAAGAGCACAGAGCGTGACGGGAAGTGTTGCAATATCCATCCAGTTGACTGGGGAACTTTGTCATATTTCACATCTCAAGAGAAGTGACGATTTATGATTGCGCGATTGTACTTCTTGTTTCGCAAGTAGAAAGAGTTGATGCAAGGTGATTTTTTTAATTAAATAGTTTAAGTGTTGTATTATTCAATGCTGCTACCATTGGTAGTTGCCTCACTACCATTAATAATGTAGGCAATCCATCCAGATGGTTCCAAGATCTAGTAAATGCATTGTGTACCGACAAAAAAGTGTTCTTGTGTAAATGTTATAATTTCTAGTAATATGCATTGGAAGTATCCCAGGTTAAGTTGTTGATTACTTGTGAAATTACTATTATTTCAAACTGAATAATCGTTACTTAGACATTTGTTTTCTTCCAGAGTTTTTTTTGTTAGGCAATTGTTGCGTTAAATAATAAGAACTAGAGTTTTAGGAGAGGAACTAAAATACTCACTAATGGTAAGGGTATTCTGACTCAGGTCTTCATAGTATGAAGCCTCATGAGGCAAAAGCAAGGAAGAAAGTATAAAAGTAATTGCTCCGCGAAGCTGGTAACTTGAATTAATTCCTTCAACTCCTGTTGAGGATCATAGGGCTGTAACAAGGGTTCGCCATCTGGTTCTGTTGCGTGCTGTACATTTTATCCTTCCCCACGAGTACACAAGCTGCTCGCTCTCTTCCTCCACTGATCTCCTCCATGTCATTCTAGGTCTTCCTCTTCTCCTTTGACCCTGAGGATTCCACTCCATGGCTTGTTTAGCAATGCTGTTATCAGATCTGCGGCGCAGTGTATGGCCAAACCATTGCCAATTTCTTCTCTTGATCTGCTGTTCGACCGGCAGTTGATCTGTCCTCATCCACAATTCCTCATTTGACACCACATTGGCCAGTGTATTCCTAAGATGTTCCTAAGATATTTATTTACACATTTCTGGATCTTTCGTGTCAAGGATTTGGTCACTTTCCAAGTTTCACATGCATATAGCCGCACCGACCTGACATTGCTACTGAAAATCCGTAATTTTGTTCTCTTACTGAGTTCTTTGGACCACCATATGGGACGAAGTGTTGCAAAAGCGCCCTTAGTTTTATTCAAACGACTGTTAACGTCTTCTTATGCCTCTCCATTCATCGTTACAATGCTTCCTTGATAGCAGAAGCTATGGTGTACTGTTGCGCATGTCTTTGGTCTGACTTCCTGTGCTTCAGCTTTTAAATCATATAGCTTAGTTGCCATATCTCTGCTACTGTGATAAAGTAAGCATATCTATATGTCATCAGCAAAATACAAGTCTTCCAGTCGTTGAGCAAGTTTCCATTGGATGCCCAATCGACGATTCATTGCGTTTTTCATAACAACATCAAGGGTCATGAGGAACAATATAGGTGAAAGTAGGCATCCTTGTTTCACACCGGTCTTAACTTCAATTGGTTCCGTCAAACATCCTCTATGTTCCACCTGTCACGTGTAACTATCATACATGCACTGAACTAGGCTGATGATCATTTTAGGGATGCCAAAGATCTTCATTACTCTCCAGATCGTAGTCCTGAAGATACTGTCAAAAGCCTTCTCGATATCAATGAAGAGCTGATTGTTCTGCAATTATCCGTAGAGTGTTAATCTGCTCGGCACAGGAGCGTCCTTCTCGGATCCCAGGCTGCTCTTTTCGCAGCTTACTGTCCACATAAGCTTTAGTCCTATCAAAGATGATTCGGGAGAGAACCTTACTGGGTACTGAAAGTAGTGTAATGCCCTTCCAGTTATCACAAACAGGCAGGTCCCCTCTCTTCGGAAGTTTAATGAGCAGCCCTTTATTCCATTCTTGGGAAGAGTCTCGTTTTCCCAAATAGTAGTGATTAATGGAAGTAGCAGATATATCAGGATTTGCTTTGATAGCTTCGGGAATAATATTATCCAGTCCTGGAGCTTTCCCATTCTTTAGGTGTTTGATGGCTTTTACCATCTCCCGTTTTGTCGGTACATCACTGCTGATCCTTCTGTCATCCTGGATCTCTTCGTCCCCCTGTTCTTGCTCCCCCACTGCCTTCTCTAATCTGGTTCAACACTTCATTAAAATGCTCTCTCCATCTCTTCATCTGCTCTTCTTCGGGGGCAAGAAGAATGCAATCTTTATTCTTAATTGGCTTGTTTCCATCAAATTTCTTGTTAGACAGTTGTCTTGTGATGGTGTAAACAGTTCTTGCATCACCTACTTCCGCTGCATGGTCAGCTTCTGTAGCTAGTTTATTGGCAAACGCCCTCTTATCCCTACTAAAACAGCGCTTAACAGATCGATTAATAGCAGAGTATTCCTTGTGGGTTCTCTCTTCGGCATCACGTGTTTGGGCTGCATTCTTTCTGGTTTTAGCTATTCTTCTTTCTTCGATTAAGTTCCAGGTATCTTGTGAAACCCAGTCAGGTCTTCCTTTCTGTTTTACTCCAAGAACCGCCTCGCAAGTTGAATTTAACATTTATCTGGTCTTAATCCATTTTTGTTCATATCCTCAACCTCTTCCTGCCCCAGCTTACCTAACTTTAGGGCCAATTAAAGTTTTAAACTCGTTATGTAATGTTTTAATAACAGAGTATCAGATTACGGAGTTCTGTAGAGAAATATTCTTTGATGGTTGTCTCCTTGAGTCTTCCAATGCTGTATTTCACTCTTCCACACTGCCCTGCTCTCCTTACTGTTGCTAGCTTAATTCTTACAGTCGCTGTAACCAAATGATGGTCGCTACCAACATCAGCTCCTCTTCCGTTCCTTACATCCAGTAGAGAGGTGCACCACTTCCTTTTAATAACAAAATGATCAATCTGATTTTCTGTCTTATGGTCATGGGAAACCCAGGTTACCTTGTGGCATTCTCTGAGGGAAAATCGTACCACCAGTAACCAGTCCAAACGTACCACACAAATCATTAAATCGATCCCCATTGTCATTTAGAACACCCATACCTTGTCTTCCCATAATTTCTTCCATTTCATGGTTTTCACTTCCAATTTTTGCGTTTAGTTCTCCCATCACCGTAACGATATCTCTTTTCCGTACGCCTCTCAATGTTTAATATAAACATCTCTTTCTCCTCTTCCTCAGCCATCTCAGTTGGAGCATAAAATTGCACTATAGTAACCGGTCTTGCTCTACATGCAAATCGTGCAGTAATTATCCTTTCAGAAATGGGATTCCACTCTAGTAAACTCTTCTTGGCTATACTACATAACAGTAAAGCTACCCCCTCTGTATGGTTGTCATCATCTCTTCCCGAATACAATAAAGTGCTTCCATTCCTAGTTTAAATTTCTCCAAACTGTCCATCTTGTCACGCTAAGCCCCAGAATAGTTTGTATCGAACCATTTCTCGTGACACTGCTTCAGGTTTCCCAGTCAGCCACATGGTCTGAATGTTCCAGAATCCAATTCGTGTGTCCTTTTTCATAGCAAATGGTGCGCCTTTTGAATCAGTCCGGCTATTTCTTGTTTCGTTTTCTTTGATAGGATTTAATCGGATTACCAAAGGTTATCAGCCCAAGTACCCTATCTTGGCGGGGGGATGGCCCTTTCCGCTTCCAGGCTCGCGGCAATTTTCTGTAGGGGTTGTCTCCTTTAGCCTTTGTAGATCTCTCTAATGGCTGCAATGTTCTCAAGGAAATTGAATTAAATTATACAATAAAATAGTAAGCCTTGTATGAAAATTTGCCATGCTATGTTTCACTGTGCTCAGATAATTACGACGCGAGAAAAATCGATACAAATATTTTAATTTTGCGTCGCAGTCAAGTTAGATTTGTGTTCATCAGGTTATTATAAGGCGCAAAGGTGAACTAACGTTATTAGCCTCTATCAACATACAAAATGTCAGTTTGATTGTTGCAATAGATTCACAGATATTGAGACTGTCTAAATATTTCGGATGATCGCCATCTTGGATTGTTCTATATGTAATCCATAGAGTTATACACCATTAGATGATTATTGTGTAGATAATTATTCAAACGTTGGTTCCTCAGTTTAGGGGCTGCGACAACGCGGCATGTAGCCCCGGGTACTTTGGATGAGTGTAGAATCTGTCTGATAACCGGTGTTAATTGTGATGGCTTAGTGTGTGTTATCTGTTTCTAATTCAAGTAAGAACTGCAGATATTCAATGTTCAAGTAGTTCCTAATTTTGCTACCAAACGCCACCGTCAACGACAACTAGTTCTGAACTTTGTTACTAGATGCCACTGCAGTCGGCTCCTGGCAACGAACGCTGGAACCTCAGAGCGTTAGTCAAATCTACCCTATAATTTAGCTTCACACAAGTGTAATTAGTGGAAGTTCCTCTTGCATGCCATAAATCAATGACATGGGACCGCCAGCTTTACTTCCCCTCCGAAGGAAGGCATACTGAGGTATTTTTAACGCTCTTAAAAATCCGACGACTTCTGCCGGGCTTGAACCCGTGACCTTGGGCATAGAAGCTCAACACGTTACTTACTACGCCACCGAATCCGCTTATCCAAACGTTCACTTCGATCGTATGATTAAGACACAACAAATAAAAACTTAATTTTAAAATTTCGCACAGCCGCCATCTTGAGTTTATGAGAACAAGTGAATCAAATAGTTGCCAGTAGATATATCTTATATAGACATGAAGGGTGTTAGGTTTCACTGCGCCACGGGAGGCGGCGGGGGGGGGGGGGTTGATGCAGGAAGGGGCTTCAGTCGGTCGAGTTAGTTAGTTAGTTATTGCTGATTAAAAGGGCGGAACTACGAGGTCATCTGCCCCTCTTAACACAGATTTAAGTGTACAATTTTGGAATGGAATTTAAAATTTAGAGGTGGACACCAAAATTTGAAAAGACCGAAAATTAATCAAACAAGAAATTAAATAAAAGTAATAATTATAATATATAACAAAAATTACGGGAAAAAAAACAAAAATTCAGCATTCAAAAACGAACAAGTCGTTGAGTTAATGTACTCTGGCAAAACCCATTCTCACGTATAAAGCGGATGACGAGATCAGCAGCCACCGCGTCATCGGCTAATATAAGTGTGAGTGTCATCTGCAAACCGAGGTTTCTTCGTAAGTCAGCTTACTCGGTTAAAATGTGGGCAACGGAGAAAACGGCTCCTCAGGTACAAAGAGGGTGGATCTTGTATGACCTATCCTTAGGCTACACAAAATGATCCAAGATGGCTGCGGAAACGTGATGTGCGGGTTGCGGGAGGTTCCCAAGGGTAGGGTAAGAGGGGTGAAGAGGAGGGGTTTCCCGAAGTCATGCAACATGACGCCTGGCTGTTCCCGACAGTAGCCGAACGGTGTGTCCCCTAAACGCCCACCAGAATTTCCTAAACTACTACCGATTTATCCCAAAATTCCCTAAAAACACCCAAATTTCCTCAGAATTTCCCAAGATTTACCCCAAATTCACCCCAGATTTACCTCAAAACTGCCTAAAATTCCCCATATTTCTCCCAAATTCCCTAACATTTCCCAGATTTTCTCAAAAATCCCCCAAATATATCCAAATACCGGAACAGTACCCCCTAATAGACCATGTCCTACCTACATACCACCTACCTACTTACCTTTCTAACACACCTACCTATTTACCTACAACACTCCTACCACCTACATGCCTACCTATCACGTGCCTACCTACCTACCCACCACCTATCTCATACCTTCCACCTGTCTACCTACCAACCACATACCTACATACCTCCTACCTACATACCACCTACCTACCTCCTACTACATACCACCTACCTACATACAACATACGTACCTACCTACCACCACATACCTACATACCTACCTATACATACCATATACCTACATACCACCTACCTACCTCCTACTATATACCACCTACCTACATACCACATACGTTCCTTCCTACCACCACATACCTACCTATACATACCACATACCTACCTATACATACCACATACCTACTTACCACCTACCTAAATAATAATAGTCCTACTATGGTACTAGTGCATACCCTGTCTTAAATCAAAGCTTTCATCGTTCGTCAAAATACTGTAACACCTACAGCACTGAAACATATTTGTCCTAACTTACACGATGAGACTCTTAACGCTAAGAAATTGTGCACTGGTATAGCCCATCATACGAATCTTCTCTGCAATCACCTGAATAAGATGCGAGAAATATTTTAAAAATGAGCCTTTAAAATTTCTAACTGATTCAATCTTGAACTTTTGAAAACAATTGAACATTATTGGATGTCTCTACACTGAACTGTGCAAAGTTTCATTGCACTCGGGTAATCAAATCGGCAGAAAATTTATCTTAAATACTGTACGGTATTTGAAAATATCTTGGCCCCCAAGTTGATTTTGTGTTTCTCAGGATTTGGAAAGTCACATATATTTCCATGCTTAACAGTCATTTGACACCATACAATATGTCAGTTTGATTGCTTAAATACTGTAGGTTCGAAGATATTGAGAACTGGTGAAATATATGGCTTGGACGCCATGCTGGAGTGTTTTATGCTATAGCATTATGCCAGCTGATGAATATTATAATCGTGGATCATTATATCAACCTACATTTCTATCGCTTGTTTAGGACATGTGAAATAAAAATGTAATTTTATAAAATTTTCTACAGCCACAATGTGTAGGTTCTCATAAAAATTGAATTAAATTAGACGCCGGTATATTAAACTCTGTATGAAGATAATTTTCACTTTAAGTCGCGAGAAAAATCCATATAGATATTTAAATTTCGTATCGCCGCCATGTTGGTTGTGTACTCATCAGGCTATTGAAAGTCCCAAAGACAAACTTACGTTAATATCCTATATTAACCTACAAAATATAAATTTGATTGCTGTAATATAAGGTGCGTTCAAAAAGTAACGAGCCGGAGAATTACAGAAACCAGTACCTGTATGTTAGAAGTATTGGCCCTGGCTGTTGAGGCCACTGTGACACGAGGCGGTGAATGGCTGTCTCATAAAATTCCCCGGGTTGCGATGTGAACCACTTCCACACGTACAGCTGGAATCGTTGGCCCCGCAGAGCCCTTTTCAGGGGGCCAAACGTGGCGTAATCACAGGGAGAGGGGTGTGGACTGTATGGAGGGTGGCCGAGAACCTCCCATTTGAATTTCTTCAGGAGTGCCGCGAATGTGTAGGCCGTATGCATTGTCGTGGAGCAGAATTACCCCACAGGTGAGATTGCCTGGTCAAAGAAGAACGTCAGCATTACCTTTCTTGCACTCGTATGGATGGCCTTGCCTTTTTTGAGCGGTGGAGACCCTGGATGCTTCCATTGGAGGCTTTGTCGTTTGGATTCTGGTTCGAAGTGAGGACACCATGACTCACCTCCAGCCACCACTCGTGCCAGGAACCCATTCCCTTCCCTCGCATAGCACTGCAGATGACCAAGACAGTGGGCCAATCGACATGCTTCCTGGTATGGTTGAAGACTGTGGGGCACCCATTGGGCACACACTTGGCGCAAGTGCAGTCGTTCCTTCATGATGGTGTGCACACTTCCGACGCTCAATCCGACCACGGTGGCTATGGCGTTCACTGTCACTCGGCGGTCCTGGGTAATGAGTGCATCAACCAGCTGGTCGTTGTCATCGGTAATGCAGGGGGGTGTCCCAGACCGGGCATCATCGACTAACGATACCCGTCCTTCCCTGAAGCGCTTGTGCCACGCCTAGACTCTTGCAAGGGGCATGCAGTGTTCGCCGTACACTTGTGACATTCGGTGATGAATGTCCGTTCCCCCTACTCCTTCCGCTCTTCGTTTGACGCCTCCATGTCACTGTTTGCAATGCCACTGGCAGCGTTGGACGATTGATGCATGCTGCTGCTCGCTTTGTATCGTCACGTGACGTGCACGCGTGCCCTCTGTGACCTTCCACGCTCCGGTCGGAACCACACCTCGTTACACACGCCACAATTAGCCGATGTCGTCACCGGTTTGCGCATTCCTGCCTCCGGCTCGTTACTTTTTGAACGCACCTTATAGATTCGTAGATATTGTGAGGTTTGAAGCCATTTTTCAGTGTTGCCTAAGTAAACAAAAGTTTGGTGCTTTTCAGTCGGTCAACACGAATGTACCCAAATAGAGCTGGGTTATGCCCTGATCCTGAAATAAATTACATAAGATTAATAAATACACTAGGATGACCAGTTTCGATCGTCAAGCGATCATCATCAGATCCATTACACTTAGGCTATAACATCTATGTTTGAGAATACAGGTGAAAAATATATACAATATGTACAATTATTTAGTTGCAGTTTTGGTAATGCAACAGTCGGTGTATGTTAAATGTGGTATATCTAATGTTAGATAAACTTCTAAAATAGTGATGAAAATCCGGAATTTGTCTGTTAGGGGTGATTATATGGTTTTACAAAATCAACTATGGTTATACTGAAATAATGCAAGCTTATACTTATCGAGTTGTCTCTTTAACTGGAACTTGAAGCAGTTGACGTGTTGCCATAGACACCAGTTGTAGTCGACTAACCCTGAGTGTTCACTGGGTGGAACTGGTTTTCCCCTTCCTCCCCCTTTAGCTGCTATGTTCTTCCAGAGGTCAGTGCCATGTATATTAGTGTGACTTTGCCAAATCTAGATAAAAGTGTATGCTATTGAATGCAGGAGTCTGCAACTACTAAAGACCGTGGAACTATCTTCGCCACGCATGGGCTAAAAAGCCATCGATACTGAGCGGTACACGGTCTATTGAAGACGTCCCGGCACCTTTAATACTGCCGCGCATATCGGCCTAGGTTTATTGCACAAAAATGTACATAGTACACCTGATCCAATTAACATTTATCTATAAACACCGCTATTTGCCCCCCCTTTTTTATCTAGCTTGGCTGTATCGCTAAGTTGTGTCTTGTTTTCGACAGGGTGTGTTTTTTAGTAGGGCGAAAAGGGGTGAACTCTCCATAAAAGTGTGTTCATTTAGATTGTTGGGATTGTTTTGTTTTGCTAGGTGAATCTCGATTGCTTCTTTTATGTCGAGAGCTCTGCCTTTCGATTCGTGATGAATTATTTTTAGATTATTTTTAAAAAACAAACTAAAATTTGCATACATAAGAAAGCAAAAAATCAACCAACAACTATACGATATTCAATTGCAACTAAGTAACTTTTCGCACGCATCCCAATGGGACAGTTTTACCGAGCACCTACATGACACCATCAAAATCAGAGCAACTAGGAAACACGAAACGCTAGAATATAAACTAAGAAAACTAGGAGAAACAAAGAATAATCAACCTAGTGAACAACACACGAATAATAATGAATTCAATTTCCACAGCAGGGTAAACAACAGAACGAACGTAACCTTCTCTCGAAATGAAATGGATATGCTAGACAAAGGTTTGAAATACAACTGCACAGACGCACACACGAACCATAATATAAAACAGTTAATCACAGATATCGAGATAGCCAGTCACAAGCTCCCAGCAGAAGACAGGGAATTAACCAAAAATCTTGCCACCAACGAAGCCAAAAAAAAATCCTCAAACGAGAGGGCGAAAACAATTACACTCAAAACAACAAACAACTAAAAGAAATAAAGTCATTGAAACAAAAAATAAAAGAACATGACTTAATCATCACAAAAGCAGATAAGGGAAATACCACAGTAATTTTGAACAAAATAGAATACATTGAAAAAACAGTCGAATTCCTAAACAACAACGAAATCAAGGAATTAGCAAAAGATCCCACCAATATTTCCAAAAACAAATAAAAAGTGTAATAAAAGAAACAGAATACATATTGACCAAAGCTGAAAATTCAAAACTAATAAACATGAACCCGAAAATACCGTCATTGAGGGGACAACCAAAAATACACAAAAATGAGTGCCCAATAAAACCAATAGTCTATTGTAGGAATGCGCCTAATTACAAAATCAGCAAAGAGTTACTAAAAATCTTAAAACGCTGCCTTTCCAATGACAAAAACAACTCTGTAAAGAACACAACGGAATTAGTAACAGCACTGAACACCCTACAAATGAAACCTAGCATGAGGCTTGTATCTTTCGATGTAACTAACATGTACACCAATATTCCTGTTAATGATGCAATCAACACTATCGAAAATAACTTAAAATCCAACAATTCGGAAAAAGAAACTGAAGAGATCGTGCGACTACTGAGGGTCGTCCTCGGCCAAAACGCGTTTCAATTCGACAATAAAATGTACACACAAACAGAAGGATTAGCGATGGGTTCACCACTAAGCGGATTAATCGCTGACATCTTCATTAATGCACTAGAAAATGAGTTTTTAGAAAATACTTCAACAAAGGGAATAGTAATATGGAAAATATACGTAGATGATGTAATTTGCATCTACGATACTGAATTAACAAGCGAAGAAACAATTCTCCAATCCATTAATAGCCTACACCACTCAATAAAATTCACCAAGGAATCCGAAACAGATCGAAAAATAAATTATCTCGACATAACTATTGAAAGTAAGGACAACGAGCTTTCATACTCCATATTCCGAAAAGCGACACAAACCTCGCATTCAATCGACAATCAGTCTAATCACCCCAGTACGCATAAATTAGCGGGGTTCAATTCAATGGTGCACAGAGCTTTAAACATACCCATGTCAACAGACAATTATAATAAGGAAATAAGAACCATTAAACAAATAGCAAAGGAAAACAATTTCCCGCCAAGCAAAATAGACCAAATTGTAGCCAAACATAAAAATAAAGATAAAATGATTCCAAAACCGGACATTAATGAGAAAAAATTCGCGCGCTTCAACTATGTGAATGAGAACACATATAAAATCACTAATCTATTCATAAAGCAAGGCATAAAAATAGCATTCACAACGAATAATACGACCGGGAGGCACCTGCAAAATAGCAATCTAAATAAACAAGACCCGTATTCAAAGTCAGGGGTATATTCTATTACATGCCAAGACATTGGTTGTCAAGCTAATTACATTGGACAGAGAGGAAGACGAGTAGATACACGTTATAATGAATATAGGAATGCGATAAGATTCGGAACACATTCAGCCGTATGCGAACATATGTGTGACACGGGGCACAGCTTCACTAAAATCGAGACTGATCTAAAAATAATTCATCACGAATCGAAAGGCAGAGCTCTCGACATAAAAGGAGCAATCGAGATTCACCTATCCAAACAAAACAATCCCAACAATCTAAATGAACACACTTTTATGGAGAGTTGACCCCTTGTCGCCCTACTAAAAAAACACATCCAGTCGAAAACAAGACACAGCTTAGCGATACAGCCAAGCTAGATAAAAAAGGGGGGAGGGAAATAGCGGTGTTTATAGGTAAATGTTAATTGGATCAGGTGTACTATGTACATTTTTGTGCAATAAACCTAGGCCGATATGCGCGGCAGTATTAAAGGTGCCGGGACGTCTTCAATAGACCGTGTACCGCTCAGTATCGATGGCTTTTTAGCCCATGCGTGGCGAAGATAGTTCCACGGTCTTTAGTAGTTGCAGACTCCTGCATTCAATAGCATACACTTTTATCTAGATTTGGCAAAGTCACACTAATATACATGGCACTGACCTCTGGAAGAACATAGCAACTAAAGGGGGAGGAAGGGGAAAACCAGTTCCACCCAGCGAACACTCAGGGTTAGTCGACTACCAACTGGTGTCTATGGCAACACGTCAACTGCTTCAAGTTCCAGTTAAAGAGACAACTCGATAAGTATAAGCTTGCATTATTTCAGTATAACCATAGTTGATTTTGTAAAACCATATAATCACCCCTAACAGACAAATTCCGGATTTTCATCACTATTTTAGAAGTTTACCTAACATTAGATATACCACATTTAACATACACCGACTGTTGCATTACCAACACTGCAACTAAATAATTGTACATATTGTATATATTTTTCACCTGTATTCTCAAACATAGATGTTATAGCCTAAGTGTAGTGGATCTGATGATGATCGCTTGACGATCGAAACTGGTCATCCTAGTGTATTTATTAATCTTATGTAATTTATTTCAGGATCAGGGCATAACCCAGCTCTATTTGGGTACATTCGTGTTGACCGACTGAAAAGCACCAATTTTTTTTTTTTTTTTTAGATTCGTAGATATTGAGAACCTTCTAAATATTTCGGATGACCACCATGTAGGCCATAGATTTATGCATCATTAGATGTAGATTATTGCATAGGTTCATTATACAAACGTTCACTTTGATCACATGATTAAGACACAAAAATAAAAACTTAATTTTAAAATTCACTCAGCCACCATCCTGAGTTTATGAAACGAATTGAATTAGAGGACAGTAGATTAAATCTTGCTTGTGCTGTCAAGCAATTTTGATAAAGTTTGAACAAGGGCTTGAAATACGTATTTCATGTATCTCTAGCTTTATTGCATTTTAAAATAATGTTTGGGAAAGAATTATTTCTTTTTTGTCACATGAGTCATGAGAATCGTGAAGTATGTGCATTTGCAATGTTTTCAGTAGTAGGACAGGGCTTGTATACGAGATATTCTAGATTATCGAACCGAAATGGCCGAAAACAGCTAATATCTTCCGAGCGAGTAATCGCAGAAGGATGGGCTATGGTTCAAACAAGAGGGGACCACGACCCCCCATAGGGTCAAACAGACAGTTTACTTTCACGAATAGTCCGCGAAAAATCTAATATCTCCCGAACGATGAAATGTAAATGGATGGGAGGGATAGCTCAAACGTGGTTACACCACCACCCCCATAAGGACTGACCACTAAGGAGGGATAAATTCTCCGGATTTTTCCCAAATTCCCCAAAATCCCCCTG
The DNA here is from genome assembly GCA_946902985.2 of Meconema thalassinum. Taxonomy (NCBI): domain Eukaryota; kingdom Metazoa; phylum Arthropoda; class Insecta; order Orthoptera; family Tettigoniidae; genus Meconema; species Meconema thalassinum. The sequence continues at coordinate 43,656,967 of OX336392.1, forward strand.
AGTTTTTGAACATTCTCCAGAATTGACCAAAAGTCCCCTGAATGGGATAAAGTATAGCATGAGAATATTGCCCAAGGGCATGTGACTTCATATTAATCTTAATCGCCTCCTCTTCTACCTTACAGAGTTGAGGTTTTCACAATGGAACGCCATCGGGTCCTATCCTGTGATAGCACCATGACTTGTCGCAGGTTACTGCCGCAGGCTTCGATTGCCTCCTCGATGTTATCCCACCACTTGACGCGGGGCCTGCCTCGGGATCTCTGGCTGCCTACCCGCGCCTCCCACACCCGCCTCAGCATCCTGGTCTCGGCCATTTTGTTGACGTGGCCAAACCATCGTGGTTGCCCCAGTTCTTTGGTAGTCCTCAGTGGCCGGATCTGCAAATTCTGCCTGATGGTCGCATTTCGTACCCGGTCTCGTCTCGTGTTCTTCTCGATATTCCGCAAGTACTCATCTCCATCGCTTTTAGCTGGCTCTGGTGTCGGGATGTGAGTGCCCACGACTCGATGCTGTAGGTAAACGTTGGAATGTACGTTGATCAATTGCAATCTTGGTAGTTTTGCTGACTTCTGCTTTGCTGAGGAATCCGCTGTTGATCGAAAAGAAGAGTCTGCCAGTAGCAGCTAGCCTCTGGTTGATCTCGGGACCCATTCTTTCCTCTTCGTTGATCGTCGCGCACAGGTACTTGAAGTCTCCTACTTGTTCAAGCATTTGCCCCTTCAGTTGGATGTTGTGCTTCTTGTTGTTCCTAGAGATCACCATGGTTTTGGTCTTGTCACATTGATGGTCATTTCTCTGTTCTCCATTTCTCTATTCCACAAGTGTAGGTTGTGTTGGAGTTGAAAGCCAGTCATGGCAAGGAGAGCGACATCATCAGCGAAAGTCATTTCTGACATTTGGAAGGACTGCATTTTCTAGTTGCCAACAGTGATTTTCTTGGTGTTTCGTTTTGTGTCTTTGATGACATCATCCATGAGCAAGACGAAGAGGCAGGGTGAGAGGCTGTCTCCTTGTCATACACCTGCGGTGGTGGTGAATTCCATACATTTATCCCCTGCTGTCCTCTCGTAATTCTTGGAGGTGCTGTAGAAACTTTGAATAGCCTGGATCAGGTTATTTTTGACCCCACGTGCTTTCAGCACCTTCCATAATTCCTTCCATGGGACTCGGTCGAATGCTTGTTGCAGGTCAATGTATGCCAGATGTACCTCCATACCGTACTCAATCGTATTCTTGGCCACTTGCCACAGTGGGAATATGAGGTCCTGCGTGCTCCTATTAGGTATAAAACAACATTAGGGCTCCTCCAGCTGTCCTTCGCATTGCGCTCTAAGTCTCATTTCAAGTATCCTGGAGTACAGCTTGCCTGGGGTGCAGAGCAGGGATATCCTCCGTGATTCCGGCATTCTCTGTTGTCACCCATATTGAAGATTGGCACAATGACCGCCACTTCCCAGTCCTTGGGGATGGTCTTTGTCCGCCAAGCAAGCTGAAGGACTTAAAGCAGAAGCCTTTCTCCTCGATCTGACATGTGTCAGATCATCTCAGCCGTGATCTTGAGCCTTGGAGCTTTTCCCAACTTCATTTTCTTAATGGCGAGGATCAGCCCAGCCTTCGTAATCTGATCCTCTTGATCCCCTTCAGTGATCCCATAATCTTCCTGGCTTGTAATTTGAGTGGGATTCAGAAGTTCAGAGAAGTGTTCTTTCAAACGTTCCATTATTTCAATGCTTCTTGTGAGCAGTTGGCCATCCTTGTTCTTCAAGAATTTGATGGGAGATGGCTTCTTCTTCCGCATGTTCTTGATCACCCGGTAGAACAGTTTCTGGTTGACTACGAAATTAATTTCAAACTTTAGACCAAAGTCCTCCCATGACTTGGCCTTGGCACGCTTAACCACTTCTTTCAATTGGGCTCGCTGTTCTTTGTAAACGTTGTAATCAGTCCCGATTTTCAGGTACCTCGCCCAGAGCTGCTGCTTCTTCTTCTTCTTCTTCTTCTTCTTCTTCACCTCTGCCTGTACTTAATCCATCCACCACACCGTGCTCTTTTTGCTCCCGCTATTCTTCTTCACAAGGCATACGTCTTTGCGCCTTGGAGTATCGTGGTTTTGAGGCGCTGCAAGCAATCTTCGAGACTATCCCCATTCAGGTCTTCATCAGTGATATCTCGGTTGATTCTTTCCTGGAACTGGCGCCTTGTCTCTTTGTCTTGAAGTTTGTAAGATCTGATGCTGGTTTCTTTGTATCGTCTTTGGTTGGACTTTTTCCGGTGTGGAGACTTCCAGACTAGCACTTTTTTTAGTATTAGGAGTCGTTGGTTGCTTCCAATCACAGGGCGTCTCATAACTCTGGCGTCAAGTACAAATAGGAACGCCTCTTTCGTTCTTACTAAGCTCCTCTCTGGGGAAGAGGTGAATTCTTTTGTGAGGGAACATGATATTTGTGAAGATGAAGTCGTTTGTCACACACAGCTCTAGGATCTGCTCTCCATTGTTGTTCACAACATTATCGACGTGGCGCCCAATGACTCTCCCCCAGTGGTCCGGCTTGTTTCCAACTCGTCCATTAAGGTCTCCTAGGATCATGACTTCCCCTGTGCATTCATCGATGGTCTTCTTCAGGAGCTCGAAGTAGGCGTTCTTATCCTCAAATTTCGCATCCTCGTTGGGGGAGTATGCGATAATTAGCGACACAAGACTGTTTGCGTCTAGAACATCTACCGTCATTAGCCTCTCCGAGATAAACTTCCAGCTCCTGAAATTTTGCACCTCCTCTTCCCGTACAAGACATGCTACTTCTGCTTGAGTGCGAGTAATTTCTGCGACACCGCTATACAAAAGCATGTTGTGGTCTTCGAGAATCAAGCATCCTCTTCCCTTTTTCTTGGTTTCCGTGATACCCAGGATCATTACTCGGGTCTTCTTGATCTCCCTAACCTGCTCCACTTCCTTACCTGCCAGGCCTCTTACGTTCGAAGTTCCACAAATTGTAGTTCCTTGACCTCGCCTGGTTGTCATTGGTAATATTCGTCTGGCTTTCCTCTGTATTGTTCTTTTCATCAGGTGGGGTTCTAGTGATCGGGTGATTGGCTCGATGCACCCTAGCACAGCGGAGTGGCTGCCTCCTTAACGCTTCCGTGCATGCGTTACTACTCTTTTTCAGGAGCAATGGTCTTCGAGCCCTCTACTTCCTGAGATCATTTCTGTTCCTTCTCTCAAGATCTACAGCTATTTTAGGGTTATACTGCCTTATACCCGGTCCTCAGTGGAACTCAGCCGCTGCCATAGCAACGTTGCCCGTCCCCCAGGACTTGGACCCGACTGTTGAGATTTACCTGGATGCAATACAGTTACAGCCAAAGCCCCCTGTATGCCCCAAGCCGAGGGACTTACGTTCATTTAAACTCTGAAAGCTCTACAAGAGGGCAGGAAGGCTAATTGTACCATCAAGAGGGAGGCTGATCTTCCCCAAGGCCATGGGAGGCACACGGGGTCCCTCAAGGCCTCGTGAATGTTCAGACAAATTGATGCTTGTCTCGAGATAGTGTACGGTCGGAAGCGGGATTGTCATGGAGGAGAGGGGTTGGTGGGAGTAAGAAGAAAGGAGGAAACTTGTAGTTTGTATTTTTACGTGAACGTTAATCGTGCGATCATGAGCCACGGGACCTCCTTTTTACGTGGAATCCGAACAACAGGACATGTCATTTCCCTTAGAAAATCTCACATGCATTAACCGGTGAACGGCAAATAGCTTGACCCCTAAGCCACTACGTCCCCGGGAAAAGGAGGGTGGCTCAGGCCACGTGACTGCACAGACAAGTAGAGGCCTGTCTCAGGACAGCGTATGGCGTCACAGGAGGAGAGAGAGTGGCGGTCTTGTTCGATCCAAGTGGTCGGCCTTGTTGGATCGTGATCAGCCGATGAAGAGATAGAAGGATAGAGAGTGGCGGCCATGTTGGATCCAAGTGGTCGACCATTTTGGTTCTTGACGAAGAGTGTAAAATAAAGGGATAGGACATAATGCGAGGTAAATAAAAGACGGGGCGAAATGTTTAGATTAAGTCAGATTTATTGGACCGCCCATCCTGGGACACCTATCTCATCCCTATCCCTGATACTGATACACACAACTCTAGGAATACTGGTTGTCAGACACATACACTCATCACAAAGGGGCTGATGACCATGATTTTATACATCTCAAAAAACGCCATAATATTGACAGTGGGTATCATACTGTAGTGTTTCCAACGCTCCTTTCAGACAAATGTTGGGATAGTATTTTCTTCTAGCCCTGGGGTATATACCTCATCCTTCTCCCTAATACAGCTACAGATTAACAAGCAAGAATTGTAAGTTAATCATGCAGATATTTGCAGCAACAGGATATAAGCCAAATGTGTTGGTATGCAGTAACCTGTATCACTAGTCCTTGAGGGTAGAAAACGACCGCGATTGGGGTATATAAGACAAAAACTTGGTAGACCAAACGTTAGTTCAGCGCTGGACACAGAACCGAAAACATTCTCAAGATGCTAAGCCGTTTATAAACATTAGGTGTTATGGTGGTGGTAACTTTTAGTTGGTTCCTTAGTTGAGGGGCTGCGACAACGCAGTCCCTTAGTCCCGTGTACTTTGGGTGTGTGTAGAATTTGTCTGATAACCGGTGTTAATTGTGATGGCTGTATTAGTGTCTGTTATCTGTGATTCAGGTAAGGACTGCAGACGATCAATTTCAAGTAGTTCCTTCTTTTGCTACAAAATGCTACCGTCCACGACACTTAGCAGTGAACTTGGCTACTACATGCCATCGCACTAGCACCTGTCAGCGAACGTTGGATCTAATGTAGCGTTATCAAATCTAACCTACAAACTTCATCTTCAGACAAGTGTAGTTAGTGGAAGGTTCTTTTACATGCCATACGTCTATGACATGGGCCCGCCGGCTTTAATTCTCCTCCGAAGGAAGGTATACTAAGGGATTATTAACGCTCTTAAAAAATCCGACGATTTCAGCCGGGTTTGAACCCGCGATCTTGGGCATAGAAGCTTAGAATGCCACCAACTACGCCCCAGAAGCCGCGGTGGTGACTTATAAACTCGAGTGTAATAGGCGTGATATTATTTTTATATACTACTGCTACTATGGATATTGTCGATGCTCTAGGACAAGCATACGATTTAGAGGATAAGAAGAAGCTGAGCCAACTAGCTACACACACCCCTTACGGCATTATCAATGTGTATATGTGAAGAATTTGACACGTTTTTACTGGCACGTAATACTGACATGTCCGACAGTACGCTGGATGATGTGAATCGTTCGTAACCGTTATACCATGTCTATGAAGGTGTAAAAACAAGAAGTATATCCTAGGATTTATTGAAAAAACACTGATGGTATAGCATTAGTGGTATAACATGTTCATGGTACAAACATTATAGAAATAGTGTTATATATAGAACATGCTCATGTTGCTATCTGTGAAGTAAGAGTGTGACAATGAAGGGTGTGCGGAGTTAATACAGTACAATTGTTTAGAGAAATGGTATCCACAAGCTTGGATAACCGCAACCGGTGGGAATCGCTCAGTAAATGTTTTCAGACACGAGTGAGTTCTGATCGCTTAATGAATGTGATCATCTGTCTTAAACCTAAAGAATTTATCAACGCTTGTTACACTATGTTTAGCGAGCAAATACAAACGTATTTGAGATTACTCCAGGCTTCAAAGGTAAACACGGAAATGGTGTGTGATTTTGTGTGCAAGAAAAAAAAACAGAGTAGAGAGAAACATTCTGTGTACTAATCTGAAAGAGTTGTATTCATCCGATAACCTAGAACTGTGATATCAAACGCATTGTGTCAAAAGTTTGTTATCAAAGTTTGAAGAGTTGCAAAATGGGCCTAGTGGTCTTGCACTAGAAATGATACATTTCCTTCAGATCAACGTGTCAAAATAATCCCCTGAACGCAGAGCTTAGCTATATTCCCTTACCGTCGACATTAGCCCGTCCAAGAGCTGTGGTGAATATTAGGAGAAAGGGTAATGACTGTTGGTGTATATGCAATCAGTGCAAAGTCATGGACGCAGGTCTGAAAAGTATAAAGCCACGTTTGACATGTTGAATCAAACCTTAAATTTAAGGTGTAACGTTTTCCATGGAGCTCTCAAAGATCCACCGTTTTCAAAACGATAATCTCGACTATTCAGGTATAGTGTATGTCGTAGACGGGAAGGACATTGTGGCTAAAAAAAATCATATTCATATTTTATTTTTTAAATAGAAGGATATGAATCACTATTGCTGAGTACCCAATCTTGGTAGATTGGTAAACAGTCAACTGTCAAAAAGGACAAAAAACACATCTGTGACAGATCCATTCAATGCTTTGTAAGTGTGTCTCATTTATAACGGCTGAACTGCTATGCCCAAGATAGCGGGTTCAACCCGGCCGATGTCGTCGGATTTTTAAGAGCGTTAATAAAATCCTTCAGTATGCCTTCATTTTATACAGATCTATCCAGTCTGGAGAAACCGTAACATATCCAGGAAGACGAAAATCAGACTTTTTAATACCAATGTGAAACTTGTCCTATTGTATGCATGTAAAATATGGAAAGTTACCAATCCTATTACCCACCAACTTCAAGTATTCACCAATCGTTGTCTGCGTCGAATTCTGGTTATACGATGGCCAGGTATAATCCCAAAACGAAGAGCTGTGGAAAAGGGCTAGCCAACAACCTATATAAGTCCAAATTAAACGGAGGAAATAGGGCTGGATTGGGCATGTTCAGCGGAAACAGAATGATGCAGTAGAAAGGAGAGCTATGGACTGGAATCCTCAAGACACTCGGAGACGGGGAAGACCAAAGAAAACCTGGAAACGTACCATTGAAGAGGAGGCCAGCAAAGCTGGAAAGACTTTGAGGGAATTGAAGAACTTGGCAGCAAACAGTCAGATTGCCCTATGCTCCACACGGAGCGAAAGGAAATAGGTACATTTTCTGTTCGACCTCAAAATGTATGAGTGGTTTACTTCCTCTTCATGGTGGAGAGGTAAAATGTGCATTAGCGTTCCAGACTGGTTTAAATGTATGGCGTTTTCATTAGAAAGCCTTGTGAATGGCGTTAATGAAGAACAGTTGAAATATACACGAACGCATTGTCCAAATCCACACCAGTTAGAGTTATGTATTCGTAAAGGTGTTTTCCCCTATGACTATGTCAAAAGCTGGGATTTGTTAAAGGAGAAGACATTGCCATCGCAATCTGTGTTTTATTCCATAATAACCCGCACCACCTTCTAGAACGAGAATTATGTCCGTGCCTGCCGTTTATGGCGAGTGTTTTATATAAATACGCTGGACGACTACGCCATGCATTACCTCAAACTGGATGTGCTGTTGCTCACATAGGGCCTACGTGTTTGAAAAATTCCGTCAGTTGTTCCAACATACACTGCTCAACAAAAGTTTGGACTAGCATAGATTTTATTACAATTACTTCTTATGGTAAATGCGTTGAGGTTTATACAGTAACTTATTAACAAACTAAACATCAGTTCTTCTCAAAACAATAACAATCGTAGTTAGATAACAATGAAACGGTACAAAAACAAAGCGAAATCCATTCTAATTGTCGCTTTTGAAAACAAAAACATTGAAAATCCGTGTTTCATTATGATCAGTATCAGTCTTTAGTATTCCTCCCCGAAGACGGAGGAGGCATGCTCTGAATGAGACCATCTAGTTTATCTTGGGGTAAGAGGTTCCACTCAACTATGGCAGCGTCAATTGATGACGGCAGTCCTAACTTTTGTTGAGCAGTGTATTTATGGGCTTGGTCCCGCCCACTATTTTACGTGTCCAGAACTGTCCTTTGACGCAGCATTGCGGCACACAAAAGTAGAATTGGACCTGTTGACCAATGTGGACCTGGTCTTAATCTTTGAACGCGGCATTTGGAGATGATTTGTCTTGCTCAGTTAAAGCCATGTGTAGGCTAAAAATAAATATATGACATCCAATTCGTCCGAGAGACCATGTGAATTGATGTGAACAATTTATATGGCTACGCCGTAAGCCAGCCCCTTCGCTATAAGGATTTTGACTGGCTCTCCGAAGAGGAACTGACACGTTTTGATGTGAAAACGGCTAGCCATGAAGCGTGCCGTGGTTATGTTCTAGAGGTAGATTTGGAGCACCCCACCGCCTTCCATGACGAACTTTCTTCAACCAGAAGTTGACCTGTATTACCAGCATGTTAGAAAATAATTCGTATCCATGGACAATGAATCATGTACTCATGAATCAGTTTTTGTGAGCAACTTCCTTTGCCGTGTGTTATCTATCGACTAGAGTAGCTTGCGTGTTCCCCAGACATGAACTCCATTAAACATGTTTGGGATTAACTAATGCAAGCTGTTAATGGACGTCCAGACCAAAGCCTATCGAAAATATCGGAAACACAATACAAACTGGTGGTTCCAACTTTCGACTGCAGCAGCGTCTGTTACACAACCGAGCATGTATTCAACGAATTTGATAAACAGAAGAATCGCGTATAGCGTAAAGTCCCACTGCCCCTCCTTCCCTCTTTCAACCCTTCCATATTTTTATTATTGTATCCTAATTTACGATGACACCTTTTAAAATTATTCATGAATCAGACTGCGTCCTTTCAGTAAAAACCAACTTATAATCAACAATATGTGTATTATTCTTCCCCGGACTTGAACCAAGACAATATCATAGCTGAAAGAGGATCAGCAATAACAAAGGTATCAAATTCTGAACCGCTTATATTGGCTGGGGACCTAACCACATGCATTGACTCTCGGTCGGCCAAAACATCTACGATACGGTAATTAATTAGTCACAAAAATAAAGACTACACTTAGTAAACAAGGCAAGTGATAAAACTTACTATTGCTACAATGGCAGTAGTACCGTAAAACGAGGTAAATGGGATCACTTTTGAACTTTGACTGTCTGTAACTTTTGAACCACTGAACTTTATTTCGTGTTCTTTAAATTGAAACATGAGTCCGCATCAATAGATTGTATATTGTTGATAAATTTGCCTCTATCCCGGAAAATTAAGTGCATATACCTAATTAAGTGCGTGATCCCATTCACCACACCAGATGGGAAGAATAGGATCACTCCTTGATTTCTATGACTAATCCTATTCAGATGAACTGTAGAGTGAAAGGGATCATTATTTATGACTCTGGACTACTCCTAGAAATATCAGATCATATTTAAATTAAACTGCCGATGGTGAAAAGACCTGTAAAACAATTTATTACTTAAAAAATATACATATTTTGTTGAATGACAACGTATTCACTACGTAAATTATAAAATTGGTGATAAACACAACTATAGTGTGATATAATTGAATGCAAACTTAAGTTGCCACCTACAGATATTTTCTGGGCCCTCCAGTCTCCCAACTATTTGCTCATAAGAGAAGCAAGTGATGTCCTCCAAAGCTGGAAACACATAGATGTGTCCTTGGAAGTCTCTTGTAGATTTGCATCAAACAAACGTCCTTTCGAATTTCGTCTCATCTTTACTGTTTACAGACCGCAAAATTTGGCCTACAAAATAAAGCAGCATGCTTGTGCCTTGTTTCCTGGTATCAGGAGGAAAACTTACTAGTACCCAGTCTCCTTCAGCTCTTCATGAAATTGAGAATTAATTTGCCGCCTTTCTATACTTGGTCCTTATTCCTTATAGCTAACCTAGCTCTTTCTATAGAATTAAGGTCAACTTTGCGGTGTACCTTGCTGTGTGGATCTGGTTTGTAGTGCCATGGCATACCCAAACTTGACATCAAAGTATCTGATCCTATTCACCTGCCAGTCAGAAAAATAAGGCAGGACACAAAGCAAATAAGATTTTATCACGACTGATAATATGCAAACTGAAGATGATACTTGAAATTAATTCACTAAATATACCTTATCCAAATAGAAAGCACAAATTTTGCAAAATGCTAGCGCAAGCACATGTTCTACACAAAGTTATTTCACCAAGCTAATTTCGAAAAACTTGTAGCTCCTGGTTGAATAAGTATACTGTTAAGTGCTGCCAAATTAAAAATTGGAAAACATGTTTTAGCATAGCGTTGTACCAACACAAGTAACACCAACTGCTAACAACCGACTTCCGGTTTATGTGGTACATGTAATATACGTTTATGTTTACCAACAAAGTATTGATCCCTTTCACCCCACTGATCCATTTCACCTCGTTTTACGGTACTATTGATTTAGCTTTTGTGATTGATGGATTAAGAGCCGTCTCTCAGTACATCCTGTATAATATCGCCATAAGGAAGCATCTTCCAGTGGAGACAATTGAACACTTGAAGAATGATAGAAATAAAAAACAAAAATCTGAAACAAAGCTCATCAGGAAATTGGACATAGAAAAGATACGAAGAGCACACCTGTCCAACACCATACCAGATCATCCAAAAAGGAGACATTGACTCAGCACAATAGGGACTGGAAAAGATTGTCACAGTTGCTATCCCCACGCAGGAAACAAAGAAAAGAATTGCCAAACCAGGGTTCAATACGCTTTGTTATACTGAGAGGAAATTGTCTTTAAAAGCGCTTCGTGTGACCCAAGAATTCCCAACAGACACAAATCTGCATCATTATAGTGACTTGAGGAAACAATACAAGAAGACACTGAAGACAGCCAAAGAAGCCTACGAAGCAATTCCTTGTGTTTGTTTGTGTACTGTGTGGGCTGAGCAGTAGCGTAACAAGGAGGGGGATGAACTGAGTAAATATTACATTGGGGGTGAGGGCGCGGACATAATGAGCCATAATAATCAATGAAAGCAAGTATACGATCCGAAAGTTTCGAAACCTCCTATCTACATTTTTGTTTTTCGGTTTGATTTCATTAGCATTTGATACGTCGTATTCACACATCAATATGTTAAACAAAAATAACTATTTTGTTGATATTTAATTATAAAGCCCAGTTTTCTTCGTGAAATCATCTGGCTCTTAGTATTCCCCGACATTGTATAAATATTAATAGACCACAGATTCCAACTAGTTTAACTTGAAACAGCAATAAAACTAGCAATATATTATTCACTTTCCAAAATGACACTTTCACTCGGTACTAATGGAATGACAACTGACAAGTCGCAAAGCATTTATTTTCACTAGTGTAAAATCTTTAGTGTTACCCCATTTTGGAATGGGATGATTTTAGATAATGCCACACGCATCTCACTGCCTCCCCACTGGCTAACGCAACTGCTGACCATTTTGCTCATTCAATGAGATAAGTTACAGTAAGTGTTAAATAAGGATAACGCATTTTTGTTTTAAATGAGTGAAAATAAATGCTTTCAAATTAGTAAGTATAAACTTATATAATCCAACCAGTTGTCACCAATCCGATGATTGGATTTACTCAAAATTAAAAACTTCAACAAATTTTATATTTTTGATTCCCCTGATCATCCTCTGGGGCTGAGAGAAATGCTGCCTATTCAATCAAAAATTCGTGGGCAAACCTCTTCACAGTCAAAGTCGTGAGGTTATAAATATGCATTTGTTTATGAAATATGAAGGAACGTCGGGTAAGGTTTTAATTCCTCTGAAAAAATTACGAAGTATAGTAGTAGCTGCAACAGAAGTGATAGAGAGGACTGTTAGAAGGATTGATAAAGAATGAAGTAAGTAAGTGTGAAGAACAGGGCTGCAAAATCAGGTAGGGCCCATCGGATACCCAATCGCATCACTGATATCGATGATTTTGGTAAATGTGTTATTCGGCGAACTATTAGTACATTTTATATTCAGGAAAAGACTGCTAACTGTACCCAAACTGCTCTTTAAACTTAGAGACAACATGCATTTTAAAGGCGGCAGTTCAAGTTCAAGACGTATATTATACGATGTGGGGTTCAAATGAAAAAAAAAATATATGAAAAAACACAACGTATAACAGAGCCATTTTTATAGAAAGGAAAGATATTCGATCCTGACGCGTTTCATATTTACGTGCAAATAGATAAATATAGGGAGGAAGGCAGGCCTATAATTTATGAAGCTGCCTGCAGTATGTCTCGTATCACTTGCAATATCATTATTCTGTTCGAAACACTTGGCGATGCATTCAGCTACACGAGATGCATGACGCGTCAGCTGTTTGCTTATCCCAGCGGCGGATTGCTCCACCTGTCAAACTCCGGCCTAACTTGTGTAATAATAGGTTCATGGTGAGGGTTTATTACGCAGATCACACTCTCGTATCATTAGCTGGGCATGGTGACTATTTCATGTTTAGTAGTGGTCGAAATATTGGACTGAAGAAAAAAATTCCAACCAGTTAGCGGGACTCCAGACTACCAGAGGAGTATATGCTCTCAGACGCCTGTCGACTGCTAGACTCGCTTCAATGCGCGAGCTCTCAGGACCACCAGCCAAAAACCGTGGCGTAAACTGTTACTGGCAATGACCTTCATTGACTTACAAGCATATGATAGTGTCCCTAGAGACAGAGTTTGGGAAAGCCTAAAACAAAAAGTTAATGGAGAAGAAATAATACAAATGATAAAAGCGATGTGCAGTAATTGTTGCAGCTGTGTCAAGACTCAAGTAGGTAAAGCAGGATGGTTAAAAATTGAACATGGATTAAAACAAGGGAGTGTACACTCACAATTGCTACTGTATTTATACTGTGATGGATTATATACTAAAGGCAACAAAGGAAGCGTTCACAGGTACAAGAATGAACATAATCCTATTTGCTGATGATGTTCTGATTAAGGGAGAGAATGAGAATGTGGAACAAGAACAGCTGGATGTGCTGAAGGAAATATTGAGAAATGGGAAATGAAAATCAGCGTAGAGAAACGTGAGACAATACTAATGACAAAAGGTAAGAAAGAAGAAAAAGGTATTGTTGAAATTGGAACTGTAGTTCTGGAAGTAGTAGAGCACTTCAAATATTTAGGAAGTGAATTGATGGAAAATGCAAGATTGGATATGGAGATCAACAAGAGTATACAATGTGGGAGTGTTATCTATCATCAGGTTCGGAGTTTAATTTGGGATAAAAACATACCACTGAAGGCTAAAGAAGTGATCTACAAGACCTATTACATACCAATAATGACGTTGTTGTTGTTGTTTTAGACTTCAGTCTTTTGACTGGTTTGATGCAGTCCTCCATGCTTTCCTGCCCTGAGTTAATCGTTTCATATGTGCATAGCTACCACACCCCCACATCCTAGGCAATCTGTTTAACATAATCTATCCTTGGTCTACCCCTACAGTTCTTATCCTCGACCCATTCTTCCATAATTAACTTTGCTTTTTCTGGGTGTCTTAATATGTGTCCTACCGACTTATCTCTTCTCTTCATTTACAGTCACCAGAAACATCTCTCCTCACCCAATCATCTTAATACCTCTTCATTTTTAACACTATCTATCCATCTGATAATCATAGTCCTGTAACACCAAATGTCAAACGCTTCAATTCTCCTCACTTCTGTTGCTCCAACAGTCCAAGTTTCACTTCTATAGAGTGCCACGCTCCAGACAAAGGCTTTCAAAAATGAAATAATGATGTATGGAGCAAAAACTTGGCCGATGACAAGGAGAGATGAAAGTAGAATACTGGCAATCGAAATGGAATTCCTGAGGAGTATGGTACAGAAGACTAGGAGAGATAGAGTGAGAAATGAAGACATTTGAAAGGAAGTGAATGTACAGAAGCTGAATGATAAGCTGGAGCAAAACAGATTGAGATGGTACGGACATGTGAAATGGATGAATGATGAAAGAATGCCGAAATAAGTGATGGAGAGACGGATGACTGGAAAGAGAGGACGAGGAAGACCTAGAGTACGGTGGATGGATTTGGTGAAGGTCAGTGTGGGAGAACGAATTCTGGAGTGGAGTTCAGTGGTTGAGGAAGGATGGTGGATAGACAGAGTAAAGTAGAGAGTTGTCATATTTGCTCCGACCCGGCTTAGGCTGGAAAACGGAAATTGATGATGATTGTACAGTCGGTTTACTGGTGCATAAAAATAAATAACGTGATGTTAAATCAGATGTACACTTGCCAGTAATTATAACATAACATAGATGTACTAACGAACTAAGCCGAGGTGGAGGAATGCGTGCAGGACGAAGAAACTACCATAACCCAGTATAAATAAGAGACTTAAGTTACAGTATCTACTGTGAAATGAGAAAACAAGAAATAATCTTAGGGGAACATATATTCTGATATCACACATTACAAAATAGATATGACACCAAGTCACATAATGAACTATAATTAAACAAACAAAACGGAAGTGAAGAATCAATGTTAATGGGCGAAATGAAACCCAATAAAATAAATTAAATGAAAAGGAACTTGCTACCGAGCCAGACAAATTGTTCGAAATTCCAAGAAAGAAAAGAAAATTAAAGAATTAAGTGAATTGACCAAAAAAAAAATTATCTTTAAAGGGTTGAGTACCGCAATAGTCAAAACATCAAAGTCCAAACTAGGACAAAATCAAGAAGAGAATTCATAATTAATCATATTTCCAGAGCCGATCACGTTCATGACTGGTTCTTACTTAAATGCAATATGTCGACAAATTTCCGACGAAAAAACAAAAGGTAAAAACTTCAATAATCAAAATATATGAACAATCGGTATCGTTCACATGGAATCCAGAATTACATAAAAATGAAGGATCCATCACGAAGATGGTAAATTAAACAGTATTCATAAGGAATATTCTACGTGTCCAATCCAAGGAAAAGTTACATAATTCAAAATGACGTTAATTAAGTATTTTTATAAGGTTATGAAATGGACTTGGACACTCTCAAGAAGATCGACAGTGACACAAGACTGCTTGTCTTGGTATGACTTAGATAAACCCCCTCAAAATAAATTGTATGCAATTAAACACAGGTAACTGAACTACTATTCTCATAACGTGGTACTACGTAGTTTTGATCATATCGACCACTCACCAGAACTTATAATCACAAGAATACACACGAGAGACAAGCTTCAACTGAAAGATTCAGCAACTATAAAATAGTGAAACGAGCTCTATCATATTTCAATTATATAATCACATACATCACAACACAATGCAAGACCTTGGATCAACTCTACGGTAATACTAGTTAATCCTATAATGATGTTCAGTAACCTTTTACGAATCACATTACATACCTCTGTTGGTCGTTTCAGTTATGTTGTTTTAAACCTAAAATATTATATATTACGTGCTACCTCGAAGGTAGTTACTTTTCCAGCTCAATTAATATCTCCCACGGAGACAAGTAAATTGTAGGCTGGCCTTTAGCCCAGCCTACCTCCGAAAATATGTTAGGAACTTAACAGATCATGTTGCTTCCTCTTCATCTGATGAGCTAATTATTGTCTCAACAACTACACTCGAAAACGTATCTCAGGGTAACGCCATAATCGATAAATTCGAAATATGTCGAAATACAACATCGCAAGCCAATATTACGATACATACCGAATGGACAGCGCACGCCATCTAGTAGCCTCAAGCAAGCATTATATAGAGTTTCAAATTACTCTCGCTGGGCGTAGCCACAACGTAACATTAGTTCTAGCACTGTCTCACAGATAGGGCAAGATACACAAATAAGATCAGTTACCAATCCTAAATGAGAGTTTATTAGAAGTAGGATTTAGTAACGGCTCATCACTCCCTTCCTACAAATCGTGACCAATATTTCACAAATTTGGTCACGTAAAAGTTCAGAAAGAGGGCAGAGTATACAAGAACAGATTTTTTAAATGCCAGGGTGGATATGACAAGAAAGTTCATCCACAGTTTGCTCACAAATACATGACATCTGGACTTCTTGTACAAAAATACATTTACACTCAACATATTGTAACCTTTATGCGTCTGATTTAACATAAAGTTTCCAAATAATTCTCATCAAATGTTCATATTTCTGTTAGGAAAGAAGACACACTATTTCAGCAAACTTTTATTCACAAATAAACCATCAGTACGTGACTTTAAGCAACTTTCTCCGGATGAAGACAATCAAGCCGCACCCTGAGAGAGAAACGGCCGATCACCAGATGTGGTGAGGCAAGGACATGTGACGTTCACCCTAATGTAAGACGGAGAGGGAAGATCGCAAGTTTAACGACAAATTTGCAGATTAAGGACTGCCCACTTGTAAAAATTTTGAGAAATAATTATCGCACAGGATTATGAGTCACACCATTGGAAAGAGGGAAATTTTAGCCGCACAAAAGTTGCTTCAAAATTAAAGAAACGTAAAAATTCGAATTAATTTATCCTGGACACTGCAGGGGGAAATCGTTCGAATGACCCAACCAGAAATAGGGGGCATACTGACGCCACGAAAGAGCGCGAATTCTCAAGACAATGAAAATTATTACAGAGCCAATTGTTATCAGTTCCTACGATCGAATTTTGGATTAAAGCAGAGTTTGGAGACATTGAAAACATGAGGAGTCAGATGAACCATATTATATTGTTCTACGAGTGTTAGTCTGGATTAAATTTTGTCGAAAAAAAAAACCACCCCTAGGATTTCCTTACCAGCCCTCAAATAGCTCGATGATAGCAAGAGCAAACAGTCGATTTCTCATCGTCGGAGAGGCAAGAGCTTGCGCCCGCCTGCGGCCCGATAACTGTGAATTTTTTATAAGTCAATAAGCTAGATTTTCGGTGCCAAAGAGGCGAGAGCTCGCGCCAGTCTGCGGCATCCTTAGCGCCAAGATTTATAAGTATTCGAACAGTATTCAAACAATAGTTCTGTACCGCAGCATCAGCTAACCATTCACGAGAGCGAATTATTAATTATTAGCATTAACATCCAACTTTATAGCGCCAGTATCACGAGAACCCGCGAAGGTCGAAGACGGTATTCATATGAGAATAAGAATAATAAGTGCTGGTATTCACCAAATCAGATACATTGACCGAAAGTGCGCGTGCATTCGTAGATATGTTCACGGGACCGAACCAGTGTGATCGCGAAGTCATTAGATCAGGAATAGCCACACGTGCTATAGTTTTATACCGGCGGCGTAGGCAGCTATATTTGAGTGTCGGATGAAGCAAGTAGTTCGATTCATAGCTGTAGGTAATTTAGGAGGTGTTTCGTAGGGTACAGTGCATCTTAATTATAAAATATTCATGGTGGCCCTATTTTCTCATGAAATTTGAACAGCGCAACAGAAAACCCTCCCTCACTTCAAGAACGCTGGAATCCGGAAAGCAACGGTGTGAATTTGGTGCAGTCTTGGATTAGCCGAAGAGTCATGACGAGATAAGCACGCACGAAAGGGCATGCATTTCATAATGAAATTATAATTTATTATAATTAGTCGGGATTGCACGGAATAACAGGCAGTGATAAATGTGCATAATGTATATATTTAATTTGTTGGTTTTTAGCCTACTTTTCACATTTTGCAAAAATGAGGAAAAAGTAGACTTATGAGATCGATCCGGGAAAATGTGTGTCTGTCTGTCTGTCTGGCTGGCTGTGTGTGTGTGTGTGTGTGTGTGTGTGTGTCCCCCCACCCTATCAACTCCTAAACGGCTGCAGCAATCAAAACCAAATTTAGTATGAGTAAAGATGTGCACCGGAATATCTCACGTCCATATTTGAAAATGATGTCATTGCTACCAACTGCTGAAAAAACGCACTAGAAATTTGAGATCCATGTTGGATATCTTGCAAGGTATGCATGGGAGCTATTCCAAAATTGGCACACATGTAGATAATACTATTTGAGTTTAATTTCCAGGAGGCCAACTATGACAGTGTTGCCAAAATAATTTTAGGCCTTCTGATAGGTCCAATGTTTAAATGCATATAACTTCTACACTGTCAATTGGATTTCAACCAAATTTTGTATGTAATATCTGTACATAAACAGATATGACTGAGCGTATTCTTAAGAGCCACCAGGGCTGCCAACTGTTAATAATTTCTCTCACTTTTTTTTACCCAAATACCTATATATCAGAAAGTATGCAAGCCAACAGCTTTAAACTATGCACACGTATATTCTGACATTTTTGATTAATTTGGAGTAACTTATATACGTCAGTTCTACCAACATGATTATAAGCCTGCTGATAGTACCAATATTTAAATACATGTAACTTCTATACTATCAGTTGGAGTTCAACTAAGTTTCGTATGTGCTATGTGTACTATAACAGATATGACTATAAGTATTGTTAAGAGCAATCAGGGCTGCCAACTCTTAATAAATGCTGTCTATATTTTTTTACCCTAATATCAATATATCAGAAAGAATGCAAGCCAACAGCTCTATACTTTGCACACGTATAGCACCTGACATTGTAGATTAATTTGGAGTAATTAATACAAGGCAGTGCTGCCAACATGATTCTATGCCAGCTGATATGTCCAAATTTAAAATACATGTAACTTCTATACTAACAAACGGATTTCATCCAAAATTGGCACAACAGATATCATAATATTTCAGATTATTTCTGACCAGCACACGCATGGTATTGTTGGCAACATGCTTTTACGCGTGCTGATAGATCCAGTGTCTAACTGCATGTAACGTCTATTGGACTTCAACCAAATTTTGTATTCTGTACCTTAAGAGATTGAACTAAGAATATATTCAGTCACCAGGGCTGCCAACTGTAGTGCTCTATTAGGCTACATTTTACCAGGTATATTTTGAACTAATTAGATATTTCGATATTACCAACTTAATTTCGTCATTATTCTAGATAGGTTCATATACTATAGAATAATCATTGGCATGAAAAGTAGGCTGTATAGTTCTTCACGGAACTTCTTGTTAGTTTTGTGTTTGTCATGTAGGATTTGCGTGGTCATCATTTGTTTATTTGGATGTAGTTTAATTCATTTCTTTGTGGAGTGCAGAGTAATGGGATTTCAAGGGAATTTACGTGCATTGGCACGAGTGTTTAATATGATAATATGTATGAGATTGGTGTGAAAACCGAATTCTGAAGATATAGCAGACCAGTACCATTAATGCTATTTTGAAGCATAGCTCAGAGTGGGCGGGGCTGATGACCGCTACTAAGGTAAAAGTAATGTAATGTTTTTGGTAAAAGACAGCAGCCGTACAAGTGTGATTCAGGTATAACAATAATAGGTATTGCTGGACCGAGTCGAGAGTGTAAGTTATGTATTAGCGGAGGTGTTATTTCCCGCATTGTTCTACGATGAAATATGGTGAGTTATGTTTTAGCGGAGGCATTTAATTCCCGCAAAGTTCTACGATGAAATATGGTTACGTTACATGTTATGATTCTTGAAAGAAGTCTCATTGAATGACTTCCTAGGAAGACAGTGAATTGGCTGTGATTTCCAGATGTCTCGAGGGAGGTTGACCTCAGGTAGTCTCGTCCTTCGCAGTACGGTCTGCTAGTATATCGTTTGGGCAAGGTTGCTGACCGCTTTTGAATATTCTTAGAGTTTGTTAGGACGATGGAATGGTTTGTCATATCACTGTTTCAAGCCATATGTTCTTGGCGATGTTTCAGTTTATTGATGTCGGGACTTTCTCGACTTTCCTTTGGGGATGTTATTCGCTTCATTAAGCAAAGTAAGATTGATGTGGTTTTTTTCGGTGCACTCATATAAATAATTGTATCTTGAAATCAGTGTCATTACGGGGCAGAGACCGCCTTTGTTGTATTAGGATTGATGACCCACGTTATTTGTTTATATTTTCTATGTGATTTGTCACATATGTGTGGGAGGGTTCGGACCCAGATCAGAGTCATTTTTTTTTCAGCTTGTATTTTACTCACATTCTGCCTGTAACAGAGTAATACCCGACGACAATCACGACCGGCCACATGAGTGAAAGGAAATGATTGAATATCGGGAACGTTTCCAAACCCCCTGAATATCCATGACAAAATGAGAGTTCGCGTATAATTTGAATAATTTGGACATTATTTAATGCCAATTTTGAAGTTGGACACTTTTTGACAAGTTTCATTTTATCTGAGCAGTTGATTGCATGTAATTGTTTATGTGTGTGTTGTGTCGGCCTATTTTGTGAGGCCAGTGTTTTAGCCTGTTGGCTCATTTGCAATTTTTCAGTAACGTAAAGGGGATTTTGATTTTTTAAGGGGGGATTAAATTCACTGTTTTATGTGTTTGTTTTTATGAATATTTTTTTAAATTTAAAGTATTCCTCTGGCATACTGATTTTAGTATAAGTTCCCGTGATCCTTCATGAAAATCCAAGGATATTAAGTGTAAATTTAGTGCCACTCGGACAGACCACCCCTGAGAGAGGAGAGCCCATCCTGGAAGGACTGAGGAGGGTACAATATATTATTCCAGTAGAGTGAAGATGAGTATGATCTGAGTGAGACTGCAACTTCCATCGTGAGTTCCGGGCCCTTGGATCTTCACAACAGTTACTGCACATCGACCATGTTGAAATATCTCCATTATCTTCCACTAAATTCAAATTCGAACTACGAGAGAAAATATCCTTGTGTTGGTTGGTTCCTCAGTTTAGGGGCTGCGACAACGCGGTCATGTAGCCCCGTGTACTTTGTGTGTGTGTAGAATCTGCCCGATAACCGGTATTAATTACTGTATTAGTGGGTGTATCTGTTTTAATTCAAGTAAGGACTGCAGACATTTACTTTTTTCAAGTAGTTCCTACTTTTGCCGCCAAACGCCACCGTCAACGACCAACTAGTTCAGAAAATAGTTACCAGATGCCACCGCAGTCGGCTCTTGACGACGAACGTACGAACCTAAGAATGTTAGTCAAATGTTTAACCTATATATAATTTAGCTTCACACAGGTGTAATTAGTGGAAGGTTCTTTAACATGCCATAAATCTATGACATGGGATCGCCGGCTTTACTTCCCCTCCGAAGGAAGGCATACTGAGGGATTTTTAACTTTGGACGGGTTTGAACCCGCGATCTTGGGCATAGAAGCTCAGCATGTTACCAACTACGCCACCGAAGCCGCTAATATCCTTGTGTCTTCTTAACCCTAATGACAAGTCATTAGTTTGCATGTATCAATTAATAAAACCAAAATGATTAATTCTGATTTGAAGGCTGGAACGGGGTACACAGCCTCGTGGGGAAAACTAAGAAGGGATGTGTTCAATTCCCGTCTCAGGGATCCTGGAAGTGGTTTACCGTGGTTTCCCACTGCTACTCCTGGCAAATACCAGGATGGTTCCTATTTTAAGTCCACGACCGCCTCATTCCCAATCCTATTCCCATACCCACTCTAGTGCTGTCATCACAAAAATAGAGGTTATCACAAAAGTAACACACACATACATGTACACGGCGCTACATGATCACGATGACCAAGCCCCCTAATTGAAATAACAACTTTCTACACATGAAAACTGAAAAATGGTGATAGGAGAATGCAGGAATGTTTGGCACTATTTTTCTTGTCAAGATTGCATTAAAATAATTTTTACTAATATGCTGGTTAACTGTACATGGCCTACCATAGCATAGAGAACACTACAGTCCGATATAATACTTGCTTCACTATCGGCTTAACTGTTTTCCCATGTGCAACAATATACCAGAGCTTCTGCAGCAATAAAGCAAATGTAGGCTACAAAGTGAAACCAGTCATCTGAACAACATATCTTAATTATGTACATACAGTAACTATCATTTTCTTACACTACAGGGGCCGATTTGGCTTAGTTATTAAGCCAACTATCAATATCAAATTCAATTTGGATCGTGAAATTAGTTGTCTTGCGTATGTTTGTTGTCATTCAAACAGGTGTGTCATTAGCAAAATTGCTGCTGATTGCGCATGAGCATTGAAATGGCAAGTCAGGGGCAGGTCTGTAGTTGGATACATTATTTACTATCTTGTAATAACATAATACGCTGCATAAAGAACGTACAATTAATAACATTTTAAACAATACATCGTATGTTATAATTTGTCTCAAAGTCATCCATTTATATTATGTGCATGGAATACTGTTCTACCTATTATATGGATACATGCGACATAAGCGCTTTGGTGGAGCAGGTAGCAAATAAAGATATCATGACGTAATTTGGGTCCAGACCTAGTACGTAAGTAGTGGTTTTGTGCGGGTTCTATACCCACCGCCACCGCTCCACCGCTAAGATGGCGGTGGTGCGATATCTCTCGAACGCATGGTCGGATTTTGACGAATGAGGTGTTGTTGAACTCAGGCTGACATTCCCTTTCCATTGGACAACATATTTCCATCCCAAAATAAAACCTACCCCTACTAGGGAGGTGAAATTGTAATTTTTTAGAAAATCTCGCTTTTCAAGTGTGACA
Organism: Meconema thalassinum; assembly: GCA_946902985.2. NCBI lineage: Eukaryota > Metazoa > Arthropoda > Insecta > Orthoptera > Tettigoniidae > Meconema > Meconema thalassinum. The sequence continues at coordinate 43,679,373 of OX336392.1, forward strand.
TGTGGGAGTTTGAATGCTAATATGAAATTAAACGTTGTTCCACACAAGTGACATGTATACGGTGGAATGCCAATATGAATTAACATGCTTGTTTTTTGTTTTACGCATGTCCACTCATGGCTTTTGTAAGAGGGTGGGCTTTTCAAAGATGGTGGCTGTAGTGTAACCTAACCTAACCCAACCCAAGAGGGGTGATCAAAAAGTTTTCCAAGTGGCGTTTATCAATAGGCAAACCAATAATCAAAGAGGGGTATGTCAGACCTTGAGGCGATAACCCATTTTGATTGATCCATGTTGATTTGTCCATTTGGACTGATCCCTATTGACTAGCCCCTTGGACGGGTCCTTGTTGACGGGTGATTGTTGGTGGATCCCTGTGGATGAGTCCATTTTGACAGGTCCCTGTTGACAGGTCATTGTTGACGGGTCCCTATGGACGAGTCCTTGTTGACGGGTCCATGTTGACAGGTCCTTGTTGACAAGTCCCTGTTGATGGGTCCCTGATGACAGGTCCTTTTTGACTGATCCCTTTAGACCGGTCCCTTTGGACTGGTCCCTCTGGAGTGGCCCATGAAATTTATTTAAATTATGTCAAAGGACCTAACTACATTTGTGCGTAAAGCAGTGTGTTGAAATGACGTTGTTCGCCAGTCCTCACTACTACAATGTGATAACGATATGAAAGGAAAGTGACGAAATACATGTGAACAAGTGCGAGATGGCATTATTACCGGCCCCTTTGTGAAACAAGTCACATCCTGTTTTGGTTCATACGTGAGAAAATGCAAGTTCATGTGTAATATGACCTAGCACAGGTGTTCACCTTGAACGTTAGCTGCGCACGTGCACGATAAGAGCTAATAAGTCACATCCTGTTTTGACAGTGGTGGGAGGTGAAGGGAAGGAGACGGGGAGAGTCGGTGTAAGAGAGAACACAGGTGAAGAGAGAAAGAAATATTTATTGTTCATAATACATGTGGAGCTGAGGACTGTACACACATAGGACTATAGGTAAAGTACAACATGAGTGAATAAATAAATACAAAGTGCGCAGTTTCATACAACATGTAATTTAATAATCGATGAATTAAAGACTGAGCTAAATCCTAACCATTTTACATTTAGTTTATTTCCTTTTTGTTTCAAAACTTTTTCCATAAGGTAATGTTTAGGAAACGCTGTCTTTTGGAGTTCTTGGAGATAAAACCTGCCTTTTATGGGTTGATAGTTGAGGTCCTTGAGTAAATAGGTGACTGGGCTGTTCAGGTTGACTTGACGAATTCGAAATAGTTCAGCCCCCCAATTTGATGTGTAACCTTTGTCGAAGACAGACTTAAATTTGCTCACACGAACATGGTCCCCGATGTTAAGGCGATGACGTTTAGGGTCTGCTGTTTTATGGGGTTAAACAATTTATCCAGTCGCGGAATATTTTTGGTTACAAGTCGTGGCTTAGTCCCAATGGTTCTGTGTTTGGTGTCATTGTAACGTGATACTAGCTCAGGTAATAAGTCCAGCCAGCGATATGAGCCTTGAGCGGTAAAGGCTTTCCACATATGGGTTTTCAATGTTCGGTTAAACCGCTCGACCACACTGGATTTTAGATTGCTATATGTGGTGTAATGGTGAATATCCTTAGATTTTAGAAAACTGTAGAAATCCTTGTTGAAAAATTCCTTTCCCTGATCGGTTTGTAGCAACTGAGGTTGACGTTTGGATTGTTGAATAATATGTTTATAGGCCTTGGTGACTTGCGGACCAGACTTGCGACTCACGGGTTGAACAAACGCCATTTTGGAATACACATTAATGACCGTCAACATATAGCGTACACCATCGTTAACACTAGGATAGGGTATCATTTCCACTAAATCGGCCTGCCAAAGATCATCCACACCTTGCGAAATCACTTTAAGTCGCGGATAGTGACGTCTAGCTGGGCGATGCAACTCATGAGCAATACCCACCTTAATGGGTGAAGGCTTAAACAATAATTCTGGCATTTCGAAGTTCTTCTTCAATTTCTTTAATTTCCCAATCGTGACCGGTATGGCCAGCTTGACGTGAAGCATGCAACAGCTGTAGTCGCTGGACGAGCTTATTGGGATTGTGCCAGTAGGTAACATCCACAAGGGGTTTTAATGGTTTAAATGTCACTCCCGAAGTGGACACTTTGCGACGACCACTTTGACTGGTGGGGAACATTTTTGCAATGATGGTTTTATATTTTTGAGATATATTGGCATTCACTTGTTGAGTGGGATCATACTGTCTTTTGTGGGCATGGGTGTCCAATAAAATGGATTTATATTTGGCAAGGTCCTCTGGCGTATAATCATGGGAAGAGGGAGTCCGAGAGAAAAGTAGCTTTAACAGTCCTGGTGTTAATTTATAATTGATCTTTTTAATAACAGCTTTAGTACGAGCAAATTTAATCGATGAATCCCCAATTTTAAAACTATAATCCTCATAGCGAACACCATATGTAGTATCTGTGTTTCCAATAAATAAATCGGTGAAATAGGGTTCCAGTGTTGATCCATAATATTTTATTAAAATATTTTTCAGTTGAGCTTTATGTTGAGGGGTGGCCAAGAGTTGTGAAAACGGAGACGATCTGGAAGGGCAAGGTGTTTCGATCATGGCCAAGGATTTATTTTTTCTTTAAAACTCTGCAAGGGGTGAGGTCTTTTTTTTTTGTGTGTAAACACTTGTTCCTCGTCATCCTCAACCTCGCTAACACTAGTCAAATCTTCCTGTTCCTGTTCCTCTTCCTCAGGGTCCTCGTGTAGTGTCTGCGTAGTTTGTGAAAGAGTGTGTAGCGTTTCAGATGGCTTGAAAGAGGGTTTCAACATGGCTTTTAGCGGAGGTGCTAAATGTTGTTGAATAAACAAAGCATTATCTGCACGTGATCGTTTCAATTGACGGAACTTTTGGCGAATAGTATTTTTTGCTCTAATAATATGCTTTTTCAATTGAATCTCAGCTAACACCATGGTGTCTTGACAAATGACTTGATAGGGAATGACACAGTGCCTTAAATAGCAATAAAATTATCAAACCCTAAGCGATACCGCCTTTGGTTGAGTTCACTTTGTTTGTCAATCACTAAACAGGCATGACGTTGAGTGTTCCAGCTCTTGACACACAATTCAGTAAACATTTGGAAGGTCATATCCGGATTCACATGTTCATTATAAATGTAACGACTATTCCTCCCGTCCTGGCGAAATAAAACAATGACATTAGCATTGTCACGAATCAACTGTTTGAACATTTTAGAATATGTTTGTCCTAGATAGAAGCAATCGATATGTTAGTGTCGACCCATGCTGAAATAGCTTTGAATAATGCCTTGTCATTCAGTGGATACATCATCGAAAATCATGAGTGAATCAGGCTTTACCTCATCCGGTGAAATAACATTTTCTTGCATGGAAAATGTGAAATAACCCATATTCTCATTTCGTAATCCAGACATGACTTGATCCAGAAACACGTAGAGGGGTTGGTAGAGAGATTTTGCAAAAATATAAATATTTTGAAAACGCAGACCATTGGCCACTGTAATAAGCGTCAGGAAAAGATTGGTCTTTCCACATCCCGAAGGCCCCACTATGATGCAGCGAATGGAAGATGGAAACAGTGAACCATGGCGTTGTTCACGTGATGTGGGACAGATATGGGAAACCATGTCCCCCACGGGGAATGACTCTTGCTGCTTAATAATCTTCATTTCAACTAAAGCTTAGTGAGGCTAGCAAGCTGTCTATATACATGGAACCGAACTTTGTCATAGAAACAGTAGACTTGTACTACAGGTTGACGATGGATGTCTTTGGACGTGCATTGATGGCCAAAGCTAGGTCGGTCCTTATACATGATCCTAAACAAGACACAGATCTTCCTAATTAACACTATGTGGATAGGTCTGTAGTGCCACGCACTAAACAGGGAGATTATGACTTTAAGGGAAAGCGGTTAACCCATGTGAAACATCCTCAAGTGTCTACAGACGTTAATACAAAAAAGTATGTGGATAACAAGGTGCATGAGTTATATAACAAAGTGCCTCAGCTTACAGTGGATGGCTATACAGCTAATCATCACCGCATTATTCATGTGGAAGACCCACAAGAAGATGATGATGTCTGCACCAAACGCTACCTCACCTACCAAATGAAAAGCCTTTATACAGTTATTCCATCTGTATCTGACAAATGAAAGACCTGTGAATGATAGGAACCATTTACCGCTCTTCCATGACTAGCACCTGACCTATGTGCTTGTTTCGGGTTTAAACCACTATCGATTACACTATGAGGGAACCATTCACATGAAATACGCGATGCCTCATGTAAACCATTTACATGTAGAGATAAATGGTCATAGGATGTTGGTCCATAACCATGAAATGGTCAATGCAGGTGACGAATTATCCTTTCACCTCATGTTGACATGGGATGAAAAGCAAGTTGGAAAAACCATAAACGATTTCCCGCTTTATGTGTAATAGGAATATACAGCCATGAAATAACAAGCTGACGTTAGTTATGACTTAAACCTTCTTGTGAAAGGTTGTTGGTCATCATCATGGTGAAACAAAGATATATGGTGAGAAAGACTAAAAAGACTAAAAATAAGACCCTCTCACTGGCAAAGCATGGGCTTAAGGCATTCGTGGACAAGCCCTCGCGAAATAAAAAGAATAAAAAAAATGTGTTGACCATAAGGAAAGCTCTTCGAGCAGCACAGAGACATGTTATTCCAAAACGTCAGCGATAGGGTTCAAAACAAGGGCGAGTGATTCCCGTCCCCAAACGAGCTGGATTTATACCTGCATTATTCGCTGGTCTGGCTGCTCTGGGTTCATTTTTGGGCGGTGCCATTGCGGTGGCAAAAACCATTAAAGCCGCACTGCAGGGCAAGCAACAACTAAAAGAAAGTCAGCGACACAATGAAACGATGGAAGCCATTGCTATGGGGGCTAGAAATGCCAATTTAAAGCCAGCCTTTTATCAACAAGGATTTGGGATTTCACCACTTTGAAATATTTTAAAAAAATAACCTCAGCCATAGCAAGAGATGCCCTGACGCATCAACAAGTGGAAAGCTATGCTAAACAACTAAAGCTTTCTCATTTTCGAGGTGTGTTTATGCGAAACCAATTACCCCCACCACCCTGGAAACAGGAATGTGCTGTTGTCAATTTGGATGATCACCGAGGACCAGGAACACATTATGTAGCTTATGTCAAAGAGGGATCCATTGTATGGTACTTTGACAGTTTTGGGAACTTGCCCCCTCCCATGGAATTAGTGACCTATTTTGGAAACAGGATCAAGATATATTACAATGTGAAACGTGAGCAAACATTTAACAGCCAACAGTGTGGACGTTTGTGTTTAATTTTTTTATATAAGACGCAGCATAAGCAAAAATGTCAACAGTATGTCAGCGCAAAGTAAGACGTTTACACTGCATGGACGCGGACCTGAAGTCAGCCTAGACTTTTACCCGCCTATTGAATTGAGTGAAAGACCTTATGGTTTAGAACTTGTTTCACTTGAAACGTACAATCGAATATACAACATACGTGAAAATGTGAACAACAAGTTTTACTATGATGATTGTGTGCTCACCCTGAACTCTGGTGGATATACGATAGATGATATTTATGAACACATTTATGTGGTGTTGATCAATGAATATGGTTTAAAGTCATTTATCGATGGAACGCGCAAGTTTGAACTTGTAGGAAATACCAACACTCATCGCTGCAGTATTTTTTCTACAATCAATATTGACTTTAAAACACATCCCGATTCCATTGGTCCATTACTAGGATTTAAACCACGCGTGTTGGAGCCCAAAAAAACATGAATCAGACCATGAAGTGAAATTCATTGAGGACCATCACGTGTCGGTGACGTGTAATATTATAAACCAAGTGTACACCAATCAAGAACCATCACATTCGCTTTATGACTTTATTGTAACATCGCCCAATGGCTATATTATTCGTGAAAACCCTCCAGTGGTGCTTTTTCATTCTGTGGCTGTCGATGGTATTAGTAATATAACATTAAGACTGATCAATGGAGAGCAACAACTCATTGATCTAGATTCTACCACACCAGTGACTTACAAGTTGGTGCTAAAGCCACTATGAAGTTTGTGTATAAAGCAACAACACCGTCTAGGAATGGTGTTAGTTGTTTGCCACGTGAATACACGTTAACATCTAAGGACAAGCAGATTTTACAGCATTTGGGTTACCACGTCAACCCGCATGATGAATTCTATCCTAGAGGTAGCGAACCACATCGAGGAGCAACCAGCAGTGGTAAGAATTGATCTCCATTCCTATCAAGCTCAAACACCTGGACTCAATAACAATGATGAAATTCAATATGCTATCAACAACCAAGATATTTACACCCTACGGCATGAAAGTGCCATTCAGATTGAAGGTCGGCTCACCAAAGCCGACGGCTCTACACCTACCACATCCAAGTTAGCCAACCAAGCTTTTGCCTTTCTGTTTTCTGAGGTGCGGTATGTCATTAACGATATCGTCGTGGATAGCACTCGAAATGTGGGTATTTCCAGTGTCATGAAACTATACCCCTCTTATAGTGAGGAAGAAGGTAAAACACTTTGCATGGCGGGTTGGTGTCCTGACTCGACCAATGACTGGATGGTACACACTGATGGCACCTTTACTGGATTTTTACCTCTTAAACTGATTTTAGGCTTTGCCGAAGATCACCAGCGAATTGTGGTGAATGCAAGGCAACTGCTTTATTTGGTGAGAGACAGGAGTGATAATAATGTACTCAAGGGAGCCGACAAAGCCCACATAGATTCAAAAGTTCAACTACAACGCTTGCTATGGAAAGTGCCTCATGTGACCCTTAATGATAGCAAAAAACTGGACATACTCAAAATGGTAAAGAGAGATATGCCTCTACCCATGGAATGTAGAAGCTGGGCACTCCATGAGTACCCGCTATTGCCCACTACCAACACACACAGTTGGTCTGTAAAAACAGCCCTCTATACAGAGAGACCTCTCTATATGATCGTGGGTTTTCAAACAAATCGCAAGTATCAACAAACCAAAGATGCCACACAATTTGATCACCTGCAGTTGAGAAATGCACGTCTTTTCCTCAACGGTGCTGTGTTTCCCTATGAAGGACTAGATTTGGATTTTTCAAAAAATAAATTTGGCCCCCTGTACGACTTGTTTTCTAAATTTCGATGGTCGTATTATCAAAAAGAGAATTGCCCCATGTTGTCACCCCAAGCTTTTAAGACAAGGGTGCCGCTGATTGTCTTTGACTGTTCCTACTTGGAAGAGTCTGTCAAGCCATTCAATATTGACATTCGACTAGATTTTGAAACGCATGATAATGTTCCAGCCAATACGACGGCCTACTGTTTGATCATTCATCACAAACAAGTCAACTATTATCCACTGTCCAACCAAGTGACAAGTGTATAAATAACAGGTCAACCTACGTCAAGCCGCTCAGTCATGTCTTGCTTTAAAGCATCAAGAGACGACACACCCAAGAATTTAAAATCTGAGGAACAACGTCTCAAGACCTTTGTGACGTGGCCGGTGCCTTTCATAAACCCTCGAGCGTTGGCGGCTGCTGGATTCTATTATTTAAAAACAAGAGATGAAGTGAAATGTGCCTTTTGTCCCATCATCATTGACCAATGGGAAGAAAGTGGTGAACCCATGAAAGAACATCAGCGCTGGTCACCCACCTGCCCCTACCTGTGCAGAATGGATGTGGGTAATATACCCTGTCATTCAAGTTATCCCTCACTCGCGCCTCTGAATGATGAAAAAAGTTATGATACATGTGGACTTTATGGTGTCAACGGTGCTTCAGTGATCAGCTCACAGTCAAAAACACCCAGTTTAGAGACATTGGGATATCATCGGTGTTATGGACGCTATAAACATAAAACACTTTTTTGTCGTATGAGTTGTTACCGCCCCTATCCTAGAATGATAAAAGAATGTAAAACTTGTTATGCTAATAAAATAATGTAATTACAAATTTGTTGTTGTTATATTATTATTTCTTATGCCCCCTGTCATACCCTAACCTCAATAGTGACTAGTCAGTGATTTTTTTATTTTTTTACTAGAATGGAATGTAAGTAAATGTCATGGGTACACCTTACTGAACGATAGTCAGTCTGTGGTCAGTTGGACTTGATCCAGACAAGAATGAACATGTTGCGTACACTGATTGTCGACTGTCAGGGTTTAATATTGGAGATAACACATTTATATTTAAAGAAGTGGCCATCATCGATTGTTCCACTTTTTGGATATCGCAAGCTACCCATTAGGTGTTTAAACCACCTTATGCTTTTGATTTGTTGTGTGATAAAGACCGTAAAAAACCCAGTGGATTGAAACTCATATGCATCTAGACTGGAAGCAAGGAACCATTTCATATAAGCACCTGGACATGGTCATGAAAGCCCAATTGTCTTCTCCCCATGTGGTATTTGTGAAAGGTAGTGAAAAACGTCAATGGCTACAACCATTTTTGGCGTCTTACTGTGAATGTATCGATTTAATGGACATGGGCTGTCCCTCGCTGCAAACACTCATGGACCGCAGCCCCTGTGATAGCATTACCCATAAAGCCTTGGCACAGGTGTGGCAATTGTTTCATTGGCTAACCGCCAATGTCTGCTGGGAGTTGTTAAATAAAATTAAAACTCTTAGGTTTACCTGTGAATGACACCAGTGAGATTTCTACAAGCGACGTGTAAACGTCTACATTATACCATGGAGAAAGGGGATGCTACCGATAAAGCGATTGGAAAGTTTTTTTGTGTGTAAAAAGAAACTAGACAGTTTTACCAAAGAAGAATTATTGGCTCTTCCAAAATCGTTCATTTATTATGTGGCAGCAAATGCAGTGAAAGAAATCTGGCAACATGTACCATAATCATGGACTCAAGACCCTGTGTTAAGTGAATTGCAACCATGTACAGATTATGATCACCATAAGCAAGTGGCCATGGCAAAGAATACCCTCTATGCGACAGTGTGCTACTTGCCAGCTGGTCAAACTCTATCACGGTCATAAAAGTCAGTGTAAAGACTTAGTTTCATCATTTCACGGGTGTGATGGCGAGAAAAAAGCAAGAACATCAGCATCGTCTACAGACGAAGAGGAAAATCAAACCTTTTCTCCACCTATGGAAAAGGATATGTCAAACTTGTACTGGTCATGGCGTCATTGACAAAGTCATTCAATACTTACCTTTTGAAATCCATCTTCCTGGTTATCGTTTTTGTGGTCCTGGAACAAAGCTGAATCAACGTTTGCAACGTGGTGATGTACCTATTAATCCTTTGGATCAAGCGTGCAAAGAACATGACCTTTCTTATCGCCATAGACATCCTGCATTAAGACGTGTGGCGGATAAAGTATTGTTGAAAAAAGCTAAACAACGTTTGACATCCTGTGATGCCTCAGTGGGAGAAAGGTTGGCAGCCCTCATTGTAATTAGTGCTATAAAAGGAAAGTTAATGATGAGTGGACATGAACATTGAAAAGGATTGAGGAATTTGTATTTTCTTTGTATTCTATTTTGTAAAGCCCTATTTGTTGTGAAATAAAAAACAAAGTTTATCAGATCACAATGTCTTTTAATTTTTAAAATGGTGATAGCCATTTTTTTTCTTTTTTCACACATGGATATTACAATTTTCACTTTACATTTTTACATTACCCCGGTTTAGTTTTACATTTTGTAAATTTTTTAAAATCATTTTAATAATTTTTCACACATGAATATTTCCAATTTCCACTTTACTTTTTTTACAATGTCTTATTCAGTTTTCACATTTTGTACATTTTTAAAATCATTTTTACCATAATATAAAAAGCTAATTTTTACAGTAAAATGTATTTTTTAACTAAATCTATAGTAGCCTAACTTTATACATTATACTTACAGTTTTTACAAAAATATCACAATATAAAACATACTACAAATAATACAATATGGTGAACATTAGACTTAAGTAAAGTAATATTCACCAATGCGACTGTTTCCCCAAGCAAGTGTATCAAATGTGTTGGGTATAATGAATCGTTTGTTGTCTTCATTACTTAAAGCAACTTTGTTCAGCAAATTGGTATACAGCTGATGATTTTTACTTCTAAATACACACATTTTCTTATATAATACGGGTGGGTTACTAACTATACAGTTTTTATAATCACTTATATCTAACTCTTTACTAACAACATTCTTCTTTACTCCCTTTAATTTTTTTATTACTACATCATCAATTGTCATATAGCTGTATGATTTCGATTTTGTGCCTACAAAGGTGTCTATAACACCACCAGCACATTCATCCTTAAATTTTCCAAGAACCTTTTTGTTTACTAGAGGTAAATGGTAGATATTATCCTTGGGATAGTCACTTGTACCAAACCTATTTAGCTCAGTTTTGATATCCCCATAAAATCATCAGTTTTAAATTCATAAATAAAAGAATCTGTATCTGTATAAAGTAATTTTGCATTATCATGATAATTTTTCTTAACATAATAATAGTGAAATTCATACATAAGCGTTTTTGATAATTCCAGAATGGCGTAACCCACATATATAGGTTTGTTGTAAGTTACTTTAAGGCGATTCATTTGTATTACAACTAAATCCTCATGAATAATTGATCAGCTATGGAAGTTAGACATGCTTATTAATTTGCTCGCACCATACATTTTACCATCATTTTCACACTTTGTTATCAGCTTTACATCAACTCGCTTATCAACATTCTCCATAGTCTTTCCTAAAACACTATTATTCATGAGTTTATAAAAATCTTTTTCAAAGGCATTTGTTGATAGTGTTCTTAAATATTGTTCAGATCAATATATGGTTTGAGCCATGCTGACTGATGAAATTGTAATACGCGATGAATTTTAGTTAGTTTTAATCCATGCTGTAGACACTGTTTTAAGTTTTGATAATGTATTACATATTTACATTTATCATTTACATTAGCAATTAACATTTTTGTTCGTGATGTGATGTACGGGGATTTCATATTCTCAGGACAGAATGGTAAATCATTATGATCATCATGTAACTCTTTTGGGTACTCAAGATTTACCTCTAACATATATCCTTTATCATCGTTATCGTTTAAACTCTCAACATGTAAGACATCAATTTCAGGTTGTGTTATCCAGCGAAAATCTTTCAGTGGTGGATATTGACTCATAGCCCAACCATATTGGTAATTAGCATCGAGGTAGACAATATACTTTGACTCTTCGCAAGGGTTGTAGCTAGGCATGTATTTATTATTTGCTTTAGAATACCGTCCACTACATTGGCTTAATCCACCTCGAATTGATGATTTAATAAAATTAATCATGTCTACATCAGTCATCAATTCTAAATTTACTTTTTTTTTCAACATTGAACTGAAACTTAACCCAGGAGCAGTAAAATACTGACAAGGGTCAAGGTCGTAAGTTTTCATACAAACTTTCCGGAAATTTTCAAAAACATCTGCTAATAACAACACATCTGTCTTCAAATATATGTCTGAAAATTCCCCTTAAGTTTGAATGTTAAACTCTGCCCATACTCGTTGTGCATGTAAATATTCCTGATCACTGATATAACTTGTGTTTAAGGAACTGTAAAATGCATTTTTTGGTGGTAAAGAACACTCCTCAAGACGTTTCACACAGTTAATATATTCATAAGGGAATATACCCTTTTGACGAATCAAATTAAAATCATCTTCTTTAGGAAAGACACATTGAATTTCATGAAACTGATATGATTTTAAATTACTAGCAAGCTTATCAAGACTACTTGTCATAAAGCGGAATGAATCTAAAAATCACAGTTTTATCTTATTTTGTGTATCAGTTTTGATGTATTTTGGGAACGATATGTATTGTTCCTTATTATTTGCAATCACATCAATTTTTACATTTGAAGCTCCAAATTCTTTAACGATTAAGTGGTTATCATATTTGCTACCGTTATGTAGAATGACTGGAATGAATTTTGTTACTCTATAATTTAAATTACATTCTTGGTGAGCAGCATCTCGATATTTTCCTGTTAAATGGTCATGATCGCGAACCCTATCCGTATATAAACACTCACCACATATAAAACAATTAGTTTCAGTTTCAAAACACATTTGCTGTGATAATGTTAGTGGCTCCATTGGAATGATAGTATTTAAAACAGAGGATATACGGATGGCATCTTTTTCAAGTCTTTCCATAAAAACTTTAGGTGCATCAGGTCCTCTATAGAGTTCAAACTTATTTAACGAGTCATCATAACTGCATTTAATATAATATGCAAAGCTAAAAGGTTCAAGAATGTGAGTAGTGTTAGTAAAAGGTTTGGTTGGATTCGATGAACATGTATTAAATGGTTTTAGCAAAGCCTCAAAGTCAGCATATATAACAAATGGTACTCGAAGCTGCTTCCCAAAGTCCTTAAATTTCATAATGTTATTCTTAGGAGTCGGTAATACCGTACACACATGATTACTTCCCCATTTTTGATGTTGAGATAGTTGATCCTCTTTTCGAAAATATAGCAAGCAACCATCACACAACCACTTTCTAGATTTATCTTTTGATATCTGACTACCGACAAGTCTACTTAAATGTTTTATCCAACAATAGTGAGCATTTTCACCTTCGGTTATGTACAGTAAATTTACATGAGCATCCTTTTTTTCCTGCGTATAATATATAGGACCTACAATACTCTAGTTTTCAATTCCATACACATTAATACTTACATTGTTCAGCTCTTCAAAACGTTTCATGTCTTTTATTTCAAAAGGAAAGTCCATTTCTTCTATATCTAACACTGAGGAATAGTGAGGATACGATGAATATCTATCCATATGCTCTACTGCTGGATAGAGAGCTGAGGTTACAGCCCACGCAAAACATGCTTGATCACTATTCAAAACGTTTACACAAGCTTTCTTCCGTTTGATCCATACAGGCAAATCAATATATGATGATGCTCGAGGGGGGTTATATTTATGCATGTTAGTTTCTAAATAAAGTACTTCAACCAACGCCCAGCCTGACTCCCTTTCTTGGAACTCTTCACTCTTCACAATGATAGCACTTGAAATATTTTGGTATATATCACTGATATTAGTTGATTCACTAACAATAATGTTTTTTGTATTAAAAGATTTGATATCGGTAATTTCACCTTCACTCCCAGTTTTTACATATAGTCCAAAGAGTTCAAAATTCATTTTGAATGATTTATGCTCTACTAAAACATTTTCTACCAAGCCAAACACACTATGTTGAACATTTCGTAAAAATGATTCAATACTTTGAGTTTTTTCTTTACTATGAAGTCTGTAACTAGCAATTCGACTTTTAAACGCACTACCAATTTGTTGAATATTCGCAGAATTTCTTTCATGGCAAGCGTTATTTTTATGATGAATACTGCGCAAATGTCCCTGAATCAATGAAGAAGGTATATCAATATTGCATACATTACAATGTGTTATTGAAAGTTCACCATTCTTCTTTCTTTTTGTTGCACAACTATTTTTACAATCTTTAGATCGTTTACGCTTTTGAGCATCACATTCGTTTAAAGGTTCCATGCTAGTTGATGGTTTTACAGATTTCAATTCCTGTTGTTCACCATGCACTTCAACCATGTGGGATTGATATCGCTTTACAGCAGAAAAACCAAGTTTACAAACTGAACATGAGAAAGGTACTGTACTGACATGCTTTAAATTTACATGTCGTGTAAGACTATCCTGTCTGTTAAATGTTATAGCACAATGACTGCATACAAACATTTTGTGATTATGTTTAGTACTTGCATGACGTTGAAGGCTATCAGGTCTTGAGAACTGTTTCTTACAGTCACCACACTTGAACATGATGAACACTTTCCAATTTACCTATAAAAGAAAGAAATCATAAATGTTAATAAAAGATAAAACAAAGTAAAATATAAATATTTGAATTACATTCCAGTCAATGGTCATAGCAGGTGATTTAAGTCGATCATCTGTGAACTCATAGCAAGTCTAATTTCATGTAGTTCTCACTGGGTTACTATATACCACTGACACCTAGCGGTGAACATTGGAACTTGATAGAGTGCTAATCAAATCTAACCTACAAATTTAGCTTCACACACCATTGTCGAGTAGTTCGAACTTAGGTTATCAGGTATCATTGTCACTGGCACCTAGTAGTGAACGTTGAGACTTGATAAAGCGTTAATCAAATCTAACCTACAAATTCAGCTTCACATAATTGTCGAGTAGTTCCAACATTGGTTAACAAATATTATTGTCACTGACACCTAGCAGCGAACGTTGGAACTTAATAGAGTGTTAATCAAATCTAACCTACAAATTTAGCTTCACACATCATAGTCAAGTAGTTCCAACTTTGACTATTAAATAAACCATTGTCACTGACATCTAGCGGTGAACATTGGAAAATATCGCTCTAGCTGTTTAAAAGTTATTTAGAGGGGGTACTTACCTTTAAAAATTTATCAACTACTGCCACTGACTGAACTAGGTACAGGAATCTGCTAACCTACAGGTACGCCAATTATCTGTAAACAAATAAATAAATCAATCAATAAATACATTCCAATGAATAACTTCAACATCAATTAGTAATAAAAGACTACAATCCATTATTAATAATAAATACTTACCTTGCAAAATATTTTAATGATTTTCCACCAAAAAGGCTTTTTGCAACTGTTGAGCAGTAATAAAGCACTGTTCACTCGTAGCAAGTAATAAAGACAGACAGTAGGGAAATTTATATGACACCTCTCTTATATAGGCTTTCATCCCTCGTGTCAGCATTTTTTTGCAGATCATTGCAATTCCTTTCCAGTACACCTGCCAGTCCAAAGTGCATTAGGAACACCTGTGCGGTATCATATTACTGCTGACTTTGCATGATCATCACCCATTGTCTTAATGAACACCTGAGTTTTAAATTGCTGCAGTGTTAGTCATAGCAACAGAACTGTGCTCTCTCTGCCATGTCAGCAATATGACACAGGAAATAACAAGTAGGCTTACTACACGTACAATCTCCTCAATTTTAAATCTTAAGAATGTGCATTATTCTCTTTCAACTACAAATGACACATCCATCCACCAAGTTAGATCCCTTAGCTTGTCCTCAAATTGCCTGTGTCCCCGTGTACTAGAGTGTGTTCATTAACCTTAGCACTAGAATATATTCATCCACCAAGTGTTGCACTTAATCCCTTGGCATGTCCTCTATCCATCAGGCTTTACACTTATAAGAACCAAAGCAGGATGTGACTTGTTTCACAAAGGGGCCGGTAATAATGTCATCTCGCACTTGTTCACATGTATTTCGTCACTTTCCTTTCATATCGTTATCACATTGTAGTAGCGAGGACTGGCGAACAACGTCAGTTCAACACACTGCTTTACACACAAATGTAGTTAGGCCCTTTGACATAATTTAAATAAATTTCATGGGCCACTCCAGAGGGACCAGTCCAAAGGGACCGGTCTAAAGGGATTAGTCAAAAAGGACCTGTCAACAGGGACCCATCAACAGGGACTTGTCAACTAGGACCTGTCAACATGGACCCGTCAACAAGGACTCGTCCATAGGGACCCGTCAACAATGACCTGTCAACAGGGA
The DNA here is from genome assembly GCA_946902985.2 of Meconema thalassinum. Lineage (NCBI taxonomy): Eukaryota > Metazoa > Arthropoda > Insecta > Orthoptera > Tettigoniidae > Meconema > Meconema thalassinum. Next base: position 43,695,134 of record OX336392.1, read on the forward strand.
CCTGTCAAAAAGGACTCGTCCACAGGGATCCACCAACAATCACCCGTCAACAAGGACCCGTCCAAGGGGCTAGTCAATAGGGATCAGTCCAAATGGACAAATCAACATGGATCAATCAAAAGGGGTTATCGCCTCAAGGTCTGACATACCCCTCTTTGATTATTGGTTTGCCTATCGATAAACGCCATTTGGAAAACTTTTTGATCACCCCTCGTGGGTTGGGTTAGGTTAGGTTACACTACAGCCACCATCTTTAAAAAGCCCGCCCTCTTACAAAAGCCATGAGTGGACATGCGTAAAAACAAAAAACAAGCATGTTAATTCATATTGGCATTCCACCGTATACATGTCACTTGTGTGGAACAACGTTTAATTTCATATTAGCATTCAAACTCCCACATGTCGTACTTGAAAAGCGAGATTTTCTAAAATATTACAATTTCACCTCCCTAGTAGGGGTAGGTTTTATTTTGGGGTGGAAATATGTTGTCCAATGGAAATGGAGTGTCAGCCTGAGTTCAACAACACCTCATTCGTCAAAATCCGACCATGCGTTCGAGAGATATCGCACCGCCGCCATCTTAGCGGTGGAGCGGTGGCAGTGGGTATAGAACCCGTACAAAACCACTACTTACGTAATCTACAAGACTTATACAAAATCATCATAGATGAATGAATGAATCAATTAATTTATTAATTAAATCGTGAATTAATGAATATTGGACCAAGAATGCCTTCATCACCTTTTGGCCAGTCTGCCAAGATGGATTAAAGCATGTATCCAAACAAAAGAGATATGCTTTTCAGTATTAACGTTATCCATATCAATGTGAAAAGCTCCCACTGTGAAACTGATGAAGTAATCTTACAACAAAACATTTCCTTTTTGGTTCCTTTAGTAGAAATTAATGCAAATATATTATACTTTCATGAATTCGATAGATCCATCTTCTGTATTCCGTGTCATGAACTATTTCATAGGTGATGCAAAAATTGCTTTCTTTGTGAATACCACATTGCCTGAAATAGAGTGGATTTTTATGACTAGGCCCAAAATAAGTAGATTTGGTTTAGGTCATGGCAAGCTTAGTCAAGGAAATATATTCCAGTTGGGGATAGGTTTTATTTTACAGACTTTTGGGGGTATGTTGAATTATTTATTCAAGTTATACTGCTCATTCTTAACAAGTTCTGCTATCTCTTTACAGGTCTACAAAATATTTTGAATCAATCCATCATTTCTTCGCAGAACTACTGTCTGTTAGTGGAAGAATTGCATTGGATATGTACGCCTACATGTTTTTGTGTGATTTTTTCAACTTCCTCGTTTTGATATTTGGATTTTCAGCATTTGTGGTAAGTCATTATTTAAATGTATTAGTCATTTATGATTATTTACTACATGTAATTTTAAATGTTAAAGAATAATAACTTATATATACACAGCAAAAAAGGTTTTGCATATACTTACCACATCGGGTGGCGGTGGTACAAAACTTCCTCCGGGAGTCCGCCATTTCACGAATGAAATGGCCTGCGATGTCATCGGACATGAACTGTATCGACCATGTCTGGTATATGCTGAAACGTGCTATTGCTCAGCGTCCACTCCCACCATAACCCGCCAAGAACTCATGGAGGCCGCCGTCGAAGAGTGGGATCGCCTGCCTCAAGAAGACCTGGACAAATTGATCTGTAGTATGCCACGGCGAGTAAGAGCCCTGCTGGACGCCCGTGGTGGCCATGTTCCTAATTGAAACGTTACAGGTTGGCAAGATTACAACACATATCAGTCCCTATAGCGAACTGAGCGCTACCTCCAGTAGGTTAGTAGTGATGGTTTTAAGCCCTAGCGCCAGCAGTTTTAATGCGAGCCGATATCTCCCGAACCCATGGTCGGAGATTCACGAATGAGGTGTCGTTGTATTCGAGCTGATTGGGGCTTTCCAATGGACAACATATTTCCACCCTAAAATAAAACCTACTCCTACTAGGGGTTAAATGGTATTTTCTTAGTAAAAGTCGCATTCCAAATGCGACATGTATGAGGTGCGCTGCTAATATGAAATTAAACGTTGTTGCTCATAAAGCGCATGCGTATTGCTGGATGTCGCTATGAATCAACATTTTTGTTTTTGTTTTTTACGAATGCACACTTAGGGATTTTGTAGGAGGGCGGGCTTTTTAAAATAATTATTTATGGATGATTTTTTTTATTTAACCAAAAGATTGAAAACTAATAGGTCATGTGCCTTTTAATATCTTGCGAACCAATAAGGCTACGGACTTGTATGAGGGGTCGTTGGATTTGGGATAACGCCCCATTTTTAAATTTATTTTTGATTTTTGTCAAAAAGGCCTAAGTGCACTTTTGTTAATATTTTGCGAACCAATAAGGCTAAGGACTTGTATAAGGGGTTGTTGGACATGGGGTGACGCCCCGACTTTTAATGTAGTTTTGATTTTTTGTCAAAAGGGCCTAAGTGCACTTTTGTTAATATTATGCGAACCAATAAGGCAATGGACTTGTATGAGGGGTTGTTGGACTTGAGGTGACACCCCGTTAGGGAATGTATGATTCATATTTGACAAAAGGGCGTAACTGCACTTTTGTTAATATTTCGAGAACTAAGAAGGGTACGGACTTGTATGAGGGGTCGTTGGATTTGGGATGACGCCTGGTTTTTGAATTTATTTTAAATTTTTGTCACAGTCACAAGGGTCTAAGTGCACTTTTGTTAATATTTTGAAAACTAAGAAGGCTGCGGACTTGTAAGAGGGGTCGTTGGATTTGGGATGACGCCTCGTTTTTGAAATTATTTTCAATTTTTGTCAAAAGGGCCTAAGTTCACTTTTGTTAATATTTTGAAAACTAAGAAGGCTACGGTCTTCTATGAGGGGTCGTTGGATTTGGGATGACGCCCCGTTTTTTGAATGTAGTTTTGATTTTTGTAAAAGGGGCCTAAGTGTACTTTTGTTAATATTTTGCAAACTAAGAAGGCTAAGGACTTGTATGACGGGTCGTTATATTTGAGAACACGCCCCGTTTTTTAATGTAGTTTTGATTTTTGTCAAAAGGGCCTAAGTGCACATTTGATAATATTTTGAGAACTAAGAAGACTACGAACTTGTATGAGAGGTCGTTGGATTTGGGATGACACCCCGTTTTTTAATGTAGTTTCGATTTTTTGTCAAAAGGGCTTAAGTGCCCTTTTGTTAATATTTTGAGAACTAAGATGGCTACGGACTTGTATGAGGGGTTGTTGGACTTTTGGTGACGCCCCGTTTTGAATGTATGCTTCATTTTTTGTCAAAAGGGCCATGGTGCACTTTTGTTAATATTTTGCGAACTAAGAAGGTTACGGACTTTTATGAGGGGTCGTTGGATTTGGGATAACGCGTCGTTTTTTATTTTTTTATTTTTGTCAAAAGGGCCTAAGTGCACTTTTGTTAATATTTTACGAACCAATAAGGCTATGGGCTTGTATAAGGGGTTGTTGGACTTGGGGTGACGCCCCGTTTTTGAATGTATGATTCATTTTTGTCAAAAGGGCCTAACTGCACTTTTGTAAATATTTCGAGAACTAAGAAGGGTTACGGAGTTGCATGAGGGGTCATTGGATTTGGGATGACGCATGGTTTGTGAATTTATTTTTGATTTTTGTCAAAAGGGCCTAAGTGCACTTTTGTTAATATTTTGTGAACTAAGAAGGCTACGGACTTGTAAGAGGGGTCGTTGGAATTGGGATGACGCCTCATTTTTTAATTTATTTTTGATTTTTGTCAAAAGGACCGAAGTGCACTTTTGTTCATATTTCGAGAACGAAGAAGGCTACGGAATTGCATGAGGGGTCGTTGGATTTGGGATGACGCCTCGTTTTTAATTCATTTTTGATTTTTGTCAAAAGGGCCTAAGTGCACTTTTGTTAATATTTTGCGAACCAATAAGGCTATGGATTTGTATAAGGGGTTGTTGGACTTGGGGTGACACCCCGTTTTGGAATGTATGATTCATTTTTGTCAAAAGGGCCTAAAGCAACTTTTGTTAATATTTCGAGAACTAAGAAGGGTACGGACTTGTATTAGGGGTCGTTGGATTTGGGATGACGCCTGGTTTTTGAATTTATTTTTGATTTTTGTCAAAAGGACCGAAGTGCACTTTTGTTAATATTTTGAGAACTAAGATGGCTACGGACTTTTATGAGGGGTAGTTGGATTTGGGATGGCGCCCCGTTTTTTTTAAGTAGTTTTGATTTTTTCCAAAAGGGCTTAAGTGCACTTATGTTAATATTTTGAGAACTAAGGTGGCTACGGACGTGTATGATGGGTCCTAGCACTTGGGGTGATGCCCTGTTTTTGAATTGATTTTTTTGATTTTTGTCAAAAGGGCCTAACGCCATACTACATGTTGAATTTTTTTTTTTTTACCTGATTAAATTTTAATTAAGAGTGGTCGTTGAGAGAGACGGTACTGCTCTTATGCGTCTCAATGAGTCTGTTGTCGAGCACAGAGACCATACCTGCAAGAAATGAATTGCTATTCTGGCAGGACAGTGGGGCGGATTACGACGGTTGGTTTTTTGTGATATTTCCTATGACGGATGAAGGCGAATATTTGAAAATTCGTGACGTTTGCTAAGATTTTTTACCCTGAAGGGGATCTCTAACGTTTTAGTCAACGGTGATGAGCGAGACCGCTGTATGGCACAGAAAATTGTTGTTGAATATGAAAAAATATAACATTAGGTCGACCAAGTGCATGGGGGCAAAGAGACAAAACGGTAAGGTCATTGCCCTGAGTTGTTATAAACTAAATATTGAACTGGGTGAAAGTATGTGGTTAACATGACCATGTATTGAGGATGGCCGCTTGCTAATAATTAATTATTATTACAGTAAAATGTTTAATAATAATAATAATAAGACACACATATTTTCAATGCTAACACACACACACAGTTCTGCTCGCTGGAGACTGAATACTGTACCTAGCCAGAGGCCTTGTCAGAGCTGCTGCTGCTGATAAGACAGAAATGTCTATGTGGGCAGGAAGTGCAGTATTAGGTTACTTTCCTGGTGGCGGCTAGCAGGTCTGGCGTTTAAACAGCCGCCATGTTGGTTCTTATGCAGTAGTAGTACCAGTGTATAAGAGGCAGCCATTTTGGTTCTTTATTAAAAACATGAAACTAGTGTAAGGTACATGAATCTTATCGCGCTTGAGGAATGTGGGGAGGCGTGGGAACATGTGAGAGACAAACAACAGTTAAAGGTCAAAACGCGGAGAAAATGCAACTCTCTCTGTTGCTAAGCAGACTGATAAGGATTGCGTTAGTGATGCACTTGCCATTTTATCAAACGGACGTATACAGCAGAGCTCTGAACTGAACTTTGGAATAAAATCCTTTTGTTTTCGCTAAGTACCTATGAATGATTATTTTAATAATATCATGCTAATAAACCTTAAATTTGCAGTTATTGATAAGGTAATTAATGATTTTTATTTGTTTGTTTGCAGATAACCGGTATAGTTGTCGTGTCTGAGAGAGCGACCATTCCACTTTTGAGCCCACTAGAAGAAAACAGCAACAAGCCAGTACAAGTCAAGGTCAGATTTTTTTTAAACTAACTTGTTTCATTTTTGTTTGATATTTTTTATTTTATTCTATGAAATGCATGTATTAACCTGAAATTAGGTATTTATAGCGGTTTATTTTATTTATTTTTAGAAACTTGAAAAGAAAAGCCTTACCGCCGTAGCAGTCGCTGAAAACCCGAGACGCACTAGGGCGGACCCATTGCCAAAGAGTGAACTATTGAAAACTCAGGTAAGCCTAACTTAAAATGCTATTCCATTTTACCGCTATTGAAACCCCTGCACAAAAGATTCATTACCTGTACATGACTGGGGCAATGATTGCTTTCTTGATTAATGACTATGTATTGACAACTGGTACAAGACCATAATGTGTTTTCACCGGGAAAAGTACAAGGCCATGTTGGATTCTTTAAAAACAAAAAAAAATTAATTTAATTTTAAGTGGTTCCCTATGGACTCAACGAATATTCACAGGTTTGAGCAAGATAATTTGGACACACCGACATGACATTCATTTTTTGTTTTTTTATATATTGGTTAAAGGGGGATCTAAATGACTGCAGCTTTAAAAACGAAAATAAGTAGATGGGTTACTGTTAGTATCGACATACAGTTTATTATTAAATATTTTTGATGGTGTTTTCATTTAATGCAAATTGACGTTAACGTTTTATTTACAAGTATTGATTGATTTATTGAGTGATGGATTATATTGTTTGTTTTAGGTGTGGTTATGCGCAATTATCGTAGTGAACAGACAGTGAACAAGCATACATTGTGCTTTGAAATACTCTGAGCTCTTGTGCAACGTTAATAACTTGCAATAAAAAAGATTTATTGTAACACATGGCTTTAGTACCAAATACAACAAGTGAGCAAGTCGGTTTACACGTGGGTTAAATTTAAAATCAGAAAACGATCGTTGGTTAATATTTGAATCCTGGCCTGTAGGCTTTTTGTCGGCACATAAACTTGCTGGAGCTGGTTTCTATTACATGAACCGAGAAGATGTTGTGCGCTGTGTGTTTTGTCGTATTGAACTTTCACACTGGGAAGAAGGGGATGATCCCTTTAGAGACCATTTGCGATGCTCTCCTTGTTGTCCTTACATGCTTGGGAAACAAGTGGTAACATACCAGTGTATCCAATTTACCGAACCACAAGGCCATTCTCTAATACTTACGTTGCTGAATCATAAATAAATAATAATAATAATGATGTATTACCAGCCAACGGTAGTGTCGATATATGTGGTCCATACGCCATAAACAGTGTTGAATTGGCATGTGCTTTTGAAAAATTGGGAGTTTGCAAGGCTAAAGCACTAGCACACCCAGAGTACAGCTCTGTTGAAAAACGTTTAGAATCATATAAAATTGTTTGGCCATTAATATTAAAACACTTTAAAAACCGCTAAATGAAGCTGGATTTTTTATACTGGTGAAGGGGATAAAACAATATGTTTTCAATGTGGATTTGCTTTAAAGGATTGGCAGATGACTGATGACCCTTTTGTGCAACACGCTCGTTGGTTACCTAACTGTAGATACATGGTGTTGCTTAAAGGTCAGGAATTTGTGAACAGCATTTGTGAACAAAACGTGATTGCAGAACAAGAGGTAAAAGTGCCTTTAGAGTTAGAACACGTGGAACAAATACATGAGGATTGAAAAAAGATGTGTCGGACCAACAAATACAAATGTGTGACCAACAATTAAGTAAAATTTGTTATCAAGAAGAACTATGTGTTGTATTTTTGCCTTGTGGACACTTGATAGCCTGTGTCAAGTGTGCATTAGCACTTAACACTTGTGCTATATGCAGAAAAGTAGTATCTGCTACAGTTAGGGCATTTGTTGCATAAATAGTATAATTTATTAGCAATGCATAATGCAAAATACTTATATGCACAATATTATTACAAGCTGTTGTAGTGTATAATAAATATGCTTTTGTTTTGTTTATAGACTACTACAATGAATGTTTTGAATGCTGTGGGACAATCATGTGGCTTAGAGACAAAGAAGCTCAGCAAATCGCCAACGCATACTCCATTCCGCATTATCAAGATTTGGAAATTGAAAACAGCATATGGTGATCGTGTACTTTGTGTATGTGAAAACTTTAGAGACATTTCTGCCTACACGGTTTAATCATATGTCGGAGAGTGGTTTTGATGAAGTGAATACTGCTATACATCCTGTACACTTAATTTATGAAGGTTTTAAAAACAATAGGCGTATGGTCCGTTTTAATTAATTAAATAAAAACAAATGTGAAATAATAATGGAACATATAAGTGATGACAATAGACTGAAAGAAATAATAAAATATTTGTATAGAATAATGTTTTAGTTTTTAGTATTGTCTTTAAAAACATTATCATGAAACCAAAAAATGTATATAAAGATAGTAAATAAACGTAAGTGATGGTACAATGTTGTTTTATTTTATACAAAGTTAGAATATTTAACATTGCAGAGTATACATTATTATGACAATAGATGCACACTGAATACAACTCTTTCTCTCATTACGTTAGTCTGTTATAGTTTTTAAACACAAGGCTTGTTGTAGATCTTTTTAGCAATGTCCATTGACTGTTGTTTTGAAAAACTGGGGAAGCCGCAATGCTTTTATAGGCATAAGCCTTATTGTTATTACTATTTAGTCATTTTGATCCTCTTGCAATACTACCTTTTGCATATCAAGAGCAGATGACCTAGCTGTTCCACTCTTTAAAACAACAACAACAACAACAACAACAACACTACCTCTTGCATAGTTTGTGATGTTGATGGCTCTTGATGATAATGATAAAGGTAATGCTTTGTTTACTCCTATAAACTCATTGTGTTTTTCAAAACAATAGTCAATGGACATTGCTATAAAAAGATCTACAACAAGCCTTGTGTTTAAAAACTATAACAAACTATCGTGAAGAGAGAAAGAGTTGCATTCAATGTGCATCTATTGTCATAATAATGTATACTCTGGAATGTTAAATATTCTAACTTTGTATAAAGGAAAACAACATTGTACCATAATTTACATTTATTTACAAACTTTATATACATTTTTTGGTTCCATGACAATGTTTTTAAAGACAATACTAAAAACTAAAATATTATTCTACACAAATATTTTTTTTCAGTCTATTATCATCACTTACATGTTCCATTATTATTTCACATTTGTTTTTATTTATTTAATTAAAACGGACCATACGCCTATTTTTTTTGAACTTTCATAAATTAAGTGTACAAGATTTATAGCATTATTCAATTCATCAAAACCACTCTTCGACATATCATTAAACCGTGTAGGCAGAAATGTCTCAAAGTTTTCACATACACAAAGTACACGATCACCATATGCTGATTTCAATTTCCGAATCTTGATAATGTGGAATGGTATATGCGTTGGCAATTCGCTGAGCTTCTTTGTCTCTAAGCCACATGCTTGTCCCACAGCGTTCAAAACATTCATTGTAGTAGTCTATAAACAAAACAAAAGCATATTTATTACACAATACAGCAGCTTGTAATAATATTGTGCATATAGGTATTTTGCACTATGCATTGCTAATAATTCATGCGACAAATGCCCTAACTGTAGCAGATACTACTTTTCTGCATATAGCACAAATGTTAAATGCTAATGCACACTTGACACAGGCTATCAAGTGTCCGCAAGGCAAAAATACAACCCCTAGTTCTTCTTGATAACAAATTTTACATAATTGTTGGTTACACTTTTGTATTTGTTGGTCAGATTCATTTTTTTTTCAGCCTCATGTATTTGTACCACGTTTTCTAACTCTAAAGGCACTTTCATCTCTTGTTCTGTAATCACGGTTTGTTCACAAATGGTGTTGACAATTTCCTGACCTTTAAGCAACACCATGTACCTACAGTTAGGTAACCAACAAGCGTGTTCCACAAAAGGGTCATCAGTCATTTGCCAATCCTTTAAAGCAAATCCACAATGAAAAATATTGTTTTATCCCCTTCATCAGTATAAAAATCCAGCTTCACTTAGCTGTTTTTATAAGATTCTAAACGTTTTTCAACAGAGCTGTACTCTGGGTATGCTAGTGATTTAGTCTTGCAAACACCCAATTTTTCAAAAGCACATGCCAATTCAACATTGTTTATGGCATATGGACCACAATCGACACTACCGTTGGCTGGTAATACATCATTATTATTATTATTTATTTGTGATTCAGCAACGTAAGTAGTAGCGAATGGCCTTGTGGTTCGGTAAAATGGATACACTGGTATGTTACCCAGTTGTGTTCCAAGCCTGTAAGGACAGCAAGGAGACCATAGCAAATGGTCTCTAAAGGGATCATCCCCTTCTTCCCAGTGTGAAAGTTCCATACGACAAAACACACAGCGCAAAACATCTTCTTGGTTCAAGTAATAGAAACCAGTTCCAGCAAGTGTGCCGACAAAAAGGCTACAGGCCAGGTTTCAAATGTTAACCAACGATCGTTTTATAATTTTAAAATTACCCTACGTGGTAAACCGACTTGCTCACTTGTTGTATTTGGTACTAAAGCCATGTGTTATAATAAATATTTTTATATTGCAAGTTATTAACGTTGCACAAGAGCACAGAGTATTGTAAAGCACAATGTATGCTTGTTCACTGTCTGTTCACTACGTTAATTGCGCATGACCTCACCTAAAAACAAACAAAGTAATCCATCACTCAATCAATCAATCAATACTTGTAAATAAAACGTTAACGTCAATTGGCATTAAATGAAAACACCATCATAAAATATTTAATAATAAACTGTATGTCGATACTAACAGTAACCCATCTACTTATTTTCTTTTTATAAAGCTGCAGTCACTTATATCCCCCTTTACCAATATATAAACAAACCAAAAATGAATGTCATGTCGTTTTGTCCAAATTATCTTGTTCAAACCTGTGGATATTCGTTGAGTCCATAGGGTACCACCCTTAAATTAAATTTAAATTTTTGTTTTAAAAAATCCAACATGGCCTTGTACTTTTCCAGGTCCACAAACATTATGGTCTTGTACCGGTTGCCAATACATAGTCATTAATCAAGAAAGCAATCATTGCCCCAGTCACGTACAGGTAATGATTTTTGTGTAGGGGTTTCAATAGCGGTAAAATTGAATAGCATTTTAAGTTAGGCTTACCTGAGTTTTCAATGGTTCACTTTTTGGCAATGGTTCCGCTCTAGTGCGTCTCGGGTTTTCAGCGACTGCTACGGCGGTAAGGCTTTTCTTTTCAAGTTTCTAAAAATAAATAAAATAAACCGCTATAAATACCTAATTTCAGGTTAATACATGCATTTCATAAAATAAAATAAAAAATAACAAACAAAAATGAAACAAGTTAGTTTTAAAAATATCTGACCTTGACTTGTACTGGCTTGTTGCTGTTTTCTTCTAGTGGGCTCAGAAGTGGAATGGTCTCTCTCTCAGACATGACAGCTATACCGGTTATCTGCAAACAAACAAATAAAAATCATTAATTACCTTATCAATAACTACAAATTTACGGTTTATTAGCATGATATCATTAAAATAATCATTCATAGGTACTTACCGAAAACAAAAGGATTTTATTCCAAAGTTCTGTTCAGAGCTCTGCTGTATACGTCCGTTTGATAAAATGGCAAGTGCATCACTAACGCAATCCTTATCAGTCTGCTTAGCAACAGAGAGAGTTGCATTTTCTCCGCGTTTTGACCTTGAACTGTTGTTTGTCTCTCACATGTTCCCACGCCTCCCCACATTCCTCAAGCGCGATAAGATTCATGTACCTTACACTAGTTTCATGTTTTTAATAAAGAACCAAAATGGCTGCCTCTTATACACTGGTATAACTACTGCATAAGAACCAACATGGCGGCTATTTAAACGCCAGACCTGCTAGCCGCCACCAGGCAAGTAACCTAATACTGCACTTCCCGCCCACATAGACATTTCTGTCTTATCAGCAGCAGCAGCTCTGACAAGGCCTCTGGCTAGGTACAGTATTCAGTCTCCAGCGAGCAGGACTGTGTGTGTGTGTTAGCATTGAAAATATGTGTGTCTTATTATTATTATTATTATTATTATTATTATTATTATTATTATTATTATTATTATTATTATTATTAACATTTTACTGTAATAATAATTAATTATTAGCAAGCGGCCATCCTCAATACATGGTCATGTTAACCACATACTTTCACCCAGTTCAATATTTAGTTTATAACATCTCAGGGTAATGACCTTACCGTTTTGTCTCTTTGCCCCCATGCACTTGGTCGACCTAATGTTATAGGTTTTCATATTCTACAACCATTTGCTGTGCCATACAGCGGTCTCGCGCATCACCGTTGACTAAAACGTTAAAGATCCCCTTCAAGGTTAAGAAAATCTTAGCACACGTCACGCTATTTCAAATATTCGCCTTCATCCGTCATAGGAAATATCACCAAAAAAAAAAAAAACAACCGTCATAACCCGCCCCGCTGTCCTGCCAGAATAGCAATTCATTTCTTGCAGGTATGGTCTCTGTGCTCGACAGCAGGCTCATTGAGACACATAACAGCAGTACCGTCTCTCTCAACGACCACTCTTAATTAAAATTTAAACCGGTATAAAAAGAAATTCAACATGTAGTATGGCGTTAGGCCCTTTTGACAGAAATCTATAAATCAATTAAAAAACAGGGCATCACCCCAAATGCTAGGACCCCTCATACAAGTCCATAGCCTTCTTGATTCACAAAATATTAACAAAAGTGCCCTTAGGCCCTTTTGACAAAAAAAAAATCAAAACTACATTAAAAACGGGGCGTCACCCCAAGTCCAACAACCCCTTATACAAGCCTTATTGGTTCGCAAAATATTAACAAAAGTGCACTTAGGCCCTTTTAAAAAATCAAAAATTAATTTTAAATATGGGCGTTATACCAAATCCAACGACCCCTCAAACATGTCCATAGCCTTATTGGTTCGCAAGATATTAAAAAGCACATGACCTATTAGTTTTCAATTGTTTGGTAAAATGTAAAAAAAAAACATCCATAAATAATTATTTAAAAATCCCCAAGTGCGCATGTATAAAAAAAAATGTTGATACATAGCGACATCTAGCAGTACACATGCGCTTTATGAGCAACAACGTTTAATTTCATATTAGCAGCGCACCTCATACATGTCGCATTTGGAAGGCAACTTTTATTAAGAAAATACCATTTCACCCCCTAGTAGGGGTAGGTTTTATTTTAGGGTGGAAATATGTTGTCCATTGGAAAGCCCCCATCAACTGGAGTTCAACGACACCTCATTCGTGAATCTCCGCCCATGGGTTCGGGAGATATCGGCTGGCATTAAAAACTGTTGACGCTAGGGCTTTAAACCATCACTACTAACCTACTACCTCCCATTTTATGAAGCGCAACTGGGTCACTTTACTACGAGAACTAAACGCTCACGCAGCCATAACCTCCCTATGAAGGCTTCCAAAAAGTTGGTAGTTCGCTACTCCAGTGGGGGTCCAGACGAGGACACCAATAGTCCACTGATGAGCCAGCTTTGTGTCCTAAGCGAAACCCCACACAAGACAGGGCACAAATCTAGAAGAATTGCTGAGTTATAATCCCTTTACTGTTTTGGTTTCTAACGGTTTTCTCAAACTTTGAGGATACGGTATTCATGAGTAATTACACCTAAAGTATTACAAGGTGGGTGTTAATATTCCTGTTAGCTGTGGAATGTTTACTTTCTTTCTCGTATGATTACTGGTGATAGAGGCGTACAGTTGGCGTAGCTTCGGTGTGTGTAAACTATTTCCCTTACTTGAAGGTACTGGGCAAGATCAATCGATATAAAATATTTTACATTTGGGCTGATCGTGCAGATTGAATGTCCGAAGTGCAGCCCGGATATTATTTGAATCAGCTGATTAAAATTTGAGAACGCAGTTCGACTGTTCCAAGCTACCGCCATATTCTTTACTTTCTTTCCTTCATTCTTTCTTTCTTTCTTTCTTTCTTTCATTCTTTCTTTCTTTCTTTCTTTCTTTCTTTCTTTCTTTCGAAATACAGAAAGTAGACATGTTCCACGGCTGGATTGGTAACATGAGCGTACGGAGATCCAAGGCAGTAGCTATTCTGATGTTGTTTCCCCCAAGTTTTTCACACACCAGGCGCCCTGTTCCAAGTAGTTCTGGACCCAACTACAGTTACTTACATACACACAAAATAGCACATGTTATCTGACAAATTAAAATTACTCATTATTTTATTCTCTGGAATAAATAATGTACAGTGCTTGTAGAATGTTTACGGACAGGTCTACATTTCGTTTGATGCACATTTGTGCCTAAAATAACAGCATTTCAGCAGGATCTTCTATATTACCGGACCTGACACTGCAATCCAAGATGGCCGCCGTAATTGGTGGTCGGACATCAAAAGCATGACGTGCGTCAGAATCCAACACAACACAAATTAACATCATGACGTGATTTTGTTTGCTGTTATTTCATTTTATGTGCTTGGGACATCTTGGTCATCAGCCCCGTGCAGTTGGGTGTGGATTGAATTCCTCTTATTACGTGATGACTGTAGTAGTGTGTGTAGCTGTATAAGGGACAGACATGGGGAGTTACCCCAGGAGTTGAAATAAGGTACTACCGGAGTTCCATCAGGAAATTAATAAAATAAAACACTGTACTGTTGAGGCCCTGGGGCCGATAACCTAGATGTTAGGCCCCTTAAAACAACAATTATCATCATCATGTTGAGGCCCACAGGAGGGATCTGCAGAATATCTTGGCTGAGTGGACAAGGGAAGTTGTAACTGTTCCTGTAGGAATTTCAATTTCATTTTAGTACATATTATTCTTAAAAATAAATGTGTCCAACCAGGTGGTGTAGTTCTTGGTTGTCACTTCAGGGGTCCATGTTTGATTCCTGACAGTCAAGAGTAGTATATAAAGACCAGTCCCGGCACAGGGGCTAATGGGCAAGATGGCCGTGCGCACATCTCTCCCATGCTACATTTATGGGGAGAGTTATAGCTGGCACAGGGATTAATGGGCAAGATGGCCGCTGTGCGCATCCGCACTCTTGAATAGCAGGCAGTTCAAATAATTATTTATTTGTTATTAAATATGCATTATTTATTATTTATTTATTATTTATTTGTTATTGATTTATTATTTATTTATTTTTATTTAATTTTTTAAAATTTTTAATGATTTATTTTTTGATATTTTTATATTAATATTTAATGTATATTTATTATTTTTATTTGTTGCTTTTTATGCGTTAAAGCACTAAACTGCAAGGTAATTAACCCAAGAATTTTCTAACCCACAATTACAGAAACCTGATTTAAAAATTTAAATTAATGCATGTGAGATTTTTTTATTTTTACATTTTAGATAAATTTTAGTTTTTTTTTAATTTAAGATTTTTAGATTTCAAATTTTAGACTTTCCATTTTATATTTTACAGTTTTGATTTTTGATTTTACATTTTAAATTTCCCGAAAAATAATAAACTACAAGGTCACTGACCTAAGATTTTATTTTTAAATTTTGTTTTTTAACTTATACATTTTTATTTATTTAATATTTAATTTATTATTTTCAGCATAGGGCTAATGCACAACATGGTCACTGCACACAACCACTTACATCAATGACATGCTAACCTAACGTAACCTCACCTAACCTAACCTAACCTAACTTCACCTAACCTAACTTTACCTAACCTAACTTCACCTAACCTAACTTTACCTAACCTAACATAACCTAACCTAACTTAACCTAACCTAACCTAACCCAACCTAACCTAACCTGTAAAGCTGACCTGGAGGCTAATGCACACTTCCAAAGTATATAAGGCACACGTAACTATACCTATGCTAGTATTATAGAGAGTAAGGTAAAGCTACCATTGTGGCTATTGTGCAAGATGTTCGCTACGCAAAACCAGCTTAGGATTATAAAGTCAGTTAAGTTAAAAAGTAAAAGCTTTTCTTCGTTCTTTTTTCCTTCCCTAGGTTTAACACCAGCACTAGGGCATAATCCTATAGGCAGAGTTAACACAAACAAACACTTACAGACGAATTATTCTTACGCTAAAGGTTCTTTTAATTATAAGTACAAGGCCAGAGTTTACATGCTGTAGGGTGCCAACTTTCTTTACGCTGTTTATTTTACCTCAGCATTTTACATGTTTCCATTACATATAACAAGGCAGAATACCGTATCCCAACACATATAGGTATTAAATGGGTTGTACTATACCTTTGGCTACCTAGTTTCAGCTAACTAAGGACAATTTCTTAAGATAACTAGAAGTTAACGGTTGGATTAGGAGTGCGAGGTGGAAAGTAATTAAAAAGTACAAGCAGTGTCCATACAATATTTTTTGTATTAATTTAAATACATTTACAATATTTACACAAAATACATTTTTCTTTATTTTTGTTATAAATTAATAATTGTTATAAATTTTTTCCTATTTTTTCTTGAGTATGAATACCATTTTTTTCTTTCCTTGTTTTTTGATTGGCGTTGTTTTTATTTTTGTAGTGCTACCGTTTTATTTCTTAAATTGTTTTGGTTCATGTATTTCCTACATGCAGGTAGAGTAATATATTTCCTGCTTAATTTCATGACCTTTATATCCTTAACATAACCCTTTAAGCTTGGTTAACAGTTAAGTGACGACCTTAGGCATGATACAATACCATTACTCTTTTATCATCACCAGGACACAAAGCAATTTTGTTAAGTTTTATAGATGATATGTTATGTTGTTGAGAAGCGATAATGTTCATTGATATTCTTTTTACCTTGTTCTTTATGATACAATGTTTTTAATCTTGAAAACGAATACAATTTTTGACAACACCTCTGCTAATAACTTTAATCTTTTTTTATTTCTATGCCATTTATGTCTAAATCATTCATTTTAGCTCTAAGTCCAGCAAATGCTTTAATAATACGTCCACACGCCACGTCTTTAAATTTTCCCAAAGTTTTCTTGTTTGATGAAGAGTAACATATGTGATTAGTAGGATAATCAGATGTGTTCTAGAAAATTCAACTTGCCTTGATAAACATCTTCGGTGTTAACCAAATATATATATTCATTTAACTAAACAAATTTAATATCAGATCAATAAATAAATAAAAACAAGAAAAAACAACTCCCAAATTACACCCTCAAATTAATTCAATGACAATTATCAAAACAAAATCTCTCTGATGAGATTGCCCTAAAATCAGGCCATCAATGGTCCTGTCATCTCCTTCAACCCAAGTGTGTGGTGATGTGACGAGCAAACAGAAAATGGAAGAAGTACTATATTATACGTGATCCGCAACCATAGGCATCAGCTGACAATCTGCGGATCCATATATGAGAAGATAGACATGTCATGGGAACACACTACATCTACACAAAATAAATTCAAATACCCGACACTCGCTAGGCTTAATACACTACAGCAGAGATTTCCGGTCGAAATCTTTATCAAGTGTCAGAGACAGGAACAAATGCCCAAACAGGACTTCACAGAGTCAAAACAAGGATGAAAGCACGTGATTACGCTAACTGACAACAACTGATGACCGACGTCACCTTATACAAACACACACAAGGTGTCAAAATACAAATCGAACATTCAATGGAAATATCGAATCACACTACCCAGAGGCAGTTATATACAACAAAACAAATGTTTATTTTTAACGAGACATGACACTACCATTCTTGCGTGGGGATCTGACCCTTTAAATATATCAGAGTTTCAACTAAAGAGGCATTCTAAAATTGTCTAGGTCAGGATTTGGCAACCCTCCCTACTTATTAGCGCGCCTTATCTATAGATCTGTGCTCGGCGTGGATCTCACCTGTCAAATGTCAACAACCCGAGGCGTAAGCAAATATCTCAGGCCTGCAACTACCGCATGGCACCAAGAACGTAGACTTCCTACTGCACTCCAGTAAAATGATGTGTTTGTCAGAAAATATCTTAAGCCAGCCTAACGCATGGCTTCAAGAACCGAAGAATACCAAGTGTGTCACGAAATAATAATTATTTCCGTTAATTCACACATAATTAAAGAACCTCGTCGGGGTCGGTACAGAGTCTCCGTAGAGCAACATCTGACGCCCATACTGCTGCAGTCAAGGAAGGTCATAGCCGTTTCATCCGCGCAAATATACACACAAGTGACACAACACACATATTGACACACATCGCACACAGCAGGGTTTGACATACCTAAAAAAAAAACGTCATACTTTCCACACTCACGCAGCGCACCAGATCATAGACTTGACAAACACTTCAACAAAAGAATTCATTTACCAAACTAGAGAACAGGCGGTCCTCCTCAAAATGATTGCAATAGGCAAACTCAAATTATAATACAGCCTGTTTAATTCAAACAGCAACCAAAATAGCTAATTTCCTCCCAAACACTGTTCTTAAATTATCCTAATAACGCCCCACTTGTCACACGATCCGCAACTCATGTTCCGCAAAAAACAAATTATCGCACCTAAGTACATGCGGCACTTGGATTAACATTACACTCAAATATTTACAAAAAGAAAACAACAAATAGTCACGTGTCATTCTACATTTACAGATGAGTGTCGGAACAAACCCTAACATCAAATCGAACAAGAAACACAAACCAAAATCTAAATTAAATTATATACAGTTCCCAGACCAAAATTATCAACATTATTGAAATAATTCAATTGTTAGTACATAACCATTTCTGCGTCTCAAATCAGCGTACGTCACAAGACATGGCCCCAGCAGGATCTCCCTACTCAGCCATCACCATCTCCAATGTAGCTTGTTCGGACATCATCCCGATTTTCGACCAAGTAGTCGTCATCTTGCAGGATTCTTAAAGATGAGAATTGTTCAAATATACAAATATACACTAATTAACCTTCTAATTGCCGCATGAGCTGCTGGTTTCACTCACAGTCCTGTGCAGTTTATATCGCAGACTTTTCCCTAATTACAATAATGCCTAGCTTCACACGCACTTGCACTCGCAAAATTCTTAGTTACAAACATTAAAAGTTATCACAATTTTAATGCTGTCCAGACCCAAAGTCTGACTTGAAATGTATAAGTTCACTCGACGTATTTAAATGCCTCCACTGAGACTCAAACAAACAGTACTTTGTCTCCAACGAGACTTGAAAATCAGCGTACTAGGACAGCAACCTGTCTCCCCAGAGACTTAAAAGTAGTGTGTCTCAGGCTAGCATCGTGGTCTCATTTATATGAAAATGGCACAAACATCAGGAGTGGGGACTAATCATACTAATATATAAAAATTAGATGGTGTTTGTCTGTCTGTCGCCCTGTTACTCAATCACGCAAGAACCACTGGTCCAATCGAAATGACATTTTGCATGGATGTAGCTGATTTACCAGGTTTACACATAGGCTACTTTTGATTTCGATATATTGCACTATTTAAAAATGGCGACCATTTTAGTGACGTCACTACACCCTTTGGTTTCAAAATTTCATATTTCCATTTCAAATAAAAAGAGAACGCTAAGAAATAGAAAAGTTTTGACGGCACATAAAAGCTTTAAAATTTAATTTTCTATCCGAAAGGTCCTTATCACTTTTCGTGTATCTCCAACGGTTAGCGAGTAAAACCTACATTTGTGACGTCACTACACCCTTTGGTTTCAAAATTTCATATATCCATTTCAAATAAGAAGGGAACGCTAAGAAATAGCAAACTTTTGATGGCATATAAGAGCTTTAAAATTTAATTTTCTATCTAAAAGGTGCTAACCACTTTTCGTGTATCTCCAACGGTTAGTGAGTAAAACCTAAATATGTGCTATAAAACACGGTCAACGCCGAGTCGAATGTTAGTCTCTACATGAATTGTTTTATTTATAGAGGTAATTTGTGGGATCCGAAACGAGACGTGATTTTGAGTCTAATTTTATACTCATTGTGCCGGTTATTGTATGTGAGTATTTGGATCTTTACGCTGTTTCACAATGTTAGAGTGCTTTCTACTTTGCACGGTATGGTTTCATCCTTTTATCAATTTGTTTTTTTGTTAACTGAATATTTCTGTTGGACAATATTTATCTGCTTTTTTTTACCATGATCAGAAACCCAAATTCACAGACGAATGTGTCGAAGACTACCGACTGTCACATTAGTTTATTTAGTGTTCATATGAATCTTACTGCAGAACTAGGCAAATTTATTTCAATAAAGTTGGTATTTTGCCTTTCACGGCCAATAAAAGAACCCCGCACAAAACACGGCGTACACCTAGAAAAGTTGCTGAGTTTTAATTGCTTGGCCCTGAAATTCAATATACAATCAATTTGGAAGCCATTATAGGGAGGTGAAAGACTGTTTTAGCGTTTAGCTCTCGCAGTAAAGTTGCGGAGGTGGTTCTAAATAAGAATTGAGGTATCGCGCAGTTTGCTACTCCTTTGGTAGTCCGCAAATAGACCACAAGAGTCCGATGATGAACAATCTCGGAGTTACTACGCGTAATCTCGCACAAGACACGGCATAAACTTATAAAAAAAAATCTGTCATTAATTTGTTTTTGTTATTATTACTTGGGATGATTGAAGTTTGTTCCGTTACCGTACTGTTACTCTTTATCATGACATGGTACGTAGTTTCCGAAATATTACTTATTGCGGATATCATAATTGCTATCAAGTTTGATGTATTTTTAGCATAATGTTTATATGTTTAAACATAGTATGAAGACGTTAAACGATAGGTGTTCAATATTTAAGACAGGTTATTTAACTTTTACTACATAGAAGCTGATATTTATTTCCAATATATAAACGCACCTTCTCACCTACAAAGCGGAGGCAGACAGGCTTTTCTCCGGGTACTCCGGTTTTCCCTATCACAATTTCATTCCAGCAACCATCTCCACTATCATTTCATTTCATCTGTCATTCATTTAATCATTGCCCCAGGGGAGTGCGACAGGCTTCGGCAGCCTGCACAGTTCATATCCTCGCTGCTAGATGGGGGTTTAATTCATTCCATTCCCTGACCCGGTCGGTCGACTGAAAGCAGGCTGAGGATTTTCACTTTCCTACCTCTGATTAATAATTGGGTGAGTGAAAATGCATGTAGTCTACACATGTAGTTGGTAACATGGAAATAACATAACTACATTACGAATGTGTGATTATATATATTAATGATTTAGGCCTGCAAGTACTAAAGGCCGTTCGAAGAACGGGTACTTCAGCTAGTAAAATATAATTAATTGAAGCAGTTGAGCTACAGACGTGTGTGTGTTATCGTTAATCATTAATTTTCGCGCAGGTCACATTCATGGTACGCGGACCTCATTCCGTTCGCTAATTATATCAGAACGTAATTCCCTCCAATTCTGATATGATGTCGCTTTCCCGCCACTGGAACGCGTCATCACGGTGATTCGTTGATTCAAGCATTGCACGTTGATTTAGACTCCATCACCACGCCTACCTGACGTCACAAACATCTTCCATCTCTACTCATCCAAGCTCTCCTTTCTTTGTCTTGTCCTCACTCAAAAAGAGCCCAAGCCACGCGTCAAGGTTCATTCGCCTGTCTTCCAGGAACTGGGTTTTAATATCTCCCTTTTGCCCAACTGCCTTCCTGCCTCTGTCAACTTGCAACATCATGCGGCCCACTGGCCTACCTCAACTGTACCACAATTGTACCTCAATACGATGAATAAATTAAAACATGAATAATTATTTTGCGACCTGTATAATAAGGGTGGGGTAGTCGGTAGCATGCTGAGCTTCTATGCCCAAGATAGCGGGTTCAAACCTGGCCGAAGTCGTCGGATTTTTTAAGAGCGTTAAAAATCCTTCAGTATGCCTTCCTTCGGAGGGGAAGTAAAGCCGGCGGTCCCATGTCATAGATTTATGGCATGTAAAAGATCCTTTCACAGACTAAACTTGTGTAAAGCAAAATTGTTAGGTTAGATTTCGTCAGAACGCTCTATCAAAAAGTTCCAACGTTCTCCACTAGGTATCATTGATATCTGGTGGCGAAAGTTGGAACTACTTGAAATTGAACGGAACTTGTAGCTCACCCTTCACGGTGTCCGCTGGAAGCAGCTACAGACTCAGGCGAGCCGAACATGTCCTCGGACACTCCCGGCACTAAAAGCCATACGATAAATAAATAAGTATATCTTTTCTTTTAGGAATATTTTCCATTGTTTTTTCAAAAATTGCAGTGTTAAATAATTTGTACAGATTTTTCTGAAAATCATTTTTGGCTTTTTTTCGAAGGTTGGTTTTAAAATCAACGTATGCCTTTAGCCAAGGTCTCTGTTGAAACTTCAACACACGATGAATGTTTAATAATTTTAGTCCATGATTAAGAGCCTGTTTAAGTGCCATGTAATGAACAACGTATCGCCTTCGATTTTCAAGATGAGAAATTAATTTTTTGAGAGGCGACTCCTTAGGTTGTATACACTCGGTTAGGAAATGCCCATACACTTTTGCAAGTTACAACCTGTTTGCTAATGCGATTGTAAAATGTTAAACACATGCATAGTATTAAATTTTAGGTGATGCAACATTCCCATACAATTGCGCAATTTAACTTTTTGTTACGTCATCCAAACAAGATATATTTGTATTAAACGATAAAGCAAACCCTCTGTGTGTACAGCCTTGTCTGGGGTATATACGGGACCCTTAGCAAGAATATTGTCATTTGAATACTGCCTTTCACGGTAATCACATGGTGAAAAACCGTCTAACCAACCATTGTACATCCTTGTAATGCGCAGTAAGTAAGTAATAAAGTAAATATTAAATAAATAAAATTTTATAAGTTAAAAACAACATTTAAAAATGTAAACTTAGGTCAATGACCCTGTTGTTTAGTCTTCTTCGGAAAATCTAAAATGTAAAATATAAAATATAAAATCTAAAATATAAAAATAAAAGATCTCACTTGCATTAATTAAAATCTTTAAATCAGGTTTCTGTAATTGTGGGTTAGAAAATTATTGGGTTACTGACCTTGCAGTTAAGTGCTTTAACGCATTAAATAGCAATAATTAAAAATAAGAAATACAAATTAAATATTTAAAAATAAATCATTAAAAATTATAAAAATAATAAATTAAATAAAAAATAAATCATAAATAATAAATAATAAATAAATAATAAATAATAAATAATGCATAGTTAATAACAAATAAATAATTATTTGAACAGCCTGCTCTTCAAGAATGCTGATGCGCGCAGCGGCCATCTTGCCCATCTCCCTCCATAAGAATAACATGGGAGACAAGCGCGTGGCGGCCATCTTGCCCATTATCCCCTGTGCCAGGATCGGTCTTTATATACTACTGTTAAGGTATCTAATTCTAGTCTGAGGGTAAGAACGGGGGTACACACAACCTAGTGAGGTAAACCGGGAAATGTTGGGTTCGATTCTTCGCATAACCGCCCGGCAAGTGGGTTACCGTGGGTTCCCATACACACTTAAGGTAAATGCCAAGGCAATTCCTATCATAAGTTCACGACTGCCTCCTGTAAATCCGTAAGCAAGTAAGTTAGTCGTATTCATTCATTCCTATTCATGAGATTAAATGGCACTCTGTAAAATAAAAAATATACCAGTAGACAATGAAGGCCTATTTGATGAACATCTGAGAATATAAATTAACTGTGCATACAAAAATTTACCTTCATGAAAATATCTAAACATTTAAGCTAGTCATATTCAAATAATTAAATAGCACTCTGCCGAATGATTCGATACAAAAAAAATCCATAAACATGTTAGCTAGTTCTATTGATAAGATTATATGACACTGTACCAAGTGAACTCGATACAAAATATACGGGCACAGTAGACATCAAAGGTCTATGATGTTCATCTGAGAATAAGAAATTACAGTGGCCTACATACAAGAAATAATTTCCATGTAACTCCATAAACATGAAGGCTAGTCCTATTCATGACATCAAATGGCACTGTACCAACTAATATTTATAGAAAATACACTGGATAGTAAGTTAACTGGTGTACATTTGAAGAACAAAGAATTACCATAAACCTATCGTCGAGAAATATATGCACATGAATAATTCATTAATTTGCTGGTTCTAGACATAAGGCCTCTACTTATTTAATGTGGAAGCATTGGGAATAAAATTTCCCTTCAAATTAAGTCTTTCAGCCTGCACTTTGCAGTAGGACTAATTATTGAGAAAAAATGTTACTCAAAACCTTACTGCATTTAACAAATGCTTAGGTAATTCCTATCATAAGGTCACGACTGCCTCCTGTAAATCCATAAACAATTAGGCTAGTCGTATTCATTCCTATTCATGAGATTAAATGGCACTATGTAAAATACAAAATATACCAGTAGACAATGAAGGCCTATTTGATGAACATCTGAAAATATAAATTAACTGTACATACAAAAATTTACCTCCATGTAAATACTTAAACATGTAAGCTATGGTAGTCATATTCAAACAATTAAATAGCACACTGCCGAATGAATCGATATAAAATATACTGGTACCAGTCGACAAAAAGACATATTTTATGCACATCTAACACAAGGATAATAATTAGGCCTACTGTACATACAAGAAATAACTTCCATGTGAATCCATAAACATGTAGGCTAGTCCCATTGATAAGATTAAATGACACTGTACCAAGTGCACTCGATACAAACTATACTGATACCAGTAGACAACGAAGACTTATTTCATGTGCAGTTTTGTTCTTTTCCTAGGTACAGTTACAACTGAGCCATCCGCCCAATAATAACAACAACATCAAATTCTTCCCCAGGGGATCACATCTAGTGGGACGTGGGTTGGCGACCACGGGACGCCAGCTGAGTCTGGCATTGCTTCCACTTACTCGTGCCGGACTCCTCTGTCTTCTTTCCTGTCGACCTCCCTTGGTCAACTCTTGTTCTCTTCCGACCCCGACGGTATTAGGGTATCCGAGGCCTAGGGAGTCTTTCACCTTCCCGCCTTAATTGGTCCTCTGATCCCTCCTTCTTCGAGGGGCGGACCTCTTGTTTTCTTTTCATTATATTTCCTTTTCTCTGTAATATTCCCGCACTGTTTTTGTTAATTGGCTCCCCGTGTATCTGAATTCCCTTTAGCGATTTTTTTTGCATCTACACTCCATTTTGTAGGTATTTTCAATCTACGTTGCTTTTTGTAAGTCTTTTCGATCTAAATTGTATTTTCGAGTGTTTTCAACCTCAATTGCATTTTGTAAGGATTGACGATCTAAATTGCTTTTTTAGTAAGTCTTCAATATAGGGGATGGGACTTTGAGAGTATTTTGAATTTCAATTGCATTTTGTAAGTATTTTGAACCTCAATTGTAATCAATTTTCAGATCTTCTTAGACCTTAAATTGGAATACGTTAATTATTACTATGCTTGATCATAATGAATTACCATTACTAATAATTTATAAACCCTAGACTGAGTAATAAATAGACCAACATCCCCACTGATTGGCAATAGAATTGATGGTATCACAAGGGTAACAGAAGTCACCGGTATCTCGATTTTATGAAGTACTAATGCAGACATTTACTTACACGAACATGTAATATCATTAAGCAATAATCAATAAGCGCAGATAATCAAGGGAGACGATTGCTAAGCGAAATTCACACCACTATCACATCGTAAACAAAACTACACAACTTATAAACAAAGCATGTAACCGCCAAGATCATCAGCCACCTTTCCTCTGTCCTGCCGCCAGTGTCAGGTCCGGTAGTTAAAGAAGGTCCTGATTTTAGTCATTGTTTTACATAATTTTATTAGACATCTATACGGGGGGTTTTCATTTTAAAATTTCGCTGCTCTAGCTCTAATACTTTTGGATATGGAATGTTTTATTTTTTAAAGAGGTTTAAAAAAACTGATTTTCCTACTGAATTTTTTTCCCCTCAAATCTACTAGTCCTATAGCTAAGAAATTTCTACTGCAGTTTTACGACAACATATCAATCATAAAAATAAAAGTACAACCTGGGAAAAAATTACTTCTCATGTGATCGCCTCTCAAACAAACATTCTTCCCCGGTAATTTTAGCGGTAAAATTTTTCAATTTCGTTCCGCAATAACTTCCGATTGGCAACACTTCGAGAAAGCGCCCACAGCAGATACATCACAAACAAGATATGGAGAAAACAACTGCTCAGAGAAGCTCGAAGTGTTGGTACGAGCTCTCGAATTCGTTAGCCCAACACGTTAGTACGCCAGAAGAAGTGGTATGTAGTATATGTGCCCGTTAGACGGGAAGATCAGGGGACTGCTGACCGCAACAGCCTTCTCGACACCCCCATCTGTCCAACCCATACCCTTGAGAGGATTGGATGTGCTCTCAGACCAGCCCTCACGGGACTAATATCACAGGGTCTTATCGGTATTAGTAGAGAGCTGGGAATGTTAGGAACTAGCCCAAGAGGCACATCAAAAAAAAAACTAATAAATGAGAAGTACAGGCTTAAATTATATTTCGTAAATTTATTGAGAACATCAAATCCCTATAATACTCCCGAGGATAAAAATTGGCTAATCCACAAAGCTAAATAAAAATATATATTAGGCCTATCCATCCCTAATCTGAAGTCAAGTTACTCCCTCGCGAAGTTCTGTTATTCCAAAGCAAGCTGAAAAAGAAATACGAATTGTCACATCCCTGAATATACTGCAAAACAAATTATATTAATCGTCGCCAATCAGAAAAAGCAGCATTTACATTTAATCGCACAATAAATATAACTAAGATACATAATAGAGCTTTGGGTAGAGTGACACTTTTAAATCCGACGTTTCATTAAGACAACCACTTGCGTCCCTTTATCAAGGTATTGCTAAGATACGTTGGTGTCATTTCTTACATTTATTATTACGTTAGTAAATAATTCTATCTAATCCTACCTGGCGTTAAATGTAGTAAATGTTTACTTGAGAAAAATCTATCACATTATTATTATATTTTCATTTAAATATTTTATTTAACCCTCAAAGTGTATTTAAACATTCCATTAAGACCAAAAGAATACCAGACTTCGAGTAGTAAAAACCACTATCTCGATTCCAAACACCAAAATATGTGAGAAAAGGTTCACTTTTATAGTACACAACAGTCACCACTAAACACATGTCCTAGAGACAAAACACACACGGGGCTCCTGTAGCTCACGTTAATATCTGTTGAAGAGTGAGAAAAATCAATCATCTTCTGCCATCAATAATATACCATGGATATGAGCGAACTCTGTCTACTCTCATATAACCTGTCTCTAATAGACCCGTCAATAGCGTTGCCCTTAATTTATACAGTGGTCTTTGGTCTTCGGGTTTCCAGCTCTTGCTCCAAAGATTCGAGAGGCAATGTGACGTCAGCGGTAATATGAAGGTCGACGAGCACGTTTAATCCAGTGCCAGCCACATTACACATTTCCCAGTTGATGATAGTACACCATGCTTCAATATTCTTCACTACCAAATGCTTCCTTGTCTTTTCTTTTGTAGAAGTCAATTTGACATGGTTAAGGAAATCTGGCAATCTCTAACATAAAAATTTGTTCTTTTCAGACAGAAGATCCTAATGTAGGAGTGACCGATTATGTCAAGGAAAGCAGGATTCCATATCCATTTTTAATAATGCTCTTCCTCTCATTCTTGCTAATGTTGATTGATCGAGCACTGTATCTACGCAGGTCTATACGTGGAAAATTAATACTTCATGTTGTCCTAATAATTATTGCACATTTGTGGATGTTCTTTATTTTACCCAACGTAACTGAGAGGTTAGTATTAATATCATGCTGTAGAACAATATAATTGATTTGATTCTCATATGACCTAGAACAGGAGTTTAAAATTGACCTGCAGGCAGTGACTGTATTTGCACAAGATCAAAAATTCACACATCAAGAAACTTGATTTTGTGATATTACTAGTTACTTAGCCTGGCGATGCTCGGGCGGTGTTTTCAATATCCAAAAGAAGGGCACGTATTTAACTTTATCACTCAGTGTGTTTTCACGTCGCTAAAATAAGCTTAAGATCATAGCTCACTTCACCTGTGATTGACTGCTGCAACAACACGCCCCGAAACTAAGGCTGTTCAGCATTTTCGATAGTGCTTCTTCAAGTCAATGCTTATTTGTAGACTATGCTGATGATAAAAGATAAATATGAACTATGCATTTTATCTATACGAGTACCGGTACAGTATATTTCGAAGACCAACTCGTACATAAATGATGTTTTAAGTTCCGTAGTTATTCATATTTTCGCCAAAATTTCGGTTTGACTTAATTAAAAGAAGAGGCACATGCAGACAACTTCTGGATGTGTTAGACTATTTTATTTTCCTTGTAAATTACATTTAGGGGTTGAAAATATACTCATAGCTTTTAATAGCTTATTATTTTTGTGACATTCTAGACAGGAATGTATCCCCGATCGGGAATGGTATTTGCATTTACATCGAGAACAGTTGGTTTTAGGGCCTTAAAATGTGCTCCGATTCTCGCATCATAAGGATATTATAGATTTTTCATAATTATTTTGTAGTTTGTATAGCCCTGCTGAAGACTAAATATTAATTGAATTACTTTCAAATCTGCATATGTACACCACTTGCACTTATCATACTTCAAACAGTTAATTAGTATCCATAATCTTCTGAACTAGACCACATAGAAACAATCCAGTAACATTTTCAGAATCAGCACTTCAATTTCCATAAGAATCAGCTATCTTGACCTAAGAGGTATGAAAGAAAATTATAAAAATTATGAGTGGAGAATGAGAAAAATAACTTACATTATAAACTTCAAAATATCTTTAAAACAAGAGTCAACAAAGCATTTTCTTTATTTAGGAGGTCAAATAACCCTATAATTAATATTAATTAGTTTTACTTCTGATACACGCCATTCCTTAAAATTTTAGACCTTTGTAGATCTTTACAATATGTCCTGTGTATTATTTTGATGGTTGCCGGAATTCTCTCAGATCAAACTGGTAGTACTAATTGATTTTTGTTTAGGTCGGGTATTCAAAAGTAATTCCATAATAAGGCACCTCTCGAGCAAATTTACATATTACTTGGTCCTACAGAATAGCCCTAGTGTAGTAGATGAGCAGTAAGAGTTCTAGCCCAGGGGCATACTGAATAGGCAAACCCGTAATACATCTAGTCTATTATAATCGATATCTCGCGAACTAATAATTGGATATCGACATGTGAGGTGTCATAGTACTCGTGGTGACGCCCCCTTTCCCATGTCCAATGAATTTACCCATAAGACCCAAATCAGCAAGGTCATCGACCTGAGATTTTATAAACTAACAATCGGATTTGTACCTATGAGGTGTCATATGACTCGGGGTGACGCCCCCTCTGTCGCGGCGCATTAATTTATTTATAATCCAAAACTGCAAGGTTATCGACTTTTGTTTCCCTGATATTGTACGAACCTGTAGTGTTAAAAAAAGCTATTTATTGCTCATTTTAAACGGTGATTCGTCTTTACCGCGGATGAATTTGTCGAGAGACATGACTAACGGATTATTATTAGGCAATGATGGATTGATTTATGACGATGGCTATTTCGTTAGAGATAGTTTCCCTAGGCGTGTAGAATAACAAGAGTAATAGTTGTCACGGAACAGGTTTAGGATAAAACGCGGGTTTGAATGGTGATATGACCTGGTCTGTGTAAAGCAGTCTCTTGAACTAATTTTTCTGGCCAGCCTCTGTAGCACAAGGTGATAATTCTAATCTAAGGAATGCGCTGAGGCTTATGAGAACACACATGACATCATCGCTGACCCTAGCGAAACATGAATCGACCTGCATAGAGTAGTGGGAACTGTGAAGGTATACCATGCTGGACGTAACTTGCACAGTCGTGGGAAACGGCTTATAAGGCATGTGGCGTGACATACAAGACACTTCTTAAACATTTCCACTCTCACTTATGTCATTACCTGCCAAGACGCTACAGCGATGTACGAACACTTGCTTTTGTTTAACAGTTTTTACGTGTTGGTGAAAAATACTCGAAATAGTTGTGAGGTATGTACCCATTTATTTATTTATTTATTTATATACAAGTATTTAATGATTCATTGGAATTTATTTACTGATTTTTTGTTTTAGATAATTTTCGTCAACGATACCCCGTTGTGTGCGAGAAAGAGATAGAGAGAGACCATTTCAACCTTGAGCCCATCAGAAGAGAATAAAGCAAGGCTTTACAAGCCAAGGTGCGATTTCTTTTTATAAAACCTGTTAAATGTTTTATACCATACGGTGTCGTAGCAGGCGGAGAGGTGATACTCTGACGTGGCGCGTCCCAGGTGGCGGATAGGGGGTACTCACCGGCTTGCCGGCGGACTTGAGCAAAATAAAATAGCTCTCGCGGACCAAACACACAACAACCTCTACGGTTAACAACCGCAGTTGTAACTCGGAGCTTGCTCAATACAACGTTGACTACCTTTGAAAGTCAAACATGGAAGGAAATCTTTTAAGGAATAATCCACCGAGACTGCATTCGGATACGGTGGGCAGTCACCTGAAAGATACCCTAGATGAATCGGAGCATCTAAAAATACCCCCGACAGATAGAAACCCCAAATTTAGACTGAAGATAGGACAGATAAACTACACTGCTCACAAAAATTAGAGGATATTTTAAGGTCAGTCCATAATGGTGCAATAATATACGAGATAATTTAGTTTTCAACCATTTATTACTTACATAATGCGATACTGACAAATAAAGCAGCCCACGATTCCAGAGACCCACCTGATGAGTGTTTAAATCAAATGACATGAATGAAGAGAAAATATGGCAAACAAACAAAACAACATTAACACTACCATAATCGTGGGCCATGGGTGAATATTGTTCTTCAGTAAGGTATATGGTCTCCTCGAACGGCTAGCACTGCTGCACACCTGTGTTCCATTGATGCAATGAGATGATCAATGAGTTCTTGGGGGATACGTGGCCACTCGTCCATAAGAAAAATCTTCAGCTGTGGAACAGTTGTGGGAGGTGCTGGTCTGCCTGCAATGCGCCTGCCTAATGCTTCCCACACGTGCTCTATCGGATTTAAGTCCGGCGAGGAAGCTGCCACTGCATACGCCGGATATCCTCCTACAGCATGTCGTTCACCAACCCAGCTCTGTGGAGACGTGCATTATCGTCCATAAACACAACGGAAGCACCTATGGCACCAGCATACGGCACGACAAAAGTCTAAGAATCTCGTCTCTATACCTTACAGCGGTCACAGTACCACGTGGGATGAAGTAGAGGTCCGTACGTCCACCCAGACTAATTCCAGCCCACACCAGCAACCCACCACCGCCATATGGGGATCTTGCTTGTACAAAAGATGGGTTGTTTCGTGTCCCTCGTTCCCTCCACGTTGAATCGCGACTCATCAGAAAACAGAACTGAGCTCCATTCGGCATGCCTCCACCCACGATGCTCCTCCGCCCAGTTTCTGCGATCTCTAGGGTGTTGTGGATTTAACCTGGTACACACCATGGGCCTACGGGCATAAAAGCTACGAGCATGAAGTCGGTTACGGACAGTTTGGGTTGATACTCTGCATCATGTTGCTGTTAGAAGAGCACTTCTCAGTTGAGTTGCATTCTGCCGTCTATTCCGTCGGGCTGTTAACACGAGGTAACGGTCATCCCTTGCTGTTGTTGCCCATGGGCGACCTTGTCCTACCCTTCTGTGAGCAGTACCTGTTGTTTGAAAACGATTCCACAGTCTTGAGTTCACACTTTGAGACACCCCAAGGGTTCGAGCCACAACTTGTTGTGTCTGTCCAGCTTCCATCCGTCCTGTGGCCCCCCAAGCCATTGATTCAGGTAAATCACAATGTGGAGGCATTGCTGTCCCTATGTCACGTCATTCACTAACTGACAACGGGAATTGAATGGCTCTGACCTCAGCAACAAACTACCGCCGTGTGACCCTTTGACAGCAACAGTACTGACAGTGCCCTCCGTCATGTGGTGTATGTGCAGGGGTGATGCAAACACATGTTTACCTTCTCAGGGAGTAAAGGAAAGTGATTGCACCTAATGCGGTACGAAACACATAGCATACATAGCTGAGTTTACAAATCCCCTAATTTTTGTGAGCAGTGTATATAGCAACACACAATATAAATTCCATCATACAGCCAGGAAAACTCAAAATTTTGACATACGAAATGGATCGCAAAGGGATTCTAATAACCGGGCTTCAAGAAATGAGAAACACCGATCAGGAACCAATAGAATCACAAGGGTATAGAATTTACAAGGGAATACCAGGAAAAATAGTAATGAAGCAATGCCAACAATTCGGAACAGGATTTGTAGTCAATCTCAAAATAATTGAATCCATCATAGAATTTAAAGCATTATCCCCTAGGCTCTCGACACTAACCCTAAAAGCTGCAAATAGAACATGTACCATTCTAAATGTCCATGCCCCAACTAATTATAAAAATAATAAGAAAGAACACAAAGATGATGTGGAGGGATTTTGGGAGCTTTTAGATCAGACAGCAACAAACATAAATAAAAGTCACACCAACATTATAATTGGAGACTTGAATGCCCAGTTAGGAAAGGAAAAAAGATATAGAGACATAAGAGGAAAATGGCCAGCACAGAGAAGAACAAACAGGAATGGCATAAGACTGGTGGAATTTTGCAGGAACCATGATATGATCTCCAAATCAACTTACTTCAAGAGAAGACCAAATAAACTAAAAACTTGGAAACATCCAGATTGTAAAAAAAAGGTGAATGGCAACTAGATCATGTTTGCAAGGATAAGAACTATCACAGGGAGATCTACAATGTGAAAGTTCTGAGAGGAACAGATACTGGATCGGATCATTACATGAGAAAGATTAAAATTAAATTTGCCCCGTTGACAAAGAAAAAACTCGCCTAAAAAGAAGAGAACATACGACCCTCATAAACTAATAAATAACAAGGGATACAAAGAACGAACTAGATATATTAAAATAACAGATGATCTAGAGGAAATAGTTCCCGAATTGAAACAAATAGCTGAACAAGTAGCCCCAATAAATCAAGGAAGAAACACCAATGGTGGAACGGTGAGTGTGATAATACAGTGGAAGACAGACATCAAGCCTGGTTACGGTATCAGAGTCAAAAAATAGATGAATCACACTTGGATGTCATAAAACAAAGGAAGATAACTCAAAAAATAATACGAAGGGTTAAACGGCTATACCAATAGGATATACTTCTGATGATCGAAACAAATAGCGCGAAAACAAACTCAAGAGATTACTACAAAATTTTTAGCAAACAACTACAAAGATATGAACCTCCAACATTAATGTTAAAAGACTAAAATGGCGAGTTAGCTCATAGTAATAAAAGAAATACAGAAATTTTAGCAGAAACATTTAACAAGTTGCTAAATTGCGAAGATCCACCAGAACTGCTTCAAATAAATACAGACACCACTATTAAAACACCATCAGAGAACATAAATCCACCCACAATCCAAGAAGTCTACAAATCTCTGAGTGAGCTCAAAAACTACAAAGCGAGTGGAGAAGATCAAACATTTGCAGAATTGTGGAAATATGCAGCAGAAACAGTAAAGATTTCATTACACCAATGCATAGTGAACATTTGGATCAAAGAAGAACTGCCAGACCATTGGACTACAGCTATAATACATCCATTACACAAGAAAGGAGAAAAATCAAATCCTGACAACTATCGAGGAATTTCCATTTTGGATATCACATATAAAATCGTGTCACTAATTCTATATAATCGTTGTAAAGATCAATTAGAACTGGAAATAGGAGAATATCAAGGTGGGTTTCGGCCATGGCGAAGCTGCCCTGAACAGATAATCACCTTAAAATTAGTAATGGACTACTACAAACGTAGACAAAAACAGCAAGTCATAACCTTCGTAGACTTCAAAAAAGCTTATGATTGTATACATAGATCTTCATTGCTGAAAATACTAAGGAATTTCGGACTTCATCCCAAATTAATAAAAATTATAAAACTAACTCTAACAAACACGAAATCTAAAGTAAAATTCAGAGGAGAAATATCTGAACCGTTTACGATTAAAACAGGATTAAGCCAAGGAGATGGTTTATCGCCTCTACTTTTCAATTGTGCTTTGGAATAGGTAATGAGGGAATGGTACAGGGAAAATCCTAGGAGCAAAAGAATTGGAACCAAAAAAGATCAAATAGACTTAAATTGCTTGGAATTCGCAGATGACTTAGTGTTACTGGCTAATGATATTCAAGAAGCCAGAAATCAAATAATAAGCCTACAAAATATACACACAAAAAATTGGACTTCAGATATCATTTGAAAAGACAGAGATAATGGTAGCAAATCCTTTGTAATCAATCACATAACAGTAAATAACAAGAAAGCTAAAATAGTGAAGCAATTTAAATACTTAGGAGAAATTATAACTCACAACTTGGATGAGAAACCTGCATGGCAAGAAAGAACTAATAAAATGATAAAAGCCCAAATATTAACATGGTCTACATATGAAAGAAAATGTCTATCAATCGCAACAAAATTAAAACATTACAAGACGGTGGTTCAACCAGAGGTGGCATGTGGAAGTGAAACTCTTTTTAAAGTTACTCAGAAAACCAGAATCGAAAAAAATTAAAAGTAGAAAGATGAATAGCTAGAACATGCATAAATAAAAAAATATCAGAAAGATGGACAGTGGCGGATAGTACCAAATGAAGTGGTATACAGAGAACTGGAGACCATCACTGATACTATTCGGATGAAACGGATTTCTTTTTTGGTCACATCACGAGGACACCAGAAACCAGGTTATCTAGAAAAATTGTAGTGAAACTTTGGAATATGAAACAACAAGTAGGATGGATTAAGGAAATTAGAGAAGATATGAAAGAATTAGAAATAACCTTGGAAGACTTGCAAAACAAAACAAAAAAATAAAAAAACTGAGAGATATAAAAATAAGATTTCAGGCTAAAATAGATAAACGTAATACAGTAAAAAGGGTATTTACAGATGAGGAACGCCTGAGAAGATCAGAGCGAATGAAAAGCCACTGGGCGACTCGGAAAGGAAACTTACTGAAGAAGAGGACCAAGAAATGATTGGCTGAAATGGTCCAATGAGGCCGTAAAAGCAGAAGAAGAAGAAGAAGAAGCGCATGTATTAATTTTAATTTATGTATTTATGATGGTTTGTTTTATTTCTTTTCAGATACTGGGAAAAGCCGTACCGCTGTAGCATCTAAACCCTGAGACGCTTTAGAGTTGAACCATTGCCGTGCAGTAGACTATTGAAAACTTACAAATATGTCCCAATCTACCGCTGCTAATAGTTAAAACTACGAGTCCCTTCATTTTTCTTTTAAATCTTGTGTTTGCTCGGGTCGCGTGGTAAATGTTACGAATGTCCTATTCCCAAAGATTTTTTGGAATCTTGCTTTCCAATTTCTTCAGAGGAAATTTGTAAATCCCAAAGTTTGCTCACGGTTTTAAAGGTG
Organism: Meconema thalassinum; assembly: GCA_946902985.2. Lineage (NCBI taxonomy): Eukaryota > Metazoa > Arthropoda > Insecta > Orthoptera > Tettigoniidae > Meconema > Meconema thalassinum. The sequence goes on from OX336392.1 coordinate 43,730,414, forward strand.
AATATGGAACTTGTGTGCGATTTCGTATACAAAACGAATGACGTGGAACGCAAGGAAAAATGTTATATTTTCAGCAAATTGCAAGAGCTTTTCATAGCCCAAAATTTTAAACAGTGTTATAAATGACACGTTGTGAATGCCTTGCTACCTAAATTCGATAAACTGCAAGAGGGACCAAGTGGCCTTGCCTTAGACAAAATCCATCACTTGCAAATGAACATTTGCAAATTGAACCCTTTCAATTCAGGGTCTAATTATATACCTACACCACTAGCGATTATCTGCCGCAGAGCGGGGGTCAACATTAAAACATGGACGATGAATGATTTTCTCGGTTGATGGCTGTGTATTTGCAGCCATTACAACGTGATGGTTGTCGGCTAAAAGAGTATAAGGCCATGTTGGATTTTTTAAACAAAATTTAAATTTAACTTACGTGTCGTTGTCTAGGGACTTAACTAATACCCACAGGTTTGAACAGAATAATTTTGACTGTTTTGTGGTTTATGGCCTTGAACGTGATGAAATTATCAGTTCATTTATGCCACGAAATAGCAGAAGCGACATGACATAATTTTTATGGGGGGATGTGAATTACTGCTGCCTTATTAAAAATTTAAGTAGGTTGGTTGCTGTTAGTGGTGACATACAGTTTTTTTAATAAGTTTATTAATGGTGTTTTGGTCTTTTAATGCTAATTTTATTTACAAGTATTTATTGATTGATTTATTGATTGATTGGTTATTTTGTTTTCCTTTAGGTGCGGTAATGCACCACTAACGTAGTGAACATACTGTGAACAAGCATACATTATGCTTCAAAGTACTCTGAGCTCTTGTGCAACGTTAATAACTTACAATAAACGGTTTTCTTACAACACATTGCTTTAATACCAACTACAAGAAGTGAGCAAGTGGGTTTACCACCCGGGTTGAATTTAAAATCAGAAAACGATCGTTGGTTGGCATTTGAATCTTGGCCTGCAAGCTTTCTGTCAGCACATAAATCTGCTTCAGCTGGTTTTTATTATATGAACCGAGAAGATGTTGTACTGTGCGTGTTTAGTAGTGTTGAACTTTCGCACAGGGAAGAAGTGGACGATCCCTTTCGAGACCATTTGCGATGGTCTCTTTCTTGTCCTTACATGCTTCGAAAGAAAGTGGGTAACATACCAGTGTATCCATTTTACAGAACCACAAGTCCATTCGCTACTACTTACTTTGTTCAATCACAAATAAATAATAATAATAATAATGTCTTACCAGCCAACAATAGTGTCGATATATTTGGTCCGTATGGAATAGACAATGTTGAATTGGCATCTGCTTTTGAAAAATTGGAACTTAGAAAGTCTAAAGCGGTAGCAGATCCAGAGTATTCGTCTGTTGAAATACGTTTACAATCCTATAAAAATGCTTGGCCGTTAATAATAAAACACCTTGTAAAAGAGCTAAGTGAAGCTGGATTCTTTTATACTGGTGAAGGGAACAAAAAGGTATTGTTACGTGCCACCCCCGTAGTGGCACGTTTGTTAACTGGATTACGGTGGGTACAAACCACAACACCAATTACTGCTTAAAGAAATAATTAATTTTATTGTGGCCAGAAAGATACACTACTCATCAGCAAATACAAACAATTAGAACCTTACTCCAGTTTCCTCAAGTCTCTTCCTTGAGCGCTCTTGCTCCTTTCACTTGTCAAGAAACCACAGAAGTTAAACCGTCTTAATGAGTCCGGTGGCCTTGACAGAAGCTATCTGCTCCTCTTCCTCATGTACAACAAATACAGTTACTTACGATAATCCGCTACCCGCTGTTTCGCTGACCACAAGCTGGGGAAACAATGTCACTGGATTTCGTAACTCGCACGGCTCTTCGTCACCACACTTCTGTCGCACTCGCTCAAAAACACACACCCACAGAAAACACGGTCCCCTCACTGTTGAAGCCGCTTATAAAGCAGGCTGGGGACTCAATGAATTCTAGAATCGTCCAGGGCACACGGCTTCTCGACATTTCCTTCACTGGTTCAGTCACGAATATTCCGGATCATCCCTTTGTCCTCGTAGCCCTGTTGCATAAGGCGCACGCAATACATGAGGCAGGGCACAGCCCAGCCCTGGGGCAGCTGTGACTCATGCGGCGAGCGATGACACAAACTCACAGCCGTAACACCACCCCCTTCCTAAAAAGGCTGATCGTCCCGATCAATCATTGGTCCGTCTGTGTCCCTCCGTAGGCTGCCAGGCGATCTCGATGCACGATCTTCATCTTCGCCCTCGGGCTCCGCTGGATCCTGTAGACGACATCGTTGATCCGTTTCATGACTCGGTACGGGCCCTCCCAGGACTTCTGCAGTTTGGGTGACAGGCCTTTCTTCCGTAATGGGTTGAAGAGCCAGACCAGGTCGTCCTAGTGGAATCCGCCGGCATCCGTCTGCTGGTCGTATCGGGTCTTCATTCGGTCGGTCTCGATCCGCAGTTTCCTCCTCGCGAACGCGTGCACGTCCTCCAGTTGGTCGACCAGTTCTTGACAATACTGGCTTACCGGGATCGGATCATTCCCAGGTCGGTCGAAGGCAAGATCGACAGATAGGCGGAGCTCCCTCCCAAACATGGCCCGGGCTGGTGTGCACCCGGTGGCTTCGTGCACGGCGGCGCGGTAGGCCAGGAGAAATAGTGGAAGATGTTTGTCCCAATCCCTCTGGTGCTCGCTGACGACTATTCGGAGATGGTTCTCGATGGTGCGATTGAATCGCTCTACCATCCCGTCGGACTGAGGGTGTAGCGGCGTTGTCCTTGTCTTCCGGATTCCCAGCAACCGGCATAGGTTCTGGAACTCCTGCGACTCGAAGTTCCTCCCTTGGTCGGAGTGCAGCTCCAGGGGTACTCCGTACCGGCTGACGAATTCCTTCACCAGGGTCTCTGCAATCGTCGCGGCTTCTTGGTTAGGGAGCACATACGCCTCCGGCCATTTGGTAAAGTAGTCGCTGACGACTAATATGTAGTGGTTCCCTGCCTCGCTTAACGGGAATGGCCCAGCAACATCGATGGCCACTCTCTCCAAGGGGCCGCCCACGTTGTAGGTCTTCAGTGGACCCCGTCGTCTTCGTCCTGGGCCCTTGCTGGTTGCGCAATCGTGGCACCTCGCGCAGTGGTTCTCCACGTCTGTTCGGCATCCGATCCAGTAGAACCGCTCTCTCAGCTTCTCCAGGGTCTTCTTTATCCCTAGGTGTCCACCAGATGATCCTCCATGAACTTCCTTCAGGACTTCCTCCGTCATAGCCTTTGGAACGACGACTTGTTCCCGAGATGTCTTCCCGTCGGTGCTCTCCCAGGTACGGCAGATGAGGCCATCCCTTACAATCAGCGAGCCCCACTGTGCCCAGTAGGACGTAAACTTTGGGCTGCAGTCACTCACAATGTTCCACCCGGGTCTGGGGACACAGGCCCTCTTCCATTCGGCTATCAGTCCCAGGTCATCATCTTCTGCTTGTGCCCGCGTGAAAGATTCGCGGCTCCAGCTCCCTTGAAGTTCCACGGTAGTCCTTCGGCACTGTATCCCGGTGTTCTCCTCCCTTCGGGCACAGAAGGTGCAGTCTTCGGGGCACGGTCTTCGTGACAGGGCGTCGGCGTTAGAATGCAGTTGGCCTTTCCTGTGCTAAATCTCAAAGTTGTACTGTTGAAGCCTCTCTAACCACCGCGCGAGTTGACCCTCGGACTGCCTGAAGTTCAGGAGCCACCGCAGGGATGCATGGTCGGTCCTGATGGGAAATTCTTGCCCGTACAGGTACTTGTGGAAGTGTTCAATGGTCTTCACGATGGCGAGCAGCTCCTTCCTGGTGACGCAGTAGTTCCTTTCTGGCTTTGACAAGGCCTTGCTGAAGTAGGCCACTACTCTCTCCTCGCCGTCCACTACTTGCGACAGGATTCCCCCTATGCCAAAGTCGCTGGCATCGGTATCGACGATGAATCTTGTTCCAGGTCTGGGGTAGGCCAGAATAGGCGCGGTGCACAGAGCCTGCTTGAGTTGTTCGAAGGCACTGTGGCATTCTGCTGTCCACGTGAAGAGTTGGTCCTTCTCCGTCAGTCGATGTAAAGGTTTGGCGATGTCGGCGAATCCTCTCACGAAGCGACGATAATAAGTGCAGAGTCCCAGGAAGCTTCGTAGTTGGGACTTGTCCTGCGGAACTGGCCACTCCCTCACAGCTGCGGTCTTCTCTGGGTCGGTGCGCATCCCTTCCTCGGAGACGATATGCCCAAGGTACTGGACCCGCTTCTGGAAGAGCTGACACTTCTTGGGGCTCAACTTCAGCTGGGCAGCCCGTAGCTTCAACAAGATCTCCTTCAGGTTGCTGTAGTGCTCATCGAATCTTCTCCCCAGAACGATGACGTCGTCTAGGTAGACCAGGCAGGTCTTCCAGTGTAGTCCCCTCAGAATGGACTCCATTAGCCTTTCGAAGGTCGCAGGGGCGTTGCACAGACCGAATGGTATGACGGTGAACTGCCAGAGCCCGCTGCCCACAGAGAACGCAGTTTTCTCGCGGTCCTGATGGTGGACCTCCACCTGCCAGTTGCCACTCTTCAAATCCAAGGTAGAGAACCATCTCGACCGTGATATGGTGTCCAGGGTGTCGCCGATCCGGGGTAGAGGGTAGCTGTCCTTCTTCGTGACGTCATTCACCCGCCTGTAATCCACGCAGAACCTGGTGGAACCGTCCTTCTTCTTCACTAGCACGACCGGAGAACTCCAAGGACTATGTGATGGCTCGATCACCCCTTGATCCTTCATCTCTTCTACCATCCGGTCGACTTCGGCTTGCTTGGCGAGCGGGACGCGTCGGAATGGGGCCCTAATCGGTACGCTGTCCCCAACGTCGATTTTATGCTGGACCAAGCTTGTCCTGCCGAAGTCTTTGCTCCCCACGGAGAAGACATCCTGGAATTCGTGTAGCAGGTCCCGAAGTTGGCGTGATTGTTCCTCGTCTAAATGGTCCTGGGATCCTTGGTACAGCTTCTGTAGTTCTTCTGGCAGGGCGCGTCTTCTTCGGTTGTCCGTCTGCAGGTGTCCGTCCATCGTGTCTGTGATGCGGGCAATCCAGGTAACGGGCTCGCAGATTCCTAGGTTGGTGTCCCGGCGAACCGTAATAACGTAGTCGTTCAGGTTGGACAGGCGGACGTACGGCCGAGACGTCGTGTTGATGAGAGTCTTGGCAACTAGCAATCCTTTTGTCTGGATGTCCTCATATTTTGGGTCGATCACAGCCGCCACTCCCTCAGCTGTTCCGCCGACAATTACGGCGGCGCTGACCTCCGTCCTGGCGGGAACGATTACGTCTTCTCTCAGCCTTACTCGTCGTGCGGTGACGGCCTCGTGTGCTGGTTGCAAAGCAAGTTCCTCACCTCCGAAGTGCAGAGTGTTGGTACTCAGGTCCAAGATAATGTTGTTCTGGTCCAGAAAGTCCAGTCCGATGATCACTTCATTTGATACGTCAGCTACAAGCACTGGATGCTTTATCGCCCGTCGACCAATGACGAACTCCAGTGATGCTTCGCCATGTACCGGTGCGGTCTCTCCGGTCGCGGTTATTAGTTGGACGTTCCTTTGTGTGGGTTTCACTCTCCACTTCGGGATCACGGTGGGACTGACGATGGTCCTCGATGCTCCCGTGTCGATTAGCATGGGCCAGCTCTCTCCGTTGACGACTCCGTCGACCATCAGGCTGCTATTGTCCCTCCGTAACTTCGTCACACGAACCTGGACTGCCGGGGCTTGACGACTGTCACTAGCCAACCTTTGCCCCCCAAGGCTGGCTAATACTTGCTTTCCTGGGCCGCGCGGTTTCCCTACGACTGACTGTCCCGACGGAAACCCTTGGCGGCGGCGATCACCGCAGTCCTTGCTCAGGTGGCCTCTCTTACGGCAGGTCCAGCAGGTCGGTAGTCCTCTTCCGGGCCGCCTCTCCGTTTGCCTTCCGGCTGTGTCGTTACTGGTGGTGCCGCGACTATCGAAGAAACGGCTTAGCGCCTCCATCAATTCGTCGGCCAGGGGCTTGGTCTCGTTGGTTTTTATTGGCTCGTCGACGTCCACTTGACGCACCCGCGCGTGCATTCTGGATGCCTGTTTTGCCGTCTCGAACTCAAGTGCGTGGCTCAGCGCATCTGTCAGGGTCTTATTGCGTGCGAGTCGCAGCGCCTGTTGAGTGTCTGAGTCCCGTAGCCCGTCAGTGAAAGTCTGCGTCGCTATCTGCTCCAGAAAGTCGGCCGGTGCTGTTGGGTAGGCGAGCCTTACGAGACGTGCGATGTCCATCTCGAACTCCTGCAGGGTTTCCGCGTTCTTTTGTACCCGGGTCCGGAGCTGCATCTGGTAGGCCTGCTGAAGATGGCTATCTCCATATCGGGACTCCATATGGGCGATTAGTGAAGCGTAGTCCTGGGATCCAGTCGGGATGGCCTGGAGGGCGTTAAGGGCGTCGCCTCTCAGCGCTACAATGAGAGCTGTAGCCTTTTCTGTCTTGTTCCAGTTATTTATGGAACAGGCTGCCTCGAACTGACGTAAGTAGGTGCTCCACGGGACCTTTCCGTCGAAGGTTGGGGGCGTCACTCTGCTATGTCCCGTTCCTGATATTCCCGGTGTAACGGTGGGCGGGCGTTGGCGCAGCTCGGCAACTTCCTCTCGTAAAGCGTTGAATTACTCTTCCACCCCCGTCAGTGGGCGTTGGCGCAGCTCGGCAACTTCCTTTTGTAAGGCGTTGAATTTCTCCTCCACCCCCATCAGCGGGCGTTGGCACAGCTCGGCAACTTCCACTTGTAAGGCGTTGAATTTCTCCTCCACCCCCATCAGCGGGCGTTGGCGCAGCTCGGCAACTTCCACTTGTAAGGCGTCGAACTTCTTTTCCACTGCTGCGACTTCCTCACGTTGGCCCTGTTCTAATTTCCTTTGGCTCTCCTCTAATTTCGTCAGCAGACACTTTTCCAGATTTTTCTGGCCATCCAGAAATTTGGCGGTTAGGTCGTCTGCTAACTTATTTTGGCTGTCCTTCAGGTCCTCTGCTAACTTCTTCTGGCCATCCTCCATCTTCTTCTGGCCATCCTCCATCTTCTTCTGGCCGTCTTCCATTTTGGCAGTTAGGTCCTTGGTTAAATTCTTCTGGCCGTCTTCCATCTTGGCTTCCATGCCACTTAACTTTTCTAGCAATGCTGCGAATTGCTCTTCCATTTTAGATGTTTGTCTTGTAAGGGGCATGCACTCACAGGAAAATTTAAAAAATGACCTGCTCGGGTTTTGAAACCAGGACCGTCAGGTGTTGTGCTTGTGCTTGAGTTCGTAATCCAGCTTCTGACACCAGTTGTTACGTGCCACCCCCCTAGTGGCACTTTTGTTAACTGGATTACGGTGGGTACAAAGCACAACACCAATTACTGCTTAAAGAAATAATTAACTTTATTGTGGCCAGAAAGATACACTACTCATCAGCAAATACAAACAGTCAGAACCTTACTCCAGTTTCCTCAAGTCTCTTCCTTGAGCGCTCTTGCCCCTTTCACTTGTCAACAAACCACAGAAGTTAAACCGTCTTAATGAGTCCGGTGGCCATGACAGAAGCTACCTGCTCCTCTTCCTCATGTACAACAAATACAGTTACTTACGATAATCCGCTACCCGCTGTTTCGCTGACCACAAGCTGGGGAAACAATGTCACTGGATTTCGTAACTCGCACGGCACTTCGTCACCACACTTCTGTCGCACTCGCTCAAAAACACACACCCACAGAAAACTCGGTCCCCTCACTGTTGAAGCCGCTTATATAGCAGGCTGGTGACTCAATGAATTCTAGAATCGTCCAGGGCACACGGCTTCTCGACATTTCCTTCACTGGTTCAGTCACGAATATTCTGGATCATCCCTTTGTCCTCGTAACCCTGTTGCATAAGGCGCACGCAATACATGAGGCAGGGCACAGCCCAGCCCTGGGGCAGCTGTGACTCATGCGGCGAGCGATGACACAAACTCACAGCCGTAACACCATGCTTTCATTGTGGATTTGGTTTAAAAGATTGGCAGATGGCAGATGACCCATTTGTGGAACACGCTCGTTGGTTACCTAACTGTAGATACATTGTGTTGCTCAAACGTCAGGAATTTGTGAACACTATTCGCGAAGAAAACGTGATTGCAGCACATGACATTAAAATTCCTTCAGAGCTAGAACAAGTGTTACAAATACATCAGGTTGAAGAAAAAGACTTGTCTCACCAACAGATACAAATGTGTGACCGACAATTATGTAAATTTTGTTATCAAGAAGAACTGTGTGTCGTATTTTTGCCTTGTGGACATTAGCACTTAACCCTTGTGCTAAGTTATATGCGGAAAAGTAGTGTCTGATACAGTTAGGACATTTCTGGCCTAAATAGTATAATTTATTAACAATACTTGGTGCAATGAATAATACCTACATCCACATTATTATTATTATTGATGATAATGATAATTGTTGTTTTAAGGGGCCTAACATCGAAGTTATCGGCCCCACATTATTATTACAAGCTGTTCTAGAGTGTAATAGATATGCTTTTCTTTTGATTATAGACTACTACAATGAATGTTCTCAATGGTATTGGCAAGCATGTGGTTTAGAGAGAAAGAAGCTCAGTGATTTACCAACCCATATTCCATTCCAAATTATGAAGATTTAGAAATTGAAAATTGTACTTTGTGTATGTGACAATTTTGATATATTTCTTCCTACACGGTTTAATGATATGTCGGAGAGTGTTTTTGATGATGTGAATAATGGTATAAATCCTGTACACCTAATTTCTGAAGGGTTAAAAACAATAGGTGTATTGTACTTTTAATGAAATAAAAAACACAACTGTCATATAATATAATGATGAAAATATAAGTGATGACAATAGACTGATAAAACAGAGTATGTGTATAAAACAATACTGTTTTAGTTTTTAGTATTGTCTTTAAAAAATTATTACCATGAATAAACAAAGAAATGTATATAAAGCTTGTAAATAAATATAAATGATGTTGCAATGCTGTTTTATTTTATACAATGTTAGACTATTGAACATTGCAGAGTGTTGTCTTAGGTTTTATGTAAGTAGTTACATATTGATTAATTTAAAAAATAACATAATAATATTATACTAAATAAATGAGATTGAGGTTAGATGGAGTTAGGTTAGGTTAGATGAAGTTAGGTTAGATGGAGTTAGGTTAGGTTAGATGAGGTTAGGTTAGGTGCAGTTAGGTGAAGTTAGGTAAGGTTATGTCATGTTACATTACAGTAGGTTAGGTGAGCTAAGTGTTTTAGCCGTACTACCATCTTTGGGGGATATTTACAGTTTAATGTTTTACTTGTTTTCATATTGTAAATTATTAATGGTTGTGTTGGCCGTGCGGTTAAGACGTTTAATTTAAGTTTAAATTTCCTGTATAAGGAAGAAATGCTTCGAACCCCTTACCTGACATAATTATTACCCCATCATGTGTTACCAGCACTGAATTAAAATTATGATGCTCAATATACAAACCGCAGATGGAGTGTATTATTTAAGAACACACTGTTTCCGAACATAGCTGGAGACTGTCGATGGTTAACGATTGTATTAGGAGTGGAAGGTGAGCTAACAATGAAGAAAAAGACAATACCCATAAAATATTTTTATTAATTTAATTTAATTTTTACAATAGGTGCACACTGAATACAAATCTTTCTCTTTACTATAGCTTGTTATAGTTATTAAACACAAGGCTTGTTGTAGAATCTTTTATAACTACAGTATGTCCAATTACAGCTGTTCTTAAAAACTGGTGAAGCCACAATGGATTTATAGGCGTAAAAACTTCATCCTCTCCTTTTTCATCATCAACATTATGATCATGATGATTACTATTATAATCATCATAGTCATTGTCATCATGATTATCATCATCCTCATCATTATTATCACTATTACTATTTAATCCCATTTGTTCCTTTTGCAATACCACTTCTTGCAAAATCTGTGTTGCTTTTGATAGTGTTAAGGGTTTTTAGACCGTTGACAACTGTCCTAACATGACTTTTTGAGGAGATGTTAAATGCTTTCCAACAAACAATGCATTATCTTTAGCAGCAATATCGTCTTTTCGAACTCGCTTTTTAGCATTTTCATGATTTTATTTTTCGAAAGCAACCGTGTTTCATCTAGTACACCATATTGATGATCACTGACACGTAGGACCTCACTATTTTTACTTTTTAGGTCACCTCGACACTGTTTTGAACGTTGTTTTGAAAAACGCCAAATAACAGTTATATCTTCATAGGTTCGTTTTACAATATTTGAATATCTTTTATAGTATGCATATGGCTTACCATACCTAGTCGTTGATACTTCCATATCAACTGTCAAGCAAAAAGTAATCTCTAGTAAAGTTAACTGCAATGTTAAATATTCTAACTTTGTATAAAATAAAACAGCATTGTAACTCCCTTAAATTTACAGTATATACATTATTTTGTTTATTCATGGTAATATTTTCTTAAAGACAATACTAAAACCTAAAACATTACTGTTTTATACACACATATTTTCTTTTATCAGTCTATTGTCATCACTTATATTTTCATTATTAGTTGACATTTGTATTTTTTTATTTCATTGAAACGTACAATACACCTATTGTTTTTTAAACCTTCGTAAATTAAGTGTACAGGATGTATACCATTATTCACATCATCAAAAACACTCTCCGACATATCATTAAACCGTGTTGGAAGAAATGCCTCAAAATTGTCACATTCACAAAGTACACGATCACCATACGCTGTTTTCAATTTCTGAATCTTCATAATGCGGAATGAAATATGTTTTGGTAATTCACTGAACTTCTTTCTCCCAAAACCACATGCTTGTCCCATATCATTGAGCTCATTCAATGTAGTAGTCTATAAACAAAAGAAAAGCAGATCTATTACACTCTAGAACAGCTTGTAATAATAATGTGGATATAGGTATTATTCATTGCACCATGTATTGTTAATAAATTATACTATTCAGGAAAGAAATGTCCTCCTACTTGTAGCAGACACTACTTTTATGTATATAACTTAGCACAAGTGTTAAGTGCTAATGCATACTTGACACATGCTATCAAGTGTCCACAAGGCAAAAAATACAACACCTAGTTCTTCTCGATAACAAATTGTACACAATTGTTGGTCCCACTTTTGTATCTGTTGGTGAGACACGTCCTTCTTTTCAGCCTGATATATTTGTACCACTTGTTCTAGCTCTGAAGGCACTTTTATGTCTTGTGCTGCAATTACGTTTTCTTCACGAATAGTGTTCACAAATTCCAGACCTTTAAGGGGGCGTTAACCAAAAATATCCTTTTTATTGACTCATTTATAGGCCACTATATTGCTTTATCAAAATTTACTTATTTCATGATGATATCTAAATTAGTTTAATTGTTATGGCTCTTTAAATTTCATGATATAATGTAGGCGTGGCGTTTAAAAGTCCCAGTTCTCTCTCAGCTTTTGCGGGATTTTGTTTTAATTATCTCGATTCAAATTAACCGCTTCTCTATACTTGACAGTAGTTGGTATTATGGCCAGTAGATATAACCAGTATATTCTTGGAGATGAGGCTTTATATTCTTTGCTTCTGAATATTTGTTTATAAGTGGTCATATGACATGTGCTTTTCATGTGACATATCATTAAACCGTGTAGGCAGAAAAGTCTCAAAATTCTCACATACACAAAGCACACGATCACAATATGCTGTTTTCAATCTCCGAATCTTCATAATGCGGAATGGAATATGCAAAGTACCAATGCACACTTGACGCATGCCATCAAGTGTCCACAAGGCAAAAATACAACACCTAGTTCTTCTTCATAACAAATTTTACATAATTATTGGTCACATTTTTGTATCTGTTGGTGAGACACATCTTTTCTTTTCAGCCTCATGTATTTGTACCGCGTGTTCTAGCTCCAAAAGAACTTTTAAATCTTGTCCTGCAATTACGTTTTTTTTTTCAAATAGTGTTCACAAATTCCTGATCTTTGAGCAACACAATGTATCTACAGTTAGGTAAACAACGAGCGTGTTCCACAAGAGGATCATCAGTCATCTGCCAATCCTTTAAACCAAATCCACAATGAAAACATATTGTTTTGTCCCCTTCACCGGTATAAAACAATCCGGCTTCACTTAGCTCCTTTGTAAGGTGTTTTAATATTAATGGCCAAACGTTTTTATAAGATTCTAAACGTTTTTCAACAGACCAGTACTCTGGGTGTGCTAGCGCTTTAGTCTTGCGAACGGCTTCGGTGGCGTAGTTGGTAGCATGCTGAGCTCCTATGCCCAAGATAGCGGATTCAAACCCGGCCGAAGCCGTCGGATTTTTAAGAGCATTAAAAACCCCTCAGTATGTCTTCCTTCGGAGGGGATATAAATCCGGCGGTCCCATGTCATAGATTTATGGCATGTTAAAGAACCTTCCACTAATTACACCTGTGTGAAGCTAAATTGGATAGGTTAAGAATGTAAACAACGCTCTTAGGTTTCTACGTTCGTTGCCAAGAGCCGACTGCGTTGGCGTCTAGTAGCTGAGTTCTGAACTAGGCCTAGTAGTCGTTGACGGTTGCGTTTGGCGGCAAAAGTAGGAGCTATTTGAAAAATTCGAAGTTGCAGTCTGTACTTAAATTAAAAAAACAGATACACACACTAATACAGCCATCACATTTAACACTGGTTATCAGACAGATTCTACACACACCCAAAGTACACGGGGCTACATGACCGCGTTATCGCAGCCCCTAAACTTAAGAACCAACCAGTCTTGCGAACTCCCAATTTTTCAAAAGCACATGCCACTTCAACACCGTCTATTGCATATGGACTACATAATTATATCAACACTACTGTTGGCTGGTAATACATCATTATTATTTATTTGTGATTGAGCAAAGTACGTAGTAGTAGCAAATGGACTTGTGGTTCGGTAAAATGGATACACTGGTATGTTACCCACTTTTTTTCTAAGCATGTAAGGACAGCGAGGAGACCATCGAAAATGGTCTCGAAAGGAATAGTCCCCTTCTTCCCAGTGCGAAAGTTCAAAACTGCAAAACACACATCGCACAACATCTTCTCGGTTAAAATAATAGACACCCGCTGCAGCAAGTTTATGTGCTGACAGAAAGCATCCATGCCAAGATTCAAATGACAACCAACGATCGTTTTCAGATTTAAAATTTGACCCCGGTGGTAAAACGACTTGCTCACTTCTTGTATTTAGTATTAAAGCCATGTGTTATAGTAAAACTTTTTTTGTTGTAAGTTGTTAACGCTGCACATGAGCACAGAGTACTTTAAAGCATAATGTATGCTTGTTCACTGTCTGTTCACTACGTTAGTGGCGCATTACCACACCTAAAACAAACAAAATAACCAAATCAATCAATCAGTACTTGTAAATAAAACTTTAAAGTTAATTAGCATTAAAATATCAAAACTCCATTCAAAAAATTAAACTGTATGTCGTCACTAACAGTAACCCATCTACTTAAATTTTTAATAAAGCTGCAGTCATTCTCATTCCCCCAATTTACATTTTGTCGACATCCGTTATGGTCTTGTGCCGGTTGCCAATACACAGCCATTAACCAAGAAAGCAGTCATCGTCCCAGTCATGTACAGATAATGAATTTTGTCTAGGGGTTTCAACAGTGGTAAAATGGGATAGCATTTTAAGTTAGGCTTACCTGAGTTTTGAATAGATCACTGCCTGGCAATGGTTCCACTCTAGAGCGTCTCGGGTTTTCAGCAACTGCTACAGTAGTAAAGCTTTTCTTTCCAACTTTCTAAAATTAAATAAAATAAACCTCCATAAATACATAAATTCCGGTTAATAAACGCATTTCATACAAAAATTTATCAAACAAAAATAAATCAGGATATTTAAAAATCTCACCTTGACATGTAATGTCTTGCTGATTCCTTCTCGTGGGCTCAAGGGTGCAATGGTATCTCTTTCAGACATGACAGGTATACAGGTTATCTGCAAACAAATAAATAAAAAAATCATCAATTACCTTATCAATAATTACAAATTTAAAGTTAATTAGCGTTTCATCATTAAAATAATCATTAATATGTTCTTACCCAAAACAAAAGGATTTTTCTTCCAATGTTCAGTTCAGAGCTCCACAGTATACATCTGTTTGCTAAAACAGTAAGCACGTTACTAACACAGTCTTTATCAGTCAGCTTAGCAACAGAGAGAGTCTGCATTTTCTCATCGTTTGACCTTCAACTGTTCTCTCTGTCCCACGCTAGCCCGCTTGTCATATCATGGTTCATGCATATCACCACATTCCTGAGATTAGACTTATCGGGTTGTGGTGAGGTCTGTGCTTGGCTTGCCCAAGCAGATCTGTTGTGTCGTGTCTTTAAGCCACAAAACACACAGTTTCACTAGCGGGCTACCGAGGCCTCAAGTGATAAAGCTTGCGTTTCATTCTAAATTTATCTCATCACAGAATTATATATTTCTTGCATTCACGCTCATGTTATAGCTTCATATCCTACAACCGTCTGCTGTGTCACACAGCCATGTCACGGATACATTTTTACTAACACGTTGAAGATCCCCTGCATGGGTTAAAAATCCTAGCACGATTCATGCGTTTTGGGAAGTATTAGCGTCAATCAGTCCGCCATAACAAAAATCGGAAAACGAACCATCATAGACCGCCCCGCCAAAATATGATTGATTTCTTGGAGGGACGGCCACCGTGGCCGACCACAGACTTGTTGAAACACATGTGCAAAACCGGTACCGTCTCTCTGTCTACAATCACTCTTCATTACAATTTTAAACAGGTTAAAACAATTTTTTCCACATGTATGGCGTTAGGCTCTTTGTAATTTTTTGAAAAATAAATACTACATTCGAAAGGGGACATCACCCCAAGTCTTTGGACACCTCGTACACACCTCTAGCCTTATTGGTTTGCAACATATAAAAGCCCATGACCTATTAGTTTTAGCTCCTTTGGTTGTATTAAGGGGGCTGTAGTAAAAGAGGGGGTAACACCCCGAGTCATTTAATACCTCATACAAGTCCCTAGCCTCATTCGTTTGCGAAATATTAACAAAAGTGTACTTAGGCCCTTTCGACAAAAATGAATCATACATTAAAAAACTGGGCGTTACATCAAGTCCTACGACCCCTCATACAAGTCCTTAGCCTGTTTGGTTCGCGAAATATTAACAAAAGTGCACTTAGATCATTTTGACAAAAATGAATCATACATTCAAAAACGGGGCGTCACCCCGAGTGCTAGGATACCCTATATGTACAAATCCCATTAGGGATTCAGAAAATATTAACAAAAGTGTAGTTAGGCCCTTTTGACAAAAATTAAAAATATATTTAAAAACAGAGCGTTACCTCAAGTCCAACGACCCCTCATACAAGTCCGTAGCCTTATTGGTTCGTGAGATATTAACAAAAGTGCAGTTAGGCCTTTTTGTCAAAATTGAATCATACATTCAAAAACGGGTCGTCACCCCGAGTACTACGACCCCTCATACAAGTCCCTAGCCTTATTGGTTCACAAGATATTAAAAAGCGCGTGACCTATTAGTTTTCGATCTTTTGGCTAAATTTAAAAAACTCATCCATAAATAATTATTTAAAAAGCCGGCCTTCTCATAAAAACCTACGGTGCGCATGCGTAAAAACAAAAACAAAAATGTTAATTCATAATGGCGTCCAGCTCTACGTAGGTCTTTCATGTGGAACAACGTTTCATTTCATCATAGCATCGAACCGCATGCATGTCGTACGTGCAAAACAACGTTTACAAAGAAATTACTATTTCATCCCCTAGTTGAGGTAGGTTTTATTTCGGGGTGGAAATAAGTTGTCCATTTGAAAGAAGGCGTAGCCCGAGTCCTACGACACCTCTTTTGTTAATATCCGACCATGGGTTCGGGAGATATTAATTATTTTAAGCAACATGTATTGCGGCTGGCCTATTCAGTTGCCCATGAGCTAGAATGCCCACTACCCCCTTACTCATATTAGGTGCAATCACATAAAGAAATATTCATAACACTCAATAATGTTATTATTAAAACCTTCTTACACAAATTAAGAAGCTCTTAACTGTCATCTAGTGAATGTGCATTAGGTTGGTGAATGCGTGGTCATCACTTCGACTGACTTCACTTTGAATTAATACGGCCCACATGATACGAACTTATGGTGCCAGTAATTCTTCGTCGATTCAAAGTAGGTTCGAAGTCATTTCCACACAGAAATGGGTCAGCTCAATGCATCGTAAAGCGAATCAGAAAGAGCAGGTACTAGATTAAATGCATTAGGTTACACCATCAGTTTATCATGTTGGTTTAAAGTAGTTAGTTCCCATGATTTATTTCAGATATTAGCAGTATACAGTATTTAGGTTCCCTACTAGATTTTATGTCGCTTGTAGATAAGACCATTAGATGCAGGCTGAATACAATTGTAAGCCTCACTCGGAGTACTTACGACAACGTGACTCCACTAGTCACAAGAATAACGTGAGCTAAGAATGGTCTGTTCACAAAAACACTACGCGGCAACTCAAGTTCGCGTGAACAATCATCGGTAAGTCTGGCATACACTAGCTCAGAAATACTGCCGTAATACACAATGAAAATCCGGGACTCATATCTCCCTGCAACGTGTCCTCTAGACACTACCTATAATATTGGTTTCTAGCCTTATACATTGTTGCAATTGGTCATTAATTATCAAAGGGTCACCTTTCATCGTATTCTGAAAATACTAATCTGCCCTCAGGCAGTAGTCTGCCCGAAATGGCTGACTCAACATGTGATGTCATTCCTATAATAGCATCACAGTTGATAACTTGTCTTACTGTTACAATCCTTACAAAGATCTTTGCATTCCGTGTTCTGTAAAAATGTGACGTCAATGGTCGTCTGATAAATAATCAATACTGTGTCTCACTAGAAGAATTACTATTCATCACGGTTAACGTTCCGTTATGCGGCTAGCTTGCCATTGACCTTGAGCGATAACACTCACTCCAAGCTGTCGAGCGGCCCTTGCGCCAAGCACACTTAACACTGTTAGCGTGTAGCAAGTCCAAATACGTTGTGTTATTCATAACGGATTCACATCGTATCAAGTCCTGTGATGTGATCCTTGAATGTGGCCAATAGGATACACTAGATCTAACACACTGATTTTATAATGTCCTGTGCTGCATGAAAATATACAATGTTTTGTACAGCAAATAGTCCTCAAATGATGAGATTCCTACTCTCCTAACTTCTTTGAGATCTCACTAGATGCCTATCACATTCCTATGCACAGTTTCTGTTAGTTGAAACGCCGTGTGTATCCTAGACACAAAATGAATATGACTTTGGCAACGCCTGCTCACTCGAGCTGTCTTAACTGATACGAATTAGTTTGGGGTTTGGCGCTCGGTCGAATAACCTTACTATTTAACATTTTATTTCATTTCCACTTGGAACATCGTAGCGTCAGAGCTATTACTCAGATATAAACTGAATATCTTTTATAAAGGCGGTGATCAAAGATTCTATTTCACCCAATGAATCGAGTAACAAACTCAAAATTAACAAGAAGTTCCGTGACGAACTAAAGAGCCTACTTTTCTGAAAATTTAAGATTCATGCCAATGATTAATCTATATGGATCTATCTAGAATAATGACGAAATTAAGTTGGTAATATCGAAATTTACAATTAGTTCGAAATACTGTATACCTGGCATAATGTAGCCTAATAGAGCACTACAGTTGGCAGCCCTGGTGACTGAATATATTCTTAGTTCCACCTCTTAAAGTACAGAATACAAAATTTTGTTGAAGTCCAATGGATAGCATGGACGCTACATGCAGTTAATCATTGGAAATAACAGCGCGCGTAACATCATGTTGGCAACAATGTCATGCATGTATCGGTCAGAAATAATCTGAAATAATATGATCTATTGTTGTGCCAATTTTGAATTAAATCCATTAGTTAATATAGAAGTTACATGCATTTTAAAATTGGACCTATCAGCAGGCTTAGAATCATGTTGGCAGCACTGACCTATATTAGTTACTCCAAATTCATCTAGAATGCCAGGTAGTATACGTGTGCAAAGTTTAGAGCTATTGACTTGCATACTTTCTGATATATTGATATTAGGGTAACAAAAATAGAGACAGCACATATTAACAGTTGGCAGCCCTGGTTGCTCTTAAGAATACGCACAGGCATATCTGTTATGGTACACATAGCACATGCGAAATTTGGTTGAAATCCAAATGATAGTATGGAAGTTACATGTATTTAAAGTTGGACCTGTCAGCAGGCTTAGAATCATGTTGGTAGCACTGACGTATATAAGTTACTCCAAATTAATATAGAATGTCAGGTATTATACGTGTGCATAGTTTAAAGCTGTCGGCTTGCATACTTTCTGATATATTGGTATTTGGATAAAATAAATTAGGAGCATTTATTAACAGTTGGCAGCCCTGGTGGGTCTCAAGAATACGCTCAGTCGTATCCGGTTATGTACACATACACCATACGAAATTTGGTTGAATTCTAATTGATAGTGTAGAAGTTATATGCATTTAAAAATTGGACCAATCAGCAGGCTTATAATCATTTTGGCTACACTGCCATGTATGGCCTCCTGGAAATTAAACTGCAATATTATTATCTATACGTGTGCCAATTTTGAAATAGCTCCCATTCATACCTTCCAAGATATCCAACATCGAGCTCAAATTTCAATTGCGATTTTTTAGCAGTTGGTAGCACTGACATCATTTTCAAATATGGCCGTGAGATATTCGGGTGTAGACATTTACTCCTACCAAATTTTGTTTCGATTGCTCCAGCGGTTTAGGAGTTGATAGGGGGGACACACACACAGCCAGACAGACAGACAGAAGGACAGACAGACAGACACACATTTGCCCGATCTCATAAGTCTACTTTTTCCTCATTTTTGCAAAATGTGAAAAGTAGGCTAAAAATCTGTGAGCTCAAACAGGGTGTTTCAAAATGTTCTTTACACATGAATGACTGATATCCTAATAAGTTCAGCACTCGGCTGACAAGAAAAATTGCTGCTTTCTCGAAGCTAAGTCATATTAATGGTGATTTTATCACATGGTTATGCAGGTGATTGTAGGTGATTGTAGATGCACCAGCTCGATCAAAATCGGCTATAGGGTGTCTAACTATTTCCTGAACAAAGCTATGAAAGAAATACATCACTTTAATAAATCCTACCTAGTGTTTTCTATAATAAATCGGTTACTACAACTAATCTGTCATATCAGAGACCTTAACATGAAAGAGTACAGGACTTACTTACTTACTTACTGAGTGTTACAGTTATTCACCTCATGTTTCCTTATAATTGAGGGGTATGGCGTCTCCTTTGGGATAGGAGGGATTTGAACAATTCGTTCCAGGCTATTCCAGTCCGGCCTTTTCCTCTTTTTCCTCGTTCTCCGATAGATCTTCTCCATCATACTCCAGGTTATGGCAATACAGTAGAGTCTCGTAAACTCGGCCTAGCGGCTTCGGTGGCGTAGTTGGTAGCGTGCTGAGCTTCTATGCCCAAGATCGCGGGTTCAAACCCGGCCGAAGTCGTCGGATTTTTTAAGAGCGTTAAAATCCCTCAGTATGCCTTCCTTCGGAGGGGTAGTAAAGCTGGCGGTCCCATGTCATAGATTTATGGCATGTTAAAGAACCGTCCACTAATTACACCCATGTGAAGCTAAATTATAGCTAAACATTTGACAAACGCTCTTAGGATCGTACGTTCGTCGCCAGGAGCCGACTGCGATGGTGTCTGGTAACCAAGTTCTGAACTAGTAGTCATTGACGGTGGCGTTTGGAGGCAAAAGTAGGAACTACTTGAAAAACTTCAATGTATGCAGTCCTTACTCGAATTGAAAACAGAATCACACACTAATACAGTCACCACAATTAACACCGGTTATCCGACAGATTCTACACACACCCATAGTACACGGGGCTACATGTCAGCGTTGTCGCAGCCCTTAAACTAAGGAACCAACCAACCAAACTCGGCCAAATGTGGACCGAAGGGTGGCCGAGTTTGCGAAAATGCCGGGTCATCGGGAAATGTGTTAAAAGACGAAATAAGCTGTTTGTTTTGGTTTACAAAATAATGCAATGCAGTACATTTATTTGATTTTAACAGAAATACAAGTTTTAACATGATCAAGCCACTACAATTACAGTACTTGAATATGTACAAAACAATTCCCGTAGGCAAACCGATGTATTTTTTTTTTTCACTTAATGAAATTTACCATTTACTTTTTGCAAAAACGTAAGTAATGTTCTTTTGCTTTTCGCTCTGAAACCCGTTTCTTGAAGCCTCGTCACGAAGACGGCGAAGAAACTGAATTGCGGAGAATGCGCTATCAAATAAATACAACGCTCTGCTTGAGAACCATTTGTTTACTTCTTATTGCCAACAGTTTGTGCATTTACAGTACTGTATAGTACCTGTATTTATCAGGTCGTCGTTACTCTTCTTACTATTAGGTCAGCTTGTTTCGCGTCGTATTTAACTGTCGATAATTCCTTTGATGGAGAAGACGAAAGAAAACATAATAACGCTCTGTGTAGAAACACAAAAACAAACAAAAATCATTATTTATTTCTCCTGTCAGGGTGGCCGAGAAATCCGGAGTGCCGGGTTGCCGAGTGCCGAATTTTCGAGGCTCTACTGTACTATTTCTCCGACGTCTCGAACATGGGTAAGGGTTAAGCCATTATGCACCTCATGGGTACACGAAGAAATGCGTTATACATGTGGCGTGGCACACGTCCTGTAGCGTTGGAAACAATTATTTAAATCACAGAATTTACTGTTCCAGCTTTCAAATAATCACAGCTTCTACTTCACAGGTGCAGATGAGTAACAAAATTGCCCATTTCACAATCTGCCACTGAATTTAGAAATTACTCGGATGGTATCAGGCACACAGACTCTATTACTGTTAAACACAATCACAGTGTATCTTCATAATCGTGCGTTCAACTTTACGACACGAATAACTTGTACAAATATTATGCATTTTGGCGCACCTTTTTACGCAATTAACAAATAATGCAATCACGATGCAATATTTTTTCAAAGACATAGAATGTTACTGCAAGCTGCGTGGTGTCGATGAATGGTTCACCACGAGCTGGATAGCAAAATTAGTTACAAAATTAACAGTTCTATAAATTTCGTCGGCAATTCAATTTCGCTTAATCGTCGTACCGTAGCGCTGACTACTATGTGCACTTTATCAAAATTGTATTAAATGATAGTTGCGGATACTATTTTCCTCGTTGCACAAATATAAATGACACTTCGTAAGAGCCACAGGACAACACGTCCTCTCCAGTCGAGCTCAAAACGTGGTACGAGTCTTCCTCGGAACTGCGTTCCGGTCTCCAAAGAATTTATAAGTCGTGCAGCGACTATTTTTGTAATTTTCGCACATCTGCGAGGCAATACCTTTTATCTAGTATTAAAACATCATGTTGATTATGCAGAATTACTTCTTATGGACTATTATAGTAAATAAAAAAAAATCAAACGAAAACAGTACACCATTACAAATGAAGAGAGGGCGGCCAGGTCGGAGAGATTAAAGAAGCTCTGGAAGTAGAAGAGGAAGTTGAGAGGCCATTACAACTAATATTGTAAAGACTGTAGTGTATATGGATTGATTTAAGTGCTCCAATGTGGGCGTAAACTATGTAAATAATAAATAAATAAAGTAAAATTATATTCTGGGTTAAATAAGGCATTCCTGGATTTATTCATGAGAGTTCCAAAGTCAAAATAAAGTCTCATGCATGAGGAAGTCTCCTCGAGTTTCCGGGTGTGTTCTACACATCGATGTAGAAAATGGCCTGATGTCCAAAGAATATATTGTCACCGTACATTCCGGGGTCATGGTTGATTATACTCAATGAGGGATACTAAAAAAAACATCTTTCTCCATTTATTCTTTTCATTTAACACTGAGCATCAATCTCTAACACTTCACTTCTCGGGATCTTATCACACAAAACCAAATCGTTCTTGCTAATAAGAATCAGATCAAGTCAACAGATACTTCTCTTTTCCACAAAAACCTTATCTGAGTCAAAGACCGAACACAATAATCTCCATGGATACTCTCAAAGATACTCACTAATAACTAAATCTTGAAGTATGGACTCCTAACAAGAAGTCAAAGATAAATAAAAACAAAATAGCATAAAAAAACATCGAGAAGAAACTTCATTGGCAAGGCCACCTGCCATGCCACAGAGAGATGCAAACAGCACTCTCAGAAAGCACTATTTTCTTAACCTAAAGGAGCTGAGCTTTGCAATCAGAATGCTTACAATCGCCCCTTTATGTGATTCTCACGTGAGAAGCACGTGAGGATCACATACATTTAAATACATACATAAAACGTAATTTATTTATTTATTTATTTATCGTATGACTTTTGCATGCAGAAACAAGATTGAAAGATGACAGAAAGTACTATATACAATATATACATAAATACACATGACAAGAAACAGCAACATATCTATATTTTTAAGTCCAAACTATCCAGCCACAGTATCACAGAAGGTGTGGCCTGAATAAAGTCCAGTGGATCACCTTCATAGGCCCGCAGTCTGCACTCGAATGCAATGTGTTGTATAGACTGGGAAGGAGCACCGCAGTCACACTGGGGGGACGGAACTTTGCCCCATCTGAACAAGGACTCTGCGCAGATTCCGGTATTTGTGCGGATCCTATTTAGAGCAGTCAATGCCCTCCTTGGGAGGTGAAATCCTGGAACTGGACTGTTTTTGGAAAGTAGAGGCCAAAGCAGGTGGTCAGTATTGAGAGTCCACTCTCCTTTCCATTCGTTGACTGGATTAAACTGGTTCTCAGTTAGTTCCTGTGCAAAAACAATTGGCGGATGTCTGGACTTCAGCCTGCCTCTCTGAAGATCTGGGAAGTCATCGTGAATGGGAAGGTCCAAATTAGCCATGATCTTGTCATATTCTCTGAGAAGAGCGACTTTTCTCCGCAGATGAGGTGGCATAATGTGGCTGAGGACAGGAAGCCAATAAGAGGGAGTGGGTCTGATGACTCCGCTGATCTTCCGCATGGTATTGTTGAGCTGGGTATCAATCAGTTTCACATGAGGACTATTTATCCATACTGGAGCACAATATTCAGCCACAGAGAAGACAAGACTTATAGCAGAACTCCTTAGGGTTTCTGCAGAGGCTCCCCACGATGTGCCACAAAGTTTGTCGAGGATGTTGTTGCGACTTTTTATTTTAGCTGCTGTATTCTCAAGGTGTTTTCTGAAAGAAAGGGTGCGATCCAGGGTAATGCCCAAATACTTAGGAAATTTGTTGTTCCTGAGGATAGTTCCTCCAAAGGGTACGTGAATTACATTGTTTGCCATTTTGTTGTTGAGATGAAAACAGGATACCTCAGTTTTAGTTAAGCTTGGCTTAAGTCTCCACTTGATGAAATACCTTTCAAGGATAGCCATGTCCTCTCCAAGCGTTTTTTCAGTTTCACTGATGCTGCTGTGCCTTGTGGCAAGAGCTATCTCGTCAGCATAGCAGAACTTCTTTGACTGAGTTTCCGGTAGATCTGATATGTATAGGTTAAAGAGGAGTGGAGCTAGTACCGATCCTTGTGGAAGACCGTTGTTCAGTTTCCTTTGCTTGCTTATTTGTGTTCCCATGATCACTTGGAAGATCCTGTCACTGAGCATGTTCGTGATGAGCTTGGCAGTTGTTTTACAAGAAATCACTCGGTGTAGTTTGTATATTAACCCTTCTTTCCAAACTGTATCGTAAGCAGCTGAGAGGTCTAAAAATGCAACAGAAGTTTTCAGTTTCAGTTGAAAACCAGCCTCTATATATGAGGTAAGGGTAAGAATTTGGTCACAGCAGCTGCGTTTTGGTCTGAAGCCCGCTTGTTCAATAGGAATGTGTTGGGTGATTATAGGGCAGATTCTGTTGTAAATCAGTCGTTCTAGGAGTTTGTAACAGCAGCTCAGTACAGCTATTGGTCTATAATTTCCGGGTTGATCTTTTGGTTTTCCAGGTTTTAAAATGGCAATAATCTTGCTTTTCTTAAATTCTTTAGGTATCGCCCCCAGTTTCAAGATATCACTGAAAAAGCTAGCGAGCCAGTTCCTAGCATTGTGGCCTAGGTTAATTAGGAACTCAGGATGGATGCCATCAAAGCCAGGAGCCTTTCCGCTTTTCAAGTCTTTTATTGCTACGTCAATTTCTTCACGGTTGAAGGCAGCTGCAAAGGATGATGTCTGTGGAGATGATGTTTTAAGGTGTCTGAGTTCCTTCTTCACCATCTTAGTATGGAGTTTGTCTCGAGTCGCTCGTGAGGTTGAAATAATGTGACTAGCAATTGTATCAGGTGGAATGTCAGGCTTGTCTCGTCCTCCAGATGAGCTCCCTCCAAGTTTCCTCAGGAGATTCCAAGCTTTCCTGCTTGAGTGTTGAAAGTTCAGCCCTTCAACAGTATCCACCCATTTCTGCTTCCGTGAAGCATCCAAGCTATGCAGAAGTTCCTCAGCAACTTCTTGGTCACCTGATTCAATATACTCATTAAAAAAATATTCGCTCTGCTCGTTCCATCCTGGGACATATTCTTTCCTAAACCCCCGTGGAATATGTTTCTTGGCTATTGAGGTAATCAGTCCAACAAATCTATGGTAGGAGCTACTTTTTGCTGGAATCCATCTGATACATTGATCTACTTCTTTTGTAAATTTAACCCAATCCGCCTTGCTAAAATTCCATCGGGGTCTTGGCAGTGTAGATATCAAAGGCACAGAAATTCCTATATCTAACAGTATTGGTCTGTGTTGACTACGTGGAAAGTTGTCCATTATTATTCTCCTAGTGGGCAGAGGTTGATAATTACTGTTTTGGGTCACAAAGCACAGGTCTGGGTTGTAGTCATGCTTCCAGGCGGCTGATTTAAATGTTCCTTTATCCTTGGCATCAAATATTAGGTGTAAATGGTGTTCTTCAGCACAGCTAACGAGATCTATGCCACAAGGATCGTTTTGGGCATAATAAAACGTAATATACGTCAAGCATACACTAAAAACACACAGAGTACAACAAATTATAGATTATCAACATCACATAACGTTGTATCACTCTCCTCAGATGAATTAACCAAAACTATATCATCTAGTTCGTCAAACACTCCTCCTCCATCAGAAAATCGGACAGCATCAAATTCAGAAGGAACGGCAGAATCGTTATCATCTTCGTTCTCCCCTTTCTCCTCCTGCCTCCACGCCTGCTTCGTCGACGTCTACGATGCCTCCTGCCTCCCCGTCTCCTGTATTCCAAACCTCTCTTTCTTCTTCCTTTGGTCCGTCTCTTCTGATTCAGTATCATCATATTTTCCTTTCGTTTTCTTCTCTTGGTCTGTCTCCTCTGATTCAGTATCATCTTATTTTCCTTTCTTTTTCTTCCCTTGGTCTGTCTCCTCTGATTCAGTATCATCATATTTTCCTTTCTTTTTCTTCTCTTGGTCTGTCTCCTCTGATTTAATATCATATTTTCCTTTCTTCTTCTTCTTCTTCTTCCTTTGGTCTGATCCGTCACTCTCTTATCTTCCTTTACCTGACATCTCATCTTCTTCCTACTCCTTCTCTTTGCTTTCCAGCTCATTCTTTTATCTATTCTCCTGGTTCTCTTTGTCTTCATTCTCAACCACTTCTCTCTTCTTCCTTTCCACATTTTCCACCTCTTCCTCGTCTGTCTTGTCTTACTCAACAGTTCCTTTCTCTTCTTCCACTTTGTTTTCAACTGTTTCTTCTTCACCTTATATTCTTCTATTATGTTGTCTTCTCCATGGCTCACTCTTGCACTTTCATCCTCATCTTTAGCCTCTTTTTCTTGATTGCTACTGTATTCATTACCAACCTCATCTGATAATCCTTTCTTTTCTTCCATTTCACCTTCCCCGTTATCCGCTTCTCCTTTCTCTTGTACCTTTTCCTTTCTTTCACCTGCCTCCTCTCCTTCAGTTTCTTCCATATCATATGCTTTCTCACGCTCCCCACATCTCGGATATTTTTCTTGCTTCCCTGTAATTACTTCACTGATTGAGTCAAGCTTCTCCTCTATATGTTCTTTCATAGATTTTACCTGCTCACATATCCGTTCACTCCCCTTATCAATGATGTCACTCAACTTGTCTAATTTCTCACACAACTGTTCATTCAACTCGTCGAATTTGTCCATAATTATTCGTACCAAAACATATTCCTTACTACTTATACTTTTGTGCATGACGAGGCCGGACTCCACTGCTCTTAAAATTTGCCTAACTTCACCTTTACCTGCTTCCTCGTCTTGCTCATATCTCACCTTTGTGGCGTCATATTATACTTTGTCTAACTTCCCTTTATCGATCACTGTACTCACTTTAGTAAAGTTTGCTTTTATTTCTTCTTTTCCTTATTCGTGTCCGTATCCCGCTTTCGATCCTCACGTTGTGGCGTCATATTTGTAACGTACATTCCGGGGTCATGGTTGATTATACTCAATGAGGGATACTTAAAAAACATCTTTCTCCATTTATTCTTTTCATTTAACACTGTGCATCAATCTCTAACACTTCACTTCTCGGGATCTTATCACACAAAACTAAATCATTCTTGCTAATAAGAATCAGATCAAGTCAACAAAAGACTGTAGTGTATATGGATTGATTTAAGTGCTCCAATGTGGGCGTAAACTATGTAAATAATAAATAAATAAAGTAAAATTATATTCTGGGTTAAATAAGGCATTCCTGGATTTATTCATGAGAGTTCCAAAGTCAAAATAAAGTCTCATGCATGAGGAAGTCTCCTCGAGTTTCCGGGTGTGTTCTACACATCGATGTAGAAAATGGCCTGATGTCCAAAGAATATATTGTCGCCGTACATTCCGGGGTCATGGTTGATTATACTCAATGAGGGATACTAAAAAAAACATCTTTCTCCATTTATTCTTTTCATTTAACACTGAGCATCAATCTCTAACACTTCACTTCTCGGGATCTTATCACACAAAACCAAATCGTTCTTGCTAATAAGAATCAGATCAAGTCAACAGATACTTCTCTTTTCCACAAAAACCTTATCTGAGTCAAAGACCGAACACAATAATCTCCAGGGATACTCTCAAAGATACTCACTAATAACTAAATCTTGAAGTATGGACTCCTAACAAGAAGTCAAAGATAAATAAAAACAAAATAGCATAAAAAAACATCGAGAAGAAACTTCATTGGCAAGGCCACCTGCCATGCCACAGAGAGATGCAAACAGCACTCTCAGAAAGCACTATTTTCTTAACCTAAAGGAGCTGAGCTTTGCAATCAGAATGCTTACAATCGCCCCTTTATGTGATTCTCACGTGAGAAGCACGTGAGGATCACATACATTTAAATACATACATAAAACGTAATTTATTTATTTATTTATTTATCGTATGACTTTTGCATGCAGAAACAAGATTGAAAGATGACAGAAAGTACTATATACAATATATACATAAATACACATGACAAGAAACAGCAACATATCTATATTTTTAAGTCCAAACTATCCAGCCACAGTATCACAGAAGGTGTGGCCTGAATAAAGTCCAGTGGATCACCTTCATAGGCCCGCAGTCTGCACTCGAATGCAATGTGTTGTATAGACTGGGAAGGAGCACCGCAGTCACACTGGGGGGACGGAACTTTGCCCCATCTGAACAAGGACTCTGCGCAGATTCCGGTATTTGTGCGGATCCTATTTAGAGCAGTCAATGCCCTCCTTGGGAGGTGAAATCCTGGAACTGGACTGTTTTTGGAAAGTAGAGGCCAAAGCAGGTGGTCAGTATTGAGAGTCCACTCTCCTTTCCATTCGTTGACTGGATTAAACTGGTTCTCAGTTAGTTCCTGTGCAAAAACAATTGGCGGATGTCTGGACTTCAGCCTGCCTCTCTGAAGATCTGGGAAGTCATCGTGAATGGGAAGGTCCAAATTAGCCATGATCTTGTCATATTCTCTGAGAAGAGCGACTTTTCTCCGCAGATGAGGTGGCATAATGTGGCTGAGGACAGGAAGCCAATAAGAGGGAGTGGGTCTGATGACTCCGCTGATCTTCCGCATGGTATTGTTGAGCTGGGTATCAATCAGTTTCACATGAGGACTATTTATCCATACTGGAGCACAATATTCAGCCACAGAGAAGACAAGACTTATAGCAGAACTCCTTAGGGTTTCTGCAGAGGCTCCCCACGATGTGCCACAAAGTTTGTCGAGGATGTTGTTGCGACTTTTTATTTTAGCTGCTGTATTCTCAAGGTGTTTTCTGAAAGAAAGGGTGCGATCCAGGGTAATGCCCAAATACTTAGGAAATTTGTTGTTCCTGAGGATAGTTCCTCCAAAGGGTACGTGAATTACATTGTTTGCCATTTTTTTGTTGAGATGAAAACAGGATACCTCAGTTTTAGTTAAGCTTGGCTTAAGTCTCCACTTGATGAAATACCTTTCAAGGATAGCCATGTCCTCTCCAAGCGTTTTTTCAGTTTCACTGATGCTGCTGTGCCTTGTGGCAAGAGCTATCTCGTCAGCATAGCAGAACTTCTTTGACTGAGTTTCCGGTAGATCTGATATGTATAGGTTAAAGAGGAGTGGAGCTAGTACCGATCCTTGTGGAAGACCGTTGTTCAGTTTCCTTTGCTTGCTTATTTGTGTTCCCATGATCACTTGGAAGATCCTGTCACTGAGCATGTTCGTGATGAGCTTGGCAGTTGTTTTACAAGAAATCACTCGGTGTAGTTTGTATATTAACCCTTCTTTCCAAACTGTATCGTAAGCAGCTGAGAGGTCTAAAAATGCAACAGAAGTTTTCAGTTTCAGTTGAAAACCAGCCTCTATATATGAGGTAAGGGTAAGAATTTGGTCACAGCAGCTGCGTTTTGGTCTGAAGCCCGCTTGTTCAATAGGAATGTGTTGGGTGATTATAGGGCAGATTCTGTTGTAAATCAGTCGTTCTAGGAGTTTGTAACAGCAGCTCAGTACAGCTATTGGTCTATAATTTCCGGGTTGATCTTTTGGTTTTCCAGGTTTTAAAATGGCAATAATCTTGCTTTTCTTAAATTCTTTAGGTATCGCCCCCAGTTTCAAGATATCACTGAAAAAGCTAGCGAGCCAGTTCCTAGCATTGTGGCCTAGGTTAATTAGGAACTCAGGATGGATGCCATCAAAGCCAGGAGCCTTTCCGCTTTTCAAGTCTTTTATTGCTACGTCAATTTCTTCACGGTTGAAGGCAGCTGCAAAGGATGATGTCTGTGGAGATGATGTTTTAAGGTGTCTGAGTTCCTTCTTCACCATCTTAGTATGGAGTTTGTCTCGAGTCGCTCGTGAGGTTGAAATAATGTGACTAGCAATTGTATCAGGTGGAATGTCAGGCTTGTCTCGTCCTCCAGATGAGCTCCCTCCAAGTTTCCTCAGGAGATTCCAAGCTTTCCTGCTTGAGTGTTGAAAGTTCAGCCCTTCAACAGTATCCACCCATTTCTGCTTCCGTGAAGCATCCAAGCTATGCAGAAGTTCCTCAGCAACTTCTTGGTCACCTGATTCAATATACTCATTAAAAAAATATTCGCTCTGCTCGTTCCATCCTGGGACATATTCTTTCCTAAACCCCCGTGGAATATGTTTCTTGGCTATTGAGGTAATCAGTCCAACAAATCTATGGTAGGAGCTACTTTTTGCTGGAATCCATCTGATACATTGATCTACTTCTTTTGTAAATTTAACCCAATCCGCCTTGCTAAAATTCCATCGGGGTCTTGGCAGTGTAGATATCAAAGGCACAGAAATTCCTATATCTAACAGTATTGGTCTGTGTTGACTACGTGGAAAGTTGTCCATTATTATTCTCCTAGTGGGCAGAGGTTGATAATTACTGTTTTGGGTCACAAAGCACAGGTCTGGGTTGTAGTCATGCTTCCAGGCGGCTGATTTAAATGTTCCTTTATCCTTGGCATCAAATATTAGGTGTAAATGGTGTTCTTCAGCACAGCTAACGAGATCTATGCCACAAGGATCGTTTTGGGCATAATAAAACGTAATATACGTCAAGCATACACTAAAAACACACAGAGTACAACAAATTATAGATTATCAACATCACATAACGTTGTATCACTCTCCTCAGATGAATTAACCAAAACTATATCATCTAGTTCGTCAAACACTCCTCCTCCATCAGAAAATCGGACAGCATCAAATTCAGAAGGAACGGCAGAATCGTTATCATCTTCGTTCTCCCCTTTCTCCTCCTGCCTCCACGCCTGCTTCGTCGACGTCTACGATGCCTCCTGCCTCCCCGTCTCCTGTATTCCAAACCTCTCTTTCTTCTTCCTTTGGTCCGTCTCTTCTGATTCAGTATCATCATATTTTCCTTTCGTTTTCTTCTCTTGGTCTGTCTCCTCTGATTCAGTATCATCTTATTTTCCTTTCTTTTTCTTCCCTTGGTCTGTCTCCTCTGATTCAGTATCATCATATTTTCCTTTCTTTTTCTTCTCTTGGTCTGTCTCCTCTGATTTAATATCATATTTTCCTTTCTTCTTCTTCTTCTTCTTCCTTTGGTCTGATCCGTCACTCTCTTATCTTCCTTTACCTGACATCTCATCTTCTTCCTACTCCTTCTCTTTGCTTTCCAGCTCATTCTTTTATCTATTCTCCTGGTTCTCTTTGTCTTCATTCTCAACCACTTCTCTCTTCTTCCTTTCCACATTTTCCACCTCTTCCTCGTCTGTCTTGTCTTACTCAACAGTTCCTTTCTCTTCTTCCACTTTGTTTTCAACTGTTTCTTCTTCACCTTATATTCTTCTATTATGTTGTCTTCTCCATGGCTCACTCTTGCACTTTCATCCTCATCTTTAGCCTCTTTTTCTTGATTGCTACTGTATTCATTACCAACCTCATCTGATAATCCTTTCTTTTCTTCCATTTCACCTTCCCCGTTATCCGCTTCTCCTTTCTCTTGTACCTTTTCCTTTCTTTCACCTGCCTCCTCTCCTTCAGTTTCTTCCATATCATATGCTTTCTCACGCTCCCCACATCTCGGATATTTTTCTTGCTTCCCTGTAATTACTTCACTGATTGAGTCAAGCTTCTCCTCTATATGTTCTTTCATAGATTTTACCTGCTCACATATCCGTTCACTCCCCTTATCAATGATGTCACTCAACTTGTCTAATTTCTCACACAACTGTTCATTCAACTCGTCGAATTTGTCCATAATTATTCGTACCAAAACATATTCCTTACTACTTATACTTTTGTGCATGACGAGGCCGGACTCCACTGCTCTTAAAATTTGCCTAACTTCACCTTTACCTGCTTCCTCGTCTTGCTCATATCTCACCTTTGTGGCGTCATATTATACTTTGTCTAACTTCCCTTTATCGATCACTGTACTCACTTTAGTAAAGTTTGCTTTTATTTCTTCTTTTCCTTATTCGTGTCCGTATCCCGCTTTCGATCCTCACGTTGTGGCGTCATATTTGTAACGTACATTCCGGGGTCATGGTTGATTATACTCAATGAGGGATACTTAAAAAACATCTTTCTCCATTTATTCTTTTCATTTAACACTGTGCATCAATCTCTAACACTTCACTTCTCGGGATCTTATCACACAAAACTAAATCATTCTTGCTAATAAGAATCAGATCAAGTCAACAAAAGACTGTAGTGTATATGGATTGATTTAAGTGCTCCAATGTGGGCGTAAACTATGTAAATAATAAATAAATAAAGTAAAATTATATTCTGGGTTAAATAAGGCATTCCTGGATTTATTCATGAGAGTTCCAAAGTCAAAATAAAGTCTCATGCATGAGGAAGTCTCCTCGAGTTTCCGGGTGTGTTCTACACATCGATGTAGAAAATGGCCTGATGTCCAAAGAATATATTGTCGCCGTACATTCCGGGGTCATGGTTGATTATACTCAATGAGGGATACTAAAAAAAACATCTTTCTCCATTTATTCTTTTCATTTAACACTGAGCATCAATCTCTAACACTTCACTTCTCGGGATCTTATCACACAAAACCAAATCGTTCTTGCTAATAAGAATCAGATCAAGTCAACAGATACTTCTCTTTTCCACAAAAACCTTATCTGAGTCAAAGACCGAACACAATAATCTCCAGGGATACTCTCAAAGATACTCACTAATAACTAAATCTTGAAGTATGGACTCCTAACAAGAAGTCAAAGATAAATAAAAACAAAATAGCATAAAAAAACATCGAGAAGAAACTTCATTGGCAAGGCCACCTGCCATGCCACAGAGAGATGCAAACAGCACTCTCAGAAAGCACTATTTTCTTAACCTAAAGGAGCTGAGCTTTGCAATCAGAATGCTTACAATCGCCCCTTTATGTGATTCTCACGTGAGAAGCACGTGAGGATCACATACATTTAAATACATACATAAAACGTAATTTATTTATTTATTTATTTATCGTATGACTTTTGCATGCAGAAACAAGATTGAAAGATGACAGAAAGTACTATATACAATATATACATAAATACACATGACAAGAAACAGCAACATATCTATATTTTTAAGTCCAAACTATCCAGCCACAGTATCACAGAAGGTGTGGCCTGAATAAAGTCCAGTGGATCACCTTCATAGGCCCGCAGTCTGCACTCGAATGCAATGTGTTGTATAGACTGGGAAGGAGCACCGCAGTCACACTGGGGGGACGGAACTTTGCCCCATCTGAACAAGGACTCTGCGCAGATTCCGGTATTTGTGCGGATCCTATTTAGAGCAGTCAATGCCCTCCTTGGGAGGTGAAATCCTGGAACTGGACTGTTTTTGGAAAGTAGAGGCCAAAGCAGGTGGTCAGTATTGAGAGTCCACTCTCCTTTCCATTCGTTGACTGGATTAAACTGGTTCTCAGTTAGTTCCTGTGCAAAAACAATTGGCGGATGTCTGGACTTCAGCCTGCCTCTCTGAAGATCTGGGAAGTCATCGTGAATGGGAAGGTCCAAATTAGCCATGATCTTGTCATATTCTCTGAGAAGAGCGACTTTTCTCCGCAGATGAGGTGGCATAATGTGGCTGAGGACAGGAAGCCAATAAGAGGGAGTGGGTCTGATGACTCCGCTGATCTTCCGCATGGTATTGTTGAGCTGGGTATCAATCAGTTTCACATGAGGACTATTTATCCATACTGGAGCACAATATTCAGCCACAGAGAAGACAAGACTTATAGCAGAACTCCTTAGGGTTTCTGCAGAGGCTCCCCACGATGTGCCACAAAGTTTGTCGAGGATGTTGTTGCGACTTTTTATTTTAGCTGCTGTATTCTCAAGGTGTTTTCTGAAAGAAAGGGTGCGATCCAGGGTAATGCCCAAATACTTAGGAAATTTGTTGTTCCTGAGGATAGTTCCTCCAAAGGGTACGTGAATTACATTGTTTGCCATTTTGTTGTTGAGATGAAAACAGGATACCTCAGTTTTAGTTAAGCTTGGCTTAAGTCTCCACTTGATGAAATACCTTTCAAGGATAGCCATGTCCTCTCCAAGCGTTTTTTCAGTTTCACTGATGCTGCTGTGCCTTGTGGCAAGAGCTATCTCGTCAGCATAGCAGAACTTCTTTGACTGAGTTTCCGGTAGATCTGATATGTATAGGTTAAAGAGGAGTGGAGCTAGTACCGATCCTTGTGGAAGACCGTTGTTCAGTTTCCTTTGCTTGCTTATTTGTGTTCCCATGATCACTTGGAAGATCCTGTCACTGAGCATGTTCGTGATGAGCTTGGCAGTTGTTTTACAAGAAATCACTCGGTGTAGTTTGTATATTAACCCTTCTTTCCAAACTGTATCGTAAGCAGCTGAGAGGTCTAAAAATGCAACAGAAGTTTTCAGTTTCAGTTGAAAACCAGCCTCTATATATGAGGTAAGGGTAAGAATTTGGTCACAGCAGCTGCGTTTTGGTCTGAAGCCCGCTTGTTCAATAGGAATGTGTTGGGTGATTATAGGGCAGATTCTGTTGTAAATCAGTCGTTCTAGGAGTTTGTAACAGCAGCTCAGTACAGCTATTGGTCTATAATTTCCGGGTTGATCTTTTGGTTTTCCAGGTTTTAAAATGGCAATAATCTTGCTTTTCTTAAATTCTTTAGGTATCGCCCCCAGTTTCAAGATATCACTGAAAAAGCTAGCGAGCCAGTTCCTAGCATTGTGGCCTAGGTTAATTAGGAACTCAGGATGGATGCCATCAAAGCCAGGAGCCTTTCCGCTTTTCAAGTCTTTTATTGCTACGTCAATTTCTTCACGGTTGAAGGCAGCTGCAAAGGATGATGTCTGTGGAGATGATGTTTTAAGGTGTCTGAGTTCCTTCTTCACCATCTTAGTATGGAGTTTGTCTCGAGTCGCTCGTGAGGTTGAAATAATGTGACTAGCAATTGTATCAGGTGGAATGTCAGGCTTGTCTCGTCCTCCAGATGAGCTCCCTCCAAGTTTCCTCAGGAGATTCCAAGCTTTCCTGCTTGAGTGTTGAAAGTTCAGCCCTTCAACAGTATCCACCCATTTCTGCTTCCGTGAAGCATCCAAGCTATGCAGAAGTTCCTCAGCAACTTCTTGGTCACCTGATTCAATATACTCATTAAAAAAATATTCGCTCTGCTCGTTCCATCCTGGGACATATTCTTTCCTAAACCCCCGTGGAATATGTTTCTTGGCTATTGAGGTAATCAGTCCAACAAATCTATGGTAGGAGCTACTTTTTGCTGGAATCCATCTGATACATTGATCTACTTCTTTTGTAAATTTAACCCAATCCGCCTTGCTAAAATTCCATCGGGGTCTTGGCAGTGTAGATATCAAAGGCACAGAAATTCCTATATCTAACAGTATTGGTCTGTGTTGACTACGTGGAAAGTTGTCCATTATTATTCTCCTAGTGGGCAGAGGTTGATAATTACTGTTTTGGGTCACAAAGCACAGGTCTGGGTTGTAGTCATGCTTCCAGGCGGCTGATTTAAATGTTCCTTTATCCTTGGCATCAAATATTAGGTGTAAATGGTGTTCTTCAGCACAGCTAACGAGATCTATGCCACAAGGATCGTTTCGGGCATAATAAAACGTAATATACGTCAAGCATACACTAAAAACACACAGAGTACAACAAATTATAGATTATCAACATCACATAACGTTGTATCACTCTCCTCAGATGAATTAACCAAAACTATATCATCTAGTTCGTCAAACACTCCTCCTCCATCAGAAAATCGGACAGCATCAAATTCAGAAGGAACGGCAGAATCGTTATCATCTTCGTTCTCCCCTTTCTCCTCCTGCCTCCACGCCTGCTTCGTCGACGTCTACGATGCCTCCTGCCTCCCCGTCTCCTGTATTCCAAACCTCTCTTTCTTCTTCCTTTGGTCCGTCTCTTCTGATTCAGTATCATCATATTTTCCTTTCGT
Source organism: Meconema thalassinum (assembly GCA_946902985.2). NCBI lineage: Eukaryota > Metazoa > Arthropoda > Insecta > Orthoptera > Tettigoniidae > Meconema > Meconema thalassinum. Next base: position 43,766,088 of record OX336392.1, read on the forward strand.
TTTCTTCTCTTGGTCTGTCTCCTCTGATTCAGTATCATCTTATTTTCCTTTCTTTTTCTTCCCTTGGTCTGTCTCCTCTGATTCAGTATCATCATATTTTCCTTTCTTTTTCTTCTCTTGGTCTGTCTCCTCTGATTTAATATCATATTTTCCTTTCTTCTTCTTCTTCTTCTTCCTTTGGTCTGATCCGTCACTCTCTTATCTTCCTTTACCTGACATCTCATCTTCTTCCTACTCCTTCTCTTTGCTTTCCAGCTCATTCTTTTATCTATTCTCCTGGTTCTCTTTGTCTTCATTCTCAACCACTTCTCTCTTCTTCCTTTCCACATTTTCCACCTCTTCCTCGTCTGTCTTGTCTTACTCAACAGTTCCTTTCTCTTCTTCCACTTTGTTTTCAACTGTTTCTTCTTCACCTTATATTCTTCTATTATGTTGTCTTCTCCATGGCTCACTCTTGCACTTTCATCCTCATCTTTAGCCTCTTTTTCTTGATTGCTACTGTATTCATTACCAACCTCATCTGATAATCCTTTCTTTTCTTCCATTTCACCTTCCCCGTTATCCGCTTCTCCTTTCTCTTGTACCTTTTCCTTTCTTTCACCTGCCTCCTCTCCTTCAGTTTCTTCCATATCATATGCTTTCTCACGCTCCCCACATCTCGGATATTTTTCTTGCTTCCCTGTAATTACTTCACTGATTGAGTCAAGCTTCTCCTCTATATGTTCTTTCATAGATTTTACCTGCTCACATATCCGTTCACTCCCCTTATCAATGATGTCACTCAACTTGTCTAATTTCTCACACAACTGTTCATTCAACTCGTCGAATTTGTCCATAATTATTCGTACCAAAACATATTCCTTACTACTTATACTTTTGTGCATGACGAGGCCGGACTCCACTGCTCTTAAAATTTGCCTAACTTCACCTTTACCTGCTTCCTCGTCTTGCTCATATCTCACCTTTGTGGCGTCATATTATACTTTGTCTAACTTCCCTTTATCGATCACTGTACTCACTTTAGTAAAGTTTGCTTTTATTTCTTCTTTTCCTTATTCGTGTCCGTATCCCGCTTTCGATCCTCACGTTGTGGCGTCATATTTGTAACGTACATTCCGGGGTCATGGTTGATTATACTCAATGAGGGATACTTAAAAAACATCTTTCTCCATTTATTCTTTTCATTTAACACTGTGCATCAATCTCTAACACTTCACTTCTCGGGATCTTATCACACAAAACCAAATCATTCTTGCTAATAAGAATCAGATCAAGTCAACAGATACTTCTCTTTTCCACAAAAAACCTTATCTGAGTCAAAGACCGAACACAATAATCCCCATGGATACTCTCAAAGATACTCACTAATAACTAAATCTTGCAGTATGGACTCCTAACAAGAAGTCAAAGATATATATAAAAACAAAATAGCATAAAAAAACATCGAAAAGAAACTTCATTGGCACGGCCACCTGCCATGCCACACAGAGATGCAAACAGCACTCTCAGAAAGCACTATTGTCATAACCTAAAAGAGCTGAGCTTTGTAATCAGAATGGTTACAATATCACCAGTATGAGCTCATTCGGGCTCACTATCTCTAACGAAATAGCCATCGTCGCCAATCAATCCATCATTACCTAATAATAATCCGATAATCAAATCTTTTGAAGATTTTTTTTAAAATTATTCATTTGCGGTAAAGACAAAAATATTCATCGTTTAAAATGAGCAATAAATAGCTTTTCTAACAATACAGGTTAGTAAAATATCAGGGAAATAAAGTCGATGACCTTGCAGTTTTGGATTATTTAATTAAATTAATGCGCCATGAGAGAGGGAGCGTCACTCCGAGTCCTATGCCTCCCCATAGGTACAAATCCGATTATTAGTTAATAAAATCTCAGATCGATGAACTTGCTGATTTGGGTCTTTTGGGTAAAGTCATTGGCCATGGGAAAGGGGGCGTCACTCCGAGTCCTATGATACCTCACATGTCGATATCCGATTATGAGTTTATAATATCTCAAATCGATGACCTTGCCGTTTTTGTCTTTTGGGTAAATTCATTGGCCATGAGAAAGGGGGCGTCACCCCGAGTCGTATGACACCTCACATGTTGATATCCGATTATTAGTTTATAAAATATCTGGTTGAATCCCTTGCCGTTTTAGGTATTTTGGATAAAGTCATTGGCCATTAGAAAGGGTTGGCCATCCTGAGTCCTTTGACACGTAACTTGACCCTCTCCGGTTATTAGTTTATAAAATCTCAGGTCGATGCCCTTGCCGTTTTGTGTCTTTTGGATAAATTCATTAGCAATAGGAAAGGGTTGGCCATCCTAAGTCCTATGACACCTCACGTGTCCAAATCCGATTATTAGTTTATAATATCTCAGGTCAATGACCTTGCTGCTTTGGTTTTTTGGGTCAATTCATTGACCATGGGAAAGGGTTGGCCATCCTGAGTCCTATGACACCTCACTTGACCCACTCCGATTACTAGTTTATAAAATCTCATGTCGATGACCTTGTCGTTTTGGGTCTCTCGGATAAATTCATTGGCCATTGGAAAGAGTTGGCCATCCTAAGTCCTATGACACCTCATTTGACCCACCGATGGTTAGTTTATAAAAATTCAGGTCGATGACCTTGCCGTTTTGGGTCTTTTAGGTAAATTCATTGGCCATGGGAAAGGGTTGGCCATCCTGAGTCCTATGACACCTCACTTGTCCCTCTCCGATTATTACCGTAGTTTATAAAATCTCAGGTCCCCCCGTGTGGGTTGCGGGTTAGAATACACTTACGATATGCTCTGCCTGTCGTAGGAGGCGACTAATAGGGCCGACAAGACCGACTGACATGACTGACTTTGATTTGGAAGAACTCCTGTGGATGGGGAGGTCAGAATTCATCCACGGTATCCCCTGCCTGCCGTAAATGGCGACTAATAGGGGGGGCTTATTAAGGTATTTTTCGACTTCCGGTCCCATTTTTTTGTTTGACCCTTTGAAGGGGAAGGGCCACCAACATGGCCATCTGGCCAGAAAGCCTAAACGGTATTCCCCATCCCGTCAGGTAGATGCGCCAAGTACCCTTGCAGTAGTAACCGCATCACAACGGAGGTCCCTGCACGGCCGAATAATTGCGCCGATCATATCACTGTGCATGCCGAGGGGTATGAGCCTGTTCAAGGCACTAGGACCCCGGGCAATACTTGCTATCGCCAGGTAGGTATTGCCTTGGCTGGGTGGCGCCCACAGTGATGGCCCCCGTTCGGAGTAGGTAGTATTCGGGGAGGATGATTCTGGGATGACGCGTAAGCGGCCCAAAAATTCATCAGAGGGTGGCCCCCTTAAAAAGCCGTCTCTGAAGTGTCAACCGAATCCTAAGGTGTATACGCCTTGGGATGAAGCATTTAACAAGACGTCCCCTGTTGACAGGTCTCCTCCGTACATGGTAGCTACAGTGACAGACGGCGGAGATTTTAAATAGGTGAAATCGATCCTATTTTCGGAGGAAATCGACTGGAAATATCGCGACCTTAACGGAATTTCCAAGTTCCGGAACGGGCAGCTCCTGCTGCATACCGTTGACCGGCAGCAAACCGAAGCGTTGCTGGCATGCTCGCATTTCGGCGAAATTCCCGTTAAGGTTGAGAAGCACGATACGCTGAATGAGGTCCGTTGAGTTATATTCCATCGCGACCTCATTTTAAATAGCGACGCGGAATTGATGCGGGATCTGGGGAAGCGAGGCTTCACCACGATTAAGCGCATCACCCGGAAAATCGGAGATGACAGCGTCGATACTGGCGCTTTCATTCTCCATTTTGAGGGTGATGTAGTGCCTAAGCAGGTGAAGGTCACGTCGTACTACACCCTTATACCTGGAATGATCCACCAAAATCCGCAGCTGGAAAATGGATTGTAGCATCTTGAAATTCCCGGCTAAGAAACCACATAATGCTACTTGGCGAAAACACTCAGGATAAGGAACAGGGATTTACAACTGAATGTGCTATAGTAACTAACTACATCACAAAAGGGTCTCTATACTACTCAGGAGTACGAGAATCAACGAAAATCTCGGGCGTAAGGACATGGATCAGGTCCCTGGGAATTCCTCCACCCTAGAGCACATTCCACTACCATTAAACTAGAAAAGATAATGCCAACTTTCTATACAAAAAAAGATCAGGAAAACGTAAGCACGTGCCTGTTATTTATTGACGACATATGAAAACGCACACAAAATGTAAACATAAAATATTTAAATAACTTACGTCAATAAAACATTTAGTATTATATAATCGTGTTAAAACTGAAATAATTCCATCGGTGTTTCATAAAGGCACCTTGAAAAACTATAAACGATGCTTTGATAAGCTCAATTACATTTACATAAATTAAATAAAAATGAACAACTGCTGTGCCCTGGATAACGGGAGTTTAACAAAAATAAATTAATGTTATTAAATTTACAAAATCCCTGCAAAATAAAGTGAATCTACCCATGACGTAGATCTCCGTCATTTCAAATACTATTCGTTACTCTATACATTCCAACTCCCGCCTCCTATCTTCTAAAACTACTTCCGTAGAAGCGATAAAAATCCTACTCTAAGTTTAAATAAAATTACGCACTAAATATGACTCTGAACAATTTTCCTAAAAATATTATACACGGTTTATATACAGAAATGATGAAATTCGCCAACTAACATCTTCAAGAAAATATATACATTTGGCAAAATGCCTATTTTCAACATGAAATACCGACACTATCTTATAACTGCTTCCTTCAATTACATTTCTTTAGAATAAAGAAAATCCTGCACCTAACTATGTCTTCATCGGTAATAATGACGCAATCTGGGATTCTATAATCCGTACAATAAAGTATAGACATAGTTTATCTTTTCCTCCACTCTTGTCTATCATAAGAATAAAAATACTCAATAAAAATACATTTTCTCCACGATGAATAATTACCTTAAATATATGAATCTACTTAGAACCATTTAAATAGATTTCTGCTTACTCTCAGCTTCAACAAAGATCCATTGTTCCTATAATTTCTTTCAGAATCAATTTCAACAAGGATCCGCTGTCCTGTAATTTCAAGGAATTTCAGCCGCTTCACATATGTCGATAACTTCAAATAATCCTTTTACCAAGATACTACTGCTTCTCAACAATACTTTCCTTCTCTTACAAAAATCGTATACGCGTTTGTCTCAGCAGACTTTCTTCTTTGTGAGATGGGAAAGCCCTTTCTCTCTTGACAACGCCGGGTCCATCCTGGCCACTCTCGTTCGAGAAAAACTTCTTTCTTCTACACCACAGTTCTGGTCGATAGTATTCATAATTGAAGTCTGTGAAATGACTTTGTAGTTGTAGATTTATTTAGCGTAGGAGAGATGAGATGTTTATTTCCCCCACGGTATTTATATCATGTCATTTCAGATATTCTCGTTATCATCGTAGCTATGTTCCCTTAACCATTTTAATATTACATCTTCATCATTGTAGATTTAATTGTTTCCTCCCCTCTCAAATTCTGAATGTCTGACATGGTGATAACTGTAGAATATAGTTTTCTATCACTTTGAAACGTCGCTTTCAATATTTCCACGTAGTTTTCTTCAATAGCATTACCGTAGTTACTATTAAAATTGTCGATATTAATTACTGAGATTAATATTCTGTATATATTGCAATAGATTCTTCTGCGAAGTCATTTCCAACTATCAGACTTTGTTCTCTAATAATGTAGCAGAGTTTTGTAGACACCTCCACTCTCGTCGAAGTCTAGATTGATAAGAAGCCTCGATCCCTCTGGCTTATCTCCCACTTTGACAAAAAGTTGGCCTCACCTCATAAAAATCTTTCTAAAAGGCGCGTTAATGGTGAATATAATATTATTCCTTAATTGAGCATTCAATTAGATGCAATTATTTATAAATGTTCATGATTTATTAATTAACAACTTTTCTGATGATATAAAGTGTTAAAATCTTGCTGGTAATTAGATATAGTAATTGCGCTTATTACTTTCTTCTTTATAACGCCTCTTATGACTGGCTATTATCACCACGCGTCTGACGTGCGTTCCCCTTCTACTTGTCAGCAGTCGCGATCCGCTCGCGCGTGTCTCTCTGCAGATCGGAAGTCCTCGGATATCTTCGTGACATCCTTTGTGCCGTGCTTTCTTTGTGCCATGCACGTGGCTTGGAATATCCTGATTGGTCGGCTGGATTAACTAGTTAACTGTGCTAGGTGTATAAACCTGCATGTGGCTTGTTTCCAGAGTCTGTTTTATATAGCATTGACTAAGGCTGTGTCCCAAAGCTCAAGTTGTCTGCTATTGACTAGCTGCTAGCTACTACTCACTAGGAACTACGCACTACGGAGCTTTGGGACATGTGTGCTTGATCACAGCCTCCTTCATAGACTTGTGATCTGAAACGCACTGGGCTTACATGCTGGTACCAAACCAACATTCAAGATGGCGGTGATCTGCTACTCCTTGTAAGCTCTTTGCGCTTTCATGACGAGAGCCGAGTGTTCAAATTTAAGATAACAGCTGTTTTAAAATAACGACACTATTCTTTGGATATCATCAAGGATGCACGTGGAAGATCTCTTTTTAGCCGAGCTTTAATTATGAAAGAGGAAGTAGACTTGAAAAGGAAGGTCGCACCTATCCAACAGGAGAATTCTGATACTTTCGTTTAGGAACAAACTCTGAACACACAAATTTTAAGCTTAATTTGTTCAACAACTAGAAATGGTGTCTTTAACAAGAAGTAAAGTTCAAAATCACCTACCTACCTACCTCGAAAAGATCTTAAATTAAAGAGCATTACACTGGGAACATGTACTAAAACAGAGAAAAATGTGTTCCATTAAAACTTTTATTCAACAATAAATGTATTATAATACAACTAGGCCTACTGCCTGTCAACAACCCTCTCAAGCAACGAGAGCAGGCGCTCAGTATTTTCCTGGCCCCTAGCATCCTGTTCCTTCAGATATTTAAGGAGAGGATCTTCATCTGCCTCACTCCTCTCCCTCTTCCTTTTCGTTCCTTCAAGGCGCCTGGGGGTATGCTGCGCCCTATTAGGAATGGGCGAGGATGGTCCAAGTGTACTTGGTTCGGCTGGTGACTGGGGTAAATAAATGGAGGTGGACAGGGAAGGAGTGACATAACAGAAATCGGGACTGTGAGGAGGAGGAGGAGGAGGAGGAGTAGGATTGGAACATGAGGGTCTTGATGAATCTACAATGAAAGGGGGATTGATGGTGTGGCGTTCCAAAAAAAAGAAGCATCTATTATATTGTAATATGGCCAAGTGGTAGAGGTACGGTGACCATCCTCGCTGCCTGTTCCCGTAGGATGGGATTTAATCGCCCGATACTTTGCAGTGAGATTCGCCCACTTCCTTCAAGTATCTTTTTGAAATCGGTGGCGACATATTCCCGCCGGCATTAATTTTTTGTACTATTGTGGAGTACCCCACCGACGCAGAGCTCCTCTTCCCTGTGAAGGGACGTGGTGCGCAATCCTTAATTTTATGAAGGACAATGTTGCCTCCTCCGACCCTGAAAAGAAACAAAAATGAAATGAATTCGACTTGATAACTAGTCAGTAAAGGCTATGTTACACAATTTCACCACACGCCCTTGGTCGATACGTGAATCTTTATAAAGAACTGTTAACCCGTAACTGCCACACATGGGTGCAGGGAACCCGAACAAAATTTCTTTTTCATTCTCTGTCTCAGCGGTCGGCAGCCTGCGTATCCCCATTCCCTTCAGTTAGCCTCGAGATGCCATTGCATTCGGTTAATTATTCTACCCGGTCTGCCATAAATAAGTCATCGGGTCCTCTAAACCTATCCGTGTCTTAAGCGTAAGTGCAAAGCATTGCTGTGTGGTAAAAGTGTGGTAAGAGTGTCCATGAGTTCACATTGCTGCAAGGAATAGGCTCTATTGAATGTTAATGTAGACAATGGCAGAGATTCTGTCACCTTGATGACAAAATAACGGGTCCCCTGCAACCACGTGTGTCTTTAATTTAATATTTTTCATCTGTGGTAGTGACGGGTTAAATAAGTAAAAATAATTTCATCACATACCACCTAGGTCTGTAGGAAAAAGTTAAAGAACTAATAGCATGTATTAAAAAACGTCAAAATTATTGTGTACGAAAGATTATGGGATTGTACTTACATTTAAATTCCGCACAATTTCTGCTTTCCACGGGAGGAGAGTTTTCAGCAGAATAACTGTCCATAATTAACTTAAGAAATTAAATCAAGATCAAGACAGAGCAACACAGCACGTGGGTTGAAGCACGGTTGATGGCAGAGTATAGGCAAAGTCCCAAGCAAAGAGGATTAATAATCAAGTCAAAAATCAAAGATAACCTACATTTTCTATAACTTCCTTGTACAAGTCGACAAGTCGGCCAATCTAGCATACACTTTCGTTTACTAGCTACTACAGACTTGATTACTATGTGCTAAGCACCTTTGGATCACGACTTGTGACGTCACATCCGGAATATTAGTCGACAATCTAGTTCACTACGGCTGAAAAAGTGTTGATTTGGGACACAGCCTAACTTAGAAAACGTTCTGAAGATAGAATATTCTCGACCACGAATACGCGTACAGTACCATTGTGACGTTAGACCGTACATTCCTCCACCTATGCGCTGCTATCAATGCCAGAAGTTCGGGCATGTTTCTGCCAGGTGCACTGCCAAGGTCGTGTGTAGAGAGTGTGACAAGGGGACACATGAGGGTGAGAGATGTACGGCTCCCCTGACCTGTCCTAACTCCCAAGGAAGTCACTCCCCGCGATAGAAGCAGTGCCTTGAGTTCTGCAAAGAAGCAAAGATCCAATAAATCAGAACATTCGATCGGATATCATATCACGACGCTCGAAAGAGATAAAGTGAAATGACTGCACCCGAATTTCCGGTATCGTTCGCGGCTAAGGTGACGCCATCTATCACCCCTGCCACTTTCGTTCCCCGTGCTGTACCCTTGTCGTCGAACTACTCTACGATCGTTAATTCTCCCCTCGCTGTCCAAGCGGGACCTGTCAGCCCGAAGGAGGTCACACAACCTTCCTCGTCCATTGTGAAAAGGCGCCGGCTATACCATCTAAATCGGCGCAATCGTAGAAGATGTCATCTTCTTCTTCGAAACGGTCGGAGAAGAAGTCTTCCCGTGCTAACGGGGCATAGAAGACTTCTGCGACCGAGGCTGGATCATCATACAGCCCATCTGATACGACAAAGATAGTGGAGAAGAGGAAGACGGTACGGCACCGTCTCTCTCGCCCTCCAGCTGATGGGATGGCTCCTGCATCTGCTGGCCTTTCCGCTCCCTCGACCATCAAGGGTGCGATGCCGGCAGAAGCAAAACCCAATAGAGTGGAGGAACTCCCCTATACTAAGAAAACGTCACCAGCGGAGAAGGGAGCCAGCTGGAGCGGCCTCGTTTTACAACTGACGTCTGTGGGGAAGGGACCACATACTTCCTCGAATAGACGTCAGCGCCGGTCGAGAAAGAAGAATGTGCGGGACGTGTCGGGGACGGACACCCAGTCTTCGGACAGGGAGAAGGTCCCTCGACACCACTCTCGCTTTTCCCCAAGAGCGAGAATGGTAACGTCCGACGAAGACCACGCGCCACTCAAGAGAGCACCCCTCCATTTTCTTCGTCTTCGGACGGGGATGTGGAGATTGAGGTGTGCCCTCCTGCCCCATCATGTCTACCTAGAGATGGGGAAGGGTGGCAAACGGTCAAGCGTAAGTAGAAGACCAACTTCTACTTAAGTCCACACTATGACACTATTACAATGTGTTAAATTCTACCATATGTTAAGTTGGTAACACCAAAGAGAAAATGTAGTAGTATGATGATTATGTTTGTAACTGCTATGAGACAATGAAAAAAAAAAGAATGAAACTGCACACTCCATGCGAAGATCGTGAAAAGAGCGAAAGCCTAAAATACTCGTATGTGTTAAGGATTTTATTGCAACATTCCTTGATACCTAAAACCTAAAGAACTAAAACTAATACCTAAAATCTCATCAGGTTATGGGCCCAGATAGATCAAGTCCTGGAGCGTACAGGTTAGAAAGAACAAAGAACATGGCAGGATCCGATGATATTTCGAGCTTTCCAAAGCTCAAGAATATGGAAATATTTCCTTTGTGGGAACTGGAAATAAGAACTCGGTTCGAAGCGAAAGAATTGTACGAAGCGGTTGAAGTGGTTAAAGGACAAGATGTGCTGGATTCAGACGGGGAAGACGATGATAACAAGAAATGGCGTGTCAAGGATGCCAAGGCAAGACACTACATCCTTCGAACGGTTTACCCAAATGTCAAAATTCACATTTTGTCACGTGAAACTGCCAAAAGTATGTATGATACTTTCAAAATAATATACAAAAGAGACACCATACAACAGAAAAGTAGCCTTCTTGCAGAATTTTATAACTTCACGTTTGATAAAACCAAAGACATCCTGATCAATGTGAGCACTGTACAAAACATAACCTTCCAGCTTAACCAGCTGAAAGAAGACATCAGTGAAAGCAAATTAATCACAAGGATTATGACAGCACTGCCTGATAACTACAAACATTTTAGTTCAGCTTGGGACTCAACACCCGAGATAAGCCAGACCATAGAAAATCTAATATCAAAACTGTGCAGCGAGGAAGAAAAGTATAAACTGAGCACCAAAGAAGAAACACCTGTACCTTTTCAATCCTTCAAGAAGAAAAAAGTGCAACAACTGTGGTGTCAAGGGACATTTTGCAAAACAATGTCGAAAATCTGGAATGAAGACAGACATTAATGCTGTTGGTTTTCCACGTGCAAGTTTTGTAAGAAAACTAATCATTCGTGGGAAGGGTGTTTCTCCATCATGAAGGTAATACAGAAGAAAAACAAGCTACAAATCAAGATGATGACAGGAAGTAAAACAAGAGAGCATATTTGACAAACCTGGAAGCATGTGTATCTACCCAACAGCATGCAGGTACAAAGTGCTTCACTGTAGACAGTGCCTGTAATGGACACATCTTATATATAAAAGTGAATGTCTGTATGTATGTATGTATGTGGGTGGGTGGGTGGGTGGGTCTGTTCCGTATACAAATCTACACCGTTCCACCAATCTCAACCAAATTTTGCACACACATAGTTTAGGACCCAGAAGGAACCGCTGGCTACATGAATTTTCGATAGTCTTTCTCATTCTTCTGATTTCGGCCCTTTTGCACTCAAGCACAGGCTAATCAAATCATAAAATATACTCATGAAGGAATGGCAAGGCAGATAGTTTCCATGGCAACATAGCTCAAGTCGAGACACGGCCGACTGGATTCGAGTTGTGCTCTGCACTACTGGTATAGAAAATGAGGATCTTGACTTGAAATCCCGTTAGTTACTCAACTGCTCACACAGCACTGTCAAAGAGTTTAGCATAACAAAGACTTAACACTATCTATCTACTACATATTTGTCTAATACCACTCACTCACTCACTCACTCACTCATTCATTCATCACGAAATCTCAAAAACCACCGAACGGATTTGAATGAAATTTGGTATGCAGCTTCCTCAATGGCCGCAAATGCCCGCTACGAGAGGATTTTTGGATATTCATGTTCTAAAGGGGCGTTAAGGGGGTAGACCTGCATTTCATTGAATAGCAATATCTCCCGATTGGTTTCATTGGCGGATGTGATACTCGGCATATAAACTCATCTTTAAAAATAAGAAGACATGTGCCTGAGGGTTTTTCGATGTGTTGTATATTATGAGGTGAAAGTGGTGAAAAGTGGGGATTGAAAGAATCCTAACGGAGCGTGTATCTCTTAAACGACATAGGCGAGGAGTTTGAAACTCAGCGGAAAAAAATCAGCATAAAAAATAAGCAAATATGTGTTTGACCGTTTTTTCATATATCCAATTTAAGGGGCCCATGGGGAGGAGTGAAATTCTGAGGGGGGGGGGGAGGAACAGGAAAGAAAGTGTTCTACCTGATTGACTGACTCACTCACTCATCAAACTCAGGGGGAAAAACTGCTTTAAAGTAAGTAAATAGCTGTTCGACAGGTTTTTTTTTTCATAAATCAAATTAAAGGGCTTCATGGGGAGGGGGTGAAATTCTGAAAAAGGAAAATTGAAAGAAAATGTCCTGACTCACTCACTCATCATCGCCCAGCCAAAATTATTGAAGTTAGAAACATGACAGTTTGGGGATACGTTCATTGTATGTCAAAACCGTCAACTAAGGGAGGATTTTCGGATACTCAAGTTCTAAAGGGGTCTTAAGGGGGTTAAACCTGCATTTCATTGAATAACAATATCTCCCGATTGGTTTCATTGGGGGATGTGATACACGGCATATAAACTCATCTTTAAAAAGTAAGAAGACATGTGTCTGAGGGTTTTTCGATGTGGTGTATATTATGAGGTGAAAGGGGTGAAAAGCGGGGATTGTAAGATTCCTAACGGAGCGTGTATCTCTTAAACAACATAGGCGAGGAGTTTGAAACTCAGCGGAAAAAATCAGCATAAAAACTAAGTAAATATGCAATTCACAGTTTTTTTCATAAATCCAATTTAAGGGGCCAATGGGGAGGGGTGAAATTCTGGGGGGAAGGGGGAAACAGGATAGAAAGTGTCCTAACTGATTGACTGACTGACTCACTCATCAAACTCTGGGGAAAAACTGCTTTAAAGTAAGTAAATAGCTTTTCAACAGTTTTTTTATCAATCAAATTGAAGGAGTTCATCGGGAGGGGTGAAATTCTGAAGAAAAAAAAATGAAAGAAAATGTCCTGACTCATTCACTCACTCATCATCGCCCAGCCAAAATATTGAAGTTGGAAACATGGCATTTCGGGGATATGTTCGTTGTATGTCAAAACCGTACACTAAGGGAGGATTTTTGGATATTCAAGTTCTAAAGGGATCTTTAGGTTAAACCTGCATTTCATTGAATAACAATATCTCACGAGTGGTTTCATTTGTGGATGTGATACTCGGCATATAAACTAATCATTAAAAATAAGCAGACATGTGTCTAAGGGTTTTTCGATGTGGTGTATTATTATGAGGTGAAAGGGGTGAAAATTGGGGGTTGAAGGATTCCTAACGGAGCGTGTAGGCCTATCTCTTAAACGACATAGGCGAGAAATTTGAAACTCAGCGAAAAAAATCAGCTTAAAAAGTAACTAAATCGGTGTTCGACCGTTTTTTATAAATTAATTTAAGGGGCCAATGGGGTGGGGTGAAATTCTGGGGAAAAAAGGAGAGAGTGTCCTAACTGACTGACTAACTCACTCACTCATCAAACTCAGAGTAAAAAGACAGCTTAAAAATAAGTTAATAGGTGTTCAAGCGTTTTTTCATCAATCCAATTCAAGGGGCCCATGGGGAGGGGTGAAATTCTGGTAAAAATAATTGAAAGAAAAAGTCTTGTCTGACTCACCCACTCATCACGTCCAGCGAAAACTATTAAAGTTGGAAACATGAAATTTTCGGAATATGCTCACTGTATGTCGAAAACGTCAACTAAGGAATGATTTTTGTTTATTCGTGTTTTAAAGAGGTGTTAAGGGGGTAAACGTGCATTTCATTGAATAACGATATCTCATGAGTTGTTTCTTTGGGCATGTGATATTCGGTATATAAACTTATCATTAAAATAATCAGAGATATATCTAAGGGTTTATCGATGTGGTGTATATTATGAGGTGAAAGGGGTGAAAATTGGGGGTTGAGGGATTCTTAACCGAGCGTGTATCTCTGAAACGACATAGGCGAGAAGTTTGAAATTCGGCGGGAAAAAACAGCTTAAAATAAAAGTAAATAGGTGTTCAACCGTTTTTTTCATAAATCCAATTTAAGGGGCCCTTGGAGAGGGGTGAAATTCTGGGGGGAAAAAACAGGAAAGAAAGTGTCCTAACTGATTGACTCTCTTACTCACTCATCAAACTCAGGGGGGAAAACAGCTTTAAATAAGTAAATGGGTGTTCGACCGTTTGTTTCATAAATCCAATTTAAGGGGTTCATGGGGAGGGGTGAAATTATCAAAAATAAATGAAAGAAAATGTCCTGACTGACCGACTCACTCATCATCGCCCAGCCAAAATTATTGAAGTTAGAAACATAAAATTTTGGGGATATGTTCGTTGTATATCGAAAACGTCCACTAAGGAAAGAGTTTTGGATATTCAGGTTCTAAAGAGGTGTTAAGGGGGTAAACTTGCATTTCATTGAATAACAATATCTCACGAGTGGTTTCATTTGGGGATGTGATACTTGGCATATATACTAATCATTAAAAATAAGCTGACAAATGTCTAATGGTTTTTCGATGTAGTGTATATTATGAGGTGAAAGGGATGAAAAGTGGGGGTTGAAAGATTCCTAACGGAGCGTGTATCTCTTAAACGACATAGGCGAGGAGTTTGAATCTCGGAGGAAATCAATCAGCTTAAAAATAAATAAATAAATAAATAAATAAATAAAATAAATAGGTGTTCGACCGTTTTTTCTTAAATGCAATTTAAGGGGCCTATGGGGAGGGGTGAAATTCAGGAAGAAAAACGTCCACTAAGGAAGGATTTTTGGATGTTCACTCCCATCGACCAACCAATACTACTAAAGTTAGAAGAATGATATTTTGGTGATATGTTTGTTGTTTGTCGAAATCGTCTACTAAGGAGGGATTTTTGGATATGCAGATTCTAAAGGGGTGTTAACGGGGTTAAACCTGCATTTCATTGAATAACAATATCACACGACTATGGCGCGAGCGAAGCGAGGCTAAAAATGAGATGGTGTGTGTCTGTGTATTACTCAATCACGCAAGTACCACTGGTCCGATTTACATGAATTTTACATGGAAGTAGCTGATTTACCTTGTTAACATATAGGTTACTTTTGATTTCAATACTTTGCACTATTTAAAATGGCGACCATTTTAGCGACGTCACTACACCCTTTGGGTTCAAACTTTCATATTTCCATTTCAAATAAAAATAAAACGCTAAGAAATAGCAAACTTTTGAAGGCATATACGAGGTTTAAAATTACATTTTCTATCCGAAAGGTATCTCCAACGGTTAGCGAGTAAAACCTAAATTTGTGCTAAACACGGTCAACGCCGAGCGGTGTAGTTGGACAAAATGTTCCATCCTTAATCTCCCTCTGCACAGCACCTCACCTATCCCCTGTTTTAACTGTCACCTTCACATTTTAATTTATTTATGACACGTAGCGAAGCACGGGTACTTCAGCTAGTGTCTAATAAAATAGAAGACATGAAAAATTTGCAAAAGATGGTAAGATTAAAATAAATGTAGCTAAAGACGGTGAGTGCATGTACACCAAGTTGAAGGAAGTGTGGAGTCAGAAGACATTATTTTACACAATGTCAGTCATGTGCCGGAACTGTCAAGAAGTCTAATGTCTGTAAGTTCTGTGACTGCAAAAAGGGCACTGAGTTTGGTTGGTTGGTTCCTCAGTTTAGGGGCTGCGACAACACGGTCATGTTGCCCCAACACTGAGTTGGAAGTGTGCCTTATTCAAGATGGAGAAAGAATGATTAAGGGATTTAAAGATGAAGTTGATATGTATGTTGTTGATCTAGGAAACCAAAACTAAGAAGAACAGGATACAAATGAAGAATTGACAGCGTTAATGTCAAGACAGGCAGATCAGCATATTGTGCCCTTCCAGCAAGAAATATGCAAATCACAGTATGCCAGCAATGCTCAAATCGGGATTTTCGGGGTTTTGGTACGTTCTCCCACTCTGTGACTTACACCTTTTGGATTAAATAGAGGATACACTTCCAAAAATAACAACAAAATCAACTCCTATTTTAAAACATTTAATTAACCAAAATTATGGCGCTACAAACAAATAAAACAAATAAACTATTGACCAAATCCTTCTAAACTTGTTCAAAGTGAACAAGGAAGATATAAAAATTAAACAAACATTATATTAAAATAAATGGTTTCCATCAAACCAACAACTCATAATTATTTTCACTTCCATAAATTATCTATCTTAAAGTTCAATACAATCACGAGCTCCAATGGCTCGATATCTTCCCATAATAACGGTGTCTTTCTTTCATACACATCAATAACTATTTTATGAGTTTCTTATCATCAAACAAATATATAATCATATTTAAAGTACATGTTACTTCTCTACTTAATTGTTTGGGCATTCCACAATGTTCTCAACATTACCATCTCTCTCAAGTTTCACAAATTCACCACAGTGATCGGGAAATACTTGTGTACTCCAGAGTTACCGAAGATTACTTGACAAAGTCAAAAACTATGATTACTCCCGGAATCTAGTTATCTTCATTGAACTCATGGAATCCTACATCCATACAACATTACATTAGGGATTTTATTTATTTGTCTTAAAAGACCATTATTAAATAAGAAAGCTACGATCTGAACTGGCAAGCGGTACTTTCATCTACAAGGACCTCGGTTCAAATCCCGGGTCATTAACAACTTCTAAACACTCACGGTGTATTATTACTTCTCCCAGACGATTCTCTCCGACCCAACTACCACAAGGGGTCTGACTGTACACTTGACTTGATTTATGGCCCGGGAGGGAAGGCTCTATGTCTCGCCTCGAGACCGCTACATTCATGCTTTTAAACCAGCTATTTCCTTACCACAGTTCTTTTCTTCAGTTCTTTGGGTAGACCTGGCGTTTCTTTCATTTACATTCAACAACATTATTATGTTCATAAACCACTTTCGTAACCTAGGCATTTATTAATTATGAAGTGTCCTCATTGATTGGTAAGAGTAATTCACATACAACGACGAATATTTAGGGGCTTCTACAACTAGACGAGTCTGGGTTTGACTCTCTTAACATGCCTCGGGAACCATTCCCATACTGGAGGACTTACATAAATGCGACTTAGGGTCGGCCGTGGCCTATATTACCTGCGCTCATAATACCATACATTTGGTCCCTATTTCAATACAACATAACACACATGGCCACGTGATCTACGTCACTATTGGAGGACTTTAACATAGCTCAATTACCGCAATCAACTGTCTCTCAAAATTAACTTGCCAAGTATATTTAGATTCAACGCCTTCCTAGCGCGATAAATTACTTTAATACGCGACAATGCACTACACATTACTTTAAAGCCTAGCGTCTTCCAAAGAACTGGTAAATTCAAAAATCAACATTTGATCTACATCTCCATTTTTATATTTATCCTCTCCCGTGACGATAATCGTAATATTTTAAGAACATGCATTAACACCATGTCTTTACACTTTTATTAAGGCTCAAACGCTCTTACTTTCATATCATTCAATTTAATCTTTATTTATATTTCTTTTATTAATATTATTATTTATTACGCTTGCTTTTGTAACATTTGTCAACTACACTGACCTTTTATTTCATACATTTCCTCTACAGGATTTATTCATTTCACATAATTATTTATAATTTCTCAAATTTTATTTGTTCAGACCGCGCTCTTATTCTGTTATTTGTTATTTAAAAACATCCCTCTATCTCAAACTCCGGTGGATTGTACACAAACACTTCCACAACACAAAACATAATGAAAATATTTACTCACATGTTATAGGTCGGTTCCTGGCCTTCCTTTTCTTGCGATGTTTCATTTTTGCCCACTATTTTGTGATTACACCATCTTGTACAAATTCATTTCATGTACTGACATATCTTGACACACATTTAACTCAAATACATTTAACACTGATAACATTTTAAAATACACTGGTGTATTCGTTTGTAATACACTATAAAAACACTGAAAATATTACCTTTTAACACAAATTTTATATATTTACACTTCACAGATTCTAATCACTTAGGCTGCTATTAAGCCTTTCACACGTGATTTCTTGACCTCCCGTCTCCAAGGGTGAAATTTAGTAAATGTCGGCTTCCTATCTTGCCAGAATGTGAAAGTCTCGAACCATCTACCTCCTCCCTGGAATAGTAATCCTTCAAATCCCGTTTCCTGACGATCAGCTATTATTATTAACTCGATCGGCTCCTTTCTAGACCCTATTGGTTGGTCTAGCGAAAGTCTGTTCTGTCCACGGTCCCCCAGATTATCTATCGGTGACCTATTGATTTCTAGCAACTAATACTCCTCGTAACTTAGTGCTTTTAATAGTTCATATGTTTCCTTGAAACAATGTCTAGAGTTTCCTTCTCCTTTCCGTTTATTCGGTTCTCGAATTCCTATCTTTCCAGAATACTTTGCGAACCTTATTCTGTCCGTCCCTACTCGGGTTCTTTAAAGTTGATAGAATGTTTATCTCGCTGTTACGGTACTTCAATACGTTATGATACTTTTGGTCGTTTAATTTAAGACCTATCGCCCTGGGCTCTAAGTTCGCAGCCTGCTTTGACTGTAATTACTGAACTTTTCACTGTAAACTTTATACTGTCGGAACTAAACCCTGTAACTAGGATTTTCCTAATTCTCCACACGGCGATACTGTAATAATACTTTTTGGCTACTCCTTACGGATGCACGTTGGTTGTCGATACCGCGACGCTCTTGGCTGTCGGATACTGTCTATACGATGTGATACAGAGTTTCCCCTCAAGGAAAGCTTGTAGACTGTCTTCGGTGTGATGTAGCTTCACGTCCCCTGGACGGAATAATACTACATTTACTGCTTATACTTGTTGTACGGTATGACCTCCCCTGAGGTTCATACGTTTGAATACGGCGTGATGTAGCTTCACGTCCCCTGGACGGAATAATACTGCATGATTGGTCTGGCTTGGCCTGGACTTTTATACTATTTAGTCACAAAAAGATAAAATCCTAGTCCTTTTCGTGACCAACTTTTGAAATAATTGTCGCACATTTATAAAAATTATATCTCCAGAAAGCTCGTTTTCTAAACGTCAAATGACTGCACATGAAAATCGATCGTGCATTTCTGAGATATTAAATAATTTTTAGTCTTCAGCTGTGTGGGTGTTGCTGTTGATTTTTAAATTCCCCACTCCTCGGGTCTCAGTAAATCCCCGATGACGTATGCTACGTTTGCACTTCTCTCCTGGGCAATTATTAAAAGCTTTTTCTCTACACAAAAATCTCTAATCCGAAAGGATTCACAATACTGTATTTATTTACTTACTTTTATTCTTGCAAATGGGTTAAATTTAATTATTCTTCTTCTGGCACAGTTGCGCTGTTGCCGTTTTAATGCAAGGTAAGTGCGATTTCCGAAACGTGTTCTCTGTCATACGCCTGGAACTTTCCACTGCTTCTATTTATATTCGTGACCGGCTCCTTATCCATGAGTCAGGCATGATCTCATTTCCTGGCCACCTGGGTCTAACTTCTTACCCAACATTATGCTAGCATCCTCGCCTGAAATCTCTCTATGTTCCATTGAAGACTGTATATTTCTTTCCTTCCTTTTACAAATATACATGGATTCGACCCCTTTTGAGCCAATGGTACATGGGTTCAATATACAGTGGCAAAGGAAACTGGGTCACATTGGTTATACTAGATTGAAGAAAGTACCCCAACTGTGTGACGGTGTTCCTGAAATAATTGCCACAACAGCAGGAGACAACAACTGTGATGTTTGTTGCCAAGCAAAACTGGTGAAAATCCCATTTAATATCACAAGAACAAAAGCAACCAGACATTTACAAATCATCCATACAGATGTGTGTGGAAAAGTGGATCCACCAACATATGATGGAATGAATTATATTCTGACATGCACTGATGATTTCACCCATTTTGTCAAGGTGTATCCTATGATTTACAAACATGAAGTAGGAATGTATCTGAAAGAATTTATTCTAGAAGCAGAAACCTTTCATAACCTCAAGGCGTCTAAGGTGAGATGTGACAATGGTGGTGAGTTTCGCAGTAATGAGTTCAAAACATGGTGCAAGAATAAGGGAATCTGTCTTGACTATAGGCCTACTATTCCGTACACGCCCCAACAGACTGCAGAGCGAATTAATCGCACACTCTTTAATATGACACGAGCACTGTTGTTTGACTCACAACTGGAAAATGAAATGTGGGGAGAGGCAGTATGCACAGCTGCTTATTTTATAAATCAAAGCCCCAGTGCTACCAAAGATAAAACTCCAGCGGAACACTGGTATGGTAAAAGACCAGAATCAAGACTGCAAATATTTGGGTCAAAAGTCTATACAAAACTGCTGGGATATCTAAAGAAAATACAACCAAGATCAAAACAAGGAATATTCATTGGTTATGCAGGAAATGGATATCGCATCTGGAAAGAAGAAAGAAATGTGTATACATCAAGAGACCTTCATTGGAACACAACAAAAACAGATTCCACAAGAAAACAGAAACTATATTCATGTTGAGAATATAAAAAAGAAGAAGAAGACGAACCAGTAGAGAATGAAAACCAAGAAAATGAAGATGAGAATCCTGATCCAAACACACAAAACGGAAGACCAAGAAGGGAAAAGATTTGAAGACTACGTCATGGATGAAGAATTAGAAGCTCTGATAACTTACAGGGAGTGCATGCAAAGTACTGACAAAAACAAATGGAAAGAAGCCATCAATAATGAAAAGAGATCACTGGAACTCAACAAAGCATGTGAAATTTTTGATGAAAGGCAAAGAAATTGTGACTGGAAAATGGTTTCTTAAAGTGAAAGAAAATGGACAATACAATGCACGACTGGTCGCTCGTGGATGTCAACAAAAATGCGAAAACTTTGACTTTGAAGATTTTTTAGTACTGTGGTCCAATCTAATAATTTGAGACTGATGTTTGCAATAGCTGCTCAAGAGGATCTGTAATTGATGACATTTGATTTCAAGACAGCATCCCTATATGGCAAGCTAGAAGAGGAAATATTTATGAGGGTACCCGATGAATACCATTAACCAGGAAAAATGTTGCTGTTGAAAAAGGCATTGTATGGTCTTAAGCAAGCGCCTATACAACGGAACAAACGCTTGTGTGAGTTTCTGAAGATAGTAAATTTAACTCAGCTAAAATCAGATCAGTGTGTTTTAAGCTCAAAAATACAGAGAAGGAGCTGTTCCTTGCAATTCATATCGAAGACGGAATACTGATGGGTGAAGATTTACAGCAAATGAATCAGCTGATACAAAAGCTCAAGAGCAAGTTTGAAATAACGGTACAAGAGAATCCAACCTTGTATCTGGGACTTGAAATTGAAAGAAATGAGGATGGAATATTCATTCATCAACAAAACTACAGCAATCAAGTTCAGAAGAAAAATAACATGGATCAATGCAAGTCAGTTTCAACTCCAATACAGAAGAACTATCAAGAGCAAGACAACACTACCAAGAATTTTCCATATAACTAAGCAATAGGTTGTTTGGTTGGTTGGTTGGTTCTTAAGTTTAGGGACTGTGACAACGCGGTCATGTAGCCCCATGTACTTTGGGTGTGTGTAGAATCTGTCTGATAACCGGTGTTAATTGTGATGACTGTATTAGAGTGTGTTATCTGTTTTTTTATTTAAGTACTGCAACTTAGAATTGTTCAAATAGTTCCTACTTTTGCCGCCAAGCGCCACCGTAAACGATTACTAGGCCAAGTTCAGAACTTAGCTACTAGACACCACCGCAGTCGGCTCTTGACAACGAACATAGAAACCTAAGAGCGTTGTTTACATTCTTAACCTATCCAATTTAGCTTCACACAGGTGCAATTAGTGGAAGATTCTTTAACATGCCATAAATCCAAGACATGGGACCGCCGGCTTTACTTCCCCTCCGAAGGAAGGCATATTGAGGGATTTTAACGCTCTTAAAAAATCCGACGGCTTCGGCTGGGTTTGAACCCGCTATCTTGGGCATAGACGCTCAGCATGCTACCGACTACGCCACCAAAGCCGCCAAAATAGGTAGTTTACTCTACCTGACAGTTAAAACCAGACCAGACATGGCATATGCTGTGAATTTTGAAAGTAGATCCATGAGCAATCCAAGAGCACAAGACGTCTCCAATATTAAAAGAACACTGGGATATCTTAAAGGACACAAAGAAGATGGAATCTTCTATTCCTCTGCAAAAGAAAATCTCAAGATTACTGCCTACTGTGATGCAGATTTTGCCGGTAACGAAGAGAACAGGAAGAGCACATCTGGCTACATTATCATGTGTGGAAACGGTCCAGTGAGCTTGAGCTCAAAGAAACAGTCCGTTTTTACAAGATCACATCTGAGGCGGAGTATATAGCTGCCATACACTGCTGTCAGGAAATGAAGTATCTAAAAACCTTCATTCAAGAACTCCTCAACAGGCAAGTCGAGATGATTCTCAACATAGACAACCAGAGTGCTATCACCATGATCAAGAGCGGTCAACTGATCAGAGGCAGTAAACACATTGAAGTGCAATAGCACTTCATCAGTTATGAACTGAAGAAAGGTTGCTACAACATAAAGTACTGCCGTACGCAAGAACAACTTGCAGATATCCTGACAAAGCCACTGGCTCATCCAGTCTTTGACAAACTCAAATCAAAACTATTGTGTTCTTAATATACTTAATAGAGGTACCAAGGCTGTATCATTGATGTATTCTAAGATTGATTTCAAAAGTACAATTTTGTACTGTACTTTGTTTAATCCAAAGATACGTCTAGTGTTTATAGTTCATTGTAATCTATTAATATCATGTTAATTTTTAAAAAATATGCAATCTCTATAATAATTTTATTTTGTGTTAAGAAATAATAATGTTATTGGTTTTACGTCCCTTTTAACTACCCTGGCTTTTAGAGACGCCGGGGTGCCGGAATTTTGCCCCGAAGGGGATCTTTAACGTGCCAGTAAATATACTGACACGGCTCCCTCGCATTTGCTCACCCTCAAATGCCAGCTGACTGCGCCAGGTTTCGAACCTGCAGCCTTGGGCTCAGCAAGCGAGAACGTTACCCCTGAGCCACGCAGCCAGACTGTGTTAAGAAAGTGTGTTAAATTCTACCATATTATGTTAAGTTGGTAACACCGAAGAGAAAATGTAGTGGTATGATGATTATGTTTGTAACTGCTAAGAGACAATGAAAAAAAAAGAATAAATCTGCACACTCCATGTGAAGATCGTGAAAAGAGCAAAAGCCTAAAATAGGTGTTAAGGATTTTATTGCAACATTACTTGATACCTAAAACATAAAGAACTAAAACTAATACCGTACCTAAAATCTCATCACAATGGAACTGCAATAACTATTTTGGTCATCTCGCTGAGTTACGTCGACTTATATCTCGATTTTCGGCAACCATTGTTTGTCTTCAGGAATCCAGGTTTCGTCCTGGACATGAGACAAAGATATGTCACTTCAAACTCTTCTCTAAAGACCGAGTGGACGGAGCTGTAGCCGCCGGTGGCGTCTGAAATCTCGTCCACTCTAGCCACTTTAATGAAGAGGTGCCGCTGCGTACTCAGCTAGAAGCAGTTGCAGTTGCAGTTCGTACTTCGTTGCCAGTAATGGTAAGAGTATGTAACGTGTACATCCCGCCTCATTCTCAACTGGAGTACAACCAGCTGGTGGATCTAGTCTCTCAGCTTCCCCCCTCCTTTTCTCCTACTATGAGATTTTAATGCCCACAACGCCATCTGGGGCTCCGCTACCACTAGCCGTAGAGAGAGAGATTTTGAGATGCAGATCAGGTGGCAGGACCTGTGTTTGTTGAACACAGGGGAACCTACGCACTTCTCTATTGCACATGGCACTTATTTAAGTGTCGACATCACCTTGTGCAGTCGTGCGCTGGTTCCCCTGCTACAGTGGGGGGTGTACACGACGACCTTTGTAATAGTGACTATTTCCCGATTATCGTTACTCTTCCGAAACAGAGAGCCATGGAGTTACCAAGTCGATGGCTTCTCCGTCGGGCTGATTGGCCAACTTTCACAGCACGTGCGGTGTTTGCCGGAGATACCTTTGAGAGTGTTGACGACCAAACCATTCACATAACGAATGGTATTTTGGCTGCTGCTGAGGAAATAATACCTTCCTCATCCGGCAACTCCCGCTGGAAGCTTATCCCTTGGTGGACAGCCAAGATTGCAGCAGCCATTAAAGATCGTCGACGTGCTTTCAAATGCTATCGGAGACAAAACACCATGGCCAACCTTATCACTTTCAAAAGGATGCGTGCTAGAGCCCGGTATCTGATTCGGGAGAGTAAGAAAACGACGTGGGAAAGGTATGTGTCTCCCATGACGGCGCATACTCCTTCATCTCAAGTGTGGACTAAGCTTCATCGGATCTCCGGACTCCCGACATCATTGACGATACCTGGAGTCTCCATCAATGGAGGCATCATCACGGACCTTCTCTCCATTGCCAAGAGTATTGGATCGCACTCCTCCTATGTATCCTACTCAGGGAGTTATGATTCTACATTTCTGACTCTAAAGCGGGAGGCCGAGACTCACCCCTTGTCGATTGCCACTGATGATTCGGAGTCCTACAATGCACAATTCTCTGAATGGGAACTGCGCAGTGCACTTGCACTGTGCAGGGATACGGCTCCTGGACCGGATAACAACCATAATCAAATGCTGAAACATCTGTGCGATTCCAGTTTAAAACAACTGTTGATCCTCTTCAATCATATATGGATTGAAGGAGAGTTTCCTTCTCAATGGCGAGAGGGGATCGTGATACCGATTCCCAAGGCTGAAAAGGATCCCAAGCTTGTCAGCAGCAATAGGCCCATTTGTCTGACAACTGGCCTATGTAAGCTGCTGGAGAAGATGGTGAACCGCCGACTGGTGTGGTTCCTGGAAGAGAGAGGTGTCCTGTCTGAGTACCAGTGTGGATTTTGCTCTCATAGTTCCACCACTGACCATCCAGTGCGACTTGATTGCGCCATACAGGAGGCATTTCTCCGAAAGCAACACCTAGTCACTGTTTTCTTTGACCTCGAGAAAGCCTACGACACCACATGGTGCTAAGGGATTCTTTCCACCCTCCATGAGTGGGGACTCCGTGGTAATCTACAGACTTTCATTTCGAATTACATGTCCGTCCGACTCTTCCGTGTAAGGGTCGGTAGGACATTATCACAATATTACAATCAAGAGAATGGAGTTCCTCAGAGGTTTGTGCTGTCACCTCCTTCGCGATTGCCATAAACAGCATTGTTGCCGCCGCCGGGTCCACGGTAGTTCCATCGCTGTATGAAGACGATTTAGCTCTGCATCACAGCTCTGGAAGTATGGCAATCGTGGAACGGCAACTGCAACTAGGTCTTAACCGGGTCGACAGGTGGGCTCACGACCGGGTTTTTCGTTTTTCAGCAGCGAAAACCTCCGTCGTCCATTTTTTGTCAGCTCCGGAGGCTACATTTACACCCTGTATTTGGTCTCAGGGATGCTGCGTTGCCGTTGGTTGACACTTATCGCTTCCTGGGCTCCATTTTGACAGCTAATTAACGTGGCAGCACCATATACGGCAACTAAAAACGACGAGTCTCAGGAAACTGAACATGCTCAAGTTTCTGTGGCACTACGTGGGGGGCTGGCCGTGAGGTGCTGCTACGGTTCTACCACGGCCTCGTCCTGTCCCAGCTAGACTATGATTCTGAGACATACGGTTCAGCAAGGCCGGCAAACTTGAAAATGCTGGACAGTATCCACCGTAGTGGCGTTAGGCTGGCTACCAGTGCCTTCCGGACCAGTCCAATACCCAGCCTACTCGCCGAATCGGGTGTTCCACCTCTAAATTATAGACGCCAACATATGCTTTTAGCATATGCTGCCAATGTGCGTCAAATGCCGCAAAACCCGAGCTATCGAGCTCTCTTCAGTACCCAATACTACCCGAGGTACTCCAACTATCCTCGTGCCACTCGGCCGGTTGGTATTAGACTCGATAGCTCGTGTACTGAAATGGAAGAGGCTGTAGGTCCCTGTATGATCAGGACACCTAGCGAAGTGCCTCCGTGGCAAGTCCCGCGTCCTGAAATTCGGTTAGATTTGCACCGAGGTCCTAAGGTGAACACGGATGCCTCCGTTTATCGGAGACAGTACCACAGCATAGTTCACCAATTTCCGGACGTTGGTATTCTCTACACGGCTGGTTCGAAGGTGGACGAGAAGTTGGGTTGTGCTTACGTTATTGATGGTGCAAATACAAAGATCTCTTTGCCTGAGACCTGTAGTGTGTTTACTGCGGAGCGCGTTGCCATCTATGAAGCTCTGCAGTCTGCTCTACAGGATGCACAATTCCACTTTCTTGGGTGTACCGACTCTTTGAGTTCGTTGCAGTCAATTGCTACATGTTTCCCGCAACACCCCCTAGTGCAGCGAATCCACGACCTACTAGCCGGGTTGTGCCGTGCTGACAGTTGAATCACCTTTCTCTGGCTTCCAAGCCACATGGGAATTGCGGGAAATGAGTTAGCTGATCAAGCTGCAAATGTTGCGGTATCACTACCACCTCGACAAATGGAGGTACCCGCTAGGGATATTCGCTCTCAGCTACGCCGACAAGTACTGGCATTTTGGGAGCGTCAGTGGCTAGCTGACCGAAAGTAAACTAAGAGCGATCAAGGGAATTACTCGCGTGTGGCGGAGCTCTTTCCGGTCACGTACCTAATAAGAAGGGAAGACTCCTACTTTGTACATGTGGAGCCGTTTTCACCGTGGTCCACATTTTAACCGAGTGTGTAGAACTTGCTGACTTACGAAGAAACCTTGGTTTGCAGATGACACCCAAACTTATATTATCCGATGACGCGGTGGCTGCTGATCTCGTCATCCGCTTTATAAGTGAGAGTGGGTTAGAGCCAGCAATCTAAATTTTTCAGTGAACATTGACTCAACGACTTGTTCGTTTTTGAATGATGATTTTTTTCTTCCGTAATTTTTGTTTATTTTTATAATTATTTGTTTTATTTAATTTTTTGTTGTATGAATTTTCGGTGTTATCAAATTTAGGTGTCCATCTCTAAATTTTAAATTCCATTCCAAATTTGTATACTTTAATCTGTGTTAAGATGGGCAGGTGACCTCGTAGTTCCACCCTTAAAACAATAACTAATTAACTATTCTCAGGTCGATGACCTTACCGTTTTGGGTCTTTTGGACAAATGCATTGGCCATGGAAAGGGTTGTCCATCCTAAGTCCTATGACACGTCACTTGACCCTCACCGATTATTAGTTTATACAATCTCAAGTAGATGACCTTGTCGTTTTGGGCATTTTTGATAACTTCGTTGGCCATGGGAATGGGGGCGTCACCCCGAGTCCTAGGACATGTTACATGTCCATCTACGATTATTGGTTCGCGAGATATTAGGAGTAAAATAGTCCATGACCTTTTAGTTTTGGGTTATTTGAGTTATTGAGTGCACCATAGGAAATATCGGACAAATACCCTTAAAACGAGTCGTCGCATGACCCTCTACAATAATTGGTTCGCGAGATATCAAGTTGCCAAATTGCAAAATGCAGTCGCAGTGAGGGCTTTAACGCTCATGACTACAGATGACTGTTTGGCGATTTCCATGTGGTCATCTTTCGTGGAGGTTTCTTGAAGGGTGTAGATATTATTTGGAGATTCGCCATTTCACATACGTTGATTAAACGATGTCCATTTGCGTTAGTTTTCTTGTGCGCTGAGAAACTGCCACTGATATACCTCTGGTCCTTTTCTCTGCCAATTTGCGCATTAAAATCTCCAAGGAAGATTTTCACATGATGCTGAGGGATCTTGTCAAGTGTCCGTTGGAGTTGTGACCAAAATTTCTCAACCTTGTTCTTCTCAGGTTCACAGAATACCAGATCGACCATGTAGCTATCACCAGAATGTTTTCCACAGAAATTATGAACGTCAGGGTACGCAAGGGTTATGTGGAGTCAGATCACCACCTCTCACAAATCAAAATCCGTTTCAAACCCAATCGTAGAAAGTACCAAAAACTTGCGATCCCACGCATTGACCCAGGTTATCTGAAAGAACAAGCACACGAATTTGCACTGTCATTACAGTAAAATACGAAAACGTGGGATGCACTTCTTGAGACTTTCCAAGAATCATCTAAAAAACTTGGCCAACCACCTCATAAACGAAACACAGATGGGGGTCTTCGGATTGTGACAGAGCACTTGAAACACGCATGCGAGCCTGGCAAAATTGGCACAGTCATCAAACACTAGAGAATTGGCAGAACTTTTCAAAAATAACAGAAACAAACGTCTAAAACACTCAGACGAATTAAAGCGCTTACCATAACAAGAGATTAGAGGAGATCGATAATGACTTTAAACGGAATAACACCAGAAATTTCTACAAAACCTTCCGTGAAAAACTCACCGGCTACAAGCCACCCTCTCTTTGTTTTCGGTGCCCTGATGGAAGACTTGAGACGAATACAAAAGCTATCTGTGACATCCTGATACAGCACTTCGAAAAGTTACACAATTGTGATCCACCAACTGAGCAACTCCGATTCCATATAGCCATTCCAAACCTGGATTCACTTCCACCGACTCGCGAGGAGATAAGGAGCATCATATTACAACTTAAAAACAATAAAGCACCAGGGGAAGATGGTGTAATCGCCGAGATGCTCAGGATTGGGGCGAACAAATGATCAACCAATTTCAAGGTATTATTGCAGATATATGGGGAAGTGGAGTCATACCTGCAGATTGTAAAACTGCCCTGATTCATCCACTGCATAAGAAAGGCGATAATATGAATCCAAACAACTACCGAGGCATTTCACTTCTGTCAATCGCATACAAAATTATTTTACGCGCTCTGCTTACTAGATCGGAACAACAGACAGAAGGTAAGATTGGCTACTAGGCGGGCTTCCGTCCGCATCGATCGTGCGTGGAACAGGTCTGGAAACTTAAGATGATCCTCCAACACCGCCAGTCAAACCGCACTGTGGTCACTTTCGTAGATTTCCAAAAAGCTTACGACTCAATAGACCGTGGTACCTTGTTCCATGTCCTTCGAGAACACGGTGTTGATAACAAAACATTCACCTTAATCCAACAAACTTTAACAGATAAAACCTCTAAAGTAAAGTTCATGGGTTAAATCTCTGAACCCTTTGAAATGAAAGCAGGTGTTCGCCAAGGCGATGGATTGTCCCTACTTTTGTTCAACCTAGTACTGGATAAGATCATTAAGACATAGGAGAAAGAAGTACCCGGAATAAACATGGGAACGAACGATAAACGGATTGACATTAAATGCCTTGCCTTTGCTGACGATCTAGCAATAAATACCCGAACTCCCGAGGAAGCCAGGCACGCCATTGACAAGCTTCACGAGATTGCCATCAAAACTGGTCTCCACATCTCCTACGACAAAACGCAATATATGGACTCCCAAGTGTTCACACCAAGCATCACTTGCGACCAACTATGACAACATCTTGCAGTTCAAACAATTCCAGTACTTGGGTAAAATTATTGGCCATTCAGGCACTGAAAAAGCTGCAAACCAAATGCGCGCAGAAAATTACGCAGAGCATACACAATCACCTGGAACTTCTACAATAAGAAATCCCTATCCACAAAAGCCAAACTCGGACACTACCACACAGTTGTTCTACCAGAGGCACTCTACGCAACTGAGACATCGTCACCCACAGTTCACATCAAGGACATCGAGAAAGTTGAACGACAGATACTAAGGAAGATATTCGGGCCCAAGTTTCAAGAGGGTATATGGATGCGAAAAGGCACGGAAGAACTATATGCATTAACTGAACGATTCTCTTCAGTCGCACGCAAACGGCGTATGAAATTTTATGGACATTTAAAACGACTGGATGATTCACGTCTGACTAAGAAAATATTTCTTATCATCAATGGGAACCGACAAAACAAAAATCGCTGGCTAGTAGACACACAAATGGACCTTGCTGAAGTCGACATTGATCCAATGACTACCACAAGGACTACATACAGACAAAAGATCAACACCCACAAATTTGCACCCAAGAATCCATCCGAGAAAAGCTTGAAACTACAAAACTCTTGGACACAAGAAAGACGGCAGGCACAGAGTGAATTCATGAAGAAATTTTGGGCGAATAAAAAGTTCAAAAAGATGAATGCCAGTGCTATTTAATGGTTCCACGGACTCCTTAGGGGGCTGAAGGAATATAATAATAATATAAGTTATTGTGAGGTTTGAAGCCATTTTTCAGTGTTGCCTAACTAAACAAAAGTTTGGTGCTTTTCAGTCGGTCAACACGAATGTTCCCAAAAAGAGCTGGGTTATGTCCTAATCCTGAAATAAATTACATGAGATTAATAAATACACTAGGATGACCAGTTTCGATCGTCCTCTATTTGGCTTCCTACCTTTACTCTAATTCTTCTTTCTAGGATTCTTTCCATTACTTTGGCAACATGCGAGATGATGGTGATTCCTCGGTAGTTACCTCACACATTCCTGTCTCCTTTCTTGAATATTGGCAATATTATTCCCTTTTTCCAGGCTTCAGGTACTTTCTTCTCACTCCAAACACTCCTGAGAAGTCTGTATGTCCACTGAGTCCCACTGGTTCTGCCGCCTTGATCATTTCTATTGCCACTTCGTCGATTCCCACAGCTTTCCCTATCTTCATCTTCCTAACTGCCCATTCCACTTCTGCCATAGTAATGTCTGGTTCTTCTTCTATTTCTTCCTCCACCGTTTTGGCTGTTTGCGTATCTTCTCCGCATGCCTGGCGTCTCACCTTCAACAGCTCGCTAAAATATTCTTTCCATCTGTCCGTTATCTCTTCTTGTTTTGTCAATATTTCACCTTCTTTGTTTTTCACGAACCCAGTGTTGACCTTTTCATTCCTTCTGCTTTTTATAATTCCAAACAGCAACTTCTTTCCACAATGTAAATCCTCCCTTATTTCCTGAGTGAATTCTTCCCAGCTTTTCTTCTTTTCCTCTACAATTACTTTCTTGCAATCTCTGTTTGCTTCTATATATTTTGCTTTACTTTTTTCAGTCCTTTTTGTTTTCCATTCCTTCCAAGCTTTCTTCTTCTCTCTTTCCTTTTCTTTTACTCTATCATTCCACCATTTTGTCGCCCTTTCCCGTACTTTTCCTGATGATCTGCCACATGTTTTCTCTGCACTGTTTACAAATGCACTCTTAAACTTTTCCCATTTTTGTTCCACATGGGTAATATCCGTCCTTGGTATCTGTTCTTTCAATTCTCTCTTAAACTCTTCTGAGGTGTTATTTTTTCTTAATTATTAATAATTTGTGTCATGTTGTAAATGTAAATCTATGACTTTGGTCATATTTTAACATTTTCCGTATTGATTATGATATATTACAAAGTGGATATTTTTGTAATATATCATGTTGTGAATGTAGGCTGTAATGTCAAACATTGATGCTACAATAACTAACCACTGTTGTAACTTTCTCTTCCATATGTTCAGGAAATTTACAGCCAATATTGCAGCTCAAATTTGGTACATGGTGAAGTGCTTCTACTTCCTCTACTCTGCCTACCAAATACGAAATGGTTTCCCAAACCGTATTCTAGGCAATTTCTTATGCACGAAGTATAATATCATCAATAAGATCGCTTTTGAGGGGTAAGTATATCGTCTTGTTAGTATTAAAGTAGATTATTGTTAAACGCCAGGAAATCTTCTAAATTTTTGCCATGTGGTTTTCAGGGTTTTGCCCAGGTGTACGAATGGAATCATCAGTAGATGCTTGGTTCATTGTGTCTGGACCCATCTGGGGTTAGGAACCATCCCGGCATTTGCTTGCAGTGGAAGTGGGGAAACCACGGAAAACCACTTCCATGATGGCTGAGATGGGAACTGAACCCATCTCTTCTCAGTTTTGTTTTATTTGAGCGGCTTGGATATTGTGCGCATTTACCCACGTTTACTTGAAGTGTGTGCGTGTGTACAATTTGTCTGATAACTCTGTATCCTAGATTTTAAGTATAGTTCTCCATTGCTATAGCATAGAACACCACTAAACAATGTAGGCTACAGGCGCTCAAACAAAGAGTAATCACACTGTTGGTAATTGTATATTTCTTACTTTAATGAATTAGTTGTTTTATTTGAGGGGCATGGACATAGTGGTCATTTAGCCCCGAGTACGTCGGTGTGTGTATTAACTTGGGAAACAACTGCCCCTAATAATATTGTTCTATGCAGCCAAACTAACGCGTGTTGTCAGGAAGGTCGACATTTCTCTGCTTGCATCCCGTATGGTACTAATGCACTGCAAGCATATCCTGCAAACGATACTGAACACTGTTATTTTTACATCCTATTAGTCTCTAGTCCTGCCGATGTACCTAGGTAGAGCGCACGTTCTCAGGATATAAATCATCGTAATTCTGAGAGATAAATGCTGTAATTTCTCCGTAGAAAATCTAGAAAACTATGCTTGTCATCTATTGTGGAACAACATTTCAATATAAAATAAGCAACAGTAGATAAGCAAAGCGGTTCCTGGATAAATTTAAAGGTCATCCACATTTTCCCCCTGGTCACGTGGCCCCTGAGGGCAACGGGGAGGGGCTGGGGTGGATGCTAGGGGGAGGGGAGGGGTGGATGCTAGGGGGAGGGGAGGGGTGGGGTGGAGGTAGGGGCTGGGGTGGGGGTCAGGGTGGGGTGGGGTGGGGGTTGGGATTGGGGTGGAGGTGCTGGAGTGGGGGCTGGAGCTGGGGTGGAGGGCCTGGCCTGGGATTAGGTTCCAGGTGTTACCTGGCCTGTGCTGGCCGGCAAATTGGCAGAGTTGGTTAGTCATCATCATCATCATCTTCCTTCCAAGTACTGGGCCAAATTTCCTGTTACGGTCTTGCACTTTCCCTCCATCTCTTCATCGGACGTCCTATCGATCTATTTCCCCGTGGCTGGTAGCGAAGGATCTCCTTTGGAAATCTTCCAGGTTCCATCCTTTGGACATGATGCTTCCAGTTCACTTGGTAGTCACAAATGTATGCAGTTATTGGTTTCACTTTTAGTTCCTTCAGCACATCCTCGTTTCTCTTATGATCCCATTTTGTATAGCCTGCTGTTCGGCGCATGAAGGTCATTTCGCGTGCTGTGAGTCTGGAGATGTCCTGACATCTTATTGTCCATGCCTCGCTGCCATAGCATAGGGTTGGTCCGGCTAATGTGTTATAAAAAATAAGAAAACAAAACTAATAGGTCATCGGCTTTTAACTTCTTCCTAACCAATAAAGCTAAAGACTTGTATGCGGTGTCCTACAACTTGGTTAGTGTACTTGGTATATAGTGTGGAGGAGACCATGGGAGTGGGGGAACCGGTTTGGCTGGCGAAGGAAGCCGAGCGTGGCCGAGCTGAACTTGTATTGTTACACGGCCGGCCTCTCTCTGTAATGATATCCGCTGTCTCAAGGTGTGGAGGGCGGTAGGTATCAAACACAAATTACCTAATAATGATAATAATATTTATAATAATAATTCCATTGAGCATGGTTACACAGCTGGCCTCTCTCTGTAATGTTATCCACAGTCTCAAGCTGTGGCCGTAGGTATCAATCACTAATGACCTAATAATAATAATAATAACAATAATAATAATAATAAATATTCCATTCAGCATGGTTACACAGCCGGCCTCTCTCTGTAATGTTATACACAGTCTCAAGGTGGGGGGTGGCAGGTATCAATCAATAATGACCTAATAATAATAATAATAATAATAATAATAATAATAATAATAATAATAATAATAATAATATATTTCATTGAGCAGCTACACGGCCGACCTCTCCTGAGATGTCATCCACAGTCTTAGGGTGTGGCGGCCATCTTACCTCTGGCTCAGTAGTCAATGAGCAGGCAGAATTCTAACGCACTAATCTGTGTTGTTTTAGTGTCTGTACACACATGTGGCCCGACTCTAGCTGATATCTTGCAAACCCATGATTGGATTGGGGCATGTAGCATGTTGTAGGACTCGGGAAAACGTATTTCCAACCCCAAAAATAAGAAAACAAAACTAATAGGTCATCGGCTTTTAACTTCTTCCTAACCAATAAAGCTAAAGACTTGTATGCGGTGTCCTACAACTTGGACTGATGCCCTCCTCTTTTCCATAGCTTAATTAATGTAACCAAAGAACTCAAAACTAATAGGTCATTGGCTATTTAAAATCTCGTTAACATTTAAAATGTTGAATTAACCTAAGATCATTATTGTTTTGATGAAAAAGGTAGCGGGGTGAAAACTGCCCCAAAATTGTTACCTTGGAAACTACGAACCCTAAAATTATGTGTTTTGGCTCAAAAAATAGGTAATTAAATACTCTTTTACCTTGATAGATCATTTCACCCCTTAAACAGTAATATATATATATATATATATATATATATATATATATATATATATATTACAGGGAAAAAGGTGTTAAACATCTAAAAATTATAAATTAACCTAAGATCTTTTGTTTTTGATGGAAAACGGTAGGGGGGTGAAAACTACCCCAAAATTGAAACATTGATACCTTGGAAACTAAGAACCATAAAATTATGTGTTATAGCTCAAAAAATAGGTAATTAAAGACTCTTTTACCTTGATAGATCATTTCACCCCTAAAACAGTACATATAGAATTTACAGGAAAAAAGGTGTTAAACATCTAAAAATGATAAATTAACCTAAGATCTTTTGTTTTGATGAAAGAAGGTAGGGGTGGTGTGAAAACTACTCCAAAATTGAAAAATTGATACCTTGGAAACTAAGAACGCTAAAATTATGTGTTATAGCTTAAAAAATAGGTAATTAAATCCTCTTTTACCTTGATGGATCGTTTCACCCCTAAAACGGTGATTATATATTTTACAGGGAAAAAGTTGTTAAACATCTAATAATGATAAATTAACCTAAGACCTTTTGTTTTAATGAAACATAGTAGGGTGGGGGGTGAAAACTACTCCAAAATTGAAAAATTGATACCTTGTGTACTAGGTAGGCTGCCTCCTTCCCAAACCTTTCTTGGTAGGTAAGAAACAAACATTTTAGTTCATGTGTTTATTATATTTTGTACATAGACATGTTACAACTTGTTAAACATAAGGTAAGTATAATGTAGAGTTTATTTTTGCTTTGATCTTCTTCCTTTCACAGTTTTTGTTTGTAAACGTCCACCACTCAACACAAGCTTCCCCTTCATAGCTCCTGCTACCACAAGGGCTGCCATCTTTCCGCAACAGTTGCAGAAGGTGACGTCACACGTTCCATAGCCTTTTTTAGAAGTATCTGGTCAGCGACACGTCTTAGTTCAGAGATGTTGTTTTCACACTTTGATGCTCTGTACGCTAGATCACGTTGCTTGCAGGCGGTGTCTAAGACATTAATTCCTGTATCACCACGTGCCAGTCGAATGTCTAACTTTGTACCGGGTCCACAGTATTGATAACCAGGCAGTTTAACTCAAAGGGTAAAAGATCTATGACTTTGTCAATGAGACCATGATCAGTACAGATCCTGCCTTTTTTCAGTTGATGACGCACAAGTTGGTTCCTTTTTCCGCTGCTGCGGGGGTGGCTTCTTTCTCGCCATCACACACGTGGAATGAAGACACATAGTCGTTGCATAAGGTTTTATTCCCACCATACAGTTTAATTAACTGACATTTTCTACAATGTTGAACTGATGGCATTTTGGAAACGTACACTTGTTGGTGATGTTCATAATCGGTGCACGGTTGAAGTTGACATAGCACAGGATTCCGTGTCCAATCACACGGTACACTATCCCAAATCTCTTTTACGCCACAAAATAACATTTAATTCCTCTTCAGTAAACGTGTGCAGTTTTTCTTACAAGCAAAAAACTTAACAATAGCCCGTTCAGTAGGGTTTGATATAAAGCATTCAATAGTAGCCATTGGACACGTCTGTACTAGACCCAAGTCTCTACCTCACTGTTCTGGTCTACATCCATGTACAAGGTTTTACACTTGTCTTCCACGTACCGACATGCATTGCGACTTAGCCAATCAAAGAGTTTCGTTACATGTAGGAGTGTCTTTTTTGTACACATTCAGCAGGCTCACACAAGACGTGTAGTGCAGGACATCCCATCTCAGGTGGATCGATGAGTTGACAAGTTGGAGAAACATAGTGACGTAACCATTCTTTTTTTTCACCTCCTTTTACAAAAATAAAGTTGGCACCAAACAAGTAGGTTTTTAAAACAAACGGTGGATAATGATAAGGAATGTTTCCTTGATTCCAGTTTAATCCTAAATGACGTTGCAGCTACTCAGTTTGTCTATCCTCGTCTGACTGCATGTGCAATGGAAATGGCGGTTCAAAAGTGAAAGCACTTACACTGGACGCCCACATGGTTGTGCAATCTATAATTGCAACGTCCTTGAAAACAAACTTGTTTCCATTAACTTTTAAGCCTTGCAAACCTACAATTAGTGTTCTAGGCATGGTTACTGCTCACTAACACTCCTTTCTTCACCGCTGCTTTATACCAACTAACCACTATTTACCTATAGTCCTACTAGTTAAGGGGATGGGAAAAGGAACCGGATTTGCTAAAAGTATTAAGGGAAAAAAACACAAAAATGGATTATACTACTTTATTCATAAAAAGATCAGAACATTGTTTACAATATTTTATTATAGGATTTTGTCCATCCCAATCGGTGCGAGATTCTCCTCGATGCATAAAATGTCTACGACAGGCGCGGCAGGCTGCAACATCCGCTGACATACGGAGATGTAATGGTAGCTTATCCCAGTTGAGATCAATGTCATGTGCACCGTATGTGGATAGAAATGCAGCTGTTAAATTAGGGATCAGATGCTGCGGCATATCACGAAGAAATTCTGCTTTATGGTAAGCTTGAATAGCTAAACTCACCATGGTGCGATAAATCTCAAATACAGCATCAGCGTCTCGACTTGTTGAGCAACGATCACATTTACAGTTTAGGAGATCTGCCCGCTCTCCAACATGACGACATGAGGCTTTGGTGACGTCATCCTCGTTTTTCTTTTGATTGTAGCACTGCTTGTATGCCCTGTCAGAATAGCCAAACGTAGACATGAATCCATCTGGTAGATAGGAAACCAGATGTGGTGATATTCCTTGTACAGAGTGAGCCTTGGAATAGACGGTAATAGCTTCACTCACCAGGGAGCGATAAATGATAAACCTCGAATCATCTTCTGTGCTGAGCAACCGACGTTCACATTTACAGTATGTTGTCTCCCTTGGAGAGGGGGTATTGACTTCATCGTAGCTTTCCATGACTGAACAGGGCTCTGCTGGCAGACCTTCTATTTATACTCTATCATCATGTTGGACAGCGGCTGATAATACACCTGCGTCTCGTGAACTATCAGGCAATAGGCTGTTGTTTTTTTCTGAAATAATTTCAGATGTTTCAAATTCTAAACGGATATCGATAGTTGTTTCCTTCATCGACTCCTCCAAATACGAACAGTCCATCACCACAAGAGATGCTTCGGATTTAAAGTCTTGTGGTGATAACAGTGGACATGCTTCCTTCTGATAATAAGATGACTGAAAGTTTACAAATATGTCATAGAGCTTACCATATTTGTTTGTTGGTAAAGTTTAACTCCATTCCTTCATAGGGGAAGGTAACTCCATTCAGGAAGAGTCGTATATTTCGCAATTGGAAGTGATCAAATTGTGATGCATCTTTATTCTGTTGATACTTGCGATCTGTTTGAAATCCAACCTTGACGTAGAGAGGCCGCTCTGTTTACCGTGAGGTTTTTATAGACCAAGTATGTGTATCAGTGAGTGGTAATACAGGGTACTCATGCAGCTCCCAGCTTCTAAATTGTATGGGTAAAGCTGTATACTTCTCCACAATCTCGACCAGACTCAATTTTTTCTTGTCAGATAGAGTAACGTGCGGTACTTTCCAAAGAATTCGTTGCAATAAAAATTTTGAATCTATTACAGTTCTATCAGCACCCTTTAACGCATTATAATCGCTCCTATCTCGGACAAGAATTATATCCTGCATGGGCGCCCGCAGGATTTTTTGCAGAGGGGGGCCAAGTTATAATTTTCATATCATTACACCCCCCCCCTCCCATTTTTCGTTTAAGTCCTTACTTGCTTCGTTAAATCCATTATTTGACTGCTCTGAAAGCGTTGGATAGTTTATGGCAAGATTGGGAGGAATGTTTTGTGTTAAGTTCACAGTTTTTGTCGTTGGAAGTTCACGTTTCTTGTTTTGTGATTCATTATCAATAAATTATAAAAATGGTCCGGTTAGCTCAAACAATGCCAGCGTTTCGCTCCAGTGTGCCGTTGGGCTCGTCAGTTGGTACAGACACACCTACCAATACGCGTGGCTAGCACATACTGTGAAGGCCATGCAAGACACAAAATACAAGCAGTATTGACGTCACGAGCATGCCAATGTGCTACGGGAGTCAAACTCCCTTTCATAAAAACAAAAGCCTTAATATAATATAAAAATAATATAAAAATCGAGCAGTTCAATGTAAATCCAGTTCACCTATTTTCTAATTACGGTAACTGGAGGACACATTTTCAGAATTTTCCAAATTACTGAGTTAAATTAAACTGTGGAAATATCCCTATATATGAATATGCCTAATAAATTCTATATAGTATTAGAATTTATTAGGCATATTCATATATACGGATATGTCCACAGTTTAATGGAAATATCAAATAGCACTGTTTCCAAACATCTAGATTGTATTGGCCGTTACAGCGGATCCATCACGTGTTTCCTCTTCTTCACAAGCTATCAGGAATACTTCGCATTGCTCTTCTTAGCATAATGAATTTTGTGCGAAATGATAAATTTGTATTTTACGTTACTCGTACTTGTGACGCCCATGGTTTTAGCAAATTTTCGTTTTAGAAAGAAAATATTTCATTTGATTATTGCTGGCCGTCACTAAATCATGTACTTCTTAATTAGTCACTTTGGTAACGACAAACATCGCAGGATAATTTAACTAGTATACATTCGTACTTAGGAATGTCACATAAATGTTCCTGGAGTTAAGAGCCTGCCAATGTCTGTTCTGTAATTTTCTTCTTTCAGAAGCAGATCATTATCAATCTCCCCTTGAACTTGGGCTTATCACCTAATTGATCTGTATTGAATTGTAACTTTCAGTCGGTCAATACGACTATAAGTCCAATTAAATTTGGATTAAATTAGCTTCTCCGCTCATATAAATAGGTTACATGTTGCGCATCGAAAATTGCCTTGCAAGAAGATTGGAATCATATAGCCTACAACATTATGAAGTCTATCAGTATTGAATTCACCATTTTGTGTCAACTGATCTACCGTCTACATTAGATTGAGAGTGCGTATCTCAGTCGCTTTGATAACGGCACAAAAACACCGCAGAACAATTTAACTATTATCCTATAAATTGATTCGATCGTAGAAGATTTAACGGTACTCTGTTCTCAAGAAATGGACCACAGTACTATGGCACTGCTTGAATAAAAATATACGGCATTTCGCAGCACGAATAACGATCGCAGTAAGGCAGAACGGCGCAAAATTAGACGAGTGTACAACACAGTCAGGCCCGTATTTACTGTAGGGCTCCTGAAGCCCCTGGGGAAAAAAATATCTTTGCTACCCTCGACTTAAGGGACACTGGGACTGAAATTTTAGTGAAATTTGTGGAAAATGTCGATTTTCGTTTTTTTTCATATTATTACACCCCTATCCCCTGCGGATCATATAGCGGTGTTTTATCCGAATTCCGCCATTTTTAAAGCCCTGGCGTAGCTTTAAAATGCACGGTGTGTCCTTTAAACGCCCCAGCACAGTAAGTGTCCTGAAGGTTCTGAGTCTTGGTGTTTCTACAATCGAAGTATAGCAGCTGGTAAAACACCACAGAGTCATGACAAAATGGCTGTAGAACTTTAAGAACCCTTAGTTGTCAATATTATGCCTATTTATCAAAGGCTGGCATCAGATGAGCTACTATCCAGATGCATCCGTGGTGCTACTGAAAATCAGAATGAGTCTCTGCGTTCTGTTATCTGGAGGAAGTGCCCAAAAGAGATTTTTATTTCACGGAAGATACTTGAAATTGCTGTTTGGAATTCTGTAGCAGAATTCAACATGGGGTGTAGTGCAACAACAGAGTTTAAATCAGGAATAAGACTAACTTCAGTATCTCATGTCACAGCACAAACACTTGAAAGATGTGACAGTCGCAGGAAGTATGTAAGTCCGCGGTCGTAATTGGAGAAGCGAAAGGCATGTCGACGGAAGGTGAAACTGACAGAAACGAAGGAGGAGGCTGCAAAACAGAAGAAGGAGGGTGTCACCTATGCTGTAGGACAGTCCTAATGTCATTGGTAAGCTGAAACCTTGTAAATTGTGCATCATTTTAGAAAATTGCTGTTTTCTCGGATTCACTTTTTCAGGCATTCAAAATGTTACTCGCGTCATAAATCTTATGATATTGCTTTGAAAATGGAGATTTATTATCTTCATTGCAATGACTATAAACCTGCGGATCGTTTTTTAGATTGCACTTTTGGTTTGGCCGCAAAAAAAATTCAAACTGGAAAAAATACGATTTTTTTGTAGAAAAAAACTTGGATATGAAAAAAAATTAATTTCTTGACACTCATTAATGCAATTCAAAATCGGATCCGTAGGTTTCTTCCAATTGTTATGGTGCAATAGAATATTACCTAAAAGTTACACTATCTTGTTTTTTTTAACGCGGCTGACCTTTATAAAACTTGAATAATTAGCACAATAAATGTACAAAATAATTAATATCTGGAGAACTAATCCACTTACAATGTTCACGTTTCCCACAGTCGTTTATAATATGACTATTCATAACCATATAAAATATCAAGGCTGTACCTCAGTTTATATAGAATTTGAAAATTTCAGTCCCAGTGTCCCTTAAAATATGCAGATTTATTAAAGTTTCCTTAACATATGGGGCTGTTTCTACACTGAGCATGTATTTATCTATGAGTGGCAAACACTAAAAATATGTTCTTACTAAAATTACAAATAGAAAAAAACTTAATACTGTACCCGTTCGTCCTGGGGATGCGATGACCCATCTGCTATTACATCGCATTCCTGGATTTCCAGGACAGAGCGGAGTTAAATGAACACCTAGTCAAATAAGGAATGTGTCGGAAATTCAGTTGAAATATCTCAAAAGCAGAGGGTAACACGAGATAAAGTATCTCCAGGGTCGTTACGGGTTTAAATTTAATTTTAAAAAATACAAATATCAATGGGCGCCATCAACTGAATCCACATCCTTCCTGGTTAAGCCTTAATTAAGACAAGGAAAGAAGTAGGAAAATCACATCATCATCATCAGATCACAACTAAGATGAAAACAAATTTATTCAACTTTGATAGTCAGACAGACATATTAAACACTCATCCTACCTGAGAGCATGGTCGAATGCCAACGTTAAATTGTCATTGTCCAGAAAATCGAACCATCTCCATTCTACTCAAAGTGTATTTAATCCACATAAAATAGGAAAAATTTCTAAAGTTCTCTTGGGTTCTCAGGATCACCGTAGCACTATGTCTTTGCGTCACTGACATTCGTGATAACTGAGACCTAATTTCTCTTTAAATTAA
Source organism: Meconema thalassinum (assembly GCA_946902985.2). Lineage (NCBI taxonomy): Eukaryota > Metazoa > Arthropoda > Insecta > Orthoptera > Tettigoniidae > Meconema > Meconema thalassinum. The sequence goes on from OX336392.1 coordinate 43,807,831, forward strand.
CATCATGAATGTGGATGTAAAAAATATTATTAATCTGTCTAAACACACATATTATAATCACATATTTTAAATATCACATAATTTATGGCATGCATGGCATTATTCAAATGCTGAATATGTTAGTAAAATGCTCCTAAACATCGAATAACTAATTTACACTATTTACACTGTCATTAATCATTGCTTGTTTTGTGAATCACAGAAAATCCACTATTCATTGGTTATAATCATCATCATCATCAAAATTAAATCGTTTAATTCATCAACACAAGTTGCAATTCTTCAAATCATATCTCAAATAAATTTATTTAAATTCATTTAAATTTATTAATCATCAGCTTCTTTATTTAATTATCACCTTCCAATTCAGTTATTCATCATATATTCAATCATCTATTAATTTATTTAAGTCAGCTTATTTATTCAATCTTTAATTCATCCATTTATTTAATTCATTGATCTATTCCAAAATTTAATTTATCAACTTATTTAAATTTTATTCATCTGGTTATTTAGATTTTTATTATTTCATCTAGTCATTCTGATATTTATTTCATTAGGTCAGATCATTAATATGCTTAATTTTCAGATTATTATTTCATTAATTATTATTATCAGAAAATCTTGTATTATCAACATTATTTATTTGTTTAATTTCCTAACAAATTGTTTAATATGGTTTATAGAACGTTGTCTTAGAGTTTTATCACTTCCAAGTTATATCTCGTATTTAATTATCATGCCAAAAATATTATTGCCTTCACAAATTCACGTTGGATCTCACTATCCACAACTTCATTATATATTCTCACTTTATCAAATATCACATTTGAATACCACAATTATTCCACAAACTCCATAAATATTCAGCGCACAGCATGAATCTCAAAATTATGCTAGACTGGGTTCGACAACCTCATGTCTGCTTCAAAATACATTAGCAATATTGCAACTTCCACTTGGCAACTTCCACAAAATGCCTATCACAAACTTCACTTAATCACGTTGCATGATCTACAAAAATACATAACTGGCTTCAAATTATCAACGCACACAATCTCCAATAACTGTAATTAATCTGATCACATCTAGACAACTTCTTAAACAATTAGGAAAAATATATTACCTCTGTAATCGTAATCAAATTCAAGATCTGCTTTCAAATAGCATAAATTCTCTTTAAAATTCTCATAATTCACTTCACAGAAAAACACCAATGTGCTATAATCTCTCACATCGAAATATGCAATACTGATCTGCCTTAAAATAAATCTGACCATTAATGATTCATCTTATAAGATTCAATTACTTTAAATCCTTCTCAAAGGTATTAAATTCAATCATAAAAATTATCAAAAGCATCAGCTGTATCAGCTGTTAACTGAAAGTACTCTCAAAAGAGTATAGCAACAAAATATTGGATTGGCAAACAAGAATTACAAAATGTAACCCTGCTGACATGTATTTTAATTTATTTAACAAAATTCGACTGATATGTGACTAGTAGTTCCTTGTTTGATCCTCTTACAATCTCAAGTACACTCGGATGATAAAAATGAGTTCCTCAATGGCAAGTAAGATGAGTAACCACCACACGATCGTATAAATACGAAAGGCCTTGCCCCGTCGTCTAACATGATAATGCCCTGAACGATGGGTAAAGATGTGTACCACCACGCAATCGTATAAATACGAAAGGCCCCATCTCGTCGTCTCATGAGTGAATGTACCAGATTGGAATCAACAAGTCTCTAGTTGTCATATAAAAGCGATATTCATTCACTTGAGTGAATAACATCTTAATATCTCCAAACAATCCAATGGAAAAAATCCCTACTGATGAATAATACACACTCGCTAGTATGAAATGAACTGACGAAGTGATTTAAATAATCCAATTGCAGATCACGAGTTCGAAATACTCGCCACAAAAAATAACTATCCAAGAAAAACTATCCTTACTGGAAAATGTCTAAAAGACCAAACATCTGCTTAATAAAGCCAACCAATGGTGAGAATTTCGTATAATGGTGCCTGCCATATCATATGGTAACGCCATATTCTAGCAAAATTTGGACAAATAATGTCTAAGCCATGTCTAAATAATCGTATAACTCCTACTAGAAAAATATATACATGTATGCCCAGAGTTCATGAAAATATCATATTAGAAAATCTTAACTCTTACAGTACCTTCTCATATCAGCTGTTATTATATTTCAAAGATCGTCGATTATTCTTGTGTGTAATAAATTTCTCGAAAGATCGACGTGAATATCGTATCACCCACGCGATAACGATCGCCTTCATATCCCAAATGAATCAGCTGTTAGACCTCCTCTTCTTCAGGAATCGAATCCATCGCTCCGTGGTGCCATCGCGTCTCTGTCTTCGTTTACTCCGACATGATGAACTGCATGTTATCCATAGCGGATACTGTCCAAATCCTCACGTAAAAGTTCATAAAAGCAGCGTACCCCATATTCCTCTTCTATGTTACGCCACTGTCCCATACAATGTTCGGTTTGCGTGTTAAAAGTTCAATCTCCACAGCGGTTAAGTCTCACTTGCAGAAAATAAATTTTATTTATGAGAGTGTATAAGTTTTTGAAACACCCTGTAGCTGTGTTCGTACTCGATATTTTATGATAATTCATGAAAACGAATTCTATTAATGCACGTGCCAATGTTAATAAGTGCATATAATTGTAACGTTTCGTTTGCTTAAAAGCGTTAATGTTGTTTGGACCCCATGGTCGCTCTACATATTCCGTTATGAAATGCATAGTCGTAATGTAATTTGAATATCTAAGTTCATAGTTGCAGTATATTATAATTATCTGCCTGCACAATTCTATTACTGAATACAAGTCCCAACTCAATGTTGTAACTGAATGTTGAAATGAAGTTCAGCTTCTTTAATGTTGCCTGCGTATAAAAGTCGGAACTAGCCCGCTCGGATCTACTGCATTGTTCCAGAATGAACTATGCTTAAAGCCGGCCTCGCCATGCCGCTTTGCTATACTGTTCTGCGTTATAAAATGCAGCTCGAAATAAAGTTCTCAAACTCGTATTACAATGCTGTTCTGAACCCCGGCTTTTTCTCCTCCGTACACGGCCCGTACAGCCTGCCGCGTAACCGGTCTTCTCGCCGTCTGCCCTGCGTTGCTCGCCTTGGCTCAATGACCTACTTCCTGCTCTCTGCTTGGTTAAGTAATACTGTCGCCTTCGCTTTACGTAACAAGTGCTGTTCACTGCTCGACTTTACCGTACGCTCTGCGCATGTGTACCGCTCAGCTCGCTGGCTGAACTCGACTGATGTCTCTAAACTGCCTTGACCAGCTCCTACCTGGCGCGGTCACGTGATTCTCCCCCACCTACTACGGTCGTGCGTCACAAATATAATCTCGACCACCTTCAACTCGGCTATTAAGTTATACAATAACTTAAGGGATTATCTGTCTTTCTTCAAGTTATTATCATATATAATGCTTGTTATTTCTTCTCTTCTGAGATGATTAAATATACTGTTCCATAAAGATCTTAATAAAACTTTATATTTCCTCCCATAATTCCATCTGTTTGACTGGAGGTGCCTTCTTGATCCTTGGCCTTCTACGTCATTTCCTAATATTCTCCTCTACTCGATGTGAGCGCTATCTTTACAACTTTTCCCATAAATCTCAACTACGGCTTAATGTCAACTGGCGTAGCCGATAGCCTCAACTAGGTATCGGGTACAATACAAAGAATTTTCATTTAAATGTTAAAATATATCATACACAACCAATTGCAAAAACAGCAATTATTTAAATAATATGGGGCTTCCTTCTTGCCTTGTCATTTGCAAATAAGATTAGGATTTCATTAGTCCAATTTCACTTTCAAGTCAGATTCAAAAGCAAGATCACCAACATGACTAACACAATCCCGCTTTGTGTGTCCTTGAGAATAATCGACATTGCAAATGTGCGACAATGAACAACTCTCGTGTGTGTGTGTGTGTGTGTGTGTGTGTGTGTGTGTGTGTGTGTATGTGAAGGGGGGTTAAACTTTAATAACTTGGTCTTTAATGCCCAAGCATTTTTTTGTATAGTTTTCCAGAATTTTCCGCCCCTAAAATCTGCCGCCCTGGGTAGCTGCCTTGTTTGTTTCCCGTAATTACGGGCTTGAATACAATAATGACCCAATATTGTAAGCACGACCTTAAGGTACCAGTGTTTTACTAGTCAGCAAAGAAAACCTCGTCTTAGTGGCTGAAATCCGCTAGCAGTGTTGCAATGTATAAAAATATCTACAGAACGTGCTTTCGTATCGTCACTGCCAAAGTGAGGTGGCGAAAGTAGTAGCCAGCCTAACCACTTTTGATAGTGTTGGGTAAACATAAGGTATTTAATACTAGGCATAACCATATTGAAAAATGGAGCTATGTTTCCATTGGTGGTCTATTACATGACATCATTAGAATCATATATTTTTGAATATAAATACATACAGTATTACGTCAGCCACATTAAAGAAGTTTTTTATTGTAACATTTGTCAGTTGATTATCAGAAACTTCAATTTATGAAATAAACGGGTTCCAATGACCAATCAAATATCAACATTCTCGGAATTCCGGGGGGGGGGGGGGTGCAAGGGCCCACCTTGCCCCTCCCTGTGGGCGCCCATGAGATCTTGTCTTGCGTTCACAACAATGCGCTTATAGTCCTCTGCAAAGCCTAATATTAATTTTAATGGTAAATGACCAGTAAATGAACCATGAGTACCGGTATTAATCATCCAGTTGTTTGTCGAGTCGGGACACCAACCGGCCATACGAAAAGCTTTACTCTCCTCACTTCCATACGAGGGATAAAGTTTCATAGCGCTTGTTATACCAACATTTCGAGTCGTATCCATTTCAATACCGTTGATGACGTAACGAACCTCAGAGAACAAAAAGGCTAGAGCATTGTTGGCCAATTTTGACGTTGTTGGAATGGTACCGTCTGATTTGGTGAGTTGACCTTCAATCTGGATGTAACTTTCATGGGGTAGGGTGTATATATCTTGTTGATTAATGGTAATACGAATTTCATCATTATTATTTAGTCCATGAGTACACGGTTGGTAGGAATGGTGTTCAATTATCACAATACCCTCCTGTACTTCGACTGGGTTGGTCACGTCGAGGGGTCGAGGATCGAATTCATGACGTAGGGTGTAACCCAGTTGCTGTAAGATCTGCTTGTTGACACGTGTTAACCTATACAGACGTTGAGAACAACTAGCACCCACCGTTGATGGTGCTGTTGCTTTATACACTAGTTTCATGCTGGCTTCAGATACAGTTTGTAGGTCGCGGGTGTATGACGGTCTAACTGGATGAGACGTTGGTTTCTATTCACCAGTCTTAAGGTGATCACTTTTGTGATATTTTCAATGTTTAGCTTGGCCCATTTGTCGGTCAAATTTTATTTATTGTTACTGAGATCCCCGAATGGTAATTATTTACTTACAATTGTTAATTGCTTAAACCATATGCATAATCTTGTTATCAATCACTTATTCATAGATATTATAGTTCTCACCTCGAGTGTTTCAGTCTCGCTATCTCAGGCGTCCTCACTCGTGACATACCAGATATCTACTGGTTGATCCACTGTCTGCTGAGTAGTGTCGACTGACGTCACCCTGACTTTCGTTCGACCAATGCAGATCTTTGTCTGGTCGGGCGATCTCCAAACTTCGAGCGAGTTCTATGGTCCCTATTTAAGACGCCGCTTGCTGGCGTTCTTCACCACTTCTGATCAACCATCACTTCGGATCAACCGTCACTTCTGAATCACTTCAACCCGCTGGTCACCGCTACCTCTCATAACACCATCGCTGATATCTACGCTAGCGAGCAGTTACGTCACAAGATCTGCACCATGACGTATTGCTCAAGATGGCAAGAATAATTGCCAGCCGCTGTACTCTTCAACATCACCTTAGAGGGGATACTTGGAATCGTCCTTCAAAATATCTCTGGATCAGCTCTTGGAAACTATAAATGTCATTCCTGCGCAAGAAAAGAAAGTTGACATTTTATCGATGGTGCACATAACTCTAGGCCATGTACGCCTCCTTCCAAGTAAACCGTGAAGACTTTTAAATCAACGTGTGCTAGCTGGAACTTTTTAAGGAGCTGGCTCTTCAACTCTCTTCAACTCTCTTCAAAGATAAGTTCAATTTTATAAAGAGCTTATATCATACCAGTTATTACACTCTTAATTATTTTTTATGGTTCTCTCTTTTTATAAACTGCATTTATATATATTAAGCTCAACTTTTCTCCAATCAAGCAAGCTTTTCATGGACCTTTCTATAATCTGGGTTCTGTAATCAGGCCCTCACACTTTGCTACGTTTATAATTGTTAATTTCTGTAATAAGCACTTAAGTGCAATTTGTTTGTTCATTATAAATTTATTATTAGGAATAAAAATTGTTAATGCATTGCTCCCTACATTGGTTTTCTAGTCACGAATTTCATGCTCAATATCCCCGCACCGTTTCAGTCTAATTTTCTTGCAAAGTTTTGGTGCCTCACCCCCGGGAAACATATCTGTTGCACCCTGGATCCCTATATAAGTTTAATATTGTGAAAATGTAGACTTTCACGACCGGCGTTGAAATAGGAATCTCTGTTTCGCGGGCTTATAGGTCGTGTTCCAAGGACATTTTGTCGTCCTGACGTTTCGCTGAATACTGCGTTCAGCATGTTCACAGGTTACATAAAGCGAGGTAAAACAAGTAAACAGAAGATATATAAATAGTCAACAACCCACACATAGAGGCTACCATAGCAACGGCTTACCACATAAAAGTAATGCATCAAGGACAGGGCTGCTCGTCTGTTGCATCTTCTCGTCTACGACGGACAATAAGGGCAGGCTTGAGGGGATTAAGGACTGGAAGCCAAGCTCTGTTCACACGTTCTGCTTCCTCCTTAAGATTGAAGCTGTTAGTATGCTTCAGGATTTCAATGGCCTCCCTTTGTAGCCTGGCATGATAAGACACCGTGGTGGACAGAACTTCGGTGTCTCCATATCTTATATCGTGACCTGCAAGTAGCGAGTGTGCTGCTACAGTGGATTTATCTGTTTGTCCCAGCCGGCTGTGTCGTTCGTGCTCCTTGAGGCGAGTGGCAATACTTCTTTTCGTTGTTCCAATATATACTTGGCCACAATCACACGGGATTTTATAAACCCCTGCCGCGGTATGAGGATGTCGCTTATCTTTAGCGGACCTAAACATGTCCTTAATTTTTCGTGTAGGCCTGTATATGGTCTTTATATCATGGGACTCGAGTAGCCTCCCTATTCTGTCCGTGACCTTTTTTATATATGGAAGAAAAGCTCTAGCCAGGGGCTGCTTGTCTCCAATTACCCTTGTAGTTGGACGTCTCGGATGGAGTGCTCGCTGGATATCTTTCTGGCTGTACCCATTCGCGCGTAAGGCCTCGTTGAGGTGTTCAAATTCTTGTTTTAGGCACTGCTTTTCACAAATTCTTTTAGCGCGGTCAGCCAGTGTTTTTATAACTCCGTATTTCTGTCGTGGGTGGTGGTTGGACGTCTTATGTAGATATCGGTCAGTATGGGTCGGCTTACGGTAAACTGTATGTCCCAAAGTTAGATCTGCGGTCTTCGTTACCATAACGTCGAGAAACGCGATTTTCAGTTCATTTTCTAACTCCATGGTAAACTGAATGTTCGAGTTCTGGCTGTTAAGATGTTGTAAAAACAGATTTAATTGATCTTTACCATGGCCCCATATTACAAAGGTATCGTCCACGTATCGTAGCCACACTTTAGGTTTCAAAGGTGCGGTCTCTAGTGCTATTTGTTCAAATTGTTCCATGAAGAAATTCGCGATCACCGGACTAAGGGGACTGCCCATGGCGACCCCATCAATTTGTTCATAGAAATCACCCTTCCACAGGAAATAGCTAGCGGTGAGGCAGTGGCGGAATAAGGCGGTGATATCATCAGGAAAAATCCGTGCGATGTACTCCAGGGCTACCTTTATAGGTACTTTCGTGAAAAGAGAGACCACGTCAAAACTTACTAGTAAGTCACCAGCTTCTAGTTGAATAGTTTTCAATTTTTCAATGAAATGGCCGGAATCTTTGACGAACGACTGTGTACCGCCGATATGTGGTTGAAGTAAGGTAGCTAAATGTTTGGCAATGCTATAAGTTGGTGATCCAATAGCACTCACGATAGGACGAAGAGGAACATTATCTTTGTGTATTTTAGGTAAACCATAAAGTCTTGGTGGTAAAGCTTCACTTCTGGTGGTTCCCTTCTTTACGTTTTCACGTAGCGAAGATACCTTGATCAGGCCGTTTGTTTCACGAAGAATCCGGTTGGTAGGATCTCTAAGTAGTTTGCGGTAGGTACCCGGGTCTAAAAGTTCCAAAACCTTGGCAGTGTAGTCGTCCATGTCCAAGATAACCGTTGCGTTCCCTTTGTCTGCAGGAAGAATGATTATGCTCTCGTCCATGTTGAGAGTCTTTATAGCCTTTCTCTCCTGAGGTGTGAGGTTACTCTGCGGTGCTGGTGCCTTCTTGATTATACGTGAGGCTTCATGACGGATTTCATCTGCTTGTTCAGGTGGTAGCTCACGGATTGCCGCTTCAATATTGGCGACAATGTCTTCCACGGGAATCGAAGGAGGGGTCACTGCGTAATTTCCTCCTTTCGCTAGTATAGAGATTTCCCACTCTGACAGGTGGCGATTGGTCAGGTTAACAATTGTCCGTGAGATGTCCAGCGTAGGCGCAGGTACCGGCGCGGGTTGGTCTCTCTGTAACCGCTCAAACTTTTTCTTCTGCCGGATGCTAGACTGTTCAAATTTTGAACGCATAGAGTAGAAGGTGATACGATCTACATTTTCCCAGTCCTGATATGAGAGTGTGCTGCTGATGCGGTAGTGCAGCTGTAAGAGTGCCTGATCTGTAGTAGCGAGCCCCTTACGTGCAAAGCTTATGCGTTCACGTAATAGCGAACGTTCAGTTCGATCATATATTCTATGGGCTTTAGCTGAGGTTAGTGGTCTCTTCATTTTAATAAACTTGGGAATCATACCTGTGTCTCGGCATCGAAGAAGAAACGCGAGTGATGACAGAAGTTGCGACTTTTTCTTCCTTAACCTCTCAAAGCGACGAACTAAGTGTGATATTTCCTCCCCGTAGAGGCGAATTAAGTAAAAATGTAGACTTTCACGACCGGCGTTGAAATAGGAATCTCTGTTTCGCGGGCTTATAGGTCGTGTTCCAAGGACCTTGGAACACGACCTATAAGCCCGCGAAACAGAGATTCCTATTTCAACGCCGGTCGTGAAAGTCTACATTTTTACTTAATTCGCCTCTACGGGGAGGAAATATCACACTTAGTTCGTCGCTTTGAGAGGTTAAGGAAGAAAAAGTCGCAACTTCTGTCATCACTCGCGTTTCTTCTTCGATGCCGAGACACAGGTATGATTCCCAAGTTTATTAAAATGAAGAGACCACTAACCTCAGCTAAAGCCCATAGAATATATGATCGAACTGAACGTTCGCTATTACGTGAACGCATAAGCTTTGCACGTAAGGGGCTCGCTACTACAGATCAGGCACTCTTACAGCTGCACTACCGCATCAGCAGCACACTCTCATATCAGGACTGGGAAAATGTAGATCGTATCACCTTCTACTCTATGCGTTCAAAATTTGAACAGTCTAGCATCCGGCAGAAGAAAAAGTTTGAGCGGTTACAGAGAGACCAACCCGCGCCGGTACCTGCGCCTACGCTGGACATCTCACGGACAATTGTTAACCTGACCAATCGCCACCTGTCAGAGTGGGAAATCTCTATACTAGCGAAAGGAGGAAATTACGCAGTGACCCCTCCTTCGATTCCCGTGGAAGACATTGTCGCCAATATTGAAGCGGCAATCCGTGAGCTACCACCTGAACAAGCAGATGAAATCCGTCATGAAGCCTCACGTATAATCAAGAAGGCACCAGCACCGCAGAGTAACCTCACACCTCAGGAGAGAAAGGCTATAAAGACTCTCAACATGGACGAGAGCATAATCATTCTTCCTGCAGACAAAGGGAACGCAACGGTTATCTTGGACATGGACGACTACACTGCCAAGGTTTTGGAACTTTTAGACCCGGGTACCTACCGCAAACTACTTAGAGATCCTACCAACCGGATTCTTCGTGAAACAAACGGCCTGATCAAGGTATCTTCGCTACGTGAAAACGTAAAGAAGGGAACCACCAGAAGTGAAGCTTTACCACCAAGACTTTATGGTTTACCTAAAATACACAAAGATAATGTTCCTCTTCGTCCTATCGTGAGTGCTATTGGATCACCAACTTATAGCATTGCCAAACATTTAGCTACCTTACTTCAACCACATATCGGCGGTACACAGTCGTTCGTCAAAGATTCCGGCCATTTCATTGAAAAATTGAAAACTATTCAACTAGAAGCTGGTGACTTACTAGTAAGTTTTGACGTGGTCTCTCTTTTCACGAAAGTACCTATAAAGGTAGCCCTGGAGTACATCGCACGGATTTTTCCTGATGATATCACCGCCTTATTCCGCCACTGCCTCACCGCTAGCTATTTCCTGTGGAAGGGTGATTTCTATGAACAAATTGATGGGGTCGCCATGGGCAGTCCCCTTAGTCCGGTGATCGCGAATTTCTTCATGGAACAATTTGAACAAATAGCACTAGAGACCGCACCTTTGAAACCTAAAGTGTGGCTACGATACGTGGACGATACCTTTGTAATATGGGGCCATGGTAAAGATCAATTAAATCTGTTTTTACAACATCTTAACAGCCAGAACTCGAACATTCAGTTTACCATGGAGTTAGAAAATGAACTGAAAATCGCGTTTCTCGACGTTATGGTAACGAAGACCGCAGATCTAACTTTGGGACATACAGTTTACCGTAAGCCGACCCATACTGACCGATATCTACATAAGACGTCCAACCACCACCCACGACAGAAATACGGAGTTATAAAAACACTGGCTGACCGCGCTAAAAGAATTTGTGAAAAGCAGTGCCTAAAACAAGAATTTGAACACCTCAACGAGGCCTTACGCGCGAATGGGTACAGCCAGAAAGATATCCAGCGAGCACTCCATCCGAGACGTCCAACTACAAGGGTAATTGGAGACAAGCAGCCCCTGGCTAGAGCTTTTCTTCCATATATAAAAAAGGTCACGGACAGAATAGGGAGGCTACTCGAGTCCCATGATATAAAGACCATATACAGGCCTACACGAAAAATTAAGGACATGTTTAGGTCCGCTAAAGATAAGCGACATCCTCATACCGCGGCAGGGGTTTATAAAATCCCGTGTGATTGTGGCCAAGTATATATTGGAACAACGAAAAGAAGTATTGCCACTCGCCTCAAGGAGCACGAACGACACAGCCGGCTGGGACAAACAGATAAATCCACTGTAGCAGCACACTCGCTACTTGCAGGTCACGATATAAGATATGGAGACACCGAAGTTCTGTCCACCACGGTGTCTTATCATGCCAGGCTACAAAGGGAGGCCATTGAAATCCTGAAGCATACTAACAGCTTCAATCTTAAGGAGGAAGCAGAACGTGTGAACAGAGCTTGGCTTCCAGTCCTTAATCCCCTCAAGCCTGCCCTTATTGTCCGTCGTAGACGAGAAGATGCAACAGACGAGCAGCCCTGTCCTTGATGCATTACTTTTATGTGGTAAGCCGTTGCTATGGTAGCCTCTATGTGTGGGTTGTTGACTATTTATATATCTTCTGTTTACTTGTTTTACCTCGCTTTATGTAACCTGTGAACATGCTGAACGCAGTATTCAGCGAAACGTCAGGACGACAAAATGTCCTTGGAACACGACCTATAAGCCCGCGAAACAGAGATTCCTATTTTAATATTGTGAATTTTGCATTAACAATTTTTGTTCATTGTGTTTCAACACTAATTCACATTGTACGTTTCAGCTTAAGGCGCATGTGCGGCAGAGGAGAGAAACGTAAGCTAAGCCGGTTTCTTCCGCAGCAGACTAAACCTTACTACATAGCAAGCTGTCATCCTCTGACTTCCAGTACTCGAAGTCACAATATTGACGTGAGTAACAAACAACTTGTAATATGCCTAACCTTGATGAAAAACTTAGCAACTCCAGAGCCTCTTGTAAGGGCAAGCTCACACGGTTTCGTACTTTCTTAACTGAACTCGAACCCCAAGAGCATAATCTTGACATAATTTCGCAGAGGCTTAAGAATTATGAACTAGCCTTTGAGAAATATGATGAGATACAATGCAGTATAGAAACTCAGCATCCGGACCAGCAAAGTGATAGGTTGGAAGTTGAAAAATTATACTATCAGGGATTTGCTGAAGCTAAACAGCTTATTAGGGCTTTAACTTTAAAAGAAAAACAAGAAGATCAAACTTCTGCAGCATCTTCTACATCTTCTTCACGCATTATATTACCCAAATTAGAAATATCCAAATTTACTGGTAAAGACATAGAATGGGAACCATTTTTTGAATTATTCAATTCTTTAGTACATGAGAATACTTCTATACCAGTAATACAAAAATTTCACTACTTGCGTCTGGCAGTTCAAGGCAACGCACTTAACCTGATTCAAGCACTTTCTTTGACCAGTGATAATTATGAAGTTGCTCTGAATCTTCTTAAGGATAGATATGGGAACATTCGTTTATCTATTCAACGCCATATACAAAGCTTATTCGAGTTACCTAACGTGCAAGCAGATAACAGTTTATCACTTCGTAAGTTGATTGACACCGCTGAGTTACACGTCAGAGCATTGTCCAATATAAACCAACCTGTAAATCACTGGGATTTATTTCTAGTTCACCTCATTTCTGCAAGATTGGATGCAAATACATTAAAAGCCTGGGAAACAGAACTTTCCCAGAATTTGCAATGCACTTATGAGGCGATTATTAACTTTTTGAAGGCCAGAAGCCAAGTCTTTTCCGCCATAGCTAATCAAAAAACTAGTAGTTCAGATTCAAAAGCCTTCTCAAAACATAAGGTTAGCAGTTCTAATCAAAGAATTTTAAGATCACAGGCTCTTCCTGTTGATGCTCGGTCACCTAACCAAATGCAAACGTGCGGTCTGTGTCAGCAATCGCATAATTTATACAATTGTGATGAATTTAAATCTTTATCAGTAGATGAAAGACGAAAGTTCATTACGAACAAAAAACATTGTTTCAACTGCTTGTCAGGAACGCATATGTTAAACAATTGCCGTTCACAACGTTTATGCTTTCATTGTAGGGCAAGACACCATTCACTTTTGCACAGGCATGAAAGACCACGGTTATCAGGACCAAGCAGTTCCAATACCAAGTCTAACTCGGAGACTTCTCAAAATAGTGCGCAGTCGTATGCTCAAAGTTCTACCTCGCTTGGCAAAGTCCAGGTTTTATTATCTACCGTGCAGGTTCTATTGAAAAATTCTCACGGAAAATGGGTATCTGTTAGGGGATTATTGGATAATGCCGCTACCAACAATTTTATTAATGAATCGTTGGTACAAAAGTTAGGCCTTCCAAAACATCCTACCTCAATAGAGGTTACAGGAATAAACTGCTCTAAATCACAATCCTTAAGCTTTGCTAAAGTGGATCTGAAGGACTCTAATAATCTTGGTACGCAGTTGCAATTAGATTGTTTGATTATCAAGTCTATAGGCAACAATATTCCTGGCACTTCTTATCCTATTCAAAGTTGGAATATCCCGAATTTTGTCCAGCTAGCTGACCCTCATTTCAACAGAGCTTCACCCATAGAGCTTCTTTTCAGCTCAAGCGTATTTTGGCAATGTCTTCATTCCAATAAAGTAAAAATTGCTCCTAATGTTTTCTTCCGCGAAACTGATTTTGGTTGGATTGCTACTGGCCAAATATACCGTAATCCTATTCAAACTGTATCGAATTGTTATTTTGTTGGTACCGATTTGAGCCAAGAGCTAACCAAGTTCTGGGATCTTGAGAATGTTCAGGCTACTTCTTCTTCTTCTTCTTCTTCTGCTTCTAACGAAATTTGTGAAAAGTTATATAAGGAAACCACTGTCCGTAATACTGAAGGCAGATTTATAGTAACTCTTCTACGTATTCCCAATCCTCCCGCCATTACGGGCTCACATTCCAGAGCACTTAGGGCACTATTTGCTATTGAAAATCGGTTCAAACACGATGCTTCTGTCAAAACTCAGTATGCTTCCTTTATGGAGGAATACGAATCATCCAATCACATGGAGGTAATTTCTAAATCAGAAGAAATTGACCATCCTTTAAATGAAATAGTTTATTTAAATCATCATCCGGTATGGAAAAATTCCTTAACACAGGACAATATAAGAGTAGTTTTCAATGGCTCATCACCAGATTCCAATGGAATCTCTTTAAATGATACCTTGCAATGTGGTCCCGCGATTCAAACAGATCTCACCTCTGTTTTGCTTAATTTTCGAAGGTTTCCTATTGCTGTAATCTCAGATATTAAGCAGATGTATCGGCAGATTCTCGTAAATTCTGAGCAGCAAGATCTGCAAAGAATATTGTGGCGCGATGAGAGTTCCAAACCCATAAAGATATTTAGATTGAAGACTGTGACATATGGCCTGAAGCCTTCAGCCTTTCTTGCGATTCGGTCTCTCCACATGTTAGCCGAGCAAGATGGTCATCTGTATCATCCTTTGGCCTCTGAGTCATTAAAAACGGCATTTTATGTCGACGATTTCTTGTGCTCTTTCCCTAATATTTCTGAAGCGCTCCTTGTGTGCGAAGATTTGAAATCCCTACTCCTAGGAGGTGGTTTTCCGCTCCATAAATGGACTTCAAATTCCACTGAATTTATATCAAAATTTTCATCAGAGGTCCCAGTTGATGAATTTGTTGCCATTCCTACTGATGAAGCAGCCGTAAAAGCATTGGGTGTTTTTTGGCGTCCTTCTTCTGATACCTTCTCTTATCAGGTACATCTGTCAGAATCTCCCCCTGTAACTAAGAGACAAGTTCTGTCAGAAATCGCAAAGATCTTTGATCCTTTGCAATATATTGCTCCTATAGTTATTGTTGCAAAAATGTTCTTGCAAAAGCTTTGGTCATTAAAATCAGACTGGGATGAAAATCTCCCCCTTCCTCTTGTAGAAGAATGGTTAGAGTATCGCAGCAGTTTGCTGGATCTCTCCAAGGTTTCTATACCCCGCCCTTTAATTTCTAATCCCTTATACCAGCAGTATGACCTGCATGTATTTTCTGATAGTTCAGAACGAGCTTATGGCTGTTGTGCATACATAGTAGGACGTTCCTCAGACACTTTCCCTGGATTTTCTAATTTAGTGTGCGCTAAATCTAAGGTTGCTCCACTTAAAACAGTATCATTGCCGAGATTAGAATTATGCTCTGCTTTAATGGCAACAGAATTAGCTACTAAACTAAATGTCAGTTTAAAGTTAAAATTTTCCCGCACATTTTTTTGGAGCGATTCTTCTATTGTATTAGCTTGGATTTCCAAGCCTTCTTCTCATTGGAATACCTTTGTGGCAAATCGCGTTTCTAAGATTCATGAAGTCTCTCATTCTGAACAATGGAGACATGTTCCTAGCCGTGAAAACCCCGCGGATATAATATCACGTGGTTGCACACCTAAAAAATTGATTTCTTCAGACCTGTACTGGAATGGTCCTCCTTGGCTAAGTCAGGAATCATCTTGCTGGCCTCGCTTAGCTAATCAATCTGTAGAAGAAATACCTGATGCCCGTAATGACCCTGTCACGTCGCATCTTACTTTTACTTCTACTAGCCTTTTTCATAGATACTCTTCATTTGATAAATTGATTCGTGTAGTGTCTTATATCTTCCGATGGAAATATTTAGTAATTGATCAACCATTGAAGCCTCAACCCTTTCTTTCCAGAGTAGAGTTAGAATTTGCTACTTGCAAGATTTTGTTACTTGTTCAGCAGGAAGTATTTGCTCCTGAAAAGCAAGCTCTTATAAGTGGTAAAGATTTACCCAAGTCTAGCAGGCTTTCAACCACTCACTCCTTTTCTAGACCAGGACGGCATAATACGTGTGGGTGGAAGATTAGCTATGTCTAGTTGTGAGGATGGGAAAAAGCATCCCATCATCCTTCCTTCAAAGCATCCTATCACTACCCTTATAATAAAAGTGTTTCATTATAAACACCTTCATGCTGGCACTCGCACCTTGCTCTGTCTAATTCGTGAACTCTACTGGATCATCAATGGCGTTCATGAGGTTTCTTCTGTTGTCAAAAAGTGTATACCTTGCTTCAAGGTTAAACCACGGCCCGCCACGCAGATTATGGGTAATTTACCTCCATTTCGTTCGGAACCTAGTAAGCCCTTTGCTCTTACTGGGATCGATTACGCAGGTCCTTACATATATCAGACCAATCCCTCTTCATCTAAGCGCAAAATCTTAGGTAAACTCTACATCTTGTTATTTGTATGTATGGTGACGGGAGCTATCCACCTTGAGTTGGTTACGAACGCTTCTGTATCCTACTTTCTGGCCGCCTTTTCTAGATTTGCTGCTAGAAGGGGTGTTCCATCTGAAGTTTTTTCAGATAATGCAAAAATTTTTGTAAGCGCTTCTGATCTCTGGAAAAAAAGTGTTAAGCTCCCCTTCTGCTAAAGAAAAAATTTCCAACTTTTCCTATTCTAAAGGTTTCAAATGGCATTTCACCCCGCCTTATGCTCCCCATCATGGGGGCCGATGGGAGTCCTGCATCAAACTTACTAAAAGACAGCTTAAGAAAACTCTTGGTCCTACCATACTTTCTTATGAGGAATTCAACTCTTTGATTATTCAAATTGAAGGTATTGTAAATTCCAGTCCTCTGACCCCTCTTTCAAACGATCCTAAGGATCTTTTACCTTTAACACCCAGTCACTTCCTGATTGGCTGTTCGCTTTCTGCTACTCCGCCTTTGCTGGTTCGACGCTGTGATCCTAACTTACCTAACTTTTGGAGAAAAGTAGAATCTTTGCGCTGTTCTTTTTGGCGCCGATGGAAGTTAGAATATCTCAGCTTGCTAAATAGGCGTGAGAAATGGCGGCTTCCTCAACCAGATGTACGAGTGGGGGACATGGTTCTTCTTCGAGACCCATCTCCGCCTCTCGTGTGGAACCTAGGTAGAGTTATTCACTGCCACTTTGGCCGTGATAAACGTGTCAGAGTTGTTGATGTTTTAACTAGTAAAGGTCGTTATACTAGACCCATCTCTACTATTTCTGTTTTGCCTTTCGAGTCTTAGTTTCTCCTCGTCTGTTATCCATGTTTTGCTTTGACTGATTCTTTTGTTTGTTTTCATTCGGAGTTCTCGGAGCATGATCACTTTTGTGATATTTTCAATGTTTAGCTTGGCCCATTTGTCGGTCAAATTTTATTTATTGTTACTGAGATCCCCGAATGGTAATTATTTACTTACAATTGTTAATTGCTTAAACCATATGCATAATCTTGTTATCAATCACTTATTCATAGATATTATAGTTCTCACCTCGAGTGTTTCAGTCTCGCTATCTCAGGCGTCCTCACTCGTGACATACCAGATATCTACTGGTTGATCCACTGTCTGCTGAGTAGTGTCGACTGACGTCACCCTGACTTTCGTTCGACCAATGGCAGGTCTTTGTCTGGTCGGGCGATCTCCAAACTTCGAGAGAGTTCTATGGTCCCTATTTAAGACGCCGCTTGCTGGCGTTCTTCACCACTTCTGATCAACCATCACTTCGGATCAACCGCCACTTCTGAATCACTTCAACCCGCTGGTCACCGCTACCTCTCATAACACCATCGCTGATATCTACGCTAGCGAGCAGTTACGTCACAAGATCTGCACCATGACGTATTGCTCAAGATGGCAAGAATAATTGCCAGCCGCTGTACTCTTCAACATCACCTTAGAGGGGATACTTGGAATCGTCCTTCAAAATATCTCTGGATCAGCTCTTGGAAACTATAAATGTCATTCCTGCGCAAGAAAAGAAAGTTGACATTTTATCGATGGTGCACATAACTCTAGGCCATGTACGCCTCCTTCCAAGTAAACCGTGAAGACTTTTAAATCAACGTGTGCTAGCTGGAACTTTTTAAGGAGCTGGCTCTTCAACTCTCTTCAACTCTCTTCAAAGATAAGTTCAATTTTATAAAGAGCTTATATCATACCAGTTATTACACTCTTAATTATTTTTTATGGTTCTCTCTTTTTATAAACTGCATTTATATATATTAAGCTCAACTTTTCTCCAATCAAGCAAGCTTTTCATGGACCTTTCTATAATCTGGGTTCTGTAATCAGGCCCTCACACTTTGCTACATTTATAATTGTTAATTTCTGTAATAAGCACTTAAGTGCAATTTGTTTGTTCATTATAAATTTATTATTAGGAATAAAAATTGTTAATGCATTGCTCCCTACATTGGTTTTCTAGTCACGAATTTCATGCTCAATATCCCCGCACCGTTTCAGTCTAATTTTCTTGACCACAGTAGTTATTTTGGCCAGGCTTTCGCCTGATGCGTTTCGTTCTCCCGTATGGGGAAGTTAGGACAGAATTTTTACTTCTCCATAAGGTAATATTCCTAATATTGGTTACACTCACAGGATGATAGAGCACCACAGACGGGTTTTCACGGATGATATAACCACTGGGTGAAGTGACAATAAAATCGTAGAGTGAATGCGATGGATTTTGATTCGTGTAGACTTCTGTGATAATATTACACGTGACAGATGCGTAATGATCTTTAATAATTTTCACCGCTTGGTCAGACTTGTGTAACACATTTGGTACTAATACTTGTGGTGAATAGCCTAACAATGGACCAATCGAATCTGGTTTTGATTTAAAAACAATCTTAAAAGAAGAAAGAATACTGCAGCGATGTGTCACATTGTTGGCTATGAGTTCAAAATTGTATGTTCCGTCAAGAAATGCTTTTAAACTAAATTCCTTGATGAGAGTTGTATTGGCAACTCAAACTAACACTTGGGGCGCTGCGGTCGGTCTGGATAAGTAGGGTAAAAATACTCAATAACACGCGTTTGATGTGGAACACTTTTTATTTTTCGGTTATAATCAGTAAATGTGGTCCCTAAAATAATGACAGTGTTATTTTTGATTGTATATATGTATAACTGTGCGATACACGTGATCAAATTTGTGTGTTCCTCTGGATTTTATGTGTCAATTGCATATTATCAAGCATCGGTTGTCTGCTGGTATCTGTTTTTGAACAGTTCGAGTCATGGCGCTGTTACTTTAAAAGCTATATTTGAGTTTGTTCACTGTACCATAGACTGTAGAAATTGTTTGCTGCTTGGTAGGGCGAAGGGATGAGTTTAACTTGTATTAAAGCTCGGGGGACACAGGAATTGCTTGATTTGGATGGTTAGCTGGTGGGTTTGGTGTAGAATATCGGACTGGTAGCAGGTTCTCGCAGAGTAGATATTTACCCTGCGAAGTCAAATTAGGCCTATATGACTCGTAGTGGAATGGCTCGGATATTGCAGAGCGAGGTGATGGCGATTGGTAGGGTAATTGGAAATGAACTAGGGAGGGGGAAGGATACCTGACTGATGAAGCTTGGCTGTAGTCGGCTGGTGTAGGCCTAGCTGTCTTGGTACGGCTTGGCTCGGCGTAAACAGTGAACAACCCGTCCTGTCGTCAGTGAGTGTAGTGGTGAGTGGTCCAACCCGCTCCTGTTGCCCGTATTTATTTGGTATCGTCACCTTTTGGCTATTGCTATTTACATCTTTTGGAAAGTGATGAAAACTTATATCCGCAGCCCTCTTTTATGCATCGACTTACAGCCGTAAACTGAGCAATATACGTTGCTTTTACTCATTTTACACTCCATCAACGAGTAAAACTTATTACTTATGTATAAAGACACGAAGAAATTACCTCGATCTGCTTACGAATACAAGAAACCATATACAACCAGTCACCACGTGACAAATGTACCCTACTTGGTAAGTTTCTAATTTTTACCACTAGATGTCATATCAGATAGCTGGAGTTGCCAATAGATGTGATCGTGAATATCATCTACGATGTAGCTGCCAGATAGTAGAGTTAACTCATAGTCATCGTAGTAGAACTTATCGTTGACACCTTTGTGTACGTTGTAGATTCTATTATAACCTTCAAATGAAACAAGTCCCAGCACGTAGGGTTGTTGTCCCAATTCAATAGGAGGATAAAAGTCAACAGTTACTTTAGCTCCTTGTCCGTGCACTGTAAATGTTCTACTTTCTGGCATTATACTGTTCACGTTACCACCTGTGCTAGGTCTTATATAGAAAGGACAGACAGAGGCGACCACAGTGTTGAGTGTTAAAATTGTGTACTTGTTTCACATTATAGTTTATTGTTGCACTGCTTCCAAAATAGTGAACAAGCTCTGTTGGAGGAGGAAGGTTTCCAAAACTGTCAAAGTACCACACGGTGCGACCATGCTTGATGTAGGCCACGTAATGTGTTCCTGGCCCATGACTGCCATCCAAATTAATAACTGCACTTTCACGGTTCCATGGTTGAGGAGGTAATTGGTTGCGCATAAACACACCTCGAAAGTGTGCAATCTTTAACTGTTTTGCATATTTTATGACTTCTCAATGTGTCATGGCTCGCCGTGGCAGTGCATCAATTAAGCGTTTTTTAGCGACATGTAAATGCCGAGTCCTTTTTTTATAAGGTGCTAGCTTCATGTTCACACCCTTGACACGCAGTGCTATAGTTTCCAGAGTTTTATTATGCCTCTCACTTTCCTTCAACTGTTGCTTCGCCTCCTCAACAGCTTTCACGGTTCGTGCTACCGCACTTGCTCCACCAAGAAGTGAACCCAGGGCTGCCAGTCCAGCATAGAGCATGGGTAAAAATCCACCTTATTTCGGTACAGGAATAACTCGGGCACGTTTTTTAAAACTTAGTTTACTTTTGGAATTTGTATGCAATCGCGCTGCTAGGAGTGCTATTGGTTTCTCCGTGCGAAGCCTGACGTGCCGCATGAAGAATTGCTTTAAAGCCTCCCTTTCTCGACAACTTCTTCTTCGCCACATATCTCTGTTTCACCTTAGCGAACAAAACAACCTCACACTGTAAAGGATAGACCACAACTATCGCTCCTGGGGAAGAGAACCTGCAATTATTTAATCGATGGTGGCGGTATATTCAAGTCCTACATACAGCGAAAAATAGTTTATTGTTTTTCCCGCCTATTTTTCTTCAGACGATAGTGTCAGTTGAAAGGAAAATTTGTCCTCGGCTTTCACCGCCAGATCCACGAGTGATGATATAACACTACCGAAGTATAATAAAATTGGGGTATCCGCCTGATCAATACACAAAATTTATATATGGGTCTATTTTAAACCATTTGGTACATGTTTCGGGGCCTATTATGATGGCCCCTTCATCAGCCAAAAACATACAGATTATCAGTATAATCATAGGATACATTGATGAAAGGTAAAACCAACATGTAAAAAGAATGGATGAAAATGGAACATAATCCATTCTTTTTACATGTTAGTTTTACCTTTTATCAATGTATCCTATGATTATACTGATAATCTGTATGTTTTGGCTGATGAAGGGGCCATCATAATAGGCCCCGAAACATGTACCAAATGGTTTTAAAATCGACCCATATATAAATTTTGTGTATTGATCAGGCGGATACCCCAATTTTATTATACTTTGATTGTCAATCAATACGGAAGCATGACCAAGTCTATTGATAACACTACCGTTTAATAGTAGCTTCAAATGTTTAAAAGCCGGTGTATATTCGATAACACGAATAGCACCATCATACAGTAAACGGTAATTGCTATACCCCGAACGTAGTATGTAGGTGAGTTCATTAGGGTCTTTTACCGGTTGTTGGTTTATAATGTGAAATACAAATATGGAGGGTATTGATTTAATGAAAAGTGATAACCGTTGTTCCAAAAATCGTTTGGTCGCCACGTTGTGTAGTTGGACAG
Source organism: Meconema thalassinum (assembly GCA_946902985.2). NCBI lineage: Eukaryota > Metazoa > Arthropoda > Insecta > Orthoptera > Tettigoniidae > Meconema > Meconema thalassinum. The sequence continues at coordinate 43,829,939 of OX336392.1, forward strand.
GATCAGCAACATCAGCTATTCGTCTTCGCTTCATCTGTAGAGCGTTCTCCCTAATTTCCCACACCTTTTCCATTTCAGTAATTAAAAACCGTTTTGTACAAACATCCTGATCATCCTCAGGATCGGCCACGTGTACAAGGCGTGCATTATTTGCTGTATAACCATTTACGGTTAGGATTGGTACAAAACGGAGCAACTCTTTCACCTTGTTATCTACATAGTCCTTTCTAGCAGCGTCCGTGTCGTTTGTTGGAAGAGCCAGCTGAGTGATTCTACGTTGGTGTACAGCAAAGTCTTTTTCTTCTGTTAACACCACAGCATTGGTTAACATATAGGCTTTGTTGCACACATCTTGATTGTTCATAGGGTCTGCAACACCCATAATACATTTATTCTGTGCCTCATAATCTCCCTTGAAACGCCGTAAGCGATAATAATCTATATACTTTTTTGAACACGCGTCCGAAGCTAATATAGGTTCCTTTATACTGGTTAATCGCTTTCCATTAAAGTCGTAATGACTATCCGTTGTGCGTGGCAGCGCATTAGCATCAACATATCGATTATTAGCCGGATCTGTATCATGTTTTGGATCGTTTGTCGAAACAGATGGTTCATTTCTTTTCTTTGTCTTAAGTGTTCTTCCAAAGGCATCCATGGTTACACTGGATCAGAAACAGCCAGTTACTGCATGTATATAGAGACCACCTCTTCCCCTTTCACGGTTAGTCAATATGCAGATTATTAAGCAACAACATTCACTTCTGGTGGGAGATTTGGATTCTCGCCTCTTCTCAACAACGTCCAAACAACAACACGGCTCGCTCTTCCGTCTTCCATTCGCTGTCTCATCGCCGGACCATCAGGATGTGGAAAAACCAATCTTCTACTTACGCTCATCACCTCTTTAAACAGAGTACGATTTCAAAATATCTACATTTTTGCCAAATTACTGTATTAACCACTGTGTGTGTTCTTGGAACAGGTCATGTCAGGTCTTCGCAACATGGGCTATTTCACATTCCCTGCGCACAAAGATGTTGTCTCACCGGATCATGTTCGTTCAAATACTCTCATGATTTTTGATGATGTGTCCACAGAACGGCAGGCTATCATTCAGACCTATTTTAGCATGGGACGTCATAAATATATTGACTGTTTTTATCTCGCTCAAACCTATTCCCGAATACCCAAACAGCTCATTCGTGACAATGCCAACGTGATTGTTCTCTTCCGACAGGACGAACGCAACATGCGACACGTCTACGATGATCACGTGAACCCAGACATGACCTTTCAAACCTTTAGACCAGGGGTCTCCAAACTACGGCCCGGGGGCCACATCCGGCCCGCAGACAGATTTTGTCCGGCCCGCGGAGAGCTAGCATACTTGAAAACTCCTTTTAGAGAACATATTTTTTTTATAGCAAATTAAATTTAGTTTACTGAAGTATTCTAATTTTATGTTGAATAAATGACATCTACATTGATATGGTCATGGGCTAACTACTCATAACATTGTTGTAGGCTTATTGTTATTGTTTTTGTGATAAGTTGGATAAAGAAACACAGAATTGTAATGAGTAAAGACATGTATAACATGCAGACATATGAAATACTAATGAGATTTATGTAATTGAGATTTTCCACTGACAATAGTTTGTAGTTGTGGACTAATTTTACTTGTACCAATTATTAAAAGAGATTTAAGATGCTCATCAGTTAATTTAGATCTGTAAACATTTCTTGTGTACTTCATTTTGGAGAAGGTCTTCTCACACAAATAAGTAGTACCAAAAACAGAAAACAGCCCACGAGCAAATTTATGCAAATTATCAAATTGTGTCAGTGGAAGACTCTTATAAAATTCCAACAAAGATGAGTTTTGATATTTGTTCTTAATTATATCACTGCACTGTAGTTCAATCATTTCCATTTGAAGTTCCGGGGCTAGGGTTTCAATGTCAGTATCAAAAGGATCCTGAAAAATCTTAATTTGATTCGCAAAGGCATCGAAGTCCGAGAAACGAGTATCAAAATTTATTTTCAAAGCACTCAAAGTTTCGATTGCAAAATCGATAGGAAACTCAGTCTCAGTGGTGTGGCTGAATATTTCACATGTTTTAAAATGTGAAAAACATTTACTTCGTAGTTGTGATTGAAACAGTATCAATTTCTTCCGGAATGATTTGATATTAGTGTATAAATCAGGAAGATGCTGGTTTTCTCCTTGCAATCTCAAATTCAGTTCGTTCACATGTTTTCTCAAATCAACATAGAATGCTAACTTCCACAGCCATGCGTTGTTTTGTAATTCAGTAAGAGGGCGATGCTTTTCATTCAAAAAAATTTCGATCACTGCTCGAAGTTCAAAAAAGCGCTGAAGGACTTTCCCACAACTAAGCCAACGTACGGCAGTATGATAAGGTAAGTCATTTTCTCCAATCTCTTCAATAAATTGTCGGAATTGTCGGCGATTCAGCCCGAAAGATCTCATAAAATTAACAGTTGATATGACTGGTTTCAGAACTTCAGACATATCCAAACATTTTCCGCACAAAGACTGTTGATGAATGATACACTGTAAGACTAATGGTTTTGAACCACCGTCATTTTCTACAGCCTTTGACACAAGAGCGACCACTCCTTTATCTTTCCCACTCATGTTTTTGCCTCCATCAGTTGTAATACATTTCAAGATTTTCCATCGAAGGTTCTTTTGATTAATGGCCATTTCAACTCCTTTAAAAATATCTGTACCAGTAGTTGTGCCATGAATACTATACATATCAAGAAGATCTTCATGCACTTCATAGCTTTTATCTACTCCTCGAATATAAATCAACACCTGAGCAGTATCTGACACATCCGTTGTCTCATCCAAGGCCAAAGAAAACCACTCAACATCTCCATTTTTGTCGAACAGTTGAGAGGATATATTTTCAGCGATGTTTTCTACCCTTCGAGCCACAGTGTTTGCTGACATACTGACAGTTTTTAATAAATTTACCTTTTCAGGGCACATTTCTTCGGCTGCTGCAATTATGCATTCTTTGATCATTTCTCCATTTGCAATTTCAAGAGCCACACGAAAGCTGGCACGAGTTGCAGCCTCTTCTTCGGTTTTGAGTTTTGTAAATGAAGATTGCTGCGATTTCAATCCGCGCTTCATAGCTTCGAATTTTTCTGTCCGCAAACTTCCTGTATATTTTGAGTAATTTTGAAAATGTTTTGTTTCATAATGACGTTTAATGTTATATTCCTTGAGAACGGCTATGCTTTCATTGCAAATCAAACATAGCGCCTTGTTACTAGACTCAATTACGAAATACTGAATGTTCCACTCATCTTTGAATTTTCTGCATTCACTATCAATTTTTCGCTTCTTTTCCATACTACTAAATCACACACAAAAGCAACAATTCAAATCAAAATACTGTTACAAAGATGTCTTAAACTTAAACACGCACAAACACGTTTTAAGGAGGTACGCACTATTTTATTTCACAACAGTGTCATAGGAACTGACTTGTGGTTGCGCAACTAGCCTTCTTATATATTCCAATTACTGCCATCTAGAAGTGAGTGGAAGACACCAGAACTCTCTCGAACCAACGAGATTACTCTGTACGTGCTATTAGCGCCATCTGTTAGCGATAGAAGGTACTACCTATTTCCGCTTGTGCCCACCAGATGTCGTGTCACGTTTCTCCTCATGGCTCGTACTCTACGACTAATCTAGAAATTACAGATAATGACAGGAAAATTAATAATATGCAGTGTTGCCGTTTTGCGGACTTTAGTCCAATTTGCAGCCTTTTTTCAACGTTGCGTACCTTTTCGGACTTTTTTTTTCATCAGTGGACTATTTCACTTTTTACCACCGGCAACAATGATAATATGGTTTTGGCCCTCGGAACTTACTGGAGTAATCAGTATGGCCCTAAGGCTGGAAAGTTTGGAGACCCCTGCTTTAGACAATTGTGTGCCACGTATTGGAATGCTCAACACCATGGTTGTCTTGTTATTGATAAACAGAGTGATATCAACAATGGACGCTACTGCATGGGTTTTGACCATTTTATACGTATTTAAGGCGCTGCATGGCTTTTTCAAGCATCATTTATTCAACAGCTGGAAGTCAATTAAAGAAACAGATTATCCGTGCGCGAAATAGTATTCGACACAAGTTCCGTGAACTGAAACGCACACGTGCCAATAGTGAGCTGTTGATCAAGAAACATTTAAAATCACCTCTGGAAGCCGCGTTGAAAGGAGTATCAAAGCCCAATAAGTCCAATTCATTGTCAAAAGGAACACAAACTATTGAAGAGGAGGAAGAAGATGACAAACAGGTAAATGTGTTGAAAGGAGTATCGAAGCTCAATAAGTCCACTTTACTATCAATAGGAACGCAAACCATTGAAGAGGAGGAAGAAGATGACAAAGGAGAAGAAGAAGAAGCTGAATATGTTTTTATCCAATGCTTACTAGCTCCCAATAATCACCGCTGTCCCAGGTTCTGAAAACTCCAACACTTCCGTCTTCTAGCTCCAAAGGATCACCGCTGCCCCCGATTCTGAAAATATCAGTCATTGCTGAAACACCCTCTAGCTCTAGAAAGAGACCTACTCTATCAGAAATTGTGGCTACATCTGAAAAATACGTGCAGCTGAAAGGTATTCTGGTAGAGCATTTCGGACCGTTGGTAACCCCCTACCTTGAAGACCTTTTTACTAAAATAAATGATACAACCTACTGTGTTCGGCATGAAAAAAAAAAGGATTTCGAATTGGTAACTCAGATATCAAAATAAAAGGTAATGTCATGATCATTAAATTGGTTCGATACACATTGCCACCAGGTCTTTTAAAACTCTTATTTAATCGTACACCTTCTCAACAAGACTATGACGATGATCTTTAAACGTATAAGGATATCTTATGGACTAAAAATGGTTTTAGGCATAATTCTAAATATTCTGAAGCAATGAATGCTAATAAAAGTTTCAAATATAAAACCATCATATCAAAATTGTTTCCTACCAATGAGAGTGTACGCCGCGGACCTTCAGCTACCGGCGTCCCGTTTAAAACGTTAAAACCTTTCGTTGATTTCGCCTATTGGAACGATCCTAATAAGTTGGTTAAACGCCTTCAACTCCTGTACGCATCCCAACAGGCTGGTCAAACCGGTCATGAAGGTGAAATTGTAGAAATAGAAGAGGAGCTTCGTCATGCTGGCATTATTGTGTCATGGGTCCACGTGACAATACCCCTTCGCCTATTAAAACAGCGATTGTTCGCGAATAGCATAACCAAGCTCGCCGTATCTATCCTCGTCGTCAAGTTGTTTCAAAAGGAATTAATGAGCTTTGGCAAGCCGATTTTGTAGAAATGATTCCCTATGCTACTACAAATAATGGTGCCAAGTATTTGCTGACTGTCATCGATGCCTATTCCGAAATGGCGTTTGTAGAACCTGTGCGAAATAAAACAGGTACTCTGGTTACTGCAGCCTTTAAGCGCATTATTCAAAAGGCTAAACGGCAACCTCGCCTCCTCCAAAGAGATCAAGGTAAGGAGTTTTTCAGCAAGGAGTTTTCCACCTATCTGCAAGAACTCGGCGTTCATCATCATTCCACGTATAGCAATTTGAAATCAAGTGTTATTGAACGTTTCAACAGAACGTTAAAAACACACATGTGGCAAGAATTTACAGCCACAGGGTCCTATCACTGGCTTAATCTAGTGCAGCCTCTAGTTTTGCGTTACAACAATACCTAACATAGAACTATTGGATTAAAGCCACGTTTGGTAACAAAAAAACATTCCACGGATGAATCGCATTCATCATGGCATCAAAACATCTGACCCACAACGCCATCGTTTTCTCGTGGGTGATTATGTACGCATCATTAAGCATAAATCACTCTTCTCCAAAGGATACACACCCAACTGGAGCACAGAACTATACCGCATTCGCCAAGTAAAACGTACCCATCCCGTCACTTATCAACTCCAGGACGATAAAAACCAGCCCATCAAAGGTGGATTCTACATCGAAGAACTTCAAAAAACACAGTCTCCCAAGCATTATCTTGTTTAAAATTGATTACCAAAATGGTAATAAACTTTATGTCAAATGGTTAGGTTTAAATTTCTCTTTTAATTCTTGGATTGATAAATCTGATCTTGTGTAATGATTCTTGTTTTTATTTCATCCTCTAAACCTTTCCTTGTCAGGTTGGCCGAGCGGTCTAAGGCGTTCAAATTGAGTATGAATTTCCATCACAGGAAGTGAGGGTTTGAACCCCTCACCTGACAGCTCAGCTTAGTTTGGCAACAGTCCTCCCCATATTTACCATACATAGGAACACACCTCTCTTATTCATTCCACTTGCCACTGCTTGACAAGAACAGTTTCCCAAACAAGACTCAACATGTCACTGTAAGTGACTTCCAGCACGGTAAGAAGACACTCCTCCACTGAGTTACACCTCCAAACAAGCTCTTACAACCAGCGCAGTGGTACATCCTAAAAGTACAATGTCTATCAACAAATGGGGAACTACGTGTTCACTCGGCTACACTCGGCTAGGATCGGCTTCCTTTGCCGATCAAAACCGGTTCCCCCGCTCACATCCCCGCTATAAAGATGACCAGCACCAACTACTCACCGTCAGTATGCTGGCCAGAACAGGGGAAGCAACACCTGGGCCTGCTTCCAAGCCAGGCCCCTCACGCCAACCCCAGCGCCCCACCCCCAGCGCCCCACCTCCACCCTCACTCCAGCCCCCCACCCCAGGCTCCACCCCACCCCTCCCCTCCCCCTAGCCTCCACCCCAGCCTCTTCCGCTTGCCCTCAGGGGCCACGTGACCAGGGGGAAAAAGTGGATGACCTTGAAATTTAACCAGGAACCGCTTTACATATCTACAGTTACAATTGCCTGGATATCAATACTGTGGACCCAGTACAAAGTTAGGCATTCGACTGGCACGTTGTGATCCTGGAATTAATGTCTTAGACACCGCCTGCAAGCAACAAGATCTGGCGTACAGAGCATCAAAGTGTGATAACAACATCTCTGAACTAAGACATGTCGCTGACCAGATACTTCTAAAAAGGCTATGAAACGTGTGACGTCACCTAAGCATTTGTTGCGGTAAAATGGCGACCCTTGTGGTACCAGGAGTTATGAAGGGGAAGCTTGTGTTGAGTGGTGGACGTTTGCAAACAAAAACTGTGAAAGGAAGAAGATCAAAGCAAAAATAAACTCTACATTATACTTACCTTATGTTTAACAAGTTGTAACATGTTTATGTACAAAATATAATAAACACATAAACTAAAATGTTTGTTTCTTACCTACCAAGAAAGGTTTGGGAAGGAGGCAGCCTACCTAGTACACAAAGGTATCAATTTTTCAATTTTGGAGTAGTTTTCACCCCCCACCCTACTATGTTTCATTAAAACAAAAGGTCTTAGATTAAGTTATCATTTTTAGATGTTAAACACCTTTTTCACTGTAAAATCTATAATCACTGTTTCAGGGGTGAAATGATCTATCAAGGTAAAAGAGGATTTAATTACCAATTTTTGAGCTATAACACATAATCCAACTGTTCCTCTGCTCTTGTTTGAAGGGCTTTTGAAAGGATTTTGTATGTTATTGCAAGGAGGAAGATGCCACAGTAATTGTTCTCATTCGTTCTATCACCTTTTTTGTCAAGAGGGTGAAGCAGAGCTGATGTTCAATCAATAGGGAGTTCCTCCTTTTCCCATATCTCACTAATTATTTATGTTAGCTTATCGATAGCTACGTCGCCTGCATGCTTCCATAATTCGGCGATTATTGAATCCTCACCTGGTGCCTTATTGTTTTAAGTGACTGAAATATCTCCATAACTTCTTCTTTGGTTGGTGGTGCAGAGTCCGGGTTTGTATTTGGATTGTCTTCAAATGAGAATGAGGATGCTGGGCTTTCATAGTTTAGGAGAGTCTCAAAATAAATTGCCAGGATAGTACAGTTGTCCTTATCATTATAGGCAGTTTTTCCCTCAGGATCTTTTAAGTGTAGGCTAGGTGGAGTGTATTTAGTGAGATTCTTTCTGAAGGTTGTGTAGAAATCTCGAATGTTGTTCTTCTTGAAGTCTTGTTGAATCTTTTCCTACTGACTTTTGTCGTATGCACGTTTTACCCCACGTATGGTTTTTGCAGCATGTTTCCTCACTAACAGAAAACTCTCCCAGTTATCTGAATTCTTCTGAGAGCTCCATCTCTGCCATGCTAGTTGTCACTGCCTTATTGCTGCTTCACATTTAATGGTCCACCACAGATGTTTCCTTCTTTTTTGTTAGCGGGACTATCTCTTTAGCTGTTCTCACCATGTCATCTCGTAGATGTTCCCAGTTCTGTGAATCCAAAGTTGCAAGCTTCTCGGTAAACTCGTGATTCAATTGTAGCTTCTCTGTGTCAAATCTGTTGATCTCTCTTCGGTGTTTCTTGGAAGTTTAACTTTGATTTACACTTCTCAGGACTTTTTCATTCTGTATCTCTCGGTGTGCCAACGGAATAGTTATTATTATTATGATTTGGTCATTATTGATTGATACCTACCGCCCCCCCCCCCACCATGAGACTGTGGATACCATTACAGAGAGAGGCCAGCTGTGTAACCATGCTGAATGGAATATTTATTATTATTATTATTATTAATATTATTATTATTATTATTATTATTATTATTATTATTAGGTCATTAGTGATTGATACCTACCGCCACAGCTTGAGACTGTGGATAACATTACAGAGAGAGGCCAGCTGTGTAAACATGCTCAATGGAATTATTATTATTAATATTATTATTATTATTATTATCATTATTAGGTCATTAGTGTTTGATACCTACCGCCCTCCACACCTTGAGACTGTGGATAACATTACAGAGAGAGGCCGGCGGTGTAACAATATTTAAAGTTCAGCTCGGCCACGCTCTGTTTCCTTTGCCAGCCAAACCGGTTCACCCACTCCCATGGCCTCCTCCACACTATATACCAAGTTCACCACTAACCAATTCTGCCAATTTGCCGGCCAGCACAGGCCAGGTAACACCTGGAACCTGCTCCCAGGCCAGGCCAGGCCCCCACCCCAACCCCTGTCCCCACCCAAGCCCCTGTCCCCACCCCAGCCCCTGTCCCCACCCCAGCTCCCCACCTCCACCTCCACCCCACCCCCACCCGCACCCCAGCCCCCTTCTCCACCCCACCCCTCCCCGCCCCTTAGCCTCCACCCCAGCCCCTCCCCTCCCCCTAGCCTTCACCCCAGCCCATCCCCCTTGCCCTCAGGGGCCACGTGACCAGGGGTAAAAAGCGGATGACCTTGAAATATATCCAGGAACCGCTTTGCTTATCTACTAGCAATCAGTTTGAGTACAAACTCTTTCAAAGTTTAAAATGTGTGATTATATTCTGGAAAGATCCCAATTGTTCACTCACTTACACCAGTCTAATAGGCCTACCTCCTTTCCACTCCGGCAAACAAGGTGGATGGAGAGCGTACGTGACAGCAATAGTTGAAAACAGTGGAGATCACACACAATGAAATGAAAATCCACAGCCTGCTTCCAGTCGACCGATCTGGTCAGGGATGGAATGAATGAAGCCCCCATCCAGCGGCGGGTATATGAACTGTGCTGGCTTCCGAGACCTGTCGCACTCCCCTGGGGCAATGATTAAATGTATGACATATGAAATGAAATGATAGTGGAGAGTGTTGCTGGAATGAAATTTGTGACAGGGAAAACCGGAGTACCGGTACCCGGAGAAAAACCTGTCTTCCTCCACCTTGTCCAGCACAAATCGCACATGGAGTGACCGGGATTTGAACCACGGACCCAGCAGTGAGAGGCGTGCTGCCACTAAGCCACGGAGGCTCCAGGCCACACACAATGCAGAATAAATATCTCAGGAGTAAATTAGAAGGATTTCACGACGTGTACTAAACAACCATCGCAATAACATTCCTCTTTGAGGTAATATGTTGACGCCGGCCCCGTGGTGTTGGGGTAGCGCGCCTGCCTCTCTCCCGGAGTCCCCGGGGTCGATCACGGCTCCGTCAGGGTTTTTAAAACTGACGTGAGGGCTGGAACGGGGTGCACTCAGCCTCGTGAGGACGATTGAGTAGCTGTCTGACAGTGAGGCAGCGCCCCGATCACGAATACCTAGATTAACGTCCGAGGGGACCCGACGCGCTGATCACGCGTCACCCCAATATCTGCAGGCCAAATGGCTGGGCAGCGGTCGCTTGGTCGGCCTTAGCCCGTCACGGGCTGTATAGTGCCAGGGGTTGACTTTTTTGGTAATATGTTGAACTGGCTGTTCGCTGTACCTTTCTTATTTGAGTCTTCAATGCTAAATAATATTAATATGTTTTTATTTTTACAGGTTCATGATGGTACCTTTTCTATTTGAGCTGAGATCATTGATGGACTGGATGTTCACTAATTCAACGTTGACACTCATCGAATGGTTTAGAATGGAAGATATATTTGCTAACATCTTCATAGTTAAATGTAACCGGACTTTTGAACGAAGATATCCTGATGAAAGAGGAGTTAAGAAACCAATATGTACAAAATATTTGGTGGGAGGTGGTTTCTTATTATTCTTGATAGTTGTCATGTGGTTCCCTCTCGCGTTCTTTACACTGGGATCTACTGTGGGAGTACCAGATATTCCTAGTGAGATAACCTTAAGCATTACAATTGATTCTTCTCCTAATTTGTATTTTGGTCGAAGTTCATCTATTGCGAGGTAAGAATTTAGTGAGTCTTACCACTATTACAACATTATATGGCATGGGAATGAATGGCAGAATGATTGTTGTGATTTTATTTTACTGATGTTTTTTCTCTTTTTCTTTTGATAATATGGGTTGTTAATTTTACTTTTTTTATAAATTGAAATTTGCCACTAAGATATAGTTCCTATTAGCAGTTGTTGTTAATTTCCATTAGGGGCCCTGCGACATCTTGGTCATGAAGCCCCATATACCGGGTGTGTGTAGAATTTGCCTGATAACCTGTGTCACTGTGGTGTCTATACTAATGTATATATTTATAATTGAATTAATATTTTGGGTAGGAAGCGGCCGTGGTCTTAAGTTAGGTACTGTACCCGTAAATTCAGGAAGTTGCCTGTCGGAAATCCATAGCAAAGCTGGATTGCTTATTTCTAAAAAGGCTCCGGCTAAAAATCCATCAGAAATCGCTCCAACAAGGTCTTCGGGAATTTACACAGTATTGATCAATGATATCGTGGATATACAACAAAATACACTGGGTCTCAGTTGAACACCTACCTTTATTTCTCGGGGTCTATAAAGGGACTTAGCTCCATCCTGAAAATGGATCCACGATACCACTGTTTCAGTTATATTTAAAATAATTTAAAAGACGATAAAGAAAACGAACTAAGTAAATTTATTTAACAAGTGTAAACTATAACTAATATTTAAACAATTAATAACAATTCCTAATTAATAAATCAGTACATTCATACGCTCTCCACTACTTCAACACACACACTACTGAAGTTACTATAATGTCAGTAATAGATAAATAAATTTTTAAAGTTCTAAGCCTATTAGAACCAAAAAATCGTTTAACAAAAATTCCGTTGAGCCTAGCATTCTTACAGAGCTATTGAAGCTGGCACGCGCCTTGCTATGAACATCTGGTTTCTAGACCCATTCATATATTGGCACACATACAATCAGCCGGTAAGCTGGTTTCATTCATAACGCCGTGGCCTTCAATAACTCTCTCCATTATTTTGTAATATAGTGGCCTTGAGTTTAAAAACGGGATTCATTTCTCCCTTCTACATTCGTTGCGAACGCGATGCTTGCGTACAGAAGCCTTGCCTCAAAAATTTACATTTATTCTTTATAAAACTAGCCATATCTCGTACAATTAGGGGCAGATGACCTAGCTGTTTTGCCCCTTAAAACATTAATAACTAACTAACTCGTACAATTCTCAATCAATCACACTCAAATTTTAATACAGTCGTCCATGCACTCTCTCGTATTGTTCATGACCAATAGAGTTGTTCAATCACACTTAACAACTTAAAAACATTCGTTCCAAAAACATTCATTCTAAAATACAATACATTTCATAAAACATTTGATGGAATAAATTAAAATTATTTCTCTAATTAAATAATTGCGAAAAATATTTACAAACATTCGTTATATAATAGAGCCTTAGCTCTCTCTCCAAGTATACCTTTCTATCAAGTATATAAATATGTGATCTTCACCTAAAATTTCCTAATCACTCACCAATGTTAATATACTGCAACATCCTGTCATAATTGGGTTTATAGTCAATATCAGTCAAATGCGTTCAACCAACAAAGGTCAAATGCACGTAGATACTCAAATCCATGTTTTAATAAAATGTTTAATAAAGGTATTAGTTAACTTAAGTAGACAACCTCTTTCCCAAATTATTTTCCGCTTATTCACACTCATGTCATCACTGCTAAGTCGTAAATTTACATATATCGGAGTTCTCCACACAATGACTCCATTGCTATTATTGCCTTGTCCTTACCAAAAGAACTATACTTCTGTAATTTCCCTCAAATGCGGAACATCATCGCATGAGCACAAACATTTCTTCACGTAGCCTCATATACACTCCGTATATGGTCCTAATACTCACATCTACTATGTTGAACAATTTTGTAACACATATTAATTGATACCAACACCTCTTCTGTAGAACTTCCATTTAAATTACTGGCATATTCATCAGCGCTGAAACACTCAACCGCTGGTATTCTGAACACTTCCTTCTGTTCTTAAAAGAAACTTTCACTAATAAAATACGACCTTATACATGTCGTGTATGACATCTATAAGTTTACTTTATAAAATGTTACCTAATTGTCCACAAACTGTTACATATGCATTTAATAGAAATACGATTACGTCCAGCATTCTTATCTAGCTTTGAATTACACGTCTTTGCAATGTCATGTCTACAATATTACGTGACACCACTTATAATGTATAAATAACCTCACATGTTATTTATAATGTCCAATAGAATTCAATTTTGACTGGGAGTAAACTAGCTTTGAATTCCCTGTCGCAAGAAAAAAATTATTCTATCTTATATCTTATATTTCCTAATGAAATTAAATGGCTAAAGCTCTGAGCTTTCTCAAATAAAGTAAAGATTGTCAATGCCGAATTGTGTTTCCATTCTATACAATGTATATGGGCATATGACTTCTATCACATCATGAGGAATATTTCTTGTCAGATCGACGCAAAGTTCATAGTAATTATGATGATATAACAATTTATCATTCGTAGTTTCTTCTGTTCTTGAAGTTTTCCTTACAGTAAGATGCCCAAATTAAATTACTTAAAAGGAATTTAATTGGCATCCACGACTATATGTCTGCAACCTTAATTCAAAATTCAAAACGTCGAAAGTTAAAATGACAGGTCTTATATAAGGAATACTGATTCCTTAAACAAATAAACATGTCAGTTCAGAAACTGATTCGTGGAATGTAAATGTGAAAATGATGAAAGACAATCATCTCAAATGATCTTGAAGAAAAAAATCTAGTTACACACATGAAGCAGGCGCGGATCTAGAGTTTGGTTTTGGGGGGGGGGGTCAGAGATTCGATCTAGAGTTTGGCTTTGGGGGGGGGTCAGAGAATCGAAATTGTTAAGAAAAATGGTATCACTATAAACGCAATCACAAAATAACCAAACGTACAAAACCAGACCAATTTTTTTGCAAGCTTCATGGATAGAAATTTGATGCGTTTAGCGCACCAAAAATATTCGTACAAATTGCAACGGCGTGTTTTGCGACTTTTACATCGAGCTTCGAGAAAAGGATCAAGGTACGTTACAGTTTCGGCAAGTCGAGTTGATACCGACAAAGGGAGAAAGTCACAGCTTAAATTGCCAACCAAGCTTGCAGTTTGGACGTCGGCAAATAATGTTGGTGCGAAAATAGCCCCAGTTTCCCATCCGTGCATTGCTGCACATACATCGTGACATGACTATAAACGTCGATTCGGTAATCACAAGGTTTGCTAAACAAAATAGACGAGTTGATTTTGTTGTATAACTAATATTTCTTATACAAGAGGTTTGAAGTTGTAAATATGTACAGTTGTAACAGAACATAATAATTCCAATAGAGATAATTCAGTATTGAATAAAATGAAAAAAAAAACCTGTTTTTCAGTTAAAATTCGTTAAGTTTTATTTGTCTGGTAATTGTGTTTTCGTTTTTTGAGTTTGCAAAAAAATTTGGTCTCCGTTTGGGGGGGGGGGTCATGACCCCCGTGACCCCCCCCTTGAATCCGCGCCTGACATGAAGTATAAATATATGTCGAAACATCGAAATACAGAAAATATGGAGAAACGTTGGCTCTGATTACAAAAGTAAATAACACTGCTACCTTATCAGACGATATCTAGAAGATCTAGTTAAGTATTTGGAAAATAGGAGGTGTTTCCTTAATCCAAGATACTCAGTTGGACCCATGTCCGTTTCCTCGAACCAGCGACCACGGATATGGAAGGAAATTCCTCTCCGGTAATCACCAACCTCCGACTGGAATCGAACAGCATCCTCCCTGGCATAAATCTTCTGGGTTGCCGGGTCCTCCCTGGCATATTGACAAATCTTCTTATGATGAATCTTCATTCTCCGTCGTAGATATAGTTCAGCGTCATTGTCGAGTAATATTGTAGAAATATTCATATAGATGGTTAATGAAATATTTCTATAGCTCGTAGATGTTATATAAAGTTCGTGAAATGACGTTAATGCACGAGATGTAAGTGTACATAACGTCTACATTCAGGAGTATTCTGGTTAACGACGCTCCATGTTGCATCTATCTCTGCCTCAAATATGTCCCTGGCTCATAAAGTTCTTAGTCCATCAACGCAACAATGTGATGAATATCGAATAACAATTCTCGATGAACCTTAGCAGCCATAATGAAATAATGTTTATATGCTGCTCCAATGTGAAAGTTAAACACTGTTACTCACTTGGACTGTGTTCACTGCTGTCTCGTTCCAACTAAAAATGCTTTACAGCTTCTGCGTCCGTCACTTTTCTAATACACTTTTATTTCATAAACAGTTTCATAAACTGTATTCATGTCACTTATATACTTATTATAATGGTAATTAATCTTTGGTATTTAATGCACAGGCTGAGGAAGAGGGAGTTAACAACCTTCGAAACATGTACCTGTGAGTAGGTTTAATATAGACTATGTATTGAAAAGGCAGAATCCCTATGTTTCTTTCTAATATACTGACATTATGCACTTTTAACAAGCCTATATCTTCTAAAATATTCTATATGTGACGATTATATTTCTAAGAATAATAGTATTCACTCTATACTATATAACTGTTCAATTGGCCGAAGTCTATTCTCAACTATTAATGAGCAAACGCAATATTAAGTATCTTGCGAACTTCGCCTAGTTTATAAGCACGGGGATCTCCACTATCTACCCTGCGATCGCGCTGTCTCCACGAGTAGTCTCAATACCGTACTCGGACAAAGTCTTCGGGACCTCGGTTAACCCGGTAAAAACCTCTACACTCCTCAACGTTCGTAGGATAAAGAAACTCGATGCTTGGCTTTCCCTCTCCAAGTCGAAAATTTGGCAGCCATTTCTGTTTCCCACCAGAAATTTACCGCGCACTGTAGTATTGCTTATTACTGCGTAATGCGTCCTTTCAGCGACTTTCAAAGTATCTGTAATATTTTCCTTTAATTTTCTTCTCATTACCAATGAATAAAATATCCTTCTTGGGGCCTAAATGTATAAATTCTCCATATAATATGGTTGAAGATATTCCCGTCTTCAATAAGACCTCTCCTCATTGGCTGGGGGCTTATGTCCAATGACATAAATTATAACAATATTTATAATATTCCATAGCTAATTCACTGTTGCTATGTCGAATTCAAGTTTCTAGAAGCTTCTATTGCGCAACATATCACGTGATCGGAATCTCCCTGCCGCTCTCGCTTGCTAACACGACTGGTTTGTGTCAAGTTCCAGGATTTATATTGCCATGTTAAACTGTATCATGGGCTCGGAAAATATTCTCATTTAAGTCCCAAATAATTCATTTTAGGGGGCAGTACCATCCCGACATTTGTCTGGAGTAGAAGTGGGGAAACCATGGAAAATCACTTGCAGGATGGCTGAGGTGGTAATCGAACCCATCTTGTTTCAGTTTTGCATCACGAGGCTGAGTGTACCTCATTCCAGTCCTCAGACCAGAATTACATTTATTGGCAGATTCGGAAATTGTACCCGAGCCTCCGTGGTGATAGCCAAGAATGCTAGAGTCCTATTAGCAAGTAAAGAATTAACTTATAATTAAAAAAAAGTATTAATAGGATGAATAATATTATAAAAAAGTTTTTTTGTATGGTCAGAATTGTCAACCACTCACTTCAATAGTGCCTTGGCCTCCGTTGACAACAGTGTTTATAGGGAGTTGAATGGTGGCTTGAGCTTTTAGCTCTCGTAGTTCAGAGGCGCACGTGTGCTTCATAAGAAGGGAGGTAGTGCACAGTTCGCTGCTCCTGTGGGGGTCCGGGTGCGGAGCACGAAGTGCCCGCTGATGAGCAGGCTTGGTGTTCCTGGACGAAACCCCACACAAGACACGGCATAAACCCAGAGAAATTGCTGAGTTTAAATTCACGCGCCGTGAAAGCCAATATACCATATTTTTGGAAGCCTTTATAGGGAGGTGAAAGGCTGCTTGAGCGTTTAGTTCTCGCAGTCAAGAGGCACACGTGCGCTTCATAAGAAGGGAGGTAGTGCACAGTTCGTTCACAAACTATTTGCAATTATTCGGAAATATTCGTCTGTGATTACGATTGCCGGAATACAGTAGGGATTGTTCCATTGTTGCCAACTAAGAAAAAAAATTGTCATACGAGTTCATACATCAATATCCATTTTACGATCAACTTCATTTTATCACGACTTCTTCCAGACTTCCAAACGACCAACTGCACTCTTGAGTGCCATAAAAGTCACTAAAAGTTACTAAAAATCTTCAACTTCAAAATGTATACATCGACTACTACTCACCGAACAGAAGAACTACAAACACACACAACATGGACACACGGACGACCGTCCTGATGCCGGGACCCACCGGATCCAGAGGGAGCGCCACTACTTCCCCTAGCCGGAGGCGCCGAGATAGAAAGAAGAGGGCCCAGAAAGACAAGGAGAAGGAATGGTGACTACACCAGCTGAGTCATCGGAAGGAGAGGACATCCGCCCTGCCGGAGAGTCCGATTTAGAAGATGGCTCGACCCCCAGCACCAGCTTTTCCCGCCGCAGCCACCCGGAAGAACACTACCGCACCGATAAACACCTCAAACTTCGGCATCATGTGTGGTAATTACTCTACAATTACCCCCAACCCAGTGCTCACAACCCCACCTCCCATCGACTCTATTACCTACCCCCCACTCACTTCATTCATAGCCACGCATTCTTCTCACCCTACCACCACCTATGCCACCATTGCTGCCCCTTTTAACACAACCTCCACTTCCTATCCGACACCAATAATGTCAACTCCCAGCATCCCGAATTCTCAAACTCCTCCCCTTTCTTTTGCCCCCTTCCAATTCAATCTCCGCTCACACATCCCTTACTATTTCCAACCTTCAACTTCATCTCAACCTACACCCTTATTTAGCTTACCCAACCCCACTCTCCCATCTCCTCCACCCCTAATGAGCCACCAAACTCCTACTGCTACCTATCCTTCTGCACCCATACCTAAACATCTCTTCCCACCAACAACCATACACGCCAATACACCCTTAACTAAGCAGCCCACTTTACTAGCAACCACCACTGCACCCCAAGACTCTTCCTCTACTTACAAACTTTCAAACTTCACCGAAGCCCGACCCGATATTTGTCGAGTAGCTAATATCCTGCGATCCTTCCTCCCAGCCACATCCAGCATTCAGTTAATTCCACAACCACATGGCATCATTCTAAAGCCACCCTTGTTAATAAGTTGGGCCTGGCAAGCCTAGGTGAATATTTCACCCTAGAACTCCTCCCAGCCATATCTTCCGCACCCCCCCCCCTCCTTAAACCTTCATCCGACGCCCTTCCCACCACTCTGTAGTAATCTACGGAGTAGACACTAGGTACTCCGACACCGACATACACCAAGAACTTCAATATACGCGACTCAACGTTACTAAAGCCATCCGCATTAAAAATCCCCAAGGCCCAACTTCCCTAGTGCATGTCCTGACTTCAGACCGTTCTTCTATCGACCGCCTCCTCTCTGAGGGCGTCTACCTTTATTGGCAGCGTCACAGAGTGGAACCTTCTCGCACTTCCACCCCTTCCCCTCCACGGTGTGACTGCTGTCAGGTTTTCAAATCCCACTCCACTGAGCATTGCCCCAATCGTTAACCTGTTTGTGCACATTGCGGCGAACCCCATACTACCCGTCACTGCCCTAACCTTCAACTTCCCCCAAAATGCACTCAATGCCTAGGAACCCACCCTGCTTACTCCCACCGATGCCCCGACTGTCGACACTTCTAAACCAGAACTCACTGCCCCTGTGCGCACAATTGATCCCGTTACACCCCTTCAATCATCTGTTCCCTCTCCCCTCCATCTATAGAAGTTATGATCCGCTTCCAAGCCATATGTCTCCAGAACCTACTTTCCTTTGATCGACCCCGGGTACTGGAAATCCTCAACTTTGCTGCCCGAACCACGTTCGGCCTAAGCATGCAGGCCACTACTTCTGGACGAAATGTCCATTTCCATTTCCATTTCAGACCAATGAACAACATTTAATTATGGCACAAAACAACGTTATAGCTACATCCGTTGGTATTCTCTATTTCAATATTTGCTCTCAACCCACTAACCGCCCTGTTCTTGATCTTCTCCTTCAAACTTATAACCCAGCCATATTTCTGCTCAATGAGACTTTCCTCAAAAGTACTCATCACCCCATATTCCCCCACTACATCCTTTATCGTACCGAACGTCCCAACATAGCTCGTGGAGGGGTAGTTATCGGTATCCATAACCTGTTTCCCTCCCGTCTACTCCATCCTCGACGATTCCTCCACATTCCAGAATTCCTGCCTATCATGGTACACTTCCCCACCACTCCAGTGATAGTCGCCACAGTATATAGTCCCCCCAGAACATCTCCTCCCCTTAATTATTTCAACTTTATAGACTCCACTTTTCACCACTATGTGTTTGCTGCAGACATCAACATAAATAGTCTCCATGTCCATGACAGGCGCCATCTTTACGATATTCTTAGCACCATGAATGGACACCGAATACCTATTCCTAACCACGCCATGATGCGAACGAAGTCCACCCCTGAAATTGCAATTGTCTCGTCTTCACTAGCCCACAACTGCTCTATACAACTCGCAGGCATCGGCAGTAACGACCATGACCCCCTTCTATACTAAGCTTCCCTCTCTTGCCCTCCCCCGTTCCCCCTCAGCACCACGCCCATCATTTATGAGACCTAATTATTTAAAAACAAACTGAAAAGTTTATCGCTGTTTATCAAAGAATACCTTTCCGAGGCAATCTCTCTTAAGTTAACAGCTCTGGGGCTGGTTTGCAGCAACTCGCCCATCTTCTCTATTCTCCGCCATCCTCCTCAATTCACGATATGATTTTTTGTTCGTGTCTGTCATTAACTGTGTGATGTATGCAAGTGGTGGTCTTCCTCTAGTGTTTTTCCCTTCTAACATCCCTTCGATGACTCTTGCTGGCAGGCTATTATGTCTGAGAATATGTCCCAACATATTTGCTCTTCTTGTTTTCAGGGTCTTCATAAAGCTTCTACTATCTCCTGCTCTTCTGAATACCTCTTCATTTGTCATATGTTGTATCCAACTGATCTTAAGCATTCTTCTCCAGCACCAAGTCTCAAAAGCCATCAACTTCCTCTCTTCTGACTTCCCTATTGTTCAGGTCTCACTACCATACAAAGCCACACTCCACACGTATGTCTTCAACAGTCTTTTTCTTATTTTAGGTCCATACTTCTGGATGTGAAGAGATTCTTCTTTCTATAAAAGGCGTTCTTTGCCTGAATAATTCTACTCCAAATTTCTCGTTTGCTGGTTCCATCATACGTTATCAAGCTTTCCAGATACTTGTATTCCTTCACATGTTGTATTCTATCATTCTCGATATAAAATGCTGGTGCTCTTCTATGTTCTTCCTGGTTCCGACTGCATACGAGTATTTTTGTTTTATTTTTATTCATCTTCATGTTAAATTCGTTTTTAAGGATGTTATTCATTACATGAAGTATCTGTTGAAGATCATCTTCATTATCTGTTGTTAAAGCAATGTCATCTGCGAATCGGATCATGTCAATCTTTTCCTCATGTATATTTACTCCAACTTGAATCTCTTCTCTTATCCTATTTATGGCATCTTGGACATACAAATTAAATAAGTAAGGAGATAGCGAGCATCCTTGTCGTACTCCTTTTCTTATTTCAACCTCTTCCTGGTTATTGCCAGATATTATTATTCCCCTTTCATTCTTATATAAACTATGTATTGAGACCTTATGGCATATTGCATTACCATCTAGTCTCAAGTTTGTGTTTCCAACATTAATTCTATACGCAGACCGGCACAGCGGATGCAGAGTACAGAGGCGGCAAATACTTTTATTGGAGATGTGCAGAAACGTGTACGAAGAATAGCAGGAGGGATGAGTGGTCGTAAATGCACTTAGCAGGTTTCCAGGGAGTGCCGAGGGTGTACATGTACCGTGAGAAGACGAGCGAGGGTAGGACAGGCAGGTCGTTGAACGCAGGAATTTGTGTGGGAAAATTGCAGTTTGGCAAGGTCACAGCTTCAAGTTTTGGTACCGCCCAAATGTGACCTACTTAAGAATTAATGACCGGAGAGCAATGAGAGTTGCATGTATGGAAGCGGGAGACTCTCAACCTCCCAGAAATGTAATTTGGTGCAATTTGGATGTAAGGCTGATTTAATTCAGTATAAAATGCCTGATGTGGGGGGCGTTTCAGCGTCAGCCAATGAGAGGATAAGCGTCACCAAGCCGTGTTTGGCGCGTAAATTGGCAGACAATGAGGGATGATTACTGAGTTCATTTGATAAGGAGCCCACGATCGATTCTTGGAAAGGACATCACCAATGAGACATTGAGATTACGACGAGTTCAGTGATATAAGTCAATTCGGGACAGAGCTATTATTTTGGAAATAAATCTCATATTTCCCCCTCCTACGACCAGTTATGCCTCAAAAACTTAAATAGCTCCATCTGGGAGAGTAAAGTCAGTCGATTTTGTGATTCTGTCACGGACGCTCCACGTCAGTCGAGTTCGTGATTTGGACTCTGTTAATTTTCATGTCCAATGGTAAAAATTGAGACAGTGTGGCGCTCTTTTTGAGATCATGTCTAGATACTATAGCATACGAGTGCGAGTTCTTGTCAGTGGTGAGATAAGACATTGATATGCGCGCTAGTTCGCGAGTGCAAGTACGGTTGAGAAACAGGCTAGCCATTGCGCTAGGTAAACATATAAGTTGTGTCGATAGGAGCTACGGCGGACACTCTGGATGAATTGAGTAGTTCAGATGGTAGCTATTTAGGAGAATGATAGGATTATCGGCTCGGAACAGTGAGTGTGAGTTACTTTCTTGTATGCCGCATTAAAGAAAATTGTGTATTTCTGTGTCCTTCGTTACCACGAGGTACCCGAAGCAAGAGGAAGCTGATGCTGAGATTGGAACAATGGGAGGATCTTCAAATGTGGAATTCGTCATGTGTGGAATGATGGCGTAAACCCAAAACCGTGGGGCACGCTGCAATGATGGAGAAGATCTGGGACCCAGGAATAGTGATAAGTACAGCAAATTATCTTGCATAATTTAGTTAGGGGTGTACAGGTCGACATGAGTACAATGGTTGTGTACATATTCAATTTCTTAATGTTAGTTGTGTTTTGTTGTTGTGTTTGTTGATACAACGTGCGTGTAAATATGTATCGTGTGGTCATGGTTTTCAATGTAGTTTGGGGAGATTATCATTCAGGGGAAATCTGGCCATCAGCTACTGTCACTGTAGATACATTTTCAGTTGAGAAGGTGGGGGAGAGTTTGTACAGTGGTCGTAAGCAAACCAGAGCTTATTGAATATTTTGTGGTAAATCAGGTTCGTGGATCGCCTGTGGTAAGTTCTACCAGGTAATGGTTTGGGTTGCAATCTTCGATTGGTGACGGACAAGGCAGGCAAACCCGGCGATTTGAGGTATTTAAATTGGAGTATGGCTGGATGTACTGATGCATATTGGTAAGTCGTGGATGTTGTGCCCACGTGTATTTGGTTGAGTTGGTGGAGGTTGTTACCCACCCTTATTGGTAAGTTGTGGATGTTCAGAACC
This sequence comes from Meconema thalassinum, assembly GCA_946902985.2. Lineage (NCBI taxonomy): Eukaryota > Metazoa > Arthropoda > Insecta > Orthoptera > Tettigoniidae > Meconema > Meconema thalassinum. The sequence goes on from OX336392.1 coordinate 43,852,499, forward strand.
ACGTAAGTATTTTGGTAATTCCGTGGACGAGGTAATTCCCACGAGGTAAAAATCACGGCCGTGATGCTGGGGTCGGTCTGACGTCCGTAGGCAGCGTGCTAAGTGATGATTCTGCGAGGCTTGTTGAATTGAGCTATAGTGAGCTCGTGCTTCAGTCAGTACACGTCAGCTGTGGTGGGAGTGAAAGCAGGTAGCCACTCCTCGCCGCGGGGTGCTTTGCTTGGCCTTGAGTCTGTTCGAGGTTAATTGGTCAAAGTTAAAATGGCTGGTTTGTTTACATATTTTATTGTTGATTCTGGGATTTCGGTCTGTTGTGTTTTGATTTTATTGGGAACCCACGTTACTAGTGTATCAGATTTTGTACCCTCTGGGTGGCCGCTAGACGGTTATAATTGATGTCTTGATAAATGTTTCACACGGGAACTGTTGTATGTGAATGAGGTAGGCACGTTGTATCTTAATGTAGTGTTTGTGTGGCCGCACTGCATGCTGACCGTACGCGACTCTAACGGAGGTCGTTAAGGGAGGTCTGTTTGCCAAACGGAACGATCTCGTCTGTACGATTCACTTTTCCAAATAGAGAGCGTTAAAATGAGATTCCAGCTTGTAAAATTCAGTTGATTTGATGCGCCGTTGGAGTGTATAGTGTTCTGATCTGATTAACGTAATAATTCATTTCTTGTGGCATTAATTTAGTCTTTTGTTTGTTCCATTTTGAACTCACCTGGGGTAGGAGTGCGCCACTTTGATTTTGATTTTATTTTATTTGGATTTGTTTTATTTGGAGTTCCATGATCCTGCAGTGTTTGATCAGGGGAAGCTGAGGCTTTGCCCGAACTAATTAGATTAAGGTACCCTGTTTGTACCATCTCTGTGGACTTTATGGCAGAGAAGGATAGTGATGACGCAGTTTATTTTGTTGTGGTTCCACATTGTTTATTAAGGGATTGGTTTTTTTTTTGTTTGGTAGTTCCTCTAAGAATAAATTTTGTTTCCTTGTTCCCCTGGCATATGATTTATAGTTTTAAGTTCCCATGATCCAAATTTCGAAATTCCTAGGATGAAAAGTGTTAATTAGCCACCGAACGAGCCGCGCCCGAGATAAGATTCAGCATCCTAGAAGGCCTTTGGAAGGGTATAGTATTATTCTTCTATCTCTATAAGAGATTCCCACTTTCTTTAGTAAATTGAACAGTATATTCCTATTCACGTTGTCAAAAGCTTTCTCCAGATCCACGAATGCTAGATAGGTTGGTATTCCTTTTCTATTTCTCTTTTCAATTATTTGTCTTAGAGTTAATATTGCTTCTCTTGTTCCAATGCCCCTTCTGAATCCAAATTGGTCGTATGTAATGTAGTTATCAAGGTTGTTCTCTATTCTCTTAAGTATAATACGTGTAAGAATTTAAGATGCATGTGTTGTCAGGCTTAATGTCCTAAATTGATCGCAATTTTGTGCTCTGGCCTTCTTTGGAATTGGAATTATTATGCACTTAGTAAAGTCAGTTGGCAATAAGCCCTCACAATTCCAATGAATAAAAATTCCTGATTATCCTTTTGGAGACCACACAAACTAACGCTGACCTACTTCACATCCCCAAGACAAAAACTACTCCGAGCAAGCCGCCTATTCCGGCCAAATCGATCCAACTTCTCAAACTCTCTCGCAGCCTTCATAGGGCATACCTCAAGACATTTGACCCAGACTTACTGACGAAACACAGACAATACCAACGATATGCCAGGTCCTAAATAAAAGCCATCAAGGAAAAGAAGTGGATCGACGCCTGCTTGAGCCTAGCTCAAGAATCAAAAGCTCGCCCCTTCTGGAACAAATTCAAACATCTCACTCGTCAAAAAAAACCTTGGAAAGTCAGTACCCAATCCAAGGGCCCAACGGCCATTTATTCTCTGGCCATGACAAAGCAGACACCTTTGGCAACTACTTTACTAACATCTACAGCGACGCACCCCAAATCCGACACAACTACTCAGACTATGCTGCCGTTAGCAAGCTAACTAACCCCCAACTCCTCCACCTGACTCCCAGTTTCGACCATCTCCCGACATTAAAACCTATTTCACCACTGAACCAACCCATAAAGGCAGAAGACATTAAGTTCCAGCTAGGCAAAAGACGTAATACTGCTCCCGGAACAGACAGAGTGGTATATCTCCTCCATATTAAACAAGCTCGCTTCATCTTCCTCCACTTTTTTAGCCATTGCCTATACATTCATCCTATATACAAGTAACTTCCCATCCCATTGGAAGACCCCCGTAAGGGTGCGGGTTAGAATACACCCTCGGTATGTTCTGCCTGTCGTAGGAGGCGACTAATAGGGCCGACAAGACCGACTGATTTGACTGACTTTGATTTGGAAGAACTCCTGTGGATGGGGGAGCAGAATACATCCACGGTATCCCATGCCTGTCGTAAAAGGTGACCAACGGGGGGGCCTTATTAAGGCCTTTTTCGATTTCCGGTCCCATTTTTGGTTTGACCCTTAGAAATAAACGTGCATGCTTCCTGGGGAAGGGCCACCAACTTGGCCATCTGGCCAGAAAGCCTAGACGGTATTCCTAATCCCGTCAGGTAGGTGCGCCATGTACCCTTGCAGTAGCATCCGCCTCACAACGGAGGTCCCTGCACGGCCGAATACTTGCGCCGAACATATCACTGTGTATGCGGAGGGGGAAGTGCCTATTCAAGGCACTGGGACCCCGGGCAATACCTGCTAAGCCAGGTAGGTATTGCCTTGGGTGGGTGGCGCCCACAGTGATGGCCCTCGTTCGGAATAGGTAGTATTTGGGGAGGATGTTTTTGGGATGACGCGGAAGCAACCCCCTTAAAAATCCGTCTCTGGAGTGTCATGTAAATCCCAAGGTGTATACACATTGGGATGAAGAATTTAACAAGCGTTTTCCCTTTGATAGGTCTCCTCGCTGCCTGATAGCTACCAGGACAGACGAGGAAGGTTTTAAACTCGTGAAATCCATCCTCTTTCAGAAGATATTGAGGGGAAATTTGGTGACCTGAGCGGAATTTCCAAGCTCCGGAACGGGCAGTTCTTGCTACATACCGTTAGCCGGCAGCAAACCGAAGCGTTGCTGGAATGCACGCATTTCAGCGAAATTCCTGTTAAGCACGAAACGCTGAATGAGGTCCGCGGAGTTATATTTCACCGCGACCTCTTTCTTAATAGCGATGTTGAAATAATGCGGGATATGGGGATGAGAGGCGTTACAAAAATTAGGCGCATCACCCGATAAATTGCAGAGGACAGCGTCGATACCGGCGATTTCAATCTCCATTTTGAGGGTGATGTTGTTCGTAAACAGATCAAGGCCACGCCCTACCATTGTGACGTTCGACCGTACATCCCTCCACCTATGCGCTGCTACCAATACCAGAGATTCGGGCATGTTTCCGCCAGGTTTACTGCGAAGGCCGTTTGTAGAGAGTATGGCAAGGGGACACATGAGGGTGAGAGGTGTACGCCTCCCCCGATATGTCCCAACTGCCAAGAAAGCACTCTCCACAGTCAAAACAGTGCCCTGAATTCACTAAGGAAGCCAATATCCTGGAGATCAGGACTCTTGTCAGGCTTTAATATCACGACGCTAGCAAGAGGTACCGTGATATGAATGCCCCAGAATTTCGGGTATCGTTCGCAGCTGCAGCGACGCCCTCATTCACCCCAGCGGCTTCTATTCCGAGTGCAGTACCATCAAGTTCTAGTTACATGAATATTTTAAAAACTCTCCTCGCTGTCGTAGCGAGCCCTAATAGCCCGAAGCAGGCATCACAAACTTCTTCGGCCCCTGAAAAGAAATTGTCTGTAAGACCATCTAAACCGGCACCATCGGAGAAGAAGTCCTCTTCTTCTCCGAAACGGTCGGTGAACAAGTCTTCCCCAGTTTAAGGGGGAAAGAAGACTTTGCCGACCGTGCCGACCGGGGCTGGTCCTTCATCCAGCCCACCTGATACGAAAAAGATAGGGTAGGAGACAGAGACAGTGCGCCGCCGTCTCTCTCGTCCTACTGCTGACGAGTGGCTTCTGCAACTGCTGACCTACTCGCTCTCACGACCACCAAGGGAGCGAAGTCGGCAGAAGCCAAACCCGTTGGCATTATGGAACTCCCCTACAGGAAGGAACGTGTACCACGGAGGGAAGAGGAACGGTTCATCGCCGTCACTCTTCCTCTCCTGTAAACAAGAAAGTACTACAATCAGCTGGCTTCCCCGCTCCCACTACCACCAGTGGAGTGGTGCCAGTAGGTGCTGCAATGCTTTGCAGGGTGGAGGCGTCAGGGGGGAAGTGACCTCGCACTTCCCCAAACCGACATCAACGCCAGTCACGAAATAAGAATGTTCGGAACGTGTCGGGGATGGACACCCAGTCTTCGGACCGGGAGAAACTCCCCTTACACCGCTCTCACTCTACCCCAAGAGCGAGAGAAGCAAAGTACGAAGAAAGACGCGCTCCACCCAAGAGAGTGCCCCATCCATTATCTTGTGAGGTGTGCTCCCCTCCCCCATCATCTCCACCTAGGGATAGGGAAGGGTGGCAAACGGTAAAGCGTAAGTAGAACACACACTTCTACTTAAGTCCACACTATGGCACTGTTACAATGGCACTGTAATATCTATTCTGGTCATCTCGCTGAGTTACGTCAACTTATATCTTCATTTTCAGCAACCATTGTTTGTCTTCAGGAATCCAGGTTTCGTCCTGGACATGAGACAACAAAGCTTCACTTCAAACTCTTCTCTAAAAACCGAGTGGATGGAGCTGAGGCAGCCGGTGGAGTCTGCACTCTCGTCCACTCTAGCCTCTTTAGTGAAGAGGTGCCGCTGCGTACTCAGCTAGAAGCAGTTGCAGTTCGTACTTCGTTGCCAGTAATGGCAACAGAATGTAACGTGTACATGCCGCCTGATTCTCAACTGGATAACAACCAGCTGGTGGATCTAGTCTCTCAGCTTCCCACTCCTTTTCTCCTTCTAGGAGATTTTAATGCCCACAACACCATCTGGGGCTCCGCTGCCACTAGCGGTAGAGGGAGAGATTTTGAAAGACTGATCAGGCGGCTGGACCTGTGTTTGTTGAACACAGGGGAACCTACGCACTTCTATATTGCACACAGTACTTCTTCAAGTGTCGATATCACCTTGTGCAGTCGTGCGCTGGTTCCCCTGCTACAGTGGGGTGTACACGACAACCTTTGTAATAGTGACCATTTCCCGATTATCGTTACTCTTCCGAACCAGAGACCATCGAGTTACCAAGTCGATGGCTTCTCCATCGGGCTGATTGGCCAACATTCACAGCACATGCGGTGTTTGCCTAAGATACCTTTGAGAGTGTCGATGATCATACCATTCACATAAAGAATGGTATGTTGGCTGCTGCTGAGGAAGCCGGAAGCTTGTCCCTTGGTGGACAGCCGAGATTTCTGCAGCCATTTAAGATCGTCGACGTGCTTTCAAATGCTATCGGAGGCAAAACACCATGGCCAACCTTAACACCTTCAAAAGGATGCGTGATAGAGCCCGATATCTGATTCGGGAGAGTAAGAAAACGACGTGGGAAAAGTATGTGTCGTCCATGACGGCGCATACTCCTTCATCTCAAGTGTGGACTAAGCTTCGTCGGATCTCCGGACTCCCGACATCATTGACGATATCCGGAGTCTCCATCAACGGAGACATCATCATGGACCATCTCGCCATTGCCAAGAGTATTGGATCGCACTTCTCCGATGTATCCTGCTCTGGGAGTTACGATCCTACATTTCTGACTCTGAAGCGGGAGGCAGAGACTCACCCCTTGTCCGTTGCCACTGCTGCTTCGGAGTCCTACAATTTACTATTCTCTGAATGGGAACTTAACAGTGCGCTTGCACTGTGCAGGGATACGGCTTCTGGACCGCATAACATCGTATATGGATTGAAGAGGAGTTTCGGCCTCAATGGCGAGAGGGGATCGTGATACTGATTCCCAAGGCTATAAAGAATTCCAAGTTTGTCAGCAGCTACAGTATAGGCCCATTTATCTGATAACTGGCCTATATAAGCTGCTGGAGAAGATGGTGAACCGTCGACTGATGCGGTTCTTGGAACAGAGAGGTCTCCTGTCTGAGTACCAGTGTGGATTTGTCTCTCATAGGTCCACCACCGATCATCTGGTGCGATTTGAGAGCGCCATACAGGAGGCATTTCTCCGAAAGCAGCACCTAGTCATGGTTTTCTTTGACATCGAGGAAGCCTACGACACCACATGGCGCTACGGGATCCTTTCCACTCTTCCGTGTAAGGGTCGGTAGGACATTATCGCAATATTATTCGCAAGAAAATGGCGTTCCTCAGGGTTCAGTGTTGAATCACTTTCTTCGCGGTTGCCATAAATGGCATTGTTGCCGCCGACGGGCTCACGGTTGTTCCATCGCTTTATGTAGACGATTTAGGTTTGCATTACAGCTCTCGAAGTATGGCAATTGCAGCTAGCTATTAACCGGGTCGACAAGTGGGCTCACGACCGAGGTTTTCGTTTTTCAGCAGGGAAAACCTCCGTCGTCCATTTTTGTCGGCTCCGGAGGCTACATTTACACCCTGCATTAGATCTCAGGGATGCTGCGGCGCCGTTGGTTGACACAGCTCTTCTTGGGGCTCCATTTTGACAGTAAATTAACGTGGCAGCACTATATACGGCAACTAAAAACGGCGGGTCTCAGGAAACTGAACATGCTCAAGTTTCTTAGTGGCAGTAAGTGGGGGGCTGACCCTGCGGTGCTGCTTCGGTTCTACCAAGTCCTCGTCCTGTCCCGGCTAGACTATGGTTCTGCGGCATATGGCTCAGCAAGGCCGGCAACCTTGAAAATGCTGGACATTATCCTCCATAGTGGCGTTAAATGGCTACCGGTGCCTTCCGGACCAACCCGATACCCAGCCTACTCACCGAATCGGGTGTTCCACCTCTCAATTATAGACACCAACATATGCTTTTAGCATATGCTGCCAATGTGCGTCAAATGCCGCAACATCCGAGCTATCGAGCTCTTTTGTTTTACCCAATACCACCCGAGGTACGCCAACCATCCTCGTGCCGCTCGGCCGGTTGGTATTAGACTCAATAGCTCCTGAAGAGAAAGAGGAGTGGCTGTAGGCCCCTGTATGATCCGGACACCTACCAAGGTGCCTCCGTGGCAAGTCCAGCGTCCGTAAATTCGGATAGATCTACACCGAGGTCCTAAGGTGAACACGGATGTCTCCGTTTATCGCAGGCAGTTCCACAGCATAGTTCACCACGCTGGCATTCTCTAGACGAATGGTTCGAAGGTGGACGAGAAGATGGATTGTGCTTACGTTATTGATGGTGCAAATACCAAGATCTCTTTGCCTGAGGGCGGTAGTGTGTTTACTGCGGAGCTCGTTGCCATCTATGAAGCTCTTCAGTTTGCACTACAGGACGCACGAATCCACTTTCTCGTGTGTACCGACTCTTTGAGTTCGTTGCTGTCAATTGCTACATGTTTCCCGCAAGACCTCCTAGTGCAGCGAATCCACGCCCTACTAGCCGGGCTGTGCCACGCTGACACTCGAATTACCTTTCTCTGGCTTCCAAGCCACATGGGAATTGCGGGAAATGAGTTAGTGGATCAAGCTGCAAAAGAGGCGGTATCACTACTGAACTGACCCTTAAGTACAATACAATTATATCGAGGTCCGAACCTCTGCTACCGTTAATTGTACGACTTTAGATTGGAAGCGGAAGGACTCGGTCTCTGCCAACATGACCCTAGATACACTTATTAGAACCGTGTTGTCGAGTCTAAGCTTAAATGAAAACACCGTTACTCTGGTATGAACGACATTCTATTGATCAACAGAGTACATTTACAATATAAAACAAATAAACAATAAATCAATATCAAAACAGGACATGGAAATCACCCTAAATTGCCCTTAAACCAGTTCCCATCAGAAGCGCGACGAAGTATAGTACAGTAGTCAATTAAAACATTCCTAACATTTTCCCTTTTCGTATAAGATGAAAACCTTCAGCTGAACTAGAGGAACAGAGTTACATATCTCACATGCAAAGGTACATTACATCACGACTAACACAACACGCACATAACCTTGACCAATATTACCAACTGAAACTCAATGCCGATAAACAAACATTTATCATAGGGCGGATAACTTCATTAAAATCCAACTCCTATTAATAGCATGAATCACAGAGCTAGTCATTCCAATCACCAAACCAGTGACATGGCTGCCGCCTTTTAACTACAGTACTACATAAACAGCAGTTCGTCGATAATGGTGGTTCGCTACCAACTGAAGATAACTTCTAATAGGAAAAACTAAAACAATCGTCATTGTCAGAGATCTCAAACTATACTTCATGCTAAATAACATACTTAAACAGATCCTAATCAGGATATCCTACAGTGGTTAGAGGGAAAGGAGAACATTTACATTACTTTACTAATTAAATAAAATCTACTAACCACATAACAAAATGATAGTCAACCCTAACACGGTATCACAATGTCGGCGACTCAATAAATCATAAATACACTTCAGATGCTGACCTCACATATCATCAAAACATTAATACAGCATAACGTACTGTGCCCGATTTACCAGAGGTGTGACAGCCAGAATCCTCAGGATGACTATGGATTGTTGTAAACAGCAGCACCCCGGCTGAAAATACTTACCGTTACAGCTAGCATATCACACTCTGAAAACTAAGAACATATAAGGATGAACCCCTAAATAAATAAATAAATACCATGGTCTGTCCTCCCAGGGACCGAAAGCACCTAATCAAAACGAGAGCTAGAGAGCTCTATAAATCTCGGGTCTCATAGGAATGTGGATTGGGTAAATAGGCATTGCTTCATCATCTTGACCATAATATTTACTTCAAAACCCCCAGTACGATAAATCAAAATGGCAAAAAAAAAACGTTGCAAGCAATCGTAAACACGTACTTGCATTTATTGATAAAAATCCACCCACCAGTCACTACAAATTATAAGTAACAACATAAATGCAAAAATAAAAACGACACGATTGACTTCGAAACGTCAATAAACAGCGAATAATAACACAGATATGATACCTGCATATATGAAATAAACTAACAAGAATCGATATTAACCTACTGCAACCAGGAATTCATGATCGACGGAAATAAAAATATAAATAGAGTGAATCGATGAAAATGACTCTAATGACGATGGCCTGTCGTCATCACAACTTCAATGTCGAACTCTATACATGTTCGACCCCTGAATCCTGTCGTTATCTCCAAATAAATCAAATTAATCTAAATATTAATTAATAAAATACTAAAAATAATAATTTCGACTATATACAATCGTTAAACTACTTTGCTAAAATCATTGTTGAAATGCCATTATTTAACTGAGGTCCGACGGCTCAATAATAATTCTGCAATCTTCCACTAACAGTGTATTATAATCATGTGTTCTTTAGTTACAATAGGGTCAATAGTTCAGTCAACTAAGCCCAGACTAAGGTGTAATTCACTCCTAACTAGTCTTCACTTCAATAATAAATATACTAATAAACCTCTCATAAGACACCATGGAACCTCGCTCATGACACAGACTGTACTCGTAACGGGACAACGCAGCTGATCGCTCGACCCCTGAAGTGATATCACTGGCCTAGTACGCCTGGTCCGCCGCAGCGCAGCGCTGGCTCCGATCTGTGTTGTAAGTTAGCATTGGCGCTTACGAGACTTTTAAAACCTTGCGACCTGTTTTACACGTTAAAACACCGCAAGATATCCTCATAGGCGCTAATAAGTTCGACATCTCTACTTACTTTACTGTGCCCAATTATAATTTAATAAGTCGTCTCCTGTAATAGTCCAGTTTCGACAATAAGCGAAGACAGATAGCAAGTTCAAAATGCAATTAGTTTTGCCAGCTATCGGTAAATATAAAAAGAGAACGGAAAAATTAACCTCGCTATCAGAAAGGATTTCTTCACATTGTTACAAATTTTACATTCCCTTAACAGACTTGCAACACAGAAAATAAAAACGTACCGGTACGAACGCAACTTTCAACTTTACCGTAGATTACTATAAAATTCAATAATAATCATAAATTTCACTCCACAAACACCAAAATCAGTAAACTACCTACCGGTACATTTCAGAAGAACTTAACATTAAACAGACATAGAAGGCATAGCCATGACCCCTTCATAGAGTAGGCTGTTGCCTAAACCCGTTCACGGCTCCTTCGACTTTATTTAGAATATTACAAAAATCAATTATACCCATAAATTTCACTCCACAAACACCAAACTCAATAAACTACCATCATTTCAGAAGCATTTAACAGACATAGAAGGCACAGTCATGACCCCTTCGTAGAGTAGGCTATTGCCTAAAACTGATCACGCCTCCTTCAGCATTACGGTACATATGTTTTTAACTCAGTCTTTTTATTCTCATCCCTTTCTTTACAGAAGTAGTTTTTAATGGCATCAAGAGCATTTTTATTTAAACCATACTGGACAAATACTAAGGAAATTAGGAAATATATGTGGAACAGAATAGTCTTTTAATCGCCAGTTGGTTCTTTGGAGAAGTACTACTTCCTTCCCTTCTATCACAAATTTGTCAAATTTAACAATTAAATCTTCTTAAAAGTGAGCATCACATATGTAGGACTTTTCAGTAGCCTAAGTTCCCTATCCTTCCCTGGTATGGCCCCTTTGCACTTGATTAAACGTTCCTTATCTTTAGGAGGTTTGAAAAACCGTCTGACCTCTTTACAGTCCCCATAGCTAGATCTGCATCCTGGTACAAAAGAGCAAGGCATCTTCACTACTCACATTAAGCACTCATGAAAATGTAAGGGCTAAACTGCTGTTTACTTATTTAAATACAGTAACAATAAAATTAGCACACGAAGATAACGTCAACACACGACAAGAAATTCTATTTCAGTTAATGCTTCCTACAATAGCATTTCAGGTATTAATACTATGAAGTAATAGTGTAAGCACTTGTATATCAATAAACGTTTGCACAGAACACCACCAAAACACTCCGACCGATTAAATACTTAATATATCGCACATAAACTCATAAACATGTGTGGAAATCAACAATCTCAAATCGACTGCAGCGCTGTGTAGCGGCGAGTGCCAACCCAATCCGTATTCATTACATGCTATTGAGGGAGAAGAGATCACACTTTATATTCTATTCGTTATGCCTGCAGTAAGAGCACATACGAATATGCCAAGCTCCTAACTAGTCTTCGCTTCAATAAATAATACAGCCTTGTTCCAGGCTTCTTCACCTCAATATTGGACTCCCTTAAATACGAAGCAATATCTTTCCAAATTCTCACATCTAACAAGCGGAATTCCCAACAGTCACCAGAGCAACAAGCTGATACTGGATACATCGCTATGTTGCCATATTTCTCTGTGGCTTTCTCACAACACGGGAGTAATTCAACATTGACACGCTGTCGCACCAACAATAATAGAACAAGGCGTCAATAAGGCCCTAGCCCTCGCCTCCATGAACTGTTTAAAATCAAGTATTCAAGTTTGTCCTAACGCAACCTCATAATAATAATAATAATAATAATAATAATAATAATAATAATAATAATAATAATAATAATAATAATAACAGCTGTCTTCCAACAATCTCCTAATATGCTGCTCTCAGGTTCCATATAAATGCTTGGGGTCTTTATAATAAAATAATAACATAATAGCGCCTGAATTAAAGCGTCAATGCTTTCTTTACAATGTAAACAACTAGCTATAGCAAGCTTTCATCCTTAAATCCTTATAATATTTGCTTTAATGACATCAAAATATGTTATTCCTCAATTAGGAATAATTTCTGTTTTATCGGTCTCAACTCCAATGAAAGCGTAATACTGACTATTGGTCTTCAACGACTATCGACAGTGATAAGGATTCCTTAAAGAAAATCAACAGCTGGATCGCGACTAACATTTTCAAAAACCCAACTAAATTGAAATGAAATTCAATCTCAAAGTTGAAAATAAAAATCCAAAGAAATATTTAATATCGGAGAATACTCAAATCCGATTCAAAATAATTAAATAAATAGCAAAATTCTACATCAGGATCCTAATCCTGGGATTATATGAAAATCCTTAATCCTAAAAATGGGATTATCCAAAATCCTTAAATCCTATCGAATGAAAATAATTTCGATCTCCAGTAAAAATTGAAAATAGGACAACTCCTAAATATTACAATCCTAAAATAAAAATAATCCTTAAATAGGATTCAATCCTAACTTCATGACAATGTCCTCCATAAAATCCTTAATCCTTGACGAAAATCAAACTTTCAAAAGATCTCGCAATCAAATTCGATGTTATCTGTCGTCGTGAAAATCCTTCCATGAAGTAAAAATGAAAATAAATCATCAGCTAAAATTTCTAATTATCAACAATCCGAAAGATCAGAACTGGCATTAACCATAATCGAAAATACGCCGCTGTCCTAAAATGCAATACTGGCAGGAACGATCTGCAACCCCAATAAGCATTAACTTCAAATGAGACCGTCCACACATAAAAGCTTCAATGTAGATTCCAATAAGCATGTAACGTAGATGGTAAAACAGTGAACAATCACAATGAGAATGGTCCTAAAGGCATGCTTCAAACAACTAACAACTACTGAACTGATAATATAAATGAACTTTTCATCTTACTTTGTGAAGGCTTCATGTTGATGCACCGAAGCACTAAGCATGAAACACCACGCTGTGAAGAATGAACTACGGACCTCGGGTCGGGTCCCACTCGCTGCCTCGAACAAGCTTCCATTGCCTAGCGCTGACCGTCCGGTCCTCGGCTATAGCTCAATGTTCCACCCAGGCACGTCCCTCGGTAGCCGTAAGCCTCCGCTCGCCTAGCTGAGTCCTATTGGATCGACTCCCGACATCTTCTTGGCTCTCGAGCGTCACTCCGTTCCATCCTTCTGATCTTGGCACCTCGAAGTCCTGGTTGATTTCGTTCATGTTATACCTCAAGTACTGTATATTCAGTTCGTGCGGTTTATGTAGTCTTTCTTCTTCTGAATTTCCACGGCCACATCAAGCCTCTGATTCTCGTGGCTTGATACCGGTCAACCATGAACACTCCTGCAGCATCGTTTAGACTACGTCTCTCCTAAGCATTCTAGCACGCACGCATCTCACTCGTAGCTAAATCGCATGTACCAGTCCCATACATATTTATAGCATTTTCCATGTTCATAATATTTTCACTCAGAATAAACAGTTTACGAATCTCACCTTTCTTCTGCATACAGTTTTCATCAATATAATTATTTCCAGCACTGTTCCTTTAATAGCACCCCCCTGCGTTAGCTTTAAATCAATTTCGAATACTGTTTCCCAAATCTCCACAACAAAATGGACGCTCTTTGTCCTTCATGCAACAGTCACATTCATGAAACATGTCTTTTTATCACTTGAAAATGTCTCAATTCTTTTGTAACTCATACACGTTACCTATGCGTGTACTTACTTGCGTTTACCACTATTTTTCACTCGTTTCTTATAAATTTCCACATTGCACAACGAGACTCGGTCTCGCACGGAGCACACATTCGACACGTCCGTTCGTCCCAGAGTCACCTCACTATGGTCACGTCTTCTCCTTCCACCCTCAAATTTTTGCGTGGCAAACACCTTTTCGCGCGTGAACATGGCTTATGTCGAATTACCATTAAACTCACGCAAATCTTTACATAGATTTTAACATGGTAATTCACCAATTAAATAATGTAGTTATTTCAGAGTCCCAAAAATGATATAAATAGCCAAAATATCATTTTTGCTCAAATAAAGTATGGTTTTTCAAGACTTCCTTTGGCTGCATTTGTCACGTGACCTCGGCCTAGCAACACGACTTCTCCCATGGACACCTATATTCGTATCGCGGATAGTCTACCTTCTCAGGCGTCCAATCAGATCGCTCCTTATATCTGATCGCCATATATCCAACCATCTAATTTTTCATTGGGCAACACCTTTTCTTCACTAACTCTTTCTGCTAAACCGGATTCATGACCAATTTCCAAGCCTCGTTAATTTTCCAAACTCAATGTTAAAATTTTTCTTCGGTCTCTCCATCATCATAAAACGAATTCCGGAGACAGTACCTTTCAGTATACATCTTTCTTTACCCTCACAAACTTTAGCAACATTTCGTCGAACTCAATATTGCTTATTTCCCTCCGACATTGAACGTGACATTCTACAGTGATCACAATCACAAATAATAAGCAGAACATCCTTCATACGGCAGGTCATTCCCTCGACAAGTTGATCATTTCCAGGATACCAAATACTACATCATCGTTTCCAAAACATGTGAGATCCAATTCAGTCTTCCTGATTTCTTCAATACAATAATAAATTTCAATTTAAAGTTGTTATTTCCTTCTTACATTGGTACTTGTCATTCCTCCGATCTAAATGACACAGGGCAGAAACTTGTGAATAGCCCCAGGCTATCCCAGCCTCCTCGGGAAACTCCACCTATATCCACTATATCTTATCGGCTCGATGATTTCAACATATCTCTCCTCTAGTAGATTCTAAAAACTTAACCATTGTCGTTGTGACGACCGACAGCAAGGCAGACCTACCATCTTGTTAAACAGAACACACTCTATAGAGTATCGCCACAAGTAGAAGACTTCCATTTTGCCTGTTCGGTGGTGCGCAAGGTTGAGAGCCGGCCAAACACATCATAGTCGCAGAGACTAAATACACAAATCAGATGGTGTTGAGAGTAGAGACAAGTCTTGTGTCGTAATAACGGCACAACTACCACCTCGACCAATGGAGGTATCCGCTAGAGATATTCCTTCTCAGTTACGCCGACAAATACTGGCATTCAGGGAGCGCCAATGGCTAGTTGACCCAATACCCAGTAAACTGAGAGCGATAGCGGGAACTACTCGCGTGTGGCGGAGCTCTTTCCGATCACGGAAGGAGTCTGTCATTTTATGTAGGCTAAGGATAAGTCATACAAAATCCACCCACTCGAACCTTACGAGAAGGGAAGACCCCCCACTTTGTACCTGTGAAGCCATTTTCAACGTTGCCCACATTTTAACCGATTGTTAGGATCTTGCTCACTTACGAAGAAACCTTGGTTTGCACATGACACTCAAACTTGACTGCTGATCTCGTCATTCGCTTTATAAGCGTACATAGACTCAACGACTTGTTAATTTTTGTATGCAGCTTATTCTCCCCGTAATCCTTGTTTATATTATAATTATTAGTATCATTTATTTTTTGCTTTATTAATTTTCGGTCTTTTCGAATTTAGGCGTCCATCTCTAAATTTTAAATTCTATTCCTAATTTGTATACTTTAATCTTTGTTAAGAGGGGCAGATGACCTCGTAGTTCCGGCCCTTAAAACAGCAGTAAGTAACTAACACACTGGAAGGCAGCCAAAATTATTCTGTTTTTTATAGATATTTTTCAGAAGATTAGCCATATAATTGCCTAAATTTTCATAGATAATTTTAAACATTTATAAATGTTTTTTCCAAATTATTATTTTAAAACGTATTGTAAGGATATCCATTTTTAATTTAAGCTTTTTCCTTAGAATAAGTATTTCATTCTCTTAATTGTGCTGAAGAAGAAACCATTGTTGTTTCGAAACATGTACACTTCAAATAATCTATAAATTTTAGACATGTAAGTGTGTTTCTGTTAGTATTGATTTGGCGTATAATTAACTTAAGTGTTTCTTAGTTATTCTGTCAATACAGATCCAAACAATATGCTATTCTGGCAAATATTTTGCTTCATTTATATTTTACACAATTTTATACATCAAGACCAACATCAAGAAATTATTGGAAATGAAAATGATAATCCACAGCCTGCTTCCAGTCTCCGACCGGGTCAGGAATGGAATGAATGAAGCCCCCATCTAGCGGCGAGGATATGAACTGTGCCGGCTGCCGAGGCCTGACGCACTCCTCTGGGGCAATGATTAAATGTATGACAGATGAAATGAAATGATAGTGGAGAGTGTTGCTGGAATGGAATTTGGACAGGGAAAACCGGAGTACTCGGAGAAAAACCTGTCTGCCTCCGTTTTGTCCAGCACAGATCTCACATGGAGTGTCCGGGATTTGAACCACGGACCCAGTGGTGAGAGGCCGGCGTGCTGCCGCCTAAGCCACGGAGGCTTTATCAAGAAATTATTGAACCAATGTAATTTTTATATCCATATATTTTGTACAAAACCTCTTATAACCAAAAATAGGAGGTATTTCGTGCGGGTTCTGAGCGAGCTGCGAGGAGTCTTACCCCGGGTGGCCTTGTTGATTCGGTACCCCACTCAATTTCAACTAATTCCCTCTCCCCTCTCCCAGCAATTAAAACTAAATACCCTTCTTTTCTTTTTCTCCCCACGGCCGAAGATCACCTTAGTTGTGATGGCGGTCAGCTCTCCCCTTCATCATCATCATCAACATCACCAAGACCCCGCTGATGAGCCAACTTGGTGTTCCTGGGCGAAACCCCACACAAGACACGGCATAAACCTAGAAGAATTGCTGAGTTTTGATGTAGGAGTTGTTTGTGCTAGAAATTATGATGAAAATTTTGTATGGATTTTATGTAATATCATAATCTGAAAAGTCGCAATATCAATCTAACTAATGTGCTTTTGAGGGTTCCGCAACCTCCTACGGCTTTCCTCCTACAAGATGGCGGCCGCGTGAGTCCTACCACTTACATGGCGCGCTTCTTCGAACCCTTGGTCGGATTTTGACAAATGAGGTGTCGTAGGACTTGGGGTGACGCCTCTTTCCCCTGGACAACTTATTTCCACCCCAAAATAAAACCTACCCCTACTAGGGGGTGAAAGAGTAATTTTTTTAGTAAACGTTGCTTTGCACATGCAACATGCATGCAGTTTAATGCTATGATAAAATTAAACGTTGTTACACATGCATACAACTGGATGCCACTATGATTTAACATTTTTGTTTTTGTTTTTACGCATGCGCACTTGTGTTTTTTTTAGAGGGCGGACTTTTTAAATAATGATTTATGGTTGAGTCATATATTTTTTTTTTGAAATTTAACCAAAAGATTGAAAACTAATAGGTCATGCGCTTTATATCATCTCATGAACCAATAAGGATAGGGACATGTATGAGGTATTGTAGAACATGGGATGACGCCCCCTCTTTGAATGTATTTTTGAAATTTCAACAAAGGGCCTAACTACACTTTTGTTAATATTTTGCGAACCAATCATTCTAGGGACTTGTATGAGGGGTCCTAGCACTTGGGGCGATGTTTCCCCTTGGGGGGGGGGGGTGAAACTACCCCTAAAAATTGAAAAATCGATATCTTGGAAACTAAGAACCCTAAAATTATGTGCGACAGCTCAAAATATAGAACATGGCATACGCTTTCACCCCAATAGATCATGTCACCCCTAAAACAGTAAATAGTAATTATATGGTAAGAAAAAGGTGTTAAACACTTCAAAATGATAAATGAACCTAAGATTTGTATTTTTGATGAAAAATAGTAGGGGGGTGAAGACTACCCCAAAATTGAAAAATTGATATCCTGGAAACTAAGAACCCTAAAATTAAGAGTGATAGCTTAAAAAATCGGTCATAACCATGACATACGCCTTTACCACGATAGGTCATTTCACCCCTAAAATAGTAAATAGTAACTGTATGGGGAGAAAAAAAGGTGTTAAACACTTCAAAATGATCAATGAACCTAAGATTTTTTGTCTTGATGAAAAATTGTAGGGGGATGAAAACTCTCCCAAATTGAAAATTCGATATCTGAGAAACTAAGAACCCTAAAATTAAGAGTGATAGCTTAGAAAATAGATCTTGACATGCGCTTTTACCACGATAGGTCACTTAACCCCTAAAATAGTAAATAGTATTTGTTACATGGGAAAAATATGTTAAACAGTTAAAAATGATAATTTGTTTTAATGAAAAATAGTAGGGGGTGAAAACTATCCCAAAATTGAAAAATTGGTATCTTGGAAACTAATAACCCAAAAATTATGCGTTATAGCTCAACAAATTGGTAATTGAATACTCTTTTACCACGATAGGTTATTTTACCCCAAAAACAATGAATGTAGATTTTACAGGGAAAAAGGGAAACCAATAATCAGATTTGGACACATGAGGTGTTATAGGACTCAGGGTGACAATCCCTTTTTGGATTTATTATTTATGTTTGAAATTTTGACAAAGGGTTTAACTACACATTTTGAAAATTCAGAGTTTTAAAACTTTTAAATTTATTTTAATATTGTTTTTAGTAGAGAGAGACAGTATCGGTTGTGTTTAAACGAGCATGTCGCTGACCACGGTGGCCATGTCCAATGGATGAATCTATATTTTGTAAAGCATTGATTGAAGAGGGTCATGCGACGACTTGTTTTAAGAATATTTTTTATGATTTTTCCTATGATGCATGCATTTATTTAAATATCCCAAAACGGCAAAGTTACTGATTTGAGATTTTATAAACTAATAATGGGAAGTGGACACATAAGATGTCTTTATATGGCTTATGAATTTTCCCAAAAAGATTGAAAACAACAAGGTCATGGACTTTTGTTTCTCTTAATATATTGCAAACCCATAATGTTAGATGTTTAAGGTGAGTGATGAAACATAGCTAGGTAGAGAACGAATTATTGTAGGCTACATGTATGGTGACTGACACGTCTTTGACCATTGAAACTTGTTTTTAAACCTGACCGCAGTACATAAGGAGTATAAGTTTCAGGCTTGGCATGAAAAATGGTGTACACAAAATCCAATTTATCGATTCAAGAATTAAGAGTCGACTATCTTTAATTAATTGGTTAAAGAGGGTAGCTTTAAAAAAAAGTGGTGACTACACTGAACCAAACCGATCCAATACAATCCTTTTTGAATGTCTAATGTTACTCCCTAACCATTTTGTGCTGCAGTGGCAAGCACTTTTGGCTTTTGCACTAGAGGTCTTAACTCGATTTTTAGCTTTGAGGCTTAGAACGAACCAAACTAAATAATCCGGTCATGGTGGTGCAGTGGTAAAGCTGTTAGCCTTTGACTAATGTAGACCAGGGTTTGATTTTAGGTTATTGCGCATGTCATAAACTTATAAAAAAAGCAGGGATAGTGTTTAAGACTGATTAAACTTGTCATTTTTTAAAATTATTACTTGAATTACAATTACAAAGGTGGACTGGGTTTGATATGCAGTTAATGCAAGTAAGATTTTTGATTTGTTTTTTATTTTATTTTAGACTTTAGATTTAAGAATTTACATTTTAGATTTTAGTTTTGCAAAAAGACAAAACCATTTTAATTCTAGAATTTACATTTAGATTTTAGATTTTGCAAAAAAGATCAAACCATAATGTCATGAATTTAAATTTTCGTTAACTAATTACCGTTATTAAAGAAAGACATATAAGGATTTTTATTACTTGAAATTATATTTTCTATACTATAATTTTTTAGATTTTAGATTTTAGATATTGGATTTTAGATTTTAGGTAAAGATCAAACTAATATTGACTAGTCATTAGACACTGGTATGTATATAGAAAGATGATTAGACTATATGTTAAGATGAATTTTTAGGTGTTGACTGGCCTTGCAGAATTTACTAACCAGACATGAGTTAACTACCAACGAAATACTTTGGCGACTATGCTTGCTATTGGCCAGTGAGTAGGGTTTTAGGAAAACTGTTTGCTATTTTGGGTTATATACAACAAATGCTTAGACCTA
Organism: Meconema thalassinum; assembly: GCA_946902985.2. Taxonomy (NCBI): domain Eukaryota; kingdom Metazoa; phylum Arthropoda; class Insecta; order Orthoptera; family Tettigoniidae; genus Meconema; species Meconema thalassinum. The sequence continues at coordinate 43,872,386 of OX336392.1, forward strand.
CTGAGCGACTATGTTTGCTAAACAAGACATTATACCAGGGACGATTGCTTTCTTATGTAGCTCAGGCAAGAAAAGCATTTCTACAAAATCTGTTGACATTGAATATAGATTTAGGTATTAGGAAGTCATTTTTAAAGGCCTTTGTCTGGAGCGTGGCACTCTATGAAAGTGAAACTTTGACTATTGGTGTAGCAGAAAAGTGGAGAATTGAAGTGTTTGGAATGTGGTGTTTCAGGAGAATGATGAAGGTGAAATGGGTAAATAGGGTTACAAACAAAGAGGTATTAAGACAAGTGGGAGAGGAGAGATGTTTATGGCGACTGCTAATGAAGTGAAGAGATAGGTTGGTAGGACACATACTAAGACACTATTTTCTGTCAGCACATAAACTTGCTGCAGCGGGTTTCTATTATTTGAACCGAGAAGATGTTGTGCGATGTGTGTTTTGCAGTGTTGAACTCTCACACAGGGAAGAAGGGGACGATCCCTTTCAAGACCATTTGCGATGGTCTCCTCGTTGTCCTTACATGCTTTAAAAAAAAGTGGGTAACATACCAGTTTATCCATTTTACCGAACCACAAGTCCATTCGCTACTACTTACTTTGCTCAATCACAAATAAATAATAATGATGTATTACCAGCCAACAGTTGTGTTGATATATGTGGTCCATATGCAATAGACAGTGATGAATTGGCATGTGCCTGGAATCTTTAGTTTTGATATTTGATCTTGCGTAAAACAGAACAATAGGAACAGTAAATAAATACATTTCATTGACATAAATCATATTTCTGCATGTAGTTACAAAGAGAGGGATACAGGGTCAGGGGGAAGGATAGGAAGCAGGATATACTTTATTATTATTATTATTATTATTATTATTATTATTATTATTATTATTATTATTATTATTATTATTATTATTTGAAACCTGTACCACGGCAGTTGCGTAGTAATCCCCCCACTTTTCTCCCCATGACCCCTCTCTTAATTTTTCTAGTATTATATATTTTATTCATGGTACTTTTTCTATCATTAACATTCCTTTTATAGTTCATAATTCTTTAATGGCAGTTGTATTTGACCCATACTTAAAGGTTACTTTTGCAGAGGATGTCATGCGAGATGAACTGGTGTTTACAGGATTTCCTTCCATAAGTCTCAGCAGAGGAAGGCCTTTGAACCATGGACTTGTAACACTAGAAAGTCAATCACCTACTACACAGTACTATAAGTTAAATATCAGACAGATACAAGAGAGGTTTAGTTGCCACCAGTGTTGTGGGAGCACAGCAAACTAATAAGAATGTAATAAACCAATACAAACCTTGCATACCCTATAACATATTAACTTATTAACCGCTGTTGAATGAAATATGATACTGAAAGGAATCAGACTTCTGAAGGAAGAAATGAGGACAAAATTAATTATATTCTTCTTTCTTAGTTTTTACAGATATAAAATCCAAAGAACATCTTCATGAAATGAGCAATATTTAATTTCATCAGGTCATTGTTCCAGTAGATAATTGTCATCACACGTTAGAGCCACGCATATTGCAAACCTGTAAGAGAGAAATGCAATTAATATCCTAATTATGTTGTAGGGGCTATGCGACATCGTGATCACGTGGATTCTTTGTACTTGGGAAGTGTATGTGGGATATGTCTGATTGCCCATGGCATTGTGATGGCAGTATGTGTGTGTATTTGTAATGGCGACTAAAATTTGGAAGGAGGCAGATGTGACCTTAATTTAGGAGATATCCTAACATTTGCCTGGGATAGAAGAGGGAAACCACAGAAAACCATTTCTAGGATGGTTGGGATGAGACGTTGAACACATCACTTCTCAGCTCTGCCTCACGAGGCTGAGTGTATCCCGTTTTAACCCTCAGACTAAAATTAAGCGTCTTGGCAGAGCCAGGACCTCTGGATATGAAGTATCAATATACTGTACTTACAGGTGTAGCCAAATGACTGCTACTCTGTGGCACGCACGGCACATCTATACCCCGAGACCACAGTACAATGTTAAGCATGCACATATAGAACTTTTGCTGCTCATGGAAGGAGGGGACAAGTGTAGTATTGATAAACTAAGTTACCCTATCACTTTAATTCCATTGTTATTAATATTATTTGTTACACAAATAGCCTACCAATTAGTAAACCGATTGAAGCATTTCCTGATGCAACAAGCATTGAATTTAATTTTGGGATTGTCTTTAGGGGCACCGATAGGCAGTCATAATATTCACTATAATGTTATATAGGCTATATACATGTTTCGCCTTTTATAATTCAGTCTAGCCTGCAAGCCTCTGTTTGCAAACAAGTCATCTCTATGATCCCCTGCTTCTACACTCTCACTTTAAATCGTTAAACATTGAAACTAACTAACATAGCCTCCTAGGTCTACCTCTGATTCTCGTACCCTGTATCTTCGAGCTCATTAACCTCTTAGGTAATCTCTCCTCCTCCATTCTCATTACATGACCCCACCATTATACGAACAGCTTCATCTAGCATTTCATTTTAAACCTAGTCTTTATCTCATCATAATTACACGTATTATCAGGCAGATTACACACAATCAAGCAGTATACGAGGCTGATGTCCACTATGTCTAAAAGCCCTAAATGAAGCAAAGACTGCAACTATTTCTAATAACGTCACCTGTATATTTTGATTGTCTCCCTGCAATAGTGTCATAATTCTCGTTAGATTTACTGTGTGCCGTTCACAGATTAGAACACGTGGCATGCATTATCAAAAGATCTAGGCCACATTCCAGTACCTCGAGTGACTTTCTCACACATCTAACAGTCTACCAGGGTGCAATAGCCCATTTGAATTTATCAGAGGGGGGGGGCATGAACTAAGTGTATTGCTAATCAAAACCTACATAGCCAACCCATATACTGGTGTAAAATGAATAGATCAAAGTTTCATCAATACGGTAACTTACCTTTGCTGAAATAGGATTAGTATACAACTGTTCGGACAACATAATCAGGCAACTCCAGTCTATAGGCTATTGGACAAATGTAGTACATAATCTGCTGCCTTCCTTGAAATGCCTCATTACCTGAGAAGAGAATAGAAAAGAAACACAATAAGACAAACAGTTCACAACTATTCTGCAAATAGGCCTATCTCTGTTTCAATAAAGTAGGTTAGGCTATCTAAAGCCATTCATATAATTGGACACTCACAATACTTCACAAGATCATTCTAATATGCCACCAACTGCACTGGACGAAGTAATCACAATAAAGCCCACAATTCGTAAACAGAAACACTATCATAATAGATAGATATTAAAATCATACCCTGGCTGCAAAACTACAAAGTAACTATTAAAATAAATAAATAAATAAATAAATAAATAAATAAATACCAACCGTATTAATGCAATACCCTACGAAGGAAGATCTAGTTGGAAGCATCAAAAGCACATACACACACGATCATGAGTAGGATAGCCAGTTGCCAGTAACATGTTTAAATGTAACCGGCATATCCATCCCGCATGAGCTTCAACCCATAGCAATCGAGTTTGACGGCAGCGCTACGGCAGCGCAACGAGTGCTCAGGCAGCGAAACTGTCAGCTGGCCGAAAGGCTTAGGAAGCGAAGGATATATAGTAGTTTCATCAACCTGTGGTGTGTGTCGTCTCACGGAACAACGTTCCGGGTTCTAGAATAATCTCACAAGTCGTGCAGCGACTACTTAAATCCGCTTCGCATATCTGCGAGGAAAATACATTTACCAATGATTTCAAATAGTATGAAAAGTCACTGTAACGTGGTAGATTATGCAGAATGACAAATAATAAATTCCTATAATCTGCAAAACGAAGATATGAATGTGTGCATCCAGGAATAACCAAGACCGACTACAATATATCGGACCGTAATACGACAATCGATTGTGCAAAAATGGTGGATATTTTAGGGGAAGGTGTCGAGTCTTCTTTGCGAGTAACGGCTGTTTGTTTACGTTTGTGTGAGTGCGTCTACTGCCAAGAATTCGCATAAATTCGTATTCTCGAGTGATCTCGTACAGTTTATTATGTTAATGGTGTACCGTAGGTAGTGTAGTGCATTGCGAATAATAATAAATACCGGTACCGGTACCATATAAGCGAAGTTTCGAAGTTAAAGCGCCAATAGTCGTGTGCGTTTTGACAGTTTGAACATACGGTACATTTATGGTTAGGGAAGGCCCCAACTGAAAATGGTGAACCCGTGTCTAAGCTGTTGGGACATAAATGCATTCTATAAGAATATTTATGTGATGAGAAATGTAAATGGATACTGTAAGCTGTACAATTTGGCGAGTCATCTTTCAAATTACAATAACCTATATCAAGACCCACCTCAGCTGTCCTTGAAGTGGTTTTCCGTGTTTTCTAACCTCTACTCCAGGAAAATGCCGAGAGGGGCAGATGACCTCGCTGTTTCGCCCCTTAAAACAATAATTGACTAACAAATGTCGAGATGGTTCCTAGCTTCAAACTACGGCCACCTTCTTCAAAATCCTAGCTTCAATTAGAAATATGCACACTACTACAGCCATTACAATGACACAGGTTATCAGACAGAGTCCACACATACCTAAATACAAGGGACAATATGACCACGATGTCGCAAAGGCCTTAAATGAATCAACATCCATGCAATAGTCTATGACGTATGACAGTCATCAATGGAACTCCTTATGATCTCCAGAAATGGAAGATTTGTGTCATTTGAGCCGTAGATTGGACTGACATACACATTGCGAAGAAATGTAATTCTAGGGTGAGGGCTGGAACCTGGTGCACTCAGCCTCATGAGGCAACTGAGTAGAGGAGGGTTCGATGCCCACCTCAGCCACCCTGCAAGTGGTTTTCTGTGGTTTGCCACCTCTACTGCAGGCAAATGCTGGGATGGAACCTAAAGTGAAAATACGGCCGCTTCCTATTCAAATCCTGGAAGTGGTTTTCCGTGGTTTCCCCAATTCTGCTCCAGGCAAATTTCAGGATGGTTCCTAACTCAGGCCCTGGCCTTCTCCTTCCCAATCCAATCCCCAATTGTTAAGCACACTATTTTAGCCAATTGGTGTGTCTGGTGACAGTTACATTGTTTCATTAGACTGTGGTGTGTGAGGGTCCATGTGAGTGTGTCTGTAGACAGTTACATTGTTTATTAGATATAGTTCATTGTTTCATTAGACCGCGGTGTGAGAGGGTCCATGTGAGTGTGTCTGGTGACAGTTACATTGTTTATTATATATTGAGCCCGTATGCGCTCATGCTGGTGATAATTTCTTAGGAAGCATGTTTATTACACCGATCATGTGTAGAACGCACTCTAGAAGCCAGTTCGAGCTTCAGATACTCTTTTGACTTTGGTACTGCATTCCAATGTTATTCCAAGACCAACTACATTATCTCAGACCGTAACATCAAAACAAAGTTGGTGGCAATCGTAGGGGACAGTTGTTGACACTGGCGGGCATGGCGCCATCTAAATAGCGGCGAAGACAAACATTCGCATAATTGATTAACTTCCACCAGTAATTACAGGATATTATGTAATAAGGCACAAATTCAATATGAAACCCTGACGTACTTCGCTACAAGCAACGCGAACAGACAGTAGCTAAAAATACAGACACAAGTAATGATGATGATGTTGATAATTGTTGTTTTAAGGGGCCTAACATCTAGGTTATCGGCCCCTAATGGTTTGGGTGATAGTGAAAGATGAGATGAAAATGAACACTTTAACTAATACTAACTACAAACTTACCTACTAGAAGAAGAAATAGTAAACAGATTAAGGATAAGGCAAATAAAAGACAGGAAGAAAGAAATGCCCTCAACCCTTGAGGATTGAGGGACTTGGAAGGAAGGAGAGCCATGAAAGGCAGATAGGAAAGGGGAGAGGGCCCGCCCCGAAGTCAGAGGGAAAAGGGGACAAAACGGACCCATCTCAGGAATCCCTCGGGGTAGCTAACTCCCAAACTCACCAGCCGTGAGAACTTGAGGGAGTAGCACTATCCAGGGTGCACCAGAAGTGGTGGGGATACATACACCCTGCCTCCTTGAGGGCCTTGTGCAGAAGGCAGGAGATAACATGAAAAGAAAAAGAAGGCTGACCCCTCGAAGAATGAGGGTATCAGGAAAGATGAGTCAAGGGCCAATTAAGGCGGGAAAGTGAAAGACTCCCTAGGCCTCGGATACCCTAATACCGTCGGGGTCGGAAGAAAACAAGAGTTGACGAAGAGAGGTCGAAAGGAGACGGAGAGGATCCCAGCAGAAGTAAGTGGAAGCAATGCCGGACTCAGCTGGGGTCCCGTGATCGCCAACCCACGTCCCACCTGATGTGAGCCCCTGGGGGGACAGACACAAATAAAGCAAAGATAAGACAAGTATCTAAAAAATACAAATACTTCTAAATGGAGCTCCAAGAATGCAAATATACATTGTTGTTGTTGTTGCTTATATTAGGGGCTACGACATCGTGGTCTTATAGCGCCATGTATTTGTGTGTGGAATTTGTCCAATCTCACAGGAAACTAACGCTCTCGCCCAATACAGCTCGTATTTTAAAAGCAAACCTGGTGTGCAACGTCATGGGACCACTATTAGCGCCACGCTAATGCGATTTGCGATAAATTTGAAGAAAAGTCATCTTTCAGATGTATGAGCACTCAAACCAACGTTCGTTAATCTAGCACAACCTCTTCTTGGTGTTGGGATTTTTTCCGACAGTATATTTGGGTAGTATTATTGTGATCAGCTATACTGATTAAAGATAGGTTATATACTGGCTGTAGGCTACATAAAGCAATAAAGAAATGAATAAGTGAATTCTTACGCAGTTTTGGGTTTCAAAGATAATAATATTGACTAATATAGGATTGAGTTGTAATTACCATTACTATTTTGTTAGAATCCACGCAACGGTATGAGTACTGTATATTTGCTAACAAATAGTTAGTATAAAGTCAATGCTTATTTGCAGAGTTAATGTTGTTTAAATGGGCGGAGCAGCGAGATTATCCCTCCCTCATTTACAGAGTGTTTTATGCTATAATATGTATTAAATACGATGTTTCAATTTAGGGATTTTCGGAAATAGGGCAATAGGGTTTATATGAATAAGTGTCTCAGAGTTAGTTTTAGGAGACTTAATACTCAAGTCATGCATAACCACAGAAAGTGGTGCAACAGCTCTACAATACTGACGTCACAAACCGCTGTGTCGTGGCCGACTCAACCGGGCATCACTTTATTGCCTACGTCACAGACAAAGTGGCTGTTCGTACTGGGGTCAGTACATTCCGTAGGCCACGCCACTGTGTACACGACTTATAGGCCTCTGTCGCATAGTACATAAGGGACTAGTACACCTCATACATCACCTCCTTATTTTTCTTTGGTACTTCTTTCCCGCAAACCAGGTGCATCGCTCTGATAAAATGCATTTCCTTGCTATATCATTTTAACTCATCTCTACAGGGTCTTTCATATAAAATAAGAGCGCCAAGCGGCGGCTTTGTTAACCACGGCTGCTGTCACCTTGGCCGAGCTTCTGGCGCGCCAAGGCCCCCTGCTTTAAGCGTTGTACAATCCTATATGATGCAGCGGCCTTGCTAGCGTGTGTACAATGCTGAAATCTTACTTTAGTTAGTTATTGTTGATGAAACCGAAACCCCTACCTGTGCTAATTTTGTGAGTGATTTATTCGGAGACCGTTCAAGATTCTCGCCAATGTCATCTAGCTCATCCTCTGTTAAAACTGTTCGTGTGCGGGCATGTTTTTTATTGAGCACCGAGCCAGTAGTGTCAAACTTATTTGCAATTACGTGAATCTGTGCTAGTGAAAGTGGCATTTCATCAGGAAATTGCTGAACAAATGCATCACGTACCCACCGAGCCGACTCGTACTTAAAATAAGTTTTACATAAAAAATACGATGTTGCAATGATAACAGTCTTACCAAGTTAGCACTTGAGGTTTAGCCTGGCGAATGAGCACCTGCACGCTTATTGCAAAGTCAAGTTTGGTAATGCCAATCTGTTATTTTTATACAGTCCATCGGAACTTGAAAAAAAAGCCAGCCATCGTATGTACTATGCGCGCTCTTTCAATACTATAGGGGTTTCGGTTTCATCAACAATAACTAAATAACTAACTAACTAAAGTAAGATTTCAGCATTGTACACACGCTAGCAAGGCCGCTGCATCATATAGGATTGTACACACGCTTAAAGCAGGGGGCCTTGGCGCGCCAAAAGCTCGGCCAAGGTGACCGCAGCTACGGTTCACAAAGCCGCCGCTTGGCGCTCTTATTTTATATGAAAGACCCTGTATATCCACCCGTACATCTCTTTAATGTAGCTTCGCTCATAAAATCATAAATCCATAGCTGCAGTCTTCAATGTGCATGCACGGACCGAGTATTGTATAGCAGTCGACCGTGGTTAGCTTTGGTAGGCACTAAAACCACTAGTCCACTAATTTTCAGCATTTATCTACCGACAGAGCGCTAGGTGCCTAGGTTAGGTCCTCTACTTACCTCATTATAGAGCAAGGGAAGACTGTACGAACTCACCCTTCGCTCGACCATAATTTTAATATTCAGTAGAGCATCCCATATTTCCCGCTTAACTTAAGCATACTTTTTCTAAACCACCCTGAATTATAATATAATGCTAAATTAAACTCATTACAATAATTTATTTTTATTTTTCAGATTCACGCATGCCGAATGGAATGAGTTTCAGAGAGTTAGTAAAAAATATGGAGGACCCGGAATGTTCTTGCTACGCTATGAGCACGACGATGTTTCATCAGTCTCGTTAAACAGTGATTCATCATCACTGTGGAGATTACCTCCACCTATCAAGAAAAATTTGATTGATAAACTATCACTTGGTATGTAGATTACAAATTATTATCCAGTTAGTTAGTAATTGCTTAGTTTGTATCATGCAAACTGTTACAGGACTATGAAATTCTAAGTTCCACAATCACGGCCATCCGGTTTCAGAAAATCTACTACAATTTATTTATCTTTGACAGAGTGTCCCTGTTTTGTTTCTATCATTTTAGGCGCGTTTCTGCTGTGAGTATGTTTTGCCTTTTCAATATTACAGCCTATTATATTTTCTAAATAAGCAACCAGATCCATAGTAAGTGTTTATTTTTCATAAGCACAACTATCAGTTATGTGATGTACTCGGCTAAGCAACGGGACATGTTGTTTTAAATTCAAATACGAGCCGGATTAGGCCTACGTCATGCCAATGGTCGGTGCACGGAGTCTCTACCAATGTACCGGTACTCTTAGTTGCGTGGAATGTGCTGGAAGAACTTGTGTTACTAATTCTCATTGTCGCCATCATCATCGTCGACTTTAATTTGTTTCCGAGTATAAATGTTCTTCCAAAATATTTACTCCTTACTCAAGCCTGTGAATATGCTTGCGGTGACTAAACAGTCCAATCCTAGCGCGGAACAAGCGTCCACACAGATCACATGGAATTGTTGGGGAGGGCTTGATTGTGCTTCGCGGAATTTCCGTGCCTGTCATTTGGTCTCTTCATATCTAGGACGTTCCCCTTCAAACACTTTCACAGCAATCAATTGGGATGGTCTGACGCCAAGTTGGACGGTCTTCAGCAAGTGTGTCCTAGACTTTGGGATCGAGGCCTTCCAAATACATATTCTGCTTAAATTAGTACTTGTAACGCCTCTTAGGACCTCCATGAGGTCTGGTGCCGGAACAAAGTTCACCAAACAGAATCTGACGTGAAAGTCTCGTATTACCCATCCAACGGACATGTCCAATGATGGATGATTCTATTCTATAGGCATGTGCTTTCTCAAGAACAGCAAGGTTAGTGATGTGGTCTTCCCACTTGACCCTAAGGATGGATTGAAGTTTTTGTTTTTGGAAACACTCAAGCTTTTTAAAATCATGTTGGTAAGTGTCCAAGTTACGCAGTCATAAGGCAAAGTTGATATGACAACCGTTTAGTACACCATGAACTTCGTGTTCATGATCAGATCTTGACTGAAGAAGACTCGGTGTAATAATCGCCCAAATGCTACGTGGGCAGCGCCAATGTTTGTAGGCCAAAGAAATAAAAATTCAGTCTTTTTTCGTAACGACGTACTGTATATAAATGATACTTTCACAAATCTGCGACTTCTCATGGAATATGGATTTCTTCCGTAGTACATAACATAGAACATAACCAAAGAATTGTAATCATTAATTGAATACTCGTATGGAATAGACGAGCCCCCTCCATATCTGTCGATCCATGATCCATTCTTCGTTCACAATCCTCTCCCAATCCTGGCCCCTCTCCTGTACTTCCTTCTTCACCAGATCTGACCATTGTTTTCTAGGTCTGCCAACTGATCTCCTCCCTCCTAGGTCTCTTGCAGATTTATTGGCACTCATTCTCTTCACGTGGCCGAACCACTTCATTCTAGCCTTCTGGATGTTTGTAGTATAGACTCCTCTATTCTCAACTCTTCTCTGATTTTATCATTCCTGATCGTGTCTTCCCTGTCTTCTGGATCATAGTACGCAGGAACTTGATTTCTACTGCTTTGCTTGGAGTTTCGAATTGTCCTTCCTGGTTAGTGTGGTGGTTTCCAGGCTGTATATGAGAATTGGTGCGTAGTAGGATTTGTACAATGTCACCTTGGTTTTGAGTATCGCTTGTTTATCCCAGAGTAGTTGTCTTACTTGGTGGTAAAAGTGCATTGCTTATCAAAATTGATATTCAGTCGCACACACATGTACAGCAACGCTTTCAAGAAAATTCAGATGAGAACACAAGTTTATCCTGTTATGACTGCCGCCATGTTCCAATGTATCAAACGCAAGCAGCGAGATCAAACTACGCTGTACGAGGGCTCAGAGAGGGTGTAAGTTGCTGCCAGCAGCAGAGAATACTGTAGGAATAAAAGAACGCGTTGCGTGCAGCATTGCTCGATAGCTGAGCGTTCAGCTTTAAAAATACGCTCCCACTGGCTGACAGTGGGAGCACCGGGTCACACTTCAAGTTGCTGCATTGTACTGGGTGTTCGTAAAGTAACCGGACTCGATATTTCGGATTCATTTTCTGACGTAGGATTACACAAACAAATCTAGTGACTGCACACATACCTTGACGTGAGAACAATATTGTTTAATTCTGGTGGAGATATTCTGGAAGTGCTGAGAGTAACACATGTTCAGACATAACACTAAGTCGTTTTCCGCACATTGGGTTCCCAAAGTTCCAGTTTACAAGAGATGTTGAAACTCACAACCATTTAAATTACTTCTTTGAGTTCTTGTAAGGAAAGCGGATTATCTCTGTATACTTTTTCTTTTATATATCCCCACAGAAAATGGATATGTTAAATTTGGCGAATGATCAGACCACAAATCTCCTAAGATTGGCTACTCTATCCCAAAAAAGAAATCGCTACATAGCCATGGTCGCGGTAGCAGTATGATAAGTGGCTCCATCTTGCTGGAACCAGCAATAGCGCTCATGCTCTTCCAATAAAGTTACGAATTGTTGCACAATGTCCCACTTTCAGCTATTTATATATGGGCCCAATTGATGCTCCAAGTTCTTGTGACAAACGTCCTAGAGATTACCGCGGAGATCTCTCAATGCACTGCTTAACATCGCGAAGGAAAGTGTCAGGAATTAATTTAGGTCTCGCACATTGTTCTCTATCACCCTCAAAGTCTGTGTCACGAAATCTGCGTACAGGATCATACAAAGATGATTTACCTAGTTTGGGTTCATCAACAAATCGTCTCCATTTTACTAAACACCTCTCATAACCTTCGCACTCAAAATATGCCTCGAATAGAGTGACCCGTTGTGCGCGCGTAAAATGCATTGTCGCCTACTTGACTTTGTAAGACTCACTCTGCACAAGGTAACAGTCACACTGTTCTGACACGACTACAACTGATTCTACAATGTCTGATAACATCTTATAGTTAAGCTTGGCAACTTATTCCGTTACGTGAGCTACGATTTCTCAGCGTTCGAGTCCGGTGACTTTACGAACACTCTGTAGTAGCACCAGTTTGGCATGACTTATAGTGTGATGAGTTCATTGAGCGTAAAAGGTGTTTTTCTTAACAGATTAAGTTGTAACGAAACACAACACATCTTATGAAAGTGAGCTTGAGGATATCCTGGGGGTCCATCATGCTTTAATTGATGTAACATTACGTAGTGCAGTTCATATATCATATTAATATGAGCTTCGGAGCCAGCTCTGTAAAACAACGTTTTTTTACTAGCTAGCGAAGGATTAAAATACCGGTACTCTTTATGAACTGACAAGGGAAGTCTCTGAACCGGGGAATCGCGGATCCTGCTGAAACTTAGCAAATATGTTGCTTGAGCCCAACTAGGCAGAACCATGAAGAAAAATCTTTCGGAAATTAACTCCTGCCCTCCGTAGACGGCAATAAGTACAACAATTTTGAACTGTGCGCGCTGGTCAAGCGCGGGTGTGCCTCACGCCTGATTGGTGGCTCAAAAGGTCATGCACCAAACGACTGCCCTCCCGTACTCGCGCTCACAACCTGCGCTGCGGCGTGGACATTAACGCTGCATCTTTACAATATATTGCACGTCGTGCTTTATTAATAATCATGCAATGTAAGGTATCACAAATACATATCATTACAACACAACACAGAGTAAACTGAACCAATAGTCAAACAAGTGAGTAAGTGACCAAGCTACTTCACATAGTTGTGACAACAGTGATGTTCGTGGTAATAATGTTGGAAACACAAACTGGTTTTACACTATCCATACCGTATAAACCACGGGCGAGTGCAAGTACTACATTGTATTGCACTGATATCGAAACAATATGGCACAGAGTGTTCAAACCCACCGGGATTGTCGGACAGGTACTGACTTCGGTACCATGCGTATTGCCACATTGAAGTAAAACGAGGGGACGACAATTGGTGATATGTCAGAGACTGCATTTTCATGATTGTATTTCTCTGGGCCAAATTGATGTCAAAATTCAATAACCGAACGGGGTTCGAAAATCTACGGACAAAGCTTTTCCAGACCCTAAAGCCGTATACATCCAATGGTTGACAATAGGCTGTGGCTCCAGGAGGTATCATTATCAGTCGTATGCGCTCTTCACTTTCTAACGATTTATGTCCAGAAAAGGAATCCAGAAGGAGTGCCACATTGCCGGACGGTACATGCTGTTTGAAAACATTGTGAAACCAATCCTTCAATTGTGCGGATCCCATTTTGCCAGATTTTGTAGGAACAACGTAAATATTGTCATGTGCAAACATAGTTTCTTTCACCCTTTTTCCAAACACACCTTTTGGTTCTTTCAGAGTTATGAAGAGAGGTCCTAGTAGCTTGCCGGCTGCTGTTATTGTTGGCATTATTGTATAACTGTGCGTTGTGGCCCCCACTGATTGCACTTTGGAGCACACCGTTTTCGACCCTTTTATAGCCAGTGTCCTACCCGAACACATCTCCAAATTGAACCCACTTGGATCACTATTACATGCGTTCCCAGGGCCGAGAGAATCAAGAACCGATGTAACCTCTTCTACGAATATTTCTGCTGCTGACATAATATCCATTTCTCGATGGGCATTCTTTGATGTCGTCACAGTTGTTATTTTTCGCGAAATGATATTATAGCGATCCTTAAAGTGCTGCACCCAGGAATGGCTGGCTTTAAACCCTGTACATTTTACGTCCTGTGCAGCAAGCATAGCCCATTGCTGAATAGTCACGTCATGTATTACTTCATTATTCTGATGGGCAATGTCAAATTGGGCTTTTACGACACATGTTATTCTCCTCAATTTGTCGCTGCGGGTGCCTCCCCTTTTCACTTGCTCTGCCCACAAATATAAATCTTTCTTGCTTTTTAAACGGTGAAACTTACTTTTTACCGACGAAAAGGAAAGCGGGCGCCTCTTACCGCTTTTCCAATAATCAACAGCATTTTGTTTGTATTCCATACCTACAGCTTCATCTGACACTTTCCTCGGTGAGCTATCGGTGGCAGTCCAAATATTATCTTCATCAGGGTTGTTGGTGTTACTGGTGTTACTGCCATCCGGTAGCTCATGTGTGGCGACAGTAAGAGTAGAATAGGAGTCCACGTTCATAGTGCTGTTCTCTATACAACCAGTTATGATGCCTGTAAATATCAATAAGCACAACAAATAAACACACTTGTTACAAGAGACGATCGCCAGAAAGTCAGATAGGCACAAAACCATCAATAGCCTATAGCCTACCATCCAAACTGTCCAACAGGTCCTGTTCTTGAATGCTGAGAGGCCTTTCCATACATTTTCCATATTTTTCCTCCAAACAACATATAACTTTTGCAATGTTAATATTCATCATGCAATGCATGGGACACTCTCCGTATACGGATATAAGCGTATGCCGGGTCTGTCGCCTCACATTCGGTGACTGTACGCCGTAGGCCGGGAAGCAACCTCTGACGCAGCCAATGAAGCTCACGCCACTGGCGCGCCAATTTAAACGTGTAAATCTTAATTTTTCATCTAGTACAAGGGGAAGTTAATTCCCGAAAGATTTCTCTTCACGGTTCTGCCTATTTGGGCTCACGCAACGTATCTGCAAAGTTCCAGCAGGATCAGCGATTCCCCGGTTCAGAGACTTCCCTTGTGAGTGTTCACGTTCAGAAGATAGCTCCTGAAGAATATATTTTTCTTGGTGGAGACCTCAATGGTCATGTGGGAAAAACTAAAGATGGATATGCGCAGTGTCATGGTGGTCAAGTATTTGGAGTGAGATATGAAGAGGGGTGCAATTTTTTTTTGCTGAAGCTCATGACATGACTTAGTCCTTGTCAACACTTTCTTCGGGAAGAGATCTACACATCTTATCACTTACACCAGAGGTGAATACTCCACACAGATTGACTACTGGCTGATACGAAGGCACGATCTTAGACTGACAAGAGATGCTAAGGTAATCCCATCTGAAAATATTGCACCACAGCATAAATTACTAGTTCTAGATATGCAAATTTTATTTGAATTTGAATTTATTGTTTCTCTTATACAGGCCACTGAGGCTACAAAGCCTCTTTATGCAGCTCTCTTCATTCAGAGGGCGGTTAAATACAATAGAATAAATGAAGAAAGAAAAAACTTAACCTATACATACAGTTGACAATAGGAGTTCTTGTTATTACATCCGTTCACCTTGGACATGATAATTGTATAGCTGATAGATTACAATGAAGGGAGTGTTTTATCTCTTTGATAGGAAGTCCTGAATACTGGTGCAATTTATATTTATTCCAGAGAATACTAGCTGAAATACGGAATGAACCTTTGCATTTTTCGGTTCTGTGATGAGGTATCTGGAGCATTTGTGCAGTGTGTCTATTCGCACGGTTATGCACTGATTGCATGGAAATTAGTGTGCAGTTAATATAAGACGGAATTTTGAATTTTAGAATTTTTATCACAGTCAGAGCCATGGCATACTGTCTTCGTTCCTTTAACTTTAGCCATCCAATCTGGACGTAAAATGGAGTTATATGAGACTCTCTTGGTACATTGAGAACAAACCGCAAGCAAGCATTTTGCATTCTTTGCAATTTTTTATTGAGGACCTCTCCCATATCATGGTAAATTATAGATCCATATTCAAATATTGGTAATATCAAAATCTGTATCAGCATCTTTCGTACATTTTGAGGCAAATAGAAGCAAGTACGCCTAATTTGATATAATGACGATGCAACCCTTTTCAGAATCATGTTTGTGTGATCCTGCCACGATAATCGAGAGTCAAAAATAACTCCCAGATTTCTTACTGCTGACTGGTACGGAACTGTTTGGGATGCAAGCTGTAAAGGCGGTACTGGGTCAGGTAGGGAACTGATTAATTTGGTATTGCGTTTTTTTCGAAGTTAAGTATTAGATTATGATCGAGTGCGTACTGAGATAGGCTTTGAATGTCACTGTTAATTAGAGCTACGTTCAAATGAATGGATTTCAGATCCGTGTGTAGATATAGCTGAAGGTCATCTGCGTACATATGATGTTGACAGAATTTAAGGACAGATGGAAGGTCATTTATATACACGGAGAACAGGAGTGGAGCAAGGACCGAACCCTGCGGCACACCTGTTGTTACTTCACACCATTCTGAAAGATTTTCATCTGCTAGGACTACTCTCTGACATCTGCCTGTTAGGTAAGACCTAAACCAGTTCGTTACTGACTTCGAAAGGCCTAGATTTCTTAATTTAACTAGTAGGATCTCATGGTGAACTCTGTCAAAAGCTTTGCTGAAATCGAATAGAGATAATATAGTTATTTCCTTCCGGTCCATTGCTAGACGAATGTCGTCTGTGACTTTGATAAGGGCTGTCAGAGTACTATGTTTTGATTTATATCCAGATTGGTTCGGGTTTAGGATTTTGTTGGAATTTATATATTCATAAAACTGATCAAAAACAATCCGTTCTAACGCTTTCCCAATTGCACACAATATACTTATTGGTCTAAAGTCACTATAGTTTAAGGCGTTCGTGAATTTTGGTT
The DNA here is from genome assembly GCA_946902985.2 of Meconema thalassinum. Taxonomy (NCBI): domain Eukaryota; kingdom Metazoa; phylum Arthropoda; class Insecta; order Orthoptera; family Tettigoniidae; genus Meconema; species Meconema thalassinum. Next base: position 43,889,019 of record OX336392.1, read on the forward strand.
TTGCTTTGATGTTGGCTTCTTTCCATTGTGTCCCATTTGCAGGTTATAGTTAAATATATGCAATAAAACTGGCATGAGGAGGTCCATATTCCTTTTCAATAGCGTAATAGATATATGATCTGGTCCTATGGCTTTTGAAGTTATCCTAAATATGGCTAAATGAATGTCCTCTGCATATATATAGCCAAAATGAAATTCTTCCCGTCGGTCAGTAAATTTTTCCCTGTAGTTAGCAACAGTTGACAAAACTCTAGTGCTATCTACAACGGTTGATACGTTTAAATAATGCTTATTAAGCACATCAGCGCTCATTGTTGGGTTATCGCTTTTGTGTCTGGATTTTCCAACACCGAGAGTTTTTATAGATCTCCACAAAGCCGAAGAGTTTTTAGCTGAATTAATTAGCGAATAAGTGTAACGTATCTTTGTATTGTTGTACCCCTATGGTACGCCACCCTCATTCCCTAAATAATAAAATCCCCGACAAACCCAAATTCCAAGCAATTACTTTAGAAACCTACAAATACAATTACAAAATTATAAGACCAATAAGTTATCACCTATATGAACTCAAGTAGCCTCGTTTCCCAGGCAACGACCCTAGAAAGGACTATGACTTAGGAGGAATGTACGGATTCCGCAGACGTAGCACGAGAAGCCTATAAGAACCCCGGGGGGTCATGCACCCGGGATCAGTCTGTCTAAGTGCTACCGACGTGACGAACCGCTGCTGTTAGCTGAAGGGTAAGTGACTCAAGCGATCACTACACGCACAATCACACTACACTCCCATCCCCCTGTGTTTGGACTATAATAATTATTTATTTCTATCATTTGAACTGCTATTTGCAAGCGTACCTCAAAATCGAGGTACACATTAAATTTTAAAGTAATAGAAGCCACTGGTCTTATCCTTTATTTAATTAGCTGATAAGATCCTACCCTCTTAGCTTCCCCATTAGGTAGGATCTAGAATTAACTTTACTGTTTACTGTTTAATTGCTTCGTGATGCCAGCCGAGTGCTACCGCACAGCGCTGACACAAGCAGGTTCCCGGTTAGCTCGCCGGCTTACGACTTGCTTTAGACCGCTGGGTCCCGCTAGCGCGCACAGTGTAATAATTAAATTACCTTTCCAAACACCCCCTCACCCGGAACTACCCCGTCAAGCAGTACATTGGGGAGTTCTCCTTGCAGATCGTACTGACGATCGCAAATCACTAAATAATCCATACCTCTTACAGCATTGCCAAGCTTGCCCCATAATTACACTAATTTCATCCCTTAGGTTAATTCTTTGTACAGGCAACCCTCACAGGTACCTTACAAATGGTGGAGCCGCTAGGTACCGCGACGTTGTCTTAAAACAACGCCTACAGGAGTACAGACAACGTATTCCGCGGAAAAGATCCCTAGAACCTAAACCCTCTTTCTAGCCAAGCAAACGCCACCCAAAATTGGGATTTTTTTTTGAAATAACGGTCAGATAATAGTTAAAATTGTGTGCCCATCCAGACCCGCCCTAATAGAGATACGTTCATTAACGCCACCCTTAAATAAGAATCAGTCCCCCAAAACCCCAAATTTGCTACGCCCACAGTATATAATTAATAGGGGTCAAATTATTTAGTTGCCCACCCAGTTCGGTCCCCGGTACCTTATATAGTATTGTAATAGTAATATTTCATTTACTACCCCCTTTTACACCAAGGCACCTCGTGTCGAAACACCTAATTCACAAGGGAGGGTGTCCCATAGTCACACGAATAGGAATTCCGAGCTATTCTTTTTTCTCTTACGCAGCCGGCAGCGCCGAATGATAAAGGTGCAATTCCGCATACAAGCAATGCAGGCAAGGGTAAGTGCGGCACAGATTAAGTACATCCGCACCCCCAACGATAGGCGTAAGACACTCCTCGCCCGGGCACACAGAAATCTACACACGATCCACAAGGCACTACAGGAAAAACACACAAAAACAATGAGGATGCATACCAAAATGGATAGGGTCTATCGTCACCTCAATCTTACCGCAAACCTCCAACACATTAGGGCGCAATATGCGAGGTTGGATAACCATTTCGCACGGCTCATTGCCGAATATAGGCGGCTGAGCGCCCAGTTGATACAAATATACCAAATTACATCCCGGTAGGAAATACAGCGAGCATAATCGGTAAAATTTTTGCCACACACAATAGCGTGCTCAGCATAAACCAATAGCTGCATACATTTGCGCCCCCGTGGACAAATAGTTAAATCCACGCAGCTACACTGCCCCTTAGCACACTTCAAAGTGAATAATGCCACCGCGACAGTAACGGAACAAGCCAGGGCATTCACCCGGCAATACGCCGAAATATGGCAACGTTTCCGTCAGCTTCAGGCACACTTTATTACATTTGAGCTGTTAACACATCCACCTACCCCAATGGAAACGGCCAATACAGGCAATGCACCAAATGTAGCTAACACATCCATTCCCTTAATGCCCACTCCTATTAGGAAGGAGACTGCCGTGGCCATGCCACATCCGCAGCTCGCCATGGGGAACGAGACACACGCAAACACAGTCCCTATGCCGCGTAACAATATTTCCATCCCCACGCTTCCATTATGCCCTAGGACCTTAGCGCCTATTCCGGCCAGCAACAGTCCTAAGGTACGCCGAAAAGCCATATTAATTCACCGCCCCATTCCGATCACAATCCCTAAAATAGAAGGTAGACTACACAAACCTAAAATCACCCTTCTCCAAACGCCTCGCATGGAAAGTGCATCCCTTGAGTGGATACCAGGCGCAAAAGCCGCTTTGGCAATCCGAGGGAGACGGTGCCATTACTTGCGATAGATAGAATTCGAAATTGCCAATTTAGAACACGTTATTTTTATATAATTGGAGGTACACTGAATACCAGTAAACCAGAACACGTAATAGCCTTACGCATAATATAACTCGCTTCCTAAGCCAATTTTCCTTTCACACACAACATTTAGGAGTAAGTAGAGGATAAGAAATGTCGAGGCAGGCTCCGCTTGCAGCAGTCCCACGTAGGCTATCTCCACGTTTCCCCAGTCCGCAGAGCCATAGGAAACGAAAGAATTAGGTCATCAGTATCAGGGATTAAACTATATTTTTCCCACACATAGCTCGAACCCAGGACCATATGAATCAAAACCAGTGCCCTATGCGCTATGGCTTATAGTAGCCATGCTCACAACTAGCAGTCACCGACAGTTCCCCACAGTGCATGATACGAAGCTTAATTATAAGTTGCATGTTTAGTTATAAATGATAAAATAATGTGTACCAAGTTATATTTCTTGTGTCCTATGTATTTCTAGGATTATGAATTCTGTTCACACACACTAGTTTCAGACAGACCAAGGAGATATATATTTAGTAGCACATGTGCCTCAATTCCCCTTAAATCCCCATGAACACGGTACGTCAAATAAGCATTGGCAATAGCGCCAATTGCCCTATGGCATCTAGTGACCACAGTCAGAAACAGAGGTCAACACCAATCCCAGTTTGGCCCCACACCATAAGTAGTCTTCAATTGCAGAATTTCAAATAGGAGATACCGACTTAACATTCTTAATAATAGTTCCATATTTGTAATATGTAAAGTGCATAAATGTTTTTACGAGTAATATATTGTAGACAAGACCTTGTACATGTCATACACATTGCACGGCAAGCGAGGTCAATCCTCTATCCCAACATACGGAAGTAACGAAAGCCGTAATGCCCAGTCAGCCATACACGACACGTGCATAGCAACAGCTTTTTCCGCCCAGTCACGTAGACTACCACGCTCATACATGGCCGTGCGTAACACGGGTCATTCACACACATGGAGGACACATAGCAAACCACGGAAAGATTCCTTCGCCATAGAAAGATATTTAAACACTTTATAATCATACAAGCTTATACACAGCGCACATTTTACCTACCTAACCGCATATAGATTTCTATACACGGTCACGAGCATTAGGCGACCGACTGAAGATCAACTCACCTGTCATAAGGGACGATACAGTAACGTACCCTTCCCACACAAATATAATCACAGAACACAGTTGAGGAGCACATATATATGACTTCATTGTTTATATATATACCTTCCGCAGCGACCAATGACCAATTCCGCCAGTTGTAATAAATAATAGGCGCATACATACATTTCCCGTAACACTAGAGGGACTAACACTCCCATAGCTAATGACCACATTTAGGAGATTAATACACAACATTTTTACTTACACCACTTTAGAAAGTGCACGGATTCCAACAGTCACCCGATATTAAGGCGGCATGACAGGCCGATACACTATATTATCACAGAATAGGCCAATAAGTTGTTACATAGGACCTAATATAATACATTACGGAACATACAATACAATTAGCGAACGCCATTACTCCAGCAGTAGCGAAAGCACATACAGAGTTACAGACAACACAATAACACAGGTTAGCCGCAGTGCATACACACTATGGCCTAACATATACAGGAACACAGGTTAGCGGCCTTTCGACAATGGAACGCAATACTCATACACTAACGCAGATTAGCAACCTTTCGCAAAGGCATAGGAGTAGACATACAACAACACAGGTTAGCGGCTTTCCCTATAGGCCAAAGCAGATTAATACTCATGACAGGGTATAGCGACACTTAGTATAATTCCGCACACAATTGCGCTAGTACACAGGTAGATTGCTACCACTACAGCCAATACGATTTGATACAATCACACAGGTTATCATACCGTCAGAGCGTCAGCCTATATAGGTCAGCTGAACAAACAGTTAGGAGACACTGGGAATAAGGTTTGACTTATACTTACACATATTACATATCCCATACACTGTAATCCAAGAGATGTTCTTTAATACATATAAAATCACTTCACATACTAAGTAATGCAAACTGCACACAGACAGTGAGTCGCGCTCTGCATGCAATGCCGGATGCGAGAAATGCGCACACGGATTCTCGACACCCGAGACGCCAGAACTCCAAGACTCACAAGTGATATACAGCACTCATGACGTTAACACATACTCCTTTCCATATATTTTTTCTCCTCACAGGGGATCTTTTAAAAATTTATTTTCTAGATCACAGTGGCATTGACCACCAAGTACCGTCATAAAGACAGACAAAATGAACAGTTTCCCCACGAGGCGACTCTCCATCTTAGTCGACGGAGCAGGGAAATCATTTAAATTACAATCGTAATTATAATCATCTCATCCTAGCCGACGACCGATTGGACTCCTAGAAATGTCTAGGGGATTGGGGTATCCCCCTAACAGTCGACTTAAGGCGCCATTTATCATCCTTACGCTAAGTTCAAACTGTTCATATTGATCTACTAAATGACGAAATGATATTCGTAATTTCATAAGTAATTTCATAATTTCATAAGTGCCACAAGGCTCCAACAGGACCACAAATCCTTATATAGATCCCCTTCAATTCATTTCTACACAGTAGATACACACTTAGCATTACAATCATAAGTTGGCCACATTAAACTTACATATTTTCGTTTTGAGGCAACGTGACATGACATGGCACATACCTATATATATGTCCATTAGTATCGCAATAACGCCATGGCCTATAAATGTCCTACAGTCGACCTAAGGCGTTCTTAAGGCAAAGGCAGGTTAAGTCCTAATTTCCTGGGTCAAAACACTATAGGATGAGTATCAGCCATGAGCGCACAAATATAAATATATTCAGCAACCAATACGTTAATGGTCCATGGCTATTCTACGTTTTCCTAAGGCGTAAATAAAGTCAAGAGCAGGTTATAGCCTACCCTCCTGGGATCACGATAAGGAATAAGTATCGACCATAGACATAGTCATGCCAAATTTTATAAATAACGATTAACAAAGGCCCGATGATTTTATTTAATATATAAAGACTAAATATCCACTTGATTCCACAAACATCGTATACGAAATAGGAATACATCATCTCCACAACAACACATTCAGTTAGGAGAATACACTGTATAAATCTCACTTCCATACAGCAGAATGAAGTGTAGCCCATTATGCTACTCCACGGACAATCCAACATGCGGAATACAACATTCACTATAAATATACATATTACTACACCCCGCCTTATTTTATCATTTTCCCGAAGTAGACGGGGGTAAACCACGGAAACTCTTTTCCTACAGGGTGACACCCAACATTGCTACACCCACATGGAATCGCTACACGCGTCCACACATTCCCAGTACAGGATAATTCAATTTGCAAATTAAGTACAGAAAACATAAATATATTTTATATATACCATTTTGAATTTTCCCGCAGTAAGTGGAAATAAAACACGGAAACAATTGTCTATAGATGGACACCCAGCAAATTACTGAACCCCGCATTATTTTTCACTTTCCCGAAGTAGGCGGGAGTAAACCACTGAAATACTTTTTTACAGAATGACAAATAGCATTTTTACAGCCACATGAAGTTGCCATACGCTTCCGGACATGCATAACACACTCCAGCATATTCCATACATTATATACAAAAAGCACAGTAGTTATATATATACATCATTTGCCACATTTAAGTACGCTATGATGACAGCGTAATCCCATTAGAATTCCCCAACAGAAGAACATGCATAGCTTCCCGATACACAGACGGGCAGTCAATAGCCTACACCAAGATTACATAATACACAGGCTGTATAGCATTTGACGATGCATAATTGCCGACCACTCCATTTGACACATAACACGTGCTTATGACAGTTCATTTACTATATAATAACAAAGCGCCGTGTTTGACACCCACTCTCAGAGCTCAGGCCCAATCAGAATAGCGCCACGATGAACATGAACTACTACAGCCCGCCAGCCAATCAACGCTTCAGGTACCGCCTCGCAGTAGCCGATACCTGATACCTTCCGTATACACACGTTATCACAGGCCACACCTCGCACGTGACGAGTAACTAGCAGGCAGCCATAATGGATATACTCTCGCGCGCTGAATTCAAACGACAGTAAGGGTGAGACATATAATTCTCGGAATATACTATACACAGCAGGGTAACCAAATATTTTTCTTTTAGTTCACCCCCTTCATCCCTCAATACTTAATACCGGGACAGCATATTTCACGGCAAGAAGCCAGTATTATCGGTGATATTCACACAGCGCCGTGTCACACACATACACCGTATTTTTTCTTTCAGCGGGCTTTAATATACTTTTGCCCTCGAATACACCCTTATATAGACACACCACCCAACATAGGAAAACACGAGCATGTCTCTATAACCAAACAAATATATAAATCTACTTCCCACTTAGGAGGTTTTAATTTATTTTATTCGCGGTACAGCGATATTGAACAATATATTCTCTTCCAGATTCGGACGAGAAAACTTATTTACAGCGATACCGCATTAGTATCCCCCCCCCCGCGCTTTTTACCCCTCTTGAACTCCATACTTAAAACGCCACATTTAGTAGAATTTCTAGCCCCATTTACCATATAGATGGCATTCATATATACCATCCTCCCAACTAATTGAATGGCAATACACACTTATGGATCCCCCACATTTCCGTAGGGTGGATAGGATATTTTTTGCAACATTAAGCCCCCCTATAGGGAGGACTTAGGCCACACATATAGTGCGCTGATATGTAACATGGTTTAGAATATATGTCTACATATAAGACAGTATCTCTCAGTTAAGGGATCATGTTATGTAATAATCCTAAATGACCAGTTTTTAAATATAGGCTTTATAGTATATAAGTCTAGAATATATATTTTACGAGTATGGACAGCAGTCTCATATTAATATTATGGCCCCAGATGCCATATATTGCGACTAGTGCGTCCAAGCTTCAAAGCACATCTCCCTCCCAAGATACATATTAACACTCTACAGTTACACACTTGTACCATTGCTCCCTATTACTGCACGGCACTTGGTAATCATGCAATTACCAGGGTGTACGCCATGATTTATCGCTCGTGGCTAAATGTTAATCAACATTCGGAACTTTAAAGCTAACAGCTTAGCGTCCCAGGCTTAACCCGCTAACACCAGTGCATGCATTGTTTTATTTTTATAACCAACATTTTTATCCTGCATGACAGTTTTAAGCATAAATGCTACCATAACTCCTTCAGCACGGTATCTAACAACCACGCTGAACACCCAGGTCCTAACCAATAAAATCCTCACCCACACCGGTCAGGAATTCCTACCACCTAACGTTTCCCAACATCCCCATAGGACCACGATTCCTTGGACCTATATTACCATCCATTTACCCGATACTTACAAAATTCTAACATACTTACAACTGCCCATTAACACGGGAATACCCTCCACATCCTTCACTTACCCACTAACATGTGAGAGGGAATAATACGCAGCTGACATTAGCTGGATATCCGACGAGCCAGGCGCAACTAAAGTGCACTGTGCCACTACAGTCATCCCCCCGTATAACTATGACACCCCACACAACACAATACCACTTGAGACTTTCTTTTCATGGTTTGTGCACGGAGGTGCACTATGATAGATGTGACCCTATTTTCCAGGGGAAAATAGGTATTGGTAAGTTGTACCCAGGAGTGACGGCAAAGATAGCCCAGGACCTGACATGATATGACTTCGACGTTGATGACCGACGGGAGGTCATAGTGGTGACGTGTTAGGGCAGGCAAGCGCCTGTGTTATAGGACGTACCTAGCCTGTCTCCCCTAGCCCAGGGTCCGTTATACCCTTTTTTATGCCCTAACGTCGTCTAAGCTATACCCGCGGATGGAGGCTTGATAGTTCGATAAGGGAATTAACTACCCCCACATCGGAAAGGATACATCCTCCTTCCCAAGACGACCCCTATGACTTGACGTTAGTTAGCATGTAAGGCTAAGTAAATGCTTTATCGTGGAAGCAAGACCTGCAGCGGCAGGTGAAGATAAATGACAATGCATAATACTGAATAATGATGAAATGGAATACTGAATTAAGGGAATAAGGAAATAATGAAGTAAGGAAATAGTGAAAGAATATAGTAATGAAATGGTATAATGAAATAAGGAAATAATGAAATAAGGAAGGAATGAAATGATAGAATACTGACATGAAATAATGAAATAATGAATATATGATCCCCCGGGCCGAGGTATCTACCACGGATGTTCTCCTCTGTTGGTACCCCCGGAGGGTATCACCCATGATACTTGAAATATACGACGAAACTACGGTTCTCTCCCTGGCCGAGGTTACAACTACCATTGTGCCCAGGGGGAGGAATATATTGATATTGCCCAGGTAGCAATATATGAGCGCCGAATGCGGTCTTACGCAGATGCGTAAGCCCGATAGGAACGGTCCATACCGTTCACGTGATTGTCCTTCAATGGAAGGGACGATAGCATAAAGGAACGGTCCATACCGTTCACGTGAGTGTCCTTCAATGGAAGGGACGATAGCATATTGGAACGGTCCATACCGTTCACGTGATTGTCCTTCAATGGAAAGGACGATAGCATATTGGAACGGTCCATACCGTTCACGTGATTGTCCTTCAATGGAAGGGCCGATAGCATATTGGAACGGTCCATACCGTTCACATGAGTGTCCTTCAATGGAAGGGCCGATAGCACAAAGAAATACTAAAGCATAGACGATAATGAATAAAGGATGAAGTAGCACAATGATATAGGACAGAAATGAATAGGAGTAAAGTAAAGTGAAGTTATAGGAAATAATGAGTAAGAAGGAATAAAGAAATACGGAGATATAGCCAATAAGGAATAAAGGATGAAGGAGCACAATGATATAGGACAGAAACGAATAGGAATAAAGTAAAGTGAAGTTATAGGAAATAATGAGTAAGAAGGAATACAGAAATACAAAGGCATATACAATAATGAATAAAGGATGAAGTAGCACAATGATATACGACAGAAATGAATAGGAATAAAGTAAAGTGAAGTTATAGGAAATAATGAGTAAGAAGGAATAAAGAAATACAAAGGGATATACAATAAGGAATAAAGGATGAAGTAGCACAATGATATAGGACAGAAATGAATAGGAATAAAGTAAAGTGAAGTTATAGGAAATAATGAGCAAGAAGGAATAAAGAAATACCAAGATATAGCCAATAAGGAATAAAGGATGCAGTAGCACAAAGATATAGAAGAGAAATGAATAGGAATAAAGTAAAGTGAAGTTATAGGAAATAAGGAGTAAGAAGGAATAAAGAAATACAAAGATATAGCCAATAAGGAATAAAGGATGAAGTAGCACAAGGATATAGGAAAAGGATGAATAAGAATGAGGAAATGCAAAGGTATAGGAAATAAGGACTAATGTATAAAACAAACAGGAAGGTATATGAAAGTATAAAATAACAAATGGCCAGTAGTAATTGTAAGTCTATATTTTATGCTTATATGTCTGTATTAATTTTTCAGCGCAAGTTGAAAACCTGAGGCGCCGAATCCGGACACAGCGCACATAGTGGTGCATACTTTGCGCATATGCATCGGGAGTAGCTCCATTTTGGGCACTCGCCGAGATTACCGATGAAAGTGACATAATGTGATATATTTGCCAGATGAAATGTTTTTCTGTATACCTCCACAGGTTCACCCCACAGATACCGAGGGTAGATACCCTCTATTATGATTTTATATGTCTTTTTGGTCCCAACAGATGGCGACGTGATATATGCAATAATAATATGTATTTTTACTACACAAATTTCCCGCCCCCACATTTCACACTCACACGGCCAATACACAATCCCCCCACACATGATACATGTTTCCAGGCGTACATCTGAACCACGGTGGAGATATACCTGTGGGATATCCCCCCGCTGGAGGTCGAATCAACAATAATCAATTTGGCACCTGTAATGAGAGGTGCAATACGGCCACACAGCTCGCGCCTATTTCTGTAAAGGACGAGTTGTGCAGCCAAGATGACTTCGCTTTCCCACAGGGAGCGAGTCATACTATAGTCCTACTATAGACATGTAGTACATAGCCTGCAGGTCTTAGATAGTAGTTTACACATAGGTATTAAGTAAGAGTGCACTCGAAGTAGTGTTAGCATTCATAGAGTACGGTATTTTGTAAATGAAAGAATATAACAGTAATATAGTTGCGCAACTTCGGTATTAGTAGAATATTGGTATCGTTAATAGAGTTTTGTTTTAAATGTAGAATATTGGTATAGTTAATAGAGTTTTGTTTTAAATGTAGAATATTGGTATAGTTAATAGAGTTTTGTTTTAAATGACTACATATGATATTGTTGCGTAGAGATTATTGTTGCAAGCATTTAAGATTATTATAATTGAGGGTATTGTTCAGATAAGGTTAAGATTGCGAATGTATGAAGGTATTATGATTGTTTTTTATTCACGTTGTTTTTCCTTTCTATTCTTTTAAAATCCCCGTTGTAAAATGTCGTATTTCTTCCCCACAATAAAACACTTATAGCTATATTCCCTTAAAATACACCCTGCGACATTTCTTTGATTCTTTCTCTCCACCCTAACTCTTTTACACACGTGCAGGTCACGCGAAGGCAGTTTTTCATCCGCACCGGAGGTACGTTGCTTATATATCTTCCCCACCACCCCTAGGATGTTTTTTTCCTCTCGTTGTGTTCCTGCACCCCTTTCGTTGAATTGATAATGAAACGTTTTATGTTTATGATGTATTTACTGTTTTGTTGATGAATGTACTTTGTAATTTGTTCCACATGCCAATAGGGACACATGTTGTATCCCGCCAGGTTAATAATGTTAACATTAGAAGAAATATTAACAAAACATACTAGTAAGCTTCACGACCCAATGTTGCACTTTTCGAAAATCACTGTAAAGAAATATTGTTCCCCTCACCATACACACTTACACATGATCGCTGAGCACTACCCGGAGGCACACTCTATAGAAGGCACATATACACAGCCTTCAACCTTCGACGATTACTCCTATATTACAAATTTCATATCTACCCTCTTACTCACCCCTATCTTCCACGAGGCTACCCACACACCCCCGACGACGCCACCCATACATTTACGGACTAAATTAACAGAAGAAAAGAAGAGAAGAAAAGAAGATAGAAGAATTCCAAGAAAGAAGAAGATGCCCTATTTTACTAAAACCACCTCCACGTCTTCGTCCAGTTATCGAGGACGATAACTAATCCTACAAACGGGGTTGTTGTACCCCTAGGGTACGCCACCCTCATCCCTTAAATAATAAAATCCCCGACAAACCCAAATTCCAAGCAATTACTTTAGAAACCTACAAATACAATTACAAAATTATAAGACCAATAAGTTATCACCTATATGAACTCAAGTAGCCTCGTGTCCCAGGCAACGACCCTAGAAAGGACTATGACTTAGGAGGAATGTACGGATTCCGCAGACGTAGCACGAGAAGCCTATAAGAACCCCGGGAGGTCATGCACCCGGGATCAGTCTGTCTAAGTGCTACCGACGTGACGAACCGCTGCTGTTAGCTGAAGGGTAAGTGACTCAAGCGATCACTACACGCACAATCACACTACACTCCCATTCCCCTGTGCTTGGACTGTAATAATTATTTATTTCTATCATTTGAACTGCTATTTGCAAGCGTACCTCAAAATCGAGGTACACATTAAATTTTAAAGTAATAGAAGCCACTGGTCTTATCCTTTATTTAATTAGCTGATAAGATCCTACCCTCTTAGCTTCCCCATTAGGTAGGATCTAGAATTAGCTTTACTGTTTACTGTTTAATTGCTTCGTGACACCTGCCGAGTGCTATCGCACAGCGCTGACACAAGCAGATTCCCGGTAAGCTCACCGGCTTACGACTTGCTTTAGACCGCTGGGTCCCGCTAGCGCGCACAAAGTAATAATTAAATTACCTTTCCAAACACCCCCTCACCCGGAACTACCCCGTCAAGCAGTATATTGGGGAGTTCTCCTTGCAGATCGTACTGACGACCGCAAATCACTAAACAATCCATACCTCTTACAGCATTGCCAAGCTTGCCCCATAATTACACTAATTTCATCCCTTAGGTTAATTCTTTGTACAGGCAACCCTCACAGGTACCTTACAGTATTACGAATAACTTGCTGGGTTCTGTTGCGTAAGCTTTTGTATTCTACAATGTCCTCGGGTTTCTGTATTCTGTTGCACTTCTTTCTGGCTCTATTTCGAGATCTTATTAGATCTTTTATTTCTGTGTTGATCCAGGCAGCTGGTGCGTGCCTCACGTTAGCTGAGCGCACTGGGGCATGGCGATCATATAAAACAATTAAAAATGTGTTGAATGTTTCGACCTTCTCATCTATAGTTTTCTGCTCGAGAACAGTGTGCCATGGAACTGAGATGGCATCAGCCTTAAACCTTTCATAATTAAACCTGCTGAAGTCTCGAAAAGTTCGAATACTGGGCTTATATTTTGGAGTTGACAGGGTATATACTGCGTATAAGAGATCATGTGCTGAGAAGCCAGAAGCAGCTGTTTGGCCAAACTCAATCACGTGCTCATTGCAGTTGGATGCTATTAGATCCAGAGTAGAAGAGAAGGTTGCAATATGATGTGTATCTTGATACGGGAGCCGCGACAGATTGCAAGTATTTAGAGTTTCTACTATGTTTTTCGTTTCAAATGTAGCCGACCCAAAATGGGCATTGAAATCACCGGCTAATATTACATATTTATAACTAAAAATGTGTGAAAGCATGTCATTTAATAGTAGTTCCATAAAACCGACTTTGGGTGCTCTATAAACACAAATAAATAATACTTTAGTATCTTTCAGGCAAATCTCTACAAAGAGGTACTCAGGTCTGAAATTCTCATTATTTGGGGATTTGCAGATAACCTGGCACTTAATGTGCTGTCGAACATACACTGCTACTCCACCCCCTTCTCTACGTTGTCTGTCATTGCGGTAGATATTATATCCTGGCAAGGTTACAGATGAATCAGTAATGGACTTATTGAACCATGTTTCACTAACAGCGATTACATCACTACCGGAGTTAACAAATGTGTATTCAAATTCTGTGAAATGTTCTAGCATTTTAAGTGACTGCGTGTTCAGGTGAGTTACTTTAAAATCATTGGGTAATCTATCAGCTATATCACAAAGATAGGCATGCGTATCATACTCATTGGTACTAATATCCATGCAAAAGGTAATTGAAAGTTATTGTAAAATTGTTAAACATGAAATATCAAAAATTACAAAATCTAAAACTTAAGCTATTTTCTAAATATTAATCAATAATATCGGCTTGTAGTTTGGCTAGACACTGTAGTTAAAGTTCCACAAGTAACCATATTACATGTTTGTGCTTACACTTGTAACTTTGATCAGTTGAGCCTCCTCACACTGGCACGTATGAGGGTCCTTTACGTACGAGGAGCGGGAAACTTTTTTTTTCAAAAAGTCCAATTCTCGGAGTGTTTTCACACGATGCCTCGTGTCATCAATGCGGATCAGAACCATGCCATCTGCAGTCCAGACACCGTGTAACCCAAAGTGGCTTACTGCTTGTTTTACAATATCGGTCCGGGTTTTCGTCAGACCTCTCTTACAATTATGCCGGTATTCCTTAAGTATTTCTTCGACCTGAAGAGTGCTGCTCGATCTGCATAGGACACGAACCGCACTATTATTGGCCGCTTCTTTCCAGCATCCCGGAATCCTACACGATGAGATCGATCTATTCTTTGGGGATCGATTGTCACATTCAACTTGGCAGCAACATCCATTACACACCTGTTGGTGTCCTCGCCTGGAGTTTCTGGAATACCAAAAATTCTCAAGTTATTTCGACGCTGGTACTGCTCACGTTCATCAGTGCGGTCATTCAGTTGCAGCTCAAGTTGATTTATAGTGTCGTCTCGCCTGGCAAGTTCCTGTCTGAGTTCATTGATGACCTGGGTGTTAAAATCTATTGTTTCTTTTAGTTTATCAATCACCTTATTAGCAACTCGATCCACGAGCTCCTCGATTAGGTTCTTATTACTCAGCAGGCTTAAAATATCAGCTGAGTCTCGGCGCACATCCTGCGTAGCTTGGTTGTGGTCCGCTGAAGAAAAAGTAGTGCCACTGTCCTTCCAGTTTCTTTTTGAGCCGTCAGCTTCGCTAGCATTGCGACAACCACCACCCTGACTGCGATCCACGGTCTTCAATTGTTCTCCGGAGCTGCTACCTGCTCCGTTCCTCTCTAGGGCGCTAGGGTCGTCTGCTTTCACTTGCTTGCGCTGTCCACCGTTCGTTTGTTCACGAACTCCGCGCTCCCCATTACGGTCAACTGCCTTCTTTTGTTTGTCTTTGCCCGTCATTTTGTAGTTTTCAACTCTAACCTCTCACACACTTTAATACTTGTTTATCAAAATAACAGCAATATTTCAACTTACTGCGTTTATCACCGAACGTTCTGCTGTTGATTTACTTCTCACTGATCACTCTTGCAATGCACTGCTTCTACTTTGTCACCTTCTAAAAGCAATTCTGGCTAGGAACTATCACTCACGTTTATACCGCCAGATGGTTGCGCGATGTGGGATAATCAGAACAGTCCATCCTCACAAAAATATTCCACAGAGGATAAAGTGGTGGAAGCTTAATGAGAAGGATGAATTTGCATCAAGGCTCAATACACTTACTATAAACACGGATCAACCAGCAGAAGCCGTTTGGAGAGAAATCACAAACCAGGTACACACAATAGCAGCTGAAACCCTCAGAATAACAAGGAGGGAAAACGTTTTATTGATAAACAGACATGGTGGTGGAGCGAAGACGTTCAAATGACCATCAAAGCAAAGGAGCAAGCCTTCAAAACTTGGCGCCAAACAAGGCGAGTGAGGATCTACATCAAGATGCTGAAATCTGCTGCAAAACACGCTGTTGCCAGAGTAAAAGGCCACCATTTTCAGGAACTGTATAACCAAACTTGATACGTCAGAATGTGCTAACAAGATCTACCGCCTTGCAAGATCCCGCCATCGAGCATCGGAAGATATTGGACATGTACTCCAGATTAAAGATCCGAGCCACCAGCCTCTTAGGGATCCAACAGCCATACTACTTCGATGGCATGACTACTACTAGGAAATGTCTAATGAAGAGTTTCCACACACATCTGAATTGACCAGCGATCCAATTGCAGGATCTGTACCTCAAATTGCTGAAGAAGAGGTATTAAAGCCTGTAAGTAAAATGAAAAATGGCAAAGCGACAGGACCAGATGACATACCATTTGAAATCTGGAAGTTGCTTCGATATCCTGGTGCTAAAATTCTTACAGCACTTTTCAATCGTATCCTTGAGGATGGCTGCATACCTAAAACCTGGCAGTCTAGTACTACCATCCCAATTTGAAAGCGTAAAGGAGATGTTGGCGAATGCTTCAAATATCGTCCAATTCGATTTCTCTGCCACACAATGAAAGTCTTTGAGTGTATTCTTGACAGTCGTCTGCGCTGCATGATCCAGATATCTCCTAACCAATGTAGCTTTGTCAAAGGGGTTGATACGCCCGACGCAATCCATGCTGTACGCCTACTTGTGGAAAAACATAGAGAAAAGGCCTTTACATCTCGCATTCTTGGATCTCGAAAAGGCTTTCGATAGGGTGCCACATGAGCTCATCTGGAGTTCACTTCGAGCTCACAAAATCACAGAAGTTTACGTCCGATGTATTCAGTCCCTCTACTGCAACGTCACATGTATGGTACGCTGTCCAGCTGGAATTTCACCTGCTTTCCCAATCAATGTTGGAGTTCATCAGGGATCAGCATTCTCGCCGCTGCTGTTCATTCTGTGCATGGATACGGTGACAGCTCACATTAAGACACCTCATACATGGACAATCTTATATACTGATTATGTGTTTCTCGCTGATCAAACTCGCGAAAATCTAGAAAATCGAACTCTGTGCTGGAAGGAATGTCTGAGGAAAAATGGCTTGAAACTCAATATAGGGAAAACTGAATACTTTCAATGTGGTACACAGACCAACGGTACCATCAGCATTGAAGAGCATCATCTCACTAAAACTACACACTTTAAATATCTCGGTTCCCTTATCACTTCAGATGGCGAAACGCTTCTCGATGCTCGAGCACGAGTTAACACTGCGTGGATGAAGTGGCGCCAAGTCACAGGAGTGCTGTGCGATAAGAAAGTACCTATCCCTTTGAAAGCGATAGTTTAAAAGTCCATGATACGACCAGTGGCACTTTACGGCACAGAATGTTTGCCAACTTCAACCAAGCATGAACAAGCCCTACATGGAATGGAGATGAAAATGTTACGTTGGTCCATGGGTGTTACACTGCTTGATCATGTCAGGAATGAACATATCTGGAAGAGATGGGATTTGCAGCCATTACCGATAAAATGAGAGAAACACGGCTTCGGTTGTATGGGCATGTCACTAGAAGTGACGAGAACTCTGGGGCAAGAACAGCTCTCCAATACGCTCCAGGAGGAAATCGACCCCGTGGACGTCCAAAGAAAAGATGGCTGGACAGCATCAAGGAAGACTTGGTGATGTGTGGACTTAAATCTGAAGATGCCCTTGACAGGAAGAAGTGGCGAACAGCAACCAAACAAGCGGACCCTGCACCTTCGCGGGATACACGCTAGACTCTTTATGAAGTTCACATGCTGAGAGCGGGTGAAGTAATTGCAAGGTCGAAACCCATTCCTGCAGGGTTTGACAAAATAGGCTAGATCCTAAAGCCAGCAGAACTGCCGAGTTGACAGCTGAAGATTCAGAATGCTAGCTCACCATAGTCAGTGGCGAAGAAATGCTCAAGCAGAGCAGAAGTGGAGAAAAGTACGAGAATGAGAAGTTGAGACGCAATGCAAGGCCCTACTGTCGACCAAAATATTATGTGTACTCGAGTTTGAAGGTTGTTTGTGAAGTAACCAATAGACCTACATAAAATCCAATACCATCATCATTTTCGTCGTTCTATTTTACGTTAGTTCATGTATGTTTGGAATTTTTAATTGATATTTTAATATTTTTATCGCAGTTGGAACACAAAACGTGCCCGTTTTTAAGCGTGTTTCAACCATGCGTCACATTTAAGAATTATTATCTCACATAAAACAGGGGAAGAGGAATGGAAGCAATTCAAAAACACAATGGTGGAAGCTGCAGTGGCAGTATGTGGAAGAACAAGCAACAGAAAGCTGTGTAATGAGACACCATGGTGGAATGTGAGAGTAAAAGAAGCTGTGGGAAGGAATAACAAGGCTTTCAGAGTGTGGTTCCAGGAAAGAACTGATCTGGCAAGGGAAGATTATAAGATAAAGAAGAAAGAAGCAAACAAGATTGCCGCAGAGGAGAGGAAGAAGTGGATGGTAAAGTGGACAGAGATGATGGAGGAAGACAGCAGAGGAAATAAAGTACTTTATGGGATGGTCAAAAATAAGAGAAGAGGTCTGCGAGAGGATGTGGTAATGATGGACTAAAACGGAAATGAGGTACACAACAAAGAGACACTCAAGACAGTGTGGAAAGAGTACTTTGAGGATTTGCTGAATCCAAATGGTCATAGGGAGGAAGACAATGTATTGGAAGATGGAGAAGACAACACAGGAACGGAAAAGGACCTGACTTGGAGAGAATTGGAAATGGCTATAGACAAGATGAAAGGAGGAAGGGCACCAGGTGTGGATGAAACGAGTGTTAAAATGGTGAAGGCAGCAGGGGAGGTTGGAAAACAGTGGCTGTACCGTGTGATGAGGGTGATATGGAAGGAGAAAAAGACCCCAGAAGATTGGAAGAAAGGATTAATTGTCCCAATATTTAAGAAAGGAAGCAGAAAGGAGTGCAGAAATTACAGGGGAGTCACACTCATACCTCACTGTGCCAAGATATATGAAAAGATATTAGAAAGTAGAATACGAGCCAAAGTGGAGAGAAAATTGAGAGAGGAGCAGTATGGATTCAGACCTGGGAGATCAACAGTGGATCTCATATTTTCAGTGAGACAGCTCCAGGAACACCACTACGAATTTGGAGAGGATCTGTTGATGGCCTTCCTGGATATTGAAAAGGCCTATGATAGTGTGTGTTGGGAGAAGGTTTGGAAAGCAATGGAAAACATGGGAGTGGAAAAAGAGACTGTAGGCAGAGTGAAGGAGATGTATTGTGGAAGTGTGAGTTGTGTGAAAGTTGGAGGGGAAAGAACAGACTGGTTCAGACAAATGAGTGGCCTGAAACAGGGTAGTGCGCTGTCACCCCTTCTCTTTATTGTGGTTATGGACGAGGTAATGACACGGTTAGCAGGAAAGATAGGAGAAGATAAGATGAAAGCAATGGTGTTTGCAGATGATCTCATGGTCTGGGGAAACAAGGAGGAGGAAATTCAGGAGCAACTGAAGGCTTGGGAAGAAACAGTGGGAGAGTACGGATGGAAGTTCAACATCAGTAAATGTGAGATCCTGTTAACGACCAGGAAAAAGAACAGACCAATGAGTGGGATAACACTTGGAGGTGGACAGCTGAAGAAGGTGGAAAGTCTCAAGTACTTGGGAAGTATAGTGGAGGAAAATGGGAGAAATGACAAAGAGATTACGGAACGTGGCAGACAGGCAGAAGCATTTCTGAGAAGCATTAGGAGCTTAGTGTGGAATAAAGATGTCCCACAAAAAAAAGCAAGGAAGTGTTATACAGAAGCTACTATATCCCGATACTGACCTATGCTTCAGAAACGTGGACAATGAAGAAAAGAGACATAAGCAGAATACAGGCAGGTGAAATGAAGTTCCTGCGAAGTAGGATCGGAGTAACAAGAAGAGACAGGGTGAGGAATGTAAAGGTCAGGGAAATGGTGAAAGAGGAGCCCTTGCAAGGTAGGATTGAGACATCAAGACTGAGGTGGTATGGACACTTAAAGAGAATGGATGAGAAGAAGATTCCCAAGAGGATACATGAGATGCAGATGCAGAAGAAACGACCAAGGGGAAGACCAAGAGATAGATGGCTGAAAGGAGTGGAGGAATGTGTCAAGAACAGAGGCGAGGACTGGACCAGAGTGACAGCGGAGAGGTGGTGGGAAGAAAGAACTAAGTGGCGAGGCTTATGTTCCAAACAGACCCAGCCTGGGGCTGGAAACTGTACAAGATGATGATGATGATCTCACATACCCGTCATCAGATCGAATCCAAATTTTAACACAATATACATTGGAATGTTGTATAAGGGGTTTATTAATTTCAAAATTTTGTGTGTCCAAGAAACAAAGTTGTTATCATTTATGTAAGGTAACTTTTTCTTGGCTTGGGGTGGTTGGAAAATGTAGTTCTTGGTTGCGTTGTAATCCTTATACATCAAAAAGGAATGCTGTATGATTGTAAAATACGAAAATTAATTCACTTATTTTATATCGGTTTGTATTTGTACGGGGAATTAAGACATGGTTCACCAGTTAGCCGCTCCGGTGAAAGCTGTACAGCGTTGCCAAGATGTTCTCCATCACGCGTCATGGCGCGCCTCGCTCCATATCAGCAACGCTGTACAGCATTTCCCGGAGCGGCTAGCTGGTGAACCATGTCTTAATTCCCCCTAAAAATACAAACCGATATAAAATAAGTGAATTAATTTACGTATTTCACAGTCATACAGCATAACCTTTTGATGTAAACGATTACAACGCAACCAAGAACTAAATTTCCCAACGACCCCGAGCCGAGAAAAAGTTACCTTACAAAAATGATAGCAACTTTCGTTCTTGAACACATAACATTTTCAATTTAATAAACCAGTTATAAAATATTCCATTGTATATTGTGTTAATATTTGGATTCGATCTGATGACGGGTTTGTGAGATAATAATTCTTAAATGTGACGCATGGTTGAAACACGCTTAAAAACGGGCACTTTTTGTGTTTCAACTGCGATAAAAAATATTAAAATATAAATTAAAATTTCCAAACCTACATGAACTAACGTAAAATAGAATGATGAAAATGATGATGTTATTGGATTTTATGTAGGTCTATTGGTTACTTCACAAACAACCTTCAAACTCGAGTGCACATAATATTTTGGTCGACAGTAAGTAGCCTTGACTTAGTGAGTAGGTAATGTAAGCCAAAGCTGGCACAGGGGCTAATGTGCAAGATGGCCGCCGCACGCACCTATCCCATGTTATTCTTATGGAGGGAGAGTCATAGCTGGCACAGGGGCTAATGCGAAATATGGCCACCACGCGCAACCGCACTCATAAATAGCCGGCTTTTCAAATCATTATTTATTTGTTATTAACTATGCATTATTTATTACTTTTTTATTTTTATTTAATGTATTATTTATATGTTTTTAATGATTTTTTTAAATTTCTTTATTTTAAAACTTGAATTATCTTTTATTTTATTTATTATTTTTGTTGTGTCAAAGCACTAACCTGCAAGGTCATTAACCCAACAATTCTTTAACCCACAGAAACCCCATTTAAAGATTTAAATTAATGCATGTAAGATTATTTTAATTTTTACATTTTAGATTTTAAATTTTTAATTTTTAAATTTTAATTTTTAATTTTTAATTATAGATTTTAAAATTTTGAATTTTTAGATTTTAAATTTTACATTTTACATTTTTATATTTTATTCTTTTTCATTTTATATTTTACATTTTAGATTTTGCGAAAAAGACTAAACTACAAGGTCACAGACCTAACATTTTGTCTTTAAATTCGGTTTTTTAGTTATAAATGTTGTTTTTTTTACTTATAAATTTTTATTTATTTAATAATTAATTTATTATTTTTGGCATAGGGGTAATGTACAAGATGGTCATTGCATGCAACCACTTACACATATGGCATGCTAACCTAACTTCACCTAACCTAACCTAACATAACCTAACTTCACCTAACCTAACTTTACCTAACCTAACTTCACCTAACATAACTTCACCTAACCTCAGTTCACATAACCTAACTTCACCTAACCTAAGCTAACTCAACAAACCTAACCTTTATAACCTAACTTCACCTAACCTAATTTGACCTAACCTAATTTCACCTAACTTCACCTAACCTAACTTCGTATAACCGAACATGTCCTCACATAACCTAGCCTAAGCTAACTTAACAAACCTCACCTAACCTTTAAAGCTAAGCCATAGGCTAATGCACACACACATAGTATATAAGGCACATGCAACTATCTTTATGCTAGGCTTATAGGGAGTAAGGTAAAGCTACCACTGTGGCTACTGTGCAAGATGTTCGCTACGGACAACCAGCTTAGGATTACAAAGTCAGTTAAGTTTTAAAAAGTAAAAGCTTTTGGTCATTTTTTTCTTTCCCTGAGCTTAACACCTGCAGTAGGGTATAACCCTATAGACACAGTTAACACACACAAACACTTAGAGAGGAATTATTATTACGCCAAAGGTTTGCCAATTATAAGTACAAGATCAGAGTTTACATGCAGTAGGATGGCACCTTTTTTCACGCTGTTTATCCTTTCACAGCATTTTCAAGGTTCGATACCTTATCCGAAAGCATATAGATAATGAATGGGCTATACTACACTTTGGCTACCTAGTTTTAGCTAACTAAGGGCAATTTCTTAAGATGACTATAGGTTAACGATTGGATTAGGAGTGGGGGAGGTGGGTAGTAATTAAAAAGTACAAGCAGTGTCCATACAATATGTTTTTATTGATTTTAAATCCATTTAAGATATTTACACATAATAGATTTTTGTTGTTGTTATAAATTGTACAGTTTGGTTTATTTTTTGATTCGTATTTTTTTTATTCTTATTCCCTTGGCTTATTATAGTGTTTTAAACACAAGGCTTGTAGTCAAATACCAAGACAATGCAGCTAAATGTGAAGAAAAGAGACCCTATTAGGTTGGAAAACGAAGACTTCGAAGATGTAAGAAGTTTTACTTGCCTTGGAAGCGAAGTGACCAAGAACGGAAGAGCTGATAATGATGTAGGGCAACGAATTAGAAAAGCAAATGGTGCCTTCGTACAACTGTATCCGATTTGGAAAAGTAAAAATATAACTACATAGGCAAAGTTAAAGATATTTAGAAGTAATGTCGAGGCAGTATTATTGTATGGGTATGAGTCTAGGAAAGTTAGCAACCAAATTACCAGTCGACTACAGGTGTTCGTTAATTGGTGTCTGAGAAGGAGTTTGAATATATATTGGCATGAGACGATCTCAAGTGAGGAGCTATTAGTTTGAACTTCAGAGGAGCACATTCATCCAAATAAAAAGAAGGAAATGGAAGTGGATTGGCCACACACTTAGAAAATCTGATAATGCCATTGAGAAGCAAGTCCTGGATTGGAATCCCCAGGGTAGCAGGAGAAGAGGAAGGCCCAAGCATTCGTGGAGGCGGACAGTAGAGACAGAGGGGTGACAACAGGGAAAGACGTGGTAAGAGATGAAGGGGATGTCAGCCAACAGAGTGAGATGGCGCTGCTTCGTGGATGCCCTATGTTCCAATGGGAACGACAGGAAATAAGTCAAGTTGTTGTAGATCCTTTTATAACAATGTCCATTCACTGTTGTTTAAAAAACTGTGGAAGCCGCAATGGTTTTATAGACGAAAAACCTCATCCTCTTGCTTTTCATCATTATTACTATCATTATCATAAGCATCATCATTATCTTTATCTTTATCACTATCACTATAATCATCATCCTCAATATCACTAAAACTGTCAAATTCCTCGTGTTCCTTTTCCACAGGGACCTCTTGTAAAGTCTGCGTTGCTTTTAGTAGTGTTAAGGGTTTTTTAAACGTTGAACTATCTTGAGCACCAATATTGTTTTCTCGAACTGCTTTTTATCATTTTGATGATTGTTTGTAAACAGCAACCGTGGTTCGTTTGGAGCACTACATTGATGAACACTCACACTTAAAACCTTTCCATTTTTACTTCTCAGATTGCCTTGACATTTGGTTGACCTCTCTTTTGAGCATCGCCAAAATATTATTCCATTTACATTCTGACGAGTATAGTTATAAGAGTAGCCTTGATAAAGTGCACGTTGGCTACCCTTGTTGGTTGTAGTAAGTTCAATAGTAGTAACTGACCTGTCAGTATGATGTTCACACTATAAAGGTTACAACTATTCCGGTAATGGAGTGGTGATATTCTTGCTAAGGGTCCTCTAATATACCTCAGTCAAGAGTTACAGCTGCTTTCTGCGTATGTCAAAGCAGTACAATGGGGGGTGAGACGGTCTTTCACGATGTGATCACCGTGAGAGGTAGTAGTTAACTGAATGTATCCTTGCTAAGGGTCCGCTAATATACCCTAGTCTCTTATGTTGGCTTATGTATTGGCTTTCGTGTTGGCTTTTGTATTGGCTTTTATGTTGGCCTTTGTGTTGGCTTTTGTATTGGCTTTTATGTTGGCTTTTGTGTTGGCTTTTATGTTGGCTTTTGTGTTGGCTTTTATGATGGCTTTTGTGTTGGCTTTTTATGTATTGGCTTCTGTATTGGCTTTTGTATTGAAATTTTTGTATTGGATTTTGTATTGGCTCATATGTTGGCTTTTGTGTTGGCTTTTGTATTGGCTTTTATGTATTGGCTTTTGTATTGGCTTTTGCGTTGAGTTTTGTATTGACTCAAATATAGGCTCTTATGTTGGCTTTTGTATTGGCTTTGGTATTGGGATTTTGTATTGGCTTTTGTATTGGCTTTTATGTATTGGCGTTTGTGTTGGCTTTTGTATTGGCTTTTATGTATTGGCTTTTGTATTGGGTTTTTGTATTGGCTTTTGTATTGGTGTTTATGTATTGGCTTTTATGTATTGGCTTTCGTATTGGGATTTTGTATTGGCTTTTGTATTGTCTTTTATGTATTGGCTTTTGTGTTGGCTTTTTATTGGCTTTTGTATTGGCTATTATGTATTGGCTTTTGTATTGGCTTTCGCGTTGAGTTTTGTATTGACTCAAATACAGGCTCTTATGTTGGCTTTTGTATTGGCTTTGGTATTGGGATTTTGTATTGGCTTTTGTATTGGCTTTTATGTATTGGCGTTTGTGTTGGCTTTTGTATTGGCTTTTATGTATTGGCTTTTGTATTGGGTTTTTGTATTGGCTATTGTATTGGTTTCTATGTATTGACTTTTATGTATTGGCTTTCGTATTGGGTTTTTGTATTGGCTTTTGTATTGTCTTTTATGTATTGGCTTTTGTGTTGGCTTTTGTATTGGCTTTTGTATTGGCTTTTATGTATTGGCTTTTGTATTGGGTTTTTGTATTGGCTTTTGTATTGGTTTCTATGTATTGGCTTTTATGTATTGGCTTTCGTATTGGGTTTTTGTATTGGCTTTTGTATTGTCTTTTATGTATTGGCTTTTGTGTTGGCTTTTGTATTGGCTTATGTGTTGGCTTTTGTGTTGGCTTTTGTATTGTCTTTTATGTATTGGCTTTTGTGTTGGCTTTTGTATTGGCTTTTGTATTGGCTCATATGTTGGCTTTTGTGTCGGCTTTTGCATTGGCTTTTATGTATTGGCTTTTGTATTGACTCATATGCTAGCTTTTGTATGGGATTTTATGTATTAGTTTTTGTATTTGGTTTTTTATTAGCTTTTGTATTGGCTCATATGTTGGCTTTTGTGTTGGCTTTTATATAGGCTTTTGTATTGGCTTTTAAGTATTGGCATTAGTGTTAGCTTTTGTATTGGCTTTTGTATTGGTCCTTATGTTGGCTTTTGTGTTGGCTTTTGTATTGGCTTTTGTGTTGGCTTATATATTGGCTTTTGTGTTGGCTTTTGTATTGGCTTTTATGTATTGGCTTTTGTATTAGCTTCTGTATTGGCTTTTGTATTGGCTCATATGTTGGATTTTGTGTTGGGTTTTTGTATTGACTCATATGTTGGCTTTTTATGTATTGGCTTTTGTACTGGCCGTTATGTTGGCTTATATATTGGCTTTTGTGTTGGCTCTGTATTGGCTTTTGTATTAGCTTTTGTATTGGCTTTTGTATTGACTCATATGTTGGCTTTTGTTTTGGCTTTTGTATTGGCTTTTGTGTTGGCTTTTATGTTGGCTTATGTGTTGGCTTTTGTATTGGCTTATGTGTTGGCTTTTGTGTTGGCTTGTATGTTGACTTTTATGTTGGCTTTTGTGTTGGCTTATGTGTTGGCTTTTAAGTTAGCTTTTATGTTGGCTCTTGTGTTGGGTTTTTGTATTGACTTTTGTGTTGGGTTTTTGTATTGGCTTTTGTATTGGATCACATGTTGGCTTTTGTTTTGGCTTTTGTATTGGCTTTTGTGTTGGCTTTTATGTTGGCGTATGTGTTGGCTTTTGTATTGGCTTATGTGTTGGCTTTTGTGTTGGCTTGTATGTTGGCTTTTATGTTGGCTTTTTTGTTGGCTTATGTGTTGGCTTTTAAGTTGGCTTTTATGTTGTCTTTTATGTTGGCTTTGGTGTTGGCTTATATGTTGGCTTATGTATTGGTTTATGTGTTGGTTTTTATGTTGGCTTTTGTGTTGGCTTATGTATTTGCTATTATGTTGGCTTTTATATTTTGGCTTTTGTGTTGGCTTCTATGTTGGCTTATGTATTTGGTTTTTGTGTTGGCTTGTATTCTGGCTTTTATGTTGGCTTTTATATTTTGGCTTTGACGTTGGCCTTTATGTTGTCATTTTATGTTGGCTTTTGTATTTGCTTTTGTGTTGACTTATGTGATGGCTTTTGTGTTGGCTTTTGTATTGGCCTTTGTGTTGGCCTTTGTGTTGGCTTATGTAATGGCTTTTATGTTGGCTTTTTTGTTGGCTTATGTGTTGGCTTATGTGTTGGCTTTTATGTTGGCTTTTGTATGGGCTTTTGTGTTTGCTTTTGTGTTGGCTTTTATGTTGGCTTTTGTATTGGCTTTTGTGTTGGATTTTGTGGTGGCTTTTGTATTGGTTTATGTGTTGGTATATTTGACAAGTTTTTTGTTGTCAATGTATTTAGTGGATTTCAGGTAGATTTCATTAGAAAGCTAACTATTGCAATGAACTTGTAGTTCATCCCATGGGTGTCCACTTGAAGCAGCTACAGCCTCGGGCGAGACGAACATGTCCTCGGAGACTCCTGGCTCTAAAGGCTATACGCTAAATAAATAATGCAATGGGTACCATGTTTCGACTTCCGGAAAATTTCGACATATTGTAACGTTTACTGAGACCACATAGGCCGTGATTCGTTTATATAAAAATGCTTAGTGTTCTTTGGAGGTGGCGTTGGTGCGCTTGAGTTGAGGAAACTTGAACTAGTGAAACGAGAGTGTCAACTCTGACGATAGCAGAGATGAGTTTAGACAATGAGAGTTGAACTTTGATAAATAAAAAGTGATTGGAGGTTATTGCAGATTATAAAAGAAATGTGTTTGTAAAAAAAACGCGAAGGAGAATATACTTGTTTCATCTGTCTTATTTAATACGTCGTATTATTATAGTATTACGGCTTCATCTATAGCTCTTCCACGGCAGTAAAAATTAATAAAGGATATAAAGACTAATGATATAACTTGGAAATTATATCATTGTGACTACTTTACAGGAACCATTTAAATATACATCCCATAATACCACTAAATAGTAAGTAGCATTCCAATGATTTATTGTTATGTTGCAGTATAATATTAAGCTGCCTTGTTTACTGTAGTGTCCTGGTTGGTGTTATAAACACACCATTTCTGAGATGAATGAGTTCTCGTGTCTGTATTAAAAGAATATTCGTTCATAGTAGACTATTCTATCTATGGGTTGGCGCCCTCCCGGAAACTTATATTTATATCACTTTAAAGAAACAATTACAAATGGCGCCCAACGTGGGGCACGAGAACCAGGACACATCAGTGTAGGGGTAGGAATGCTTATATATTGTGCGAGTGATTTTGGGGCTTGTGTTTAGAAGTGTAATTCAGTATGTCGGAGAAAGATATGAAGCTAAGAAGTGGTCTTGATAGTGAAGAGAGCGTAGATGATAATACTATGATGTCAGAGAGTAACCCGAATACTAGTAAAGAGAAAGGAATTTCGGAAGATTCATTAGCTGCGATCATGAGAATGCTGAGTGAAAGATTTGATGAAAGTAAGAAAGATAATCAGGAGATGCGAGAGGAAATAAGTAGGCAAAATCAGGAAATAAGTAGGCAAAATCAGGAGATGCGAGAGGAAATAAGTAGGTAAAATCAGGAGATGCGGGAGGAAATAAGTAGGCAAAATCAGGATATGAGAAAGGAAATAAGTAGGCAAAATCAGAAGATGAGAGAGACGATAGATAAAAATAATAAGGAAATTCATCAAAGGTTAGACAATGTAGTCAAGGTAAATGAGGAATTAAATAGGAAGTATGGGACTCTGCAGGAGAGTATTCAGGGGGGGAAACAGGAGAGCAGATGTGAAATTAAGGATATGTTAGAAGAAGCGGCTAAAAGTATTATAAAGGAAGAAAAGGCTGTAGGTGAAAGTAGTTTGGAGTTAAAGGAGATGGTAGATGAAAGTAGCATAGAGTTAGAGGAAATTGTAAGTGAGAATAGAGTAGATGAGAGGAAGAATTTGTTTGAGGAGACGTTGCGCGAAAGTAGCATAGAGTTAGAGGAAATTGTAGGGGAGAATAGAGTAGATGAGAGGAAGATAGTTGAGCTTGAAGTAAAATTACGATATAAGATAAGGCGATGTTGTAAAGGCATATATTGGAGAGGACGTAGTAGGCGTCAAAGAGGAATCAGATGTGGAGGTAGACGCCGCGGTTGTATAGGTCGAAATCGCTTAGGTTATAGAGGTAGACGTGGGATAGGCCATAATAGGCAAAGAAGAAAGAAAGGTTGTAGAGGTATACGTAGAGGTCGCCGCCGACACAGCAGAGGAGGACGCTTTAATGGAAATAGAGGGGATGGATATTGTAGGCGTGATAACGATGAAAATGGTACTGGGGATACGTCTCGTTTTAGAATAAATGATACAGATAGGTCCAGAAGAGCAGTAGGAGTTCGCTATATTAGAGCATGGACAAGACATAAAGCCCAATGCTATAATGAATCTAATGATGATGATGATGATGATGATAATGAGCCTAAATGTATTGACAATTTTGATAAAGTTGATGTCAAGAAAAGAGTTACGTTGGAAGTTAAAGCTGAGAAGAAAATCCATAGAGACACTGAATTAAGAGAACAAGAAGAAATGGAAGAATATTACTTAGATTTGGTTACAGAAAGTTGTCAAGATCATTTTTTATCTGGACGTAAAATTAATGTGTTGGGAGCGCGTGCCGCTATTTGTTGTTCTAGTTATGAATTGGGTATTGGAGGCATATACAGTAGCCTATATGTCTATTTTCTTAATTTTTGATACAGTTGCACAATGTATATGTATTCGTTTGTATGCTGTAATATATATGTTTTTCATTGTGTGTGTTACCTAGTATCTTTCTTAATTTTGAGTTATGCTGTGGATATTTTTCGTTATCTTCTATTTACCTTTTGTCCATTCATATTATAGCAGCTTTTGTTTTTTTTACGTCATTGTGTGTAGTAATTCTGAACAATTAAAATATAATTTCCAAGTTTTCTAAGTCATCGAATTAAAGTTGGAACATTGTACAGAATACTTCAAGGAATGTCCTACACTGCATTCTAAAGTGGACAGATTTGACAAGCTTTTGATGGTGGAGCAATGTTCACAATCAGCTATAAGCAATTGGGAATTGTATCGTGTGATCTACTGCAAAGAACCATGGATCGCCTAAAAATGGAAGCTGAACCAATATCAGAGGATATAGTATATATATATAGTATATATATATATTCACTACAAAAATGAACGGCCGACCTAAAACCAGTTTTGCAATAGCCTTCTCAGTGTGTACCATGCTTAGGAAAATGTGGTAGTTACGACTAAGCCACCTTGTGCTAGCGGCAGTGGAGGTGGAGGTGGAGATGGTGATTTGGTATCTTGATATCCAATTGTGGATGTTATTCTTCAAGAACATTTCAAGTTAATCAGGGTGAGCTTGAGGTATGGAGAGGAGACTACAGAATTGGTTGAAGAGGCGGATAACGGTTGGAAGATGGTGTGTTGTGCAGCTTGATTTGGACAAGATGATAGTATAATCACATGAAGAAGAGGGAAGTCCAGATCTCCGTGTATCACGCTCTTATGTATTTTTTGTGTTGTATGTATATCAGAAAGCCCTTCAATATGACATAGTTGTCAGGCTTTCTGGAGGCGATTGTAACGTTTACTGAGACCACATAGGCCGTGATTCGTTTATATAAAAATGCTTAGTGTTCTTTGGAGGTGGCGTTGGTGCGCTTGAGTGGAGGAAACTTGAACTAGTGAAACTAGAGTGTCAACTCTGACGATAGCAGAGATGAGTTTAGACAATGAGAGTTGAACTTTGATAAATAAAAAGTGATTGGAGGTTATTGCAGATTATAAAAGAAATGTGTTTGTAAAAAAAAACGCGAAGGAGAATATACTTGTTTCATCTGTCTTATTTAATACGTCGTATTAGTTATAGTATTACGGCTTCATCTATAGCTCTTCCACGGCAGTAAAAATTAATAAAGGATATAAAGACTAATGATATAACTTGGAAATTATATCATTGTGACTACATTACAGGAACCATTTAAATATACATCCCACAATACCACTAAATAGTAAGTAGCATTCCAATGATTTATTGTTATGTTGCAGTATAATATTAAGCTGCCTTGTTTACTGTAGTGTCCTGGTTGGTGTTATAAACACACCATTCCTGAGATGAATGAGTTCTCGTGTCTGTATTAAAAGAATATTCATTCATAGTAGACTATTCTATCTATGAATTGGCGCCCTCCCGGAAACTTATATTTATATCACTTTAAAGAAAAAATTACAATATCTTCGCGTTTCACATCCCCCAGACCCCAAAACCACCGTCAGTTGAAAAGTTTATATATATCATTTTCTTGTGGACACGATAACTGCCGTAATTTTGCACCAATCACTTTGAATTTTTTACATAATATGTATACCTATAAAATCTCCGTCGAGTTCCTTAATGGGCTATATCAGTCAAAGGGGGTTAAATGTTTCTTTTTTTAGTGAAATATTGATATAACTCTCTTAATATGTGAAATATCGAATCCATTCAAAGTTCATACTATGTGTCGGATAAGGGCCAGAAATTTATGTTTGAAAAGTTTTTTGATAGCACCAATCCTTGACCAAAGGGGTGGGGAAAAGTGGGTTTTTTGGGAAACATTAATCATATCTCTCTTAATAAGCACAGTATCAAAACCGTACAAAATGGACAATATCCCCCTACTAATTACCTAAAACTTTTGTCTGAAAATTTTTTTGATATGACCCACCATTACGCCAAGGAATGAGCAAAATTATTTCGGAATTAGAAGAAAATGCCAAGAGCCATCAGAGGTTACCATGACAACGCTACTAAATTGATAAGGGATGAGCCATAAGAGGTTGCCATGACAACGCCATTGCACGAGATCACATTCAGTTTTCCATCTGACTCTGTGGGAAGCGGCTTCGGTGACGCAACTGGTAGCATGCTGAACTTCTATGCCCAAGGTCGCGGGTTCAAAGCCGGCCGAAGTCGTTGGATTTTCTAAGAGCGCTAAAAATCCCTCAGTATGCATTCCTTCGGAGGGGAAGTTGCTGGTTGCGGTGGCATCTAGTAGCCAAGTTCACGGCTAGGTGTCGTTGACGGTAGTATTTGATAGCAAAATTAGGAACTACTATTTGAAATTGACCGACCGCAGTCCTTACCAGAATTACAGACTAATACAGCTATCACAATTAACACCGTTTATCAGACAGATTCTACACACACACAAAGTACACGGGGCTACATGACCGCGTTGTCACAGCCCCTAAACTGAGGGTCCAACATCTCTGCAGGAGATAAAATTTTGCGTGAAGAAGTAACAGACCGTGAGATAGTTACACATCAGTGTCGAAACCTTGCATAAGGACAGTGTGACCACAAGTATGAAAATGGACCCCAAATGACGAGAAGGTTACCGTCGCCATATGACAATAAAATGTTAAAAATATGCATAAAGAGACGAAAAACTAAGATAATTAAGCTCCAATTGTAAAATACTATCTCGCAATAAATGAGGCCTTATCCTTCTACGAAAACCTGCCTATTCTACCTATTTTCGCCTATCCCCTAGTTTGCCCGGTGAAATCTACCTCCGCCTTCCGGCGTGCCGAGAGGAATTTTTTATCTTGGTCTTGGAAAATATCTCTGCCCTTTTTATCACAGCATAATGCTTACCGCCATGTGTGTAAGCAACAACAACAACACACAAAAATCCAAAGTACTCTAAGGTTAATGATTGACCCTCAACTCTTACATTTACCTCTATCCCACTCTCAGTCCAAAAATAGTGTATTTTTCAAATTTTTCCAATAAATATTTAGAAAGTAGACTATGTGTTTAAACTAAAAATCCTAAAAAGTCACATGTTAACTCATACACCTACCTCTATCCCACTCTCGGTCAAAAATAATATTGTAGTTTTCAAATTTTTCCAAAAAATATTTAGAAAGTAGACTATATGTTTAAAGTAAAAATCCTAAAATATCATATGTTAACTCATACACCTACCTATATCCCACGCCTAATCAAAAACAGTATTGTATTTTTTTATTTGATTTTTTTCAAAAAATATTTGGAAAGTAGACTGTTATGTTTTAGCTAAAAATCCTAAAATGTCAAACTCTATCCCACTCTCAGTCCAAAAATATGGTATTTTTCAAATTTTTCCTAAAAAGTTGAATTGGGAAAGTAGGCTATATGTTTAAACTAAAAATCATATAAAGTCATATGTTAAGCCTTACAACTACCTCTATCCAACTCTCAGTCAAAAATAATATTGTATTTTTATTTATTTTTTCTAAAAAATATTTTGAAAATGGGTTATATTTCCAAAACTAGGAATGTTTCAAGTAAGTTTGTTTGACGTAAATGAAAACCTACAAACCGAGTTTCAGGCGTCTGGGACAAAAACCAAAAAAGTTCAATTTTGATAGTAGGCTATATTTTTAGAACGTCTAAAAGTGTTATATAGGCTTAAGAGAATGGGTTTTGTGACCTTTATTGTTATAATAAAACCTTTTTTTTTTTTTTTTTTTTTCAAAAAGTCCAATTTTGAAATTGGCTATATTTTGGAAACTAAGAATTTTACAAAAAAGGTTTGTTTGACATGAATCAATGGTCTTAACCCCCTCTATCCAGATACCAAGTTTCAAGTCTCTAGGACGAAAACATTAGTAGCGGGTATTACTCCCGCCGCTTGCGCGCGTGATTTAAACCCGCCTTACCCCCCCCCCCTATTAATTGTTTGTCCTACTGCTTTGGCTGCCGTATACTCTCCAGCTGATTACTGTGCAGGCGTGTGGTTGAACAGCTCCCATTGCCAACTGGTTGATATTCAACCCGCCAGACAATGCGGATTATCTCTGGCACTCTACATGGCCGCACAATAAAATATCATAGCTCATGCCTTCCTGTCACTTCTGGTCTAATACTTCAATAATTATAACAAAAACGATATTGTATCAACATTTCTATCCTATCCTGCAATTCCTCTTATCATGATCTTTCTATAGTCATTATCAGCTGTTATCACACACTTAAATTCCCTTACATTATCAACCATGCCTTTACAAAACTTATTTATGGCATACCTTCTCATATAAGCACAATCTTCAACTTTCTTAACGGAATTCCACATATTTCTCTTCCAAAATACCCTTAATAACCTTGCACAATCGCTCAATACTTCTCAAAAACATCAAAGTCCTCAATATATCAACACATATTTAGTTACTGGCTTATCAATGCCGTCGTGATCACTTGAAATGTAACTTCATAACATAACTACAATTCCGATACTTCAATAACTGCCTTAATCCTTAAACAACCTTATTTTGCATTTCCATCGTGCTTCTAAAATACAAAATCGTGTTATTCTACTCTCAATAATGCTGACTATATCATTCGTTGTTTAATGCATGTTTCACAGTCATGCCATACTCATATAGTTCCTATCTCAACAATATTTCTGCGTTACTAGTTAATAATTATACAATAATTCCTGTCTTCTCCTTACTTGTCTATGATTATTGTTCTTTAAAACAATCATGATGTATTTACAAATGACATATGCCTTTCATATTTCCGTAATACAATTATTTACCGTTGTCTATCAAAATTAATATTCTATATTCTACTAAATTTCTAATCAGCTGTTGCTGTCTGACATTCAATTCCTGCTTCATTAGCAATGATCAAAGTCATTTTCAAAATCTCAAAATAATGGTCTCGACTAGAGATCTATAACTGAGCTATAAAGATCTATCAACTCTATCTCGAGCTTGCCACAGTGGGTGAGTGGATAGCGTGTCAGTTTACTAACCCCAAGAATGCAGGTTCACTCCTGGCCGTGGTAAGTGATTTTTGAAAGGCGGCAAAAATACGACACGCATGTCATACGATGTTGGCATGTCAAAGAACCCATTTGAATTCAGTAGGCCGTGTTCATAATGGCAAAATTAATCTCGGGAGTTTCCGCCAACACATAGTTCCTCATTTCTCTACTAGAAAGCGCTATAGTGTTCAAGGAGATTAGATATCTAACCTCCTTGACTTTCATAGTGATTCAAGGAACAACGAAATTCGACATACAAGCTACCCTCTGGGTGTCAAATTACAAAGCTTGCACCCGGCACCCGAGGCCATACGATATTATTATTATTATTATTATTATTATTATTATTATTATTATTATTATTATTATTATTATTAACTCTATCTCAATCCTAAAATTCCAATCCCTATTCTAGTATTATTATAAAAATCTCCATCATATAAATAATATAAACCGAAATATCAAAATCCTTTAATTCCTAAATCTCATATCCGAAAAATCCTAAACTCACAACAATAAAATCCTAATCCTGAAATATCTAAAAACGTCGGTCTTATAGTATCCTAATCTTATTCAGAATTCCTACTTTTCAAAAAAATCAAAAACTCCCGAAAATGGTTCTTATAGAAATCACGAATTCTGCAAACAACTACTAATAATGAAATTCTCTTCTGCCTTCTGCTGGGTAAAGTTGCTCTTGAAGAATATATCGAAGGATATACCACTCTGCTCCTTGATGTTGCTGCAAATTCTCCTTCGAACTGCGTGTCTGGACGTCGAAATCCATTCTCGTTCGGATCTCGTACGAAACTCTCTCTCGAGCTGGGTAAGCGCGGAATCTTGACGTTCATTTCTTTCTTCTTTCTCCATTACACACAAATCTAGAATATCGCTCCTTTCTTCTCATAATTTCGAAATTTGTTGTGTGGCATCTAAGTTACTCCTGAGTTTCTCATGGTTCTCAAAGTAGTATTCCCCTCGTCATAATTTACTCTGCCATCCGCACTGCTTTCTGAAATGTAGACAACATTCCTCTCAACTTAGTAATATTTGCCAGTGTTGAATACATTTTGTAATAACTTCTTGAATTTTCCTCGTATTTCTCTTTCAATGTTCGTTCGATGATGATTTAGCTTCACTCTTGTATGCAAGCTCGTAGAATAATTTTAAGAACACTTAGAATATTGTAATGTCGTTGCTTTAATGTTGGGGATATTTTACGGAAATTCCCTCGTAGATTTCGTTGTAATTATTCGTAGAGTAATAATGTGTATCGGAGACTCTCTTAAATGTTCTGTATAGTTCACCATACAAGTATCACTTCGTAACTTCGAATAATATCACTCACTGTTACAGTACCGTACATATAGAATGATATTTCTCGTAAAATCTTTAAGTCCCCAAGACTTCACTGTGCCATCTTCATAAAGTCTGAAATTTCACAACTCCGCACTTCGTAATGTACTGCAAGTACGTTCGTTCACATTTTACTTGGCCGTTGATGCGGTCGCAATTTCCGTCAACAATTATCATACAAGGATCGTGCTCCGAGCTTGAATAGCGACTCGTCCTTCGTCCTCATACGTTCAAATGGAGAAAGCCTAGAACCAAATCGCCTCTTCTCCCACCTTGTCGGTTCTCATAGCGTCCTCCTCATAATTTGCGGGAAACCTTCGCGGAAGCAATTACTGGATTTCCAAGTCTCCCATTGGTCAAATTGCTCCTCGTGACTTCTTCATCCCTTCCCTCTTTCCCAGTGACGTGCCAGGCTTGCTTGTGACATTCTCCTTTTTATCGGCGCGCGCGGCGTTATAATCTGATTCTTTTTTGTTTGTCCGCGATGCTTGGGTAGTTTATTGGCTGAGGAATAACCCACCCACCAAGGGAAGATGATTAAAAAAAAGGAAGTAGGTTTTGGATTGGAAAAAAAAGGATAGAAAAATAGGAGGAGAGTCCTACAAAATTAATAAGTTTAACTTTAAATACCTTTAGAGGCAGTTGCCACTGAAAATTAACTCTTTGATACCTAAAGTAGGTACGAACTTGGTCGAAGCTAACGGGAACCGCAGCCGGGACTTGGGCGATTTGCAAGAGAGAGGCTTTAGTGTATTTCCTCCCAAGCATGTATGAAACTACTATAGGGAAGGGTGATGGTCTGGCAAGACTGATAGTAACAAATTTACTGTATGTCTTCTCAAAGAAATTCGGTTTTACAAAATAATTCGAAGAATGCCAATGATTTAACTCAGGTTTGGTATTTCCAATTTCCAAAATTATGGAGTTCCTGTAAGGGCGACCCAGTGTCTCTAAGAAGGAAAATGATAAAAGATTATGCCTTATGGAGTAATCTTGGTAAATGAACCAATGGTTGCATTGGAAAATGGCTAAGCTTTTACTCAGCGAGGAGCCGGCTAAAAGTTTAGACAAAAAGAAACACTTATCTTTTAGAAAACTGACCATAAGTTTTCGGAGAGGGTCTCCACAAGCAGGTAGCTGGCTTAGCGAGCTTTACTTGCCTTACTGGCCAATTATAATTAGCTATTAAAGCTAAAAAGAACTTTAGTGAGGTGAAAATTAAGAGTTCTTGCTCAAATGCAACAAATGGTGAAAGCCCTATTGATGATTTTAATGTCATTGAGTGAGGAGAGTCAAGGAAGACAGGATTTTGCCTAAACTTTGTATTCGTAAATGAAAAAGCGAAAGGAAATGCTTCATTTATTTAACAATTCAAGGAAGTTTGAGGAAATTAACAATCATGTAATATAATTTGGACAAACATAGTTCATTTGAACTTTTTAACAAATGGGGTCGCAGACCTCTCAACAATAAACGTTTGCTCCAGGCAATTGACAATTTACAAGGTTTCAAACCTTACATGTTTCTAAAATCTTTATAAGATTTAAACAAATAAACAATGAAGTAATTAAAGTTTGAACGTGAATTGGAGTACAAAGAGTGTACCTTAAGAAATTCTTGAGAGAATGTTCTAGAGAAAGTGACAACTTCGAAAATAACAATAATAAAACCATGAAAAATAAGATAGAAGTTCCTACAACTTCTTATATTTATACAGAATTACTATATGAGAATTATACAAAAGAGGGCAGGTCACTTACTGTGAAACCTGAAGAAAGTTAAAAGGAAGGTTCTAGACTTCCCAAGTTTGAGCAGGAATCACTAGCCAAATGGGACAGTTTCCATTTCGTGAAACCTGAACATGACTCGCTCAAGAGTTTAAAGAATTGTTTTCCCTGATTATAGGAAAGGAACAATGTGAATTTGAAACTTGTATCACACAAGCAATTATGCAGAATTTAATTAATGTTAAACTAGCAAAGTTGTAAGGGCACTTCGAGAGTGACACCTTATAGGAAAGTTACAATTTTATTAATAATGGTGGTTAGTAGAAGGTTGAGGAAAGATCATTGGGATATAGGATCAATGTTCATGGGCGTATTTAATGTAAACGGACGAGCGCGACGCGGTAGAAACGTGGAACAAGCACTGGATATCACTGTAGTCTATAAAGATGGATGCAAAGTTCACTATAGAAACACTAAAGTTTATGAGAAAGAAAGTTATTGCAATTATGGAAATAACTGATTGCACTATATAGGTGAGAGTCTATTTCTTGAAAAAGTTGTGATTTACAATTAAATGTACCATAAACCATTCCAGTGGTTCCAGCGGTGGAAGAAAGTTATCTATTGCAACAATTTGTAAGGAAGATTCCTCATTTTAAATATTATTGTCACAAGTGAGTGAAAAATACCTGACGGCAAGACTCGCAGATAGAGTACAAGATCTCGAAGGTTCCAGAACGACCTTAGTGGAAAAATGGGGTTGAGAAAATCCAACGGAGGAACTAGCTTAATGAATTATAGACAGCGGGTATTAGGTAATATCCCACGTAGTGAGAGGATTTCTCATTTGAATAGCTTAAGAAAGTTGGCTTATACAAGCAAAAGCTCAACATGGCAAATCCCACGAAGAATGATTTTTGCCCCAAAGTAAATAATTTCACACTGTCTATAAAAATATCATTAAAAGCACGTGGAAGTTAAAACCATGAAGATGAGGTTAAAACTTTTAAAATGGTACTTATCTTGATTTCATGTTGAAGGCGAAGTTTCCCTGGATGACAACTACCTTGCCAACATGGCGTAGAAGAGTGTGTGCCTCTTGGTTTGAGGAGGCTAGCTCGAGAGGAGCTTTAACTGATCGAGTCAACTGCCGACTGAGAAGTGAGACCTGCTCAACGGAGCACGGAGGGTCCAAGGAAGGGGAAAAGAGTGGGGGGTAGGAGACAAAAGGAGAACATATAAGCATTGCCAATGTTACAACAAAAATTGATCTCTTGCTGAGCCGGTCTTCAAAGAGTT
Organism: Meconema thalassinum; assembly: GCA_946902985.2. Classification (NCBI taxonomy): domain Eukaryota; kingdom Metazoa; phylum Arthropoda; class Insecta; order Orthoptera; family Tettigoniidae; genus Meconema; species Meconema thalassinum. The sequence goes on from OX336392.1 coordinate 43,927,920, forward strand.
GATAACAGATGATACTAGCACAGCATGGTGAGTAAAAGAGTAGACGTAGTTCTCTTGCTCATGGAGATAATAGCTGGCGATGGCAGTAAAATCTGGTGGCCAGATGGAGAAGGAATTCCTCTTGCGCGAGGAAGAGTTGAAGAGCTTCAGATATTCGCTGCTATATGACGCTAGGTGGGTCATAGAATATATATCTGGAACAGACTCATAAAAGATATAAGCGACCTGAACCCCTAAGAGAAAACAGAAGATCACTGTTGGTGTTTGACAAAGAGGAAGGAAAGAACATGCAAAAGCATTGAAAATTATAATCTCTGGTACCGTGTATTCCAAGAATACACCAATGCTGCCTCCCTTTGATAACCAGATTACTCCCCTTCCTCGACTGCGGTCGTGACCAGGGCTGGATTTACCAATAGGCCCCATAGGCCCCAGCCTAGGGGCGCACCATGCTGAGGGGCGCAAAACTAATCCGCAAATTTTTTAATCTTGTTGTACTTCAAAAAGTTCGTTTTACAGTTCAAAAATATACTTAACAGACTCTTACTATTTATGATTTTTTTAAACCAATTTCGTATATTTTTATGATTTAAATTAAACTTTCCAAAATTTTGACACTTTTCCAATTTATATTGTGGCCATCGTTTTCCAACAAATGTTTTGCAACAGCAGATTTTTCTACTTCAGCTTTAGAACAAGAATGTTTTATGATTTATTAGGAGAAAATTTTTAGTCTTGAATATTAATAGTCTATCAGTTTAATTTGAATAATTAATTGTGCATAGTTGTAGGTTGTATGATGTAGTGTATATGTATATCTGAATATCTGTTTGTGTATCTGTTAGGTAGTCAGCCCAACGGCTGGTTGGATCCTCAAAAAGTACCGTCATTGGGTTATGTGGGTAGATACCCACAAAAACCCAAGGCAGCGCTATATTGGTGCGTACTAGGCAAGATGAATAGTGTATAAATGAGTCTTAATTGGTTTAAACTTATTTTAATATCTCATTGGCCTTTTTATTTATAGTTTAACAAATTTAGAAACAGTTGATTCTCTCATTATTTAATTGATTTTACTTCACGATACATTAGAATAAAATAAATATTACCTTCACTAAGACATTTCTGAGGTCTAAATTCTCCCTCCTTCACGATGGTAGGAAGTGGGGGCGGCAAAAACCCACGGGCCTAGGAGCGCATAAATTCTAAATCCGGCCCTGGTCGTGACTCTCTCCTTTAGGGGCAGATGACCTCGTAGTTCCACCCCTTAAAACAACAATAAATAACTGACTAACTCTCTCCTTTGACAAGTAAAAACGCCGTCTCTGGTTCTTATTTAATAACATACCGTACAATAACAACTTAGCAGTCGGCAAATCTTTTGACGTTACCGTATCTCTCCTCCTTCCTGCTGCTGAAACTACCTTCACCTTATGTGTAGCTTCTCAATAAAACATAGCAATCTCCTTCATATTGCGTATTACTATTTATTGCATTATCAAATAACAAAATTCGGGTTCAGTACCGTACTCATCCAACCACGCAAATGTGTGTCTTACCTGCTCGGTGCTCAGATTCGGGGTGCGGTAAGTTGTATTTATTTATTTATTGCCACAACAGGGCAGTGCCCCAATTACAGTAGCAAACAATTGTTTACACTCAGTTAATACATTAAAATACAAGATAAAAATACATTAGAATACAAAATTAAAATTAAAAATTGATAGTTGAAAATTAAAACTTAAAAACTGAAGATTAAAAATTAAAGATTTAAATTTAAAAAAGAAATTGTTAACAAGGAATATACACAAGTTCAAGTCGCAATAACAGTAAATGAAGCATGATTTTTAATTCTCAGCAATTCTTCTAGGTTTGTGCCGTGTCTTGTGTGGGGTTTCGCCTTGGACACCAAACTGGCTCATCGGCGGGCTCTTGGTGTCCCCGCCCGGACCCCCACAGGAGTGACGAACTGCGCGCCACCTCCATTTATATTAGGTGCAACTGCACCACTTGACTGCGAGAACTAAAAGCTCAAGCAGCCTAAACCTCCCTATGAAGGCTTCCAAAAAGATGGTATATTGGCTTTCACTGCCGGTGAAATAAAGGGAGGTGGCGCGCAGTTCGTCACTCCTGTGGGGGTCCGGGCGGGGACACCAAGAGCCCGCCGATGAGCCAGCTTGGTGTCCTAGGCGAAACCCCACACAAGACACGACACAAACCAAGAAGAATTGCTGAGATTTAATTCACCGGCCGTGAAAGCCAATATACCATGATTTTTAATATTTTGTCACATAATGTAAAACTAGATTCATATACTTGGGTACTAATACAATACCAATAAGCAAGTTCTCCCACAACTGGTAACACACATAGGCTATGAGAAGTTTATCAAGGATCAACATTTCCCAACAAAGAAAACAACAAGCTTACTAAAATCTAATTGATTCAATTAAACCGACAAAATCAAATAAATTAATAAAAGCAAAATGACATAAAAATGCTAATCCTCAAAAATATGGATTTCTCAGGAATCCTAAACACATGACTTCACTCCTCCTATTTGATCCTATGATCATAAGTAAAATATATTTGTTACCCTTAGCAAGATCCGTTTCAAAATGAAACTATGATCGCAACCTCCACTTGAAATTCGTATAATATCCAACTCACTTCTCCAACAAAACGTCTTACTTTCCTTATTTATTGAATGACTTCAGCTTTTTATTTGCATTTAAAATATCAAAATTGTACCCTTCTTTATTGTCTTTCACCATAACCATCTCCGATCTGGCGTCATTTTCTTGATCTCAATTATACATGCATGCAAGATATAGTACCTTTTCAAAACATTTTCCATCGCATCACGACCTATGTTAATTAATACAATCACGTTTATCCTTGTTCGGAGGATCCCGTTCTCACATCTGAATTTTCGACATAAAAATATCCGTTTTATTATTATTATCCAATAGAAACATTTATGGACATTTCATTATGAGGATTATTTATCATTTCGGAAACCTATTCTTAATTATTTCTCTCGACCAAATGTCATTTACCTTTACTTGCGGGACATAAATGAAGGAACTCGTCTTCTTCTACATACTAAACATTTAACACGTTCTCCAGTTGGCACAAAAAGCCACTGCCCCTCCCATTGGGATTCTTGTTGCAAGCTATTTGCACTAGAACGTTGTCTCTTCTCAGCTGACTCCATATTCGTAGCAAAAGCTCTTACTGCAGTGAGGCAATCTATTGGTTTACGCTGCCAAGACTGAACGCAGCTACACTGCCCGCTTGCCGCCCGTGAACGGAGCGGCCGCCCACTTCGCGAAATGCCTGGTTTGAACAAGACTGATTTAAAACGGTGGACCGCCCTATTGAAATAAACATATTCTTGGCGCGCCTCCTAGCTGCATCACTGGGATCAACTAGAAAAGAAAGGAGTACGCAGTGGAAATGGATGTTAATTTCTGACCTGTGCTGGGCCCGTACTTGCAGGCCAGATGTGCCGAGCGACTCCAGACTCCGTGAAGGTGGTCCCACGACGAGTGGTAGGAATACCCTTCTGGTGCTAGAAAGCTAGAATAAGTTAGGCCTAGGTTTGAAGAGAGAGAGAGAGAGTGAGAGAGAGAGAGCAGCCCGATCGCCAAACACTACTAAATAAGACACATGGGTAAAGAAATAGAAATTTAATGAATTGAAACCGAACACACAAAGAAACCCGGCCAGAATAACACACACACAAAAGAATACCTTCACCTAGGGGTCAAATAAAGTCACTTTCAAACGGGGAGGATAAATATAAATAACAATAAATAACTTACGATAGTAAATAACGTTAACAAATTAAATTCATACCTGTGCTCACTTCGGTGAAAACGATGTAAAAAGGGAGGAAGTAAATGATCAAGAGGCAATCGAGCCGGTCGCTGGTCAACAACAATCACTTCTCTGCCTAGAGATGGATGGTTGTCATGACGACCACAAATAACAAGCATAGCAAAGATAAAACAAGAGGCTGTGTGCGTGTCGCAGAGGCTGTGGCGAGCAATGGGGATGCGATCGAGCTGGCAGTCCCCAGAGAAAAGAAAAGCAAAACCCAAGATACTACAAGGAGAAACAAATGACGACAGGTGTCCGTGAAATATATCAAGATACATACACGCAGTCAAACACACAAAATGCCAGCCGACGATGCAGAAATAAAACACAAAGCAACTCGTGCTTGTAGGAAGTCTAGCAAAACATGCTAAACCTATATAGTCCCCAACTTACGTTCCGAGTTCGAGCTGAATACGGTAAGGCCTACTTAAAGTTACCGCCGTGATCCAGTTGCCCGAAGCATGGAATGAAGGGAAAACATAAGGGCTAAAATATATATGGTGTCATGCCTCGTGTTGGGAGAATGGTCGAAACGCCAACGTCCACAAACCACGGGAGACCCATTCGAAGATATGCCCAATCAAAACAGCATCAATGCACCTGGCAGCAAGAAAAACATACACTCACAAAATCACTCGCAGATATATTTCACGGCACAAATAAAAGGTTAAACGAAGACTCAAACAAAATAAAACAGGAGACCGCCATTACGATTGGTTCCACAGCAAATCCAAGCACACGACGAAGACCAAAAAGAAAAGTTAAATATAGGAAATGAGCATAGTGGAAACAAGGTTAGATGTATTACTTACATGAGTAAATGGAAGGCTTCGGCATAATAACAATGTTAAATAAAAAGGAAAAACATTACATTTTAAATAATAAGCCGGAGAGCCTCAAGGCACGTCCGGACAGAAAGTATCTCACATGGCGTCTGAGTCTACCGGGACGGCCGCCAAAGAAAATAAAGAAATGAGAGATGTTAAACATGGCTCAACGGTTACCTTCTTTAGGGAATTTCCTATTAAAACATCTCTGCTGGAAGCAACTGTACACTAGCACCAACAGATAGCGCACAGGTAGTATGTGGAATCATGTTGTTCTGCATTTCAAACAACATTCGTAAATAACACACAATAGGCTGTTACAAACGCTTTAGAGTGAAGATTATGTTATTATTAACTTGTCATTCTTCAAATGCAATGCGTATAAAATGCAAACAGAAGGCAAATCAATTGGGTCCCACATAGAACATAATAATAATCATGTTATTGGTTTGACTTCAAAGAGACGTAAAACCAATAACATTATTATTATTATACCTTTTAACTTCTACGGTTTTTAGAGACACCGGGGTGCCGTAATATTTCCCCGAAGGGGATCTTTAACGTGCCAGTAAATATACTGGCATGGTTCTCTCACATTTAAGGACCCTCAAATGCCTACTAACTGCACCGGGATTCGATCCCACTGTCTTGGAATCAGCAGGCGAGAATGTTACCGCTGAGCCACGCAGCCAGTCCCACATAGAACAGTCATGACATCTAACGGAAAAGTTTCGCACAAGATAACCCTATTAAAGGGAAGTCGGGTCCCTACTTAATCATTCTGGAATCTAAGCAATTTTTGGTACATATTAAATGACTTTCTAGTGATACCAGACTCAATTATATTAATCGTTTGCTTTGAATATCAATATTCTCAATATGCATTAAAATAATTTTATAATTTTCACATCAAAGCTGTTTCAGTATTTGATCACAACAACAATAGTAAAGATTTAGCCTAAATCATTGAGCGATCTGCTGCTTACCTTGATTTCACATAGAACAGGCTCAATCAGACAAATATTAACTGTAGCATGCTCATATGTAATCATGTACATGTAAACATTTCAAAATGTGATATCCTATTATATAAGAATACGGTACCGGTGTAACTAGGAGAGTCTTCTCCTTCCAGGGGATGCTATTCCTCCGAGACTCTATGGTCTTCCTAAAATACATAAGGAAGATGTTCCTCTTAGACCTATTGTTAGTACGATTGGTTCTCCCACATATGCCCTTTCCAAATACTTAGGTAGACTACTTCAGCCGCTTCTGGGTAACACGCCTTCGTACATTAAGGATTCCACACACTTCGTGGAAAAGTTAAAAGCTATAACACTTCTGCCGGGTGATATTCTAGTGAGTCTTGACGTGGTGTCTCTGTTTACGAGAGTACCTATTGATGGTGTTATGTCTCTCATTAATGGCTTTTTTCCTGAAGACATCACAAGACTTTTTTATCACTGCATGACCTCCTCCTACTTTCTATGGAATGGGAATTTTTATGAGCAGACTGATGGTGTGGCCATGGGTAGTCCTCTCTCTCCTGTTGTGGCTAATTTCTTCATGGATAACTTTGAAGAGAAAGCTTTGTCGTCGGCTCCTTTCAAACCGAAGATCTGGTGGCGTTATGTGGATGATACGTTCGTTGTTTGGACGGAAGGTGAGGAAAATCTTAGCCATTTCCTGGATCACCTTAATCTCCAGCACCCTTCTATTTGTTTCACCATGGAAAAGGAATCTGACGGCAAAATACCTTTTTTAGATGTTCTCGTCACTAAGAAAGAGGATGGATCTTTAGGACACAGCGTTTTTCGTAAGCCAACACACACCAATAGATATCTCCACGCAAGTTCTCACCATCACCCTGCCCAGAAACATGGTATCCTTACAACTCTAACTACCAGGGCTAGGAGGATTTGTGAAGTGTCTTCTTTACAAGAAGAAATTAACACCCTGCGAACCACCTTTGAGAGCAACGGTTATAGCAAGGCTTTGATTTCTACGGTTCTGAAACCAACAAATAATAATAGGACGTCAGTTGAGAAAAGAGATGTAAGAGGAACTGCTTACCTTCCGTACATACATAACACAACGGATCGTATTGCTAAAATCCTACGTCGATACAACATACGGACTGTATTTGGAACTTCTGTTAAGATTAGGCAACTCCTGCGACCAACTAAGGACAGTTTGCCTAAATTGCAACAACCGGGTATCTACAGAGTTCCCTGTACTTGTGGCAAGGTTTACATCGGGCAGACTTCGAGAACAATATGCACTCGCATTAAGGAACATAATAGATGTATCAGGCTCATTCAACCAGATAAATCAGCTGTTGCCGATCATGCTTTAACACCTGGCCATGATGTCATGTTCCAAGGGGTGGATGTTCTTGCCCGTATAAAGCAATATCGTCCCAGAATCATCAGGGAGGCGGTTGAAATACGTAAACACCCAGATAATTTCAACCGCGACACCGGCTACAATCTCAGTGAATCCTGGCTACCTATTATCAGAACCCTGAGAAAGTAATTCACTGCTGCTTTCCGTTGTCCCTAACATGGGGCTATAATGGCGTCCATCTTTGGGCACCTTCTATATGTTCTTCGTTGCTATCACTTAGCAACATTGTCGTATTCCAGATTATTCCTGACGATGAAAGACATGGTTTCTTTCGAAACGCGTCGAATTGCAATGTAATAAAACACGGCATAAGCCCAAAATTCAACATTATGAATAATAACACGGGCCGTGAAAGTCTAAATGACAATATTAGATCTAACTTGCTTCACTGTTTTTCGGTTCGATGCAACAATAAGGATAGAAGGGAGAAATGAAAATATCACAATTTCCTAAAATCTCATTTTATTTAAGTTAAAATTTAAAGTTAAAAAAGCAAAAATAGGAAACGAGAGTGGAAAATTTTCCACACACAAAACAACAATAGAAATATCAACACTTGGAGAATCACTCATAAATGGATTGATGACCAAAAATTAATAGTCCATTTGGCATCGACACTATTTTAAAGAAGACTATTTACACTTCAGACTTGTTCAGGTAAATTTAAATGTCCTTCCTGATGCCTGTTTTTCACTATTTACAAAATTCAATAATCTTTCATTATCCAAGAATAAAAATGGAATCACTGTCACGATTATTTCGAAAAAATATCTATGAGTCTAATTCATTGCAAACATATTTGACAAACATGAGCGCAAATATTATTGTTTTATCGACCTGATCCTTAGGTCAGGATTGCAAAAGAAATGTGATCCTCATCATGATTTATTCTATCACCTGATTTTTAAAACATATTACTTGTCACATTTGACCACAACTCCTAATTATTTAGTATTTTCTTTCCGTATGCAAATCACATAATTAACTCATTATTTACATTATTATTTTCTATCTTTGAAAATATTATTCGAATTATTTTTATACAAACAATTGATTCATCTATTTATTCCTTCATTTCAAAATTATTCACTTCCACCAAAGAATTGACCAGTTAATTCTTCATTTATCGAGTTATGAAACTCGTTCAACATGTTTATACAATAATTTATAAATGGTTTCTCACTAACAAATAATCAATGTAATATTTTTGCACGTACTCATTCCTTCGGTTTAAGTTTTCCAATCTTACACTCATTTCGACAAACTGCAAGGCATCGGCAAAGCTAGGGTCTGTTTAAATAGAGTCGCACTGACAAATAAATAGGAAAAATCTTGACTTGACACGAGAATTTAACTGTAATTATTTGTGATGATCGTAGATAATAATAATTGGCTTTTCCCATCAACAGATTATTAGTTCATAATTATTCACCTCAACATATTCATTATTATTGGCTGTCCAACCATTCTTGTGGCAGACGCAACACATTATAACATATTTAGTTAGTTATTGTTGTTTTAAGGGGCGGAACTACGAGGTCATCTGCCCCTTATAACATATTTATTCATATTTATTTAGCTCTCTACTGGATGACTAAATTCACACATTTTTTTCACATATTTTTTTCTTAAATTACTTTTTTTTAATATCAAGCCACATGCTTGTTCCATTAGGAAGCTTCACTGCTCCTCCAATAAGTCGTATCAATTTCATCATATGAATGTACATTTTATCGTGTCTACCACTGTTCAAAATCGTCATCGAATTACTTGACCATAATATTCCTCATTTACACAAACTAAAGAAAACCCTACGTTATACAGGCTTTTTCGGTCTTTTCGATTGCCTTCCGTGTCGTAAAGACACTATATATCTCACGCAACTACCAAAATGTTTAACATTATCTACTATATAAAGCTCAATAAGTTAACTTCGAAGATCCTACGGCTGATGACCGTGATGAGAAATATAAGAAAATCTAACCAATGCTTCGTGAAGTTGTCCGTAGACTTATAATGGAAAACTAGTGTTCAGGACACTCCTAAAGAAATGCAGAGAAAATAGTTGTGTTGATATTTCTCTTCAAATGAACGTTTCCAAATACCATAGACTATGAAAGTAAATTATTAGCATACATTGCTGATGTTCTTGCAGGGAAGGACCTCATGGTCGGTTCCTTTATGGTTCCATGTCCAAGGATTACTCCATTCACTCGTCCAGTCGAACGCGTACTTAAAGTCTCGTATCGGCTTCCATGTCTACACACAATCTATTTAACGGCACATCACCGAATGTTCTAAAGCTGACATGAAATTAACCCGTTCCATATTGTTCATTTGTAGCATCGTAATAGCTTGTGCTATCCGAAAAATCGGGGTCGACCCGCTTGCCCCATACTATTTAGCCAGTCGTAGTTCTGATAGAGCTGTGACTTATACTGAAATGTTGATACTCTTACTGTCTTTTTATACTGGTTCAAATGCAGTTCCTGTTGTAAGCTAGTCCTAACGGGTGAGATTATGCATCTCCCAGAACTCGCCTAGCATGGCTGGTCCCTTCGTCGGCTAATTCCTAGGTCGGGTAATGGGGAGTGCCTAGCACACATCCGTAAAATACAGATGGACCCCTCCATTCTCCTAACGGGTGAGATTACGCATCTCTCAGAATCCCAACGTTGGCTAATTGCTTAACCATGTAAGACTGGTATCCGTAGTTGAAGTATTTAAGTCGTGGCTGATCAATTGAACTACCAAGTCAAAGCTCAGCACTGACTGCTTGGAAACTCAAAGTTCCAAAACGAAGTTTTATTTTATAGACAAAGTCTATCATATGTCCGATCTGAAGAAAATGACAAGTGTCAACTGGCAAACTAATAGCCAAACACTTCTTAAAAGTTCACACATTTTACGAAAACGAACATTCACGGTGCTTGAAAATAATAACTTCTACTCAGCGTGTAGAGTTCTATCACAGCGGCTCGAAGAGTAACCATTCAGTGGTCCGGCCATACTGAACTGACTAACACACGTGTGGCGAAGAATGACGGTAAGACTAGCACACTCGGTGCTTCGAAGGATGCGCGGCTCAGCGTCTATATATACTCGTCCTGAGTTCCAGAAGCTTCCTCGTGGTCTGCACGTCATAGCACGTGGAGTTGGGCTTGGCTTGGTGATACGTCACAGCGAAGAAAATCTAGAACAATCCATCGATGATATCTCGGCTTCCAGTGAACCGATTTTCTTCCGAGGTGATTCAAACTCTTCCAAATTCCAGTGCCAGAAAAATGTATAGCCTGCGGTGTCTCCAAAACATCAAATAAAATTTGATAAAAGCGAAGTTCCGTTGATCTCACCGCGCGTGCCACATGCCTTCAGTAAGTGCTTCCAAACCTTCCAGAACAACAGTCACGCGTGATTCAAAATTTGCAGATCCTTAAAAGAATGTGTCTTGGACCCAAAATATCACCTGTTGAATAAGGGAACAGTATGAAGGTCTCTCGTTTAGTTGCTGATACCCAACGTTTCTTCAAATTATCTTCTTTGGGGAACTTAAACAATCGAACTTTATTTTCATTTTCAAACCAAAGTTATTATTTATTTATTTATTTATTTATTTATTTATTTATTTATTTATTTATTTATTTATTTATGCTGAAGTGATGAAATAATACGCAAATCAGAATGAAAACTAGTTATCTTAACATACATTTCCGCTTGCCTCACTGAACAAGGCATAAAGCATAAGGATCTTGTTGCACTTATATAAGGCACAACGCCTTTATAATTGCACTAGTATACCTAACTCCTTTACTACACATAAAACGCAGTAAAAGTTGTGTATTTGTTTTAACTTGAACCCTTAGCTCAGAGAAAGGACTGCTGCAAAACACGTGGAGTGGCTTGGACAAGTTTTGCTCCAATGGCAAGTAGCTTCTCCTCGCGAATATGGTAAGAGTGGAGTTTACCTGAACCGAAGTAAGAAATTCTTAAACAACTGAAATTAGCCAAAATAGCAGTAGTAATGGTATCTGGAGATGATATAGAAATAGATGTTTATTCCTCCCCTGTCTGTAACCCACCCAGCTATCCCAAATAGTATCACGACTTATATAGCCTAGAAAGTAATTATATTGGCAGGGCAGACCACAAATTCAAAATTGGACGGCACTTTAGCAGAAGCGATTGGGGTAAATTTTCATTCATTGGGAAGGGTGTGAAGGAATGGAACAGTTTACCAAGGGCGGTGTTTGATCCCTTTCCAAAATCAGTCCAGTTATTCAAGAGCAGAATAGACAAAACCAGGGAAAAGAAAGAAGTGGTATAACTTAGTGCTGTATTCCTAGAAACATTATACGTGCTATGTAATTCCTACAGCAGTTGTGAGAGGGGAGTTCAATCAACGTGTGAATAGTACATTAAGTTACTGTATTCTTTTAATATTGTGTAGTGTTTGTTACTGTATTCTTTTGGGTGTTTGTTACTTTATTATTTTAATATTGTGTAGTGTTTGTACATTAAGTTACTGTATTCTTTTAATATTGTGTAGTGTTTGTAAATTATGTACCTCATTTGCCACCGAGGTTGACACCTCATTGCAAATAAAGTGATTTTGATTTGATTTGATCAGTGGTTCCCAACCTTTTTCATCTGGCGACCCGCCTTTCCTTATCGGAATACCTCCACGGTCCATCGGTCCTTGGTGAAGTAAAAAAACTTATTTCTATCGTATCCCTTCCTTATGGATATATAATTTTTTGAAGATACGGATAGACAATTTGTGTTCGGATTTGAAAATGGTTGACAAAATATAAGCACTTTGTAACAAAGAAGTTATTTATTTAACAATAGAGAATAAATTTCTATGTTTGCAATATATGCAGCAATTACCTAGGTGAAGATTGAAACTACAATTATTATAAAAGTACACAAAGACCATTTTAATTTTGCCGGGAAAAATAAATCACACAGCTTTGACATGATTACAGATAAGACAATTACTATGACAATCTATCAATACGTAAAATTGCTGTTTTTAAGTAAGAATTCTATATTAATGAGATTTTGGGGGCTGTTTCGATTGAACTAACACGTTTTTAATCTTAAGTCACTCTCAACATTGAGTTGTATTTGTTTCTTAGGAAAACCAAAGTTGAAAATGTACGTTCATATAAATACGTCGTGGTGTATACCATCAGAAATCTCAATGCAGTTACGGATATTGTTGTAGTAGGGGAACACAAGCGGGGATTTTAGGATTTACTCAAGCTCGGCAGAATAACATAAGGGGGAAACCTTGCACCCTATTAAGTACCACCTCCATACACGAACTGTTTCTATATGATCGTATGTTTAGGGCAGCCGATCAGAATAGTAAAAAAATCGATCAATAGATAAATTCGACGCGTCAGATTAAGGCAATATGAGTTAATTTCATGCAGAAAAGTGCCCATTTCATTAATCTGACCATTTGCGCGTGACATAAAGAAAGAGAAGAGTCACAAAGTTGCACAAAAAAGTCACCTGGACATTCTCGAGCGCGGTTAATTTTGTTTTTATTTTTAAGGAAATGATTCAAGGATCACGGGAATAATATAATCTGCCGATTTCCACAAGTCGAAGTAGTTAAAATCATCAATAAAGTGTGGTGTGTGCAGCTGCTGAGAATTATGTATTTCCCACTCCGCGCCTCTGGTCCCTTCTCACTCTTTCCTTTTTTTTCAGTACACCATCTCCTTCTATATATTATTATTATTATTATTATATATAATTTTCTGTTAATTGTATTTATTACATTCAGTAATTTTAAAAAATTGAAAATTTTCTTTTTCAAACTTTCAGATTAAGGAAATTCCTCCACATAATATTGTCAGATTATGGGTCAGCACGACAAGGACATCAAGCTGAACCATCTGTATATTAATCTAACGCGCTCGATTATTTCAAAGTCACGATTTTATTTTTATTTTTTTGCATTTTTGTCAGTCTTTTGAATAGGAACTCCTTTAGGATTTACTAACTTCCCTTCTGAATATCTGACGCGCTCGAATATTTTTTTCCATTTTAAACCCCTTCGTACGGCCACCCCTACCATGCAAACCGGCAGATTAATTTACCCCCCTTGTCAGAAACATGTGGGGCCCATACACTATTAATATCTGAAGCGCCCAAATATTTCTTTGTGACTTTTTTTGTTTTGTTTTACAATTTTGAAAATCTGTTCACGCTGCCTCCCATCAGTGAAAGGGCATACATCATATAACCTTTTTTTTTCTTTTTAGCATCTAATCTTCACAATCCAAAGGGTCCCCACGACGCACGAGTAAATCCCCAATTAGCCTCTTCGGCTCCCCTATTATTGGATATGCTGTACTCGTTTCCATCCAAAATGTTGTTAAATCCTTATAGACTGACTTCATCATGGAATCAAAAGACAGTTCAATGAGTTCATTTTCCTGCAAAATAAAACGATTTTTTTTTTTTTCAAAAATACACAACCAATAGAATAAAGGAATAGCTAAAATAGCCACGCATTTCCAACTTAGTATTTGAATATAAAACTTCACAAAACTGACTTCTTATTTTGGAATAAGAAATTTAATAATAATTAGAGTATTATTTTTAGAAAGAATTCAATTTTGTTAGAATATTTTAAATTGATGCATTTACATTTTATGATTGCGATTAGTTATTAATATCAAATTGTTAAAAAGAAATAAAACATAATTATGCTTCGTTACGGTAATATTTTAAGATTTGCCTGGGATGTCGTGAGGTTAAGATTCCTTAAGTTGTCCTCATCGAATGGATTTTAATCCACTGCTTTCCTTCTTCTATGGGTGGGAAGTAGCATAGAGATGATCACAGATCATTTTTGAAGATTCTTCACTCAATTCTCGTCCAAAAAATCGTTCAGAAGTGGGAAGGCATCAAAGATATTTTTCTGAACTTGATCAGACCACCGTTGTATCTTTTTGATAGTAACATCAATTTGTCTTGCACACAGAATTTTTGGACATCATTTCCTTGTAAGGTCAAATTAAGAGTATTTAGAGAACTGAAAACATCCGCTAAGTAAGCCAACTTTATTAGCCAAATCTCATCATTAAGGCAGTTGTCTAAAACTTGAGTTTTCAACTTTCCTTCTGCTTGCAATTGTAATAAGAACATCCGTACCTCTTCACGAATCTCGAACAACCAGGCCAGAACATTTCCTCTGGATCGAGTCGCGAACCACCCGTAACCCTTCCGCGACCCACCTGTTGGGAAACGCAGTCCTAGATGAAATTCCAGCTGACTCCGCCATTTTTAGCATCAGGTACAAGTAGTGGTTTTAGGGGGGTTCTAATTCCTCCTACGGATTTCCTCCTACAAGATGGCGGTCGCGTGATATCTCGCGAACCCATGGTTATATTTTAACAAATGAGGTGTCGTAGGACTAGGGCTAACGCCCTCTTCTCTCTGGACAACTTATGTCAACTCTAAAATAAAACCTACTCCTACTAGGGGGTGAAAGAGTAATTTTTAGGTTAACACTGCTTTCCAAGCACAACATGTATGCGGCTAATGCTAAGATGAAATTAAACGTTGTTCCACACAAAATACATTCGTACGGTCAGATGCCACTATGATTTAATATTTTTGTTTTTATTTTTACGCATGCGCACTTGGGTTTTTTGCAAGAGGGCGGGCTTTTTGAATAATGATTAATAGATGAGTTATTTTTTAAATGTAACCAAAAGATCGAAAACGAATAGGTCATGCGCTTTTTAATGTATCATGAACCAATAAGGCTAGAGATGTTTACGAGGTGTCAGATGACTCTGGCTAATGCCCCCCTATTTGAATCTATTTTTGAAATTTTGACAAAGGGCCTAACTGCACTTTTATTGTTTTTTTTATCGAATTCATGATGGGTTAACTATTTTAGCCAGTAGCCGATAGCCAGCGGCAGACCTGGTCAGTGTGCAAATTAGTGTGTTGAACTGACGTTGTTCGCCAGTCCTCACTACTACAATCTGATAACGATATGAGAGGAAAAGTGGCGAAATGCATGCGAACACGTGAGAGACGACACTATTGCCGACTACCTTGTTAAACAACATGTAAGCTAAAGAGTCACATCCTGTTTGGTTCTTACGTGAGAAACTGCAAGTTCATGTATAATTTGACCCGACACACAGGTGTTCACCTTGGATGTTAGTTGTACACGTGCACGATAATAGCTAACAAGTCACATCCTGTTTGGTTCGTACGTGAGAAAATGCAAGTTCATATATAATATGACCGGACACAGGTGTTCACATTGGACGTTAGCTGTACATGTGCACGATAACAGTTAACAAGTCACATCCTGTTTGGCAGTGGTGGGAGGTGAAGCGGAGGAGAGGGGGAGGGGGGGTGTGTATGAGAGAACACAAGTGGAGAAAGAAATATGTGTTGCTCAAAATACGTGTAGAGCTGAGAACTGTTCACACAGGGCTATAGTTTAAGAACATTATGAGTGGATAAATACATACAGGGCATTCAGTCTCATACAACATGTAATTTATTAATCCAAGAATTAAAGGCTGAGCTAAATACCAACCATTTTACATATAGTATTTTCCTTTTTGTTTTAACACTTTTCCACAAGGTAATGTTTCGGAAACGCTGTCTTTTGGAGTTCTTGGAGATAAAACCTGCCTTTTATGGGTTGGTGATTGAGCTCCTTGAGTAAATAGGTGACTGGGCTGTTCAGGTTGACTTGACGAATTCGAAATAGTTCGGTCCCCCAATTTGGTGTGTAGCACTTGTCGAAGACAGACTTGAATTTACTCACACGAACATGGTCCCCGATTTTAAGGCGATGACTTTTAGGGTCTGCTGTTTTATGGGGTTAAACAGTTTATCCAGCAGAGGAATATTTTTGGTCACAAGTCGTGGCTTGGTCCTAATGGTTCTGTGTTTGGTGTCACTGTAACGTGACACTAGTTCAGGTAGCAAGTCCAACCAGCGATATAAGCTTTGAGCGGTAAACGCTTTCCACATATGAGTTTTCAATGTTCGGTTAAACCGCTCGACCACACTGGCTTTGAGATTGCTGTACGTGGTATAATGGTGAATATCCAAAGATTTGAAAAAACTAGAGAAATCCTTGTTGAAAAATTATTTTCCCTGGTCGGTTTGCAACAACCGGGGTTGACGTTTGGATTGATGAATAATATGTTTAAAAGCTTGGGTGACTAGCAGGCCAGATTTGCGATGCACAGGTTGAACAAAGTCCATTTTGGAATACACATCAATGACCGTCAACATATAGCATACACCATTGTTAACGCTAGCATAGGGAATCATTTCCACAAAATCGGCATGCCAAAGTTCATCCACACCCCGTGAAATCACCTTGAGTCGCTGATAGTGACGTCTAGCTGGGCGATTCAACTCATGATCAATGCCCACTTTAATGGGTAAAGGTTTAAACAATAATTTTGGCATTTAGAAGTTCTTCAATTCCTTGAATTTCCCAATCGTGACCGGTATGACCGGCTTGACGTGAAGCATGCAACAGCTGTTGCCACTGGTCGAGCTTACTGGGATTATGCCAGTAGGTAACATCCACAAGGGTTTTAATGGTTTAAATGTCACTCCCGAGGCGGACACTTTAGGATGAGCACTTTGCCTGGTTGGGAACTTTTTTGCAATGATGGATGTATATTTTTAGATATATTGGCATTGACTTGTTGCGACGGATCATACTGTCTTTTGTGGGCATGAGTGTCTAATAAAATGGATTTATATTTCACAATGTCCTGTTGCGTAAAATCATGGGAAGATGGGGTACGAGAGAATAGCAGCTTTAACAGACCAGGTGTTAATTTATAGTTCATCTCTTTAATGATAGCACTAGTACGACCAATTTAATCGACGAATCACCAATTTTAAAACTATCATTCTCATAGCGAACACCATACGTTGTATCGGTCTTTCCAGTAAATAGATTGGTGAGATAGGGTTCCAGTGTTGATCCGTAATATTTTATTAAAAGGTGCTTTAATTGATCTTTATGTCGGGGCGTGGCCAACAGTTATGAAAACGGAGACGATCTGGATGTGGAAGGTAATTCGTCTATGGCCGATGATTTCTTTTTTAAAACTCTGCAAGGGGTGAGGATTTTTTTGAGACGTAAACACTTCATCATGCTCATCCTCAACATCGCTAACACTAGTCAAATCTTCCTGTTCCTCTTCCTCTTCCACAGGGTCATCGAGTAGCGTCTGCGTGGCTTGTGAAACAGTGGGTAGCGTTCAGATGGCTTGAAAGAGGGTATAAATATGGCTTTTAGCGGAGGTGCTAAATGTTGTTGAATAAACAAAGCATTATCCGCACGTGATCGTTTCAATTGACGAAACTTTTGGCGAATAGTATTTTTTGATTTAATAATATGCTTTTTCAATTGACGCCCTGCTAACGCCATGGTGTCTTGACAAATGACTTGAGAGGGAATGAGACTGTGCCCTAAATAGTAATAAAATGATCAAACCCTAAGCGATAACGTCCTTGATTGAGTTCACTTTGTTTGCCAATCACTAAACCGGCATGGGGTGGGTGTTCCAGCACTTGGCACTTAATTCAGTAAATGTTTGGAATGTCGATTGACATGTTCATTAAAAATGTGACGATTTTTCCGCTCATCCTGGCGAAATAAAACATTGGCATTGGCATTGTCACGAATCAACTGTTTGGACATTTTAGAATACGTTTGTCCAAGATATAAGCAATCATTATGTTTGTGACGACCCATGATGAAATAGCTTTGAATGATGGCTTGTCGTTCAGTGGATACATCATCGAAAATCATGAGTGAATCAGGCTTCATCTCATCCTAGGCAATAACATTTTCTTGCATGGAAAATGTGAAATAACCAATATTTTCATTTTGTAATCCAGACATGACTTGATCCAGAAACACGTAGAGGGGTTGGTAGAGAGATTTTGCAAAAATATAAATATTTTGAAAACGCAGACCATTGGGTGCTGTGATGAGCGTGAGCAAAAGATTGGTCTTTCCACAACCCGAAGGCCCCACGATAATGCAGCGAATGGAAGATGGAAACGGTGAACCGTGACTTAGTTCATGTGATGTGGGATAGAGATGGGAAACCATGTCCCCCACGGGGAATGACTCTGGCTGCTTAATAATCTTCATATCAACTAAGGGTTAGAGAGGTTAGTAGGCTGTCTATATACATGGAACCCTGCCTTGTAATAGAAACAGTAGACCCCTACTACAGGTTGACGATGGATGTGTTTGGACGTGCGTTCACGGCTAAAGCTAAGTTTGCCCCCATACATGATCCTAAACAAGAAACAGACCCTGCTAATAAACCCTATGTGAATAGACCTGTAGTGCCACGCACTAAACAAGGAGATTATGACTTTAAGGGAAAGCGGTTAACCCATGTGAAACATCCTCAAGTGTCTACGGATGTCACTACAAAAAAGTATGTGGATAAAAAGGTGCACGAGTTATAAGACAAAGTGCCTAACTTACTGTGGATGGCTATACAGCTAATCATCACTGCATTATTCACGTGGAAGACCCACAAGAAGATGATGATGTCTGCACCAAACGCTACCTCACCTACCAAATGAAAATAATTCATCAATTTGTTCCATCCGTATTTTTAGTGTACCTGACGAATAAGAGACTTGTGAATGACAGGAACCAATTACCGCTAGTCAATGACAACCTAACGTATGTGCTTCCTTCAGGTTTAAGACACTATCGATTACACTTAGATGGAACTATTCACAGTAAACAATCCATGCCTGATGAGAACCATTTGCATATAGAGATAAACCGCCATAGGATGGTGGTCCATATGCCACCAAACGGTTATTGTAGGTGATGAATTATCATTTCATCTCATGCTAAATGGGATGAAAAGCAATCAGGAAAAACCATAAACGATTTCCCACTTTATGTGGAACTTGAATATACAGCCATGAAATAAGGATGGCACGTTAGTTGTCACTTAAACTTTCTTGTGAAAGGTCGTTGGTCATCATCATGGTGAAACAAAGATACTGTATGTGGTGAAAAGGACTAAACAGAAGACCCTGTCCTTGTCAAATCATGGGGTTAAGGCATTGGTTGACAAGACTTTGTGAATGAAAAACATAAAAAAATAATGTGTTAACGATAAAGAAAGCCCTTCGAGCAGCACAGAGACGTGTTATTCCAATACGTCAGCGACAGGTTTAAAAAGAAAGGCCGAGTGATTCCTGTCCCCAAACGAGTTGGATTTTTACCTGCTTTATTGGCTGGTCTGGCTGCTCTGGGTTCACTTTTAGGTGGTGCTAGTGCGGTGGCGAAAACCATTAAAGCTGCACAGCAGGGCAAACAACAACTAAAAGAAAGTCAACGACACCATGAAACAATGGAAGCCATCGCTATGGAGGCTAGAAACGCCAAATTAAAGCCAGTCTTCTATCAACAAGGATTCGGAAATTTCCCATCTCCAAATAATAATAAAAAAATATTTTTAACCTCAGCCATAGCAAGACATGCCCTGACACATGAAGAAGTGAAAAGCTAGCCCAACAAATAAAGCTTTCTCATTTTCGAGGTGTATTTATGCGGAACCAATTACCCCCACAACCATGGAAACAGGAATGTGCAATTCTAAATCTAGATGATTACCGAGGGTCAGGAACGCACTATGTAGCCTACGTGAAAGAGGGATCCGCAGTATGGTACTTTGACAGTTTTGGGAATTTGCCCGCACCCATGGAACTAGTGTCCTATTTTGCAAACAGGACCAAGATTTATTGTAATGTGAAACGTGAGCAAACGTTTAACAGCCAAGAGTGCAGGCGTTTGTGTTTAAAAGACACAGCATAAACAAAAACGTTAACAGTATGTCGGCAGAAAGTAAGACGTTTACACTGCATGGATGTGGACCTGAAATCAGCCTAGACTATTACCCGCCTATCGAATTGAGTGAAATATAGTTTGGGACTTGTTTCTCTTGAAACGTACAATAGAATATACAACAAACGTGAAAATGTGAACAGCAAGTTTAACTATGACGATTCTGTTCTAAGCCTGAACCCTGGTGGATGTAAGATAGACGATATTTATGAACACGTGTATGTGGTGCTGATCAACGAATGGTTTAAAGTCATTTCTTGATGAAACACACAGGTTAGAACTTACAGGAAATACCAACACTCATCGCTGCCGTATTTTCTCTATGTCTAAAATTGACTTTGAAACACAACCCGATTCCATTGGTCCTTTACTAGGATTTAAACCACGAGTGTTGGGGCCCAACAAAAAACATAATTCAGACTATGAAGTGAAATTGTTTGAGGACCATCACGTGTTGGTGACGTGTGATATTATTAGTCAAGTGTTCACCAATCAAGAGCCATCGCATTCGCTTTATGATTTTATTGTGACATCGCCCATTGGCTATATTATTCGTGAAAACCCTCCAGTAGTGCTCAGTCATTCTGTGGCTGTTGATCCAATTAGTAATATAATTTTACGACTCATTAATAGAGACAAAAAACTCATTCAACTAGTTTCTACCGCACCAGTGACTTATAAGTTGGTTCCAAAGCCACTATGAAGTTGGTGTGTAAAGCAACAACACCGTCTAGGAATGGTGTTAGTTTTTTGCCACGTGAATACACGTTAACATTTAGGGACAAGCAGATTTTACAACATCTTTGTTACCACGTCAACCTACATGATGAATTCTATCCTAGAGGTGGTGAACCGCATCGATGAGCAAGAAGGGGTGGTAAGAATTGATCCCAATTCCTATCAAGCTCAAGCACCATGACTCAATAACAATGATGAAATTCAATTTGTTATCAACAACCATCATATTTACACCCTACCGCATGAAAGTGTCCTTCAAATTGAAGGTCGGCTCACCAAAGCTGATGGTTCTACACCTGCAACATCCAAGTTAGCCAACCGTGATTTTGCCTTTCTGTTTCCTGAGGTGCGCAATGTGATTAACGATAATGTGGTGGATAGCACTAGAAATATGGGTATTTCAAGTGCCATGAAACTATACCCCTCTTATAGTGAGGGAGAAGGTAAAACACTTTCTATGGCGGGTTGGTGCCTTGACTTAACCAATTTATTTATTTTCCGTGTCCAAATCAAATTAGTTTTTGCCAGTAAGTAGCAACAGTTATAGCATTAACATTTGCAGCCAAAAGATCGTCTTTTGAACATATGTCCTCCATCAAGGGGCAGATCAGCAGGTGTTCTGGGTCTTGTAAAATGCTGCAGTCACAGAACTCATCATTGTTGACGAGCATGTTCCATTTCTTGAGATTGTTCTTGCAGCGTGAAACCCCCGTCCTCAGCCTGTTCAATGATTTCCAAATTCCATATGGCAAGTTGTGACCAGGTGCCATTTTTTCTGATAGAGGAATAATTGGGTCTGTGATCTCTGTCTTCCATATCTTCACACGGGCAGCTTCTTGTGAGCCTTCGAGGGCTGTTACTTCCCTCAAAAAGCTGTTTCTAGACTTAAGTCTCTGTCGGGCTGGTGGTTGGCCGAAAAGTGGATGCCTTGAATCGGTTTCTTGCCGTTTCTTCTCAGATGCTGCTGCTACCATTCTTCGGACATGAGGTGGAGAAATTCCTATAAGAGGGTAGATCTTCTGAAGTGGTGTTGGTCTAAGACACCCAGATACAATCCTGGAAGTCTCATTCAGAGCTATATCCACCTCTTTGGAATGTGGAGAAGAAAGCCAAACTGGTGCTGCATATTCAGCAGCTGAGAAGCTCAGTCCAAGGGCTGAAGTTCTGAGAGTGGTGGGGTGAGCACCCCATGTCCTTCCTGTTAGGCATCTTAGTATGTTATTTCGAGCAGATACTTTACTTTTGGTGTTCAAGCAGTGTTGCTTGAAAGACAGAGTTCGATCGAGGGTGACACCAAGATATTTTGGTGTAAAACAATGAAGGATTGTTTCACCTTGCCACTTAATGTTCAATGTCCTCTTTGCTTCTTTATTTCGCAAGTGGAAAGCACAAACTTGCGTTTTGGCTGGATTTGGCTTCAAATTATTTCTGTGATAGTATCGACCAAGTTCTTCCAAGGCACAGGACAAAGAATGTTCTACTTCTTCAAAGCTACGACCTTGCACGGCTACTGCAGTGTCATCTGCGTAGATAAATCGCCTGGTGCCTTCTGTTCTGGGCTGGTCATTGGTGTATGCATTGTAAAGCAGTTGTGCTAAGACGCTACCTTGAGGTAGTCCATTCTTCTGGAGGCGCCAACGACTATTTTTCCCAAGGAGAGACACGTAAAATCTTCTGTTCTCAAGGAAAGTTCTTAGCAGTGAGGTCAGCCTGTAGTCCTTTGTCAGTTCATAAATCTTACGAAGTAGTGTGTTATGATTAACAGTGTCGTAAGCAGCAGTTAAATCTATGAAGGCTACACCAGTAATGCACTTTTCCTCAAATCCATTCTCTATGTGCTGAGTAAGGTTCAGAATTTGTCCACAGCATGACCTGCCAGGTCTAAAGCCTGCCTGTTCAGAAATCAGTTTGCTATCTATAGAATCAGATATTCTATTAAGAATCATTCTCTCCAGCAACTTATAGGTGTGACACAGAAGTGAAACTGGCCGAAAGTTCTTTGGGCTATCAGGAGTCTTCCCAGGTTTTAGGATCGCAACTATGCGAGCTTTTCTCCATACCTTAGGAATCTTCAGTCTGGATGCACAGTTGTTCATCAATGAAAGCAACCATTGCAGTGTTGCTGGTCCAAATTGTTTTATTTGCTCCGCTCTGAGATCATCCAACCCAGCTGCCTTGTTCGATTTCAGACCGTCGATTGCTTTCATAAGTTCTTCCATCGTAAACAAGTCCTTAAGGAAATCAGTCTCTTCTTCAATACACCGTTCAAGTTTCTCTGTATTTGACTTAGATTTTGAAGTCTTTCCATTTAAGATCAGTTGGTGTGCTATCTGATTAGCAGTTACTTGAGTAAAGTTAAAAGGCGGGCTAGTCGGATCTCCACTGAGGTTCTTAAGAAGACGCCATGCTTGTCTACTATTCTGTTTCATATCGATTTTAGAAACCAAGCTATTCCATCTGTCTGTGCGTGTCTGACCGAGAGAAATCATCAGTGCATGCCCAGCTTCCATTGTTTCCTCAGAGAAGGGGTCCATATCATACAAGTTGCGGTAGTTATCCAAAAGAGATATATTCTGATCAGAAAGACCTGGGATATATTCTGTTCTGCATCCTCTTGGTATGTTCTTCCGCGAGACGTTTTTCACTACAGAAATAAAGGTGTCATAGTTTTCTGGTTGTGGTTCCACTTCCCCTATGGCTACATCAAGTTCACACCTGAACTTAGGCCAGTTCGCCTTCTTGAAGTTGAACCTACGTTGGAAAGGTGCATTTTCTGGTTTAACAATTGGTTCGATTCTGCATAGTAAGGGTCGATGCTGTGAGCGGGGAATAGCCTTACCAACAATTTTGGTGCACTGCTCAGCTAATTTGTTGGTAATAAAAATTAGATCAGGATTATATCCTCTTCTCCATCGGCCGCTGTTAAACGATGGTGGTTGTTTTGGGTCGTGAACTAGACTGAGTGCATTATTTTCAGACCACTTTTCTAGCTCTGCGCCATTTTCATCTGTAGATGTATACCCCCATGTAGTTCCATGACAGTTGAAATCACCAAGTATTAAGTTGACGTTACTATATTTGAAATTGATAGGTTCCTTAAACACAAAGCTCTCTTCGGGTGGCTTGTAAACAGATGTTACAGAGAACTGCGCTGTTTCGATAGTGAGGATTTCGATGTTATTTTCCTCAGACAAAGCAACAGACGTGATATTTAATCCGCTCTTACAGAATATTGCACTACCATAATTATCGTGTGGACGTTCCAGAATAAGTCTCATGCCTTTGATTTTCGGTCTTCGTCCCGATGGTCCTCTATGAGTTTCTTGTACAGCAATGACATCGCAGTTACATTGGCTGCACAGATCTGCTAGTAGATATTCTTTCTGGCTGGATAATCCCTCGATGTTTATGGACATAACTGTGAGTGCTGGCCTTGATAAAGGCCCACTGGTTTTAATTGATTTGGTAGTGAAAGGATCAGCCGTCAGTTTATTTTTAATCATTTTCTGACGTTGCCCAGGGTACGCCCGATTGCTCTTCTGTCACAATCTTCGGGGAGGCTCCTTTCGTGCACCCCACTTAACCAATGACTGGTTGGTTCACACCGATGGCTCCTTTACCGGATTTTTACCTCTTAAACCCATTTTAGGCTTTGCCGAAAATCACCAGCGTATTGTGGTAAACACAAAGCAAGTGCTTTATCTAGTCAGAGACAGGAGCGATAATAATGCACTCAAGGGAGCTGATGATGCACCCATAGCTTCAAAAATTCAACTACAACGGATTCTATGGAAAGTACCGCACGTGACCCTTTCGGATAGCAAAAAACTGGAGATGCTCAAGATTGTGGGAAAAGATATGCCTTTACCCGTGGAATTGAGAAGCTGGGCGCTCCATGAGTATCCTCTATTGCCCACCACCAACACACACAGTTGGTCTGTAAAAACAGCACCTTATACAGAGAGACCTCTCTACATTATCATGGGTTTTCAAACCAATCGCAAGTATCACCAAACCAAGGATGCTACACAATTTGATCACCGGCAATTGAGAAATGCACGTCTTTTCCTCAACGAAGCTGTTTTTCCCTATGAAGGACTAGATTTGGATTTTTCAAAAAATAAGTTTGGCCCTCTGTACGACTTGTTTTCTAAATTTAGATGGGCGTATTATCAAAAAGAGAACTGCCCCATGTTGTCACCCCAAGTGTTTAAGACAAGGGCGCCACTGATTGTCTTTGACTGTTCCTACTTGGAAGAGTCTGTCAAGCAATCCAATATTGACATTCGGCTAGAGTTTGAAAAGCATGACAATGTCCCACCAAACACCACGGCTTATTGTCTCATTATTCATCACAAACAAGTCAACTATTATCCACTGTCCAACCAAGTGACTAGTGTATAAATAACAGGCCAACCCACGTCAAGCAGCTCAGTCATGCATTGCTTCAAAGCCACAGAATGTGTCGCATCCATGAATTTAAAATCTGAGGAACAAGGTTTTAAGATCTTTGCGACGTGGCCTGTGCCTTTCATGGACCCTTAAGCCTTGGATACCGCTGGTTTCTATTATTTAAAAACAAGAGATGAAGTGAAATGTGTTTTTGTTCCATCATCATAGAACAATGGAAAGAAAGTATGAACCTAAGCAAGAACATCACTGCTGGTCACCAGCCTGCCCCTACCTCTGTAAAATGGATGTGGGTAATATACCCTGTCATTCAACTTACCCCTCACTAGTACCCCTAAGTGATGAAAACGTTATGATACGTGTGGACTTTATGGTGTCAATGATGCTCACAGTCAAAAACACCCAGTTTAGAGACATTGGGATATCATCGGTGTTATGGACGCTATAAACGCAAAAGACTTTATTGTTGTATGAGTTGTTACCGACCCTATCCCAGAATGACAAAAGAATGTAGAACTTGTTATGCTAATAAAATAATGTAATTACAAATTGGTTTTTGTTGTTATATTATTATTTCTTATGTCCCCTGTCATACCCTAATCTCAATAGTGACTAATCAGTGATTTTTTTTTGTTTTTTACTAGAATGGACTGCAAGTAAATGTCATGGGTACACCTTACTGGACGATAGTCAGTCTGTGGTCAGTTGGACTTGGTCCAGACAAGAGTGAACATGTTGCGCACACTGATTGTGGATTGCCAAGGGTTTAAAATTGGAGATAACAAATTTATATTTAAAGAAGTGGCCATCATTGATTGTTCCACTTTTTGGATATCGCAAGCTACCCATTTGGTGTTTAAACCACCCTATGCGTTTGATTTGTTGTGTGAAAAAAAAACAGTAAACAAACCCAGTGGATTGAAACTCATATGCAACTAGAGTGGAATCAAGGAACAATTTCGTATAAGCACCTGGACATGGTCATGAAAGCCCATTTGCCTTCTGCCCATGGGGTATTTGTGAAAGGTAGGGAAAAACGTCAATGACTACAACCATTTTTAGCGTCTTACTGTCAATGTATCGATTTAATGGACTTGGGGTGCCCCTCACTTCAAACACTCATGGACCGCTGCCCCTGTGGCAACATTACCCATAAAGCCCTGGCACAGGTGTGGCATCTCTTTCATTGGTTAACCACCAATGCCTGTTGGGAGTTGTTAAATAAAATTAAAACTCAAGGTTTACCTGTGAATGACACCAGTGAGATTCCTACAAGCGACGTGTAAACATCAACGTGATACCATGGAGAAAGGGGATGTTACTGATAAAGCCATTTGTAAATTCTTTGTGTGCAAAAAGAAACTAGACAGTTTTATCAAAGAAGAATTATTAGCGCTTCCAAAATCGTTCATTTATTATGTGGCAGCAAATGCAGTGAAAGAAATCTGGCAACATGTACCAAAATCATGGACTCAAGACCCTGTTTTAAGTGAATTGCAGCCATGTAGAGATTATGATCACCATAAGCAAGTGGCCATGGCAAAAATACCCTCTATGCGACAGTGTGCTACTTGCCAGCTGGTCAAACTCTATCACGGTCATAAAGGTCAGTGTAAAAACTTTGTTTCCTAATTCCACGGGTGTGATGGCGAGAAAAAGCAACAACGACAACATCGTCTACAGAGGAAGAGGAGTAAAATCAAACCTTTTCTCCACCTATGGAAAAGGATATGTCAAACATGTACTGGTCATGGCGTCATTGACAAAGTCATTAATCATTTACCTTTTGAAACCCACTTACCTGGGTATCGCTATTGTGGTCCTGGAACAAAGCTGAATCAACGTTTTCAACGTGGTGATGTACCTATTAATCCTTTGGATCAAGCATGCAAAGAACATGACCTTTCTTATCGCTATAGGCATCCTGCATTAAGACGCGTGGCGGATAAAGTATTGTT
The DNA here is from genome assembly GCA_946902985.2 of Meconema thalassinum. Taxonomy (NCBI): domain Eukaryota; kingdom Metazoa; phylum Arthropoda; class Insecta; order Orthoptera; family Tettigoniidae; genus Meconema; species Meconema thalassinum. The sequence continues at coordinate 43,955,057 of OX336392.1, forward strand.
GAAAAATGCTAAAGAACGATTGACATCCTGTGATGCCTCAGTGGGAGAAAGGTTGGCAGCCCTCATTGTGATTAGTGCTTTAAAAGGAAAGTTAATGATGAGTGGACATGAACATTGGAAAGGATTGAGGAATTGGTATTTCTTTGTATTTTATTTTGTAAAGCCCTATTTGTTGCGAAATATAAACAAGGTTTACCATATCACAAGGGCTTTTAATTTTTTAAATGGTGATAACCAATTCTTCATTTTTCATTTTTCACACATGGATATTTACAATTTCCACTTTACATTTTTACAGTGCCCTTGATTAGTTTTAATTTTTACATTTTTTTAAAAGCATATTTAACCATTTTCCCACATGAATATTTACAATTTCTACTTTACGTTTTTTTACATGCCTTGTTCAGTTTTCACATTTTGTACATTTTTAAAATCATTTGTTTAACCATAATATAAAAAGCAAATTTTTACAGTAAAATGTATTTTAAACTAAAACTCTAGTAGCCTAACATTATACATTATACTTGCAGTTTTTAAAAAAATATCACAATATAAAACACACTACAAATAATACAATATGGTGAACATTAGACTTAAGTAAAGTAATAGTCGTCAATGCGACTGTTTCCCCAAGCAAGAGTATCAAATGTGTTGGGTATATTGAATCGTTTGTTGTCTCCATTACTTAAAGGAATTTTGATCAGCAAATTGGTATGTAGCTGATGATTTTTACTTCTAAATACATTTTCTTATATAATATAGGTGGGTTACTGACTATACAGTCCTTATAATCACTTATATCTAACTCTTTACTAACAACATTCTTCTGTACTCCTTTAATTTCTTTTATTACTACATCATCAATTGTCATATAGCTGTATGATTTAGATTTTGTGCCTACAAAGGTGTATATAACAACACCAGCACATTCATCCTTAAATTTTCCAAGAACCTTTTTGTTTACAAGAGGTTAATGGTAAATATTATCCTTGGGATAGTCACTTGTATTGCGCCCGAATCTCGCATAGCCACTACCTATATCCGCTGAGATGGAAAAGGATTGTAGGGACGTCGATACCCAGCCAGATAAATCAACACAACCCTACTAGGTAAATTACTAGGAAACTCTCGAAGCATACCGGTCATGCAACAACACTACTAATTAGTTACACATTTACTAGAAATAAAATATCCATAACAAGATGGTAGGACAAGAATCTCGGATCTCGAGGGTGAACGGTAAAATTTAGATAAAGTGAATTCTAGTAACTAACCGGTAGTATTATCGCACGTCGATTGCAAAATGAAGAGTAAATCAGTTTCCATAAAAAACAAACAGGCAAGCAAAAAAAAATGCCTGGAATTTATTATCCAAGTATTTACTTCCTAATACCAATAAAAATAAATTCAAATTCAAAATAAAATGTTTCACACGTCAGATAGATCTCCTATCTTTTAAATATACTTTCAACAAAGTATTCACTGCACAAATGCAATTATTAAGAAATAATAATTAAATGTTCAAACATTTTAGTCATCCTGTGACTCGATCTCTTGAATCAGTCCGATCGTCATCAGCTGTTCATCGAATAAAAATATAATTAACAATGTGAAACCCTAAATTATACACTTATTTACGTAAAACGTGAATATAAAAGTATAATTAATAATATTAATTAAAATAGTTGAAATATATACATAAGTTATAATAATCCATGTCCAGCACGGTATTAAAATACTATTTACAAGATCTCTCGCAATCTAATAGTCTTATTTCGCTCCTGTTTTCATTAACAGTCCTTCAAACATTTGTTCACGCAACAATGTAATGTATAGGTATTCTCTGGTAACTTGTCACAATAACAAAGCTTTAGTATCGAACAATTAAGTTAAATATAGCTTTTACAATGTCGAATCAATGAATAAAAATACAATAAATTTAAAGAACGATGCGAAACTACTAAAATACGCTAATACTCTTCGTGGATTTCATAATAATACTCTCTGACATGCACAACATAAATATAAACCTCGGTGTCAGTAACTTTTTACACATACTGTATCGATTCTTTGCTTCACATGGCAATACATTCTTTATTCTCGTAATACGGTGAACAATCTCTTTTACAGCGTCTGCTACGCTTCCATAATAGACATACTTCTTTCCTTTCTTTCTTACCAACAATCTCCATAATACTGCACGGCATTCCTTCAATAAAACTCCCATCTTGCTACAAACTTGTAGAAGAATCAGTGACTTTACAAGGTAAACACGCACCTTTGTAATACCGTTCATAGTGCACTCCTATCCTCCTCTCTTCTCTAAATTTATTAACTTCGTGCTCTTCCAAAACAATGACATACTTGTTCACTTCAAATTCACCTGTACAAAGTTTCTTTCAACTCTCAATAACGTATTTCATCAACAAACTTCCATAATAGACAATTTCTCCACGTTACAATAAAATATAAACATTAATAAATTGTAGTTCGCTCGTCTTTAATTGTTAATAATAATAAACATGACCTCCCGTATCTGGTGTACATTTATGAATGAAATATTCATATAAAAATTTGTTTCATATCACACAAGACCTCAGGTAGATCTACAAGTCTCCTGGTCTCTGGTTTCGTTATAACAATATTTCCAATAAAATTGTTAATAATTATAGGCATCGTTTGACCACAATTTGTCAATAATATGATCCTATTTGTAGTATATTCATTACAGCAATAGTCAAAGACTATATTAATGTCAAATACAGTTACATTCCGCAATTGGAATTGTTTTAATAAATGTTTCAATTACGTTCTGACGTAATGAATTGTTTAAACAATGTTACAACTTTATTAGTAATCGAAGTATTCTTAACGATCAAGACATTCTTAACAATCGAAATATACCTGACAATCGAAATGTATATTACAATCGAAATCCTCCTTTCCAATTAAAACATTCTTTTACGATCTAAGCTTTACAATCGAAATATTCTTTTTCAATCGACATCTATCCTTTCCTTTCAAACATTCTGTTACTATCGAAGCATTTCCTTCATAAAACAATTTCGTTCGAAAGTGAGTATTGAGCCCGGAGAAGCTCATGGCTCGGTGATATTAGTTGGAATTTATGAGGAACAAGTTATGTCAGTGGAACAGAACGCGCCCTGTTACAGCGCGGGACATACAGGAAGAAATGGGAGTTGTCTTGATTCTGGTCACTCACCTGAATATTTTTTTCTGAGCATAAGTATTATCTATTTTGCATTTAAAAGTCTCAGATCATACCATTATGTAATGCTGCATCAAGGAAACATTTCGATATTTACCGACTTTATGTTTTAAGGTAAAAGCTATTAACACCGAAGATTGGCGGAAGGAAATGGACCGTCAACGACTCAACTTTTGACTCTGCACGAGGCAGAGAGACCTACACTCATGGCTTCTTACTGTTTGACAGCCGTCGACTACAGACGTGCTACACTAGTCCGTCCTAAGTGATAATGATTTCGTTAGTCCACCAAGCTGGTGATGAACTATAATTGTGTATCCGACTACGTCGTTGATTTGTATAACTTTCGCACGTATATGTGCAGTGCATCGCTGCGAGAAAGTATAATTTTTATTCTGAGTGAAAAGTGTGTATTTCACGTCCATGAGACGATCACCGCAATATTACGTCCACGAGGTGATAAGAGAAATCCATAATCATCTACGACAGACGACGAGTGTATTAGAATTGCTCATAAGAATTGTTACCAGTGATAAATTACTGAAAGGCACATGTCTAGTGCCATATTTTTGTAATATTTATGGAGAATATTTTCAGTGTTAGTAACACCACATTTCATCGTGTGAACGCCATGCTGCATGTTCACAAGAGTGATTAAATACAGTAACTTGAACATGATTTAAAAACCATCCATCTACGTGAAAGTGCATAATATTACCATATGTTACGCCGCACTTTATTGCTAAATTTTTCGCCAGATCAGTGCGATATTCCTGGATGTGTTAGAATAGTCGAATCTGTGATTGCTGACACCACGTGTCAGGTAAATGCAGTGGAGCAGACAGTGATAAGGCCATTTGTTGAAAGTCTGCAATATAACGCCAGTGATTCACTTTATTATTATACTGTGCTGACGATACAATCAGTGGAAAACACGTGTGGTTATTTTAACATGTATCTAAACGTCAACCACGTGTACGCTACTCTTACCACGTTAACGATGCCCATTGTAATGGAGTAGACACCACCATGTGAGGCGTATTCGACGGAGAAGATAAATCTACACCATGGCAGGAGAGTTAACCAACACCTACTTGGAAATGGAAATCCGAGGAGACATCAACCCTACCGTTGACCAGGAGGAGGAGATCTTAGCTCGAGAGACCAGAAGCCGAAGGAGAAGAATGGAGTGGCACATGCTCGATGTCCGAGCTGGTTAATGGAATATTGCCAACCATCCTGAATCTCTGTTACACCGTGATATTGGAACCTTCGAATATGGTGGCTTCTGAGTGAGTCTAATCTTTTCTCATGTATGGGTTGATCTGTGGTAGTAGATAGTAGATTGTAGTCATAATCAACCGAACTTGTGACTCCAGTCAGGCAGGGATTTTGTAGATAGTTTAATCATGTTTTGTTTCCAGGTGAGTTAGTCACCAGTGTATTGGTGCAACTGAGAGGGTTCGCAGGATATTTGTTCTAATTTTGGTTAGGCAAGACCTCAAATCATTTAGATTTGGTTTGGTCAGCCCTTCAGATGGGCTGGATTAGGATTATTGAGTGATGGACAACCATTATTCAGTCATACATTCATGACACCCTTTTGCGAACCTCCTTTTACGCCACTCTTAGTTTATTTTGAATTTATCAGGCTCGTATCGTTTCATGATCAGCAGTAATCATGCCCCTTTTGAATGTATTTGTTTAAGCCGTAATGTGAGCTCTGAAGCTACATGAGTTCTAGAGAGAACTACATTTGGGAGCATAATTAATGTTGCCAACCCAGCATCGAACCCCAGATGCTACTGTATCATATAAGACGACCTAGCAGTCAGTAGGATTGTCGACTGTTATTATTTTGGGTTCAGTGTCAAGCTGTTAGACACTAGAAAGTTTTGCTGAAGCCCACATTGTACAGAATTTTAGGAGTGGAATATCATTACCCATCTCCAGAGCTATATTTTGAGTGGAATATCTCCACAATATTATCTTGGTATTATTTTGACATTGCCTATGAGTGTCATTGGAATTTCTACGTGGAATTGAAACCACGGATTATTTATTACTGCTTGTATTAGATGTTAAGCCAGCGTTATTTCAGAAAGGACTTCTATTTGAGAGATTATACGCCTGATGTATGTTTGAACACCATGAGGGTGTATTTTGATGAATAGAAGCTTTTGTCTGTTATATTAGATATTTTTACACCGTTTTTATAGGCTTGTGTTATTGTGTGACGCCTTGTGTTGCGTCGTTGTGAAGATTTTTATATATGCGACCATTTTTGTCATTATCTGAAGACTGCAACGGTGAGCTGTGTGCCCCGTCAGTGTTGTTGTGAACCGAGTGTTAACTTGTGGCGCACGACACCTCAGTAATGTAAGACGTGTTTTGGGATCAAGCTTTTACCAACATAACTAAACCCTAGATGACCCAAGAATGCAAAGAGTATTCTTGCGTGTACGCAGGGTAATAATAAGAAGATTTCTGAAAGCTGTGTCTTATTTATTTATTTATTTATTTATTTATTTATTTATTTATTATTTATTTATTTGTGCAAATTTGTATGTTTACCCTTGTACCTGATAGTCAGTAGGTTGAACTTAGATGGGTTTTTTATACTCGATTGTCACATAGGTTTGTTTGTTACGGTAGTAAGTCACCGTATACATTGTTGTAATTGTCAGGATTTAGCTAGATTTAACTAATTTAAAAATAAATACCCGGAAAACGCCCTCGCGGGAGGCCACGGAACACTTTCATGAGGTCTTTCCTACATAGCTCTGGCCTACGAAATTATGAAATGGTCAAAAGGACACCACAAGACCGAACAACGTGGAGAAGACTCATTGTAGGGGCAGACCAGTCGCTTGACTGAAAAACATGATGATGATGAAAAATAAAAAAGGGAGTGGTACCATCGTAAATTCTTGTGATCTTTGTTGTTGTTAATTTAACTTCTTATAAGTAACCCATTTCACTTGTGTAGGGTGTACTTTACGTGCCACTGCCCTAGCTTGCCGCTTTTGCATTTCTTGTAACTAGATCTTTCGCGAGGGTTATTTCACTTTACAATCAGTTTAGGATCTACAACTTTAATACTTTTTTTATTTAGCTTGCGGGATTAACCCGGGACTAACCCTCCGAACTAGGCCAGGTTTTTGCATATTTTTTAAATAAATTTTATTCGAGTTTACAAAAGTCTGGATGTTAACATTTTAATCTAAGTGTTTCTAGGGTGTACTTCTTGGGTCCTCTCACTTTTTTCTCCGTGTCTGCCAGATCGCCCCGGGATGCTGCGTCTTCGTGCGCACTGACCTCGACCCATCCGTCTAGAAACTCGATCTCTTGACAAAACGAACTCCGCCATCCGTCTTCTTCTCGTGTAGCAGTTCATCATCCATGTAGGTTTGAATGTCCTGGGTTGACATCTCTCCAAGTTGTTGTTGGGCAATCGAATAGTAGTATTTAAAGTATATTTCGAGTACTGCATGTTGATGTGCAGTTGTAGATTCATCGAACCCTGGTCTTCTAGATCACTCTGAATTCCCAGTCCATAGTGTAGACTAACCTCCTTCCATAGTTTAGTTGTTCATGGTAATCTTCTCATCAATGGTTGAATGTAAACGTCCCCTCTGACTCAAGGACTTTACCAACATCGTCAATGTATGATGATAATGTAGAAGATATTTTGTTGCAATGTAGTAGCTGTAGAATACAGGGCTACTAATCGCAGCTCTTCCGTTTTACGTACCAGATTTTCTAGTGTTCCTGTGCTTTTTAATCCTTCCTTAATAACTCATCCTGTATGTGAAGTACTGAATTGTACTGTATGAAGGTGACTACAAAATATATATTTTGTAATGATGATATTATCATTATTGTTGCTATAGTGGGTATACAAATAGTTTCCCTTCACTTCAATACAGTGCTTCACTAGTCTCGAGAGTCACCGCACGACGCTGGCATACATACATACATACCTAGGTCGGCTACATACGAACATGCATACTGTGCATACATACAATACATACTGTACCCTTAAGAGACCTGGCAACATGGTAGGCGCGAGGAAGTTTGACGACAGCTGCACGCTGCTTGCTGTGTGAATTCGAACGGAGCGCGCGGATGCAGAGCCAATGTCGACACGCGCATTTTAAAAATGTAATATCTGGGAAATGAAATATTAAGTATTGGAATGTATGCAATGTTGAGGAAGTCTACCTATTCGATTTGCGCTACAGAACTTTTGGAGAAGATTGATAATACAGGAGAAAAACTATTATCAATTAATATGATAAAATTGGTCCGGGTAACTCAATCATAAAATGCCAGCGTTTCGCCCCAGTGTGCCGTTGGGCTCGTCAGTTGGTACAGACACACCGGGGCGAAACGCTGGCATTTTATGTTTGAGTTAACCGGACCAATTATATCATATTAATTGATAATACATTTGCTCAAACGGAAATAACATCATATTCCCATTCGGGAATATTCATAACCTGTTTGGATTGCCTAGGTAAGGCTTTTGTTTTATGAAAGTGAGTTTGACTTCCGTAGCACATTGGCATTACTCGTGACGTCAATACTACTTGCATTTTGTGTCTTGTGATGGCCTTCTCAGTATGTGCTAGCCACGCGTATTGGTGAGGTGTGTCTGTACCAACCGACGAGCCCAACGGCACACTGGGGCGAAACGCTGGCATTTTATGTTTGAGTTAACCGGACCAATTTTATCATATTAATTGATAATACATCTGCTCAAACGAAAATAACATCATATTCCCATTCGGAAATATTCATAACCTACTTGGAGAAAACTATTTAATTTAGAAGATAAATGCCAATGATATGTCCAGCATGCTATTACATATAATGGCATTACGTAATGCCGAGTCTCGACCTTCAGGGGCTATATAAACAGAAGGAACGAACGGATATTTCAGAATTGTACTCCAGCTTGTCTCGTGCTTGCGGAGGTTATACTACAACAGGGCTATTGCTACGTGATTATTGTCGACGAAAGTGCCGCGATGTTTAAAACTGTGATAGTCCACGTTATTATGGTGCCACGAGTGATAGTATGCCGAACATCATTTTGGATTATATTTCAACTTTGCTAAGCTGACTGCAAAATTTCATCGAAGTAAAAGGTACGTTATAAAATCACCTTGGTGATTACATAAGTCGTCAGAGGACGCAGAAACTACTATTTGTGACACTTATAACCAATCGAGTGAATGTTTGTGATGTGTACTCTGACTGATTCGGGTCTCGTGGACTTGAAAATAATAATAATCATCATCATCATCATCAAGTTTCCACTCCAGTTTCCGGGTGTGGTTTACGAGCGCTCTCCTCTTTAGTCGATTCATTTACCACTGCTCCTTCAAGACTTCATCCCAGTTGATACCCTTGGATGTGATATCTTCCTTCACTTGGTCCACCATCTCCTCCTAGGTCTACCAACAGGTCACTTTCAAGTAATCTCAGTATGTAACCAATGTTTTTCAATTCTTCTTTCTGTCGTACGTTTGACGTGACCAAACCATCGCAAACGTCCCCTAGTTATGGTGTCCTTCAGGGACTGATTTATTCCTGCTCGTTCTCTTATCTTCTCATTTCTTACTTTGTCTTTCCTAGTTTTTTGAAGCATGCTTCTTAGAAACTTCATTTATGAAGCCTGAAGTCTGCTGTCATCTTTTTTGGTAGTTGTGCATGTTTCCAACCCATAAGTCAATATAGGGACAATGTATGTTCGAAACAGAGTTTGTTTTGATCTTAGTGGCACTTGCTTATTCCAGAGTAGATATCGAACTTGCTGATAGAATTGACTTGATTTCTGAATACTGTTATTTAATTCAAGCTTTATTCTGTTGACTTGAAAATAATGTCAGAGATATTTAATCTGACCATATTTCTATGTTGTGGACTTGAGTATAGGTCAATGCTTATGACTTGACAAACTGGAATATTACGGACTTGAAGGCAATCAGGCACAGTTTACACTGACTAAATATAAATGTTTGTCTACCCAAACAAATGCCAGTGGAAATTACGATTACGGTTGCAAGTGGTTACCGTAATGTAATATTTTCGAACCATTTATAATTGTGGACTTAAAAAACCATTTTCGACTAGCCGTTCACACGCTGAACATTGTTATTGCCGAGTGGACATACAAATATCGGATCTTAATGGGACCCGTAAAATGGACCAACATTAAGAAGAAGATGATGGACTAGAGACCGAGGTGAAGACGAACAACCCTGCCAGATCATGGGTTCATGGGAACGACGCCATCCCATGCGCACCGCCATTCCTGTGGCCCCTACGCCAAGGGAATGCTTAGAAAAGACCTTTTTGAGGACGAAATTCCAAGAGGAGTCGTGGTGCCTGACCACATTCAACATTTATGGACATCGAGACGACCAACCTTCGAGAAAGTAGAGCCTTGTAAAGGATTTTCTTATGTAGTTTGAAGTAGTAGTCATGAATTTCCTAACTCCGTATTTTTTCATTATTTACCACTTCGATAAGTAGTTCGAATTAATGCCATCATCGCATACTTGAAGTTGAGAATCACGGGCAGCTACAAACCTACTCTCAACCCGCGGATCATCATCGATGAGCACCCGATTCCAAAAGTGGAACACTTGTCCAACCAATTGCGTGGCACCACCCTCTTCTGTCACCTGGACATCACAGACGCGTACACGCATCTCGAGGTCGACGATGAGGTTAGCCAAGACCTCACGCTTAACACTCCAACCCATGGCCTGATCCGTCCAAATCGTGCTGTCTACGGAGCTGCCAACATCACCGCTATCTGGCAATGGCGAATGGTCATGGCTTTGCAGAAACTCCCAAATATCGTGAGTTTCTTTGACGACACCATTGTTTTTGCTGAGAGTTTTGACAATCTGATAGAGGCCCCCACCATGGCACTGGAGCGCTTTCGCCAACATGGTCTCAAGCTCAACCGAGCAAAGTGCAGTTTTGCAGAACCTGTCCTGGAAGCTCTTGGCTACAAGATCGATGTTTCAGGCGTCCATGATTCTGATGCACACATCCGAGCTGTACGAGACGCGCCGAAACCACATACTCCAGAGGAACTCCAGCTGTTTTTTTTTTGGGTAAAGCGACATACTACAGTGCCTGATCCACAACCTGTCAACGAGAGATCGACCACTCAGAGACATGCTGTTGAAGGATCCTCTCGTATGGACACCAGACGGCGACAGGGCCTACCAGGACATCGAGGACGCTCGAACCTCACCGCAGGTTCTTATGCAGTACGATCCAACACTACCACTTTTGCTGGCAACGAACGCCAGGAAAACCGGTCTTGGTGCGGTGCTGTCAAACCGGCTCAGCAACAGACTAGAACGGCCTATCGCATATGCTAGTCGAACAATGTCATGTACGGAGCAAAGATACCCCCAGATCGACAAGGAAGCGCTCGCCTTCGTTTAGGCAGTACAGACGTTTTTCAACTATCTGTACGCTCGACAATTCACGCTGATCACGGATCACAAACCCCTTAGACAGATCCTACGTCTAGAGAAGACGCTACCAGTCCTGTGCATTAGTCGCATGGCCAATTATGCCGATTACCTCGCACACTTTAACTACACCGTGGTTTTTAAAACGTCAAAGCAAAACGCCATAGCTGGCTACTGCTCCAGAACACCGTTGCCATCGGCCGTCAACAAGATCCGAAACTCAATCTCGCAACAGAGGGAAGAAACAGAGGATTACGACGACTTTGATTTTTTATAATTCTCCAGACGCAACAGTTACCCGTCAAATCCGAAGTCATTGCACGAGAGACGTGGAAGGACCCTGATCTTGGCAGAATCGTCAAAAGTCTGGAAGGAAGGTAAGATCTCACCCGCCTTGACTTCAAGGCACCCGAGGTGGAATACTTGCTCGCCGCCAACTACTTGATGTTCGAGCACAGAGTAGTGCTTCCACCTGCACTGCGAGATGCCACCCTCAACGACCTGCATTCAGGCAAAAGGAAGGGATGGCACGTTCCTTTGTGTTTTGGCCAGGCATCGACTCCGACATCGAGAAGCTCGCGAAGTCCTGCGCCACATGCGCAACCCATGCGTATGCTCCACCCAAGTTCCGCGAGAATCACTGGGAGTACCCGACGGCACCGTGGAACACATTCACATCGACTACGCGGGCCCAGTGGCTGACAACATGATTCTGATTGTTGTAGACGCCTACAGCAAATGGTTCAAGGTCCAGAAGTCGACCTCTACGACAGCTACAGCAACAATCGCCCGGATGGATGACTTGTTCACAACTCACGGCACCCCAGTCACCGTCGTTTATGACAATGGTAGGTAGTTCATCGTAGAAGAATTCAAGGCCTTCCTGCAGAACCGTGGTGTGGAGCACCGCAAGCTTACAGCGCCGTACCATCCATCAACTAATGACCAAGCATAACGGTATATCCAAACTGAGTTTATCTTACAGCTCTCTAAGCTGAGTTGTGATTATTGGACTGATTTTACATTTCAGTCAAGTTTTTTTATGTCATGCTTTTGTTTTTCCTGGGATAAGTTCAGGGTGGTTTTGATTATTTTGTTATGATTCAGTTATTAAATTGGGTGTTATTTTAACCCGTGTTCTTAACTCATTTTAACTTTAAGATCCCCTTTGAATCCTGGATATTTATAGAAGCAAAGTTATCCTCTTAACACTATCAAATAAGGACTGATCATGACCCCGAAAAAGAGTACCGTAAGATGCTTCTTTCCTAGGATACAATAGGTTTAAGTAGATAGTTGCACTTTAATAGCTGGAATTTTTATCAAATTTCATGTATGTGAAAATTTGATTTTTTTTAATGTGCCATACGCTAAATAAATCTTGCATAAATCAGCATGGTAGATAAATTTGTTCTTTCTGTGATTGTTTAGATATTTTAATTTGTTAACTTTAAATAATAAATCGTTTTTAATTGGATTTTTTGTTGGTCCCGTCAAATTAAAATTAATCATGTTCAACTGTAATTTAATTTCAAATCTTCTTTTCCAGATGATCATTCTCGAATCTATCTGACAATGCGAGCAAGAATGAAATCATTTGAATCTGTTCTCACACATACAGTTAACTTAGATCATGGAACGAAGGTTCTGTTAATAGAACACTTGAAGGAAGAGAATAATGAACTAGATCCAGTTCTTATTACAAACATACTACCTACATTTGTGCAGCTCAAAACGTCATTACAACGTCCTGTAGTTATTAAACATAATATTCTGGCAGGAGGAGGTACCGGTAAGTGAAAAATACTTATTTAAAAGATATTACAGTTATGACCTCAGTGGGCCAAAAGAGAAGATCGATTATATACAGTCATGTGTCATTATTATGAACACCAGCTAACAAACAGAACAGCTTTGTCTCTACCACCTTAACCAATGGAGGCAACAAGACATACTAACTTTTGGTTACACCGTCATGTTCTGACATTCTGGGAAACTCATTGGCTAGTTACCGGGTGAGTTAGCAGTGGTCGTTACGGGGTGGCTGCAGTCAGTCGCTCACATCCGGGAGGCGAGGAGGTTCGAATCCCCCCACCGACAACCTTTGTAAAGGTACGAATTGTCCACCTATGTTAATTATTAAATTCGATTTGCTAAATTAGTTTACTCGATTTTTAATTCAGGCAGCGAGGAAATTTATATTTAATTGGAATAATTTACATGATGAATCCAGTCCGATTCACGGATAAATATATATCACTCTATTCATATAAAAGTTAAATTTTATCTTATATATAGAATGAAGCAAGTCATTTGCGTTAAGTTAGGACGAACAGAGATTCTTACGAAAGGTGTTTGTTGGTTTTCAATAACATAGGCTACACGACGGGGGGTCTGCTCACATTTAGCTCAAGATACAACGGAGGGTGTTGCAAGTTTCCTGGTAGAGACTGCTCAAGATACAAAGGAAAGTGTTGCAAAGTGTGACCGGGTCATGACCGCACCAGGGTCAGACTTTATTTTCGTAACGAAGGAGTGATTTTCCTGAAGAAGAAAGAGTTCATCATGTGACTGTCATGTCGAATCATGGGCGAAGAGATTGATTTGTGAACGAGGAGGGAGGTGTTGCCATAGCAACGGGATGTTCATTGGTGAAGAAGAAGGTACGTGGAGGGAGTACTTTTCATTCGATATACTCTGATTCCGGTTGGCTGGTCGGTTGGTTGGTTCTTAAGTTTAGGGGCTGCGACAACGCGGTAATGTAGCTCCGTGTACTTTGGGTGTGTGTAGAATCTGTCTGATAACCGGTGTTAATTAGGATGACTGTATTACTGTGTGTTATCTGTGTTTTTAATTCAAGTAAGGACTGCAGACTTTTGAATTTTTCAAATAGTTCCTACTTTTGCCGCCAAACGCCACCATCAACGACTACTAGTTCCGAACTTAGCCACCAGAAGCCACCGCAGTCGGCTCTTGGCAACGAACATAAGAACCTAAGAGCGTTGTTTACATTCTTAACCTATTCAATTTAGCTTCACACGGGTGTAATTAGTGGAAGGTTCTTTAACATGCCATAAATCTATGACATGGGACCGCCGGCTTTACTTCTCCTCCGAAGGAAGGAATAGTGAGATTTTAACGCTCTTAAAAATCCGACGACTTCGTCTGGATTTGAACCCGCGATCTTGGGCATAGAAGCTCAGCATGCTACCGACTACGCCATCGAAGCCGCCATACTCTGATTCCGGAGTCTTAAGGACTCTGATTTTGTCTTTCGACAACTCAACTCTTATTTTGTCTTGCGACAGCTAAACTCTTTTTCTGTCTACGGACTTAGTATTGTGGTATTCAGACCAGTCATTCTGAACGTTCAGATCGTCAATCACTTGTGATTGAACTTACATTAAGTAGTTCGGCTGGAGCTTGCTTACGTTTGCAAAGTATTCAAGTCTTACACTGAAGCCGTGATATGATTGTGTATTTGGTCATATTCACCTAGGTGATTATCGAATTAGATTCGATCACCGTTTCAGTCAGCAGCTGACATATACCAAGTAATAATAATAATAATATCGTATGGCCTCGGGTGCCTGGTGCAAGCTTTGTAATTTGACACCCAGAGGGTAGCTTGCGTGTCGAATTTCGTTGTTCCTTGAATCACTTTGAAAGTCAAGGAGGTTATTATCAAGTAACTGCGTTTCAACTCAATTAATTATCATCATCGCCGATCTACGAGGGAAACCACATTCTTGGAGATGTCCAAGAAATCCAACAACCAACGATCTGACGTCATGACACAAGGTCATGAAGATCATCGAGACAGCACCGGTGAGGTTTCGTACTGCCAAAAAAACAAGTGTCTCTGTCATTTTCGATTTTGGCATTTAACTTCCAAATTTGCAATTCAATTCATTTGTTTAATTAAATTACTTCCATTTTGCATATTGACTCAGTTAAGTTAATTCGAGCTTTTTATTTTTAGACTTAGCGTCCTTTTTATTTGCTGCTTTTTTGTTAATAAATTCTCATTTTGCTTATGGTTGGTCTTTCTTTTCAAGTAAATAGATCTACGTATAAGGCATCCCATTCTCCTCTATCGATTACTAATTGGTTAGTGACTCAGTTACGTCACGATCTGGGTGAGAGAGATCTTTGTTGCTCTGGTATTTATTATTTATCTGCAAATTTGGATCATCAACTTCAAGTTGCGACCTGGCGCCCATTCAAGATTATACTTATTTTATTGATAAACAGGTAGGAGATGAGTATTTATTTATTGCTGTACCAATCTATTACATTGGTCGCACATCGTGGAGAGCAAAAACGTGACAACTTGAAGATGGTTTTCTGTGGTTTCCCATCTTCCTTCCAGGAAAATGACGGGGTTGGTCCCTAAGTATAGGCCACAGCAGCTACCTTCCAATTCCCCGTCCTTACATTCACACTTTCCTTCCTAGACAACACTCCACACGCGAGCGCACTTGTAGCTCACCCCATCGGTGTCCGCATAGAAGCAGCTACAAACACTGGCGAGCCGAACATGTTCTCGGACACTCCCGGCACTAAAACAAATATGCTAAAAATAAAAATAAATAAGTATATAATTGATCCAAGACACAGTAAACTGAGAGCGATTAAGGGAACTACTCATGAGCACGCATGAAGTCAGTCATTTTATCCAGATTAAGGATAAATCAAACAAAGTCCACTCACTCATACCGAAAGCCTCCCAAAAGAAGAAACCCTCCCATTACAGGGAAACCACCCAGCCCAAAAAAAAAGAAATGTGCATTACACCTAGTTCTGATCTACTAGACATTGTTGTGACTTATACGGAACATAGTGCTATACATTTTCAACGCAATAGTTTCTTCGCTCGACGAACCTGACACCGCAAGCTGCAACCTACTTCCTTCATCACATTTTGTTACAGTATGGTCTTTGAATGAAAATCTGAAGTGTTTTGAAAGCCAATAAATAAAAAAGCTCAAGGAACAAAAATCATAGACTGAAATGCATTCAAAATGTAAAGGTATTATGAAACAATGCGAAAGAAGTGCACAGCACAGTCTAATGTACACAGTCGCGAAGCTTGGCTCTTGTTTAACTCCCGCGCGACAACAGTCTGTCTGTTCGCATTGCTTGTAGCGAAGTACGTCAGGTTTTCATATTGAATTTGTGCCTCATTACATAAAATCCTGTAATTTCTGGTGGAATATAATCAATTATGCAAATGTTTGTCTTCGAATTTACCTTTATTTCGATGGTGCCATGCCCGTCAGTGTCAACAACTGTTCCCCTACGATTACCACCATCTTTGTTTTGATGTTGATGATAATAATGATGATGCTAATTGTTGTTTTAAGGGCCTAACATCGAGGTTATCGGCCCCTGTTTTGATGTTACGGTCTGAGATATTGTAGTTGGTCTTGGTTGATCTAACTCATCCAGCCATGCTAGAGCTAAACGTTCTCCACCACCACCAAAGATGTCCCTGTCGACAACTTCTCGTCTCTAAGCTCAACATTGAATAAGAAGAAAATTTCTGGTCTACAATGATTTTTTGTTGCCTTTGTGTTCTCCTACTTCTCCTTACCTCCCCCACCCCTCTGCTGCTCCTCGAACACTCACTTTGTGCTTCGGAACTGTCATAAGGTCTCTCCTTCAGGGAATAGTCTATACATAGTATGATGTTTTAAACTTTCAAATCTGTCGCCATGACACAAACATCCTTTAACGGCTGGCCGTCTTCATCATCCAACGATGACAAGCTAAGTACTATTCAGTGTTTTAAACTACCATTTTCATGGAGCGTGTGTGAATTCTTAAACTGAACATTTTAAATAATCATACCTTCAAAATTGGAACTTAACGTGCTAATCATATTCGCTAACGGCTTCCCAACGAGGAATCTCTTACATTGCTTTGCTAGAACTGAAGTAATCTAGAGATTGGAATTACCGTATTATGAAAATATTCCATTGCTAAATCCGTCAAACAGGGAATATTTTTCTCCCATCGTGGGATTTATGCTACTAATCTTGAAGTACCGGTAATTTGAAAGTCAGCCTTTGATTCTTCGAGGGATTTTTCACTGTTTTTTTTTTTTGAAACTATACCAAGCTATTTTTAATTCCACCGAGGGATCTTCTTACCAGCCCCATTTAACGTTATCTACAGCTCGTAACATTTCGAATAAAGCAATAGACTCTGAATTGTGCAATGTTACGCTGGCAAACACATCAAATGCTCAATAAAGTTAAACCCCGACTAATTGCTAAATCCGAACAACTAACATAAGACTCAATAGTGACTTTTCCGTGTACTCCGACAATTTGGTTTCTCAGTGTGAACCAGCAGTATTGAGGTGACCTCCGCCCCTTTTTGAATATATCATTAATTATTAACGTCTGCTTCAATATCACGGTGGTATATTGAGCCACTTTTTATGAAAATGAAAATGAAATTGTTTGGGCCTCCCTTTTCCCATTTGTTGCACATGGGATTGTATTGTATCAGCTACAATTGTTATATTAACAAGAGGGGCTTAGGAAGATAGTTCGTTTCTCTTGCCCCATTCATAGAGATTTTACATGGTATTTCTTGTTGTTGCTCAGGGCTGTTGTGCCCAATTTTTAAGAGCAATCCAATTCTAGTGTTTTATGCTCTCTCCAATCATTGCTTTGCCTTTTAAAGAATCTAGGCTATCTATGCCTTCTATTTTGCCTTAACCACAACAAATGAGTTGTGAAGTTACAGTTACTGTAGCTATTGATTGCCTTATTCTGTACCAGTGGCTTGGCAACTTGAAGTAGCCACGAGAGCCACCTGCCCTTTTCTAGTACTCTTTTTAATCCATTTCTTGCTTCGAAGTTCACCCTCTGTGGGTAGCCAAGCTATTATTTAGCTATTTCATTCCTTGCAGCATTTGGGGATGCTCTTTGAAATATTGCCCCGTAGTTTTTGTTGTGCCTTAAATATTAAAGCCATTTGTTTGAACGTTTGGTTCATTAGTCAATAATTTATTTGCATTATTACACATAGTTTATTGGAGTTGCAACTTGCTTTTCTAGTTATTTATGAAAATTGTTTATCCACATTCTTGGTTACTTTTTGCGCAAGCAAGACTGTGATCCCCTCGTTCGCTCTATTGGTTATGCTTTTAGCATTCTTTCGTGTTAGAGTCATAACCCATATTCAGCCCAACAATCTTAATTATAATTCCTAGCTATCTATAGCCTTGCTCAATTTTCTTCTTTGCGCTGTTGCGAACAGTATCACTACCGTAATTGTTTTAAATTCATTTTGTTGTCTTTTACAATAAATTTGTTTCTTGGATTCATTCCTTTGTTGCGCAATCTTTTTTGCTTTCATACCCAAGCCTGTTCCCTCTTCTTACGTCATCTTCCCTCAGGCAGTGGCCAAGTCTAGACTTGCCGCACCAAAATTTGTGGTGATGTAATCCGGAGCGGCAAGACGAGACTTGACCACTGCCTCTTCTTCAAATAAAACGACGTAATGCAACTAAGAATGATTCAGTTGTGAGGTCACTGACTAATTCAATGTGCCTTTGTAGTGAAGCAAAAAATAAGTGCTATATATGCCTTAATTCTCACGTTACTTCTTTTGTTGATAGGACGCAAAAGAATTGGTCCTCCTTAATCAATGACACAAATGTTGAAAGGTGGTGCTGGTTGAACTCTAGGTTTAGGATAATCATCCGTGATTTTCCTTATTGTAATTCCCTCCAATCTGTAACGTCTCACACACTTATGTACCAGCTGTTTTATCACGTTTCTGCCATTTGGGATCCAGTAATTCTCACGAAGTGTGGAAAGTAACAATTCAGGTCCTGAGTGAGCATGCTGTAGATGTGCGTGCCGAATTATGAGTTTTGTAGTATGATGCTTGGGTGGTAGTACGATCTGATGTTTGGTAGAGAATGGAAGTGATGCATTTTCTAATCTACCTCCAGCTCTAATTATGTCATTGTGTAAAAAAGGACACAGAGTTCACATCTGACTTTTCTTTGTGACAACTCCAGTAATCTCAGTTTTGCAATGTCTTCACTGAAGGCTTCATTCTGCGATAATCGAATGCAAGTTTCTAGTGATCTTTGTAGTTCATGAACTGTAAGTAGTCCTATCATTTTTTCTTTGGGGTTTTTGGCATTGTGAACAAATATCTCTGTTAGTGTTTGAATCTGAGCTACTCTGTTGGCTACAAACGTTTTCCATTGAGACACTAGTGCCACTAACCATGAGAGTACTATGCCTGAGTCTGTCCAGAGGTAGGTTTCATTAATGTCTACGTTTAGCGCTGTCATAGTTTTCTTCAATAGCTGGGCCAGTAAGGTTGCGCCAAGAAGTTCTAAACGAGGGAGTGTTAGCTCCTCTGGATTTAGATCAAAGCAATCGAATCTGAGTTTCAGCATGTTGATTTGCCAAGCGAATGTCAATACACATTTCACATTTTGCTGTACTCGGAAATCATGCCAGTTAAAATATTAGTGGGCAGTGATTTATTAGAGAGTAATTCACATATTTTGAAAGTTGTTTGATTGTATTTACGCTTTCATTTCGTGAAAGTTCGAATTTGAAGTAAGAAATTAGCTTTCAATTCCCCCACAATCCGCTTCACTCTTGAGATCGATATTTGAACATCGAATTTGTCCTGACGTTGCAGTAAATATAAATTTTGTGTTAATGAAATTATCTTCCGGTTCAATGACTTAATTGCAGGTCTGTATTTTTCTTAATGCCCGACTTAATTTTAATTTTATTTTTGGTGACTTCCCATGAGTTGGCTTGATTGTAGAACATTGCGTTGCTACACTAACACGTGGTTGATCATAGTTTTCCTCAATTCGTTCATCATAAGTTTTCCATAATATTTAAATCACCTGTTCATTTTCTTTTATTGTGCATATGGTTGCCTTTATCAACATTTGCTCTTTTGCGGGTATGTATATTTATTTGTACTTGTTTATGTTCTGATTAGTCTTCAAAAACTGTCAAATGCGTTCGGTAAGAGCGTTCACTTTGCAGAACTTATACAATAATCAAAACCCTTGGAATGCTTCCTAAAAATTGTAGAAGACAGTTTTGGAGTCCACAAAGACCCTGGGTTTGCCCCCCTCACGTGAAACAGATAGAACCCATTGTCTCCGTATGCCATCGTTCAATGAAAATTTATGAAATGAAAGTCCATTGCCTTTAACTTGACGAGATTTACAATACGGCACGCTACAATACACCATTACTCGCAAACACAACCATAACACTACTAATTACACATAAGTTACGGTACTATACAAAAATATTCCGTGAATTATATCTAAGGTGTTTTACCTCATATGCATGCCACATTTGCACTACCTCACTAGAATAAAATTTGCTTTTCACTACGTGTTGCTCATAAAGACCACTTAGCACCCATCTCAATCAATATCAGTCAAACAGCAGTTTACTGCCCTTAACGGAAGTGCATCTATAATACGACACACTTCTTCAGTCAATTCGTAGGTTGCACGAGCCGTATGGGTTGCTTACTTTTACCCCCCCCCCCCCCCCCTGCGAAACTAACGCTCCGCATTTTCTCGCTAGGTTCGCTTTCTGGCGCCCTTAATCGCATCGTTTGCAATACGTACCAAGACCAACTACAATTGGCAACTCAAACTAACACTTGGGGCGCTGCGGTTGTCTGGATAAGTAGGGTAAAAATACTCAATAACACGCGTTTGATATGGAACACTTTTTATTTTTCGGTTATAAACAGTAAATGTGGTCCCTAAAATAATGACAGTGTTATTTTCAATTGTATATATGTATAACTGTGCAATACACGTGATCTAATGTGTGTGTTCCAATGGATTTTATGTGTCAATTGCATATTATCAAGCATCGGTTGTCTGCTGGTATTTGTTTTTGTGCAGTTCGAGTTATGGCGCTGTTATGTTTAAAAGCTATATTTGAATTTGCTCACTGTACCATAGACTCGAGAAATTATTTGCTGCTTGGTAGGGCGAAGGGATGAGTTTAACTTGTATTAAAACTCGGAGTAGAGAGGAATTGCTTGATTTGGATGGTAAGTATTTACCATGCGAAGTCAAAAAACAGTATAGGTTAGTTGTGTGTGTTTCATGTACTTGTGTGTGTGTGCATTAGCATCATGCACTAGCTTTACCTACCCTCTATAGGTAGAGCGTTATCCCTTTCCTTTCTGACATTACCAATGACCACATTCACCCACAAGTTTTACACTTAAACCATTGACTTGTTTTTGATTAAGTTTGCTTCGGTTTAGTTCGGTTTAGTTGGGTTTGATTCAGCTTGGATCAGTTTAGTTCGATATAGTCACTATTTTGGATTTTAGCTATCCTCTTTAACCAATCAATTAAAGATTGTCTACTCTTATTTCTTGAATCGATAAATCAGATTTTGTATACACCATTTGTCATTTATTATCCCATACCTACAACCTATACTCTCTCTGTACTGCAGTTTGATCTGAAAACAAGTTCCAATGGTGAAAGATTTGTCAGTCACCATACATGTAGCCTACAATAATTCTTTCATTACCTAGCTATGTTTCATCACTCACTGTAAACATTTCACATGTCCATATCCGATTATTAGTTTATAAAATCTCAGGTCGATGACCTTGATGTATTGGGTATTTTTGGGTAAATTCATTAGCCACGGGAAAGGGTTGACCATTCTAAGTCCTATGACACCTCACATGTTGATATCCGATTATTAGTTTATAAAATCTCAGGTCAATGACCTTGCTGTTTTGGATTTTTGGGGTAAATTCAATGGTCATGGGAAAGGGTTAACCATTCGTAGTCCTATGACACCTCACTTGACCCTCTCTACTGATAAGTTTATAAAATCTTAGGTCAATGACCTTGCTGTTTTGGGTATTTTGGGTAAATTCGTTGGTCATGGAAAAGGGTTGGCCATCCTGAGTCTTGTGACACCTTACTTGTCCCTCTCTGATTATTAGTTGATAAAATCTTAGGTTAATGACCTTGCTGTTTTATTTTGGGGTAAATTCATTGGTCATGGGGAGGGGTTGGCCATTTTAAGTCCTATGACACCTCACTTGACCCTCTGTGATTATTAGTTAGCGAGATATTAACGAAAGTGCAGTTAGGCCCTTTTGACAAAAAATGAATAATACATTCAAAAACAGGGCGTCACCCCAAGTCCAACGATCCCTCATACAAGTCCCTAGCTTTCTTAGTTCATAAGATATTAAAAAGCCGATGACCTATTAGTTTTTTTGGATCTTTGGTTAATTTGTAAAAAAAACGTATCTATAAATCATTATTCAAAAAGCCCGCCCTCTTACAAAAACCAATTGCGCATTCGTAAAACAAAAAAAACAAAAATGATAAATCATAGCGGCTTTCAGTTGTATGCATGCACTTTATGTGGAACGAGTTTAATTTCATATTGGCATACAAACTCCCACATGTTGCACATGGAAAGCGACTTTTACCTAAAAATTATTATTTCACCCTCTAGTAGGGGTAGATTTTATTTTAGAGTGGAAATGGGTTGTCTGCCGGTGTAATTTGACTACTCGTACATGTGTCTTAGCCTTATTCCCACCACTGTCAAAACAGGTTGTGACTTGTTAGCTCTTATCGTGCACGTGCACATGTGTACACTTGTGTGTTAGGTCATATTACACATGAACTTGCATTTTCTCACGTATGAACCAAAACAGGATGTGACTTGTTTCACAAGGAGGACGGTAATAAGGTCATCTCACACGTGTTCACATGTATTTCGTCACTTTCCTTTCATATCGCTATCACATTATAGTAGTGGGGGACTAGTGAACAACGTCAGTTCAACACACTGCTTTACACGCAAAATTTAGTTAGGCCCTTTGACATAATTTAAATAAATTCATGGGCTAGTCCGTAGGAACCAGTCCAAAGGGACCGGTCCAAAGGGATCAGTCCAAAGGGACTCATCCACATGGACTCGTCCACAAGGACTCGTCAACAATGACCAGTCCACAGGGACCCGTCAACGATGACTTGTCAACAATGACTTGTCAACAATGACCTGTCAACAAGGACTCGTCCACAGGGAACCACTCCCCCACCCTCTTCAAAAGCCATGAGTGGGCATGCGTAAAAAACAAAAACAAGCATGTTAATTCATAGTGGCTATCCACCGAACACATGCACTTTATGTAGAACAACGTTTCATTTCATATTGACATTCAAACTCTCACATGTTGCAGTTGGAAAGAGAGATTTTCTGAAAAAATTACAATTTCGCCCCCTAGTAGGGGTAGGTTTTTATTTTGGGGTTGAAATATGTTGTCCATTGGAAAGGGGGTGTCAGCCCGAGTTCAATGACATCTCATTCGTCAAAATCCGACCATGCGTTCGAGAGATATCGCGCCGCCGCCATCTTGTGAGGTGGGGAGGTGGAGGTGGCTGTAGAACCATCCAAAACACACTACTCCAGTACTTTTTCATTCTTTCAGATCGGGATTTTCTCAACTCATCTGAAAACTCTATAGGTTTTCTAAGTGCCATTTCTGCATAAAATTTGTGAGTTTTAAGAATGGTGTTAATTTTATTTTTCTCCTCGGCATCTGTTATCTTGAGTCCAACTGCCTTAAGATCTTGTTGAATTTCTTGGATCCATTTTCTTCCAGTTTTCTTTCCTAGATTTCTCATCACTAGTTGGCGTACAATTCTGTTTTCTGGAAGCCGTAAGATGTGAAAAAAGTATGAAATTATTTTCTTCTTCATTGTGCTGGTGATTGGATCAATCTCACGATAGACAGTTTCATTTGGGAGAATCCTCCAGACTCCCTCAACCTGATACTTTTTATTTATGCACGTTCTAATGATTCTTCTTTCTGTTTTGAGGAGCTGATCAGTTCTTTGTTCATTTTTAATTTGGAACAGTTTTTCACAAGCATAAGTGGCTTCTGGGAGAGTTACAGTTTTATAATGTTGGATCTTAGTAGCTATTGATAGGCATTTTTATTATATGTTGACCAGGTTAGAGATTGTGCCTTTTTCATTTTATTTGTTCTATTTATCCAAGTTACTTTTTCGTTTAAGTTACGGTATGTGTTATAATTTCTCCAAGATACTTAAATTGAGGAACTATGTTAATTTTATGATCATTTAAATAGACTTCATTTATATCTAAGGGTTTCATAGGCATGATCTCAGTTTTTTTAAAGGATATCTGTAATCCTATTCCTTGAGCAATTTCTTAGAGACGTGATCTGAGTACAAACCTCTTCCTTGTCTAGTGCTAAAAGAGCCAAGTCATCAGCAAATCCTAAGCAGTTTATTTTTATTGATGGTTTTGTTCCAATTTTGATCTTAGGAGGGTTTTCCTTTTGCCAAACCTTCATGATATAATCAAGAACCACATTGAAAAGCAGAGGGGATAATCCATCACCTTGTCTGAGACCGGTTTTTACTCTGAAAGCTGTTGATGTTTCTCCCCTAAATTTAACTTTCGAATGTGTGTTTGTTAATGTTAATTGAATGATTTTTATGAATTTAGGATGGAGACCGTATGATCTGAGAATTTTTAGCAGTGTCAGTCTTTGAATACTAGCAGAGGCTTTCTTGAAATCTATAAAAGAGATAAAGAGTTGCTTATTTCTGTTTTTGTAATATTCCATTATTAAAAACAGGCTAAGGATTTGGTCTGAACAACTTCTGTAAGGGCGAAATCCTCCTTGCTATTCCCAAGTTGTGGTTCCAGAATGTTTTTAATCCTGTTGTAAATTATGCGAGAGAAAATGTTATATGTGCAGTCCAGAAGGGTAATTCCTCTGTTGTTGTCTGGGTTCGTTTTGTCTCCATACTCTATTTATGTACACATATTTTGGTTTAATGAAGCAAGGTACTGCACGCGTATTTATGGTTGGAAATATTCTATCTTCCGAAAGTTTTGTAAATTAACCAATGCTAAATAAAACGGAGTCCGGAAGCAAGCCAGAAACAGGTTACTACATCTCGCACAGTTAACCAGTTAGCCTAGCGCGGCCAATGAAGTAATTCCAAGCCCGCACGTGCAAAGCAAACTAGCTCGGGAGGAGTTAGGCTTTATCTGACAGCCTGAAACAAGCCGAGGACTTTCGATCTCGCGCATGACTTACATCGGGGACACGTTCGATGGAATTCGGAGAGCAAGCAAGTTGGAGGGGACACGAGCCAGACGCGTGGCGATGCTAGCCAATAGGAGGAGCCGTTACTAAGAAGAAAGCAATTAGCGCAATTGGCATATCTAATTACCAGCAAGATATTAACATTTATAAACATCAGAGAAGTTGTTAATTAATAAATAGGAAGTATTTATTAATATTTACAGCTGATTGAATGCTTAATTATGGAATATTATTATATTCGCAATTAACGCACCATTTAAGCAAGTTTTGTTTATAAGGGGACGCTACTTTATTGTCAGAGTGGGGGACAAGCGACTTGGATCATGGCTCTTATTATTCACGAATTCGGCGAGACAGGACGTATTCACTAATTACTCCACAAGTGAAGCTAACATTATAGAGATTGATATCAGCGAAGAAGAAGTCATTACTTCAAGCAGTATTAACGACGAGAATAACATACATATCTACAGTTATTCTACAATTATAACGAAGAAATACGGAAGACAGTATAGCAACGAGTAAGGTGATTGAATTATTCTACGTATTTATTACCATGTCAACTCTACTAAAGTTGAGAGGGGAAGACATTATTGAATCTACAGTGATGGAGATGAGTTACTAAAATGCTACAGTGAACATAGCTATGATGATGGCGAAAATATTCGAGATGACAAAATACTAATACCGTGGGGGAGGTAAACATCTAGTCTCTCCTGCGTAAAGTAAATCTACAGCTACAAAAGGTCATGTCATCGACTACAATGATGGATACAGATCTACATGAACTGCGCGAAGAAGAAAGAAGACTTTCCTGGACGAGTGCGACTTGGGTGATCCCAGCGGAATCAAGAGAGAAATGGCTTTCCCATCTCATTAATAAGATAGCCAAGCTGATATGACGACTACACGATGATGTTAGAGTTCGAATCCCGTTCCTGGCAGTTTGGAGACTTCCAAAGGAGATCGAGCAGGGTCCCGCACGACCTCTTCTCAGAAACAATCCGTGGATAACGAGGGAAATTCACTTCTAGACAGATCTACGCAGCACCAAGTAGTCAATAGACCAATGAAGTATCCCATTTTGTAGAATTGTAGAAATTTTTGAGAATATCCGACAACTTAATATTTGAATGCCATTTTTCTAAATCTTCGAATTTTTCGATTTGATATTTGCATCGTTATGTTAGGTAGAAGTTTCATTTTCGATTTCCATCGATTTTTGGATTTGTAAACGTTTTTGTGATGATTTAGAATTGCTATTTGGAATTTAGAATTTAATGCGATTTCGAATTTACTTGATGGAGATTTTATCGTTTAGCTCGCATTTTATTATATAGAGTGTATTGTATTTTAAAATGGATTTGATCACTTTTGTAATGATGGAAGTTTAATGGAAAATATGTTCCAAGGATATTGTACTGGGGTATAAATTAAGTAAAGCGATCGTTGATGATCTATTTTGAGGATCTGAGCGAAGTTATAGTTTGATAACGTATTCGACAGATCTGGTTGTAAATATTTATTTATATTATTCTTAAGTGTTAAAACAAGGAACGGTATAAGAATTGGAATAGAGAAAGAATGGAAATAATATTGTAACATGAGTAGAAGTAAAATACAAGCTATGACAGAATAGTAAGATAGTCAAAGATTTAAGGAATATTTGAGAGAAGTACAGTAGCTGAGTGCAGCTAACATAAAAATGTTATTCAAGAAATGAATGTAATTGTCACCGAAGGAATAGTATTTTATTAAATTACCTGTTAAGATAAGTTATCGAAAGAACCAATATTTTTAATAAATGAGTTGGAACTGCAATAAGAAGTTAGTAACGAGAAAGAATGTATTTGGAGAATACTATATAATGTGAAGAAGGGACTGCGAAGTATATCTAGGAAAGATATTTTATTATATTTCCGTATTGACGGAGGAACATGTTATATTTATGACAACGAGCACAGTTATGGCATTGTTCATTTGTTAAAAGGAAATCTGTTGAGACAGATATGTGTAAGATTCTTATTATTGAAAAGAGGGATTGTTAAAAGACAGTATCGTTGTGTGAAGTATTGGAAGTTATTGAGATAGACTCAATAGTTGAAGCTGAGTTCTATTTAAATGGTTCTGAGTAGACATTAAATTAAAGGTAATTATTCGACGGAAAGGAAAACTATTTTATTAAGTATGTTTATTTTACGACAGACCAGTCCGTGGAGGTAATAAAACTATGTCTATACTTATCTGTACGGATTATAGAATCCCAGATTGCAACACTGTTACCGATAAAGACATAGTTATGTGAAAGGTTTTCTGAATTCTAAAAGAATTAAATTGAGATAAGTAGAAAAACAGATAATGTCTGTATTTCAAGTAAGAAATAGGCATTTTGCCAACTGTAAATAATTTAATTTAAGATGATAGTTGACGAACTTCATAATAAATATATGCCATGTATATAAACCGTGTATAGTAGTTATACGGATTTTTGAAGAGTAAAATTTTATGCATATTTTAATTTAATTTTATGAGAGGAATTTTTCGTCGCTTCTACGGAAGGATTTTATGAAGATAGGAGAAGGGAGTTAGATTGTATAGAGTAACAAATAGTATTTGTAATGACGGATACCTACGTCATCGGTAAATTCATTTTATTTTGCGGGGATTTTAAAAATGTTATAACATTAATTTAATATTTGTTGTTAAACTCCCGTTACCTAGGGCACAGCAATTGTTTGCCACATTTTAATTATTTGTGAATTATTTGAGCTTATGAAAGCATTGTTAGAGTTTTTAATGGTTTCTTGAGGAAACAGGCGTGTATATAATTTTGTAATTAACACCATTTACGTAGTTTTTAAGATATTTTTTATTCAAACGTGAGTTTTGTTTTTGAATCCAGTGTTTGAATGTTGTGCGTGTATTAGTGTCGTTTTAATAAATGACAGGCACGTAACTTACGTTTTCCTGATATTTTTATAGAAATTTGGCATTGTCTTTTGTAGATTTAATGGTAGAGGAATGTGCTATAGGGTGGAGGTATTACAAGGGACCTGATCCGCATCCTTACGCCCGAGTTTTTCTTTGATTCTCGTATTCCCGAGTAGTTTAGAGAACCTGTTGTTCTGTAGTTAGTTACTATAGCACATTCGGTTGTAAATCCCTGTTCCTTATTCTGAGTGTATTCGCCAAGTAGCACTGTGGAGTTTTTTTTTGCCGGGAACTTCAAGATTTTACAATACATTTTCCAGATACGTATATTGGTGGATCATTCCAGGTATAAGGGTGCAGTACCTACTCGCATTTCCTAGATTAATCGAATATTCAGTCCATACTCTGGTCTGTTGTCACAAAATGATACCAAGCAGTAGCTCACCGGTACGGTTGGTTGCTGATAATTTCATTGATATGTAGTTTCTTAGTCCGGTGACTTCTTGGATTTGCTTAAGATAGATTGTAGATAGCCTAATGTATTTATAGTAATAAGGTTCGGTACCATATTAACCTGCAGATTGCGGTGTTTTTTTTTCTGAACATGCACAGGTGCATAGCGTAAATCCTACTGCAAGCTATGTCGATCCTAAATGTATTATATTGCTCATGTCAAAGGTTGACCTAAATTCTAACTATTGAGACCTGATTTACATCCAAGAGGCTTTCAGCTGAGTCTGGCAATGCTTCTTCAACTTAAGCGAGACTTTCTTCAACTTAAGCGAGACTTCTCATTTTCATTTTTCAATACAACTTAACTTGATACCAACCACATACTGTAAATCGCAGTGCTTCAAGTTTTTATTTTAGCAATGCTACTGGCTTGAGCTGTACCGTACATGCTCTTTATGTCTGAGTTGATCGAAATTGATACCATACCACTATTAGACTTGACTTCGGGGTCATATTCTTTTTAATATATTAAATGAGGAATATACAGTAGACTACACATAATTTTAAAGATCGCGCGCATTTGACACACTTCTTGCACAAAACCTAACCTCAATGTTTCACATGAATAACACTACAGTTATGACTGACGAGAGTAAGCTACACGGGAAAAATTTGCAGTAAATAGCCATTCAAACCAAAGTTATTATGTTAAAATGATGAAATAATATGCATATATCAGAATAAAAACTAGTTGTCTTAACATAAATTTCTGCTTGCCTCACTGAATACTACCTAAGGCATAAAGATCGTGTTGCATTTATATAAGGCAAAACGCCTCTATAATTGCACTAGTAAGTCCTTTACTACATATAAAATGCAGTGAAAGATATTTATTTGTTTCAACTGGAAAGGACTGCTGCGAAACACATGGAGTGGCTTGGACAAGTTTTGCTCCGATAGCAAGTAGCTTCTCCTTGCGAATACCCGGTAATCTGCAACATCCATTTTCTGCCCCACAGCATGTCTGAACTTTCTTCTTCACATTTTAGAAGGCATCTATACATATTTCCGAATGATAGTCGAGAAATAAGCAAAAATGCCAATGCACTACAGCTCACCCATGTTAATTAAATGGAACCAAAGAATATGAATGCGGCTGCTTCAATGGCACACGAATTTCTCGATGGCCGTGTTTACTGGCATGTGACGTCACAAGCCAATTAAGAACGTTTTCTATCACATGGCGCCAGTTTAAGAAACCTCATTTTTTTTCGTTATATTTTGGATAACCATCCAATACTTTTTACTAAGATTAATGCAATTGATTTTAAAACCCATAATCTATTCGGGTATCAATAATGTATTATGATATAACGTTTCACACTGTCAAATAACCCGCGACTATCATTGAAACAAATACATGAATTAATAACTAGAATGGGCTATTAATTTTATGTAAGTCTCATTGAATACGTTATACGACTGTACCTAGATATACTTGTAGAGGACTGAACTAATATGTATTTATTTATTTATTTATTTATTTATTTATTTATTTATTTATTTATTTATACACTCGTTTATTAATAAAATCACAGCCCCAGCATCGCACATAAACAGAAGTCATTAGGAAAAGGAGAATAGAAGAACTAGATACACGTTGTCATCAACCTCAGCCTTCTCAATGCCTCTGAACTGTGCTGTCCTCTTATGGGTTACGTGGGTAATACTAATAATAGAGAAAAGATTCGCACAATGTGCAAAGAAAACATATTAGTTCTCAACATCGAGACAGAATTTAGTCAGCAACACTAGTCTTTTCCCGCAAAACATTGCGTGGTACCTCTCACAGCTTCTTCCGCACAATTTGCATATACACTGTAATTCTTGTGGTTCATGACAGTTGGCTCTGCTGCATATCCTGTGGTGAAAACCATGAACAGCGAAACGCGTCATTAAGTGTCTTCATTCATATCCTGGCTTTTTCCAATCACTGTTTAACATTGCGTCTGTAGTGTAAAACTCCAGCCATATGTCTTCCTTTTTTCTTTGAAGGTCTATAAGCAAGCACTGATACGCATGTGTAGAGGATAGATGTAATTGCAGGCGGAGATCTTCTATGAAAAAATTTTCCCTAGCCAGCACATATACCAGGCGCGAACGGGTGTACTTTGATACACCCAACGTCTTTTTTAGGAATTTTGCTTTTACTTTTTCTAAGTCTGTTAGATTACTTTTGGTAAGGTGTTCTCAAATTAACTCCATGCCGTATGTTATGATGGGCGTAATTTTCAATTTAAATATTTCCATTGCTGTTACCAGCGAGATCTGTGGAAGAGTTTTTAGACTTATCATGGCTAAGGTTGCAGCTGTTATTCTTTCTTTGACATGTATCGTAAATACATTTCCATATGTCTGTAATGTGATTCCTAAGTATTTAAAGTATGGAACAGTTGTTATTGGTTCATTTCTGTATGTGATCTTGTCATTGGTTGCTGATTTGCCTCCTTTCCTGAATGTCATTACAATGGTTTTCTTTTCGTTAATTTGCAGTTCATTTTTGGTGGCCCACTTTTCCAGCTGGTCAAAGGCTTCTTGAAGTTTTGTTATCTCGGGTGACATAAGAACCATGCCATCAGCATATGCCAGTATTTTGACGTCTGCTTTGATGCGTTTGATGATATCTGATGTTGCTATATTGAACAATAGTGGGCTAAGTGGATCTCCCTGCAACACGCCATTTTTGTCTTCTAGTGGCCTGGATCGATCAACACTATCATCTATTTGTACCAAGTTACGGCCAAGTATATCTCTAATAATTCTCGTGATGTAATTTTCCCCTATGAATCCTTCCAGTTTTTCTATTATCATGGATCTATTTAAAAGGTCAAATGCCTTGGTGTAATTCACGAAAATCACATGAAGCTTCCCTCTCCGGTATTTCAAAACTTCCTCGATTTCGTCCTTAAGGTATCTCACATCGTGTAAAGTCGATTTGCCCTTGGTGAACCCGAATTGCTCTTCAGGGATGAATTTCTCTATCATTTGGTATATTCGGTTATTCAGAAGACCGGTTAGGATTTTAAAGGCTGTACATTCTAATGCTATGCCCCTGTATGCATTTGGATCTTCCATATATCCTTTGCCTTTATATAACAGCTTCAGCGTGGCATGTCGCCAAATATTTGGAATTGTTCCTTGTTTTAGGCATTCATTAAAAATGTCTGTCCATAGGTCTAAAAAGTATGGGGCCGTGCTTTTGATATGCTCATAGTAAATCCCATCTGCCCCACATGCCTTGTTTTTCTGAGTGTTCCTTATTACTTTATCTAATTCTGCTGGCGTGAAAGGTTCAATATGCATTTCCGTATCTTTTATTGTTTGAGGTCGTGTTTCACGTGCCTGAAGTACTTTTTTAAAATGTTCTTCCCATATAGTCATTGGTATATCTTTTGGGATATGCGGTTGGTTTGTGTCAAGTGCCTTATACCATTTCTCTGTTGCTTCGTCTATCATTTTTTGTTCTTCTCTTTTTTTGAATTCTTCTTTTGCCCTTTTCACGTTTTCCTTATATTGTTTCCTAGCATCTGAATATTGTTGTAAATTAAAATCATTGAGTAGTTTTACTGCTCTATGTAGTGCTATTAAGGCCTCTTTTTTTCGCTTGGATGCATTTCCTGTTGAACCATTGATTTTTCGTTCGTTTTGGTCGAGGGATGGGGATTGAGTTATCTTTGATGAGTTTTTCCAAGTTAGCTATTGCTGAGTCCAAATTCCCCATCTTTATTTCCTGCTGTATATAATGTGTGTTGATGTGAGCAATAGCACCTGTGTCTATTTTTCTGCTGAATTTCGTTTTTTCCTCCTGGACAGTCGTTAGTTGTATGCTTGGTAGAATTATAGTAGTATCCACAGGCAGATGTTTTCTCGCAACTACATTCGTGATGATAGTTTGTTGAACTATACTGACGTTACTAAAGACTAGATCTATTGTACTTGTACCATTCACTCCAATATAAGTTTTATCGTTGCGGTTATTTATTAACCTTAGTCCTTCCCCATTTATATAATTTATGACTACTTTTGATTTTGTCTGTTCTGTATCAATTCTGCAGTTCAGATCACCAGCTAGTACTGCTGTGTCTGCGTTTGAAAACATATAGAAGGCGGTTGCTATTTCATCTATTATTTCCTCTTCTTTATAATATGGTTGGAAATACGCACCGATAATTTTGCATGATATCGTTTCCACGACAAGAATATTATCTGTTCTTTATATTAATTTAAAGGGAGCTAGTTTGGGTTTTAGAAGAATAGTTATACCGCCTATTGGTCTTCCTCTATCGCCTTGTTTTGCAAAAGAGTGTACGGAATAAAAAAATTCGTAACTCCAGTCTGAGGTGAGGAAAGTTTCATTTAGTATCACTGCATCATATGTCTGTAATAGGTCTTCTGGGATGAGTTGGATAGCATTTCTTATTCCTTCTGAATTCCATAATTATATTCTCAATGATTCTTCCGGACGATTCGTTTGGCGTTCTTGTATTATTCTAAATTTAATTAAAGGTAGTTTCTTGGGTCTCTCTCCATCATTGAAAGAAACGAAAACGTCTCACTAAAATTCTTTTTGACCAGAACTGTGGGACTGAGATTGTTTCTAAATATTGGAATGGGATGCCTACTTTGAAGGACTTGCCTTCCCCACGCGTTGCTAATTCTTCACACTCTATATGACCTTTTATACCATTTCTCTCCAAGAAATTTTTAACATGTTCCGCACTTGTTTCTTTTTTCGATTTCCCTATATAAAGCCAAGCTGATTTTCCCACGGCCTGCAGTTCACAATCCTGTCGGATGGTGCCTATCAGGGGTTGATCTCTTGTCATTGGTCTGAACCTTTTCCGATCTATTTTTTTAATACACTCCACACCCTCTTCTATTTCTTCCTTATCTTCTGACCTTATCATTTCCAGAGTTGGCATTGTCTTACTTGGACGTTTGATGTGTCTCTTTTTGTACACAACTTTGGTGAAGCCTGCTTTCTCCTCATCTTCTTCTACTCTTCTATGTTCGCCACAAATTCTTCTCTCCAATTCAGAGTTTCCTCCGTATTAGAACTTTCAGTCATCACTTGTCTTTTGAAGGATACTTTTCTTCTTGTATCTTCAATGTTGCTGTAATTTTCATCTGTGAGGGGACTTGACCTCGTGCTATTGCCTACTTTTTTCTCTTTCCGAGATTGCTCTTGTAGTTTATTTGTCATTTCAGCTAACTCCTGTAATTGCCTATTCATAACATCCCTTATGCGATCAATTTCATGTTTAATGGTCTCTCCTGCTTTATGGGATTGGAAGTCTTGCTCGCATTGGTAGCATAACCATGATAATTTGGATTTCTTTTTCTTTGTCGCCTTAAGCGCATTGTATTGTCCTTGTTGTAGTTCCGTGCAAGCCATATGATGCCATCTTTGACATGCTCCATCACACTCTACTCCACAATCAGAGTCTTTAACTTTTTTCTCACAGATGGGGCAGATGTCCACATATTTGAGGTCAACTGTTTGGGACATGAGCTGTGTGCCCAGGTCTGGCATGTTTGTAATCTAATAGGCTGTGACAATATGGCGGCTCTTCTCTGTGTCAACCTTTTTGATTATAATTACACTCGTATTTATCCTATTGTGGCTGGTTCGTGATGAAAAAACTCGATGAATTACCGTTTTGTTTAGGTATATCCTCTTGACGTTTTTGATCTTTCTTGTCTTCTACTACTGCTTCCTACTTGATTTTACTGACACTGAAATTCTCCTGCTTTCTTGCTTTTCAATTGTTCCTTGAACATATGTTACGCCCTCATTGGAGCACTTAACCAAAACAAGTATATACATGTCTCAAAAACAATATTAAAGATTCAGCTTCTTATTTTTCTTCTTTTCCCAAAACATTTTCATTCCAGATGACCTTGCCGCTCTCTCTGCATCGCTTATGGTGTAAGTTTTGCGAGTAAAAGTTTTTAAGGGAAGTCGGATGTTCTTGTGTTTCAAGATATTCTTCTCATCTTTGTTAGCAATTTGGGACATTGTCAAGCCGAGTTCATCCAGCCCATTTTGAATTTCCATAAACCAAGAGTTCTTTGTTTTACTTTTGAAAAAATAATTAAATAGTACTTTTAATTGTCTGGTATCCGGCAGGCGTGAGATATGACCCAAAAAAAAGTAATTCGCCTTTTTTGCATAGTATCGACTATAGACTCAGTTTCTTTATAAACCACTTCATTTGGTAATAGACGCCATTGACCATCCACCTGATGTTTTTTATTAATTATAGTTCTGAGAATTCTTCTATCAGTCTTCTGTAATGTGCCAGTAACTGATCGAGTGTTTAACTTGAAAAGTGTTTCACAAGCATATATTGCTTCCGGTTTAATAACTGATTCGTAATGTCGTAATTTGGCATTTATGGAGAGTGATATTTTTGTAACTAGACCAAGTAATATATTGCGCTTGTCTTAACTTTGTTGATCTATTTTCGATTGACGCCTTCTCATTCAAATTCCATGTTATAATCTCCCCTAAATATTTAAATTGATGTACAACTTTAATTTCTTTATTGTTAATCAATGTAATAGCTTGTGTTTCCACATCAAAGGATGCCATTATTTCAGTCTTTTCAAATGAAATTTGAAGTCCTACTTTTGCTGCAATAGACCCAAATTCTTCAATTTGGTGTTTAGCCTCATCTATACCGGTTGCAAGCAGTGCAAGGTCATCCGCAAAAGCCAAGCAATTCAGTTTTATATTAGTACCAATCTTTACATTTGGAGGACAAGTTTTGTTCCACTCACGCATGATCTTTTCAAGAACACAATTAAATAATAACGGTGATAGACCATCTCCCTGTCGAAGTCCAGTCCGGATATCAAATGGTTCAGACAAGGCTCCTCGAAATTTAACCTTTGATTTAGTATCTTTCAAAGTAATGCCGATGAGGTTGATAAGCTTTTGATATAACCCAAATTCCCTATAGATGTTAAGTAATGACCCTCGATGGATACTGTCATAAGCTTTCTTAAAATCCACAAAAGTAATGACCAAATCCTTTTGTCTCATTCTATGATATTTCATTATCCATTTCAGACTGATGATCTGATCCGGACAGCTGCGACCTGGTTGGAACCCTCCTTGATATTTTCCTAGTTCTTGATCGAGTTGTTGTTGAATTCTTGTCAAGATAATTCTAGATAGAATCTTGTATGTTACATCAAGCAAAGAAATCCCACGGTAGTTGTTCGGGTCTGATCTATCACCCTTTTTATGAATTGGGTGGATTACAGCCATTCTCCATTCCTCTGGTATTTGTTCCGAATTCCATACATCGATGAGGTGTTTATGGAGGTTGGAGATGGTTTGTTCATTTGCATATTTCCATAGTTCTGCTACCAATGAATTATCTCCTACTGCTCTATAATTTTTGAGCCAATTAATCGCTGCGCATACTTCAGTCAAGTCAGGACTAATAAAACAATGCAAAATATTTTAATGTGCCTATGTATTTAAAGTGTAAATAAACATTATGTTCTGTAATAGTGATTTAACATGACTTATGTTTACAATTGAAATAATCTCTCAGGTGAGTTAAAATTCACAAAACTCCTGCAAAAGTGAAATCAGCTGTTATGCGAATAACGTGTTCAAGGCAGTTGGCAGGTTGCTGGTCGCCGCGAGCGCTAGTGTCACTCCACCTACCAAGAGCGTAGCGAGCTTCGCAACTGTGTATTTTAGACTGTGGTATAACTCCGTCTTCCTAGGTTCGCCAATTTAACTTTTGCCCGCTAAATATAGTTTATTTCAAACCGAACCTTGCGCCAGATAATTTTAAAGCCCACCTAGCGAGCCAATAATAGTTTTTGCCCTTTTCATGGTGGGAGGGAAGTTGTATATAAATTAATCCAGTTTTAACTAAAATTAAACATTTTAATAAGGATCAAGAAAATTCTATGGGTACATTAACACTAATTTGGAGATAGTTGTTAACTTCTTGAGCATGCGATAGCCGTCAGCCGAGTTGCTTCATATTACATGAATTATTATGTCTAGCAATTCCCCGAATTACGGTTATCCCCCAGGTACTAATGAGCGAAATTTAGCATATGCTTTGTACTGTTGTGTAAGCTACTAATCCTTTTTCCGGCTACATGTAGCCTTATTAAGGTAAGAAGGACAAACTTCGAAACTTTGATTTTAGACGCTCAGGGCAAATTGCAATATAAAGCACGGGATTCTGATGAAATAACTAAATAAACATAAAAGTGAATATTGTATAACTCATAAATCAACATGATGCAGCGTGAGAGGGCTTTCCCACTTTTTCTGAGACTTCTGTAAATGTATTCTACTGGTAAATTAAGAGAGTAAAATTAGTGAGGACACCTCGCTTTTGTTGAGAGATACGCTGTCTTGATGTTGGTAACGCAAATAGCCTCGAGTTTATTATGCCAGTTTATTTTGGGAGTTTCTTTTGTTCCTGTCAGTGGAGCAGGAATGTTCTAGATTTTGCATTGAGGTAAAACAATTCAGTCAAAAATTAACCCTTTTTCCAGAATGTTTTTTATTTTCTTTCTTTTATAACTTTTGTGCATATTACTTGAAAACTACTGGAGCAAAACACATGAAAATTTTCTTGTGCAATAATATGTAATTGAGAAATAGAAATACTTCTAGAGTTGTTGTTGTTGCTAATTCATTTGAGAGGATTGATATATCATGGTCATCAGCCCCGTGTAGTTGGGTGTGTGTTAAAGTTGCCTGTTAACCTGTATTGCTGTGATGACTGTAGTAGTGTGCGTAAATGTATCAGGGATGGGGTAGGCGCCCCGGGACTTGAAGTAAGGTATTATCCCTGCAATTTCCTGAAGGGAGTGGGGAAAAATCCGGGGAAAACCCCAATCAGGATACCCGCTCTGTGCCGGGATTCGAACCTGTGATTTCGTAACTTACTGCAACTGACCTCGCGACCGTGGTGCACGATTTTACGAGCACAGCTACGCCGTGGGACGAAACGCTTGTAGAAATTAGCTTGAGCAACTATAACCTCCCCACCCCCATTGGTCAATCTTACGGAGAGAACATTATACTAGCTACATTTAGAGATTAACGATATCCCAATTGAGATAGCTATTGAAGAAATAAAGACTTTTTTGTTCAAAAAGCGAGTATTGTAAAAACAGATGATGGTTGTTCCACACGGCAGTGCCGCAATCACATTAAGTTGGTTTCGCGGAGATGAAAAACGAATAGCCGATCGGGAGTTAAGGTGTGATTGGATCGTAACCGAATTATGCCTATGGCAGTAATGTGGCGTTGCGTGTGTTTAAACGAGCATGTTGCTGGCCACGGTAGCCGTGCTCAATAGATCAATCGATATTTCACGATATTTCGCAGGACGGCATACGAAGGTTCGCTTTAAGGGTATTTTTTCTGAACTTTCCTATGGCGGACTTATTGACTGAAATAACCCAAAACTGCTAGGTCATGGACCTGAGATTTTATCCGATAATCGTAGATGGCTATGTGAAGTGTCGCTTTGCGTGGTGTGACGCTGTAGACGCTGGGCAGCTAAGCAGAAAGAAGGCTAAGAGGAAATAGTTGTGATTAGACAGTTAGGATGAAACAGAGCTTTGAATGGTTAAATGAAATGTATGAATTATATATTGTAGCTGGTAGCCAGCTAGCGGTCCTGAGTTTTTATAGCTTGAAGACACAACACAACAGTAAGCTGCAAAGAGATTTGCAGGTGCAGTCTCTTCCACCAACACCACCACCACGACTTGATAACACTATCTGAGTTGTGTGAACACGTGTGAGAGACAGAGAACAGTTGAAGGTCAAACAGTGCAATGGAAAAGTACGGGTCTACCGCAACACATCCACACCACTACCATTACTACTGTGGTGAGAGGTGTGAACAGCAGTGGTGGGGAGGGAGGGAAGGAGAGGGGTGGGGAGTGTAGGAAGGGGAACAGAGGTGAGGAGAGAAGGGAGAGAAAGAGAGAGAGAGAGACGTATTGCAAGTCACAGTTCACTCTTTGTTAAAAGTCGTTAACCTGAGTGTAGTACAGACGGGTATAGGTTTAGTAAGCATAAGTGAATAAATAATATTAGACACATGGGTTTACACAAAATCTGATTTATTAATCCAAGAATTGAAGGCTGAGCTAAATCCCAACCATTTCACATACATCTTGTTTCCTTTTTGTTTCAACACATTTTCAACAAGGTGGTTGGAAACATTTTTGCGATGGATTTATATTTTTAGATATACTGGCATTCACTTGTTGAGAGGGGTTATACTGTCTTTTGTGCGCATGGGTTTCCAATAAAACGGATTTATATTTGTCATGATCATCAGACGTATAGCCCTCTGACGATGGTGTTCGGGAAAATAACAGCTTTAACAGGCCCGGCGTTAAATGATAGTTTATGTTTTTAATGATAACACTAGTACCAGTTAATTTAATAGATGAATCACCAATTTTAAAACCATCCTCTTCATAGCGGACGCCATACGTCGTTTCAGTCTTTCCAGTAAATAGATTTTACAGATAGGATCCAGCTGCGATCCATAATATTTTTTTAAAATGTGTTTTAATTCAGCTTTATGTTGAGGCGTGGCCAAGAATTGTGACATCGTAGGGTGTTTTGAAGTGGAAGGTGTTTCGGCAATGGCCGATGTTTCTTTTTTTTTTCGAAAAAAACTCTGCAAGGGGTGACGATTTTTTTAGGCGTAAACACTTGATCATCCTCATCCTCAACATTGCTAGATTTCCATTCCTCTTGTTCTTCTTCCACAGAGACCTCTTGCAGAGTCTGTGTTGCTTGGAAACTGTGGATAGCGTTTCAGATGGCTTGAAAGAGGGTTTGAAAATGGCTTTTAGAGGAGGTGCTAAATGTTATTGAATAAACAAAGCATTACCTGCACGTGATCGTTTCAACTGACGGAACTTTTGGCGAATATTATTTTTTGCTCAAATAACATGCTTTTTCAATTGACGCTCTGTTAACACAATGGTCTCTCAACAAATGACTTACGAGAAATGAGACAGACACTTAAATAGTAATAAAGCGATACGTTCATGGTCAAGTTAACTTTGTTTTTCAATCACCCAACAGGCATGGCGTGGTGTGTTTTAGCACTTGGCACTCAATTCAGTAAACGTTTGAAAGGTCATATCCAGATTGACACGTTCATTATAAATGTGGCGACTATTCTTCACATCCAAGCAAAATAAGACAATGGCATTGGCATTGTCGCGAATAAGTTATTTAGACATTTTAGAATACGTTTGTCCAAGATAGAAGCAATCGATATGTTTGTAACGACCCATGCTGAAATAACTTTGAATGTTGATTGTCGTTCAGTGGATACATCATCGAAAATCATCAGTGAATCAGGCCTCACAGCATCCGGGGCAATAACATTTTCTTGCATGGAAAACGTAAAATAATCCATATTTTCGGTCGGAGAATCATACATGACTTGATGCAGAAACACGTAGAGTGGTTGGTAGAGCGATTTTACAAAAATATAAATATTTTGAAATCGCATACCATTTGGAGCTGTGATGAGCGTGAGCAAAAGATTGTTCTTTCCACATCCTGAAGGCCCCACCATGATGGAAGACGGAAACAGTGAACCGTGGCGTTGTTCACGTGATATAGGATAGAGATGGGAAACCATGTCCCCCACGGGGAATGACTCTTGCTGCTTAGTAAACTTCATATAAACTAAGGGTAAAAGACGCTAGCAGACTGTCTATATACATGGGACCAAGCCTTGTGACAGGAACAGTAGGCCAGTACCACAGGTTGATAATGGATGTATTTGGACGTGCGTTAATGGTCAAGGCCAAGACTGTTCCCTTACATGATCCTAAACAAGAGACCAATAAACACTATATGGATAGGTCTGTGGTGGCACGCACTAAACGGGGAAATTATGACTTTAAGGGAAATTGGTTAACCTATGTAAAGCATCCACAAGTGTCTACGGATGCCGCCACAAAAAAGTATGTGGATAACAAGGTGCGAGAGTTATATGACGTAGTGCCCCAGCTTATTGTGGATGGCTATACGGCTAATCACAACCGCATTATTCATGTGGCCGACCCTGTGAACCCTCATGATGTCTGTACCAAACCGTTTTTAACTTTGGAAATGAACAAGTGGTGTGAAATTAAAGAAACGTGTTTAAACATGAAGTGAAGACGACTAGCCAACGTTTTGGACCCCATAGAACCCAATGAGGTGGCAACCAAACAGTTTGTGGAAGACTATGTATCCTCCATGACAAAACCACACCCTCATGCATTTCTCATTACCATGACGCATCGAGGTTTTGTCAAGGACACTGAAGATGTTACCTATGTTTTACCTTCAGGTTCAACGAGTTATCGTTTACCGTATGATGGACGTATTCGTATTATGAACTATACACCTGATGTAAGACATTTATACATACGATTAAACCATACTGACATGTAACTACTTGGTGATTATACAGTCAGCGTGGGTGATAAAATATCTTTCCATTTGGTTCTAACCTTAGAGGGAAAAGAAGCAGGAAACACGATAAACTATTTCTCGCTTTATGTGGAACTTGAATATACAGCCATGAAATAATGACCACACGTTAGTTGAAACTCAAACTTTCTTGTGAAAAGTTGTTCGTCATCATGGTGAAACAACGATATGTGGTGAAAAGACTAAAAAGAAGACTCCCGTCATCGCAAAAGAATGGGGTTATGGCACTTCTTGACAAGCCCTTGCGAATTAAAAAATTAAAAATAAAGTTTTGACGATTAAGAAAGCCCTCCGAGCAGCACAGAGACGTGTTATTCCAAAAATTTAACGACAGGTTTCAAAGCAAGGCCGAGTGATTCCTGTTCCAAAACGAGCTGGGTTTATTTCCTGGTCTTGCAGCCCTAGGTTCACATTGGGGTGGTGCGAGCGCTGTGGCTAAAGCGATAGAATCTGTAACGCAGGGCAAGCAACAATTGAAAGAGAGTAAACGGCACAATGAAACGATGGAAGCCATTTCTGAGGAGGCTAGAAACGCCAATAATTTAAAGCCAGCCTTCTATAAACAAGGACTTGATATTTACCTATCACCAAATAAATATATATGTTTTTAACCACAGCTTCAGCAAGACATGCCCTGACCCATGGAGAAGTCAAAAGCTATGCCAAAAAACTAAAGATTTACCATTTTCGAGGTGTGGTTATGCGCAATTTATGTAATTACCGCCACGACCATGGAAACAGATCTAGATGATCACCGAGGACAAGGAACCCTTTATGTAGCCTATGTCAAAGAGAGTTCCACGGTGTGGTACTTTGACAGTTTTGGGAATCTGCCTCCGCCCATGGAATTATACACGTATTTTGAAAACAAGACAAAGATATATTATAATGTGAAACGCATGCAAAAGTTCAACGCCCAAGAGTTCGGGCGTTTCTGTTTAATTTTTATGTAAGACAAAGCGTAAGCAAAAACGTAAACAGTATATCAGCAGAAAGTAAGTCGTTTACACTGGATGGACGAGGACCTGAAGTCAGCCTAGACTTTTACCCTCTTATTGAATTGAGTGAAAGACTTTATGGTTTGGGACTTGTTTCTCTTCAAACATACAATAGAATATACAACATATGTAAAATTGTCAATAACAAGTTCTTCTGTGATGATTCTATGCTAACCTTCAAGCCTGGGGGATATACCATAGACGATATTTATGAACACGTTTATGTGGTGCTGGTAAAGCAATATGATTTAAAGTTATTTCTTCATGGAACACGAAAGTGTGAACATGTCGGCCATACCAGCACACATCGCCGCAGTATTTTATCCTCGTTTAAAATTGACTTTCAATCACAACCCGTTTCAATCGGGGTTTCTACAACGAGTGTTGGAACCC
This sequence comes from Meconema thalassinum, assembly GCA_946902985.2. Lineage (NCBI taxonomy): Eukaryota > Metazoa > Arthropoda > Insecta > Orthoptera > Tettigoniidae > Meconema > Meconema thalassinum. The sequence continues at coordinate 43,997,312 of OX336392.1, forward strand.
ACCAAAGACATGAATCGGACCACGAAGTGAAATTGATCGAGGACCATCATGTGTCGGTGACGTGTAATATTATTAGCAACGTGTACACGAATCAAGAGCCATCGCGTTCGCTTTATGACTTTATTGTGACATCACCCAATGGCTATATTATTCGTGAAAACTCTCCTGTAGTGCTTTTCCATTCTGTGGGTGTTGATCATATTGGTAATATAACTTTAAGACTGGTCAATAGAGACCAACAACTCATTCAACTAGATTCCCGCACACCAGTCACCTACAAGTTGGTACTAAAGCCTCTATGAAGTTGGTGTATGAAGCAACAACACCGTCCAGGAATGGTGTTAGTTGTTTGCCACGTGAATACACGTTAACACGTAATGGCAAGCAGATTTTACAGCATCTGGGTTACAATGTAAACCTGCATGATGATGAATTCAATCCTAGATGTGGTGAACCGCATCGAGGAGCAAGAAGGGGTGGTAAGAATTGAACCCCATTCCTATCAAGCCCAAACATCTGGATTAAATAACAATGATGAAATTCAATTTGTTATCAACAACCAAGATATTTACACCCTACCGCATGAAAGTGTTATTTAGAATTAAGGTCGGCTCACAAAAGCAGATGGCTCTACACCCACGACATCCAAAATACTCAACCATGATTTTGCCTTTTTGTTTTCTGCAGTGCGCTATGTGATTAACGATATTTTGGTGGATAGCACCCGAAATGTTGGTATTTCAAGTGTCATGAAACTATACCCCTCTTATAGTGAGGAAGAAGGTAAAACACTTTCTATGGCGGGTTGGTGCCTTGACTTAACCAATGACTGGATGATTCACACCGATGGCACCTTTGCCGGATTTTTACCTCTTATACTCATTTTAGGCTTTGCCGAAGATCACCAGCGTATTGCGGTAAACACAAGGCAAATGCTTTATCTAGTCAGAGACAGGAGCGATAATAATGCACTCAAGGGAGCTGATGATGCACCCATAGATTCAAAAATTTAACTACAACGGATTCTTTGGAAAGTACCCTTTCGGATAGCAAAAACTGGAGATGCTCAAGATAGTGGGAAAGGATATGCTTCTATCCACGGAATTTAGAAGCTGGGTGCTCCATGAGTACCCCCTATTGCCAACGACCAACACTTACAGTTGGTCTGTGAAAACAGCACGCTATACTGAGAGACCTCTCTACATTATAGTGGGTTTTCAAACGAATCGCAAGTATCAAAAAACCAAAGATGTCGTTCAATGTGATCACCTACAATCGAGAAATAGTTGTATTTTCTTGAACGGTGCTGTTTTTTCCCTATGAAGGAATGGATTTGGATTTTTCAGAAAACAAGTTTGGCCCACTCTATGACTTGTTTTCTAAATTTAGATGGTCGTATTATCAAAAAGAAAATTGTCCCTTGTTGTCACCTCAAGAATTTAAGGCAAGAGCGCCACTGGTTGTCTTTGACTATTCCTACTTTGAAAAGTCTGTCAAGCAATCCAATATTGACATCCGACTAGATTTTGAAACTCACGACAGTGTTCAGCCAATCACCACGACTTATTGTCTCATTATTCATCACAAACAAGTCAACTATTATCCACTGTCCAACCTAGTGACTAGTGTATAAATAACAGTCAAACCAACGTCAAGAAGATCAGTAATGGATTGCTTTAAAGCCACAAGAGGTGTCACACCCATGAATTTAAAATCTGAGGAACAACATTTCAAGACCTTTGCAACGTGGCTCGTGACTTTCATTAACCCTCAAGCCTTGGCAGCCCTTGGTTTATATTATTTAAAAACAAGAGATGAAGTGAAATGTGTGTTTTGGTCAATCACCATAGACCAAGGGGAAGAGAGTGACGAACCTATGCAAGAACATCATCGCTGGTCACCAACCTGCCCGTATCTCTGTAGAATGGATGTAGGTAATATAGCCTACTATGCCATTCAAGTTACCCCTCACCAGTGCCTCTGAGTGATGAAACAAGTTATGATACATGTGGACCTTATGGTGTCAACGGTGCTTCGGTGAGCAGTACTGAGTCAAAAACGCCCAGTTTAGAGACATTGGGACATCAATGGTGCCATGGACGCTATAAATATAAAAGACTTTATTGTTGTATGAGTTGCTACCGTCCCTATCCCGGAATGACTAAAACAAAATGTAAAACTTGTTATGATTTTTATGCCAATAAAATTATATCAAAACGAAAAATAGGTGGTTATCATTATTTCTAAACCTGAATAGTGGCTAGTCAGTATTCAGTTGACCTAGCCTAACCTAACTTCATCTAACCTAACTCTACATAACCTAACCTAACTGAGCACAATTTGACTTGGACGTGATTATTTTTTTACTAGAATGTGATTTAAGTAAATGCAATTGGTACACCTTAGTAGTCGATAGTGAGTCGTCAGTTGAACTTGGTCTAGGCAAGCGTCAACAAGTTGCGTACGCTGATTGTGGATTGCCAAGGGTTTAAAATTGGTGATAATTAATTTATATTTAAAGAAGTGGCCATCATTGACTGTTGTACGTTTTAGATATCACCACCCACCCATCTCGTGTTTAAACCACCCTATCCTTGCGATTTGTTGAGTGAAAAATACCGTTAATAAATCCAATGGACTGAATATCATTTGCAACTACAATGGAATGAGGGAACAAATTCATATAAGTACCTCGACATGGTGATGAAAGCGCATTTATCATCAGCCAATGTGGTATTTGTGAAAGGTAATGAATAGCGCCAATGGATACAAGAGTTTTTGGCTCCTTACTGTCAATGTATCGATCTCATGGACTTAGGGTGCCCCTACCTGCAAACATTAATGGAGCGCTGTTCCTGTGGCAACATTAGCAATAAAGCCCTGGCGCTTGCGTGGCATTTGTTTCATTGGTTAACCACTAATGCCTGCTGAGACGTGTTAAGTAAAATTAAAACTCAAGGTTTACCGGTGGATGATGGCAGTGAGATTCCTACAAGTGACGTGTAAATATCTGCAGTTTGTCATAGGATGGAGGGGAGTGCTACCGATAAGGCCATAGGCAAATTCTTTGTTTTCAAAAAGAAACTAGACAGTTTTACCAACGAAGAATTAATGGCGCTTCCAAAATCGTTTATTTATTATGTAGCAGCGAATGCAGTGACATAAATCTGGCAACATGTGCCAAAATCATGGACGCAAGACCCTGTGTTAAGTGAATTGCAAATATGTTCTGATTACGGTCACCATAAGCAATTGGCCATGGCAAAAATACCTTGTATGTGACAGTGTGCTACTTGCCAGCTGGTCAGACTCTATCACGGTCATAAAACTCAGTGTAAAGACTTTGTTTCCTCATTCCACGGGTGTGATGGCCAGAATAAGCAACAAAAACAACATTCCCAACAGAGAAGGAGGAGGAGGAAGATCAAACCTTTTCGCAGCCGATTGAAAAGGATATGTCAAACTTGTACCGGTCGTGGCGTCATTGACGAAGTCATGAATCGTTTACCTTTTGAAATGCACTTACCTGGGTATCGCTATTGGTCATGGAACAAAGCTGAATCAACGTTTGCAGCGTGATGATGTACCTATTAATCCTTTGGATCAAGCATGCAAAGAACATGACCTTTCTTATCGCCATAGCCATCCTGCATTAAGACATGTGGCGGATAAAATGTTATTTAAAAAAAGCTAAACAACGTTTGACATCCTGTGATGCCTCAGTGGGAGAGAGGTTGGCAGCCCTGATTGCCATTAGTGCTATGAAAGGAAAGATAATGATGAGTGGACATGAACATTGAAAAAAAAAAGAAAAAAAGGATTGAGGAATTGGTATTTTTGTATTCTTTTTTGTAAAGCCCTATTTGTTGTGAAATAAAAACAGCATCACTTCCATCAACTTCGTCTTACTCCGAAGTGTTCGCCCTTGAGGTAGTCAATGTGGCTATAAAAGACTTCAAATATGGGAAAGCCCTGGATTTGATGGCATTCATCCTCCTGGAACAAAGCTGAATCAACGTTTGCAGCGTGGTGACGTACCTATTAAATGGGCCAAAATGCTCAAAAATGGCTTGCTCGATTTTTCAGTGATATTCTAAACACAGGTATCGTTCCAAATCAGTTCAAGAAAACTAAAATTATAGCTGTTTTGAATCGTAGTAAGCCAAAAGACGCTTCCCAAAGCTACAGGCCTATAACATTGCTGATCTGTTGCTACAAACTTCTTGAAAGACTGATGTATAACAGGATCAGTTCGGCTATCTTAGAACAAATTCCTGTGGAACAGGCTGGCTTTAAACCTAATCACAGTTGTTGTGATCAAGTCCTTGCTCTTACATCGCATTTCGAATCTGGTTTTCAACTCCAGCTGAAAACTTCTGTTGTGTTTCTCGATCAGTCTGCCGCTTATGATACAGAATGGAGAAAGGGGTTACTCTATAAACTGTCTCGAGTAATACCTTGCAAAACTACCATGCACCTTATTGGTAATATGCTCAGTAACAGACTTTTCCAAGTTATTCTAGGAAAAGGAATGAGCAAACAAAGGAAGCTGAACAACGGGCTCCCACAAGGTTCAGTGCTGGCTCCCCGTCTCTTCAATCTGTATCTCTCTGATCTACCAGATACTCAGTCCAGAAAGTTTTGTTATGCTGATGATATATTTTTGGCTATAAGGCACAAGGACGTCAGTTTCATGGAGAATGTGCTCAATGATGACGTTGCTAGGCTTGAAAGATATTTCCGCAAATGGAGGCTCCAACCAAGTGCAACAAAAACTGAAGTATCATGTTTCCACTTAAACAACAGAATGGCTGATAGTGCAGTTCATGTATCGCTTCAAGGTTCTGGGCTGAGAATTAATAAACACCCTAAATATTTAGTTGTCAGTCTGGATCGCACATTATCTTCAAAAACAATCTTGAAAATACAGCCGCCAAAATTAGAAGCCCGAATAATATTCTGCAGAAACTTTGCGGAACTACTTGGGGAGCTTCTGCTATAACTCTGAGGTGTAAAGATAATTGATACCCAACTCAATAACACCATGATACTGATCAGTGGCCTTATTAGATCTACGCCGACTTATTGGCTTCCTGTCCTCAGCAACATCATGCCTCCTGACCTACGCAGGAAAGCTGCCCTGATCCGAGAGTATAAGAAAATTATGAGTAATCCAGCTCTTCCTATTCACTCCGACATCCCTGATCTGAATATAAACCGACTGAAATCTAGACGTCCACTCATCAAATATGATAGGGATTTCACAGGCAAAAATTTTAAGCTGAATATCCAATGGAGAAATGAATGGAGCACCAACATCAACCTTGAAGCTTGGAGTGATTTAATTGGAGATAGCGCTGCACCCGGTTTTGACCTGCCAAGAAGAACATGGACTGCCCTCAATAGGATCCGGACTAACCACGGAGACTGTGCTGAATCTCTCTCCAATTGGGGTAAAATTCCGTCTTCCCAGTGTGACTGCGGTGCTTCTTCACAGTCAGTTCACTACATTGTTCATGAATGCCATAGAAGAGCATATCCGGGTAATCGGTCTGACTTCCTTATGGCAACATCTATAGCATTGAAATGGATACAGAATTTAGATTTAAAGATTTAAGCCTGCCTTGGCATGTGTCCCTGTAAATATGTATATATCAATGTTTATGTGTGTATATATTTATCTTGCTTGCTTTTTGTCTGTATGTCATACGATAAATAAGTACAGTATTACCATAGCATGATGTCTTTTTTATCGTAATTTTTTATGGCGATAGCCATTTCTTCATTTTCATATTTCTCACATTTGAAATATACACTTTCCACTTTCATTTTTAAAATCTTAATTTTCAAGTCTTGCGCATGGTTGATATGGAAAAGATCAGTTTCGATTTTTCTGTTTACACATTTTCTGATTTAGCCCATGTCGAAAGTTGATATTTGTGAAACACCGGTTTGCTGATTTTAAGTTTTTGAAATTGTCTTGATGCGAGTGCTTGGCTATTGGTGATGGTGCAGACTCTCTGTCTATGTGTTTGCAGAAACGTAGAGGCCTACTACTACTACAGGTAAGACTGTCTTACAAAATAAAGCTTATCTACCACTGCATTCAAAGAAAAGAAAAACTTTAAAAACAAAATTACTATTTACCATTTGCTATAAGCGTTAATTTCCCCCCATCCACTCTCACCATGTTTGCTATGGTCAAACGACAAATTAATGTTACCTACACGTATGCTTTCTCTCTCTCTCTCTCTCTCTCTCTCTCTGTATCATACATCCACACATACAGTACATGCCTGTCTTTGGGAACAAACACAACCACCCTATTTATTCCTTGACATGCACACCCATTCCAAAGAACGTTTAGTTATAAATTTTGCATTTACCATTACAAAAACAAATAATATTAGTCATTTAAGTTACTAAAAACAAATAACACATTTGTACAGTCTTCAAAAAATATTAACAATTTACCATTTCCAACACGTTCAAATTTTAAAAATATATTTTAAAAAGGTTGTACAGGGCTTTAAAGAGCAAAGGGCCTAGGTGGTTTCCACTGTTTACAAAATCCTATATTTACAATTCCAAAAACGAATATTTACAAAAACCATCATTAACAAAACAAAAATACTAAATCTACTATTTACAAAAAGCTATTTCCCTAAACGATAAAACAGAAAAATCACACCTCTTCCTCGTGATGATAACCCCATGGCAGGCTGGTGAGCAGGTCATCAGTCCACACACATTTGTTATCCATCGAGGTGAGTGTGTGTTTTTTCTGTTTCACAAGATACAAATTATGGTTGCTGGACTGTAACCTGCACTGTATATGGGATATAGCTTTCCCAGTTCGTAAAACCTCTAGGTAGTCGTCTACACTTAGTGATTTTACGACTGGCCTGCCTACGCCTTTTGTTCTTTTGGCTTCCTTATGGTCTAGTGTGCGATACGAACATATTTTGGAAGCCAAACCAACGAATTCTGTCATTATGGAATCACCGCATTCATCTTTTAATGCACTCATGGTCTTCTTGTTTTTCATGGGCAGCTGAAACACACACACATTTTTTATCCATCGAGGTGAGTGTGTGTGTTTTTTCTGTTTCACAAGATACAAATTATGGTTGCTGGACTATATCCTGCACTGTTTATGGGATATAGCTTTCCCAGTTCGTAAAACCTCTAGGTAGTCGTCTACTCTTAGTGATTTTACGACAGGCCTGCCTACGCCTTTTGTTCTTTTGGCTTCCTTATGGTCTAGTGTGCGATACGAATATATTTTGGAAGCCAAACCAACGAATTCTGTCATGATGGAATCACCGCATTCATCTTTTAATGCACCCATGGTCTTCTTGTTTTTCATGGGCAGCTGAAACACGTTGTTAGCACTATGGGGAGAGGTGTCGAACCAGTCACTATGTTGCCTCATCACGACATAGGGTTTGCAGTGGCGAATGTGATAGATAACCGAGTCGGTATCCATATACAAGAGGCTGGCTGTGTTCACATCAAATTGTGTCACTTGTTTCTCTGTGAGCCAGGCAAAAACCTTATCGGGTAAAGGCTGGCTCATGGCATAGCCATACAAATTTTTCACTTCGTAGTACGTCAAATACAATTCTGGTTTGTCTTGTGAATAAGAGGATATGTATGGATTATTGTTTCGGCATGGCGCTGGTTAAGTGACACAAACCCGCCTGGAATGCCTTTCTCAAAGAATAAGAGCATGTCTACATCAGTGAGTAAATCAAATTCCACTTTGGTGTATTTCAAAGCCGCATCAAAGGTCAGCCCAGGTTTCGTAAAATAGTGAGCCGGGTCAAGTCCATAGATGTGCTGACACAACTCACGAATTTTAACACATCCGTGAGCAGCAATACATCGAACCACCCCCCTTTGGAACGACCGGACCCATTTAGCTCTACTACCCCAGAGGCACTCATTTAGGCTGTGCTATTTTACTTAAGATCTAGAAAGAATACGCAGGTACTCTGGCATGAACTTACTTGTATTATAATCTTTGAGTACATTTTAACAAACTAATATACAGGGTGTTACAAAAAGGTACGGCCAAACTTTCAGGAAACATTCCTCACACACAAAGAAATAAAATATGTTATGTGGACATGTGTCCGGAAACGCCTAATTTCCATGTTAGAGCTCATTTTAGTTTCGTTAGTATGTACTGTACTTCCTCGATTCACCGCCAGTTGGCCCATTTGAAGGAAGGTAATGTTGACGTCAGTGCTTGTGTTGACATGCGACTCATTGCTCTACAGTACGAGCATCAAGCACAAAAGTACGTAGCATCAACTGGTTAGTGTTCATCACGAACGTGGTTTTGCAGTCAGTGCAATGTTTACAAATGCGGAGTTGGCAGATGCCCATTTGATGTATGGATTAGCACGAGGCAATAGCCGTGGCGCGGTACGTTTGTATCGAGACAGATTTCCAGAACGAAGGTGTCCCGACAGGAAGACGTTCGAAGCAATTGATCGGCGTCTTAGGGAGCACGGAACATTCCAGCCTATGACTCGCGACTGGGGAAGACCTAGAACGACGAGGACACCTGCAATGGACGAGGCAATTCTTCGTGCAGTTGACGATAACCCTCATGTCAGCGTCAGAGAAGTTGCTGCTGTACAAGGTAACGTTTACCACGTCACTGTATGGAGAGTGCTACGGGAGAACCTGTTGTTCCCGTACCATGTACAGCGTGTGCAGGCACTATCAGCAGCTGATTGGCCTCCACGGGTACACTTCTGCGAATGGTTCATCCAACAATGTGTCAATCCTCATTTCAGTGCAAATGTTCTCTTTACGGATGAGGCATCATTCCAACGTGATCAAATTGTAAATTTTCACAATCAACATGTGTGGGCTGACGAGAATCCGCACGCAATTGTGCAATCACGTCATCAACACAGATTTTCTGTGAACGTTTGGGCAGGAATTGTTGGTGATGTCTTGATTGGGCCCCATGTTCTTCCACCTACGCTCAATGGAGCACGTTATCATGATTTCATACGGGATACTCTACCTGTGCTGCTAGAACATGTGCCTTTACAAGTACGACACAACATGTGGTTCATGCACGATGGAGCTCCTGCACATTTCAGTCGAAGTATTCGTACGCTTCTCAACAACAGATTCGGTGACCGATGGATTGGTAGAGGCGGACCAATTCCATGGCCTCCACGCTCTCCTGACCTCAACCCTCTTGACTTTCATTTATGGGGGCATTTGAAAGCTCTTGTCTACGCAACCCCGGTACCAAATGTAGAGACTCTTCGTGCTCGTATTGTGGACGGCTGTGATACAATACGCCATTCTCCAGGGCTGCATCAGCGCATCAGGGATTCTATGCGACGGAGGGTGGATGCATGTATCCTCGCTAACGGAGGACATTTTGAACATTTCCTGTAACAAAGTGTTTGAAGTCACGCTGGTACGTTCTGTTGCTGTGTGTTTCCATTCCATGATTAATGTGATTTGAAGAGAAGTAATAAAATGAGCTCTAACATGGAAATTAAGCGTTTCCGGACACAAGTCCACATATCATATTTTATTTCTTTGTGTGTGAGGAATGTTTCCTGAAAGTTTGGCCGTACCTTTTTGTAACACCCTGTATATTGACACATAAACATTAAATAAAAAAGACATGGAAGTTACACTAACCTGAAGGAACACCTTTCCGATACTAAATCCAGACAGGATTTTGGTAATATTAATGTCAACAGCTTTAGCATATTCCTTTAACATCCTTTGCAAACATCAATAGAACTTCTATTCAAAGGAAAGACTTCTTTCAGGTGACCGTACGTATTTTCTGTACTTAACTTCAAGTACATGAATAGCCTACCCCTCAATTGTACCAAGAAACTTCTCATCTGAATCAAATATCGTGGTTGTCAGTAACCATGCTGACATTTAACGTATTCTCCAAATACCGAGATTAGTAATCTTGTTTTAACAGGGAACTTCATATCCAAGTATTCCACTTATTAAACATAAAAGGTACGGAGCTAAATTCATTACGACATTTCTTCTAGATGGCTCCCCACGATCTTCTCTTGTCACATCTAACAGCTGATCGACTACTACTGTTAGGCTCGGTCAATAGAAGATCAAGAACAACAACAGAATAGCTTAGGGCAAACGACATTTCCAAATAATAAAATAAACATTCCAAACATATCGTAGTTTCCTTGATAAGACTTAGTACCATTTAGGCCAAAGTTCTCGACAATTCAGGCGCTCTGAGAATAACCCAAGGTATCTCACTTCCCACGAGGACTTTCATCAAAAGTTCCTTACATCTAGTCAGGTCGATGCTAATTTACAACTTTATAATACTATTTTCAAGCTCCAAAACAGCTGTCCGGACTTCGACAATAACACCAACGCCATCTAGCGGTAGCGCACAATACACATTGAGTCAACCAATACCTTACTTTCTAATTAATGCCACGCTCTCTGCCGTGAACCAGCAAACTAAAATCTCTATCACTGGCAGAGAATGACAAACATGGAGCCTTGAAGGTAGGCGCGTACTAGTGTCGTTTTAAAAACGGCACAATCCCCTAGCGTGTTTACATTGAACACTCGCCAAACTTGGCATGCATGTGCATAGTCTTCATCGGAAACACTACAGCGTGTAAGCTTAGAGTAAAAATTTTCTTGTTGTGGGATAGTTTTCTGCTTTAATTCTTCCCAAATTGCACAGAAATCATCAAATACCTTTCGGAATACATAATTTAAAAAGCTCAAGATTTTGAAAATGCATCCTGGTGTATTTCAATTCTTTCTCATCCAAGCCGTTGACTAGGCTGTCTATAGATGACGCCATAAACTTGAAGGAATCCAAAAATCGAATGCAAAATTTGCCAAACCAGCCTGTCAGGGCTGTAAAACGTTCATAGTTTTGAGGAATAATAGAAAAAGTTCCCTTGTCAAAATGACCCAATTCACGAATCAGAAACTGAATATCATAATTCGTCAGATTGTAGGAAAAACACTGATAAATCGTGGAGATGGGTACTTTACATTATATACCCTGTGATTGGCTCCCCGAAACTCCCCCCGTAAAGCGTGAATGGTCACGAACCGTGTCTTCAGCACTGACCAGCGGCTTTTCACAAATATGTCATGTGGTTGCATGCTCATACTGTTGCTGCAGTTCACAAGTTAGGCTCATGGGTACTTGGTGGTCCAGTAACTTGCGTACATGGTCAGCCAACTCGACAAATTGATTTAAAAACCATTTCGCACAATTTTCTCCCAGATAAGATTTAAATAGGATTTTGTGGGGTCATAGGCACACACCACGTTAAATCCTATAGCAAAGGGTTCGTGCTTTTGAATGGGTGGGGTTGAGCTAATGGTGAGATCTGGTTCGCATCCCGCCATGGGTGTGGTGAGAGCCTCAAAATCAGCATAGACCACAAAAGGCACTGTATCACGCTTGTGAATATTCTTAAATTTCAACAGAGCATCGTCCCCTTATGGTAATACCAGTCTCACTGCTTCCTCAGATACACAATCTACCCTATGTCGTTCCAAAGAGGTAAGGGTCCAAAAGTATTTGAGACAACTGTCGCAAATATGCTTCTTACCATCATGTTTTGACAGTTGACTACTAACCAATCTAATTAAATTCTTAACAAGACAATTGTGATTCACCTCTCCTTCAGATACATATAAAAGATGAATGTGGTGTCGATTTGGTTCTTTCGTAGCATGAAGAGGCCCCATAATTTCATCACCGACAAGGCCGTAAACCATAAACGAATAGTCAGGATTATTCTGTTCAATCCGATGCATGGTGGTTAAGTCAATAGGGAACGATTTGCCAGTTAAATTAAAATGTTGGTTTAAAGAATTAAATGCAGCCTTGTACATTCCAGATATGTTAACATGAAGATTATGCGCGGGCTGTAAATACGCAACCACAGACTAAAGAAAGCATTTATCGTCACGGTTTTCTATGTTGATCAAAGCCTTTTTCGAAGCTATCGACTTTGGTGAAAGGGTTAAATTGACAAATGTTTATTTGCAGGTGATGAATTTTGTCTAACGAAAAGCCACTGCGTCCTTCTTGCAGTTATCAAATTTATTCAGAAAGGCATTGACCACATGGTATTCATACCACTGTTCTAAAATATGTGCTATGGAAAGCTCTAGCATTTGACTGCAAATATAAACTTTTTCTTTATATTCTACGTCCTTCTTTTTGTATACAAAATCACACACGAGTTCTGTATTTACATTTAAAACCGTGTGCAACCCTTGCTCTTTATAAATTTGATACCTACAAATTTCAAAGCATGATTCCAAAAGTCCTCTGGGAATCAAACTTTCCGTAACATTTACCACGCGACCAGAGCACACACGCGATTTAAAAACAACAATCGAGGGGTTTCCAAGTTAAACTATTGGCAGTGGTAGAATGGGATATCATTATAAAACAGTCCTACCTGAGTTTTCAGCTGTCGACTGCACAGTAATGGTTCCACACAAACACGTCTCTCAGTTATTAGTGGCGGCTGCTACAGCAGAAAAGTTTTTATCCCAAATATCTAAAAAAAAAGAAATAAAATAAACTACCATAAGTATATATAAATTCCAAATAAATACATGCATTTCATTAAAAATATCTGGTATTAAACAAAAAATCAAACAGGTTATATAAAAAAGAAAACTCACCTTGGTTTGTAAAGCCATGCTTTATTCCCGTCTCGTGGGCTCAAGGGTGAAATGGTCTTTCTCTCTCTCTCTATCCACAAAAATAATCTAAAACAAACAAAAATAATCCATCAATAAATACCAATCAAATAATATATACATCCATTAGCATTAAAACATCTAAAAATATTAATAATACACTTACCTTTCAAAAATAATATATCCAATATCGTCAATGACTGGGTCAGGCACGGGAATCTGGTCATCTTTAACACTGCGGGTGTACCAATTATCTCTAACAAATAAATAAAATTAATTAATAACCTCATCAATTAATCCATCAATCAATCAATCAATGTCGGTAAATATATAAATACCTTACAATGAGTTGAAGTATTTTCCACCAGCACATAAAAACACTGTTAACTAGAGCATGTGTTTGCACTGTAAAATCGGACAAAGTAATGATATACCATGTGGCGTTACATCAACAGGTCTCTCTGTTCCCCTTCCTGCCCTCCCCTTCCCTCCCTCCCCACCACTGCTATTCACACCTCTCACCACGGTAGTAATGCTACCATTACTACTGTGGTGAGAGGTGTGTTGGTAGGGATGTGTTGCGCTAGCCCAGTACTCTTCCATTGCACTGTTTGACCTTCAACTGTTCTCTGTCTCTCACACGTGTTCACACAACTCAGATAGTGTTTTCAAGTTGTGGTGGTGGTGGGAGAGACTGCACCTGCAAATCTCTTTGCAGCTTACTGTTGCGTTGTGTCTTCAATCTATAAACGCTCAGGCTCACTAGCGGGCTACCAGATACAATATATAAATCATACATTTCATTTAACCATTCAAAGCTCTGTTTCATCCTAACTCTGTCTAATCACAACTATTTCCACTTAGCCTTCTTTATGCCTAGCTGCCCAGCGTCTACAGCGTCACACCACGCAAAGCGACACTTCACATAGTCATCTACGATTATCGGATAAAATCTCAGGTCCATGACCTAGCAGTTTTGGATTATTTCAGTCAATAAGTCCACCATAGGAAATATCAGAAAAAATACCCTTGAAACGAACCGTCGTATCCCGTCCTGTGAAATATCGTGAAATATCGATTGATCTATTAAGCACGGCTACCGTGGCCAGCAACATGCTCGTTTAAACACACGCAACCGGTACCGTCTGTCTCTGCTACCACTCTTAATTAAAATGTAAAGGTTAAAAATTTTCAATTTTTTTAACATGTCTCGTTAGGCACTTTGTCAACAATTTTATTTTTAATAAATACTACATTCAAAAGGGGGACGTAACTCCAAGTCCTTTGATACCTCGTACACGTCTCTAGCCTTATTGGTTGACAAGATATAACATAAAGTCTAGAAATCATGTTTTCGCGCACAAATTCTGGTTCCCTCATTCTCAAAACTTCATCATCTTAAAGAGGACAACACGCCGACACCAATAACGCCCTCCTACAACCACTCCTTCCCGAAATACCACAAAAATGTAAATCCATTACAAAACTTCAACCTATTAAAAATATAAGGCCGCTATAAGACAGATCAGAGAAAATACCATTAAAACGACACCAAGCACGCCCTCCTATCACTATTCCTTCCCCAACATCATCATTCCTTCCTTCACAAGCCCGCTAGGGGCTCACAACTAGCTATTTCCCGTAGCTTCCCTATTGCTTCACTACTACACTACCGCTATATTTTGTCCTAGTGACCTGAAACTTATTTTGGGGGGTAAAGGGGGTAAGGACCTTTAATTTAAGTCAAACATACTTTTTTGTAAAATTCTTAGTTTTTGAAATATAGCCCGCTTTCAAAATTGAACTTTTTTGAAAAAAAATATAAAGTTTTGTTCTAACGATAAAGGACATAGAATCCTTTTGTTTGAGCAATTTCACAACGTTCTATCATTATTAGTTTTGAGAATATAGCCCATTTTCAAAAACTTTTTTTTAAATTTATTTAGTTGTCCATATAGTCCGGTGGCTTAACGCCATATATTCAACCAATTGTGCAAATCGAGGTAAAAGCGATTTTATTTTTTAGTTACGTTAAGGGGTCCATAAGGAACGTTTTCAGCCACGGAGGCATTCTGTACACCCCCTAGTTAATTTTTACAGCCCCCCAAACATGTGATGGGGCGCGTACCCTTATGTTATGGGTTAGAAATTCCTAATTATTTCTTTCTGGGCAAAATTTATAAAATTAGTAACATTTACGATGTTTTGGAGGGCAAGGAATTCATTTTGGGGTAATTTTCTTGTCGGGGGCAGCGGGGCAGCGCTACAGGGGGAAGGGGTCCAAACGCTTAAAACTTGGTTGATGCATATAATTTTCAAGGTATTTTGGGGCATATAATTCATTTCTGGGTTATTTTTTGTTCTAGAGGGTAAGGGATGGGGGCAGTGAATCGTTGGGGGGCGGGACTTCGGGGGCAGTGCACACTGATAACAAACTGGTGCTTATAACGATTCATTTCCAAGGTTTTCGGGGGTGTAATATTCATTTCTGGGGTAGTTTTTGTTCTAGGAATTATGGTTGGGGGCTGTCAATATTGGGGGCGGTGCTACAGGGGGCGGGGTTAAAAACCGTAAAACTTAGTTGACGCATATCATTTTCAAGGTATTTTGGGGCGCAGAAATCATTTTTGGTTTTGGTTTTGTTATAGGAGGTATAGGGTGGGGTCAGTGAATCCCCCGGGGTGGACTACGGGGGCGGTGCAGACATTGACAGCAAACATCTGCTTATAACGACTCATTTCCAAAGTTTTTAGGGGTGTAGAATTCATTTCCGAGGTCATTTTGAATTTAGGTGATCAAGAGCGGTGGTTTAAAGGATGCTGATGCAAAAATATCAGGCTTGACAATAGTGTTGTTAAGTATTAGGTATTCTTTAGAAAACTTGTTTAATCAAAATACCATGCAGTAAAATCAAAATTTCTGACGATAACTTCTTCTTCGAAAATACGATGTACACAAATTGAAGTTACTGGTAAAGGATCACGACGTACTTCTCCAGTGCAGGTACAATTTTCTGTACTTCTGCTGGAGTGAGGGGTTGAGACATGGATTTGAAAACTTTGTCGGCTTCTGGAAAAGCTTTCCAGGCTGCCCAGGAACATCGTTTACCCTTGCTCCTGAGGGACGACCTCGTATCGCAACCGGTGAAGGCGAGAAACGCCAGCAGCCCAGCACACTTCACCGCTCCTATGTGATGTGCAATAGCACGGATGTCCAGCAAACGTACCTAATCCAACGCACAGCTGTTCACATCCATGGAGATTATCCAGCAAGGCAGTAGCCAACACGACGACGTCGGTGTCTACTGTCCTGATCAAGATTCTACGGCATTCTTGTCTTGCACCGTCTGAGGCATGTAGAAGCATTCTGCTGTCAGCTTCTTCGTGATTGCAAGGCATCAATCCTGATCAATCGCTTTGGACATTGCAAAGAACTTTTTCTTAAAGCCTGACGACAACTTTTCGGAAAAATGCTGTTATGCTGATGTAATTAGCAAGATACGCGAACAACTCTTGTTTATTCGCATCGCATCTCAAAAAGTCGGACTATTTTTTAGGAACTTGTTTTGTTGGCTCCCTTTTTTGGCCAACACCCTGTCCTCTTTTCATTCGTTAAGCAGACTTCTATGATGTACTGACGCATTCGTCGAACACTACATCAATCCTTCCCGCTTTCGAATACGCAGGACTGGTCATGTAAGAAAGGAACTTCCTCCCATAATCGGCGAAGGTGCTTTCAGGATCTGGAAGGATGTAATTGACTGCGACGGCACCATTAATCACCACCATGTCGAAGTCGAGGCACTGCTGCGCTGGATTTTCTTCGTCAGGTACCAATCATGGCAAGAGGTCTGCTTTCTTTCCAAATCAAAGTTCAACATGTTCAGAGAGTGCTGACGGATAAGTGTGATTTTCGTGGTTAAAAAAGACTTCTAGATTGCCCTGACGAGTCTGACATGCTATGCACAGTCTTGAAAATAGGCTACGATCTTCCTTAACCGAGACAAGCTGTCGTTCCTTCGAAGATTAAGTCCTTGCGAGAATCCTGCAGTACAACTCGGTGCGGTTGTGCAAAAGTAGGTCTTCCTTGCACTTCCCTTTGCAAATGTCGTGGTTGCGAGACGTGACGTATCGGTAAGGTTCTTAATTATTACTGAAACCTTCTCTTGTTCTTTCAAGAAATACGAAATTTTGTCAACTTCTCTTCTTTTCAGTGCACCAGTAACTTCGATTTGTGTACATAGTATTTTCGAAGATGAAGTTATCGTCAGAAATTTTGATTTTACTGTATGGTATTTTGATTAAACAAACTATCCAAAGAATAAATAATACTTAACAACACCACTGTCAAGCCTAATACGTTTGCTACAGTATCCTTTAAACGACCGCTCTCGATCACCTAAATAAAAAATGACTTCGGAAATGAATTCTACACCCCTAAAAACTTTGGAAAATGAGTCGTTATAAGCAGATCTTTTCTGTCATTGTCGTAGTTCCACCCCGGGGGATTCACTGGCCTCACCCTATACCTGCTATAACAAAACCAAACCCAAAAATGAATTCTGCGCTCAAAAATACCTTGAAAATGACATGCATCAACCAAGTTTTACGGTTTTTGACCCCCCACCCCCTGTAGCACTGCCCCCAATATTGACATCCCACAACCCTACCCCCTAGAACCAAAAACTACCCAAGAAATGAATTCTACACCCCCGAAACCCTTGGAAACGAATCGTTATAAGCACCCGTTTGCTATCATTGTGGGCACCTCTCCCGTAGTTAGCCCCCCCCCCCCCCCCTCACGATTCACTGTCCCCTCCCCTTACCCCCCTATAACAAAAATTAACCCAGAAATGAATTCTACGCCCCAAAATACCTTGAAAATGATATGCATCAACCTAGTTTTACGGGTTTTGACCCCCCCCCGTCCCCTGTAGCATCGCCCCCTGCCCCAACAAGGAAAATGACCCCAAAAAGGAATTCCTTGCTCTCAAGAACATCGGAAATGACGCTAATTTTATTAATTTTGCCCATAAAATTAATTACGAATTTCTAACCCCATCACATGTTTGGGGGGCTGCAAAAAATTAACCAGGGGCTGTACAGAATGCCTCCGTGGCTGAAAACGTTCCTTATGGACCCTTTTACGTAACTAAAAAATAAAATCGCTTTTACCTTGATTTGCACAATATTTCCTTAATCCACCGGACTAATAGGAGAGGGGGCGTCACCCTGAGTCCTACCGCATGTCGCATGCCCAAATCCGACCATGGGTTCGCGAGATATCCAATAATATAACATGGACGCTCCCCGACGCTAGGCGTCGAGTGAGGCAGAACAGTCCGTAGCCATCTACTCACCTTTGTAAAACCACGGGGTTGTTGGTAGGGTATTTTGGAGAGTAAAATAAAAACGGCCATTTGAACGCGTAGAGATTTCCCATGTTTGTGGCCATTGTTGATGTAGTTTTACGTTAACAGACTGTTGCATGTCTGATTGTAGAACTGCTATGTTACAAGTCAACTAACTGTGTTTCTAGTCAACTACTGTTGCTCCTCTCTCATTTCATGAAATAAAGACATCGTCTAAATGCAACATGACAATTTTGCAGAAATATGAAAAATGAACTTAGTAAAATTCTCCATCAAAATTTACATTTATTTCCTCCATTTTTGAATTCCAATGAAGTTTTGTAGCTCCTCGATGATCGCACATTTTTTTCCAAACGCTCATTGGTTCATAATACTGTATTATATCATATACGGATAGAGGCTTATGCATCACTCTACTCCCGTTTTTTTAAACAATGAATAAACTCACCGTCATGCTCTACGCTCTCGCTTGCTAGAAGGCCTCGTGCGCAGATAAATATTTTTCAATTATAAAAAAGCTGGTGCCTTGGCATAGCCAATTACTCCTTCCTAGATCAATCTTTTTGCACTATCCCTTGACCATCCTATATAATAGAATGAAATGTGCCTATATTGAAATCTTGAATGATTTTTTCCAGTACCTTAAAATAGGCTCTATTGTACCATTTTGAGCCCATTTTCATTTTATGAAAAAATAGGATTGTGAGATCACCTTTTGTCCGTGTGTTTGTGTGTGCGTATGTGTGTGTGTCTGTGTAATGAGTTTACCCCTAATAACTTCTAAACAGTTTGAGCGATTTCAATGAAACTCGGTAAGGTCATAGCACCATTTTGGGCGACCTAGACCGTGCCTTTTAAATTTTACTATGTCTCACCAATCCAACATGGCGGCTGCGCGAAATATTTAACCAGCATTCAATATCTCTTAAACTATTACCGGTATCCTCCTGAAATTTTGTACGGCGATAAAGAACACTACTAGAAGTTCACCTTTGGATCTTTCAAAAACTTGGTAACTACTAAACCAACATGGCGGCCAAGCGAATTTGCAACTTTTAAATAGACTTTTCTCGCGATTTAACCATTCAAACGCAATGCCACGTGGTACAGCAAATATTTATACTCATTGTAATGCACTGGCATTTAATTTAGTTCAATTGTTTACATAACCTCAAGATGACGGCTATGCGAAATATTTCACTGGCATTCTATATCTCCGAAACTATTACTGACATCATCCTGAAATTTTGTACGATGATAAAAGGCAATACTGCACGTTTATCTATGTAACTTTCAAAAACCTGTAATGTACAAAACGAACATGGCGGCCAACCGAAGTTGAAATGTTTTAATAGATATTTCTCGCAATTTAACCAGCTGAGCGAAGTTAAATCTGGTACAGTATATGATTATACATATTGTAATGCACTGGCATCTAATTTAGTTCAATTGTTTCCATAAGCTGAATATGGCGGCTGTGCGAAATTTTAAAATTAAATTTTTGTTTTTTGTGTCGTAATCATGCGATCGAAGTGAAAGTTTGCATAATGAAGCTACCCAATAATGTTCCGTTAATGGTACTGTCCCTGAATCCGGATTCTGAGCGATCCGAGATCTGATCATAATTTAACCATGAAGTTTGAGAGCTGGAAAGTGGACAATAAACCAGGTTAGACGGCAAAATTCGCGGAGAAAATGTGTTGCCCAATGAAGACTCGAGTTTGTAGCCGAGTGGAAATATTAAGAAAAATGATATATGATTGGATGTCCAGGGAGGTAGACCCCGTTTCCGATGGATTTATTAATCCTAGGGTGATCGCCTGTTGCTAAGGGCTTGGCGAGGACCAATGAGAATATTCCAAGAATATTAACCGCCAAAGTATTTATGCTTATTTGAGTACTGTTAAAGCATTTATGGACTGGATAAATTCAGGAGAATTATTTAAATATTTATCATGAAGAGATTTCCACAGAAATTTGGTCCAGAACGGCAGAATTAATATTAAGATCAGGAATACCCAATTTACGCGCTATTATAAGGAGAATTTGGAAGTAGAAGAAGGAAGAAGTGATGTCAGCCATTTTGGAGCAAGTAGTTCGCTTGGAGACTGTTGAAGAGTTTGGATGTGTGAGTTGAGTGCTCCCAGAAGCGACCGAAAATGTTGTGTAATTGGTGAAATTAGTGTAAAATGGAACAGAAACGGAAGCAGGTAATATCAGAGCAATACGTGAGTACAGTGTGAGAATCACGAGTGATATGAGTGAAGTAGGAGACTGTTAATTATATCGTTAAAGAAGACTGACGCCACCACGAACAAAGAGCGAACCTAGTATCATGTCGCGTCTATAATGAGCATTAGATTGAGTGAAGAACAGTACGAAACTCGTTGTGGAAATTGTTGAGACTGTGAAACTGAGAATAGGGCTTATGTTAAAAACTCAAAGTGAAAGTGAAATTTTTTAAGACCAGTGTTATATCAGCGCCGATATGGAATGTCACGCAGAATTGCACTATAAAAAGACATATGATTTGCTAATGAAGAGTATGAAGGCGTGTTAAAATATGAATAGGGAAATGTAGCCTAATATCATGGCTGTAAGAGTGCTTACACGTGACTACGGGTAGACGGAAGTCGAACCGGGGACGCGATGCTCATTGAGATACAAGGAAGAAGCAAGATCTACAGTAATCGAATTGATCCATATAAGAACTATTAAGCATGAACGAGCGACGCCAAGATCTTCCAGTGTTCGAGCTGAAGAACAAGAAAGAAGGGAGAAGCCTGGGTTCGATTGAGGGTCCAGTGATGTCGAGATGGGAGGCCCAACGTGTCGACAGGGGAAGCCGGGAGGAACAGCGAGCTCGGGGATCCACAACAGCGAGGCGGAATCGAGGCAACGCAGCGATGCGAAGACTGGGTTCCACAGCAAGGCGAAGCGGGGAGATTCTTGAGGCAAGCTATCTGGAACGTAGTGCCGTGCGTTCCAATTCATCGTACGACAACTTCAAATCTACTCAAAGTAAGGGGAGATGTTCCTTATGTAGTTTGATTTGTAGAGTCTTGTGCTAGAAGCATCCCTGTGACCTATTTTGAATTGTCAGTTGATATTTTGTAGCATGACTTGAAACAGTGTTTGATAAATTCACTCCGTCATCGTAGATTGATGTTTAACTTGAAGCCAGGGCATTTTATATTGGAGTTAGATTTTGTTCGGCTGGTTTGAAGATGATTAAATTTTATTAGGGGACTACTCAAGTCCCGCGTTCGACGCTTTTGAACTTTGAATTTCATTCATTCTTTCTATTAAATTTTATTTAGGAATTTTCATCGTCGTTCTGTTTTCTCGACTTAAGGATATTTTTATTCTGATGGAAGATTTTCACAAATTTGCATTTTAGATTTTCACAAATTTCATATTGAGAATTTTCACTTGAGATTTTTATTGCATTCGTTTAGGATTACCACTTCGTAGGATTGGATTAGCTTGCCACGGTGGGTGAGTGGATAGCGTGTCGGTCTACTAACCCCAAGATTGCAGGTTCGCCCCTGGCCGTGGTAAGTGATTTTTGAAAGGCGGCAAAAATACGACACGCATGTCATACGATGTTGGCATGTCAAAGAAACCATTTGAATTCAGTAGGCCGAGTTCATAATGGCAAAATTAATCTCGGGATTTTCCGCCAACACAAAGTTCCTCATTTCTCTACTAGAAAGCGCTATAGTGTTCAATGAGCTTAGATATCTAACCTCCTTGATTTTCATAGTGATTCAAGGAACAACGAAATTCGACATGCAAGCTACCCTCTGGGTGTCAAATTACAAAGCTTGCACCCGGCACCCGAGGCCATACGATATTATTAAGGATTGGATTGTCAGGATTGATGGATCCTGATTTAGGATTTTCATTTAGGATTTTAATTTGGGATTTTCATTTAGGATTTTCACGATATTTCCAGTTATCGAGATTTGGTATTTTGAAATGGAAATCGGAATTATTTTCGATTTGGATTAAATTCTTTTTAGAATTTGAAATTAAACTTTGACTTCAGGACTTTTGAATTTCAGAATTTTAGGATCAGGCTTTTCATTTTTTTTTTTTTTTTTTGTTATTTTGAATTTTCAGAATTTTGGAATTTGACTTTTGGATTTCAAAATTTAGAGATGCTTTTGGACATCCGATTATTTATTTTCGTTTAGGATTAAGCTTATAGATGGTATTTTATCCGACTTTTGATAAATTTTGAATTTACTTGGGGGAATTTAATATTTCAGTGGATGTGTTTTCCAAGATTTATTTGCTATTAATCTAATTGGTATTGAGGATCCTGATATTTAAATTCGAGATATATGGTTTTGTGAGTTGGTTCTGCTGTGGTTGCGAACAGCTGATTTTGCTATTAAGGAATTCCACTCTGGAATTATTATATTGTGGAACTATGATCCTAGTTGAGTTGACACTGTTGTTGTGATTGAAGTGAGGCTTATTGTATTAGGATTGCTAATGAAGTATTTTTTATTATTATTATTATTTATTGAGTCTTCCAAAGGACATTGACGCTGCCTAACACAGAGTTGATGTAGAATTCAGCTGAGATTAAATTTGTTTGGCAACGCTGTTATTGTTATTTATATTGGAGTGTGCGATGATCGCAATTATCATTGAGGCATCGGAGGAAGATCTAGACTGTTGGACTAGCATCTCCTTGCTCCAAGTAATGTGTTGAAGTGAGTTTGTTTGGATTTGAAGAGCACCTGTAGAGTATTTGGTGGTGCGTAATATAATGAGATGTTGCAACGTAGCTTGTGCAGACCAGGTCTGGCACGGAAGCAGTGAATGGTAGGGCTGTATTTTTATAAAGGAGTAATTTGTACTCTGAGAGGGAGCTTGCTGAGGACAAGCAGAATGTGTTGCATTTTATAAATAGACGTTTGTCAATGCTTAGTGGAGATGCTCGATCCCTTAGGCGTGAGGGGGAGGTGATCAGCTGGGTAGTGTTGTAGTACAGGCTGATCCGCTAGTAGTGTCATTGGTGTGATTCATAAAGAACTTATTGTATTGTTATTAGTGTTGATCTATTATGGAAAGAAACCAGTGGAAGTTAATTGATTGATTGATTGATTGAACTGCGATGTCCTATTAAGTCTTGATACCGAAAATTGACATAATTGTAAGCGGAAGTCTCATAATTTCCAATGTAAATATATTTATATAAACAATTAGATAGTGTGTAAATGTCATGTCGCCATGCAGAAATCGTCGGCAGTGATAGTAATGAGTAGGATATATAGGCCGAAGCTGGCACAGGGGCTAATGGGCAAGATGGCCGCCGCGCGCAATCACTCTATGTTATTCTTATGGAGGGGTCATTCAGAGCTGGCACAGTGGCTAATGGGCAAAATGGCCGCCACGCCTTGAGACCGTGAATGACGTCACAGAGAGAGGTCGGCCGTGTACTTGCTAAATGGAATATTTATTATTAATATTATTATTATTATTAGGTAATTATTAATTGATCATATGCAATTCAGACCAGCCTTATATTGTCCACTTTTGGTGTAGTTGCTAGCATTTTAGCTGTTTCCCTAGATGTGTGGGTTTCATTCCCGCCTCAACCAAGAAATTTTATTCTGGGCTGAGAGCTGGACTGGGGTACACTCAGCCTCATAACGTGAAAGTAAGAAAACGTGGGGGTTTCATTCATACCTCAGCCATTCCGCCTAATCCAACTTTACCTAACCTACCCTAACCTAACTTAACCTAACCTAACTTCGCCTAACCTAACCTAACCTAACAAACATTATTTATCCTAACCTAACCTAACCTAACCTAGTCAAACTTCAAAGTGAGAGCAAATGTAAGAGCACACATAATAAACTAAGTTATAACCTAACCTAACCTAACTTCACCTAACCTAACCTAACATAACCAAACTTCAAAGTGAGTGCAAAAGTGTGTGCAAAAGTGAGTGCAAGAGTAAATGCAAAAGTGAGTGCAAAAGTGAGAGCAAAAAAAGTGAGAGCAAAACAGTAGAGAGCAAAAAGTATGCGTAAATAAGTAAGAGCAAATGAGAGAGCACAAATAATAAACTGAGTTTTAACCTAACCTAATCTAACCTAACCTAACCTAACCCACAGAAACCTTATTTAAATATTTTAGATTCAACATTTTAACATTTTACATTTTAACATTTTAGATTTTTGATTTTTTCATTTTACATTTTTTAGATTTTACATTTTACATTTTACATTTTTGATTTTTTGTATTTTAGATGTTAGTTTTTTTAGATTTTACATTTTAAATTTAAGATTTTTTGATTTTAGATTTTACTTTTTACATTTTCCGAAAAGAGTAAACTACTAGGTCACATACCTAACCTCACCAAACCTAACTTTGCCAAACCTAACTTAAGCTAATTCAAAGGCTAATGCACATACACAAAGTATATAAGGGTACAAGCAACTATCCTTATGCTAGTTTTATAGGTTACTGTACAATATGATAACTACCCCAACCGTTTTTTTTTCATTTGTTGTTTACACATATGACAATTTTCCAATTTCCCATTTTCAGTTTTTTAAAAATGTTAGTTTTAAGTTTTTCAATCTCATAACATGGAAACATGGATTTTGCATTATGTTGTTTACACATTTTTCAATTTCACAATTTCCCATTTACAGTTCTTAAAATGTCAGTTTAAAGTTTTTCAATTTCATGATATAGAAACATGGATTTTCCAATTTGTTGTTTACACATTTGTCAATTTACCAAATTCCCATTTACAGTTTTTAAAATTTCAGTTTAATGTTTTTTTTTAATTTTGTCAATATGGAAACATGGATTTTGCAATTTGTGTTTTACATGTTCATTTTGCATTAGGAGCGGAGAGAGGTGAGTAGTAATAAAAAATGTACAAGCAGTTTCCATACGGTACAATATTTTTTTATTTTAAATACATGTACACTATTTACACATAATACATTTTTATATATATTCCTTTTTGTTATAAATTGTACACTTGTTTTTATTTTGTTTTCTATTTTATTTATTTTTGATTATGAATGCCATTTTTTATTTTGGTTTTTTATTTTTGTAGTGCTATTGTTTTATTTCCTAAATTGTTTTGTTTTATGTATTTGCTAGTTGCAGGCAGAAGATTTTGATATTCATAACTTAACTCTTTAAGCATGGTCAATGATTGAGTAATGACCATAGGCATGTGTACCTATACCATTAGCATCAATCACTCTTTTATCATCACCAGGACACAAAGCAATTTTGTTTAGCCTTATAGATGATATGTCATGTTGTTTAGAAGCGATAATGTTCATGGGTATTCTTTTTACATTGTTTTTCATGACACAATCCTTATAATCTTGAAAGTTTATACAATTTTTGACAACACCTCTGCTAATACCTTTAATCTTTTTGATTTCTTTACCATTTATGTCTAAAGCATACATTTTAGCTCTAAGTCCAACAAATGCTTTTATAATTTGTCCACAAGCCTCGTCTTTAAATTTCCCCAACGTTTTCTTGTTTGATGTAGAGTAACATATGTGATTAGTAGGATAATCTGATGTGTCCAGGTGTTCTAGGAAATCCAACTTGTCTTGATATACATCTTGGGTGTTAACCAAATAAATGAACGAGTCGGTATCCATATACATGAGTTTAAGATTGTCCATGCCATAATAGGGTAGCAGGACATCATAGTGGTGGGAATACATGAGAGTTTTTGAAATATCCAGTATACACATTCCAATATATATAGGCTTATTGAATACAATGTTACGTTTAGCCATGTGGAAAGCAGCTAGGTTAGGACCATAAATGGTTCTGTCAATAAATGTCGGCTTTGCTATTAGCTTTTCTGCCTTTTTGCTGTCAGTCACAAGACGTATGTCTATTCTTTTACGGATATTTTCCATTGTTTTCCCAAAAATGGCATTGTTGAATAATTTGTACAGATTTTTCTCAAAATCATTTTTGGCTTGTTTTCGAAGGTTGTTATTAAAATCAACGTAGGCCTTTAACCAAGGTCTTTGTTTAAACTTTAACACACGATGAATTTTTATCAATTTTATTCCATGATCTAAAGCCTGTTTTAATGCCATGTAGTGAACAACATATCGCCTTCGATTTCCAAGATGAGGAATTAGTTTTTTCAGAGACGAATCCTTAGGTTGTGTACACTCTGGTAGGAAAGGTAAATCGTTGTGTAGATCATGAAGGTCAGATGGGTAATCAACATCAACGTCTAGAATGTATCCCACAGGATCGTCGTTCTTTAGTTTTTCTAGATCAACAGTATCTGGAGAAACCCACTGAAATCCACCATAAGGAAGGGAGTGGCACATAGCCCACCCGTATTGGTTGTTGGCATCATCATAGGTAATAAACTGCGATGGTTTCTCAGAATCATAGGTTTCCATGTATTTATTGTTAGCTTCAGCATACCGATGAGACACCTGGCATATGCCTCCACGTATTCCAGACTCGATTAAAAGAATCTGATCGTAATCCTGTAGCAATTCCAGTTCAATGCCTGTGTAAAGGAGCATTGCCTCGAAACTTAAACCAGGCGAAGTAAAGAAGTGTGCAGCATCCACTCGGTGTGTTTCTAGTGTTTTGTTTCTAAACGTTTCAAAGCTGTCTGCAAGAAGGAGTACATCTGATGTTAGGTAGAGGTCACTATATTCCCCTAGAGTTTTAATGTTGAACTGTTTCCAGACATTTTTGGCATGTTCATAGTCTTCTTGACTAACATCTTCTTGACTTAATTTGTTAAAGAATGCCTCTTTTGGAGGTAAACACGTTTCACTTAACTTTTCCCATGAGTCAATGTAGTCATAACAAAATACCCCTTTACGAGTCATGAGCATTGCATTTTCTTTTCCAAAGTACTTGTCTGTTTCAGGGTATGATGTTAAGTTGGAAACTAAGTTTTCCAAACTACTCGGCATTAACCGAAACGTGTCCACAAATCTAAGCTTAACATTTCCTACATATTTGGTGAAGGAAATGTATTTTTCCTTGGAGTTAGCGATAACATCCACTCTCTCAGTAGTACATCCTAATTGCTTTACAATGAAATTTGCGTCGTAGCCACTCATATTATGTAGAAATACAGGAACGGGGTTACGTGTTTTACACCTCAAATTACAGTTATTGTGAGCACTTCCACGGTATTCCCCTGTAATATGACAATGGTCTCGAACTTTCCAATCCTCTTTGGTATACGGTTTTTGACACAAATAACAGGTTTCAGAACATTGGAACTCTGCTTCTTGAGCCTGAGTTAAGGCCTTTGGAACATTTAAGCTGTAAAGGCGATCAATTTCATTAGCTATTGAGATCAAACAGTCCATAAACTTTTCTGCAGCGTCAGGCCCACGATAAATAACAGGTTGGCTTGAAAGATTTGTCTTTATGTGTTCCACAGCAGGTGAGGGTTTAACGTATATACCAAAGCTCATAGGAACATGACTCTGGTATGGCACTGTATAACTTGCTTCAGGATTGGGTAGACATGTTTGATAGGGTAACAGTATACTTTCAAAATCAGCATAGATAACGTAAGGTATTCTCAGCATTTTTTCCACGTTTAAAAATTTGACAATGGGGTTTTTAATAGGCATTTCAACCCTAGCAATGTCATGCTGGACGCACAAAGCTCTATGTTCTTTCAATTTTTCTATTCCTTGTTGACCATATCGATTATCGAAGTGAGTAAAACACCGTTTACACGTATATATCTTATGTCCATGGTGAGTAATCTGATGTCCTACTAGTTTATCAAAATCTTTGATAAAGACGTAGTGGTTCTGGCCGGATGATGAACTTAGCAGAAGGAGGTCGCGATGGTCTTGCAGCTCTTGATCCACAACCTTTAGAGGGAACAATTTGTTGTCTTGTTCCAATCCAAATACATTAATGGATATATCGTTGGCTTTTTCAAATTTGGGAATGTCAGCTAGCGATGTAGGAAATGATATTACTGAAAAATCATACTTGTTTTCCAGATCCTTGTATTTACTAATGCGATGAGCATTCTTTTTAACCAGTTTTGCTAAAATGGCATACATAAAACACTTTTCATCATTCAAATTTTCAGGATTAATGCAGGCTTTTCTTGCTTGTATAGCTGCTGGTAATGGAATATATGTGCTTCCACGCAAGGGATTGTACTTATTTATTTTCAATCGTACTCCTTCCACTGCTAACAAAGCCCAATTACTGCCTTTTAGCTCAGATTCTTCCATTTCCGTAGTTAACTTTGTAAATTGTGTTTCCAAGAAACTACTTAAGTCCGTTTCCAAAAATAGGGCCTGATTTCGTGTTTTAAATGCACGATCTGTAATTTCATTGGTAGATGTATGAATGAATCTACATTCAGCCACAAGATTAACTTTTATCGACTTGTGCATTGCTAGTTCGTTCTGCATAGCTTGTATTATTTGCTGTTTGGACTCTTTAAGGTATGAATTTAAATCCTTGCACGTATCGCAACGAATGAAATAGGATTTAAGTCGACCTTCAAAAGATGTCTCATATTCAATAAGTCCATTTTTGTCAGGGACCAATGACAGTAGGTAATGTTTTGTAGGCTCTGCCTTTTGTCTTTTAGCTGCCGACACAACATTACAACATTCTTCATGACGACGTCCATTGTAGGCATTGTTGAATGTACTACCACAGGTCTTGCACTCATGAAATTCACCACACGATACTTCATGTCGCTTCCTATGATAGTCTCGAAGAAAAGTCTTTCCACACTCTTTACACATATAGCTAGGAATGGCTTCTTCCATCACGAATGTTGATTTCTGCAAACAGCTGCTTACTGCGTATCACAAGACTAGAGGTTGGTCGGTGAGACGGTCTTTCACGATGTGAACACCGTGAGAGGTAGTAGTCAACTGGTGATATTCTTGTGAAGGGTCCTCTAATATACCCCTAGTCTAGACCAACAACTCTTTACAGCGTATGACAAGGCTGTAGACTGGATAGTGAGACGGTCTTTCACGATGTGAACACTGTAACAAGTAGTAGTCAACTGATTATATACTTGCTAAGGGTTCTCTAATATACAATAGTCAAGACCAACAGCTACTTACTGTGTAGTACAAGGCTGTACAATAGTTGTTTTGACAGTCTTTCACGATGTGGTCACTGTGAATGGTGGTAGTCAACTGATGATATTCTTGATAAGGGTCCTCTAATGTACCCCTGGTTAAGGGTAACAGCTGCTCACTGCTTATGACAAAGCTAAAGACTGGTTGCTTCAACGGTCTTTCACAATGTAAACACTGTGACAGGTAGTAGTCAACTGAAAATATTCTTATGGCCTACTCAAGGTTATCAGGTACTTACTGCATATTAAAAGGCTGTACACTCATGTGTGTTAGGCACTCTTTCTTGCTAAGGACCCCAATATTCCCTACACAAGGCTATACATGTTAGTTCTAAACACTTAGTGATTAATTGTATATTCAATTTTTGTACAAAGCTTATACAAGCACGTTTTTATGAGGTAAAACTTTGTTAAATAGCTGCATGCGACACACAAAGTATGTTGCCGCTATCTAGCGGTGACTATGAGAACTACTTGAACGACCAGCATGCTACCTAGCGCTCCATTTCAACACTCGCTCACTGAACGACCAGCATGCTATCTAGCGGTCGATAGCAATACTCCTCAACTACCAGCCTGCTATCTATCGGTCAATATGACAACTCACTCAACTACCAACATGCTACATGGCTTTTTTGGTCAGTTTTTGTTGGCTTTTTTTGGTCAGTTTCTGTTGGCTTATGTTGGCTTTTATTGGCTTTTGTTGGCTTTTGTTGGCTTTTTGTTGGCTTTTGTTGGCTTTTGTATTAGCTCTTTTATATTTGCTCTTGCTTGTGGGGGCTTATTATTTGGTCTTGGAAAGTATGTCAGTCCTTTTTTATGGCTGCATATTGCTTACAGCCATGATTGTAAGCAGCAACAACAACAACACACAATATTCCAAAACAATCCAAAGTACTCTAAGGTTTATCAATGACTCTCAACTCTTACACTTACCTCTATCCCATGCCTAGTCAAAAATAGTGTATTTTTCAAATTTTTCAAAAAATATTTGGAAAGTAGGCTATATCATTAAACTAAAAATCCTAAAAAGACATATGTTAACTCCAACACCTACCTCTATACCATTCTTAGTCCAAAAATAGTGTATTTTTAAATTTTCCAAAAACATATTTCCAAAATGGGTTATATTTCCAAAATTAAAAAGTTTACAAAAATGTTTGTTTGACAGAAATGAATGGCCTTTACCCCCTCTACCACGGTACCAAGTCCCAGGTCTCTAGGACAACAAAAATAAAATTTTGAAAATGGGCTTTATTTCCAAAATTAAGAATTTTACAAACAAGTTTGTCTAACGTAAATCAATGGTCTTTACCCCTTCTATTCCCATACCAAGTCTCAGGTCACTAGGTAAAGAAAATAAAATTTTTAAAAAATGGTCACTATTTTGGAAACTAGGAATTCTACAAAAAAGTTTGTTTAACATAAATGAAAGGTCTCTATCCCCTCTACCGGTAAACCAAGTTACAGGTCTGTAGGACAAAAATGAAAAACGTTCAACTGGGAAAGTAGGCGATTTTTCATAAAACCAAACATTCTAAAAAGTGTTCTATGGGCTTAAAATAATGGCCTCTATGTCCTTTATTTTTTATAATAAAACTTTTTTATTTTTTACATTTTTTTGAAAAAAGTTCAATTTTGAAATTTTTATATTTTGGAAACTAGAAAGTTTACAAAAATGTTTGTTTGACGTAAATGACTGCCCCTGTCCCCATCTACCACCAAAATAAATTTCAATTCGCTAGGACAAAAAATAACAGTAGTGGAGTAGTGGCGCTTCCAAGCCACCCGGCGTTGCTCGGGCGGCGTTCATGTTAATAAGTGGATATCTCGCGAACCCATGATCGGAATTTGACATGCAACATATCAAATTATTCAGGCTGACGCTCTCTCGATCATGGGTTCGCAAAGATATCCACAAATTCAGCGTAGCCGAGCGCCACCGGGTACGTTGGAAGCACCACTACTCCACTACTGTTATTTTTTGTCCTAGCGAATTGAAATTTATTTTGGTGGTAGATGGGGACAGGGGCAGTCATTTACGTCAAACAAACATTTTTGTAAACTTTCTAGTTTCCAAAATATAAAAATTTCAAAATTGAACTTTTTTCAAAAAAATGTAAAAAATAAAAAAGTTTTATTATAAAAAATAAAGGACATAGAGGCCATTATTTTAAGCCCATAGAACACTTTTTAGAATGTTTGGTTTTATGAACAATCGCCTACTTTCCCAGTTGAACGTTTTTCATTTTTGTCCTACAGACCTGTAACTTGGTTTACCGGTAGAGGGGATAGAGACCTTTCATTTATGTTAAACAAACTTTTTTGTAGAATTCCTAGTTTCCAAAATAGTGACCATTTTTTAAAAATTTTATTTTCTTTACCTAGTGACCTGAGACTTGGTATGGGAATAGAAGGGGTAAAGACCATTGATTTACGTTAGACAAACTTGTTTGTAAAATTCTTAATTTTGGAAATAAAGCCCATTTTCAAAATTTTATTTTTGTTGTCCTAGAGACCTGGGACTTGGTACCGTGGTAGAGGGGGTAAAGGCCATTCATTTCTGTCAAACAAACATTTTTGTAAACTTTTTAATTTTGGAAATATAACCCATTTTGGAAATATGTTTTTGGAAAATTTAAAAATACACTATTTTTGGACTAAGAATGGTATAGAGGTAGGTGTTGGAGTTAACATATGTCTTTTTAGGATTTTTAGTTTAATGATATAGCCTACTTTCCAAATATTTTTTGAAAAATTTGAAAAATACACTATTTTTGACTAGGCATGGGATAGAGGTAAGTGTAAGAGTTGAGAGTCATTGATAAACCTTAGAGTACTTTGGATTGTTTTGGAATATTGTGTGTTGTTGTTGTTGCTGCTTACAATCATGGCTGTAAGCAATATGCAGCCATAAAAAAGGACTGACATACTTTCCAAGACCAAATAATAAGCCCCCACAAGCAAGAGCAAATATAAAAGAGCTAATACAAAAGCCAACAAAAGCCAACAAAAAGCCAACAAAAGCCAACAAAAGCCAATAAAAGCCAACATAAGCCAACAGAAACTGACCAAAAAAAGCCAACAAAAACTGACCAAAAAAGCCATGTAGCATGTTGGTAGTTGAGTGAGTTGTCATATTGACCGATAGATAGCAGGCTGGTAGTTGAGGAGTATTGCTATCGACCGCTAGATAGCATGCTGGTCGTTCAGTGAGCGAGTGTTGAAATGGAGCGCTAGGTAGCATGCTGGTCGTTCAAGTAGTTCTCATAGTCACCGCTAGATAGCGGCAACATACTTTGTGTGTCGCATGCAGCTATTTAACAAAGTTTTACCTCATAAAAACGTGCTTGTATAAGCTTTGTACAAAAATTGAATATACAATTAATCACTAAGTGTTTAGAACTAACATGTATAGCCTTGTGTAGGGAATATTGGGGTCCTTAGCAAGAAAGAGTGCCTAACACACATGAGTGTACAGCCTTTTAATATGCAGTAAGTACCTGATAACCTTGAGTAGGCCATAAGAATATTTTCAGTTGACTACTACCTGTCACAGTGTTTACATTGTGAAAGACCGTTGAAGCAACCAGTCTTTAGCTTTGTCATAAGCAGTGAGCAGCTGTTACCCTTAACCAGGGGTACATTAGAGGACCCTTATCAAGAATATCATCAGTTGACTACCACCATTCACAGTGACCACATCGTGAAAGACTGTCAAAACAACTATTGTACAGCCTTGTACTACACAGTAAGTAGCTGTTGGTCTTGACTATTGTATATTAGAGAACCCTTAGCAAGTATATAATCAGTTGACTACTACTTGTTACAGTGTTCACATCGTGAAAGACCGTCTCACTATCCAGTCTACAGCCTTGTCATACGCTGTAAAGAGTTGTTGGTCTAGACTAGGGGTATATTAGAGGACCCTTCACAAGAATATCACCAGTTGACTACTACCTCTCACGGTGTTCACATCGTGAAAGACCGTCTCACCGACCAACCTCTAGTCTTGTGATACGCAGTAAGCAGCTGTTTGCAGAAATCAACATTCGTGATGGAAGAAGCCATTCCTAGCTATATGTGTAAAGAGTGTGGAAAGACTTTTCTTCGAGACTATCATAGGAAGCGACATGAAGTATCGTGTGGTGAATTTCATGAGTGCAAGACCTGTGGTAGTACATTCAACAATGCCTACAATGGACGTCGTCATGAAGAATGTTGTAATGTTGTGTCGGCAGCTAAAAGACAAAAGGCAGAGCCTACAAAACATTACCTACTGTCATTGGTCCCTGACAAAAATGGACTTATTGAATATGAGACATCTTTTGAAGGTCGACTTAAATCCTATTTCATTCGTTGCGATACGTGCAAGGATTTAAATTCATACCTTAAAGAGTCCAAACAGCAAATAATACAAGCTATGCAGAACGAACTAGCAATGCACAAGTCGATAAAAGTTAATCTTGTGGCTGAATGTAGATTCATTCATACATCTACCAATGAAATTACAGATCGTGCATTTAAAACACGAAATCAGGCCCTATTTTTGGAAACGGACTTAAGTAGTTTCTTGGAAACACAATTTACAAAGTTAACTACGGAAATGGAAGAATCTGAGCTAAAAGGCAGTAATTGGGCTTTGTTAGCAGTGGAAGGAGTACGATTGAAAATAAATAAGTACAATCCCTTGCGTGGAAGCACATATATTCCATTACCAGCAGCTATACAAGCAAGAAAAGCCTGCATTAATCCTGAAAATTTGAATGATGAAAAGTGTTTTATGTATGCCATTTTAGCAAAACTGGTTAAAAAGAATGCTCATCGCATTAGTAAATACAAGGATCTGGAAAACAAGTATGATTTTTCAGTAATATCATTTCCTACATCGCTAGCTGACATTCCCAAATTTGAAAAAGCCAACGATATATCCATTAATGTATTTGGATTGGAACAAGACAACAAATTGTTCCCTCTAAAGGTTGTGGATCAAGAGCTGCAAGACCATCGCGACCTCCTTCTGCTAAGTTCATCATCCGGCCAGAACCACTACGTCTTTATCAAAGATTTTGATAAACTAGTAGGACATCAGATTACTCACCATGGACATAAGATATATACGTGTAAACGGTGTTTTACTCACTTCGATAATCGATATGGTCAACAAGGAATAGAAAAATTGAAAGAACATAGAGCTTTGTGCGTCCAGCATGACATTGCTAGGGTTGAAATGCCTATTAAAAACCCCATTGTCAAATTTTTAAACGTGGAAAAAATGCTGAGAATACCTTACGTTATCTATGCTGATTTTGAAAGTATACTGTTACCCTATCAAACATGTCTACCCAATCCTGAAGCAAGTTATACAGTGCCATACCAGAGTCATGTTCCTATGAGCTTTGGTATATACGTTAAACCCTCACCTGCTGTGGAACACATAAAGACAAATCTTTCAAGCCAACCTGTTATTTATCGTGGGCCTGACGCTGCAGAAAAGTTTATGGACTGTTTGATCTCAATAGCTAATGAAATTGATCGCCTTTACAGCTTAAATGTTCCAAAGGCCTTAACTCAGGCTCAAGAAGCAGAGTTCCAATGTTCTGAAACCTGTTATTTGTGTCAAAAACCGTATACCAAAGAGGATTGGAAAGTTCGAGACCATTGTCATATTACAGGGGAATACCGTGGAAGTGCTCACAATAACTGTAATTTGAGGTGTAAAACACGTAACCCCGTTCCTGTATTTCTACATAATATGAGTGGCTACGACGCAAATTTCATTGTAAAGCAATTAGGATGTACTACTGAGAGAGTGGATGTTATCGCTAACTCCAAGGAAAAATACATTTCCTTCACCAAATATGTAGGAAATGTTAAGCTTAGATTTGTGGACACGTTTCGGTTAATGCCGAGTAGTTTGGAAAACTTAGTTTCCAACTTAACATCATACCCTGAAACAGACAAGTACTTTGGAAAAGAAAATGCAATGCTCATGACTCGTAAAGGGGTATTTTGTTATGACTACATTGACTCATGGGAAAAGTTAAGTGAAACGTGTTTACCTCCAAAAGAGGCATTCTTTAACAAATTAAGTCAAGAAGATGTTAGTCAAGAAGACTATGAACATGCCAAAAATGTCTGGAAACAGTTCAACATTAAAACTCTAGGGGAATATAGTGACCTCTACCTAACATCAGATGTACTCCTTCTTGCAGACAGCTTTGAAACGTTTAGAAACAAAACACTAGAAACACACCGAGTGGATGCTGCACACTTCTTTACTTCGCCTGGTTTAAGTTTCGAGGCAATGCTCCTTTACACAGGCATTGAACTGGAATTGCTACAGGATTACGATCAGATTCTTTTAATCGAGTCTGGAATACGTGGAGGCATATGCCAGGTGTCTCATCGGTATGCTGAAGCTAACAATAAATACATGGAAACCTATGATTCTGAGAAACCATCGCAGTTTATTACCTATGATGATGCCAACAACCAATACGGGTGGGCTATGTGCCACTCCCTTCCTTATGGTGGATTTCAGTGGGTTTCTCCAGATACTGTTGATCTAGAAAAACTAAAGAACGACGATCCTGTGGGATACATTCTAGACGTTGATGTTGATTACCCATCTGACCTTCATGATCTACACAACGATTTACCTTTCCTACCAGAGTGTACACAACCTAAGGATTCGTCTCTGAAAAAACTAATTCCTCATCTTGGAAATCGAAGGCGATATGTTGTTCACTACATGGCATTAAAACAGGCTTTAGATCATGGAATAAAATTGATAAAAATTCATCGTGTGTTAAAGTTTAAACAAAGACCTTGGTTAAAGGCCTACGTTGATTTTAATAACAACCTTCGAAAACAAGCCAAAAATGATTTTGAGAAAAATCTGTACAAATTATTCAACAATGCCATTTTTGGGAAAACAATGGAAAATATCCGTAAAAGAATAGACATACGTCTTGTGACTGACAGCAAAAAGGCAGAAAAGCTAATAGCAAAGCCGACATTTATTGACAGAACCATTTATGGTCCTAACCTAGCTGCTTTCCACATGGCTAAACGTAACATTGTATTCAATAAGCCTATATATATTGGAATGTGTATACTGGATATTTCAAAAACTCTCATGTATTCCCACCACTATGATGTCCTGCTACCCTATTATGGCATGGACAATCTTAAACTCATGTATATGGATACCGACTCGTTCATTTATTTGGTTAACACCCAAGATGTATATCAAGACAAGTTGGATTTCCTAGAACACCTGGACACATCAGATTATCCTACTAATCACATATGTTACTCTACATCAAACAAGAAAACGTTGGGGAAATTTAAAGACGAGGCTTGTGGACAAATTATAAAAGCATTTGTTGGACTTAGAGCTAAAATGTATGCTTTAGACATAAATGGTAAAGAAATCAAAAAGATTAAAGGTATTAGCAGAGGTGTTGTCAAAAATTGTATAAGCTTTCAAGATTATAAGGATTGTGTCATGAAAAACAATGTAAAAAGAATACCCATGAACATTATCGCTTCTAAACAACATGACATATCATCTATAAGGCTAAACAAAATTGCTTTGTGTCCTGGTGATGATAAAAGAGTGATTGATGCTAATGGTATAGGTACACATGCCTATGGTCATTACTCAATCATTGACCATGCTTAAAGAGTTAAGTTATGAATATCAAAATCTTCTGCCTGCAACTAGCAAATACATAAAACAAAACAATTTAGGAAATAAAACAATAGCACTACAAAAATAAAAAACCAAAATAAAAAATGGCATTCATAATCAAAAATAAATAAAATAGAAAACAAAATAAAAACAAGTGTACAATTTATAACAAAAAGGAATATATATAAAAATGTATTATGTGTAAATAGTGTACATGTATTTAAAATAAAAAAATATTGTACCGTATGGAAACTGCTTGTACATTTTTTATTACTACTCACCTCTCTCCGCTCCTAATGCAAAATGAACATGTAAAACACAAATTGCAAAATCCATGTTTCCATATTGACAAAATTAAAAAAAAACATTAAACTGAAATTTTAAAAACTGTAAATGGGAATTTGGTAAATTGACAAATGTGTAAACAACAAATTGGAAAATCCATGTTTCTATATCATGAAATTGAAAAACTTTAAACTGACATTTTAAGAACTGTAAATGGGAAATTGTGAAATTGAAAAATGTGTAAACAACATAATGCAAAATCCATGTTTCCATGTTATGAGATTGAAAAACTTAAAACTAACATTTTTAAAAAACTGAAAATGGGAAATTGGAAAATTGTCATATGTGTAAACAACAAATGAAAAAAAACGGTTGGGGTAGTTATCATATTGTACAGTAACCTATAAAACTAGCATAAGGATAGTTGCTTGTACCCTTATATACTTTGTGTATGTGCATTAGCCTTTGAATTAGCTTAAGTTAGGTTTGGCAAAGTTAGGTTTGGTGAGGTTAGGTATGTGACCTAGTAGTTTACTCTTTTCGGAAAATGTAAAAAGTAAAATCTAAAATCAAAAAATCTTAAATTTAAAATGTAAAATCTAAAAAAACTAACATCTAAAATACAAAAAATCAAAAATGTAAAATGTAAAATGTAAAATCTAAAAAATGTAAAATGAAAAAATCAAAAATCTAAAATGTTAAAATGTAAAATGTTAAAATGTTGAATCTAAAATATTTAAATAAGGTTTCTGTGGGTTAGGTTAGGTTAGGTTAGATTAGGTTAGGTTAAAACTCAGTTTATTATTTGTGCTCTCTCATTTGCTCTTACTTATTTACGCATACTTTTTGCTCTCTACTGTTTTGCTCTCACTTTTTTTGCTCTCACTTTTGCACTCACTTTTGCATTTACTCTTGCACTCACTTTTGCACACACTTTTGCACTCACTTTGAAGTTTGGTTATGTTAGGTTAGGTTAGGTGAAGTTAGGTTAGGTTAGGTTATAACTTAGTTTATTATGTGTGCTCTTACATTTGCTCTCACTTTGAAGTTTGACTAGGTTAGGTTAGGTTAGGTTAGGATAAATAATGTTTGTTAGGTTAGGTTAGGTTAGGCGAAGTTAGGTTAGGTTAAGTTAGGTTAGGGTAGGTTAGGTAAAGTTGGATTAGGCGGAATGGCTGAGGTATGAATGAAACCCCCACGTTTTCTTACTTTCACGTTATGAGGCTGAGTGTACCCCAGTCCAGCTCTCAGCCCAGAATAAAATTTCTTGGTTGAGGCGGGAATGAAACCCACACATCTAGGGAAACAGCTAAAATGCTAGCAACTACACCAAAAGTGGACAATATAAGGCTGGTCTGAATTGCATATGATCAATTAATAATTACCTAATAATAATAATAATATTAATAATAAATATTCCATTTAGCAAGTACACGGCCGACCTCTCTCTGTGACGTCATTCACGGTCTCAAGGCGTGGCGGCCATTTTGCCCATTAGCCACTGTGCCAGCTCTGAATGACCCCTCCATAAGAATAACATAGAGTGATTGCGCGCGGCGGCCATCTTGCCCATTAGCCCCTGTGCCAGCTTCGGCCTATATATCCTACTGTAATGTACAGCAACCAGCTGATAGTGTGTATATTTATGGAATTTAGATTAGTACAGTTTGTTCATGATTTTATTCAGTTGTTCATTTTGAGATGTTTAGTATAGTGAGAGTAGGGATTTCAGGGTCGCGATGTATGGAGTAATAATTTGGTATAGTAATAGCGAGAAGGCCTTCGTTAGTAGTTTGTTTTGGTCGTGATGTGCGGAAGGTTAACGACCGTTGTTCGATCCTGAAATACAGGGCGAAGCAGGATGTGATGATGTTCTATTTTAAATAAATTTTATTTTATTATTTACGGGAGATTTAACGATCGGTGAACCTGGAGATCAGGTTGTTGCTATTTTATTGGTTTTAAGTATATTTAATTGTATTCAGCTTTTATGAATAAATTTTTATTCGTCGTTGTTTTTATCGAATTCCTTGTTCTGATTAGGAGGGAAGTGGTGACAAGTAAATGCTATGGTCGTTCACCTGAATCTCGAGTCCAGTTACCCACTTTATAGTTTCTATATCGCCCCGAGATTGAAGAATTTGTTGTGTTATTGTGATTTAGTCCGTTTGATCAGGTAGTGACGGACCATAGCGTTTATTTATTGTAGATTAGATCCTTATATGGTCCTGATTTCCAGTGAATGGTATGCCAGCGGTGAAAGGTTGGTATTTCATCCGGGTACTACTAATTGCTTCGATCCAATCAAGATCCTGCGATTCTGGCTGGTATTCCACTGTGAAATAAAAGGGCACAGTACATAACTCTATGGCCTATACATATAATAATCCAAAATGGCGATCATCCGAAATATTTAGACGGTTCTCAATATCTACAAATCTTTTACGGCAATAAAACTGAATTTTGTTATATCCATGGAGGCTATGAACATACGTTCACCTATATGACTTTCCATAACCTGGTGGGCAAAAATCCAACATGGCAGTGACGCGAAGTATATACAGGGTGCTTCAAAAAAATGTATACACACTTTGAACTTCCATAGAAAATTTATTTACCGTTCTACAAAGTTAAATTTCAGGAAATTAGAAATCTGAAAGTCCAATGTAAATGAAACATAAATAACAAATGTTAATACTGTTCAAATTGGCGACCTGCAGCATCAATACAATTCTGAGTACGAGTCACCACTGATTCTGTACATCGTATTAAAAGGTCCAATGAGATTTCTCGACACACGGCTTGAATCTCATTCCAAAGAATGTCTAGGTTACGTGGTTTACGTTTGTACACCTCATCTTTTACTGTGCCCCATAAGAAGAAATCCAGTGGTGTAAGGTCAGGAGAGCGTGCTGGAAACTCGATTGGCCCCCTGCGTCCTATCCACTGGCCCGGCAAATTTTGATCCGGGTAAGCTCGAACGTCCCTGTGATAGTGCGGCGGGGCACCATCTTGTTGAAAATAAAAATTATCAATACCGTATAATACACGAATGGCAGGAAATATGGAATCAGCAAGCATAGTTAGGTAAGTTATACCAGTTACAGTGCCTTCAAATCAAAAAGGTCCAATGAGTCCCCTTGAAGACAAACCGCACCACACATTTACACCTGGCAAATTTACAGCTTTTTCAATTGTAATGTGAGGATTTTCTTCACCCCAGTAAACACAATTGTGCCTATTGACAGTTCCATTAAGTTTGAATTGGGCTTCATCCGACCAAATGATGCTACCCATAAATCCCGGATCACGTATCACCATCTCCTGAACCCATTCACAAAATTGCAACCTTCGATCTGGATCGTCGTCACTTAGCTGTTGCACCAGCCATGGAATGTAAACACGATACTTGCCTCTCTTCAGAATGCGTAGCACGCTGCTAGCACTTACATCACTTTCACGTGCCCCTTGCCTTGAAGATTTGTTAGGAGAGCGTTGAAACAGTTCCAAGACTGCCGTTGATGACTCATCACTTGTAGCTGTTCGAGGTCGACCTGAATGACCTTTATGCACATCACACACTGTTCCATGAACTTCGAATTTGTCTCGTATGCGTGTAATTGTTAATCTTGAAGGTGGTTCTGTATCATACTCCCTTCTCCACTGTCTTTGAACTTCATTTACATTCTCAAGCTTCCAGTACCACTTAATAACCTGCTTACGTTCTTCAAAACTCAAACGTACGTCCGCCATGTTGATATTACAAATTCCAACTGACAATATAACATATAGGGACGATTATGCTGCCACCTGGCGAAGAAATATAACATTAGCCTTGTAGAGCGGGAAAACTACGATAGTTTAAAGTGTGTATACATTTTTTGAAGCACCCAGTATATTTGAATGGACGTTTCTCGTGATTTAACCATTTGAATGCAGTGAAACTTGGTAGGGCTTATACAAATGTTGATCCACTGGCATCTAATTTATTTCAATTGTTTTCATACCACAATATGGCAGCTGTGCGAAATTTTAACATCCTGTTTTTACGTCTTGTGTCCTAATCATGCGATTGATGTTTGAATACTACACGTACACAATAATCTGCATGTGATAATACATAACTCTAAGACCTACATATAAAAATCCAACATGGCGACCATCCATAATATTAGACAGTTCTCAGTATCTACGAATCTATTACAGCAATCAAACTGAAATGTTGTATGTTGATAGAGGCAATTAACATAAGTAGTATATATGAAAATCGGTTTTATTTATTTACGGAACTACTTGTTCATATTGGTTTTTACTTTTCAATGTCTCGCCAAATATTAATAGCTCCATTGCACCGTTATCAATTAAAATGTGTGGTATCATCTTGGCCATCTAATGCTAGTACGGTAACTCATTTTAAGCTTTAAGGACATTAATATCATTTGTTTTAGATCACGACCGAGCATTCCGCAGTCTGAAGATTCAGAGAATGGATCTAAAATCTGATGAAAGTTGGTGGAAAGTAACTGAAGATGACTCTGATGCAATCTATGAAAGCTTCTTAAAGAATCTTCCAAAGGCAGATAGTTCTAATATAGTACTGTATACGTTTTGTGACAAATCCTTTCCAGAGTTACTAAGATTCTTAAGTGGGGCAGGGTGAGTATCAAGCTTTCTTTCAAATATATTTACAAGTCCCTTCATCAAAATTAAAAATCTTCATCTGCTCTAGGATAATTGAATCACTTACCCATGCCAGAGTATTGAAATACGCCGAAGATATCATACAAAATATTTCTAAAAGAAATGCGACATGTACTGTTCCACCTCGTCAGTACAAAATGATATAAATCTGTGCATGTTTCGGGCCATAATGATCTTTCTTCAACAGATCACACCAAAAGCAATCAATATCCTTGGTTAAATTGCTAATGATAAACCTTATCTTATTTTATGAGAATATGCTCAGCGAAGTTCATTGTATTTGATTTTAACTTTTTCCTCCTGTCAATACAATTTTTGTTTGTCTAAAAAGTCTTCTAGTGGTACATGTTTTAATTAGCCTACTATGTAATCGTCTTTAGCCACACTATAATGTACACATTCAATTTCAGTCTTAAATTAACAAGCATCTGCTAAATTAAAAGCACGCTTACAATTAGAAAAGTAAGTAAACATGTAAATTGTACATTAAAAACGCTTTAAAAATATATAACACTGTTAAACTTTAAACACTTCCAATTGTCCCAATACGATACTTTCTTTGTCAAGATGTTACCTGAAATGTATCTGTGTGATTCAGTCAAATCTTCGTTTGAGAAATTGTATACTTGTATGAAGTTATAGTCTAAAAATAATAGGCTATGTTCCTTGTGAAATAGGCAATCTTTGAGTAAATTGTCAAAAGTTTTCCTTCTTTTATCAAAAACGACAAAATTCTTGGGCAGTCTGGTAAAAAAAATGTAGCTATGTGTGTTTCTCTTCAAAATACGCTTACTATGTGCTGTCTCCGGAGAAAAGCGTCCTGTATGGCGGTCTCCAGTCGTATCAGATAGTCGCTGGTATTCAGACAGGAGTCCTAGTTTCTCCAGAACCCACGCCACCGACTCCAGTCACCGATTGACTATCCTCTCAGAGGCCTCCCTGTCAAATTGGGATCCTTAACTGACTTTAGGATAGGTAAAATTATACCTTCCTGCCATTGCATTGGAAACACACCTTCCAACCAGATGCGATTAAACGCCTTGAGCAAATAATGAATGCTCTGATCGTTCAGGTGCTTAAGCGTCTGGTTGTGAATATTATCCGGGCCGGGAGACCTGTCCTTGCTGAGCGTCAGCGCTCCGCAGAGTTCCCACTCCGCAAAGGGCACGTTGTATTCCTCTGAAGCGCAGGAGGTATAACTGAGGTGGGAGCGTTCTTCCGTGTGCTTCAAAGCCAAGAAATTGAGATCGTAATTGTCGGTATCCGATATATTCGCAAAATACGACGCGAGATTGTTTGCACCGCGATAAGGATCTGTAACCAATTATTACCAATGGAAATTCCCGGTACAGTAAACGATTTATGAATTTCCGAAATGCGTCGTAGTTTAGTCCACACATGAGAGGAGGACGTATTGCACCCCTTCGTCCGAGGTATGCGATGATCCAACTGCCATAACACCGCGTACCCGGTATCCTAGGCCAGAGTGGATCGAAATAAACACAAAATAAAACAAGGAATGTGTCGGAGATTCAGTTGAAATATAGAACAAAGCAGGGGTAACACGAGGCAAAGTATCTCTGGGTCGTTACGGGCTTATATTTAATCGAATAGCAAATAAAAGGGTGCCATCAACTGAATTCCTAGCAAACCACATCCTTCCTGGTTAAGCCTTAATTATGACACAGGAAAGGATTGGGAAAATACATCATCATGAGATCACACAACTTAAAATCAAATAAAGTTTATTCGTGCCTAGGAGTATGGTAGAGTACGGCTGTTAGGATGTCATAGTTCATTCAAGTCATACCATCTCCGCACTATATCAAATAAATTTTATTCTCGTGCAAAAGAAAATAAATTAGAGTTCTCTTGTGCTCTCAGGGTCACCGTAGCACTATGTCACTCGTCACTGAATTCTTTGTGATCCCTGAGACCTATCATTATTTAAGATAACATCAGGCACGTGAATCAATTAAGTTTATACTGTTCTAACACACAACGATTATTATATTCACATAAACAACATATTTAAGCATTCATAATTGAATTGAATGTCACTATTCCAAATGTTGGAATCATAATTATCACTTCTTAAATTAAAAACAAATTTGTACAAGTTATTTACACTCATCCTGTCGAAGTCTCGATTATAAATCAAAAATTGGTTTTAATTATCTGTCCTCATAATCATCATCCATAGAAAAATCATTAACTGTTCATCAGTTCATCCATTATTCAATCAGCTGTCTATCCAAATCATTATATTCATCCACAGCTCAAATCAGCTGTTCCAGTTAAATTATTATTATTTATTTATTATCAACATCTCATTTAAATAATAATTAATTTTATCATCTCTTTTAAATTATCATTATATTATCATCTCATTTAATTTAATTATATTTATCAGCTCATTTAATTTTTCCTTATAGTCATCAGCTCATTTAATTAATTATTATTATTATTATCATCAGGTCAGATCAACTACTCCATTTAAATTTCAGATTAGAATTTCACAAATTATTATTAGAGAAACTTGGATCATAAAACTTCCAGAAAATATTTAAGATTGGTTAAAGAAAGTTGTCATAAAAATCTATCACTTCAGTGAAATTATATTGCCACATGTAATCACACATGTTACATGTTATACTCTTAATGCACTAGATTGCCATGCCAAAAATTCATTGCCTCCACTACACACATTGGATATCCTCATCCATAAATTTACCATTAGAATTTACTCCACATAAATTACTTAGTCAAATATCACATTTGAACACTATTATTTCACCACATTATATCACAACTATTCAG
Source organism: Meconema thalassinum (assembly GCA_946902985.2). Taxonomy (NCBI): domain Eukaryota; kingdom Metazoa; phylum Arthropoda; class Insecta; order Orthoptera; family Tettigoniidae; genus Meconema; species Meconema thalassinum. The sequence continues at coordinate 44,042,054 of OX336392.1, forward strand.
CGCACAGCATGAATTTCAAAATATATAATACTGGGTTCGACGACCTCTAGTCTCCATCATTAATCTCACAATGGTAATATCACACACTTGGCAAATAACACAAAAGGTTTGGCAAAAATACCTCAACTCAACGTATTTAATAATCCAAAATTTATTGTAGAAATGGCTTCAGATATTCATAAATTTGACCTACAAGAACTGTAGTCATTATTATCATGTTTAGACAACTTCTTAAAAAACAAGAAAAATTACCAAAGTAATTAATTAAATCCAAAGTATTAAATCTCTATAAAGATCATCGAAATTTATATCAAAAGAACACCAACTGTGTTATATTTAATCATATTCATCGTATCTGTTTATAGTCTGCCTGTGATAAATTCCTAATAAGAATGAACTCGTCTTAAAAGACTCAATCGCTCAAAATCCTTGTCAAAGGCTTAACTCCACTCACCAAAAATATTAATTAACAAATATTAAATGACTGTACTCTCAAAACAGTAATGCAACAAAACTATTGGATCTGCAACACACGAATTACGAAATGTAATCCTACTGACATTTATTTTTTTAAATTATTTAATGAAGATCAACTAATAAATGACCGGTACATTATTGTTTGATTCGCTTATAGTCACCATTGCAGTCGGATGATAAAAGATGGTATTTCCTAGGGATGGGAATAGCGTTTAACACCACGCAATTGCATAAATGCAAAGGGCCCCATCGTCGACGGCTCAGATGATTAATCCCTAGTCGACGGGTAAAGCGTTTTACACCACACAATTGCGTATAGCAACAGGCCCCGTCTTCGTTGACTAATGAATGAATGTACATGACTGGAATCAACAATTATTGTACTGTCAGATAAAAGTGATACTGCTTCGCTAGAGCGAGTTAAATTCCATAGCTCAAAAACAATCCAATAAAGAAAAATCCCTGATAATAAATTCCACTTACTCGCTAGTATGCGATAAGCTGACAAAAATAAACTACCCGACTGCAGGTCTCGAGTCTCGAAATGCTCGATAAGAAAACGATCATGCTCAAGAATGCACTATCAATCAAGAAAAAGAAAGATCTAAACCCTGCCTAATAATGTCGGTAAAATAGCAAAGATCGGATGAATGTGTCTGCCATCTCATGTGGAAACACCATATTTTAGCAAATTCCTCAGGATGAAATGTAAAATATATCAAGCAATGTCTTAAATAACACTCCTAACGATATACAAGTGTGCCCAGTGTCATATCAAAATCATATCAGTAAAGTCATAAGCGTTCACATTACCTTCAGATGTTCCAGATGTTTAATATAAATATATTCCAAGATCGGCTATAATTCAAGTATACGCAATAGATTTCTCGAAAGATTGGCGAAATCTTCGTCCTGTGCCATTGGAAATGCATTCTCCCCATCCTAAGGCATATCACGATGTAGATCCTCGTCTCGGTAGGAATCGAACCCGTCACTTTGTTCTGTCATCACGTCTCTTGATACGCCTAGCCGCACATCGTAGAGTGAAATATATCCATCACGGATATTGTCCAATAATCCACTAAAAAGTTCACCTCAAATAGGTACCCCATTCTGTCCTCAGTTGTACTACGCAACTGCCCCATGCGAAAATGTCGATTGACACTCACTGATAATGTGCTTGTCCACTGCGGTTGAATTATATTGATGAATAAAATATATCAGATTGTATGCATGTTTGTCAGACACCCTGTATCTGTACGCGACGTGGTAATAATATCCATCACTGTTCATGAACTTAAGTCATTTAGCGAACACTTCACCGTTGTATAAGATTCGTGAAGTCCATTGTTTTATTCGCATAACGCAGTAATGTGTAAACTGCCTCGCGATCGACTTGAATGTGCCATGATAAAACACCAGTGGCGGCTGGTGACATTGTTGCAGCGTTGCACAACTCCCAATAATTTTACACCTAATTCGTCGTTTCTTTTCCTTTAATGTTTTAGTTTTATAGATCTAATGCACTCAAAAATGTGTTAAAATCATCGATATTCTGATATTATTTATCCTAATGCTTCACACTGTACCTATAAAAGCTCCCGCCTTCAAATCAAACTCCAGGGGGTTAGCTCTCTTGTGGCGACTCCCAAGTAGACAGCGCGGCCGGCAGGAACGAGGCCAAGCTTGTACATAGCTTGCTGGCCAGCATGGGTAGTAGGGAGTTGCAGACGAGCTGCCAGCCCCCTGGCAACACTCAGTTCCAAATGGCACCGTTAGACTACACCACTCTTTGGAAATGGCAACACCCTCGATTTCTCTTACCCCGCGAAGGGTAGTTTAGTTAGTTAGTTAGTTATTGTTGTTTTAAGGGGCGGAACTACGAGGTCATCTGCCCCTGAAGGGTAGTTTCTTTCCCACACCACTAGGGAATGCTACACGACCCACAACAGTACAAATATCGGAATTTCATAGGGAGACATTAGTTGGTTCACACACAATTATTTTTAGATGTTTTCTCATCATAACTTCATTTAATATTTTTGTCAATTGTTCTGCGAAGCGAGCCTAAGAACGCCACCATTGCTATAATTACAGTAGATAATTGGCTGAACTATTTTGCGACGTATTGTTGGTGTACTGTAGCGGTTTATGTTTGCTTTTACCACTCTTGTTCTTGCGGGATTTGGGTTGCGATTAGTTCTGTATTTAGTTGATTTGAGTATTTTGGTTCCACGCAGATACATAACTGCATTATTATTAGTAGTAGTAGTATTATAATTGTTTGGTTGATTGTGAGTAGACCTATGCATTCACTACGAAATTTCTAGGCTAACAAATTCAGTGTTTTGTTAGTTTGCCTTTCGCCCCACTTTTCGATATAGCACCCAGATTTATCATCTGTGCATCTTGTAAGTTAGTATTTTATTTTAACGGAATGTTTAGTTTGAAACATTATTTGTATTGTGGAGTGTGAGTGAAAATTAATTGAGTAAGTAATTTACAAGTTAGGCAGTTTTCCCAGCTCTCTGATGACGATAAACTTACACTAAAAACACTCGGAAGACCATTACCGGATAAGTATTGTCCAAAATATAAGTATACGAGGGCGTTTAAAGGAGATATTTAAGGCAATAATAATTGGTTATGTGAATGCGATATTTAAAAACGCTTTATTCTGTTTTCCATGTTTGTTGGTGGAGAATCCGCGTGGACCAAAATACGAGTTACGGAAACTAATCCCCAAAATAAAGAATCATGAATCTTCAGCTGAGCGGCTTCGGTGGCGTAGTTGGTAGCATGCTGAGCCTCTATGCCCAAGATCGCGGGTTCAAACCCGGCCAAAGTCGTCGGATTTTTAAGAGCGTTAAAAATCCCTCAGTATGCATTCTTTCGGAGGGGAAGTAAAGCCGGCGGTCCCATGTCATAGATTTATGGCACGTTAAAGAACCTTCCACTTATTACACCTGTGTGAATCTAAATTATAGGTTAAAAATTTGAACAACGCTCTTAGGTTCCAACGTTCGTCGCCAGGAGCCTACTGCGGTGGCGTCTAGTAACCAAGTTCTAAACTAGTAGTCGTTTACGGTAGCCTTTGGCGGCAAAAGTAGGAACTGCTTGAAATTCAATGCCTGCAGTCCTCGCTTGAATTAAAAACAGATAACACTCACTAATACAGCCATCACAATTAACACCGGTTATCAGACAGTTTCTCCACACATCCAAAGTACAGGGGGCTATATGATTGCGTTGTCGCAGCTCCTAAAGTGAGGAACCAACCAACCAATCTTCAGCTGTTTGAAATTGACACTTTTTGGAACTGTTAACGAAGCTGCACAATTGGACAGTGCCTATAGAAGGTAAATTGCGGAATGTAACGAAGACGTTAGGCACAATAGGTATGTGTTAAATATTGTTATAAACTGTATTCGTTTCTGTGGCTCTTTCGAACTGACCTTGCGTGCTCATGATGAAAGTGTAACATCAACAAATCCAGGTGTTTTGAGAGAACTAATTAATTTTAGCGCTGAGTTGGATGCTGTGTTAAAGGTCATTTGGTAAGGGCAACTGTTTTCAAAGGAACGTCCAAAACAATTCAAAATTAACTTTAACAGATTATGTTGGAGGTTTGCCAAGAAGAAGTATCAAAGCAAATAAAGGAATCGGAAATTTTAGTCATTATAGCAGATGAAACTAGTGATATTTCAAACATATTTCAGATGGCTGTTGTGTACCGATACGTAGTAAGAGGCAAACAAAACATGATGCACACACATTAGCAGCGTGTTTACAGGATGAATTAAAGAAGCAGAAATTGAATGAAACTCCGCAAAAACGAATTGCGCAGACGTATGACAGAGCGCTCTTCATGGCTGGTACCTCTGATGGGGTTCAAGCTATAGTAAAAAAAAGACTGATAGTCAGTCTGAAAGACTAGACTTTATATCATTTTAAATGCTACAAATGCTGCGTGAACTCAAAATTCCGTTAGCAAGTGCAAACCAAGGTCAAAGGAGGTAGCTAGCTAGATGACGCGTCGATCACCGGAGCGTGCGGGGAAAGGAAGAAGCTCAAGCAGTACTGTGACGTCACATACCTCAGTGCATTCTCGGTACATTTCGTCCCGTCACCGTAACGTAACGCCAGACCCCAGCGTAATTACGAAGTCGACAAGATCATTTAAAATGATAAAAATCCTATCCTTATGCAGAATATGTGCCCGTCTTTGTTAGTAATACCATTTTTCGTTAACGTACAAACTTTTCGGTTGCCATGTTTTTATGTTGAGAATGTTTATTATCCCGGAGATTGAGACCCAACCTTAGACAACCTGCTGTGTTTAAAATTCTTCCCATTAACTCAGGCATAGGGCTTAAATACTTGCATCTGATTTTTTATGGATTCCTATAGGAAGAAGCCCAAAAGAGCCAATTTGTCTATTTGTCGAACGTAAGTTACAGTTATTTTGGAAAACCCATCTATTTCAGTTTTTATAGAACTGTAGTTTATCTAACGTTAATTCATTTTTGTTACATGTGTAAACTTCCCATATAAAATGGCGACATCAGAAATTTTGGTGCAACACCCAGCTTTACATACCACCGGCCGCCACTGTAAAACACATCAGCTTTGTCTTCCATTATACTGATAAAAAGGTTTAAAGTCCATCTGGTTATAACTATTCATGTTGAAAATGCATGAACTGTGAATTGCGACAAGTATTTGGACCATTGAAAGTCTATGTCCAATTATTGAAGATGTGAAAATGTCGAATGCAATGTTCCGTTATACGACAGCTAAACCTTCACAAAATGTCGCCCACTGCATGACTGTTCCGGCTTCACCATATGTGTATAACACGAAGTTAATAACTAGCCTCATTAGACCAATGTTGTATACGAATATTCATTGGGAAGTCTGTTATAATAATGTTCGTTCCACCAAATGAAAGTCTTGCTTGCCTCTGTTACAAGTTATGAACTGTGAAATGTGTTACTATACGAAATAAGCTGAAGCAACTTCACATTCAAACTAACATGTTTCCACTCGCCGGCCGTGTTCGTCCTACTCAATGCCATCGCGATCCTAACTCCCGTCAACTGCTTGACTTCGCCGTGCTATCAATCTCACAATGCTAACTTCACTAGTTTTACCCTGCTGGGCAGGTGATGATTACTGTACTGCAGTGTATACTGTAACGGAATAGATTGAGAATGAATGCTCCTCCACACCATGCTGCGGCAACTGACCTCGCTAAACACGTGACTTCTCTCCCCTTGACTGGAGTAAGGATAGACCTATTACTGCTGTTCTCTGACGTCAGATATTCAACCTCGGCCAATATCTGCTGTTGCAAAGCTATTGTATTCAATTAAGGAGTTATCCACCTTCTCAAATGTTATTATAATAAATATTCAACATTATTCCTTTCTTTTCTGCTATTAAATAAGGCTTCATTTCTGAGTTATTTCCATAAATATCTTGCCTTCTTCCCGTGATTCCGTGCGTTGGAGGGGTATCGCTTTCTTCTCCCTTTCTACGTCATTTCCCTTGTCGTCACCGGCGCGATCTCAGCGCAATCTCTACTTCCAAGCAACAAAATAACGACTACAGCTAGCGTAGCCGATAGCCTCGATTAAATATCGGGTTCAGTATGTGCCGTAATAGACGACACATACCGTTCCCATCATTGTGTCTTACTCTCGCGGATAAGAATCCGTGCCTTGGCACGAAATTTCTTAAACGCTACCAAATTGGCCATGGTTGGGTGCCAACTATAGCGCTTATGAGTGCGATGACGGTCTATTATTGCCACTGCAATATCCTCAGTCCACCAGGGGACTAGTTTACGTCAAGGAATCTCAGAAATGGATGGAATTGACTCCTCGACGGCAGCAAGAAACACATAAGTGATGTGCTGTACCTCGCCATCAACGCTCCGGCACGCAACATGATCAAAAACAGCTCGTTCTGCCCGTTAAGTACGGTACCCTACGACTGTGGAACTCCACGGGTTTCTGGTTAAGAAGAGTAAGAATGACCGGGAAATGGTCACTGTCACTGAGGTACATTAACGTATTTCAATTTAAGGTCTAAGAAGATCTGAAAATTGATTACCGTACGTAGGAACATAACCTACATTTTAAATTGTCTGCAGTGTTCTCTCATCCAATTATACGCCTGCTAGTTCAAGGATATCAATCTTATCACGTACTTGGTGTGGATCCCGTTTTAATAAACTACCAGTAGGCTTACTCATGCATATGCTATGCTAAAATTGTGGTGATATGTCTTGAAACTGTTTTGTGACTGGATGCAAATCCAATTATTATAAATATACGGTAAGCAATTGGTGACTATTTTCTAATTTCCCATCAGGGGAATTCTACCCACACCCAACTTCACGAGGCTGATGACCAAGAAGTCCCAAGCCCATAAAATGAATTAACAGCAGACAAAATCACGTCATGATGTTATTTTGTGTTGGGTTGGATTCTAACACACGTCATGCGCTTGACAGAGTGCCATTCAATCTCATGAATAGGAATGAATGTATACGACTAGCCTACTTGTTGATGGATTTACAGGAGGCAGTCGTGACCTTATGATAGGAATTACCTAGGCATTTATCTTCAGTATGTGTGGGAACCCATGGTAAACCACTTGCTGGGTGGCTAAGCGGAGAATCGAACCTAACATTTCCCGGTTTACCTCACTAGGTTGTGTGTACCCCGTTCTTACCCTCAGACTAGAATTAAGATTTCTTGACAGTCAGGAATCAAACTTGGACCCCAGAAGTGACAACCAAGAACTACACCACCTGGTTGGTCACTTTTATTTTTAAGAATAATATGTCTGTCTGTTAAGTAGTCAGCCCGAAGGCTGGTTGGATCCTCAAAAGGCACTGCCGTTAGGTTATGTGGGTAGATACCCACAAAAACCCATGGCAGCGCTATATTGAGGCGTACTAGGCCAGATGAGGAGTGAGGTAGTTTGTCATTGCTTTCCTCACTGAGTCAGTACAGCAGTACTAACCCTATGCGTAGAACCTTTCAAAGCATCCACAGGCACTTACTGTGCCCTGAATGTCATTACTAAGCACCACCCATACCTCAGTAGCTTCCATATAATCACAGCCATGAGTGAGACTGAGACAGTGGTGAAAAGCCACATTTTACTCTAGCTTGTCCCAGCAGAAAAGTGCAAATGTACAGCATCCATCAAGAGATGGCAAACAGGCCCCGAATAATATGTAACTTACTAAAAAAATATTGAAATTCCTACAGGAACATTTACAACTTTCCCTGTTCACTCAGCCAAGATGTTCTGCAGATCTCTCCTGTGGGCCTCAATATTATTTTATTTTATTTTATTCCTTTCCTGATGGAACTCCGGTAGTACCTTATTTTAACTCCCGGGGCACCTCCCCGTGCCTGTCCTTTACACAGGTACACACACTACTACAGCATCACGTAATCGGAGGAATTCAACCCACACCCAACTGCACGGAGCTGATGACCAAGATGTCCCAAGCCCATAAAATGAATTAACACCAGACAAAAACACGTCATGATGTTATTTTGTGTTGTGTTGGATTCTGGCACACGTCATGCGCTTGATGTCCGACCACCAACTTCGGCGGCCATCTTGGATTGCAGTGTCAGGTCCGGTAGTATTGAAGGTCCTGGTTCCTCGGTCCAATGCTGTATGACGCGATCAGCTGACGAACTGTATGAGGATTTTATTCACTTTGTTAGAAAATGTCAAAACGTTTTTTCCGAACGTTGTGCTGTGTTGTTGGCTGAAATAATATATATTGTAACACGCAAAACAATGTAACATTCTACATAATTTATCTTCACGAATTCACGAAATTGATTTGAAAACATGGTGGATATTGACGTTGAATTGCAAGCAGTACGTTTAAATTGTGCATTTGGGATTGAATTATACTATCTCTATCTAGGTTTGTTGATGTTAAAAAATAGTTTGGACTTTAACCAAACGTTTGAACTCATGAAAACTATAGGTCATCGCTTTGGAAAACAAGTTAACCGATGGATGAAAATACGCTTGCGTACTTACGCCGAACTGCTTCTGAAACCCAATTTATAAGCTCATCAGCTCGGCCCTGTAACAAACATTTCGATATTCAGATTGTTCTAGGGATCTTAGGGACATCATCTTCTCTTGTACCTAGTTTTAAGTTTTTAGGATACCGTACATGGAAGTGTTGCATTAATTCATGTCTATTCTCATTTTTGTCTTCATTATACATCGTTACACCATGACATTACCTCCTTAATATCTCGGAAATGTTCCTCAACACTTCCTCGGGGTTGATGTTAAAAGTTAGTTTAGACATTCAGGAAACGTTTGAGTCCACAAAATCTATAGGCCATCGCTTTGGAAAGGGAGCTACTCTACGGTTGAAAAAAATCTTCCTTACACCGTTCTTCGCCATTTCAAATCCCTCCAACTCGGTCCCCTCGAAAACTTTAGAATAGTTTAGACCCTTACAGCGATCTTGTGAGTATCAGCTTCACTGGTACTAAGTTTCATATTTATAGGATGTCTGGAAATCCCTCATGGATGCATGCTTATTTTCATAATTTACCTACACATATGGAAAGAGAACGGGATCCCAGAGGACTGGAGGAAAGGAGTGATCATCCCCCTTTTAAAAAAGGAAAATAGGAGAAAGTGTGGAAATTACAGAGGCATCACACTTCTATCACATTCACTGAAGATCCTTGAAAAAATAACAGAAAAGAGAATAAGAAAGATAGTAGAGCCACTTCTAGAAGAACAACAACATGGATTCAGGAAGCATCGAAGTACAACGGACCTCATCTTTGCTGTGTGAATGTTAGCAGAGAAGTATTGGGAGCGTGGAAAAAACCTGGTGATGGTACGAGTATTTTTGGACATTGAAAAGGCTTATGATAGTGTCCCAAGAAAAAAGACCTAGGAATGTCTGGAAGATATGTATGTGCCAAATTACTTGATTGACAAAGTTAAGATGCTATATCAATAGTTGTGTCCATATAGGAAATGGAAGATCAGAGTGGTTTGAAACACAGAAAGGAGTCCAACAAGGAAGTGCCATATCACCACTTTTATTCATCATATTAATGGATCGTATCCTTAAATCTATTAAGGAAGCTGACAGTGAACCAAACGCCCTTGTATTTCCAGACGACCTTGTGATATGGGGAGAAACGGAAGCTGAAGTACAAAAGAAGCTAAATTCCTGGAACAACAAGTTTAAGGAGTTCCAGCTAAACATCAGAAAAAACAAGACTGTATAAATGACTATCAACAGAGACGGTACCAATTCTAACATCTTTTTGGAAGGAACTAAACTAGACTCTGTCTTCAACTTCAAATACTGTATCTCGGAAGCACCATCTCAAAGGATAACACTGTTAAGCAAGAAGTACTCAACAGGACACAGAAAGCGTCACAATTATACAGTCGAGTGAGAAACCTACTATGGGACAGCAACATACCCCTGAAAGCAAAATTAACCATGTTCAATACTTACAGAAAAGTTCTGTTTTTATTTCAACCAAATTATTATAGAACACTATCTACTCTGTTGTCCTAGGGATGAGAAATTATCCCTGAAGGCGGAGGAACCATGATTGGTCAACGGCATCAGAGTGTGGAAGGCAACGGGAAACCACCACATTAAATATTCCAAGAAAACCCCATGGCTTTGCTCAATTTAAAATGTTCCGGAGTTTCAAGTTCCCCGTTCGGATCTCCGGGGGGAACTAAGTTGAGAGGGGCTTTAAGAAGAGTGCAATGCTGCAAGGAACAGTACTGTTTAGGAACATGGAATGTGAGATCCATGTATCAAGGAAAACTAGATGTAGTCAAAAGAGAAATGGAGAGAATCGGCATCGACATATTGGGAATAAGTGAAATGAGGTGGTCTGGAATGGGAGAGTTTATTTCGGACGACTACACAGTATACTTTTCTGGACAAGACAACAACAGAAGTAATGGAGTAGCCTTCATAGTTAGTAACAGAGTAGGTAAAACTGTGATGGGTTGCAACTATAAAAATGATAGAATGATATCCATCAGACTTCAAGGTCAACCTCTCAATGTTACAGTCATTCAAGTTTATGCACCAACCATTGATGCTGAAGAGGACGTAGTTGACCAATTTTATGAAGATTTGCAAGAACTACTACGGTCGACACCGAACAAGGATATCGTGTTCATAGTTGGAGATTGGAATGCTTAAGTGGAATTCAAATAGTAGATGGTGTAACAGGACAATTTGGTCTTGGTGCAACAAATGAAGCAGGACCGAGACTTCTAGAATTCTGCCTAGACAATTCACTGATTATTACCAACACACTATTCCAGTTACCCAAAAGGCGTCCATACACTTGGACTTCACCAGATGGCCAATACCGAAATCAAATTGATTACATAATTTGTAATAGTAGGTGGAAAAGTGCTATTCAATCTACTACAACAAGACCAGGCGCTGACTGTGGATCAGATCATGATTTATTAATTGCAAAATTCCGGTTGAAGTTGAGGAAAACGGCTAGAACTGCCTCATCGTACAGATTTGACCTGGGAAGAATTCCTTGTGATTATACAGTAGAAGTCAGAAACAGATTTAATACGTTGCAGATTGGAGACAAAACCCCTGAAGAGTTGTGGACAGAAGTATCCGCTGCTGTTAAGCAGGAAGCAGAAAAATACATTCCCAAGGAAAAGAATAAGAAGAAGGCCAAATGGCTATCGGGTGAGGCACTGCAAATTGAAGAAGAACGAAGGAATGCAAGAATTAAATGGGATAGATCAGCAATGTTTGAGTTTAATGCAGAGTTTAGAAGATTAGCTAGAAGAGATAAGAATATTTTTATAACTAATCAATGTAAGGAAGTTGAGGAAAATAACAGAATGGGAAAGACGAGGGAACTTTACAAGAAAATTAGGGATATCAAAGGAAAATTTCAGGCAAAATTTGGGATGGTAAAAGATAAATATGGCAAAGATCTAACAGAAGCAGAGGACATTAAGGAAAGATGGATGGAATATGTAGAAGATCTGTATAAGAAAGAACCATGTATTATGGATAATGAAGTTCATATGCCCTTCAAACCAGAACCAGATATTTTGGAAACTGAAGTCAAATGGGCCCTAGAGAATATTGCTAAAAACAAAGCTAGTGGACATGATGGAATTCCAATAGAAATGTTCAAAGAAGTTGGAGATAGTGCAGTGAAAATTTTACATTCCATATGTCAGCAAATATGGAAAACCCAACAATGGCCAAAAGACTGGAAAAGTTCAGTATTCATCCCAATTCCAAAGAAGGGAAATTCTAAAGAATGCACGAATCACCGAACAATAGCACTTATCTCACATGCTAGCAAAGTCATGCTTAAAATCCTACAAAATAGACTGCGCCAGTATGTAGACCGAGAGCTACCTGAAGAACAAGCTGGATTTCGTAAAGGAAGAGGGATCAGAGATCAAATCGCTAACGTACGATGGATAATGGAGAAGGCAAGAGAATTCCAGAAAGATGTATATTTTTGTTTTATTGATTATGCTAAAGCTTTTGACTGTGTTGATCATAATGAGTTATGGAAAGTACTAAAATACATGGGAGTACCAGAACATATCATTAACCACATCCGGAACTTATACTATGATCAAGAAGCTACAGTGAGAACCATATATGGAACAACTAAATGGGTTAAGATTCAAAAAGGAGTACGGCAAGGCTGTATATTGTCACCTTACCTTTTCAATCTGTATGCAGAACACATTATGAGGAATGTGGGGTTAGATGAAGAAGAAACAGGAATCAAAATAGCTGGGTTAAATATAAACAACCTGAGATATGCAGATGATACAATCCTGATGGCTGAAACTGAAGAAGATTTAAAAAATCTCTTACTGAAAGTGAAAGAAGAAAGTTCAAAGGCTGGACTAATGTTGAATGTCAAGAAAACAAAAATTATGACAACTACAACTGTCAATTCATGGCAAGTAGGAGGAGAAAAAATGGAGATAGTCTCTGTTTTTAACTATCTTGGCTCACAGATTTCTGCCGATGGTGACTGCAGTCATGAGATCAAAAGACGATTGCTACTTGGTAGACAGGCATTTTCAAATCTGGACAATATCTTAAGGAGTAGAGACCTAACATTAACAACAAAGATCCGTATAATAAGGGCTATGGTTTTTCCAGTTGTGATGTACGGATTGAAACCTGGACCATAAGAAAAGCTGAACGCCGTAGAATAGATTCCTTCGAATTATGGTGTTGGAGAAGAGTTCTTAGAGTTCCATGGACTGCGAAGAGAACCAATAAGTCAGTTTTACAGCAAATTAAACCAGCTTGTTCCTTGTAGGGCTTAATCCTGAAACAAAAACTGGACTACTTTGGACACAGATAGATAGATAGATAGATAGATAGATAGATAGATAGATAGATAGATTTGTATTAATTCCATTTGATCAAATACATGCATTCAATACATTTTTGACTCGTCAGAATTTACATCTATAAAATAAAAGAACTAACAGGTATATATTACTAATATTATAACTATTTAACTTATTATAATAGCAAATCCTAATAGATACATCATGAGAAGGCATAATTCATTAGAGAAGACCTTAATGCTGGGGAAGATAGAAGGCACAAGAAGAAGAGGGAGGCAAAGAATGAGATGGATGGATGGCATCACAGAAGCACTAAATTCCAGCTTGGAAAATCTTCGAGAGGCAGTGCAGGACAGGAGAAATCGGCGTAGTCTAGTACATGGGGTCACGGAGAGTCGGAATCGACTAAACGAATAGAGAGAGAGATAGATAGATTTACATTTCAGGATAAAGGAAAGACCTCAGAATGTTAATATGACATGAAACAGGCGTCACAGCGGCCCGTGGACAGCAATTATGGAGCGTATTTTCCTACAGCATCGGTGTTTGCAAATCGCACACTTCGTACATTTTTTAAAGTCAATTTTTAAAGAAATTATACTTATAGATATTTATGAAATTATAGTGCAATAAGTCACTGCTAATGCCTATTCTCTTTCGTTTTAATGCTCATTTGTCACGATCAGTCGCTTGCGAGCGCCGCAGGAGGGATCTATACTACTGAAATAATATATACTAGCATTACCCGTCGCGGCTTCGCCAGCGAATATTCTAGTTGTAAAGAGTACACTTAGCAAAACCTCAATCATGAATGCTATGACTGATTTATCCTTGGTATGAATAATCAGACTTTATCAATTCAGCTACTGGTGCAGTGGTTAGGGTTTTGTCAATGCTTCATAGGTATATCAGAGCGAGGTTAGTTTTCTGGGAATATCACATACACTGTTAATTTAAGGGCCTTTAAATGTTTCGGAGACCCTTTATAGTCGGGTGAAAAAGACCTTTCGTACCACACTTACACGTGAAAATTGCGTGAGAAATTCTAGAGTGCCCCTTGACCCCCTTAAGCGCATTATACTGTATGTATTGATGAATTTTACAGCTTAATCTGGTTCAGTGATAACCTTATAACCGTCGGGAAACTTTCACAGTAATGTAATAATTGGAATTGCATTGCGTCTTACAGAAATAGATGGACCTATGAGATTCTGTTACCATGGTTTCCGTGTTGCATTCTTTCATTATTTCATTGTAAATATACATGTTTTAAGTTATTTATTTAATTGTGAGGCATTTAAAGAGTAAGTGAGTGCGTTTCGCGTACGCATTGGGTTATGCTGAACCTGTAGGTACCCCATATGTGTAGGTTGGTGTTAATGGGACCTTATTTTCGGTACAAAACTGGAATGGGACCTTAGCAGAATAATATATGGAGGGATGATTACAACCATGAATCAAAAGACCACAAAAGATAAGATCAGAAACGAAACAAATAGGAAATAAATAATAATATCGTATGGCCTGGGGTGCATGGTGCAAGCTTTGTAATTTGACACCTAGAGGGTAGCTTGCATGTCGAATTCCGTTGTTCCATGAATCACTATGAAAGTCAAGGAGGTTAGATAACAGATATCTAAGCTCCTTGAAAATTATAGTGCTTTCTAGTAGAGAAATGAGGAACTTTGTGTTGGCGGAAACTCCCGAGATTAATTTTCCCATTATGAACTCGGCCTACTGAATTCAAAAGGGTTCTTTCACATGCCAACATCGCATGACATGCGTATCGTATTTTTGCCGCCTTTCAAAAAGCACTTACCATGGCCAGGGGCGAACCTGCAATCTTGGGGTTAGTAGACCGACGCGCTATCCACTCACCCACCGTGGCAAGCTAACAAATAGGAAAGAAGCTGGGATACAGGAAACTGTTGCAAATGTTAAAGGGAAGCGTAGACTCCAGTGGTATGGACATATGATGCGAATGAATAACACTAGAACAGCAAGGGACTACTTCAATAGACAACTGAAAGGTAAAAGACCGAGGGGAAGACCCAGAAAACGATGGATTGAGACCGTGAAATCAGAAGTGGAGAAAAAAGAGCTGAAATGGGAAGAAGGTGTAGAACGAAAGTTGTACAATGACAGAAAGCAGTGGCGAGCGCTTGTCTGCCACACCCGGAAAACTGGAGACGGAAAAGAATGATGATGATGATGATGATGATGACGATGATGATGACCTACACATCGCTCCACCTCGGCCATGGTAGCATACCCGAGGTTATAAATTTGGCCACTCATAGCGCGGCGGTGCATTTCTCACCCCAGCGCACGGAGCCTATAGCCAGAATCCTCTCATGACCGTCGGATGGTCAGGCCAGAGATTTGTGTCCTGTTTACAGACTGTACTCGCTGCGTAGGGCGATGACGTAGCTCAGTCAAATGCCTGACGTAAGCAGCGGCTGCTACCTTATCCTATATCTGATTATCACCCACTACGTCGATCACAATTTCCATGTCCTCATTCGAGACCGTGAAGTGGGTCGACTCAGCAGAAGATATCCGGGACGCATTTTGGCGGCGGGTAACGTCCGTGGGGAGCGAGTGGACTCGGGGACTGGAACGTCCCCAGGTGCAGCTGTTGATGCGGATGGCTTCAATTTAGGAGGTGGAGTAAGATACGGGGGAGTGCGGTCTCCCTTCTTCCCCACCTCTGTTACTAATGTAGGCAGGCCTGGAGTCGAACTCCTGACCGTGACACCGGTTTAGGAACGGCTTTCGCTGACCGTTTGGGCGGAGAGGAAGTCTTGGAATCCCCCCTGCTGTGTGGGCGAAGACTTCTCCGTCCGCACAGGTTTCTTGGTGGTCGAAGGTGGGGTTGGATTCTTCTTTGAGCTATTGTGCTTGATCTTTGCTGCCGGAGCCACAACTGCAGGTTTCACAGCTGGAACAAAAGATGAGGTTGATGGAATGAAGCTAGATATTACAACACTATAATCAATCTGGGCAACGGGAGCATTCGTGGTTTGGTACTTCTTGCGGGCCTCCTGGTAGGTGATACCATCCAGGGTTTTGATCTCCTGAATTTTCTTCTCACTTAGGAAATCAGGACAGTCCCTGTCCCGAGGAAAATTAAATCAAGGGCAGTTACTGCACTGATAGAGCTTTGTGCACTGCTCCGCATCATGAGGTACCTTACCACACGTTCCACAGATTGCGGAGATCGAGAACGGGATAACATGTGCCCGAACTACTGGCAATTATAACACCGCATAGGTGGAGGAATGTAGGGCCTAACATCACAACGGTAACGTGTGACCTCAACCAACGCCACCTAAATAATAAGGCCTCCGCACTGGCTGACCAGCGCTAGGCAGCTCGACCAACAGTAGTCAATCGCGTTGTTTGTGGAACGTTACAAGGTCGGCGCATAAGTTGTACTTTTTGCTGTAGTTTTAATAATTATTGTAGAAACAAAAATCAAGGAAACCTTAAGGACACTGTGCCCAGAAAGACAAACATATTTTCCCTGACACTAATCTTGATAAATCACCTATGTCCAAATCAGCATATCTGCTTACTGGTCCTTTACTTCTTTTCTGCTTCAGCTTTCTCATAATCAGGGCTAGGATTTATATGTAAAGACAGTACTTATTTCTCTATTACACAGATATTCATATCCTATTAACTTATCTCCATCGATTATGTTGTCCTCTTTCAAAATAAACAAATTTATTTGACATGTTTCTCCATATTTCTGACTTCAGTATATACATGCACGATAAATAATTTTACATATTTAGTAATTTTCAATCCAATATTTGTACATATTTTTCTCTTATGAATAAAAATATATAGAATTGTAGTTTTCAGTGACTGGAAATATGACAGCACAGGACAAGTTTACAGTTATGTAATGAAAAGAAAAATTTCTGAAGTACGTAGGTGTAACGATAGCAATTCTTATCAAAAGAAGCTTCAAGTTTGAAAATTTAGAACATTTCATGGTATACTGTTATGGTAGGCAGGAATAATAGGAATAATCGATGAATGAAAGCAAGTGAAAAGTAAGTGAAATAAAAGAAAATTGGATAATTTGATTTATAAATCCAGTATTTTTAATGCATTTATGTGGGTTATAGAAGTAACAAAATTAGTATTATGGGGATAAATTTGTCTTTTGACCCTATTTCATAAAATATATTTACATTTTGACATTTTTTAGATTGTACATATTTTTAAAATATATATACATACATATGTACATATATTGACACTTTTTAGTACTGTACATATAAATCCTAGCCCTGCTCATAATTTTACCTTAATGTAGCCTATATCATTAATTGAAGATTTAGCTTTGGCAGTCCTGATGTACCAGATGGGTGAAGCATATTTCTTAACATCTATACATATCAGAAAGTCAATAAGCTTATTATTGATTCCCAAGATTAAGAAATTTAGTCCTATTGTAATTTCAAAAACAACCCTCTCAAAATGTGAATTGAATCTATTTTGAAAAATTTTAACCCATTTAAACTAATTTTTTAACCTTCACTTACATCCTTTAAGAAATTTCATCCTTTAAGAAATTTTCTAGTAGCAAAATATAATTTTAATGTAAAATCTGTTAAAATAATAGTTAAGAATCTGAAGATTTCCAATGCTATCTCTATTAAGCTACAAGAACAGTAGGCTCATAAGTTGGATTGTTGGTGAGAGTTAATTATGTTCCTGCTGTACAATGTAGTCTCGGCTAAATATGTTACAAGATAAAACTGTATTGTATTGTATTTCTGTCTGTAGCCAAATTGTTGATAAATTTTAGTAAATACCTGCAAAATTCAAAACTTTTAATTAAATTAATATTCTGTAATCCAACGCCAGTAAATTAATACTAAAAATTGAACGAGTGGAAAAAGGACAATATTCAAAGAAATGGGATAATATTCCAGCATATTTAATCATTAATTAGTCGCTAACTGATGACACCTTTTGAGACATAACTTCTTGCTATGAGTACTACAATTAGCAATTAGTGAATTTTTCAATGCGACGTATAGTTTCGACAGATGATGGAATGTTATCGTTTTTCGACTCAGCTGTTCAATTATTCTTTTCCATTTTTGCCTTTCTCCCTTCATTTAAAAGTGAGGTTAATAAGTTCATAACGTTCTGAAAAACATAATAAACATCATTATCGTAATAATTACGGGCCTTTTTTGTTATTATTATGAAACTGTTTATTTCCTTTTCTCCCTCAGTATAGAAGGAGTTTCATAGTTCAAACATTACTGGAAAGCGTATTTTATGAAAGGTAAGGAAGAAGGTAAATTGTACGAGGTACGGGTAATTTAGTCAAGCTGGCTACTCAAAGACTTGCAGGCTATGCAGTGTTCATTTACAGTTGTACAGTGCAACAATATGAGCGATTTCTTTGCGAGTATAAACATCGTTTGAAGGGCCGGGAGGAATGACTACTCTTGGCGCGCGTGCTTCCGAGCGCGGAGGCCTTATTCTCTAGGTGGCGTTGCCTCAACAGTCCCCGGGAATACTGAGAGCTCAAAGGAAATGAATGTAAACACCCGTGCCGACGATCTGAAAGTTGACCTTGAGCGCAATGCGCCGGACATCGGTCTCGTGACGATAACATGCCTACCTCTTTGAGCATTTCGTCAGTGTTTAGAATCAGGTCTCGATGGAAGATGATTCCCCCTGATTGAGAGACTTGTGCTTTTCCACCTTGACGAGGAGATCGCCAAAGTGGTCACACTAAAGAAGTTGTTCAACTTGCTCCCCAGTTCTTGTCTTGAGCAACAAACTACCGTTCCTCATCTTTTGCACTTTATCAAACTCACCCTAGACCTCTTCTATGTGGCGAGAAAACAAAATACTCTCAACCAGCTTGAAATCGTCCCCGTCTGTTCTGGTCGCAACCAGAAACTTGGGGTATTAGCACCCAGATTCTCACAAACAGACTGTTCCCAAGGGGTTGATCCCCTTACCCCGTGTGGGTGCGGGATAGAATACACCCACGGTATGCTCTGCCTGTCGTAGGAGACGACTAATAGGGCCGGCAAAACCGACTGACATGACTGACTTTGATTTGGAAGACCCGTGTGGATGGGGAGGGCAGAATTCATCCACGGTATCCCCTGCCTGTCGTTAAAGGCGACTAATAGGGGGGGGGGGGGCATTTTAAAGGTCTATTTCGAATTTCCGGTCCCAATTTTGGCATGCTGCTTGGTGAAAAGCCACCAACTTGGCCATCTGGCCAGAAAGCCTAGACGGTATTCCCCATCCCGTCAGGTGGGTGCGCCATGTACCCTTACATTAGTATCCGCCTCACAACGGAGGTCCTTGCACGGACGAATACTTGCGAATTATATATCACTGCATGCCGAGTGGTATGTGCCTGTTCATGGCACTAGGACCCCGGGCAATACTTACTATCGCCAGGTAGGTATTGCGTTGGCTGGGTAGTGCCAACAGTGATGACCCTCGTTCGGAGTAGGTAGTATTCGGGGAGGATGTTTCCGGGATGATGCGAAAGCGCCCCAAAAGTGGCCCCCTTAAAAATCCGCCGCTAGTGTCGTCCGAATCCCTAGATTTAGACGCCTGGGGATGAGGCTTTTAATTCGAGATTCCCCGTGGATAGGTCACCTCGCTACCTGGTACCTACCAGGACAGACGGGGGTGATTTTAAAATGGTAACGTCAATTATTTTCAGCGAGGAAATTGAGAGGAAATTTTGTGACCTTAACGGGATTTTCAAGCTTCAGAACGGCAGCTCTCACAGCACACCGACGACCGGAGGCAAACCGAAGCGTTGCTGGAATGCACGCAATTCGGTCAAATTCCTGTTAAGTTCGGTAAGCACGAAACGCTGAATGAGGTCCGTGGAGTTATTTTCCAGAGCGACCTCATTCTCAATAGCGATGCCGAACTTTTGCGGAATCTGAGGAAGAGGAGCATCACCAAGATTAAGCACATCATTCAGAAAATTGGAGAGGATAGTGTCGATACCGGCGCTCTCATTCTCCATTTTCAGGGTAATGTTGAACCCACGAAGGAGAGGAAAGAATTCATGATGAAAATTAATAAATGTAAAGCGAAAATATTGGAATGCAGCCGAAATAAATCAGATTCCTCTATGGACATCAAATTGGCAAGGGAAAAACTAAAGGAAGTAGGAGACTTCTGTTACTTAGGAAGCAAAATAACCAGTGATGGACGAAGCAAAGAGGATAAAACAAGTAGGTTAGCTCAGGCAAGGAAAGCATTTCTAAAGAAAAGGAATCTGTTGACATCGAATATAGATTTAGGTGTTAGGAAGTCATTATTTGAAGGCCTTTGTCAGGAGCGTGGCGCTCTATGGAAGTGAAACTTGGACTGTTGGTGCAGCAGATGAGAGAAGAATTGAAGCGTTTTAAATATGGTGTTACAGGAGAATGATGAAGATCAGATGGGTAGATAGGGTTACAAACGAAGAGGTATTAAGACGAGTGGGAGAGGAGAGATGTTTCTGGCGACTGCTAATGAAGAGAAGAGATAGGTTAGTAGAACACATACTAAGACACCTAGGAATAGCAAGCTTAGTTATGGAAGGAAGGGTCGAGGATAAGAACTGTAGGGGTAGACAGTAGGGGAGCAGTAGTGGTCTAAACGCACTCGGCGTTGCTCGGGCGGCGTTCATGTTAAATAATTAATATCTCTCGAACCCATGATCGGATTTTGACAAATGAGGTGTCATTGGACTTGGGGTGATGCCCTCTTTCCTATGGACCACTTGTTATATTTTTTAAAATTTTCTTTAAATTTTTGGTATTGAAGGTAGGCGATATTTCCAAAACCAAACATGATAGAACGTTGTACAATGGCTTATACGAATGGTATCTAATGTCCTTTACTTTTAGAACAAAGGTTTTTATTTTTTCAACTTTTTTTTCCTAAAGTCCAATTTTGAAATCGGTAATATTTTGGAAACTAAGAATTTTACAAACAAGTTTGTTTGACGTCAATTCATGGTTTTTACCCCCTCTATCCACAAACCTAGTTCCAAGTCTCTAGGATACAAACTGTGCAGTAGGGGAGCGAGGAGAATTTGAACCCCTAGCGTCAGCAGTTCCTAAATTGCGCGCGCTTGAGCCAAGTTTGATGGTCGATATTTCGCGAACCCATGGATCGATTTGGACGTGTGACTTGTCAAATGACTTGTCTTGAAGTCCTATTTATGTTCTTAATAGGTGAAAGTTTTTGAGAATGAGGGAAACAGAATTTTTGGGGGTAAAACTGTGATTTTAGACTTTTTGTTATATCTCGCAAACCAATAACGCTAGAGACGTGTACGAGGTGTCAAATGACTCGGGGTGACGCCCCCTTTCGAATATAGTATTTATGTTTCTAAAATAAAACTTTACAAGGGGCCTAACGCCATACATTTTGAAAAAATCTAAACCTTCTTTTTTACCTGTTTAAATTTTTCATGAAGAGTGCTTGTAGATAGAGAGATACGATACTTCTGGGCATGTGTTTTAACGAGCCAGTCGCTGGCCACCGATGCTGTGCTCAATAGAACAATCGATATTTCGGCGGGACGGTTTATGACAGGGCGAGGGTTCGTTTTTCCTATATTTTACCCACACCGAAGGGGATCTTTAACGTGTAAACGATGATGAATTACATGACAAAATGATAATTCTATGATTAGATGAAGGACAAACAGAACTTGGTTATATGTTGGTTGAAGCGAGCAGAGAAAACAAACTTGCTGAGGGGCAGACTAGTAGGATGTGAATGTCATTTGAGCTTATTGGAATGCGCTGATCTGACTTGACAACAGGTGCAATGGAAAACTACAGAGGCGCAGAGGACGCTTGAAGGTCAAACGCTAAGAATAGAGCTGGCAACAGTGGCGCCAAACCCAACCAAACCAAACCGAATCAAACCGAACTAAACAGAACCAAACCTAATCGGAAGCAAGGAAGGAAGCTTGTAGTTTAACGTGACCGTTAATCATAAGATCATGAGCCACAGGACCTCCTTTTTACGTGGAATCCGAACCATGATATGGCATTTCACTTCGAAATTCTCACATGCATTGACCGGGAATCGAAGATCAGCTAGACCGCTGAGCCACCACGCCCCCAAAACCTAATCGAGAACAAGCCAATGGTTTAAGTGTAAAACTTGGTGATGTCCATACAGGAAAGGGATAACGCTCTACGTTGACTGTTAAAACTTGTTCAGTGGTTACTGGGACAATATGGTCGCTACAAACAACAATCTTTAAGTACTTGAGGTTAATAATCTTCACACACACTCGCTTGTTCTAAACTAAACTGTTTTGCTGGTAGTGCTCAGACAGTAGGCTGATGACAAAATGCATCGCTAACATAAATACAATCATTTCCGGTTGTCTAATGTTACCAGCTAACCATTTGGTGCTGCAGCAGCGAGCACATGCGCCTCTTACACTGGAGATCTTTACTCGATTTCCAGCTCTAAGGCCTAGAACAAATCGAACTAAGAAAGAAGGGCATGGTGGCGCAATGGTTAAGCTGTTAGCCTTTCACTAAGGTAGACTAGGGTTCGATTTCAGGTTAATATGCATGTCATAAACATATTTAAAAAAAGCAGAGATAATGTTTAAAACCGATTACACTTGTCTCTTTTTAAATTATTACTTGGATTAAAAATACAAAGGTGGACTGGGTTCGATATACAGTTAATGCTGCCTATCGCACACTAGACTGTAAGAAAGCTGAAAGAGCAAAAGGCGTATGTAGAGCAGTGATAAAATCGCTATGTGTAGACAACTACCTAGTGGATTTATGAACTGGCAAAACTATGTCGCATAAACAGTGCAGGATACAATCCAGCAACCATAATTTGTATCTTGTGTAACAGAGAAAATACAGAGAGAGAGAAAGCTTGTGTGTGTGGGTAGCATTGATTGTTTGACCTGAGCAAAAAGGTAGGATGGGGGAGAGGGAAAATTAACACTTATATATGAATGGTAAATAGTAATTTTGTTTTTCAATAGTTTTGTTTCTCTTAAATGCAGTGGTAGATAGGCGTTATTTTGTAAAACACTCTTACTTGCAGTAGTAATAAGCCTCTACGTTTCTGCAAACACATAGACAGACTG
Source organism: Meconema thalassinum (assembly GCA_946902985.2). Classification (NCBI taxonomy): domain Eukaryota; kingdom Metazoa; phylum Arthropoda; class Insecta; order Orthoptera; family Tettigoniidae; genus Meconema; species Meconema thalassinum. The sequence continues at coordinate 44,065,107 of OX336392.1, forward strand.
TACTATTGCCATGGTCAAGCACTTGCATTAAGATAATCTACAAAAACATAAAATGAAAAATCTTGTTTTGGAAATATCATTTTTCAACATACACAAAATGAAAAAATATGTGTAATCAGCAAAAGGGAAAATCCATGTTTCCATATCGACAGAATTTAAAAACTTTAAACTGACATTTAAAATAATATATAAATGGGAAATTGACAAATGTGTAAACAACAAAATGATAAATACATGTTTCCGTATCATGAAATTCAAAAAACTTCAAACTGACATTTTAAAAAATGCAAATAGAAAATTGACAAATGGCAATGTGCGTAGTGTGAAAATGAAAAACAAATGAACAAATGGCTATCATCATTTTTTAAATTTAAAAAACATGGTGCTCTATGGTTCAGGTGTGAATCAAACCTCCCTCTACTTATTTGGACCACCCGAGACTAAGTAGACTTGTTTTAGTCCTCATACCACTTTTAACATTTTGTGTTAAAGCTGGGAATTGAATTCAAGAGCTTTGAACTATGCTAACCGCTACGCAATAAAGACAACTTTATACCACTCCTAATGAACAATAATAAGAAAAACATGGTGACACTGTTTCTGTTCCACAGTCTGCCAGCCAGCAGCTGGGGTCTCAGAATACGATACAGTTGACATTTGGTAATGAGATGTGACATGTTTCAAAGTATTATGGGTTGCTGTTAAGTGAAAACTAATCCTGTACAAGGAAGCAAGAGTTCAAACCCTTACCTGACATAACTACTGTATTGCTTTAACATGGCGTAGCGATACTGTATTATTATGATAGTCGATACACAAACCATAGATAGAGTGTATTGTTTAAGTCCACTCTCTCCTTCTAAACATAGCTAGTAGCCCAGTCATATTAGGGATCAACCTCGGAATGAGAGATAACAAGCTGTAAACTCGTAAACACCTTCATTTTGGTGTTCTAAACGTTGTCTCAAAAGTCTCATAAAATCTCGTGGCTTCGCCGTAAATTATTCAAGGTCACAAAAATACGTGTTTTGCGATTATCGCGTTTTCTATAGCTCCAATGATGTTAACACTTATTATAAAAATTGTAGAGCATACAATTTGCGACAAGTTTGTTTTAATGTGTTTTTTTTTTCATACGCCCAACATTTTTTGGGATAAAGGACAGAGCGCCCGCAGCGCTCAGCCAAACTCACTGCAATGCAAGGTCAACAGTGAATCTCAGTGAATAATTCCTTGTATAAAGTTATTAAATCATTGAAATATCATTCACAATAAGTAATTTGTATTATTTATTAGTCAATAGCCGGCCCCTTGGTGTTGGGGTAGCGCGCCTGCCCCTCACCCGGAGGCCCTGGGTTCGATTCCCGGCTTAGTCAGGGATTTTAGAAACTGACGTGATGGCTGGAACGGGGTGCACTCAGCCTCGTGAGGACAATTGAATAGCTGTCTGACAGTGAGGCAGCGCCCCGAACACGAAAACCAAGATTAATGGCCGAGGGGACACGATGCGCTGATCACGTGTCACCCCAATATCTGCAGGCCAAATGGCTGGGCAGCGGTCGCTTGATAGACCCGAATTGAAATGAAGTGAAAATATATAAATCTTTAATTATTTGAAGAACAAAAGTATCAATTCTTCTTCTTCATCGTCACCATCTTCCGGGCATGTGAAAATGTCACTTTCATTGTCATCATCTTCGTTGTCCTGAATCGTTGTTTCCAGCCCTTCCAAAATTTCCGAGTCAAATGCACTCTCTTCCTCTGAGTCTCTTTGTGATGAAACAGCATTGAGGCAAGCTTGTCCAGGAGTTCATTTTGCAGCACCCAACCCCATTCCTGGGGTTTTAAATCATGCCCTAACCATTTTTGAACCTGATAATAAACACGATTTATATGCTGATGGGCTGCTGCTCTTGTCGGTGGAAGATAGAATAACTGGACAGGTTTATGAAGCTTTGTAGACTTTATGAACTGAGTATATCGAAGATGATCGACATTGCCCTCAGATTTAGGAGCATTATATATCGCTAGTAAGATGCGTAATCCATTTTCAAATAATTGCTGTACAGGGCAGTTTTCTTGTAGAAAAACTTTAGCCAATCGGTCGAATGGTTAAGTTTTTGGAGAGATTTCATGAAAGTTTTCTTTCCCTTTCTTAAACAGCGCAGAAGTTGTGTCACAGCCACTGAATGCACGTAAAAATAATTATATGTTTTTTAGAAAGGGGATATTTGTCAAAACATTTTGACGAATGGATCTGTGCTTTGACATTGTCTTTTCCAACCTTTTTAAAGAAAATTTCTTCTTGAAGTAGTTGAGTGTGTCCAATTAAAATAATGAGCAAATCTATGTCTTCTCCAATGATGACGGGGGTCCTCTCATGTTTGGATTCTTCGATAGCTGTTTCTATGATAAGTACATCAGCATCATCTCTTGCTTGTTTTGTTGTAATATTTACACTCTCTAACTTTTCAATGAGCATATCAATAAGTTTCTTTTTATTACAACGATTTGACAAAAACTTACAGGTATCTTGACTAATTGGCACAGTCATTGTTTCGTCGAAACAGACCTCATAAGATTTCGAAAGAGCAGCAGTTCTTCTTACTTGTTCCATTGCTTTTATGTTTTTAGTGTAGTCTGAGCATCCGTCAAATACAACAACAGTTTTTGAACCATAATGTCTTTGTAAATACTTAACGTATTTATCTAAAAGAACGGAAAAAGTATCGTCTTTACTCCATACGACGCGATGCAGAAGAAATCCACCATCGATGACATACGTCACATTATTTTCACCAAGTTCGATATCTACAGGTGTCATATTATCATAATGTGGCTTTCGTGGTTATTCTCATGCCATTATTTTCAAATAATGATGTCGGATACGGACTTAATTCATATTGAAGGTACGGTATCCTTCGAGATTACTTTCAAACTGTTTGGTTACAGTTATCCTTTGTAAGAGTAACAATGGATCTACAGAGATTTTACAATCGTTAATTTGGACTGATTTGTTAACAACTGAAATCGATAAAAGCTTATCGGCGCGTTTGAACTTTAATCCATTACAGTTCAAGCCAGTTATTTTCACCATAGATTGTAATCCGATTTCATGGGCTTTGTAACAATTAATTTGGTCATTCCCAATGATTCCAGAAACTAAGGATACCAATTGAATTGTTTTTGGAAAGGGATCATGAAGTGTAAGCCATTCAACTAGTTTACTTACATCATTGTTATCTCTTTTTACTCTTGAATCTCTTGCATCAACGTGTTGTTCAACAGAACCCCGTTCCAGCCATCACGTCAGTTTATAAAATCCCTGACGGAGCTGGGAATCGAAGTCGGGGCCTCCGGGTGAGTGGCAGGCGCTCTAACCCAACACCACGGGACCGGCTATTGACTAATAAATAATACAAATTATTTATTGTGAATGATATTTCAATGATTTAATAACTTTATACAAGGTATTATTCACTGAGATTAACTATTGACCTTGCATTGCTGTGAGTATGGCTGAGTGCTACGGGCTCTCTGCCTTCTATCTCAAAAACGGTTGGGCGTATAAAAAAACATTAAAACAAACTTGTCGCAAATTGTATGCTCTACAATTTTTATAATAAGTGTTAACATCATTGGAGCTTGGAAACCGAGATAATCGCGAGAAACGAATTTTTGTGACCTTTGACCTTGAATAACTTACGGAGCAGACACGAGATTTTATGAGACTTTTGAGACAACGTTTAGAACACCAAACTGAAGGTGTATTCGAGTTTACAGCTTGTTATCTCTCATTCCGAGGTTGACCCCTTTTAAGTGACTGGGCTATAGAGACTGTCAATGGTTAACAAGTGATGTAGTGATAGTAATTTAGAAAACAGACAATAACCATAACATATTTTTATTATGTACCATTGCTTGATATAGATATTTTAACACAACGCTTGTTGTAGATCCTTTTATAACTTTCTCCAGGTACTCTTGTTCTTAAAAACTGTGGAAGCCGCAATGGTTTTATAGACATAAAACCCTCATCCTCTTCTTTTTCATCATAATCATCATTATCATCATCATTATGAATATTATTATCATAATTAGTATAGTCATTGTCACCATTATCATCATCCTCAACATCACTAGAACTATCCAATTCCTTTTGTTCCTTTTCCACAGGAATCTCTTTTAGAGTCTGCGTTGCTTTTTTTAGTGTAATGGGTGTTTTGATCGTTGACAACTGTCCTAACATGACACTTTGAGGTGATGATAAATGCTTTTCAACAAACAATGCACTATCTTGAGCAGCAATATCTTTTTCTTGGACTTGCCTTTTTACCTTGGTTAGAGTATTTTGTGTATTTAAATGTGTATTAATTTGAGATTCACAATGATTTTCGTTTGAAGTAAGTACCCTACGTATTTCAATCTCGTTAGGGTCAAACGTGACGTTTGTAAGGTTTTCTACGGCGGGCGCTTGGTATTTGGAGTGACTGTTTTTGTGTGTTTTGATGTTTTGTTACCGATGAGAAAGGATTACAGATAGTCCGAAACATGTACTAATTTTGTTATAAATATTTTAGTGTCTAGTGGTGGAAAACTTAAGATTACGGTCCATTTACACCTGAACACTGAGCACATACTCTGCAGGAGTGAAGAATCCGACAACTTGAACCAAGGCTAGCTTGTTCTCATTGATGGTATGCCTGTATCCGAACCAGTTGTTACACCACGTATTGACTTTTATTAGGACTGATGTGTAAAGAGTTTGTTTTATAATACAGGGTGTAACTAAATATGTGGGAAAGCTCCGGGAATTCGAAAGAGGACCTGATAACGAGCAAAACATGTCCGGTAAACATTTATGGTGTATGTGCGTTCGTTGCCGTGTTACAAGCATTGTTTGTAGTGTGCATAACACAGACGGCTGCACGATGCTAGTTGGTCATTTGTAGAGGGCACACAGGCCACTTGTACGTTTCGTCACTATTCAAGTCTGTGTGCATTTGTTTTTCATTCAAAGCCACGTGATGTCAGGTGCTTAGCAATCACGTAATCACGTCCACACAGGTAGAGTAGAGTAGAGTGGAGTGGAGTGATGCGTGTTGTCAGTTGTTATTGAGTGGACGGAGTAGCCTACACGTCGTGATACAATGGGGTACTCGAATCCGGAAATGACAGACATGCATCTTCACTATGTACGGGCGCAGTGTAACGCAAATGAAGCACGGCGTTTGCATGCGGAACACTTTCGTTTACCCACCACCAAGACGCTCCAAAGAATGCATGTGCGTCTTTGCGAAACAGGTTCGTTTAGCAGACGTGTTGCTGATAATGGACGACCTAGGAGCACAGGAACACCTGACACAGAGGATGGAGTTCTCAACCATATTGAGGAAAGTAACAGAAGCAGCACCAGGGAAATAGCGGCAATTGTAGATGTGAGTCATACGACAGTGTGGAGAATTCTACGATGACAGCTCCCTTATCCATATCACCTTCAAAGAGTTCAAGGTCTTTGTGCAGCTGACTTTCCACCCAGAGCAGCATTTTATACCTGGTTACGACACGTGTGTTCAGGAGCAACAGCTCCTCGCTGCTATTCTGTTTACCGATGAAGCGAAGTTGACCCGAGATGGAGTGCAGAGCATTCACTATACGCATGTTTGAGCTGATGCAAATCCCAGAGCAGTTGTGCAAACCAGACATCTACAACAGCTCAGTATTATTGTGTGGGCTGGAATAATCGGTGACACATTAATTCGTCCTTTCATTTTACCAGGAACATTTAGGGGCAGATGTCCTCGTAGTTCTGCCCCTTAAAACAACAATAACTAACTAACTACCAGGAACATTGACAGGAGCGTTATACTGCGCCTTTTTAGCGAATGATTTAACTGGTTTGTTGCACGACTTCCACTGGATTTAATTCAGCGCATGTGGTTCATGCATGATGGAGCACAGTCTCATTTGTCTCTTGCTGCTAAAGCAATTTTACATCAGCCGTTCCCAAACAAATGGATAGGGTGTCAGGGACCAACACCATGGCCTGCTCATTCTCCCGATCTCAACCCATTAGGCTTCTACTTAAAGGGGTCATTTAAAGGCCATTGTGTATGCCGCACCTATTCATAACGTGGGCATGCTGCGTTAGTGAATAGAGTAAGGATCTCAGCAGATACGACAGACGCCGGGAATAAGGGAGCGTGTGTGACAGTCAATAATGCGGCGCATAGACGCCCACATTACAGCTCGTGGTAGCCATTTTGAGAACCTTCTGTAGAGAACTGTAAGTATTAACATACACTTTATCAACACAAATGACCAACCTACATAGTGAAGCGGTCTGTGTTATGTACACCACAAACAATGCTTGTAACACGGAAACGAAATCAAATACACAGTATGGTTTCCAGAAATGTTTTGCTTGTTGTCAGGTCCTCTATCGAATCCCCGGAGCTTTCCCACACATTTAGTTACGCCCTGTACCGGTAGATTTCTATTTTGGTTGGTTTGCTGGCAGTATAACATATTATCTTGACCCCTCTTATGTGTCTCGTATATTAGGCAAAACTGCAAATAGCTACAGGTACAGTACATGCAGTCGGAAAACAAACCACCATCTAATGGAACCAGCGAGTGACATTCGTCTTCGACTCTCTGTCAGTTTGAAAATGCTGACCGGAAAACAAGAATTTCTTGAGGTCCAAGGAAAGGTAGAAATCGCTAGGAACTAGATCAGGACTGTATAGTGGCTCATTAAATAGCTCCTAACCAAACTCGTAAGCACTGCATTTTGTGGTCGGGTGTCAAGTTTTTTGGCACTCACCTGGCACACTCTTGAACAGCAAGTGCTTAGTGACAATTTCATGCTACAAGGAGCACGATATCTGCGGAAAATGTTGAAGAGCAGAAGATGAATGTCACATGCTCATTCCATTCCCAAGCGGCAGACTTCTACGACACAGGTATACAAAAGCTGATCCCACGATATGGCAGGTGTCTAAATTCTGGTGGTAATTATGTCGAAAAATAAATCAATTATTGCTACATATGGTGCCAAAGTATTTCATGTTTTCTTTTTATTTAAAAAATTGGAAAACTTGATTTCTGAATGGGCCTCGTACAAACAATTGATATCTGCTTGTGTTTTCTTTATGTATTAATCACCATATTTAAATTGTAATTTCTTGAATGATAGTTAGCAATGTCTCATGCTTAATGGCTGTTCATACAATTACTTAATACTGCTTTATCTGTTCTCTAGAATTATCGGCATTTATGGTGGTTTTGTGCTGCTAATAGCCAGAATTCTCCGTTCCCAAATGTCTGACTTCGGACACAGGATAATGTTCACTGAAATGCCCTGTGTAGACAGAATTCTTCAGGTAGGCTAAAGAACATAGTTAATATTTTCATACCTTATTCTTTATGTATTGTTGTATTGTACCACCCCTTCTACCCAACCTTACCCGAGCACATACCACTTTACACATCTACACGTCACAACCTGCACCTTCCACTACACGGCTACACGAACGAGGGCGAGGAACAGGAGAAAGAAGAGGACAGGAGAAGAGGAAGACACCACCCCTATGACTAATCCAATCTGTGAGGACACAGATTAAACCAGGAAGGAGTATTGTTGTACCCTGAGGTACCCACAGGGTACACCTACAGCTATAAACACAAACACCCCTATCTGCCCCATTCTCAACTCACTTCAACCCCCTATCTCTACCCGAAGCCATATAAGAAGCAACAACTACAACCAACACATTTCAAAACTCCTACAACAAGCTGGCAAGTACCGACCAACATGTACCAATCATTTCAACATCATTAGCACATCGACTAAACAACAAGCTACAATTACTTACTAGAGCGGGTATTTGCCAACTTGCTGAATCAGCAAAGCCATCGAGTATAAATAAATCCTTACCCCTAAGGGGGGAACTGTCTATTCACATCGCTGCCCACATGCTTGTTAGAGACTCCCGACATCAAACTGCTGATCAGGTTAATGTGTGCTCACGGTAAATCCTAAAACTCTTTCCTTTCACCAATCTCACCCTAACACTCTGTAATCACCTCATTATTACTTATAAATCGCCTCTCACTAAAACATTATTAGTGAAGCCTGTCTATTGCTTTAACGACACCCCATTAAACTTCTACATTTCTTCACAATTGGCTACCTGTCTTATTAATTGAAGCGCCTGCCACAGTTCCCTGCTCGCTAGCAAACATTTAGATTCTGCTGAATCAGGATTAGGAGCAAGCCGCTTATTGTCATCGCACCGCAAGTCAGGGTTATCCTAACAAGCGTCACTCAAGGTCGCCGTGTAAGCAGTTTGCTGTCCGGCAGGTTCTGTTCTGTCTTCCTCATTGCTCGCCAGTCCCCACCCTTATTTGGGAAACCCTCTTATTTTAGTAATTAACTCTCAGTGACCTTTCTATCCCTCCCCCCCCCCCTCCAACACGCACTGAAATTGCTAAACACACAGAGAGCTCCGACCTACTACATTAGTTTACGTCTGCAATTTAATTTTAACTCTCACCCCCATTATGTACACGTAGTTATGGTCAATTAAAACCATAACAACTGGTTTAGCGCCAGGTAGCTACGTCACAAGGGCTTATACAACAAGTCCGTAACTAGATCGGACACCATTTTTAAGCAGCCAAGCAAGCCCAAATTTTTGGAAAATTTTTGCGAGTACCAAGCAAAAACAGTCAAGCGAGTAAATTCAACCCCAACACATTAATTAGCTGCCCACCCAACCCTTCCATTAAAGCTAGAAAGAGGACAACCAAAGTAAAAGTAAAAGGACCTTCAGTCGTCCCCTATTTCAATCTAGCATATAAATGCTTAACTTGAAAAGGAGCCGAACTATTTAAAGTGTCAATCGGCTCTGGAAACATTTCACTCGTGCACCTAGTTAAAGCAAGGGAAATTAAAGCACCCCGACACTTAACACTCACACACGATACAACATGCCTACACGTTCGACTAAATATATCCCCCGAAGCGAATACGAGTGACTGACGACATGGCACGAGAAAATACGTGCGGATCAGTTACGGATTCAAAGGACACACCGGATACTGAACGTAACATATCCCAAAGTACAAGAAATACATGCACAATTAACAACAGAAAACACGGGGGACACAGCTACAATTACACGATTTTACAGCCAATTAACACAATTAGACACAATACACGAACAATTACACAAAGAGCAAAACCGCCTAATTGAAGAACATTGGGTACTTAACAAAACGCGTATACGGAAGGGTACGGCGAACACACCATTAAGGGATGAAAACACACAACTACGAAGACAAAATGCACAACTTAATAGACGGTAAATGCAACTATATGCCAAACAGGCACAACTGCGGACAAAGGTCATGCAGGAAATATCACAACCCTCGCCCCTGACCAAGCTTAAAAGTACAGTGCCGCCCATACATAACAAAGAAAACGCAACACTTAACACGCATAGACACACTTTGCTACATACTCCACACAGGGAAAAATCAACCCTTAACACGCCTAGACACACTTTGCTACATACTCCACACAGGGAAAAATCAACCCTTAACACGCCTAGACACACTTTTCTACATACTCCACACAGGGAAAAAGCAACCCTTAACACGCCTAGACACACTTTGCTACATACTCCACACAGGGAAAAAGCATCCCTTAACACGCCTAGACGCACTTTGCTACCTACTCCACTCAGAGAAAATACAATTAACACGCCTAGGCGAACATTGCTAGCTACCCCAAACAGAGAGGAAAACGCAACCCCTCATACGGCTAGACACACATCATGGCCTATCCTATACAGAGAAAACAATTTTAGACAGCCAAGAACCACATTATTACCTACCCCACAGTCACGACAATCCAGTAACACATCTAGGCACAAATTGTCACCACCCCGACAAGAAAATTATCCCATCAGAAAACCCAGGGTGACTCTTTTAAAAAAGCCACTTCATGGCTACATAGGACCTTCACAATGGCTTCACAACACCCCCAGATATAACCGATAGACAACTCATCCACTCAACCCTTAAACGTATAGCATGTTATGTGTATATATTTATGTTTATAACGGGCACTAAAAGGAAATCCTCTTCCACCGAAAAACACTGGTTCATAATATTGTATTGTATGTGATATTGCAATATGTGCATTTTATAAATGATTGTATTTTTGGCATTGGGTACCGTATACAATAAGGGGGTAAACACCGCAATTGCTCCTACAGACAGCAGAAGTAATTAGAAATGCACACCCAAGTTTACGGAGACACGCTCACAGACATAATACAACATATTTGAAACATTAGTAAAACAGGGAAACAAGGTAACATGACAAGACAGGGGCACAGAGGCACATTCGTAATTACAGGTGTCACAAGCGAATTGCGACATGCATAATGCAATGAATGGCCTACATACACTACACGTTAACACATACGCAAGAGACGCGCGCTGTGACAAGGCGAGTCAGCGATACACGGCCTCGTGCCGACCGCCGGCGAAGAGCTGCATGCGTTGCAAAACCTTAAAGGATATACAAGCAAGGTGTACACGGGCCGCGCTAAGCCAACATACGATTAGCAACCCGTCCAACCGATACTACAAGTCAACTATCCCAGACTTACATTATCTCACACACACCATAACACACATATCTATGCATGGGGACAAGATCTGTAGTAGGATATTTTACTTTTTCAACTGGATCTTTTATTTTTTCCAAATTAAGCCACTTTGGCGAACACATTATTGATAATTCACTTGGCAATTATGGTTAGTTACAGTCCACGCATTTTCACCCTTAGTCTACGATAGTGGGGCGTACCATTTTCTATGGTATTGTGGTGTTTAAGCGCCTTAGGGAAATTCATTAGCCGACGCGCAGGACGTTTTGCCACCACATGACATAGTGGCGTAAATCGCTTTACCTGCATTAGATCATCCATCTTTAGTCTACAGCGAGGGCATGCCGCCACCAAGCGGCATAGCAGCGTCATTACACTTTACCTCGAATCAAGGATGCATACCATCATCCAATCCTAAGTGGACGCCTAGATAATAAACGATAACTGCACAAGCACATATCAGACAATTTAATTAAAATTAGTAACCATTAAATGTCAACGGGGTCCAATAGTTGACTCCTGAACGTGATCCAGTAGTATTTCATACTAGGGTTCCATTTTCTTCACGAGACCAGGAAGCTACATTTCCTCAAATTAAGTCAATTTGTCTAGAACACCATTGACATCTAATTGACAAAATTTACAGCTCGTTCCATATCCACGCATTTCATTATGCCAAGTGGGTTATCAGTTTAGTAGGCTGTGAGAATACCAGTTACATGTCGTACAATGGGTATTAAATTCAGTAATATGAAGACTTTACGGAGTCACAAATTTTGATTCCTCAGCCTGGTCCAATAACTTCCACATTAGGATACATCTTTCGTGTACAGTACAGGGGCGGATCCAGGGGGGGATGGGGGGCGATCGCCCCCCACTCCCAAGAGGAAAGAAAAGAGGGAAAAAGAGAAAGGAAAAGGGGGAAAGCGAAGGAGAGAAGAGAAGGGGGAGGAGAGAAGCGAAAGAGGAGACGCACAAAACGAACTATAAACAACGATTTTAACCTAACTAGTATTCAGTTAAAAATCGGGCAATATTAATTAAATTACCTAGCCGCGACGCTCTCTTCTCGCTACCCCACTCGCACTGTTGCTATTGTTGTGACGAGCCGCCGCTTCGGCCCGCTCCACCCGCGCCTGAGATACGTCTACCGAGGTAAATTTTATGAAGACTTAACAAGCTTTATAAATCTCCGAGAAACAGTGTACAACCGTTTAAAGGGAAAGTAAAAGGAAGAAAAAAAGACGAAATCCCAGTATCCGGACAGGAAGATATCGCCTGAAACGAAGGGAATGTCGATGGAAAGAGAAATAAAATTAATACTGAAGGGCTAGCGCAAGAATCGCCAAATCCGAAAACTGGAGAAGAGCAGCTAAATGATGACAATACTGAAAAAGCAAACAGCGGGACGGAAACAGAAACCGAGCGAGAGCTACAAGAAGGAAAAGAACTAAAGAAAGCAGAAACCGAAGAAGAAATCCTAGATGCCGCTGGAAAGTAGAGACCTCAGGAACCGGAAACAGAAGAGGACGATGTAAATCCAAATGTGTGAACAATTAAGATAACAGCAGAAATGGAAATACAAGCAAGAGATAAAGATGGAGAAGAAACTAAGGAGGATTCGAAGAGAAAATTTCAAGCCAAAAATAAAGCCAAGAAACAAGAAACCAAAGAAATTGCAGAGCCTATTATCAAGAAAAAGAAGAAAGAATGTAGCAGAACCAGAGGATGAAGATGAATACGACCAACAAACAAGAAATGAAGATGCAGATGCAGGAGAAGAAGAAAACGCAAACCAAAGAGAGAACCAGCAAGAAACAAGAAACAAGAAACCAAAGAGTCCCAGAGCCTACCGTAACCGGCAGAGACGTGGGTAAAACTGTGTTGAGTATTCTCAAGCATCACAGTCTTGTCCTATGTCGGTGTGTTGGCGTTGTTGGTACTGACGGGTGCGCTATGATGGCAGCAGAAGCTTGTGGTGCTGTCGCCGAGGTGCAAACCGAAGCAGAGCATGCGGTTAGGTGCCCTTGTTATAACCACGTTCTGAATTTGTCTATTTCGAAGTACTCGAAAGTCGTCGCCGTGCGAAATGCAATAGGAGTTATAAAGACCACTATTACATTCATTGATTCGTCCTCAAAACGCTCCTATGCATTTAAAGCAACTCTAGGTGAACTTTATGTGGACTTTGTGAGACGCGGTGGATCGAACGGCACGACGGTTTTGTACAATTTTGCTCTTTACTCCCGAACAAAGTCGAGAGTTTAGACTCGATTACTTTATGGAAGGACTCAGAAAGTGCTTCTAAAGCAAAAACGCTCATAGCTGCTCTTTGTGAGAGTGATTTTATAGTTACCGTCATTTGCGTGTCAGAAATCCTTGGAGACATTAAAACACTCAACATTTTGTTTCAAAAAGGTCAAATAGACTTGAAGGAAGCCCAGGATGCGCTAGGCGACACTATTACTGTGTTGAGCAAGAGGCGCGAAGAGTGCGAAACACAATTTGCTGAGCTCTTCCAAGAAGCAGAAGCTCTGGCAAAACAACTTGGAACCGAGCTTCTGCTCCCACGCATCGCACAACGGCAAAAGCACCGCGAAAATCATCCAGCGTCAACCGTAGAAGAGTACTATTGTCGGGCCGTTTTCATACCCATTTTAGACTACGTCCTAGAATACCTAAACACTCGCTAAGCAACGCAGGAGTTACACTGCCTATCAGCAATGATGCCAGTATCATCATGGACGTCAGCGGATGTGGACACAATCGCTGCAAAGTACTTCAAACTTCTCCACCAACATTCTGCCGCGTCTGCGGCAAGGTTTCTACAGGCTGAATTTCGTATGTGGAAGGCAAAGTGGTCCCGGGAGCTTGAATCGGGGTCAACCATCCCAAAGAAAGCTATGGAAGCTTTAATTGCCTGCGATAAAGAGTTGTACCCCAATATTCATCGATGTCTCAAGATTTATGCTACCTTACCCGTCTTCGCCGCTTCATCGGAAAGGTCATATTCTTCTTTGAGAAGGCTTAAGACGTGGTTGCGGTCAACTATGTCCGATGAGCGATTAAACGGACTTGCTTTGTTGCACGTCCACTACGATGTTTATGTTGACCCATCTCGCGCGATTGATCGGTACGCGAAATAACCAAACCGGTGACTAGAGTTTGTTGTTTGGCTTAAAATTGTTTTTATGAACAAAATTGCCGTATTTGTAATATTAACGTACAATTAGCAATACACAGTACCTGTCATAATTTCGGGTAGCCTAGTTCTTATTTCGCTCATCCCATACCCCTAAAATAAAGGTTAAATATGGTTTTAAAATCCCGTAAATCTGATTAAATTGTGTCTTTAACGATCTTTTTCTCGTCGATCGATTAAAATTCCTCGGGCCTCGAGCCAGGTTTTTATTTAATCTTGAAGCTATTGACTAAACTATATAGTTATTTTTTATGGTTGTCAGTCAGCAAACTATATAACTCTGATTTTACTCTTCTACCCTTTAATTACATTAATTCATTAACTATGAACTATGAACCCGGTATGATAGCGTTTTGGATAAAATTAAAAGTCTATCTTTACGAAAGCGCTCTAGCGATATTATTGGCATGGCAAATGATAAAATAGAGTGCAGTGTTGGACTGGCCATTTGGGAAGAACGGGAGTTCCCATCGAGGCCTCTAGGAGACTCTGAGTGCCGAGCCCCCCCCAGGCCCTTGCGCAAATAGGCCTGTGACCCCTGTTATTAGCTAGCTAATATATTCTGCGTCTTTGTTTACAACTTAAGAGAGGGAGGGCTACTCGCAAAAGGAACAAAGTCAATCATTACCTATGAGGAGGTCCGCGGGACTTTTGACCCCGCTCGGACCATTCAAGGCGTCTGAGGCATCAAGGGGCCTCGGGGCCTTAAAATTAATGACCTCGGCCCTTGTGCGAGTAGACCTCTAACAAAAGCTTATCATATTGTATCTAAAAATGGGGAATAGGGGGGTAAGTACCGAAGGGGGCTCATAACGATCACAGTATTTCACTGCGCGTGATCCTCGTGTCAGTAAACTCCGCATAAAAATATTTTTCCGCGTAAAAATTGGAGCAAGTCACTGGGGAGGGGGGAGGGGAAGGCCCTACTCTGCCGCTCCCGTCGAAGCCTCTTGGGGCCAGTCCGATACTGAGAGTGTGTACGTAAGTATAGGTAAGTATGAGCAAACAAAAAATTGTTTAGTGACCACACAGAAAGTAGGAAAGTAACGAAAAATTTCACATTTCGAAAAAATGCACATTTTGGGAAAAGTATGCGCAAATAATTCGATGTTTATTGTTAACTTTTAAATTTGCATATCTAATTATGGTATATTACCCCCCCCCCCCACTCCATTTTGAGGACAGATATCATGACCGCCCCCTCCAAGACCAGTGTCTGGATCCGCCCCTGGTACAGTAACACACATATTTTAATTAATCACAATAAGGTATGGCCGACCATTTTTCAGAATAGGCAACACTTGCGATTAACAAGTTATAAAGCGGACAAATAAAATAATAATAGACCATACATAATTTCATACATTTCATACATTACATGGACAGGGATAGCGTAAGCGAAAACTAGCTACTATCCTTGCACTATAAACAAACACGTAATGACAAAAGCAACAATGAGAAACAGTTAACACCCAAATGTACGAGGGGCATCAGAGATACGGTACAAGGACAGGGATAGCGTAAGGGAAGCCTAGCTACTACCCTTGCACTATAAATAAACACGTAATAACATTAAGGCCAACAATGAAACACGAGAGCAAACACTGTTAGAGAACGAACGCCAAGCGCGGACAATTGGCATCGTGCGCCGTCACATGAATACAGTAGCGATGCAATAGATACGCACTGCATAAGTGAGAATACATTCACACACCCAAGAACACGGGGACATACAATCTAAAACCGCGAACACATCACGAGCGAGAAGCACTTAAGAGTCACACAGTAGGTATCGTCAAAGCGAGGCGATAATTCAGCTCAAGAAAAGTGAGAAGCATTTTCCCGGAGTAGAAGTGGTAAACCACGGAAAGGTAGAATAGGGCACAAATTACAAAGAAAGACAACATTACAAACGCTTCACAAGCACAAAATAGCATTAATTATACTCAAAACATGGACACATCTAGCCATGATAAGGGAACAACACTTACCCCCAATTAATTACTGAATGAGGAAAGCCAGCGAACAAACTTCAACAGCTGCATAGTAGGCCAGGCGACAGGTAGTTCAATAAGGAAAGCTGGAAATTGCTTTAATCGCTTTATTTGGACCCAGATATTACTCTCCCAAGTTTTCTCCCTCGAGCGAAGTCGGTGTTGGCCCATCTGGCCCTAAGAAGGTACCATTTTTCGTTTCTTTGCAAATATCTCCCAAACCATCAACTTTATCAACAAAATACCTGTTATAAAAATAATCTAGAGTAAATTTCCTACAAAAATGTTCTGTATCTTTTGTCTCTAATGTGAACCGTTACGATGCTACGACCATTCAAAGTGGAGCCCTTTTTGATTCTTGCAGAAAAACTATAGAAATGATATGCCATATCAATGTTTCTGCATGTTATAAATATTCGTCAACATTCCAGCCTTCCAATAATTATTTCCTTTCTTCCGACCTGTCGACTGGCCTATTGCTACAGAAAGCAGATCGTTAAAATGACGTAGCAAATTTATAAGTGCGACCAACCACCAACGCCCATAACACCGTAACATAAACACACTAAATTTCACTTCCAGAGAGCAATTAAAATGACTTTTTAAAACATGCTAGTTAACACTAGCCCCTCGACAAACAGAAGCAGTGGCAGAGCTCGACTTGACCACATTCCCCACGCGGAGGCAAAGGCACAATGCAAAGCCCATATTCTAATACATTAGAACCGCTATTCCCAACATAATCATTGTTAACAAAACGCAGAAGTCATTTTCAATGAAAGCTAAAAACATTACCCCTAGTATAATAACTTTAGCGCTAATTTACCCCAGGTATTCTCATTACTAATTTACCATGATTATTAACGTCATCAAACGAAGTACCGAAGTTGGATCAGAAGAAATGAATAGCAACTATCTCTATGCACACAATAATTAAAACATTAAGAATAAAGAAAGAAAGTACGAAAGAAAGAAAGAAAGAAAGGAAGGAAGTATTAATTAAGCACCGTTATTTTTGCGAAAGATGAATTGCCGCTACGTAGGCACGTATATTGGTCACAGATAATAATTGCCACGGGGAATTAGAGTATAGGATAAATATTAGTGTTTAAGTGTTAGAGCAGAGTCAACAAACATGAAGCAGGAATCACACAGAGACAAGTGGTAAATAAATTTGATCCAACTAAGGAAAAATTCAGCAGAATGACAATTTTCAGTACCGTACTTATGATAAAAATAATTATTATTTATTACTATTATTATTATATGCCATCCCATGAAGTCATCTAGACCACCGCTATAGTCCAGGACACCTTAAATAAGTTACTAGAAAACCAACATGGCCGCCACATTTGGTGTTGCCAACTTACATCATTTAACACCAAAAAGTCAGCACACACATCCATGTAACACGTATCGCAAATGATCCAAACTAAGTAAAGGCTCTTTTACGAAAATACGTTTTACATGAAGTTGTGAAGCAGTCCTTGCTCAAGTTAGGGACATCTTGGTCATCAGTCCTCGACAGTAACTCTTAAGCAGTATTATGGTAGTGAAGTTAACTTAAATTATCTCTTCTAGATTGATTTTTAAAGCATCACATAAAATGCATAAGAACAGAAACATTAATACTTACTCAATTATTTTCTCCAGGGAGCTAAAGATGAGCATGTTCATTTCTTCTTATAGGCTATATTTTTATAATTAGTCCAAAAATGCAGACCATTCTGTTTTAAAATGAGTGTTCAGAGAAGGATTTAGGAGTAGGAGAGAAATATAATAGTAGGGTACATATTAGCTTATTATTTATTTATTTTTGATAAGTACCGTACTCATTTCTTGCATGTATTGGCAACTCAAACTAACACTTGGGGCGCTGTGGTCGGTCTGGATAAGTAGGGTAAAAATACTCAATAGCATGCGTTTGATATGGAACACTTTTTATTTTTCGGTTATAATCAGTAAATGTGGTCCCTAAAATAATGACAGTGTTATTTTCAATTGTATATATGTATAACTGTGCGATACACGTGTTCTAATTTGTGTGTTCCACTGGATTTTATGTGTCAATTGCATATTATCGAGCATCGGTTGTCTGCTGGTATCTGTTTTTGAGCAGTTCGAGTCATGGCGCTGTTACTTTAAAAGCTATATTTGAGTTTGCTCACTGTACCATAGACTGTAGAAATTATTTGCTGCTTGGTAGGGCGAAGGGATGAGTTTAACTTGTATTAAAGCTCGGGGGACACAGGAATTGCTTGATTTAGATGGTTAGCTGGTGGGTTTGGTGTAGAATATCGGACTGGTAGCAGGTTCTCGCAGAGTAGATATTTACCCTGCGAAGTCAAATTAGGCCTATATGACTCGTAGTGGAATGGCTCGGTTATCGCAGAGCGAGGTGATGGCGGTTGGTAGGGTAATTGGAAATGAACTAGGGAGGGGGAAGGATACCTGACTGATGAAGCTTGGCTGTAGTCGGCTGGTGTAGGCCTAGCTGCCTTGGTACGGCTTGGCTCGGCGGAAACAGTGAACAACCCGTCCTGTCGTCAGTGAGTGTAGTGGTGAGTGGTCCAACCCGCTCCTGTTGCCCGTATTTATTTGGTATCGTCACCTTTTGGCTATTGCTATTTACATCTTTTGGAAAGTGATGAAAACTTATATCCGCAGCCCTCTTTTATGCATCGACTTACAGCCGTAAACTGAGCAATATACGTTGCTTTTACTCATTTTACACTCCATCAACGAGTAACACTTATTACTTATGTATAAAGACACGAAGAAATTACCTCGATCTGCTTACGAATACAAGAAACCATATACAAACAGTCACCACGTGACAAATGTACCCTACTTGGTACATATATGAAGGCAGAATTGAGACAAGCTGTTGAAAGCCTGTTGGCAAATCCCTATTGAGATGCAAGAAGATGGTTGATCCAATGCTTAGGCCTAAAACCATTCGAACTAGTCGTGGATTTTAGGGGCATTAGACTAATGGCAATTCGAAGATTTCGTCTTGGAATGGAAGAAAGCAGCAGTTGGTTGATTATGGGGCTTTGTGACATCATGGTCATGTAGATCTGTGTACTTGGGCATGTGGAATTTGTCTGATAACCTGCGTTATTGTCATGGCTGGATTAGTGTGTGCATTTATTATTCAGATGAGGATTGGGAACGAGGTGGCCATGGCCTTAATTTAGGAACCATCCCGGCATTTGCCAGGAGTAGAAGCGTGGAAACCACTTCCAAGATGGCTAAGATAGGAATCGAACCCTCCTTTTCTTAGTTTTGCCTCATGAGGCTGAGTGTGCCTTGTTCCATCCCTCAGACCAAAATTAAAATTTCTTGGCAGAGCTGGAAATTGAACCTGGACCAACTGCCAGAAAATGCTAGCCGCATAACGCGAGATGGTTGGTAGAATAGTCTCCTGACCTCTCATCAACCGGCACATTAAAAGCCACTTGTAGAAAATTCAATGAATTCACTGAGAAATTGACGAGTTAAGTACAGGCGTTGAAAGGCAAGCTTTATCGACGGAGTAATATCTTGAAAATTATAATTATAAGATACCAACACAAAACAATTTTCTGTGGAGAGCTGAGATATTTAAATTGCGAGAGCGGAATATATGAGAGGGAATTGAACTGAGGCAGCGTTGTCGCGAATGGGTACGTCCTCTACACTTCCACTCATTTCTACATGACCATAATAATAGCATTATCATGACGAATACAATACATAGTGTTATCACTGACCGAGTTCAAGTGCGCCCCGCTGTTGGCCAGCGCGAGTGGTGCAGATCCCCAACGCTACAGTCAACCGCAGTCAGCTGTTCAAAATGGGATACGTGCTGGCCTGCGTAAACCTCTTTACGAAGGCTGCGGTTACGCTGATTACATCAAATTTTCAGTGCATATTCTAAAATAAAATAATAGCCTGCCTTCAACCAAAAATGTTCAAGGCAAAACGACATACGTAATAGAGGTAACACTTCAGGAGTGATCAACCAAGTAGAATACTTAAATTAGCCTAAATACCTTGTGTAATGATGAATAATAATTATGGAAGTGATGTCCTAATAGATGTTTCCTCCTTCACTGTCTGTAACCCACCCGCTATGCCCTTTTATAAAACGGCATATACTGTAGTGAAATTTCAGATTAATTCTGTACCATGTATCACTCTTTTTTCTTTTCGCTTTCACTTTGATAATATATCATTTTCATACCTTATTTCATATTTTGGCGGGAGGGGGACATTATCAATTGTAACTAATAACCTTGATCACTTCTGCACCGGATATATGTGCTAAATCACTTAAACATGTGTTTTTATTTATTGTATATTTAACAACCGCAGCCATGTTCGACAGCATATTTGGTATGTGAAACTGCCGCAGTGAGCGATCACATTGACGTCATTAGTTACCAACATATCCGATACTAAATAGGCCTACATTGGACGACACATGTAATGTTGTAATTATGTGAGAAAAAGAAATAAACGAGCTCTTCTTGGTTAGACGACTGTCTGGACGAAAATTACCGATTGCACTACAAGCAAGGATGTCTGGGCATAAGCCCCAGGTTAGGTTTGTTTTGTATGTAGAACAGTATTTACCACTGTAATGAACGCTGATCGCAAGAATTTCATGTTTCGAACTAATCGCCAAAACCAGCGCCTCACTGCCTAAAAGTTATTGGTCTAGGCACAAACCATGGGTTTGGATGAAAATTATTGATGCGTGTCTACCCCCACTGTGCGTGACAAAATCCAGGGGTGTTTGTATGGCCTAATGAATTAACAATTATTGGTCTAGACAAAAACAGCTTGCACAATCCATTGCGAACTGGTTCAAACTTGGCGCTATTTTGTTTCATGGTACCGCGCTTATACAAAGTAGTCCCGTAAGTGTGGGATTGGCAATACTGTACTTGTGCATAATTAACAGCGAAAATGGCAGACTCAGTTGGAATTCCATCTATATAAGTCGTTATCCTATTTGGAACATCCTGAGATCTGAAAAATGCACACTTTGTCACGAACCTGGAAGTAAAATGGATAAGGGGCACCTGCCACATTGCAACAAACTTGATGTGACTGCTAGAACTTCTGGAAACCTCACACAACTCCATTGGAATGCAGGAAAGCTGATGGATTGGAATCTGGGCTAGCCATAAGAAACAACAACAATGCTTTAATATGAAAAATTGAGGTAACGTGGGCCGCGTTAGCTAATATATAACACCCCCGGTTTTTGTCATGCACAGTGGAGGTAGTCAAGCATCAATAATCTTTATCCAGACCAATGTTTTTGCCTTTTATTTCATTATTCACGTGTCGTGAATTTTAAGAATGTCTAAGCTGTGTAGTATAGGCCTACGAGATCTATGAAATTTTTCGTTTTCTATTACCGTATAATGTATAGCCTACAAATATCGTTACCTGTGTCCTACTAATTCTAGCGCAGCCATCACAGCATACAGTCACAATCATGTCCGATGCAGGTGTATAAGCCACTTTCTACTTTCATTCAGAATTAATAATACAAGTAGGCTATAGCTGCGACCAATATTTATAACTTATTGCAACCAGTGGCTTCGCCCAAACCGTGTCATCTAACCAAGTAGCGAACAATGACTTTGTCTTACCCAACATTAGTACATCAGTAATTTTCACCCAGACATTCAGTGGCGCAGTAACTTATGTCGAGAACTAAAAGAGAGCTATGAGATATTTTTGGTATTCTCTGAAAATTTGCATATGTGACTCCTGCGTAGTGCATATACCATGCACATGTGAGTATATGGCTTTTCAGAATGATAATTGATTCGTGTTGCACAACCCTTGAAGTTCGTTGAAGGGTATCACACTACTCTGTCGCAACCATGACTGAAACAAATAAAAATAGGCCTATTATAAATATTTTATCTGCCTACTACTAAGTAGGCTATAGGTCAGTAGCCAAGTACATAAGTTATAAGCTTCATAAATAATCACCAATACATTCACTACCACCAACCGAGTGTGAATCATAGACTTAAGCTTAAGAGTTACATGTGCAATGTATTATAATATTATGGCTGACGGCATTTGGAAGTCGAGAATAATATACATTACTATATTAGAAGGCGCATTGAACCTAAGAATACATTCCCGAGAGAGAACTTACATAGGCTATATTTTAGGTTATGTTTGAATTAGGCCTATACGGAAAATGCAGTCGGAAGACTATTTCAAAATTTCCAAAGACCATTAAGGTTTTTTATTACGTTTTTTGTGCTCTGACTGAATATAAAAATAAATAAAACAACGATTAAATAACTCTGTACTTTAAATTGTGTAGGTCTAGGCTAGGCATACTTACTTAAATTGTAGTGATCTTTGTAGAGTTACTCCAATCGATCTCCAATCTTGTTCTCGTATTTTTTAGGCGTCATGATGAAATCTAAATAAGAATTTATCCAAAAATTAATTAAATAAAAGCTTCGAAACATCTCAGACAAGTGGATTTGACACACACATATCAAGAGTCTATAATAACTGTATAAACTGTTTTAATCGATGTATATTACTAGTACTTACCTTGCACAACTTGTTACAACTTCATTAGACTTGAATTTCCAAAGAAAACTGTGAAATTATTTAAATAATAAGTCATTAGTTACAGTCGTAATTATAATGTTGGCTGACTTTGTGAAAAATGCATTCTGGGAGTTATTGCCAGAAACATGTCGGCAACTGTGACGTACGGAATTTTACTGGTATTATGGTCTTTGGAGATGGCGGGATTTTAAGCAGGGTTGGCGACAATGTGCTCGCACCTGAAAACAACTTACCTTCAAGAAATGCAACCATAAACCAACATTTACGTAGGCATAGGGGACGGCTGTTAATGTTGCCTACCCTGTCTTGATCTAGTAACTCATTTAAGCTGTCCCCGACTAAAAGGCTACCAATTAACATAACGTCAGCACATTACAGGCGCAAGGCAGCAGCCATTCTTCTACGCGAGCAAAACAAACGGCAGCCGTTTTCTTTACCACACACTGTGACGTACGACATGGCACGTCACAAGCTCCTCCCATAACATCTCCATAGCAACCGTATCTACAAGTAGCGTCACCTCAGGAATAACACTGACCGACGGCATGAAATAAGCTCAAAAAACTAGTGTTAAGTAAAAATACTGTGGAAAAAATAAGCCTAATCTGCAAGCATGGCCAATTGTCCCACTAACATAAAAAGGATACCTTATAACAATTAACAGCACCTGCATTCAAATAACATAACATAACTAATAAAGACTAACAGAACCTTAACGCCTAACCTAGAACCCCATTTCCCAGAATAACTAACTACTAGTCCCAAGCTCACTAACAAGTACCTATAGCACCCATCCCCTAACTAGTAGAACTTCATTCATTAACCGAACTAAAATAATGAGCAAATTACATAAAGCTTAATAATAAAACACCATCCTAATCAATTCCTACCAAACTGCCTAACTAACAATTAACAAAACTAACATTTGCATATTAAGGCTTTCACGGCCCGGATTATTATATAAACAATTCATGCTTTTGGGCTAATGCCGTGTGTATTTTTAATTTAAACCATACGTTTCGGAGAAACCTTGCCTCCTTTTTCAATGGAAATAAACAATGTGGCCAAAGAAAGTATATCAATGAGATTACAAAAAATATAGATAAATTCCTCTGTTCGTCACCAGAGAGCAGCTGCCAGAAATTACTGTATGGACCATGGTGGAACGGCGGACAAAGTAGTAAGTAACCAGAAGGTAAAGGGGTCGGTGTGAAAATATAGAAACTCCTCGAAGAATGAGGAGGGGGGGGGGAGGGGGGGGGGGGTTAGATGGATATAAGGAAACATAAACAAAAGGGAAGTGTATCTGAACAATACCTAACGTCATACAGTCAACGGCGAAAAAACAGATGGAAACTCCTCCAGTGACGAACAAAGGAGATCAAATCCAGGCTCTGAGCCCTAGAGGGAAAATGTACAATTTTAAATATGTGAAGAACAGAGAGACTGAGAGGAACTATCTCCCTAGATCCTTAATAACTGGTAGCCAAGTGTCACTTAGCTGATATCCAGTGTCTCTGTTAAAATTATTGGGATTTTTACGAATTTCAACTGCCTCCCTTATAATTCTAGACCAGTTGTGCTTAACAAGGGCAAGCGCATGAGCATCCTTGAAACATACATCGTGCCCTGAAGACAGGGCATGTTCAGCTATAGCTGATTTGTCAGGTTGGTTTAGACGGATGTTCCTTTGATGCTCTTTGATGCGAGTTGCAATGGAACGTTTTGTTTGTCCAATGTAGACTTTTCCGCAAGTACAAGGGACTTCATACACCCCAGGTTGTAGTAATGGAGACAATTTATCTTTGTTTAATGCTAAACGTTGACCAATTTTCGTCATAGTGCCGAAAACTGTTTTTATCTTGTGCTTGCGGAGAATCTTAGCAACGCGGTCAGTGGTGTTGTGAATATAAGGGAGGTAAGCAGTTCCTCTCACGTCGGAGCTCTGAGAAGGTTGTCTATCCCTCCTTCTGGGATGTAGGGACCTATATATAGTGGATTCATTATAGCCATTACCCTTAAACATGGTTTGTAAGGCATGTAACTCTTCCTGAAGAGTTGATGCCTCACAAATATGATCCGCTCTTTTGGCTAGAGTTGTTATAATTCCTTGTTTTTGTGCTGGGTGGTGGTGGGAGTCCGCATGTAAATAACGGTTAGTGTGAGTTGGCTTACGGTAGACGCTGTGCCCCATGGAGCCATCCGCTTTCCTCCTCACAAGAACATCCAAAAAAGGTAAGCATCCACCTGACTCTAGCTCCATTGTGAAGTGGATTGAAGGATGCAGCTGATTTAGGTGGTTCAGAAAGTGGTTCAGTTTCTCAGAACCCTCCTCCCACACCACGAACGTATCATCCACATACCTCCACCAAATCACAGGTTTGAAAGACGCCGAAGATATAGCCTCCCCCTCAAAATGTTCCATGAAAAAATTTGCCACGACAGGCGAGAGTGGACTTCCCATGGCCACACCATCAGTCTGCTCGTAATATTTACCATCCCACAAGAAATAACTGGAACACAAGCAGTGGTGGAATAATCGGGCAATGTCCTCAGGAAACAAATCCTTGATGAGTGACATGACCGAGTCCACCGGCACTCTGGTAAACAAGGACTCTACATCAAAACTCACCAAAATAGCATTTGGTTGAACGGCGATGGTTGACAATTTTTCGACGAAATGGGTTGAATCCCTAATGTAGGACTGTGTGCGCCCCAAATGCGGCTGAAGCAACTTGCTGAGATATTGCGCAAGAGCATAAGTTGGAGAACCTATTGTGCTAACAATTGGTCGAAGAGGGACGTCTTGCTTATGGATTTTTGGAAGACCATACAATCTCGGAGGAACAGCATCTCTCGGAATAAGACATCTTCCCTCTTCTTTTGGAATAGATGACAGTTTAACAAGCTTAGCAGTGGCATTGGATACACGAGTGGTTGGATCACGAGTGCACAGTGTGTAGACAGGATCAGATAACAGAATCGAGATTTTACTTTTATATTCAACGGTATCCATCACCACTGTCGCATTTCCCTTGTCAGCATGAAGAATAGAAATGGTGTCATTATTTCTTAGTTCCTTCAATGCCTTTCTTTCACCCCGAGTTAAATTGGGTACTTTCGAGGATCTTAATATCCTCACACTTTCTTGTCTAACTTCTTCAGCTTCATCTGGAGGTAAATTGTAGATGGCAGCCTCAACGGATGTGATCAACTCCTCTGTAGGAATTTTGAAGGGTGCGAGAGCAAAGTTGAGACCTCTGCTTAGTAAAGTTGTTTGATAGTCATCTAAAGGGGTATTAGAAAGATTGACTACAACTTTACTAGTATCAAGAACCGTACGAGGAGCTGTTTGTCTCGAGGACAATCGAAGGAACTTAGCTCTTTGTCTATCTACAGCCCGACAAAAATTATTCTCGGCCTGAATAGCGGAGATACGTTCAAAGAACAGCCACAATTCCTCTGAGAGAATGCTACTAAGAAGCAGATGTAAGTGTAATAACTCACGGGAAACTGCGTCCAATTCAGTACGAGAGTTCTGGATCCTCTCGATAACGAGTGCCTTGCTAGCGCGCTGATAAATTCTCATAGCTTTATGAGTGTGTATAGTTTGCTTCAATTTTACACAGTTGGGAATGATGTTATGATCCCTGCATCTAAGAAAGAAGGACAACGA
Source organism: Meconema thalassinum (assembly GCA_946902985.2). Lineage (NCBI taxonomy): Eukaryota > Metazoa > Arthropoda > Insecta > Orthoptera > Tettigoniidae > Meconema > Meconema thalassinum. Next base: position 44,091,270 of record OX336392.1, read on the forward strand.
TGAAAGGAGAGAGCTCCTTCTTCGCCTCAACTTACTAAATTTAGATGATTGTCGAACAACTTCCTCCCCATAGAGGTTTCTAATTTGCATATTAAGGCTTTCACGGCCCGGATTATTATATAAACAATTCATGCTTTTGGGCTAATGCCGTGTGTATTTTTAATTTAAACCATACGTTTCGGAGAAACCTTGCCTCCTTTTTCAATGGAAATAAACAATGTGGCCAAAGAAAGTATATCAATGAGATTACAAAAAATATAGATAAATTCCTCTGTTCGTCACCAGAGAGCAGCTGCCAGAAATTACTGTATGGACCATGGTGGAACGGCGGACAAAGTAGTAAGTAACCAGAAGGTAAAGGGGTCGGTGTGAAAATATAGAAACTCCTCGAAGAATGAGGAGGGGGGGGAGGTGGGGGGTTTAGATGGATATAAGGAAACATAAACAAAAGGGAAGTGTATCTGAACAATACCTAACGTCATACAGTCAACGGCGAAAAAACAGATGGAAACTCCTCCAGTGACGAACAAAGGAGATCAAATCCAGGCTCTGAGCCCTAGAGGGAAAATGTACAATTTTAAATATGTGAAGAACAGAGAGACTGAGAGGAACTATCTCCCTAGATCCTTAATAACTGGTAGCCAAGTGTCACTTAGCTGATATCCAGTGTCTCTGTTAAAATTATTGGGATTTTTACGAATTTCAACTGCCTCCCTTATAATTCTAGACCAGTTGTGCTTAACAAGGGCAAGCGCATGAGCATCCTTGAAACATACATCGTGCCCTGAAGACAGGGCATGTTCAGCTATAGCTGATTTGTCAGGTTGGTTTAGACGGATGTTCCTTTGATGCTCTTTGATGCGAGTTGCAATGGAACGTTTTGTTTGTCCAATGTAGACTTTTCCGCAAGTACAAGGGACTTCATACACCCCAGGTTGTAGTAATGGAGACAATTTATCTTTGTTTAATGCTAAACGTTGACCAATTTTCGTCATAGTGCCGAAAACTGTTTTTATCTTGTGCTTGCGGAGAATCTTAGCAACGCTGTCAGTGGTGTTGTGAATATAAGGGAGGTAAGCAGTTCCTCTCACGTCGGAGCTCTGAGAAGGTTGTCTATCCCTCCTTCTGGGATGTAGGGACCTATATATAGTGGATTCATTATAGCCATTACCCTTAAACATGGTTTGTAAGGCATGTAACTCTTCCTGAAGAGTTGATGCCTCACAAATACGTTCCGCTCTTTTGGCTAGAGTTGTTATAATTCCTTGTTTTTGTGCTGGGTGGTGGTGGGAGTCCGCATGTAAATAACGGTTAGTGTGAGTTGGCTTACGGTAGACGCTGTGCCCCATGGAGCCATCCGCTTTCCTCCTCACAAGAACATCCAAAAAAGGTAAGCATCCACCTGACTCTAGCTCCATTGTGAAGTGGATTGAAGGATGCAGCTGATTTAGGTGGTTCAGAAAGTGGTTCAGTTTCTCAGAACCCTCCTCCCACACCACGAACGTATCATCCACATACCTCCACCAAATCACAGGTTTGAAAGACGCCGAAGATATAGCCTCCCCCTCAAAATGTTCCATGAAAAAATTTGCCACGACAGGCGAGAGTGAACTTCCCATGGCCACAGCATCAGTCTGCTCGTAATATTTACCATCCCACAAGAAATAACTGGAACACAAGCAGTGGTGGAATAATCGGGCAATGTCCTCAGGAAACAAATCCTTGATGAGTGACATGACCGAGTCCACCGGCACTCTGGTAAACAAGGACTCTACATCAAAACTCACCAAAATAGCATTTGGTTGAACGGCGATGGTTGACAATTTTCGACGAAATGGTTGAACCACCTAAATCAGCTGCATCCTTCAATCCACTTCACAATGGAGCTAGAGTCAGGTGGATGCTTACCTTTTTTGGATGTTCTTGTGAGGAGGAAAGCGGATGGCTCCATGGGGCACAGCGTCTACCGTAAGCCAACTCACACTACCGTTATTTACATGCGGACTCCCACCACCACCCAGCACAAAAAACAAGGAATTATAACAACTCTAGCCAAAAGAGCGGAACGTATTTGTGAGGGCATCAACTCTTCAGGAAGAGTTACATGCCTTACAAACCATGTTTAAGGGTAATGGCTATAATGAATCCACTATATATAGGTCCCTACATCCCAGAAGGAGGGATAGACAACCTTCTCAGAGCTCCGACGTGAGAGGAACTGCTTACCTCCCTTATATTCACAACACCACTGACCGCGTTGCTAAGATTCTCCGCAAACACAAGATAAAAACAGTTTTCGGCACTATGACGAAAATTGGTCAACGTTTAGCATTAAACAAAGATAAATTGTCTCCATTACTACAACCTGGGGTGTATGAAGTCCCTTGTACTTGCGGAAAAGTCTACATTGGACAAACAAAACGTTCCATTGCAACTCGCATCACAAGAGCATCAAAGGAACATCCGTCTAAACCAACCTGACAAATCAGCTATAGCTGAACATGCCCTGTCTTCAGGGCACGATGTATGTTTCAAGGATGCTCATGCGCTTGCCCTTGTTAAGCACAACTGGTCTAGAATTATAAGGGAGGCAGTTGAAATTCGTAAAAATCCCA